>CM057348.1:132107192-133368457 GCA_030015575.1 Agapanthus africanus | reverse complement strand
GGCCTTCTGACATACGAAGTGTATAAAGACGTTGCTTCAACAGGAATCAATTTGTGAGAGGCCTCTTTAAATATAACTCTTCTAATTTTATCCACAAACTAGCCGCCGTCTTTTCCATTAAAATTTTTTGCAAAACTTCGCTCATCAGACACAACTAGATAGTCGTGAGGGCCTTTTCATTCAACTCCTCATATGCTTCCTCTGTCATACCATTGCACCTTCCCAAAAATCTCCTTTCTTAAATTATTTTGCGTCAACACGGCAATCGTGCGAACTTGCCATAAACTAAAACTCATATTTCCATCAAACATCTAGATATCGAACGTCATGATTATGGGAAACATAATGCAGGATCAAACTAAAACACCTTGAATGCTAACGAACCCTAAAACTTTAAAATCACAATCTAAGAAGATGGGAAAGAGGACACAAGTGTCGTTACACATCATTAACATAGATTGTAAAAGTGAAGACCTAATGGTTAAATCAAAAATTCTCAAATGCAACAATGCTCTGATACCATTTTGTTGCGACAAATACGATCACGAAGGAAAAACACAAATGATATATAGAAGAAGCACAAATCAAATCACAGGTAAATATGAAATAAGAATACTAACCAAAATAGGAGAAAGAGAAGGTTTATTAATCACCAAAATAATGGAGGAGTTACAAACCGGTGGATGAATCACAAATCCCTCAAAAAACCTTACTCTCAAATTACAAAGAGTTCTCTCAAATTCTATCTCAAAAGCTATCAATCTCTAGGGTTAGAAAATGCCACAATATATATAGTATACTGGAGATGAATCTAAATAACTAGAGATAAGACTAAATAACTAATTTTCTAACTAATAAATATCCACCTTGCTTGTAGATAAACTCTAATTTTAAACAAATCTATGATAACAATTATCCCTTACTTACAGATAAGTTTAATCTGTTATTCCTTACCTTGTAGATAAATCTGAATCTGTTTATGACTTCGTGATAATGCCAAATCAATGGAAAATCAATAGGGATCGGAAGGAAAGGCATAGACAACATTATGTAAATTATTTGGTCACAAAATTGTATTATTTAATAGTGCGGTTAGGATTAAGGATAGACATAAAAGAAGATGCTAGGTGTCAATTTAACCCTGGTGACACTTTTTAACAAACTAGAATATTGACAAAAAAGGATTTAGATGTTAACCATAAGATAAAGCCATAAAGAATTTTTGTTGATGGTTTTGTCCTTATCGCGGAGGATATACTAATAATATATGACGCTTATTCTCTAATGTATAAAGCATGCCATTAGCTAATGTTTATAAATTTTTTTTGAGGTAAATAATTTTCTTTCCTTCAGATCAGAGTAATCAATAGACAAAATAAAGTTAACAATTTAAAGGGGGAAAAGGATACCCCTGGCTTGGATCTCTCCAGTAGTCCCATCCTTGAGGAACAACAATATCGGACATGTTAGTCTGGTAAAATACAACCCTTGAATAAGGTCGCCATACTCTTCCTAAGTACGTCTTTGCCGATCCCACTAAATTGCAATTCTTGAACACGTATCCCGATGAATCTTCGGGACTCAATCTTCCATTAGCTGTCACCCACCCAGCAAGCGACCGGCTTGGGACCGTCGACAATGTGCAACCCTGCATAGTTATAAGAGCTACATTAGCTTGATTCAATGCCCTCTTCATGCAAGTTATGACCATGGATACGGAAAGTTATATTAGCTTGTTCACCCATCAGTTTAAACTTTTGAGTAACTTGGTTATTGTCAATTTATGATACTAAAGGAAAATTAGTTAAAATGATTTTCTTTGAGAATTTTTTTGAGGAAATAGGTGTGGATAATTATGCCACAAAATATCATTAATAAGGGTTTAATGAACACAACACAAAGTACATTCCCAATCAACCAACATAGAATCTGTCATCAAATGAACCCAATCAACCAACACAGAAGTTATAGATGCAATTAAAGCTGTTTGATAATTAGAAATATTTCTAAAACTCCTAGAGTTCCTCTCTAACCAAATCCCCTATGTAATGGCCATATTTAATAATAATGTCCCATTGTTTTCTCATTTCCCCCTGACTCTTGCTCAACTCCCCCCACAAAGCGTTCACTGTTCTAGCAAGGTCCTAAAACTCTAAAGGTACCCCATAATTATTAGAAATATTTCTTTGAGAATTTTGGTGATAAAGGTAGGGATTAATTACTTCATATATGGATTGTCCTGATCCGAAGATAAAATCCACGGCGCCTTCAATATAACAGTCTTTAAAATAGTGGCGACCGACAAGGTCACTTAAGGTGTCTTGGATTCCGATGAACTTGCATTGGTAGAAAGAGACCTTGTCACCTTGAATGAGGGCTGCGATGGCACGACCTGCCTGTTGATTTGTATTCTGTAGGTACAAAATATCGTAATTAATTTAAATGAAACTAGATGGACGAATAATAAACACTTAACACCACGATATATTCCTTCAAGAAACTAGATAGCGTTCTGCACATGCGATCCGTGTGTCTTTGCCAAAAGATTTTTTAAAAAAAAGTTAAAGAAAAAATGGAAAAAATTAAAGAATTTTATTTAAGACGATAAAGATTTTGAAAATATTTATGTAAGATAATAAACTTTTGGGTAAATTTCAAAAATGTACGCATGGACTATCACGTTCTGTGCACTTAATATCATCGACTTTAATAACTAGATATTACTACTATGAACTTTTTATTTGACATAATTACCACCCGGCGTTAAAAATAATACATGAATAATCGACTGTTATACCCTTCGATTTAACTTCGATTTCAAAAAAAGAAAACGAAAAAGAAATAAAAACCTGAACTCCCATTATCATCTTTCTTCTTCTTAATCTTCATCATTGTCGTAGTCACCTCTCCCATCGTCATCATCCATCTCATCCACCTCCTCCTCCCACCGCCAACACCACCACCACCACCGACTCCCATCATCGTCATATCATCATCAATATATTCTTCTTTTAATTTACTTTTTATAGTAGCCGCTCAAATTCACATCAATTCTTGCAATTTCATCAATTTTTCTCAAAATTTTTGTAGTTTTTGGTGGTTTGATGGTTAAATTTGAGATTTTCTTCTTCTTCAGTATCTTCTTCTTTAATTTCTTCAATTTCCTGAAATAAAAATTTAGGATCTTCCACTTCTTTTGTGTCTTCTTATTCTTCAATTTCTTTAATTTCCTAAAATTAAATTTGGGCTTTTTAAAATGGTTCAGAAGGGCAAGGAGATAAGGAGGAAGAAGGATAAAAATGGAAAGACACTATAAAATTGCTGATATGGCGGTTTTCGCGTTTTCATGATCGTAAGTTGCAATCGGAGATGGTAGTTCATTTTAACAATCTGCTATAAAATTAGTTCATGGTATCAAGCGTACAAAACGTGATAGTTCATCAGTATAATTTTGCAATTTACCCTAAAAAATTTTCAGAGTCCCTCCTGAGATGTAATTGAAAAGGTAGTCATAGTTTTCTTAAACATTTTTTTTCACTCAAAATTGTATATTAATGAGGTAGACCCTCTTAAGGTATAGAATTTTTCTCAATTTTCTATTAGTTTATATTTAGATTACAGTAAGCTTGCGATGCGTCTTCCTAATTTTCAAGTCGTGACAGTAGAGATACGAACCTTAATAGTAAGCCCTTTTACGACAACATTAACTGCTGTGACGGTAAAGGTTGCAGTATCCGCTACCATATTTCCATTACCACCCATTTTAGGCGGTGCATAATCACCCCACTCAATAGAGGTTCCTGAAGCACCGTCGCCCTGAAGTGCTATAAACCCTTTTCCAAAAGGGATGTCCACCTTTTCCCTACAATTGAAGAAACAAAGATCATTAATATTTTTCATTAAACAAATTAAACAAGAGTTTTCCCGATGCTAAAATTAAAATAAGAAAGAACTTATAAAAGAGATCTTTTATATGCAATTTTGCATTTTACTTTGGTTCGGTCGGTAGGAAAACTAGGGAGAGAAAACCTAAAAATGATTAGCTAAATTTTATAATTTTTTTATAAAATTAAAATTAAAAAAAAACTTTTTGCCTTGCGGCTGCTACATGGCTTAAAATATGCCGAGTGTCTTTAAGAAAACCACCACAATAAAAAACATTTTCTTCGCCTGAAGTAACAAAAGCTCGGAAAATAAAACTTTTGCATTAAAAAGAAAACCTTACCAGTATACACCGGCTTTTATATTTATTTGTATCCATTGGTTGTTTCCATCAGGAACAGAATTGACTGCGGCTTGTACCGTATTAAAATCACCACCACCATTGCGATCGACGGTTATGAACTTAGCAATATCAGCTGCTTCAATGGAGAAAGAAGAGAAGAGGAAGAGAAACAAAAAGGAAAATAGAAGTTTCATTTTTAAGGATTCAATAAAATCAAGTTAGTTTTTGGTCAATTTATTTACAGGTGAAATATTGAGAATGGAAATACATCAATTTAGCATTAGCTTAACAATTATGGTTCCATGTTATTTATGTAAGGTTTACTTTTTATTTGCTAGCGGTTGGCAAGATCTTTAGCACTTGATATAATCCATATATAGATCTTTAGCACTTGATATTTTTTTATTGAAAAAATTGAGTCATAGCTCACGCAGTATATTAATATTTCAGAGATAATTATATGCCGTAGCACAATATTTAATAAATCCAATCAACTGAAATGCAAGCACATGAAAACATAAAATTGAATGGTGGTAGAGTAATAAGAAAAATAAATTAATAAAAATATTGGTCGAATGGGGGGAAATGTAATGTTTATACAAAGTCAACACTTGTCAAAAACATTAAAGAAACTTGGAGAGAAGAAAAGAGTATGTTAATTAAGACCAAGATACAATAGATTTTTGGCATTAATGAAATATGATAGCTAATAAACCTCCAATTAATATTTTTTACTATATTATCATCTTGGTAACCTATTAATAAGATCAAACCATATTAAATATACTAATTTGTAAATGTTGTAAATGTTGTAAAGCAATGGTTTATCGGCCATGTAACCAGATTTTTTTATATTTTTCCAGAAAGAACAAAAATGTTGGAGCATAAGATCTTAACGAAAATGTCAGCAGTTATTGAGTCTTAAGAAAGGAAGTTAATTATTGATAGATTGATGAGAAAATAAATTATTAAGGAGTAATTGCAAATATAGTTTACTCAGTGTCACTTACTCCCTTCACGGAATTTATTGACATAAGCACCTCCTATGTTCATCGATTAAAACACTAAAAATGATCAAATTCAACTCTAAACAGCAACATCAGCAGGTTCTTAAGCAAAATTACAGAATCATGTGATTTATTTAGAATTAAATTTGATCGTTTTTGAGAATTTTTAAAGGTTCTGATCGATGAGCACAGACGATGTTTGCGCCAACAAATTACCTTTTTGCAACGCCCCTAAGAATTGGGATTTTTGTCAACGGGAAAAACTGCTTGAGGGGTTTCGACAATTTTCCCTAAAATGTATACTAAAAATAGTTATATAAGAGAAAAACACGATGAAATACCGAAAATATACATGTAAAAAGTACACTCGATTTATAATATTAAACTTCTCCCTTAGGTGGACTTTAGATCCTCTTAAATTTATTTTATATTTTGTGAGTAGGGCATCTTGCCCTCTTTTTTCTTCAAAACTAAAGAAAAAGGATGTTTGGGATATGTTTGGGATGATGTTTTGTTGATCTATTTGGGTTGAAGGATTGTCGAAGTTTCCAAGGGAAAAATTCTTCTCCTCTTGCGCTTCTTCCTAAAATCAAGAAGTTGCAAGAGTTTCGGACAATCACAGCGAATAGAAAATGAATCTTTCCTATGAAACAATTATTCATGCGAATAACTGATAACGGTACAACAATTTTGAATCTCCTAGGTACTTTAAGTAGTTCTACTTTTTTCGAAAACTAAATTGTTATGAGATTTATATGCTGTATCTTTGATCTTTTTATTTTTATCTTGCAATTTCTATCATTTCATAAATTTAATGAAATGTTTTACCCTGCTGGGGCCTTTCTGAAAAATGCCTCACCTTTCTTATTTTCCCCTATATCATACCACTAATCACTCAGAAAGTGTTGGGAGAAATTGAACAACTATAATTATAACATTTATTAAGATGATCCTGCTATTTATATTGTTATACCGGAGAGAAACGAATATAGCAATCGTGTTTGTTTGTTTTTTTGTTATAAAAGCCGTAGCTTGTCAATCTTTATTAACCGACTTCAAATCAGCAAATACAAACGGAACGATACAATCCGGTATACAAGAATATGACCAACAACCAGCTTGTCCGCCGTTAAAGACGGACTTTGCTAAAACATGACCCGTCTTATTACATTCTCTAGGCTTATAAATCACTTGGATGGACGGATTGCTTTCTAAAATAGCTTTAATCTCGCTCACAAGATGTCAAAGTTTCCACGAGCCACTGATGAAGGGTCCTTCCAACCATTTGACCGCATTGACAGAGTCTCCCTCTATAATAGCAGAAAGGCAATTTGAGCGAATCGTCAAACGGATGCCTAATAAGCAAGCATGTAATTCGGAATTATCGGCACTCAATGGTTGGATTTGGATTGCTTCACAAATTATTGGATTACCTTGGCAATCACGAATCACGGCAATAGCAGATGCTGCATGCGGTACAAATGTGCCATCAACATTCAATTTGAAGTGGTTAAGAGGCGGAGCTGACCAAGCTTCGATTTTGGGTAGAGTTGCTTGGGGATTAGATAATGTTGGACTTTGGGTGTAAGAATCAACGAAGCTGCGAATTTGTGTAAGTGAAGTTATCGGGTTAAGAGAAGAATGCCCAAATACCTTATTGCATCTATCTTTCCAAAGGAACCAAACATGTTGTAGCAGAAAACTTAAATTGATAACCGCCTTCAAAAGAGGACGAACAAAGCTGATGATGCTCAATAACGGTAATTTCTTATATCATGACACGTGGCAGATGACGTGTTCCGAACCTTGCAAGAAAGAACCTACAGTGGCCGACCAGACCACTCCCGTGCCCGTCCTACAAACAACCTTTGGCTCGTCCCCGAGCCCCCTGCATAACTGGCCTCATCAGCCCTCTCAGCTCGCCTCCGGGCTCTGGCAGAACCAAGATAGCTCGGCCTCCTGCTCGTCCCAGAGCTCTCCCGCCGAGCTCATCTTCCTCGGTCTCGTCGACTGACCAACGGCACCGCTCACACGCGCAACCGCCATCCCGCGAATCTCGCCATGCGCGAGATATCCGCCGGACACATCCCACGTTCCACGCCATCACGATCCCCCATTAACGAGCCTGTCTCGCCATTAATGCGGGATCCCGTCCATCACGCGGGCGTGACGTCGGGAGCGTAACGGCCGGCGTGATTCTCGCGCCTGCCTGCCTGCCTGCTGCCACCGCTATATAAACTCCTCATTCAGACGGTTCAAATAAGCCATTTTTACTCCACTAAGCCGTTACTCTGCTCGGATTTCCTCTCTAACTTGACCGTCGGAGGGTCCTCAGTGGTACACCCATCCCGGGACTTTCTTGCAGGTAACTCGGCCCAAACAATCTCAAACCCATTGTGATCCACACGCTTCAGGAGCCAGCCTCCAGATCCAATATCAGCCGTCCATCGCCGCCATCAGCAGATCGACGGAAGGCAACATCTTGGCGTGATCCAGGTGTCGTTGGGTAGGGTTTGGTCTGGGGGAGGTTTTGGTATAGTTTATTTTTTATAAATTGCAATAAATTGTGAGTTATGGCTGTTTGACCGTTTGACTTCACAAAAATTTAAAGCAAAACGATAATAAAAAATATGTAGGGCATGGGATTCGAACTCTGGTGGCTTGGTTCAGCAGTGCAAGGTATTACCAGTGAGCTACAAGCTCCTTCTTGTAATTATTGTAAGGAATTAGATACTTAAATTGTTTCCAGCAACATCAATACTCCAAGTATACACTATATTTAAAGCAAATTTTTGGTATACAAAATTGGAGTTGTTACAGAGATCAAAGCCCTCACCAAGAGGCGGCCGAACGACTACCCTGCTCGGCTATCCCTGGCTGGTAGCTCCCTATCCCACAACGCCAGGGATCAAAGCCTTTGCCAAGAGGCACCGGGAAGTAACCCTGCTCGGCCCATCCTTAGTAGGCCTCTTACGGCCCCTCCCGAGTTAAGGATCAAAAGCCCTCGCAAGAGGCAACCGTGCCCGCCCTTGCTTGGTTATCTCTGGCCGGTAGCTCCCTACCCCACAACGCCAGGGATCAAAGCCCTCACCAAGAGGCAGCCGAGCGGCTATCCTACTCGGCTATCCCTGGCTGGTAGCTTCCTACCCCACAACGCCAGGGATCAAAGCCCTCGCCAAGAGGCAGCCGAGCGGCTACCCTGCTCGGCCCATTCTTAGCAGGCCTCTTACGGCCCCTCCTGTGTTAAGGATCAAAGCCCTCACCAAGAGGCGACCGAGCAGCTACCCTGCTCAGTCATCTATGGCTGGTAGTTCACTACCCACCGACGCCAAGGATCTGAAGCCCTCCTCATGAGGCTGTCGAGTTCTTCCTGCTCGACGCATCCCCAGCAGGCATCCTTCTGCCCATCAGACGCTGAGGATCTGAAGCCCTCCTCACGAGGCCGTCGAGTTCTTCCTGCTCGGCACATCCCTAGCGGGCAGCCTCCTGCCCATCAGACACTGAGGATCTGAAGCCCTTCTCACGAGGCCGCCGAGTTCTTCCTGCTCGGCGCATCCCCAGCGGGCATCCTCCTGCCCATCAGACGCTGAGGATTTGAAGCCCTCCTCATGAGGCCTCCGAGTTCTTCCTGCTCGGCGCATCCCCAGCGGGCAGCTTCCTGCCCATCAGACGCTGAGGATCTGAAGCCCTCCTCACGAGGCCGCCGAGTTCTTCCTGCTCGGCGCATCCCCAACGGGCAGCCTCCTTCCCATCAGACGCTGAGGATCTGAAGCCCTCCTCACGAGGCCGCCGAGTTTCTTCCTTCTCGGCGCATCCCCAGCGGGCAGTCTCCTGCCCAACAAAGACACGGATCCAAGACCCGCCGAATAAACTCATAATCGATGCACGACAATAAAAACGCCGTGTCGTTCCCGAACAATCCACCACGAGGAATTACCAGCGCCAAGCCGCACAGAAAGAACCAAGCAGTCCATTTTCGACCTGACCCACAAATAGATCGGAACGAGAGTGGGGGCTAATGATGATGCTCAATAACGGTAATTCCTTATATCATGACACGTGGCAGATGACGTGTCCCGAAACTTGCAAGAAAGGACCTACAGTGGCTGACCAGACCACTCCTGTGCCCCTCCTACAAACAACCTTTGGCTCGTCCCCGAGCCCCCTGCATAACTGGCCACCTCGGCCCTCTCAGCTCGCCTCCGGGCTTTGGAAGAACCAAGATAGCTCGGCCTCCCGCTCGTCCCCGAGCTCTCCCGCCGAGCTCATCTTCCTCAGTCTCGTCGACCGACCAACGGCACTGCTCACACGCGCAACCACCATCCCGCGAATCTCGCCATGCGCGAGATATCCGCCGGCCACATCCCACGTTCCAAGCCATCACGATCCCCCATTAACGAGCCTGTCTCGCCATTAATGCGGGATCCCGCCCATCACGCGGGCGTGACGTCGGGAGCGTAACGGCCGGCGTGATTCTCGCGCCTGCCTGCCTGCCGCCACCGCTATATAAACCCCTCCTTCAGACAGTTCAAGTAAGCCATTTTTACTCCACTAAGCCGTTACTCTGCTCGGATTTCCTCTCTAACTTGACCGTCGGAGGGCCCTCGGTGGTACACCCATCCCGGGACTTTCTTCCAGATTGCTCGGCCCAAACAATCTCAAACCCATTGAGATCCACACGCTTCAGGAGCCAGCCTCCAGATCCAATATCAGCCGTCCATCGCCGCCATCAGCAAATCGACGGAAGGCAACATCTTGGCGTGATCCAGGTCGCGTCAAAAGCCATTCAACAAGCATCTCAAGAAAGGATTTATTCTCCGTGTCCCGCAGACCGAAGGGGGTTCCGAACCAAGTAGCCCTAGCATATTCACAAGAAAAGAAAATGTGCTCAATAGTTTCATGCGGATTGCCACATTGTGGACATGAAGAGTCGACATTAGGGAGACACAAGGCTCTAATGCTATTAGTGGGAATTACACCTGCGAGGCATCGCCAAATAAAGTTAACCACCCTCGGACAATATTTAATATGCCATAATCCTTTATACATCAAAGGATCTGTGGATGTGGAAGGAAGAGTGGCGATATAAGAACGGAGGGAATGGCATGTTGTTTTGCAACTAAAGGCTCCATTACTCGAAGGCTTCCATAAAAAACGATCTCGACCTTCTGGGTCGTAAGAGTTAATTGGTGTGGATAAAATATGAGAAGTTGTTTCCACATCAAACAAACTCCATACACGATCGCTGATACTAACATTTCTCGGTCTAATGTACCATGTGCTGCTAAAACGTTGCGAATAATAGACAGAGTATGTTATCCGAAGGGCGTTACGTGCAATTTATCCTTTCTATGATAACCCAAAATAGTCTAATGCCAGAAAGACAAATACAGGCGATCTTCAACATACTTCATTTTTTCTTTTGACATAAAATATGGGATAAATTAACCGCCCCCTCACAATCGGAGGATCCCGGACTCGATCCCGGGTCTCCCTAACGGGCTACTCCAAGCCCTTAACATATTTCATTTTATTAGCATGCATTATTTCTTTTCAAGAACCCTTGTACCATTGCAATCAAATTGCTTGTCAGAGCGTAAAACAAGGGATGTTTCCTGCCCAGTTAAATCCCAATGCGGCCCCATCCCTGTTTTATGCCGTGTTGTCCGTGACGCAATAAAACTATATTAAAATGGGTTTTTTTACTTGTAGCTTCTCTAAAATATAACAAATTACTTTCTATCTAAAAAACTTGATATTTACTTTTTACCCCCAAAACTGATTAGGTACATCATTTTACCTCTTTTACGATTTTCATCAATTTTTAAGGGCATAACATCATATTTTTCTTTAAAATTCCCCAACCTCTCTTCTTATTTGAAAACGCAATTTCTTCCCCAAATTGAAATTAAGGTTTAGGCTTCTGCTGCATATTTCTCAAAATCGGCCATAAAATCAGGAGCACATTCAACATCCTTTTCTATCTATGAAGAAATTGAATGTTTCTGTGGTCTTATTTGTTGTATTCGGATAAATGGTAAATCTAAAATCTATGGAGAAAAATTAAAATTAAAGTCAACGGTTTTTTTGTACGGAAATGGTAAAGGGATAAAATGATGTATTTTATTGGTTTTGGGGGTAAAAAGTAAATATCGATTTTGGAGGATTATAAAGGAATTGGGGAGGGGGAGTGAAAAACCCCCATTAAAATAACATATGAGACTAAATTGTAAATGTTGTAAAGCAACGGTTCATCTCATAATAAGATCAAACCATATTAAATATACTTGATGCTGCTTCCGTAAGGTTTCAGAGTATTTATAAATAGGAAAAATTTCAGGGTGTAAGTACAAATATAAAAGAATCCGGTTGGTATATAAAAAAAGAAGAAGAAAATATAACCTTTAACTCGGCGAGATCGCAGGAGACGCTCCATCTCATCTCAGTCATCGAGTCGATCGCATCGTAAGAACCCTAGCTTTTATGATCTCTTTCATTCTTCAATTTGTTCATTAATTTCTTTAATTTCTCGAATGTATGCTTGTTGATCCATTGATTTATCAATTTCTATTACATTTTGTTGTTAGAATCAGCACATTACAGTCAAGTAAAGTTAGTGATTTTATTATCTTGGTTTAATAAACCCTAACCCTAACTTTGAACCTAACCAGTATAAATTTTCTAAACTGGAGCTTCACGTCCTGTTTGGATATAGAGTTAGGATAACTGTGGTTTATTTCTAAATGGAGATAGAGAGGTTGCAAACTGTGGTTTGCAAGCCTCATACTCCAAAAATATTGGAGTTTGGTAAACTTTGGTTGGATTGGTGCTGAGATAACTGTATCTCAGTCGTTGTCATAACTATAGTTACCTCAACTCCAAAATGGTCCCCAAACTTGGTATAGTTATCATTTTGGAGTTTGGCTTTCTAAACGTTATGAAACTCCAGCTTACTAAACTAGCAAAACTTAACTCCAATATGCTAACTTTGTCCTGTTTAGCATTCATTTTGAAGGCGAGATAATTGATGTTTACTAAACTCCAATTTGATCTAAGTTTTCTAAACCGCATTTTCCTAAACATGTCTCTTATAGCATAACCATAATTTAATTTAAAACGGAGTTTTAGGGCCTATAAACCATAGTTTGCATCACTCAACCTCCACTAAAAAATAAACTCCGGTTATCCTGACTCCGCACCCAAATAGGGGCTAAATTTGAACTTTTGGGGTTTTCCTTACCCGCAATCAAAAGCCTTCCCCCTTGTATCTACCCTCTAGATTTAGAAATGAAATGCTGTATTAAGTTTTTATTGAAAAATTCTTCTAGGAAAATGAAATCCTAAACTAATCTTGAAACAATATGTTCGAAAGGGTAAGGATTATATTGAGTATCCATTTAACTTTTTACGGTAGAAACCGGTTATCCACCGTCCATTGTGAGATACAGAGACGGGTAAGATTTGGTAGGAGAGAGAGAATAGGATTTGATTTTTCTTTCAATCTCAGTCATCCGTATAATACACCATAAACCATGGATAACCAATTTCTACCTGAAAAAGGGAATTCTACAAGATTCTTACCCGGTTATAAATAGATATCTAGTGGAAGAAGACACTATAGTTAGACTTTTACTCGGTAAATAATGTAGTGTACCATTAATCATGTATTCATAGTTGCGTACTATATACAAGTGAGATGAACATCAAAATGAATACTAACTCTAGTCAGGGACTTTGTCAACAGACATATATCACAGACATTTTATGTTGCTAAGCTATTCATTCCCGCTAAGCTAGTTTAGTTAGATTACTAAGTTGTGCAATTAAGTTTCTTCAAATAACAAGCCAATAAGATAGCAAGTCAGGTAACAGTCTAATACATATCTGTGTAAGTTACTCTGTTCACACTAAAAATATTAAGAGTAGGCGTAATGCTAATGGTTAAGGTCCAGGTTAGAGTTAGAATTGAGGTTAAAGTTAAGAGCTATCCATATGTCTAGTTCTAGGGTCAAGAGTGAGGATTAGGGACCATAAAGTTTTTAAATTTTGATCATGGGGTTCAGGGTAAGGGATAGTTATATGAATAGAATAAGCGAGAATACAATGCGGAACACACACACACACACACAACAACAACAACAACAACAACAACAAATGTGTATGATACAATAAGATAAACATTCAAGGATATACAAAATATAGCACAGCCTATGTATTTATATAATACTCCAGCGTTTATAGAATTAGGCGAGTCACATGAATCTTAAACTATTTCTGTTATTGAATTACTTCCCTCGACGTCCATCCAGTGGCTTGTTTATCCGAGAAATTACTTATCGCAAAAGAAAAAGGAAAAAAGATCCCTGTTACTATATATGAAAACACTGGCTTCATTGATAATTATGCAGTTGGAAGAGAATAACAAGTTGGAGGAAACAAATCTTTTGAAATATTATATTAGAATAAAGCACTTAAGTGTGTAAGCAATTTGTTCGATGGTCGGACTAGAAAGTTACAAACACAAGCTTATACACCTTTAGGAAGCCTAGAAGCTGATTATTATGGTGAAATTTCCCCATGAATGAATAAAAGGAAAAAAAATATCCACTCCAAAATGGAGAAGAATATTTTGGACTCCTTAGTAGGGCTGTTGAGGTATCCACCCTTAACAATCGACGAATTTCATGCTAATATATATGCCTAACTCTTGTGGATTGAGCCATTTCTCCCACGTCACCCTATTGGCAAGATTTGAACCTGGACCATGGCAACCAACCTCCGTGTAGGTTATTAGATACCTGAATTTGCACACTGGTAACAGTTGGCATCACAACATATGATCAAGTTTAATCTATGATTTATCAAGCTTGTAAATGGAGTTGCATGCAACATATAGTATGAAAATATCCAATATCCATGTTTCTTTTAACATTTGTTGAGACCATCTTGTTTGCAACAAATATTGCAATTTTTGGAACTGTGATGATGGATTATTAGGGGTGCCACATAAGCTTACCATATGCCATCTATAACCAAATTACATTTAGTCCTTTCTTGTTCAACCAAACACAAAATGTTGCTTGTCTATGGGGAAAAAACTATAAAAGTTGAAAACACCCAAACAGTTGATTTGAGGCTTATTATTTGCAATAAATGGGTTAAATTCCTATTTTGTTTTGGTCTTGTATCAAGAATATTGCAAGTATGGTGCTAGTTCAATTCTAACATTCTGAGAATGAAGCTCATAGAGAGGTAGAAGATGAGTCATACTCATTGCCTACTTGGTCCCAGTCATCCCGTCGTCAAGGAACAACGATATCTGACATGTATGCGTTAGAGATGACAACCGTTGAGTATGCATCATGTTATGAATATAATTAGTTATTGGATTTAATCCCACATCGCTTATAATAGGAGAGGTGGTTTATGACCCTCCTTATACATCCTTATATATTTGTACGTAGGAACTCATGATTTAATATGTCAATAAATTATTTTCCTCTTTGTTCTTTTCATGATATCAAAGTTTTGAAAAGAATTGAGAGTAAACCCTAATCCTAATTTCCCAATCCTAACCTTAAGTTCCCTAGCCTCCCTTCCTTTGCCCTCGCCGCCGACGCTCCCGCAGCCCCCTCTGCAGCCCCCCTCCACGCCCTCGCTGTCCCTCTCCAGCCCCCTGTCCATGTGTCACGCCCCGCTTCCCAAAATACGGAATACGAGGGATTGACAAGGCCAACTATGCTCCTACGGTCAAGGAAATATCCTGCCGTAGTCACACTTCGGCTTCTAGCTTTACATGGTAATCAGTAAACAACGCACAGGTAATGAGTAATGCAGTATCTGAAACGAAACAAATGTAAAGAACTGACCTGATGGAGGTAAAAAGAGTATAACTCTGGATAGCTGATCAAGATATCCGCGATGTACGTCTGGTCCTGGTCCAGGCTAGATCCACTCCTCACTCTGAGCATGCATACTCAGGTCGTCAGAGTGACATGATAGCAATATATATATAGGTACAAGTGGTAACTCGTAGAGTAATAATGGATGTATAACAGTAAACCAAGGCAGTAAAGATATGAAAATGGAGTAACCAATGCAGTGTCTAGTAGATCAGGTGAACAGTAAAGCAGTAAAATAGCATGCTAGATATGTCAACATAGTAAGCAATGTATATCAATGCCATTATCTCTATCAGTCTCTAAGTTTCACTGTACAGGTCACTAAGCCTATCGTCAGTCCAAGTGTAAGAGTCAACCACTCGCGAGTGTCCTCCATCCAAGGGTAGGACCCAAGGGCAAGGGACCACGGGCCTAAAATATAACTCACGGTAATAATCATGTACCCTGTAAATCTCCATATATCTCCATATATATAAGCCGGCATGGGACTCCCGAGATTCTGTTGAACTCACACTCAAACTACCCCATACCCCGTGGTCTACATCAAACGCCAAGCATAACCTCAAATACCGGTCGGTCTATGACAAGTCTGCGCGAGAACTGGAGACAAGATCTCCATCAAGCACGTGCCGACTAATACCCAAGATAAATGGCCAGTGTCCGGTGTCTTATCTATAACACCCATACAAGAGCTTCCATAAGTGTCTCATACCACTTATAGTCACACTTATACGCGTCCCACAGACGTCGACAATGCAATAGAATAATAGGGTTCACTGATTGTGTATAAGTACGTGTCACTTTCACTTATCCACTCATGCACGAACACTAACGTACTTGCCACAATCACCACTAATACCTAACACTGGGTAATGCACATGATCACTAGGCTATCAATGCAATAACATATACATATGATATGATAAGAAAACAGTATGTAAAGCAGGATTATTATATCATATGTCGGAATCCTACCACTTGCATAATTTATCATAAATAATATATGCCAAAATTTAGCGAAACAATGAACAGGGGATAAGTAGTATGTGTGATTATCTATCCAATGAATTTGGTTTCACGTCAATCGGGTTTCAGGTTTTCTAGATATGGCCATTTCATTTTAAGCGCCCACTGCTGGAAATCCGGTTTCAGAATCGGAAGTCCGTTTCGCAACGCATTTTAATCCCAGTTGGGATCAGATTTTAGCGACGCTACAGTTGAATGAAATCTAGGGTTTTCAATAAGATTTTCAACGCAACAGACGGATTCTCAATCGCGTCTGTACGTCAGGAGTTACACACTGTTTAACACTAGTTGGTCACTTCTGAATCTGTTCTGGACTGTTATACGTCCTGCCCTCTTAATTTACAAATTAAATAGCAAACTACGACGAAACGGAATGAAACCACTTGTGTTAGTTAGCTAACAGATTCACCTTTGATAAACAGTAGAGTTCCGCAACATACGAGTTCAGGAAACCAAGTGACACACATTACGGAACAGTAAACAGTAACCAGAGTCGCTCTGGACTGCAGTCCAGAGTCGCACTCCGACCCAAATATCGTCATAATTTCAGTACAGGAACCAAATAGAAACTTGCATAGGGTTATAGTTCGTCGAGTCGGCTTCGATTTAAGCCCTCGAACGCATCATTTCAGTGTGTACATAATTTATGGTGATTTTAACAATTTTCAGATACGGAAAATTTCTAGTTTTACGGGTATATTAGGGGGTATTCATTTTAGTCATTAATGGTCATATTTTCCAATGAAATTTACGCACTAGGTTCACCGTCTTACGGGCCAGACCATGCAATTGAGTTCCGTCAAATTAAATGAAGATTTCCATTGAGAGCACACATCGAACAGGTATAATATATAAGTTATCATGAATTGTAAGTTTGCGATTTATACGATTTGAGTTTGTAACATGAATAGATTAGCATGTAGCAAGTAAAAATACTTGCCTTTGACGACGATGACTACACGGCAGCGACGCGGTAACAACACGGCAGCAACAGCGATCTATTGCAATGGCACGACGCGATCACGACGCAAACACGACAAAGGTTGGCCTCGGTGGAGCTTGAGCTTGGGCTTGATAGCTCAGCGGGTGCGACGAAGAGAGATCTGGTGGCTCACAGGGTTCAGCGGCGGTGGCCCGAAGCTCCGGCAGTGGCTGATGGTGCAGAGAGCTCGGGCAGCGGCTATATAGGAGTTGCGGTTGAGTGTGAGGTGCAGTTTGGGGTTGCGGCTGCGGCTGTGGTGAGCGGGTGTCGGTGACGATTGGGCACTGGAGGTGGAGTGAGGTGGTCGAAGAAGGAGGACGGGGTGGTGGACAGCGGTGCAGAGGGCAGCGGCTGGAGCTGTAGCGGTGGAGGGAGGTCAGGCGGTGGTTATCGGAGTTAGAGGTGCTGGGCTTGGTAGCTAGGTGAAGGAGACGGGGAGTAAGAATCTCGGGGTTGCTGATGGAGTAGACAACGCCGGAGATGAAGGCCGAGGGCTCGGTGTTGGGTTTGCTGTCGTGGAGGTTGCTGTGAGGGGAGGTCGGCTAGATGGGTTGCAACGATGAGGTGCTAAGGAGAGGAGGTGGGGTTGACGCGGATGATGGAGGGAGGTGACCGGAGGTGGCTCGACGTTGGGTCGTCGGGAAAGAGCTCGAAGCTCGGAGGAGGAGGGCAGCGTCGGGTGTGCAGGTGAGGTGGGAAGGAGAGACTCGGGGTTTTGGAGAGAGGAGAGAAGGGAGAGGGAGGAAGGCCGGAGGTGACGCCGGTGGTGGTGGCGACGGGACGAGCGCGGCGTGGGCGTGGGAGTGGGTTCGAGAAAAGGAGCGGGAAGGGAGGAAGAGAAAAGAAAAACGAGAGAGAGAGAGATGGTGGGGGAAAAGAAAGAGGGGGTGAGAATAGAGGGAGAGAGAACGTGAGTATTAGCCTTGGAGGGTTTTAAGGAAGGGAGAGAGAGATAATAACGTGTGAATTTAATTAAATTAGAATTATTAGAAGAGAGAGAAGGAGAGAGTGTAACGTGGATTTTAATTAAATAAAATTAAAGAAGAGAGAGAGAGTGTGTGGAACGGGAATGAGAGAAAAAATGGGAGGAAAATTAATAATGGAATTGGAATTTTTTAAAGGAAAATAATGGGAACTAATTGAGAGGTTTAAAGGAAATAGTATGGAAGTTTAATTTGGTATTAATTAGGATATTATGGGATAATTCATGATGAGATTTGGAGGAATTTATTTTGATTTTTTTTTTTTTGAAATCTGAGAAGGTATCTGCTGGGTAAAATAAGTGAAGGATCATTGGCTTGTTGGGCTTAGGGTATTTAATGTTTATAAAAATAATTTGTTTTGGGCTGTGGAATTTTATTAAAAGAAAAGAAAAATATAGTGGCTGAGTTGGGCTGGGTTTTGGGAAATAAAATAAAAGAATACGGAAAAATATAAAAGAAATAGGTAATCGGGTTTTAGATAAATTAGGGTTAGGGAAAGTTATAATGCCAAAATAATTATAAAATAAAATAATTAAATTTTAAGAGTAACAACATACGGATATTGGTATGAAAAGGGGCTGGGTATTAGTTCATACCACCCTTACAAAAATTTCGTTCTCGAAATTTAAGATAAACGATAAGCTATAAAAATAATATGCGAAAAGTTATGACCTCGAACACTCACATATAGTGGTTTACTTAAAACAGTAAAAGAAAAATCGAAGGTCCAAGCAAGTATGAGGCAGAGCCACTATAAGAGCAAACTATAAGTTCCAAAGAATAGAATTAGTAATAATGAAAAATAACATTCGAAATATGCTAGATAAAATCGAAGTCCTATATGTGTGCACACATACGTATATCGGAAGTAGCGCAACTAAAATAATAAGCATAAGTCACAAACAAAATGAAATAGTGAAGGATTTGTCGGTAGGTTAAAACATTTTAGAATAACGCGTCGATCAAACAATTTTAACATAACTTTAGAAAACCACCTGGTGAAAATAAGAAACATAGCGCAAATAATATGTGCAATATATGGTTGCGTTACCGAGAAAAGGAAAGAATAGTAGTGTACAAAATGCATAAAACGGAAGTAGTCAATATCGCGTACTTTTCGATAAATACAAAATAACAAAAACTAAAATTTCGAATAATGATGTACCTAAATATAGTTAGGGTAACAGGGAAAAGCACAAATATGTATAGGGCTAGCTAGGGTAGGGATTACAATGGAGTGTGGCTCATTCAAAAGGTCAGAGTGTGACGGCTTTAGACTGAAGATCGAAGCGATTGGGGTCGGGTCAGCCCAGGGTGTAAGGGTGAACGGTAATGAATCTCAGGAGAAAAATAAATGTACAGGGGAAACAGCCAAGCATCATGTGAACCAAGAAGATCAAAAGATTAGCAAACTCAGCCAATTTTATTTCATTCCAGAAAATTCGAAACAAAGCACTCTCGAAAAGTGAAGATGGCCCTAAACTATACACAGATTTATTTGGCCAGAGAAGACATCTAAAAATCCCGTCAGTCGCAGTTGTGGAGGTTCAGCAGGTTACGGTAGGCTCGCGCGCTCAGGTAGGGACGTCCATTTCCATAGCGCCTCGCAGGGACCGTCATGTGGAGTTCTTCCACCGCAGGGTCTTGTTCTTCTGGTCCTTCTTCCTCGGCTGGAGCTTCTTCATCGAGGTCTGCTTCCATGTAATTCTCTTCTTCTGGATTCTCATCCATGGGATTTTCCTCTACTGGATTTTCTTCTATCGGGCCCTCCTCAGGATCTTCCTCTATCGGGTTCTCTCCAGGGTTTCCTTCCTCCTCGTCGGAATCACCGATCATGTCAACTTCTGGGACGGCGGCTCCTTCGTCCTTGGAATCGCTGTGTCCGAAAATGACCTGGGGGCCATTGATCTCGTCGTCCGAGCTCACCAGCATGCGGTCTAAGGAAACATATGAATGTGCATCCTTATCTAAATGCGGCGCTGCTCCAGGGTTGGCCATGGTCTGAAAAGAAAGAGTCATGATTAGACAGTAGAACATATTAGGAAAATAATCAAGGATACGGAGTACAAGAAAAATATGCGGTAAGCAAGGACTGAAGACAAAATCTAGAATACTGATGCAATGAATGTTATAAGTAAAGTGAGGGGGAAAAGAGGTGATACATGCATCACAACTCAGGATTTTATTACATTCAACCAAAAGTTTAACGGATACAGGATCTCAAACGAAAGGAGAAGTATTTACAAGTGACAACATTTTATTAAAAACAGAAAACGTGATAACTCTTCTTCGATTACTAGACCGCGGCATTCTCGTCACGCGAGTTGAATCATGCGCTGGGTCTGTCCTATCCTCGAAATTCGAACTACGTAATAACCATCACTTGGCAGAAGTGGAGAGTGTGGACGAGTCTCCTTCTTGTAGCTCCTTCCTTTTAGGGCAGCCGTTGATAAGATGTTCGCTGGATCCGCAAATCAGGCATTTCCCTTGGGCGCGGCGACAATCCCTCTGAAGATGTCCTGGTCTCCTGCAGTACCCACAACATTGGGTCTTCTGCTGCTTCTGTCTCGGGGAAACAAATGGGCGTTTCATCTTCCTCTCTTTTCCTCGTCTAATAGGGATCCCTTTACGATTGGAGACTTCCGCTGGTGCCTGATTCACCTGCCTTCTCAATCCTTCAGCTAATAGGTCGTTTGCTCGCTCCTGGGCTTCCTTCAGACTTTGCAGTGCAGTCAAGATCTCTACGGTCTGATTCTGGAGAGTGGAGATAGAGGAAGAGTCGTTGAAAGACATGATCCTGAAACAACAATTTTGAGGACGATATAAGGCACAAGCTATAAGAATTGAAATATAATATGGACTGGGCAAGGAATTAAGAACATCGGGTGTCATGAAATTCATTACAAGTGGAAATCAACTGTAGGGCTCTAAGTCACTTAAACCGAGTACAGTATTGTAACTATGAGGTAGTTCACAATTACAACCACGTCACTCTACCAAGTCATCCAAAACCCTAGCGGATGGATAGCAGAATACACAATGTGAATAAGGATTAAGAATAACAAGTTTACAATCTAGACCGAGGGATGTCTTAGATTGTCAAGCTCTACACGGAAAACTGCAATCTCAATCGAAGCAGAACCTGGCTCTGATACCAACAAAACCATGTCATGCCCCGCTTCCCAAAATACGAAATACGAGAGATTGACAAGGCCAGCCATGCTCCTACGGTCAAGGAAATATCCTGCCGTAGTCACACTTCGGCTTCTAGCTTTACATGGTAATCAGTAAACAACGCACAGGTAATGAGTAATGCAGTATCTGAAACGAAACAAATGCAAAGAACTGACCTGATGGAGGTAAAAAGAGTATAACTCTGGATAGCTGATCAAGATGTCCGCGATGTACGTCTGGTCCTGGTCCAGGCTAGATCCACTCCTCACTCTGAGCATGCGTACTCAGGTCGTCAGAGCGACACGATAGCAATATATATATAGGTACAAGTGGTAACTCGTAGAGTAATAATGGATGTATAACAGTAAACCAAGACAGTAAAGATATGAACATAGAGTAACCAATGCAGTGTCTAGTAGATCAGGTGAACAGTAAAGCAGTAAAATAGCATGCTAGATATGTCAACATAGTAAGCAATGTATATCAATGCCATTATCTCTATCAGTCTCTAAGTCTCACTGTACAGGTCATTAAGCCTATCGTCAGTCCAAGTGTGAGAGTCAACCACTCGCGAGTGTCCTCCACCCAAGGGTAGGACCCAAGGGCAAGGGACCACGGGCCCAAAATATAACTCACGGTAATAATCATGTACCCTGTAAATCTCTATATATCTCCATATATATAAGCCGGCATGGGACTCCCGAGATTCTGTTGAACTCACACTCAAACTACCCCACACCCCGTGGTCTACATCAAACGCCAACCATAACCTCAAATACTGGTCGGTCCATGACAGGTCTGCGCGAGAACTGGAGACAAGATCTGCACGTCCCGACTAATACCCAAGATAAATGGGCAGTGTCTGGTGTCTTATCTGTGACACCCATACAAGAGCTTCCATAAGTGTCTCATACCACTTATAGTCACACTTATACGTGTCCCACGTCGACAATGCAATAGAATAATAGGGTTCACTGATTGTGTACAAATACGTGTCACTTTCACTTATCCACTCATGCACGAACACTAACGTACTTGCCACAATCACCACTAATACCTAACACTGGGTAATGCACATGATCACTAGGCTACCAATGCAATAACATATACATATGATATGATAAGAAAACAGTATGTAAAGCAGGACTAATATATCATATGTCGGAATCCTACCACTTGCATAATTTATCATAAATAATATATGCCAAAATTTAGCGAAACAATGAACAGGGGATAAGTAGTATGTGTGATTATCTATCCAGTGAATTTGGTTTCACATCAATCGGGTTTCAGGTTTACTAGATATGGCCATTTCATTTTAAGCGCTCACTGCTGGAAATCCGGTTTCAGAATCGGAAGTCCGTTTTGCAACGCATTTTAATCCCAGTTGGGATCAGATTTTAGCGATGCTACAGTTAAATGAAATCTAGGGTTTTCAGTAAGGTTTTCAACGCAACAGACGAATTCTCAATCGCGTCTGTACGTCAGGAGTTACACACTGTTTAACACTAGTTGGTCACTTCTGAATCTGTTCTGGACTGTTATACGTCCTGCCCTCTTAATTTACAAATTAAATAGCAAACTACGACGAAACGGAATGAAACCACTTGTGTTAGTTAGCTAACAGATTCACCTTTGATAAACAGTAGAGTTCCGCAACATACGAGTTCAGGAAACCAAGTGACACACATTACGGAACAGTAAACAGTAACCAGAGTCGCTCTGGACTGCAGTCCAGAGTCGCACTCCGACCCAAATATCGTTACAATTTCAGTACAAGACCAAATAGAAACTTGCATATGGTTATAGTGCGTCGAGTCGGCTTCGATTTAAGCCCTCGAACGCATCATTTCAGTGTGTACATAATTTATGGTGATTTTAACAATTTTCAGATACGGGAAATTTCTAGTTTTACGGGTATATTAGGGGGTATTCATTTTAGTCATTAATGGTCATATTTTCCAATGAAATTTACGCACTAGGTTCACCGCCTTACGGGCCAGACCATGCAATTGAGTTCCGTCAAATTAAATGAAGATTTCCATTGAGAACACACATCGAACAGGTATAACATATAAGTTATCATGAATTGTAAGTTTGCGATTTATACGATTTGAGTTTGTAACATGAATAGATTAGCATGTAGCAAGTAAAAATACTTGCCTTTGACGACGATGACTACACGGCAACGACGCGGTAACAACACGGCAACAACAGCGATCTATTGCAATGGCACGACGCAAACACGATAAAGGTTGGCCTCGGTGGAGCTTGAGCTTGGGCTTGATAGCTCAGCGGGTGCGACGAAGAGGGATCTGGTGGCTCACAGGGTTCAGCGGCGGTGGCCCGAAGCTCTGGCAGTGGTTGACGATGCAGAGAGCTCGGGCAGCGGCTATATAGGAGTTGCGGTTGAGTGTGAGGGGCAGTTTGGGGTTGCGGCTGTGGCTGTGGTGAGGGGGTGTTGGTGACGATTGGGCGCTGGAGGTGGAGTGAGGTGGTTTAAGAAGGAGGACGGGGTGGTGGACAGCGGTGCAGAGGGCAGCGGCTGGAGCTGTAGTGGTGGAGGGAGGTCGGGCGATGGTTGTCGGAGTTGGAGGTGGTGGGCTTGGGAGCTAGGTGAAGGAGACAGGGAGTAAGAATCTCGGGGTTGCTGATGGAGTAGACAACGCCGGAGATGAAGGCCGAGGGCTCGGTGTTGGGTTTGCTGTCGTGGAGATTGCTGTGAAGGGAGGTCGGCTAGATGGGTTGCAATGATGAGGTGCTAGGGAGAGGAGGTGGGGTTGACGCGGATGATGGAAGGAGGTGACCGGAGGTGGCTCGACGTTGGGTCGTCGGGAAAGAGCTCGAAGCTCGGAGGAGGAGGGCAGCGTCGGGTGTGCAAGTGAGATGGGAAGGAGAGACTCGGGGTTTTGGAGAGAGGAGAGGAGAGAAGGGAGAGGGAGGAAGGCCGGAGGTGACGCCGGTGGTGGTGGCGACGGGGCGAGCGCGGCGTGGGCGTGGGTGTGGGTTCGAGAGAGGGAGCGGGAAGGGAGGAAGAGAAAAGAAAAACGAGAGAGAGAGAGATGGTGGGGGAAATGAAAGAGGGGGTGAGAATAGAGGGAGAGAGAACGTGAGTATTAGCGTTGGAGGGTTTTAAGGAAGGGAGAGAGAGAGATAATAACGTGGGAATTTAATTAAATTAGAATTATTAGAAGAGAGAGAAGGAGAGAGTGTAACGTGGGTTTTAATTAAATAAAATTAAAGAAGAGAGAAAGAGTGTGGAACGGGAATGAGAGAAAAAATGGGAGGAAAATTAATAATGGAATTGGAATTTTTTAAAGGAAAATAATGGGAACTAATTGAGGGGTTTAAAGGAAATAGTATGGAAGTTTAATTTGGTATTAATGAGGATATTATGGGATAATTCATGATGAGATTTGGAGGAATTTATTTTGATTTTTTTTTTTGAAATCTGAGAAGGTATCTGCTGGGTAAAATAAGTGAAGGATCATTGGCTTGTTGGGCTTAGGGTATTTAATGTTTATAAAAATAATTTGTTTTGGGCTGTGGGATTTTATTAAAAGAAAAGAAAAATATAGTGGCTGAGTTGGGCTGGGTTTTGGGAAATAAAATAAAAGAATACAGAAAAATATAAAAGAAATAGGCAATCGGGTTTTAGATAAATTAGGGTTAGGGAAAGTTATAATGCCAAAATAATTATAAAATAAAATAATTAAATTTTAAGAGTAACAACATACGGATATTGGTATGAAAACGGGCTGGGTATTACACCATGCCTTCGCTGCCCCCTCCAGCACCACGCCGCACCCGCACCACGCCGCACTCGCATACGCACCACACCCTTCCTGCACCACGCACCACGTCCATCCAGCACCCGCACCAGCACCCGCACCACGCCGCCCCAGCACCCACCCCCACGCCGCACCAGCAACACCTGCACTCGCACTTGCCGCCTCCATTGCCTCCTCTGCTGCTTCTGCTGTTGCCTTTATTCTTCCCATGCCTCTTCCACCGCAGCCCTAGCCGCCTATTCCACCGAAGCACTACCTTAGCAACCGCATCCCCCTATGTAGTCTCCTTTGATCTTAGCCGCTGCCTATGATACCGCCTCCTCCTCCATAGCCGTCGCAGCCTTCTCGAAACTCCAACTGACGATGATCTATTAGATCGTCTTGCTCCGACTTCTCGCTTGTGCGTTAGACAACTTGTTCTCGTGATCTACTTCTGTGTCGTTCATCATGGCGTCTGATAGCCTTGGGGCGTAGCATGGTCCTTCTCCTATTACTGCTCGTGGTCGTGGTCCCCATGGACATGGTTGTGGCTGTGCCGGTCTTTATTGTGCTAATTGTGGCGGTACTAATTATCGCGAAAACTTGTGTTGGGAGAAGCACGGCTACCCTGATGATACACCTACAGCTCGCCAGATATCCATACCAATTGCTACTGACCGACCTTCCTCTTCTGTCGGCCAGCTACCTTTATTCAGTGCTGAATGGTGCCAGTTGCATCGTCTCCTCTCTTCTATAGCTCCTGCCAACCTTTCTACTCCATCAGGTATATTGTTCCTTTCTCATTCTAATTCATAGGTCGCTGATTCCGACACCTCACATCACATATCTCGTGATGGACCATATGATCTTGCTTTTAGTCCTCATAAGTTTATTTCCATGGCTGATGGTAACACCTATTTCTGACTCTGCTGATTTATCACTTCATCTTTATACCTAAAAAATGCTCTAATTGTGTCGTCTTTAAAACAAAATTTGCTTTCTATTCATCAGTTTACAAATGATTCCAACTGCTCCGTAACATTTTATCCATCTCACTTTGAGATACAGTACCTTCTGACGAAGCAACGGATTGGTGGGGGGCATGAGCAGAATGGACTGTACTACGTTGATCACCTTCCCAGTACAACTGCAACTATTTCTACTATCCAGTGGCATCGGAGACTTGGTCACCCTCCTCTTTCTTCTTTACGTACTATGTTGCCTTCTCTTAATTTATCAGAGTTCAGTTGTGAATCATGTATTCTTGGTAAATATCATCGCTCTTCTTTGCTTCAGTTAATAAAAGGCATAATTTTCTATTTGCTTTAGTTTACTTCGATATTGGGGTCCTTTCAAATTTCTTAGCGTGTTTAATTATAAATAGTTTGTGACATTTATTAATGATCATTCATGTATGACTTGATTGTATCTTTTACGTAATAGTCTGAAATTTTATCTATCTTTAAAATCTTCATAGCTAAGACTACTGATCAATTTGGTGTTTCGGTAAAGGTTCTTCATTCAGATAATACTAATGAGTATATTAGCACGGAGTTCATTGTATTTGGTCAGACACATAGCATATTGCATCAAACTTCATGTTCTTATACTCTTTAGCAAAATGGGATTGCTGAACAGAAGAACCGATATTTGCTTGAGATAGCTCGTTCTCTTCTTTTGCATATGTATGTCCCTAAACGATTGTGGAATTTTGCGGTCTTAGCTGCCTGTTTTTATTTCATCGCGTGCCTTCTCCAATCCTAAGTAACCAGTCTCCTTTCTCTGTTTTGTTTCCATAGGGCAAGCATTTTCATGTTCCTCCTAAGGTGTTTGGTTGCCTATGTTATTCTCATATTCTAGGTCCTCATGTAGACAAACTTGATATTCGAGCTACCCTATAGTGTTTGTAGGCTACTCACGATCTCAGAAAGGATATATTTGCTTTGATCCCACCACTTCTAAACTTTGTATTTCATGTGATGCAACCTTCTTAGAAGATCAGGCATATTTTCCACCACCTGTCAAGGACCCCACTTTTACTATCCTTGGTACTTATCTACCTTTCTCGGAGCTTGATTCGTCTGTTCGAGCTATAGCCCTAATTTTAAGCCTATGTCCCCTTATCCATAGATGTATCATCGTCGTGACCCAAAAGTTCCACCCTTCCCACCATTTCAACTTCTACTCCTAAGCTGCGGTCTATTGTTCCTGCTTCTCTACCACCGCTGTCTTCAGAAGATGATCTTTCTTTTTCTTTTGCCTTACGCAAGAGCAAGCGTTCCTGTACCACAGTACATCCGATTTCTAATTTTGTTTCCTATCATAGACTGACACTATTTGCTCGTAAGTTTGTTTCTTTCTTATCTGCCACCACTCATCCTTCCTCTGTTCAGGAAGCTCTTCAGCACCTAGATTGACATGTAGCTATGTTAAAGAAACTTTCCGCACTGTGCTCTAATCAGGCTTGGAAATTTATACCTCTGCCTTCAGATAAGAAGGTTGTCGGCTGTCAATGGGTCTTCACCGTCAAGCAAAATTCAGATGGGACGATTGACCGTCTCAAAACTCGATTAGTAGCCAAAGGCTTTACTCAGTAGTATGGTTTGGATTATATTGAGACTTTTTCGCCGGTTGCCAAATTGACATCGGTTCGTGTTCTTATATCCTTGGATGTTTCTAAGTTGTGGCCACTTCATCATCTGATGTGAAGAATGCCTTTTCATGGCGATCTTTCAGAGACTATTTACATGCAATAGCCTCCTGGCTTTGAGCGACTGGGGGAAGTCTATGGTTCGTCTCCTACATAAATCTTTATATGGATTGAAGCAGTCACCACATGCTTGATTTGAAATGTTTAGTATGGTCCTACGACAGATTGGCTTCAGACGCAGTCGGCTGACACATCTCTCTTTTCACATTCATACTCAGAGCATGGTGGTTGTACTTGTGTATGTTAATGCTATTATCATTATTGGAGATGATTCTGCTGGCATCTCCAAGGTGAAACAACATTTGGCTTCACACTTCCATACCAAGGACCTTGGGCCACTTAAATATTTCCTTAGAATTGAAGCATCACGGAATTCTGATAGATTACAGCTCTCTCAGCGCAAGTATGCACTTGATTTTCTATCTGAGATGGGATTTCTGGAATGTAGACCAGCAGACACTCCTATGCATTCTTCAATCAAACTATCTCAATTGAGCTCTCCTTGATATCCTCCACTGTCTAATCAAGGACGATATCGACGTCTAGTTAGGAAGCTTATTTACCTCACTATCACTCGTCCTGACATTGCCTTTGCTGTTAGCACGGTGAGTCAGTATGTGCAGAATCTTTCGATCCATCACCTTAAGACAGTTAAACATATTCTTAGATACATCAAAGGTTTTTTAGGACAAGATCTTCTTTACAAACCATCATCTACGTTATCGCTCACAGCCTCTCCAGATACTGACTTTGCTGGATCCATTGATGATCGCCGTTCCACTAGTGACTACCGTGTTTTCTTGGGAGGAAACTTGGTTACATGGAGGAGTAAGAAGCAGAATGCAGTGGCCCGTTCTTCTGCCGAGGCTGAGTATAGATCATGACGCATACAATTGCTGAGTTGATATGGCTTACTTCCCTTCTGATAGATCTTGGGGTTCACTCTTCTCTTCTGACTACACTCTTCTGTGACAATAAGGCCGCGATCCATATTGCTGAGAATCCAGATTTTCACGAGCGGATCAAGCATATCGAAATAGATTGACACTTCATTCGTATCAAGGTAGCATATGAGGTGGTTGCACTCCAACATATTTCCTCTTTCTCTCAACTAGCGGATATCCTCACAAAATCTCTTCCTCGATCGGTTTTCACTCGTCTTCTGTCCAACCTTGGTATAATTGATATCTACGCTCCAGCTTGCCGGGGGGGTCATGAATATATAATTAGTTATTAGTTAATAGTTTTAGTCCCACATCGATTATAATAGAGGAGATGGTCTATGACCCTCTTTATATATTTGTATGTAGAAACACATGATTTAATATGCCAATAAATTATTTTCCTCTAGGTTTTTTTCACACCATAACCTCTTCCCAAGTAGGCTTTGTCATGCCCCTTTATCGTATAATACTTGAACACGCCGCCGCTAAGAGTTCTGGGAACAGTTCGTCCTTGTGCTGTGATATGGCTTGCTCCTTCCCCAAGCTCTAGGGTCGAAATAGTGCAATGTTGCATTACCAAAAAAATGACAAAAGTAAATTGATTTAGGCCCGGAGGTGGCCCTTTAACTAATTGTATCTTAATTCATTTTCTTAAAATAAATGCGCATCGTTACAAATAATATTAGATTGTTAGAGATACTATTAGATTAAGTAGTTGGGTTTTGATATTAGATTAATACCCGTATCCGTAAATTGTAGCAGCAATTCATATCTTGTCTAATATGAAATTTTATGATGATCAAGGAGAATTATTAGAAGATCCAGGAAGGTACCGTCGATTGGTTAGGAAGCTTAACTATCTTACGATAGCAAGAATAGACATTTCTTTTGTTGTTAGCGTGGTGAGCTAGTTTATGGATTCTCCAAGGGAGCCTCATTGGAAGGCAATTATTCGAGTTGTTCGCTATTTGAAGAATTCACCTGGTCAAGAGTTAATTTACCGCAATCATGGATGGGACTTTATGATTTTGATTGGTCGAGATCTCCTACTGATAGGAGGTCTACTACTGGCTATTGTACCTTCCTCGCTGGTAATCTTATATCTTGGAGAAGTAAGAAACAATCGGTTATTACTAGATCAAGTGCGGAGACTGAACACCGTGCTATGGCTCATACTACGTGTGAGTTAATTTGGATAACTACCCTATTAAGTGAGCTTGGATTTCAAATTCATCGGCTTATTCCTCTCTTTTGTGACAATCAAGCAACAATCCATATCTCGTATAATCCTGTTTTTCATGAGAGAACCAGCACATTGAAGTTGTTGCTATTTTGTTCGGGAAAAGGAGAATGGATTTCTTAACCCTCAATACATTGCAAGTAAGGATCAATCAGCAGATATTTTCACAAAGGTATTGGGAAAAGCGAGAATTGAATATTTATGTAACAAGCTGGGTCTACATGATATTTACACACCAGCTTGAGGGGAAGTGTTAGAGATAATATTAGATTAAGTAGTTGAGCTTTGATATTAGATTAATACATGTATCCGTAGACTTTAGTATAAATGTATATGTATTTCTCCATTAATAAGTGAATAGAAGAATTCTATTTTCCTCAAATTCCTTGCCACGCATTGTGTTTGACCGTATGTTGCTCCGATGGCATCTTAAATTCGCTCACTGTGCAAAATTTTGGAGGTTAGGCGGCAGCATGACAGCTACTTTAAAGATTCCAATTCTGTCCAAATTAATGGTCAATCCTATCAGTCCTTGAACTTATTACAAATGGACAGACATCATATATAGAGCGGCCAAACCCAAAATGAAGTTTATGGCCCCTTCAACGCAGCCGTAGAAGTAGTGATGACCAGCATAATCACACAGCGTGTTCTGATTCCCAGGAAAGCTGCGGTTATGGAAGGAGGCCTTGTCTCCTCCTATCAATGCTGCCATTGCTTGGATCCAAGGATTGCCGTTTCCCAGGCTGCAACTATTCTGCAAGCACAAGGCATAAATAAGTTAAATGTCTAATATATCAGAGTCATGGAATAATTTTTGACCGGAATGTAAAAGACCACCAAATTTGGATTATGAGAAGTCCAAGAATTATTATTATATGATAAAATACACGCAAGCTCGTGTTATTTCTAGGGGAGGTGCTATAAGAATTGAACAATAGGATTATGGCATTATGCCTTTTACCTGGCATGTGTGTGTATAGTTCGATTAAAATCCTATCGGAAAGATTTGGAAATAAATCATTCCCATTTTTCACCATTAGATTAATTTTGGGATTTATGCATTCAATTATATTATGTTTGGTGATAAATGAAGCTTAACATCGGCTACTATTTTTGCTACACAAACCAGACCCGTCACATCTCCACCATTGCCTTCTTCTCTTTCTACCGAATGAGTTTGTGCATACTGTAAGAAACCTGGACATCATATTTCTCAATGCTTGATACTTAAGAACAAGTCGACAAATACTCAAACATGTTCAGTTGCTCGCAATCGCAATCGCCCTCCAATTGCATCTACTGCTGTATCATCAGCTGCCTCTACTGCAACTTCAGGTCAATTCTCTTCCGCACAGGTAACAGAGATTGCGAATACTGTTCAACAGAATCTTCATGTTAGTGGAACTTCTGCACCTTCTATCTACACTGCCTCAAAACTGTTAATTATGGTATTTCTATTCCTTGGATATTTGACTCAGATGCCTTGTATCATATGACTTTTGATAAATCCTTTCTTACAAACTGTTCTACTATTCCCATGTCATACATACATACTGCTAATGGCTCGTCACTTGCAGTAAATCAATGTGGTGACATCATATCTACCACTCACTATCCTGACAACCTTAGTCTTTCATCTATATTACATATGCCTAAATTAACAATGAATCTTTTGCCTGTTAGTCAGATTGCTGATTCTGATTACATCATTACCTTCAAATCCACTTCTTGTATTGTGCAAGATTCGAGCACCAGTTAGAAGATTGGGGTGAGTTGTAGAGTGAATGGACTATACCAGTTGGAGCATCTTCACTTACCTACCTTGAATAAAACTGTAGCTGGCTTGGCTAATTTCGATCCATGGCATCGTCATTTAGGTCACATTTCGAGTTCTCGTCTTAAATATTTATCTGAGTCTGGAGTCTTAGGGTCCCTTCATGTTAGTATCTTAAATAAGTGTGTTGGTTGTCGGTTGGTAAAACAAACTGCTCTAACTTTTTGTCTCATCATAAAACTTCATTAGAATCTTTTGATCCGATTCATTCTGATATTTGAGGTCCTGCTCCTATTGTGTCCATTTCTGGTTATCGATATTATGTTAGATTTATAGATGATTACTCTCGTTATTCCTGAGTTTATCTTATTCATACTAGATCTGAGCTTCCTTCCATTTATACTGAATTTACAAATATGATTTATACTCAATTTCAAAAAACGAATTAAATTTTTTAGATCTGACAATACTTATGAGTATGTTTCGTCGTATATACAAATCATTCTTAAATCTCATAATACACTTGTACAACAATCATGTCAACATACTCATGAACAAAATGGTATAGCCGAGAGAAAACATCGACACATTTTAGAGGCTACACGGGCCCTCTTATTCTCTTCTTTAGCCCCTCGTTTTTATTGGACTGAAGCATTGTTAACATTTGTTCTTCTCATTAATATCACTCCATCTTCCTTATTTCCAGATGCCACTCCATACTCGTGACTTTACAAATCCCCTTTTGATTATTCCATTCTGTGCACTTTTGGCTATGTTTGTTTTATTCTTCTACCCGCTCATGAACGAAATAAACTTTCTTTTCACTCAGTGAAATGTTTTATGATATGGTATAGTTCGACTTATAAAGGATACAGATGTTACGATCCTACAAGTAGACGACTTCACATTTCTCGAAATGTCGCGTTTTTCGAGAATGTACCGTATTTTGCTCATTCCGAGAAAAATGTGTCATTTCTTGATTTCTTTACCTCATCATCAGTTACACTCGCTATTGTGCCTACATACACTCCCATTCCACCTCCTGTTACACTTATTGATGCACCTATCCCTTCTACTATTCCCTCTACTGATACAGTGACGACTGAGTATTCATCTATGCCTGTACCGTCTTCTCCGGATGCTATTTCTCCTTCTCTACCTCGTTGAAATCCTCCGCGAGAAAGATGGCCACCTGTCCGTTATAGTTATTGCATGACTAACAATTATTCTCCTCGGTTTGTATTTTTTCTTGCTGCTATTCATTCTATTTAGAAACTCAAGTCATATACTGCGGCTATGAAATATCCAGAATGACAGCAAAGTATGCAGGAAGAATCATTGGCAAATGGACAATCATTTTACAACCGTCAGATGGAGGTCAAATCAAGCTGAAGAATGCGATACATTTTCCAGATTTGAAGAAAAACTTAATTTCCACAAGTCAGCTTGACAGCGAAGGATATATTACGACATTTGAGAACTTTCAATGGAAGATTTCCAAAGTCAGTAGTCGCAAGGGGTAAGTTGAGCGGTTCGTTGTATTCCTTCAGTAGGAGCAGTGGAGGTTCAGTTGCATTAGCGACGGGTTCGGAGATCGATTCAGAGACTTCGTTGTGGAACAAACGATTAGGGCACCTCGATAAGAACATGAAAATTCTTCAGGGCATGGGCTTCTTTCGGGGCTAAAGAAGGTGGAGTTGGGGATTTGTGAGAGCTGCGTTTGTAAAAAGAAAAGCGCGCTCAGATTTCAAATTGGAGACATAGCTAAAAAGACCAAGAAGCTGGAGATGGTGCATACGGACGTATGGGTCCGGCCTCGATGGAGTCTTATGGAGGTAATCGGTATTTCGTAACGTTCATCGATGATGCAAGCCGAAAGACATGGGTGTATGTGATGAAAAAGAAGTCTGATGTGTTTGGTATCTTCCAACACTGAATTGCGCAAGTTGAGAACCAAACGGGGGCTAAGGTAAAATGCCTTAAGTCCGATAATGGAGGGGAATACTGCACACAGGAGTTTGAGGCGTTTTGCTTCTAGAAAGGTATTCGTTGGTTGAAGACGATACCGGAGACGCCACAGCAAAATGACATCACTGAAAGGATGAACAGGACGATCCTAGAGCGAGTACGGAGTATGACCTTGGACGCGGATGTGCCTAAATCCTATGAGCAGCGACGGTCGATGCTGATGTGCACTTGATCAACAGAAACTCGACAAGTGTACTTGATGGAGGCATTCCGGAAGAAATTTGTTCAGATAAACCGGTTAATTACTCGTATCTAAAAGTATTTGGCTACATTGTGTATTCTTTGGTAGATAAGGCGGAAAGGAGTAAGCTTGACACTAAGTTCAGGAAGTGCTCTTTCATCTGGTATGGTGGAGATGAGTTCGGATATAGGCTGTGGGATTACACAAGTAAGAAAATAATACGAAGCCGGAACATCATCTTTGATGAGCAACACTTGTACAAAGAAGAAAAACAAGCCAATGAAGGTGCAGTACATGAGTTCGTCGAGTTGGATGGAACTCAAGTGAGCATTCAGGTACCCACATGTGGAGATCAGAACATGGAGGAGACTATAGTGCAGGATCAGGTTCAAAAATAGGATGATGACCATGTTCACCAACTAGATATGCCAGTTCTGAGGAGATCTACGCGACAAAGGAGGCTACCTGAAAGATTTATGACCGACTTCATTTTGTACACAGATTCGAGAGAGCCCGAATCCCTTGAAGAAGCAACAAGTAACAGTGCTAGCAAGCAGTGGAAGCAAATTATGAACGAGGAAATGGATTTTTTGAAGAAGAACCGTACGTGGAATTTAGTGAAGCTACCCAAGGGTTGGAAAGTATTGCTGAATAGATGAGTGTACAGGATTAAAGATGAGGCCAATGGTAGGAAGCGATACAAGGCTCGCTTGGTAGTTAAAGGATATATGCAAAAGTAAGGAATTGACTATCAAGAGATTTTTTCTCCAGTCGTGAAGATGACATCTATTCGAGTGATTCTCAGTATCGTGGCGGTGGAGAATTCGCACTTAGAGCAGCTGGACGTAAAAACTGTGTTCCTTTATGAAGATTTGGAGGAGGAGATTTATATGATGCAGCCACTGGGATATGAGGTGAAGGGGGAAATATGGTGTGTAAGCTGTGAAAGAGCTTGTATGGCCTCAAGCAAGCTCTTACGCAGTGGTATCTCAAATTCGATCAGTTTATACTAGAGACGGGATTTATGAGATGTGAATCAGATCACTACATCTACGTTTAGAATTTTAAGGACGACGAGTACATTATTTTATCACTGTACGCCTATGATATGCTAGTAGCGGATCCGAATTTGGAGAATATTCAAAATCTGAAGAAGATGATGGTTGAAAAATTCTCCGTGAAGGATTTGGAAGCGGCTAAGAAAATCTTGAGCATGAAGATCGTGAGAGATAGGAAGCAGCGGAAGCTGTGGTTATCGCAAAGGTATTACATCAAGAAGGTTTTTAAGTGGTTCAACATGAGCAAGTCAAAACCGGTGAGTATGCCTTTAGTGAAGTATTTCAAACTCATGAGAGAGTTGTGCTCGACAACTCAAGAGCGGAAAGATGGGATGGCAATGGTGCATTATACATCTGCGGTAGGGAGTTTGATATATGTGATAGTGAGGACAAGACCAGATATTACACATGCAGTGGGAGTTATTAGCAGGTATATGCAAAAGCTGGGGAAGGAGCATTGGAATGTGGTGAAGTGGATGTTGAAGTATCTAAGGGGTACATCGAGTCACTGTTTATGTTTCGGGGATGACTCTTTTTAAAGGTGCATGATTACGTTGATGTGGACTACTCGGGAGATCAGGACAGTGAGAAGCGCGCAACAGGATACGTAGTCATAGTTGGGGGAACATCGGTGAGTTTAGTCTCTCAAGTGAAAAAAATGGTGGCATTGCCAACTACGGAGGCGGAGTAGTAGCGATCACGGAAGGCAGCAAGGAGATGATATGGTTGCAAGGGCTACTTGAAGAATTGAGCAAGAAACAACACCTCAATACCTTATGGAGCGACAGCTAAAATGCGATACATTTGGTGAAGAATGCGGCATATCACTCTCGAACGAAGCACATCAAGGTGTTGTACCACTTCATACGCATAGCGATTGAAGAGGAGGAGCTGATATTATAAGATCAATGGAGAAAAGAATCAGGCGGATATATTCATCAAGGTCGTAGACAGAGATAAGCTGATCTCTATTGCAGTTTAGTGAACGTCTCCATGAAAATACGACGAGGAGAGAGTAGAGCGGAGTCGTGTAAAGTCTACTAGCGATCGGAATCAAGGCTAAAATATCTCCCAGTGGGAGATTGTTAATAATGTGGAGAAAATTCAGGCAAACATCTGGATGTGCACATAGATTTTACCAAAATCACATTTTCTTAATCAAGGAGTGTCTTATAGCAGTTTCTTAATTATGGAAGTTTCTTAATTAAGGTGTGTTTTATGGCAGTTTCTTAATTATGGCAGTTTCTTAATTAAGGAGTGTCTTATAACGGTTTCTTAATTATGGCAGTTTCTTAATTAAGAAGTGTCTTATGGCAGTTTCTTAATTATTATGATTTCTTAATTAAGAATTTGGTTTGTGTATAAATAGGGACCTCTCATATGCATTTTGTACAGCCAAAATAGAAAAGAGATCATTGTATAAGAGGGTGAAGGATTAGATCTAGAGAGTTTTGAAAGAAAACTCCTAGGTTTGCTCCATGTAATTGATTCAAGGATTCTAGTAGACGTTTGCAGATTCCGCTTTGCCGGCGACTAGCCATACGATGGTTGAACCCCCATTAACAAATCCTTTTGCCTCTTGTTTCTGTGTTTAATTTTTTATTTATTCTCGCATATTATTTACTTGTGATCTTTCGTTGTTAATTGCGTGGTGTTGATTGCGTGGTTTGATCTGTCACGAGCATTGTTCACTATATCGGCTTCCTCCCCAACAAGTAATATATGATCTATGATCTGTTTGTAATCATCATATATACTTGATTCTATACTATATATGAATTATGCAATGTTACTATTTTTCTTATAACTTTGTCTACTAATACTACATAAATAATATATTTAAAATATATTGCACACCTGCCAGTAATTTTTAATTGTAAATTCTAAGATATAGTAAAACATAAATAATATCAACAACATATTTATTGACATTGTAAAATAAATAGTAAATTTCACTTAAATTGAAATATGTAAAATAATATATTTGAATTTTCTAATTGTTATGCAACTTATTAATACGCTAATGTAATGAAACTACTCCAGTGTATCACTATAAATCCTATATGCCCCTATGTTTTTATCCGTAGTCTTAAGTTATATTTTATTTCCACAGTACTTTTCAGCATTAGCGGTCCAAGATTGAAAAAGTAACCATGTTTAAAGACTTTTCACTGGACATGACAAATTATTAATGTAAAATAAATAATAATTGACTTAACAAATTACTGTTACCATGTGTTTTTCATGAATTTTGTGAATTACAAATCTTGAATCTTATGAATCTCGTGGACATGACATGTACTATGTTATTGGATACACACACATCATGAGGATGGGAAACTCGACGAATGGGGGTAAGTACATGAAATAGGTGTCATATATGATCGTCGTAGTTCGGGATATTACGGAAAAATTGCATTACTAACTCATGGATCCAAGAATCCGTGTTTCTGTTGTTCCGAGGGAAAACCGAATATCTTCATTACATGTAGAACCCTTATGAATAGAACATATAACTGATTGTAATTTCATGCTATATATGTATGCTTATGTTTTTCATTTCATCTTGAATTTGACATGACTTCGTGAATACATGAATTAGTGAATCCGTGAATCTGACATGTATCTTTAGTTTTCAAGCGTACATAAATTCATGCTAGTACTTATATTAACTTCTTAATCAAAAATATCATGGGCATGAGGTAGCTCAAAGAATGAGGATATTTACGTGTAACGGGATCATACATGATCGCCGTAATTCTGGGTATTACAGAACAATGCATTACTAACTCATGACTCTCTTGAATCCAATCTTTCTGTTGTTCTGAGGGAAACAAAACATTCTCGTTACGTGTAAAACCCTCACTAGTCGAGCTTATAAACTTATAAACTTAAAACACGATAGTACGATCTAGATAACAAATATCAGGACATTATCGCTTTATATTACCTGCTATTTATATATGGTTGATAGTTTCTTTTTCTGATCTTATATCATGTTTAAATTAATTTAAAATTATTTTCTTTAATGTAAGGATGTACCGAACTCTAATTCGCTGACGAGCATTCCATTTTTTGTTTTCTTTTTCTTTTTCTTATTCTTAATTTGAGGAATGTCCATCAGACGACATTGAAGCAGGAGATAATCAAGAGGTAGAGCCCAGCGAGACGGATAGCAATTACTTCTCTGCACAAGTCGATTTTTAGTTTTTATTTCCACTGCAGTATGTTTATTTGGACTATCTTTATTTCATTTCTACTGTTTGGAATTGATGTTTTCGATTCGGTTAGTTATTCGAACTTATAATAAATGTCATTGGACTTGATTTTATTTTAAATTCTTGCACTTATCTATCTGTTTGTATTACGCTTAGCGTATTCATGTCAAGAAGGAGTCCTTCTCGGCGTGAATACGCTGCGGACCTTGTTCATTCACGCATTGTCTTTTGGGAAACAGTGCACGATAGATTTTATTGGTGACCCATACAGGAAACAGTGCGAATACCCGAAACAATGTTAGAATTACGAATACGAAACACTTCGAATTGCCTATACTGTAAGATCACATCACATGTAAACTTAGCAAAAACAAGCAACACCTGAAACACCAAAACCCAGAGACTGGAACACCATGAAAATTTCAAGTCAAAACTCCACAAAAGACCCGAGGTGACCGGTTTTTCCTCCAATGTGGCCGGCCTAAATCCGAGGAAACTGCTTGAAATTTTCATTGTGTTCATATTATATCTCATACAACATTCTGCAATTGCTTAAAAAAAATTTTGACACATTAAAAAATTCGACAGAAACTGGGTTTCAATGTTTCGTGTTTCGGAATAGTTTCGGTTTCGTAATCTAACAAACATTATATAATTTTCTAGCATGTCTCTGATACCACTGTAGGGTTACCTAGCACGACAGCAAGGTTTCGGGAGATATCGTCCATGCCAATTTAAAAAATTTGGTCGTACTAAGGAACCCTAACCCTAGAATCTTAACTAGAAAATCAAACAATATAACATGCAAACATCTTTGCATACAAAGTGAACAAGGAATACAACCTTTGTAGACCGGTCATTCACTTTTAATGCTCCGTGTAGTGGTCCCTTCGCTGCAAATCATGAACACCCGAACTCTAGAAAGGATTCTCTTGAAAAAATGAATAAGCTTGCTTGAAGTTTTCGAGGCCGAAAATGATCTACGTCGATGAGACACTAACCCAAGCTACCTCTTCACTAATTATGGAATTAGTGAAGCAAACATCCTATGCTAAGTAGAGGATAATGAAATAGGAATTTTGCTCACTTTAGAAATGTATTTCTCACTCATTTTCATCACCTCCCAAAAGCTAGTGAGCTTGAGGAAGGAGATGAAGAAATGCAACCATGAAAAAATTGCAAGTCTAGAATGGCAAGCATGGGTGAGCTAACATCATATGCTAACCTTTGTAGAGAGTTAACCATAGCTAATTATAATGGTTGGGTTTATAAATATCTTAAGTAAAAACAAAACTTGTGGACTTAGTCCATGGTTCTCCAAGCTTCTCCAAGCATCTAGCCATGACCAATAATCAACCAATTTTGAATTACTTAATCAAATAAAAACCCTACATTATAGCATGCATGGTGTAAGTCACACACACACACCCATAAAGCATGTATTATCAAGCATGCCACAAAATATTGTACACTAATATATATCACATATATACTATGTGCACAATCAAGTGAGAAAAGAAATCTTAAGTGAGCTAATACTAGTTAATGTAAATTAATATATCAAATATATAATTATACATTAGATTATTAAATCAACACTTGATTTAATAATCTAGCTATATCACATATAACCGACTAATATTATATGTATCAACTTATCGAATCAACACTTGATTCGATAACCCGACTATATCTCATATAACCGACCGATAACACAAATCACGAGAACAGAATACGGTATCGCATATCGTATTAATCTCGGTCCCGCACATATCACATATGTGCTCCTATTTCGTTTCGCTTGAGCCAGAAACCTCTGTGTAGGACTCTAAAGACTCGTCAATACGCCGGCAGTAGGTAATGATCATATCAAATACCCACAAGCCGCAAGCGGTCTGCTAAACGCAACGGTCACCCGGGTATTGAGCGATCAGAAGATCAAGAAGCAAGCCTGCTCATACTCCTACGAATCCAATCAGTAACACTACCGTACAGTCCGGTCTCTTCGTCTGATACGTCGCATATCTCGTCTAAGGGTGGTAAACGTCAGACCTCAATAACTTAATAATTTGTGCCGATGTAAGGCTCATAACGGGTCGAGAAACTACTGAAACAGACGCTTAGCGTGTCTATATCTCTTGATATAGATACATCGCGGGCCTCGTCATGTCCTCGATATTTTATTATTTATTTTATTTATTTTGGAAAGAGGGGTGTGACATTATTTGCAATTAGGGACTAATGAGTAGTTTGTTAAAATCCGAAAGAATCACCGAAGAACATTTAATATTATTTGCATAAAAACTATGTAAAGAAGTAATATATCAACAACTTCCATAATGAGATATTTAACTATTATGGAAAAATATACTAAAATAGCATATATCAAATGTATAACCAAAATTTCATGGTGCACATCATTTATATTTTAAAATGAAATATATAAACAACACTTACGAAATAGATACCCCGTGCTGTCAAATCTAATGAAGCTAAATCGAAAAAATCCACTGAAATAACATAGACCAAATACGTAAGCGAAATTTTATGGTGCATATCATATTAATAAAAAAAGTCATTAATAAAAACCTTACTTACCAAAATATACCCATTGCTCTTAATGCGATTAAAAACTCCTTTATTTGTTTTCAAAAGGAGAATAGTGATTGCGATTAAAAACTCCTTTGTTTGTCTGCAAAAGAAGAATAGTGATTGCGATTAAAAACTCTATTGCATAATTATGGGATACAAACGTAAGAATATTTCTCCATATAAAAAAATCTATGTATAAATTATAAGATATTCTAACTTCAAAATAATTATTCCAAATATCATGGTAATTATTTGTTTTCAGGAATAATTCTAAAGTGTTAACAAGACATGTAACTTTTTTTTAAATATTCAAAATTAAAATGGAAAAAATAAGAACTGATCAAAAAAATTATGATAAATAAAATAAAAATAAAAGACAATTGTGATGAAAGAAAATCTTAAAGTAGAGAGAGAGAGAGACCTTTTTTCTTTCCAAAGCAAAAGAATCCTCTCTACAAATTTGTATGGAGAATTCAGGGACTGCAATTGTTGTTTGTAATTTATAAATGAAACAAAAAAAATTATTAATTATGGTTTTTGTTACTCTGATATTATTAATAAATAATGCAACTACTTACTTTTACTTTTGTATAATGTTGTATATTTATGGCAAAAACCCAAGTCTGTATCTATACATCCCTATATTTATAGATAGTTAATATATATTACATATCAATTATTAAACCTCTTTCATTTGTTTTTGTATATATGTATAAATATAGATTATGGCGAAACCCCATTTATTATTATGTAAGGAAAAAAATCAAATCAAGATGCATCAATATATATATATATATGATAAAAATCCCAAATCTTTATTATTATTGTTACTATCAGTTATATAGATTATGTATTATATACATGGCAAAAATCTTTTTATTATTATTATTATTATTATTATTATTATTATTATTATTATTATTATTATTATTATTGCTGCTACTACTACTACTAACAGAATATAAAACAGGCATTAATGGAAAAAATCCCAAATATTTATTATTATTATAAATTATATAGATTATTCATTACATGTATATGCCAAATATCTTTTATTATTATTATTATACTACTACTGTCACTTTTATTATTACTACTATTAGCAGAACATAAGACATATATTAATCATAAAAACCTAAATTTATTATGATGTATTTATTTATTATCAATACATATATATTATATAGATGGGAAAAGTCCCAAATCTTTATTATTATTATTATTATTATTATTATTATTATTATTATTATTATTATTATTATTATATATCGAAAAAATCTTTTTATTATTATTATTATTATTATTATTATTATACTACATTAATATATTACTATTATTATTAATTTATTATTATTATAATTGTTATTTCCACCATTACTATATTATAACTATTAATATTATTATTATTATTATTATTTTATAAATGTTAAAACATGGTCAAGAATATAAGGAAATGTATTATGGCAAAAACCTAAAAAGTCTCAAATCTTTTTTATTATTATTATTGTATATATTGTATATTATATATATGGAAAAATCTTTTTATTATTATACTACAACAACCATTATTATCATATTATTAGTGTGTGTACATACACATACATACATGCGTATGTATATATAAATGTATGTGTATGTATACATACATACATACATATATACATAGATATGTGTGTGTGTAGGGTAAAAGGGACCAGAGCTTAGCCTCAGGGAAATTACCTGAGCCCATTATCATATTTCTTTTCTAATATACCTTTCAAATCTTAGTCAAATTCAATTACCAAAATAAACTAATTACCTCGGTTATCAAAAACATTGATTATTGTCCTTCAAGCTGTAATTAGATTCTTTCATAATTTTTATTTACTCATGATTTATGATATATTTATGAAATCGTAACCATAGCTTATGATATTCATATTCTAATTTATAATTTTATTTACACTAATAGCTATATATATTATAAATAAATGAAAGTGGATTTCAAAAAAAAAAGAGTGGCATTATAAAATGGACCACTAAAATTTGGCTACTTATTATTTTTGCTTAGTAATAAATACTAAAGATAAAAATAAATAGATTACAGACTATAGATTAAAATTATATTATTTTTTCCCCTAACAATAACTATAAATAATATGATAAATGAATTATAAATAATGGAGAGAATTAACAATAAATAATGGTAAACAACATACATTATATTAAATTTAATCTCTTCATTTTCTATCTTTTTTTTGTAACCATTCATTATAATTCTTTCCGCTATTACCACTGCTATTACCACTCGACTTTTAACAAATCAAAATCATAACTATACTCAATTCAATTAGTATAAATGAGTGGAGTATAGCAATTGAGTGTGAAAATAATATGAGAAATGAATTATAAATAATGGAGATAATTAACAATAAATAATGGTAAACAACATATATTATGTTAAATTTAATCTTTCATTTTCTATCCTCTTTTTTGTAACCATCCATCATAATTCTTTATGCTATTACCACTATAGTTTTAACAAATCAAAATCGTAACTATACTCAATTTAATTAGTATAAATGAGTGGAGTATAGCAATTGAGTGTGAAAATATAAAAAAGACTACAAAGACCATGAAAAATTAATTAGTTCTCATTTTCACTCAGTTGAGTATTTCTGGTTTTATGAAAACCATGGGCCAAGGATACTTTTACCAAAACCGTGTGCTGGATTCTTTTGCAATCGCTCATTTTGGTAAACAGTCCTTTCTTTCCTGTATATTTTATTTCATTAGGCCCTTGCCTTTATCCTGACTCAATTTTGAGCCCATAAGATCTTCCCAAAGTTGATCCGCTGTTTTTAGATCGTCCTCTGGGTCCTGGGATTGCCCCTGAAAGCATTCTTTCATTTCTACCGACTTGGTAGTTTTCTCAGACGTAGAAGAATTGGTGTCTGAGCTCTCGAATGTTTGTTCGAACTGCTTTTTCATATGTTCTAAGCAGCGTTTCATCAGCTCTTCTTCAGAGATATTAGGATACTTTCTCTGAAAAGATAGTTTTATCTTTAGCATTGGATTCTCCTTTGCTAATTCTTCATTAATTTTATTGTCCAGAGCATTATTATTGCTCTTGATAGCTGCTTTTATACCAACTATCTTTTCTTCTTCTATAATTCCAGACCACCATTTAATGAGGAATTTTCTGGATAGAATGGGAATGTTTTTATTATTAAATTCAGAAATGATCGTCCATCTAAATATAAATGGTATTTCATTTTCTATAAAGTAATGGAGAGTGCTTTCTCCCTCCATGATAGACTCATCATGAGTATTATGAAATCTTGGATGTGATTCTATCCAAGGAACAAATAGATTAAAAATAGATTTTGGCAGTATGGCTAGTTCTGCCCCAATTTTTTGCCATAGTTGAATAAACCAAGCTGGTATACCTGCTTTTATAACATCAGGTTTTATAATTATAAACCAGGAATGCTTTTTCGCTGGATTTTCATAGTATAGAAAATTTTCAAAAGCTTGGATATAATCCCAATAATTGCTTTCGTGTCGCTCTTCTCCTACTTTGAACGACCTCTCCCTATTAGGGTGTAAAGCCCATTCATGTGGGCTAAGAATCTTTCTAATAATGGCTTTGGAAAAGTTTATAATTTCTCCATCTTCTTTTCCGTTTGGATAGTAGTGTTTTATTTCTACTGATCCAGAAACTATTAGCAAGGCTTCATATACTTGCCTTGTTTTCCCCGCTGATGCAGCAAAAGAAATGGCCTCGATATATTTTTCCTTTAAGGACCATGGATCATGCATCTTAGGAATATCATTCCTTTCCAAACATATAATTTGTTCAGAGTTATCTTTTAAGGTATAACTGTCATTAGCATCTTCAATTGCTTTTTTAAAGGATTGTCCAGGAATATTTCCTGTTGAAGATGTCTCTGCCTCGCTTTGAGGACTGTAAATACTTATATTAGAAGTATTTTTATTTGCCTTTTTATGAGGCGTTTTCCATTCTGATTGGGCGTATGACGCCTCTGATTCCATGTCTATTTGCATGGATTTTGGCTTCTGCATTCTAAGCCAGTTTGCATAAGGGGAGTTGTTAGGAGTATTACTCCTTCCCCTTCCGCGCCCTCTGTCTGGGCCTCGTCCCCTCATCGGGGTTTGCATCTGCAGTATCCTGCAGAAATTCCCTGGTCAAAAAATCAGGAAGACAATTGTTAGTTCCTTTTATATAATCAATATCGAAATCAAAAACAGATAATTCTGCTTGCCATCTAGCAAATATTTGCTTTGATGTTAAATTTTTAACATCCTTTTGTAACAAAGATTTGGCTGCACTACAATCAATTCTTAATAAGAATTTTTGATTTAATAAATCATCTTGGAATTTATAAATACATTTGATAATAGAAAGAATTTCTTTCTTAATAGTTGAGTAATTCAACTGGGCTGGATTCCATTTTCCAGACGTAAATCTTACAAGAATTTCCTTATTATTACTAGGATCTACTTGTTTTAAGATGCCTCCGAAACCTATGTTTGAAGCATCTGTCTCAACAATTTTCTTCCAATTTGGATTGGCAATATGAAGACATGGTAAATTTTTTACTGTCTCTTTAATTTTTTGAACAGCTTTAGTATGATCATCTGTCCAAGGTGATGGATTTTTTCTTAGCCTAGTGTATAATATGGCTGCATCTGTAGCTAAATTTTTATAATAATCTGCTACATAATTTAAAGCACCCAAAAATCTTTGGAGCTGCTTAACATTAGAAATATAGTCAGGAAATTTAGAAGCAAATTCTATACTTCTTTCAATTGGAACAATAGTTCCATTATTAATATTATGTCCCTAAAAACGTATAGCTGTTTGAAACAATTTCATTTTTGGAGCAGATATGACTAGTCCATTTTTTATAATGAGATGTTTAAAAATATTTAAATGTTTAAAATGTTGATCAATGTTCTCAGAATATATAAGAACATCATCAATATATGAAAGGATAAAGTCCGTATAAGGATTAAATATCGAATTCATAATATTTTGAAATTCGGATGGTGCATTTTTTAATCCGAACGGCATAACATTCCATTCGAAATGCCCAAAAGGTACTGCAAAAGCAGTTTTATATTTATCAGATTCATGAATCTGAATTTGCCAATAGCCTGATTTTAAATCAAACTTAGAAAATATTTTGGCCCTGCTTATTCTATTAAGCAGATCTCTTTTATTAGGGAGAGGATATCTTAACCATTTAAGTACCTTGTTTAAAGGTTTATAATTAATAACAAGGCGTGGTACTCCCCGCTCTTGTTCAGCAGCATTATTTACATAAAACACTGTACAACTCCATGGAGAAGTTGATTTTCTTATTAGCCTTTTGTCTATAAGACTGCTAATTTCCCTTTTACAAAGTTCAAGATATTCTTGATTCATTTGGCATGGTCTTGCCTTGGTAGGAATATTTTTCTCAGAAAAATCTTCTATATAAGGAAGATTGACAATATGCTGTTTTCTTTCCCAAAATGCATTAGGAAAGTTACTGCAAGTTTGAGTTATAAACTCATTTTCTAGATTTTTGATTCTGGTTTTTATTATACTAGAATCAAGTTGTTTGATTATTTGTAAAGAAGTTATTTCTTCTTTAATAAAATTTATTTGATTTTCTTTTAGATAAATATCTTTTACCTCATTTATGATTTTCATCATAGGATCAGTTATAAACTGAAATATAATCTCTTTTCCTTTATAAGAGCTATAAATGCCTTGTGAGTCTATTTTATTTATAGGCATTATCTTAGTGAGGAAGGGTGTTCCGAGTATCACATGTTGTGATATCTCCTTTACTATAATCAAAGGAGAGGGAATACAAATGTCGTTATTACAAATATTTGCATTCGACATCTTATAGGGTGTAGTAAGAGTACTATTATCTGCTGTACTCAAGGTTTGTGAAGTTCTTTCACAATACCTTATAGGAATAATTCCTTCTTTTATACAGTTTAAATCTGCACCACTGTCAACCAGTGCAATAAGATCGGGTATAACCAAATCATTATTTATTATAAGGTTAATTCGGATATACCATTTTTGATTTAATACTAAATCAATAGTTTGTAGGAATTTATCTGGGACAATTTCCTCAGTAAATTCATCTTCATTATTTGAAGATTTACCTTGTATAACGGTGTTTCCTTCAATGATAGATATTCTTTTTAAAATATCTTTATTTTGAACTTTTAGTTCTATAATTTCAGTTTTGAGGTCATTAACCTCTTTCTGTAAAACTGCAATTGTTACAGGCTTACTTTCTCTTGATTGTTGTCTTTTAAAGACTTCTGATAATCTATAAACATTATCAATAGCAGGAGATTTCTCCTTTTCTTCTTTAAGAAGAACTTCAACCAACTTAGATTTAAGTTCTGGCTGAATGTGTTCGTCTTGAATGATTTTAAGAATGATCTTTTTGTCATCTTTAGTTATGATATTAATAGTGAGACCGTTCATCTCAACTATAGATTTCCAGTAATTCTCTTTATTGTTGATATTACAACATTTACTAGAACAAATTTCATCATCATCTGATGAGGAATCTGTTGATTCAGATTCAGAGGATTCAGAAAATTCTGATGAATTAATCATTATTTTATATAATGACTTTCTTAATTCTTCATCTTCTATTTCATTTATTCTCTTTTTTGTGTAACACTTGTTGGCAAAATGACCAACTTTTCCACACTTGGAACAGGTGGCTGAAGAAGTAGATTTCTTCTTAAACCTATAAGGTTTTTTCCTTTTATCTCCTTCTTCTTTATGTTTAGAAGGTTTATATGGCCTTTTATACCTCCTTTTATAATGAGGTCGTTTAGACTCCGTTCTTTTAGTCTTCCTTTTATCTTTTCGATCCATATAAGGATCTTCCATTGCTAATTGGCTACAAAATTCTCCCAACTCGTGTTTGCCAGTTAATCTCTAGCTTTTCAATTGGTTTTTTAACTTTATGTCATTACATAAAGATAAACCTTCTTTAACACAGGTGCTTATTAAGCGACCATATGTAAAGGTATTGTAGGGTATAACCCCATCATGTTGAGTTCTCAGGTTAGTCCGAACTCTTTCAGCAAAAAGGTTGGGTAAGCCATCTATAAATTTGGCTTTCCAATGAGAGTTATTCGCATCATCTAGTTGCATAACTCTGCTAAGAAAGGTATCTTTGTACCATCTAAAATGTGTCAAAGTAGGACATCTTAGATTTTGCAACAAGGTTCTAACCTTCTCAGCTTGATTACTTACATCCCCTGTGAAATGATCGAGGATTGTAAGTATTAGTGTATAAACAGCATCAGAAACAGGAGTATTGTTCTCCATTTTTGCTGCACTCCAAATTTCAACCTTTTGTGCTGGGGATAAGCAATGATCCCACCAGCCCTTCAGAATTCCGGTAAATCCACATGATATAAATCTTGCAACATCAGCATCTGAGTTCCCTTGCTGTTTTGATACTGTTGCATACATCATCATACGATGTAATGTGTCATGGATTTGCTTATCAGGTAATCCATCAATATTCCATTCATAAATGGAACGTCCTTTGTATGAATTTGTGGTAAGAGCTTCGCTTTCTTCATACAGGACATCTAAAGGAGTTGGCCTTTTATAATAATGCTTGTCCAACGTCCTTAAAGGATATTTTATCGTATTTACGATATTATTGTCAGACATATTAATCTGACTTTCTGATGACTCATTTATTTCTGAGTCTTCTTCTGATATTTCAGAAGGTTCTCCATCAATGATGTTTAACTTTGCATTGCTGAACTTTTTCTCCAGAGCATTTATAATATCTGAAGATATATCTTTATTTTTGGATAATTTATATCCAGAAATTTCTAGAGCTGGTTTTATGGGGATATAATTTTTCTCGTTTATGGTTTTAATAACAAGAGTTTCAATTATTCCCATTGTTTGTAATTTATTATTCAGGCTTTCTAAAGTAGATTCTACTCTAGTTAATTGTTGGCCAATTACTTGAATGTAAATATTAGAGAAATTATTTTGTTTGAAAACCTTTTGAAGTTCTTTCAAAGTGTTTTCTATTTTGTCATCAATAAGAGGCTTTATAAAAGCGGTTGCCTCTAAATTAGAGGTAGAAACACCAGATAACCGTAAAGGTTCTGTTGGTGGATAAATTGATCTCACAGTTTTTCCATTTTGAGTGGTCCACTGTTTATAATGTTCTTCTAAAATATTAATCTTACTTTCTTGTTCATTAAGAAAGTGTTCAACAAACCAATCTATAAAGTATTTCAGACATTGGTTTTCTTCAAGATGTTTATAATATTGATCTTTATAATGATACATTTGTTCTGTAGAAAATGTTTTTCCAAACCATTCTCTAAAAGCAGTATGCTTTTTACTCATAAATTCCTTATTAAGGAATTTTCTCAGGTCACTATCTGGTTTTAAATCCATAAAATTATATGTGAAAACTCATCTCTGATGAGGTAGGAGAAGTTTTATTTTCCTTCTCATAGATGGGATGAGAAATATTATCTTGGGAAATATTAATCCCTTTAACATCTCTATAAGAGGTGCTCGGTCTGGAGAAAGATCTTCTTAAAACAGAAGAACTGGAACCACCTTCCATATAAGATTTTCCTGATATTCTGGCTATATTATTAGAGCCAAATTTTACTTCAATGTTTCCATCGTCGGTCTGTATTATCTGATCGATGTCTGTATCTATTATTGGTGCAGGTGGAACTGCTGAGGTTATAACCCAAGATTCTGGAAAATCAATTTCTTCCCATTTTATAATCCTATTTGTAGCAACACCAGAGGATAAAAGATTGGTTTCAATAATTGTGGTTTTACCATTTTCAGTTTTAACTTTTACCTTGGGTGCCATTGTAGATAAAACTTTATAATGGATTCTATAAATTATAACTATAGTTTCAGATCCTTTCATGAAGTTATAGCCATGGGTTTTTAGATTCAAAGTTACTGCCTCAAGTATATTGGGGTCAGTTAGAGACAAGGTTAAATTAGGATAAACATCAAAGTAGACTGGTCCATGACACAGACTCGTTTGCATAATTCCCATTAGGGAAGGAATCCAGTCTAAACCACTTACTCTCCAAGGTTTAAATGCCTCAATATTAAGCCATTAGCATAATTAATGAACTCTATAAGATATTAGAATATCTTTATTTTTTGTTCCTGGTAAAGATACAGTTTAATGAAAGTTTAACTTTAGTTTTTATTTAAATTTACATATACTATTTATAAGTTTTAAAATAGGACTTTTTAAAAATAAACTAAGAATTTGGTATTAACTATTTTTTCAAATCATAACAAATTCAAATAAAAGATTTAAATAATAAATCCAAATTTAATAAATATTTTTAAGTTATATAATTATTTTCTCTAAAATAGAAAACAAAGTTATTCAAAAAAATAATTATGTGTATCCGAATAAGTAATAATTCTAAGAATTATATCCACATTTCAATAAGATATTTACTCTAAAATTATGCCGTTTTAAATTTTTTATCATGAAGGATATGAAATTATCGATTTTGATTATATAAAATAAAATATTTATTAATTTTCCATGTGCATGGCACGTGCTAAAAACTAGTACACTATAAGTAAATTAAATAAAAGTGAATATATTAAATCTAAATGCTACGTTCCTGAATTGTGTGGCATTAGTTTTTCGTAAGAACAAATCTTGATTTTGATTCAATAATTATTGTTTGTGTAGAGAATCAGTTGGTAATGAAATATTTAGCTACTAACTCATTAAAATAATATAGAGTTGAAATCTCATTCTTCTAGGCTCAATTTTGTAGTTTACAACCTAATTAATTGCTCATAAAAGTTAAGCAGCTGATAAGAATATAGATTTTGTATCTATACATCCCTATATTTATAGATAGTTAATATATATTACATATCAATTATTAAACCTCTTTCATTTGTTTTTGTATATATGTATAAATATAGATTATGGCGAAACCCCATTTATTATTATGTAAGGAAAAAAATCAAATCAAGATGCATCAATATATATATATATGATAAAAATCCCAAATCTTTATTATTATTGTTACTATCAGTTATATAGATTATGTATTATATACATGGCAAAAATCTTTTTATTATTATTATTATTATTATTATTATTATTATTATTATTACTACTACTACTACTACTACTACTAACAGAATATAAAACAGGCATTAATGGAAAAAATCCCAAATATTTATTATTATTATAAATTATATAGATTATTCATTACATGTATATGCCAAATATCTTTTATTATTATTATTATACTATTACTGTCACTTTTATTATTACTACTATTAGCAGAACATAAGACATATATTAATCATAAAAACCTAAATTTATTATGATGTATTTATTTATTATCAATACATATATATTATATAGATGGGAAAAGTCCCAAATCTTTATTATTATTATTATTATTATTATTATTATTATTATATATCGAAAAAATCTTTTTATTATTATTATTATTATTATTATTATTATTATTATTATTATTATACTACATTAATATATTACTATTATTATTATAATTGTTATTTCCACCATTACTATATTATAACTATTAATATTATTATTATTATTATTATTTTATAAATGTTAAAACATGGTCAAGAATATAAGGAAATGTATTATGGCAAAAACCTAAAAAGTCTCAAATCTTTTTTATTATTATTTATTGTATATATTGTATATTATATATATGGAAAAATCTTTTTATTATTATACTACAACAACCATTATTATCATATTATTAGTGTGTGTACATACACATACATACATGCGTACGTATGTATAAATGTATGTGTATGTTACATACATACATATATACATAGATATGTGTGTGTGTAGGGTAAAAGGGACCTGAGCTTAGCCTCAGGGAAATTACCTGAGCCCATTATCATATTTCTTTTCTAATATACCTTTCAAATCTTAGTCAAATTCAATTACCAAAATAAACTAATTACCTCGGTTATCAAAAACATTGATTATTGTCCTTCAAGCTGTAATTAGATTCTTTCATAATTTTTATTTACTCATGATTTATGATATATTTATGAAATCGTAACCATAGCTTATGATATTCATATTCTAATTTATAATTTTATTTACACTAATAGCTATATATATTATAAATAAATGAAAGTGGATTTCAAAAAAAAAGAGTGGCATTATAAAATGGACCACTAAAATTTGGCTACTTATTATTTTTGCTTAGTAATAAATACTAAAGATAAAAATAAATAGATTACAGACTATAGATTAAAATTATATTATTTTTTCCCCTAACAATAACTATAAATAATATGATAAATGAATTATAAATAATGGAGAGAATTAACAATAAATAATGGTAAACAACATACATTATATTAAATTTAATCTCTTCATTTTCTATCTTTTTTTTGTAACCATTCATTATAATTCTTTCCGCTATTACCACTGCTATTACCACTCGACTTTTAACAAATCAAAATCATAACTATACTCAATTCAATTAGTATAAATGAGTGGAGTATAGCAATTGAGTGTGAAAATAATATGAGAAATGAATTATAAATAATGGAGATAATTAACAATAAATAATGGTAAACAACATATATTATGTTAAATTTAATCTTTCATTTTCTATCCTCTTTTTTGTAACCATCCATCATAATTCTTTATGCTATTACCACTATAGTTTTAACAAATCAAAATCATAACTATACTCAATTTAATTAGTATAAATGAGTGGAGTATAGCAATTGAGTGTGAAAATATAAAAAAGACTACAAAGACCATGAAAAATTAATTAGTTCTCATTTTCACTCAGTTGAGTATTGTTGATATAGATAGATATAGATATAGATTGTACCACGGAAGGTGGATAACCAGCTTATATATCTTGATATATCAAATGGAGATCTACAGAATATTACCCCTTAGAGCGTGCTTGATAGAAGGTAATATAAGGTGGTAATCCTAAATTCCTATGAAATATTACCACGCTTGTTTGGATGTAAAAAATATTCCCGAAAATATAGAATTACCATGGTAATCAAATGACTCCATATCATGGGAATCTTATTCCCCCAAAACGGATGTCTATTCTAGATTACCACAAAATATACCCACCTAACGAGATTTGTCATGATCGTCCGTCAAAACGGATGTCTATTCAAGATTACCACAAAATATACCCACCTAACACTAGATTTGACATGATCGTTTGTCCACCGGTTGATCGTATGTCGCCGATCAGCCGCCGATCCCCTCCCGATCTGCCCTTTGTTGCTGGCCTCGCCGACCGTTCGTCGCCAATCGGCTCTTCACCACTGGCCCGACACCGGTCTACCGTTCGCTGCTGAACCCCCTTCGCTCGCCCCCGAGCCACCAGTTGACCGTTCGCCGCCGCCGCCGCCGCCACGCCAACCGTTGTCCGTCGGCCGCCGCCAATCGTCCGCCGCCGGTTGATGGTTGCACATTCAAATATTACCGGAAATGATTAAAATATATCATGCATGTTAATGCAAGATTCCTGAAATTAGATATCTGGTCATCACATTCTTGGAAACGTGAGGTTTCCCGATAATCTTCTATTCCATATACAAGCGCAAATTTAGAAGATAATGAGTAAATATAAAACATTTTACTAACATTTCTTGAAACTTAATGCCTTAAAACTCTTTCTAATATCATAAAATTCATCTTTACTCGGTCAACAATTATTATAATAGTTTTTTTTCTATACCGTGTCCCGTTTGTTTTTTATTTTTAAAAACAACCCTTGATCTTAATACTTCTTATATTTCACCTATAATTCTATAAGTTAATCTAAAAATTATCTGGAATCTTTTTAATTTTATTTTTAGGACAAATTTTTAAAACAAGCTTAATTTGATTTTTATTTCTAAATTCGACCTGATGGGAATTTAATTGTTAATGTCGACCTTAGTTATCCACGTCAGCGACAACAATTTTTTCTCTCCCGGGTCAAAAATCTTCTCTCTCCCCTCTCTTCATGCGATAAGTTTTAAACAAGCTCGTTCATTTATTAATAACAACAATATTTCTCACTATTTAGGTTGCCAAAACCAATATGTCACATGTTTTTTTAATTGTTTGATGCAATTTTCTAGATTTTAAACAAGTTTGATTAAGCTCGAGGTAAAGGCTAGGGCTCAATGAAAGCTCGTTTAGGCTCATTCGACAAATAAATAAGCCGAACTTGAACAAGTTCTTGAGCTCGTTTAAATAAACGAGCCAAGCCGAAACAAGCTAAAACTCGGTTTATTTGAGCCGTTTAATGGTTCTATTTGTTGCATACAACAAATGTGGCAACAGCATTTGTTGCAAATAATAAAAAAGATAATAACAAATCCATTAGTTATTTTCCAAATCCAAATCGTTTCTTTTTAGTTTTGTTGCACATCACTGAAGAGAAAACAATATTTGTTGCAAATTAACTTAAGATAACATACACAAATCTTTTATGCCAGCAATAATTATTGCAATGCTCATTATTCCCCAAAATGATTGCAACATGCTGCAATAACTTATTTCTTTTTGCATCTCCATTTTCCGATCCAACTAAAATATGTTGGTAACCAAACATAAGAAGAAAAAATATTTTGCTGCTAACCAAACATAAGAAAAAAAATATTTTGCAACAAATGTTGCGTGCATTTTCATTTCCATGCTACCAAACAACCCCGGCAGGTGCTTGCAAATAAAATTTTCTTCCGACTGCAACAAACCTAGCAAACTTTCAAGAGCTTTAGGGTTCGAACCATGAACAATTGTAAGAAGAATTATTTCCAGCTCCACAAATAACTAAAACCCTCCGCAACCACTACTAATATGCCACAAAATGCTATCAATAACATTACTAAAGCTCACAAATATAACTGTAAATCCCTCAAAATTCAACAATGGTCTTCCCTCACAATGAAATGCGCAAAAATTCAATATTTGCTACTAACAAATGTTGCTGGGCAAAATTAATAACTAAAAAACCTGCCCAATCAAGCAAGTGCCAAAAAGTTCAAAATTTGCAACCAATGATGTTACTCCTCTCTACGAATAAATATAAATTATATGTGCTCAAAGAATTAAGCAGAAAACACGCCTCGGCTCTTCCAACATGGTCACTTGGCACCCCTGTGCTTTGCTTTTGTGTGAGCCTCATGAGCATTCGCAGAGTTAAAAGACCTGAAATATAATATAAATCAAAACAAAAATATAATTAATTTCATTTGTGCCTGCAAGTGTGAATATTAGTATGTGGCAGTTGGGTTTCTTGTGCATTGTATGGTAAAAAGCTAAAGAGAAAATGCTTAATTTCACTCAACAAACAAAAACTATATCCCATTTACTAACTACCATAAATTTCATAGAATACCAATAAGTACTAAAGCCTTTCATATTAAAAATACCCATTTTCCCACGAAACTAACATTAACAAAGTTTTACAAATTCCATCAACACTGCTAATTGTATCTAGAATAATTTGGGTATAATTCACTATAAAAACAAAATGTTGATAAAAATTTAAGCAGTTAATTATCATATACAAAGTTTTTGGCAGTCAAGTGAAAGAAAGGGCATAAATTTTGGTAAATTACTGATATCCAGCCGTGAAAATTTACTTCAAGAGACTCTTTTCAAAGATCAGCGAAAAAGCAAGAGATGGGATTGAATATATACTTGTTGCGCGATTTGCTAGCGACAGAACCAGCAGATTTAGGAGTTTGCTGCTTCAGCTTCTCTTTGTGTGCTTGTGAGTTCCCTTTCTTTCCATCACCTATGTAAACAAGCATGATTAGTCAAATTAAAAAGTATCCAACTTTCACATACAAGTACTTCACCATTAACATCAGTTAGAAATTCCATTTTTGCCTCGTTTTTGTTTCAAAATTATTCATTGATGGAAGTATTATGATGGTTGTAAGAGAGAAAAATAAAGAATTTCTAACATATATTTAAAAAGCTAAAATCCACAAAACTACCGTTAAAGATGACCAATTTTTCAGTTGATTGCCTTGAAGTTATTTTCAATTACAGTAAGCTCCCTTCAAGTGTTATGTTTGATGGTATTTTAGTTTCGTGGTGGGGAATCCCTGAAAACCAAAGTGCAAGGGGGTTTCTGTAATAAAAAAAATAAGATAGTATGCTGAAAAGCAACAAAAGTTATGGGTAGTTTAGTGTTGTTTAGACTTTAGCTTAATGAAATGGTGGGTAGTACAAAGTTTCAAAAAATCAAAATTCTTGCAATTTAGACATAGCATTATGGTATAAATAGATTTCCAAGTGTGTAGGTGTGTTTGGTGTTTTTTTTTTTGTGTGTGTGTGGTGGGTGGGGGGGGGGCAGAAAAAAAGAGATGCTGGTCTTTTTTTTCACCTGATGGGGTTGCAAGCGTTGCCTTTTTGTTGGAAGCAGGGCTTTTCGATGCTGGTTCAACCGGTCTCTTCTTACCATTGGCAGACTATAGAGTGCACAACAGACAATTGTTAAAAGAAAATAGCAAAAAAACAATATAATCATATTAATCACAAAAAGAATTAAATTAAATGTAGTCACCTTCTTGGGAGTATCCTCTTCTTCCTCGGAACTTTCGTCATCCTCATCGTCGTCACTGTCATCGTCTTCGTCGTCGCTATCGTCCATTGCTTCCATCATGTTCTGCCCCAAAAAACAGTGGAAAAGGAAAACTATTAAGAACAAACACCACACGTGTGAAAATTTTGATGGTAGATTTGCATAATGCAGATTTTTAAGTAGTGAAACCTAAATAACATGGGAGATAGCCAATTTTAGGAATTCAGGTGTCTTTTAGAGCTTCAATGACAATCGGATTAAATAGAAAGAAGCATTCTCTATACATCTTTTTTAGACAATGTCAAAAAGAATAAATCAATAGACATGATTTCTATACAGCTCTTTTAGGAGATTTTTTATGCAACTGTCTATTATTTTTATATAATTTTTCAGCACTTCGATTAAAAAAAGAGAGATAATCTTTTTATAATATACCACTTTGTATTACAATTTTATATTTTTTTAACAACTCATGAAAAATAAGTAAATTAATAGAAGTGGTTCTTATACATTTTTATATGAGCTTAAATATCAAAACGATTAAATTAATAGAAGTACTTTTCATTCATCTTTTCATAGGAGAGTTATATATATATATATATATAGAGAGAGAGAGAGAGAGTAATGAAGAAAAGAGGCCCTTGGAGGCTTTTTCGTAAGCTAGCGACAAAAATCTATATCCTCCACGATTTTTTCGACGATCGGTACCCATCATCATCATCTGTATCATGTAAGATGTGGATACACCAAATTTCATATGATTCCACCACTTTTTCACCATTGAATTAGCAATGTGAAAAGTAGTATTGTCGGTAAACCGTTAATTATGTACCTGCTAAATTAACGGTAAAAAGATGATGGAATCACATGAAATTTGATGTATCCACATCTTACATGATAAAGATGATGATGATGGATGCTGATCGTTGAAAAAATCATGGAGTGTGTATTTTTTCTAACGCCATAGGAGGAAATTCCCTCCTACGGCACCTTTCATCCATTATCCTCACACAAAAACACACACACATATATATATATTATGTGATCAGATGAAAACAGAGATACATTTATCACAGTACATTGACTTTCATAGAAAATGCAACATCGCATTCAGTGAGATGAATTTGAAACTCTAAAATAAGCAAAAGCCAAACAATTTGCATTATAATTCTAGAGATATGCACGGTACAAATCCACTACTTATGGTTAAGCCATAAAAGGATACAAAAAATACTTTTGAAATTTCATAATGAAAAATTCACCTCATCATTATCGTCAGATCCTTCAGAATCATCATCACGCTCAGAATCATCCTCATCATCATCACGCTCAGAATCATCCTCATCCTCATCATCATCATCCACGTTGTCATCAGGCATTGGCTTAGCTCTACTCGATTTCTCCTCTTTAACTCTTGATTTTGCAACTAAATTATCCGCCTTGTCAACATTAGTTTTTACTGCAGCAGGTTTCTCACCCTGGATCTTGGCCTTAAGCTTGCCTAAAAAAAGCAATTGTAAATTTGTAATATATACCAGGCATGTATGAAATATTTAAACTCAACACAAAATTGGACTTGTACTTCTTTACTACGAGTTCGCTAAACTTGAAGTTGAAATCTTAGATAAAAAAAAGCGCAAGGAATTACATTATAATATATTATACCAAAACTCACTTGAACAAATATAAAGCACATCTCTCACAGGCAAATGTAATAACCTATATCTTGAAGCAGTTTGTGATAATGCATAATTACGGCCAAAATATTATAAACTAATGTTATATGGGTAACATGTGTGTGCGCGCGCGCAAGACAATGATGGGTACATGATTGGAATATGTAAAACTATCCACATTAATTTTATTGAGAAGCATGGTTTTACTTTCAATGTCAAGAAAATAAGTTACTATAATTATGTTCTAATAATGACATTCCCAGTCTCTCTTATTGATGACTTCAAGTTCAACAACACTTGTAATTGTTCTGATTGATGAGATCCCGAGTCAACAAGTTTGTGCTTCGATGTTTTTTTTAAGGCAAAAATACTTCAAGCAACAATATAATAAGTGAAATCAAGTGTTAGCCAATGTAAATAAAGGGGCATACCATTAATACTGGAAGCAATTGGCACATCTTCCTCAGAATCAGACTCTGTTCATGTAAATAGGCAATGAGGCAATGAGGCAATGAAGTAGCCTAGCAGCATAAAATAAGAACAATGATTTGAAAGAAAGTACAGAGCTAAATATTCACCATCAGATTCACTAGAAAATGTGCGGAAAACCAATAGAGTCAAGGAAACGAAAAAGGAAAGCGGCATAAGGGGAAAAAGGTATTATGCTTTTTTCAATAAATTACACTAAACAGCCCTTAACTATCATTTTTCTTGCTAAAATACCTTAAGGGAATGTTTAGATACACATAATCCATAGGATAAAATGCTAGATTCCATTTTTCCCTTGGATCAGTGCAATCCTGTAAAAAGAGTTGTTTGGATGGCATTTTCATGGGTAAATCCAGGGGTGAAAATACCCCAAATAGGTCCATTCCATGGGATAAAAGAATTAGCTAAGAAGTAATTATTTTCCCCCCAATTTTTTTCACTCTCTCAATCTTTTTGAAAACCGTGTTGTTCTCTTTCTCTCTCTCTTTCAAAAAAGAATATTATAACTCAACCATGTATGAAAAGAAAAGGTAAGCATTAAATGCATATTCTTATCCCAAACTATCCAAACATGTACAAATTTAAAAAATCCTTAGAAATTTCATTTAATGGAATGCATGTGAATTCCAAGATTTATTTATCCAAAATGAAATCCCTAGAATCATCTTCCAAACTATCCAAACATGGCCTAAATTTTTTTTGTCACGGTGAACTCGATTATACTTTAGTTCAAGGAAATACTTTAACTAAGATACCATTAAATGTATCACTATAATGGGAGCTAACCGTAATAGGCAAACAATAAGGTAGTTAACTGAAATGCTGATAGTTAAAGGCAGTTTAGTGTAGTAATTAGTAAAGCCTCTGGAGAAAAAAAGAAAAAGAAAACACCAAATAAACTTGATTAAAAAAAGGATATTCGTCATCTTCATAATTCTTATATCCATTGAAATAAACACTAGCATTCTTGGAGTTGTGGGATAATTCAAATTCTTTCTCAAACACTAAATCGTGAGATATCTGGGTGCAGTTCTCTGAAGAAAGAAACCCAATAACCAGCTTCTGGTCATCGACTTTCACATAAATTGTCACACTTTCGGCCCCTTTGCCCTTTGTTTCTCCAAGTGCAGACTTCACTCAACCAAAAAAATTGTAAGTAATAAAGCAATTCAATCTTATGTTCAATAAAAAGTAGGGAAAAAAAGAAAAGAGAAAGAAAATCAAGAAGAAAACAAACCATTGAAATATGTATCATTCCATTCACTTTTGGTTCACACTTAACGGTCACTCCAGGTTTCACTTCCACACCTATTTTTTTGGGGTGGGGGGGGGTGTTTAGATAAATTGATATCGTACAATTAAAGACACAAATACAGCAACAGGCCTTGAATGCAAAAACTAATATACAATGTTCCGCAAAAATACAAACTTAAATCACTTGCTTACTGATAAATATTTGAGCAATGAATGAAAGCAAGCTAACTTGAGACAAATCATACTCTATTCTCAAATTAAGTGAATATTGAAGAACACACTTTTGGCATATGGGACAAACAGTTGCTAGTGCAGGTAGCAAGTGAAACCCAAACCTCATTACTACCATATCAAAATTAGTTTATATAATTACAATAACAGGATGATGAGAAAGGAAAATGTAAAAAAGGCTAAATTTCAATAAACCCCACTAGGTTTTACTGTTGTATTCACAATTACATGCTTTTTCTATTTAATTTGGCTCATCTACAAAACTGCTTTCTCTTTTCATCTGCTTTTCTATTTAAAGTCGTTGATGTTTTCCATTCAATCCATTACCATCAATTTTATAAAGTTTTAAAATCAATAATCGTGAAAAAAGAAAAAGGGGCAGGGAAGAGAAGACAACACTTTAAAGAAATAATATCAGGTTATTACTCTTTAATTGCTTACATTATTTTTTTTCTTAATATAAGATCAAACAAATCTTTGTTCTAAAATAAAATGTCAATATTTGAATATAATATAGCATTTTGAAACATTGTGTGGTTATGTGATATATATCTAAAATGTAGGGTTGAATCTTGTATCATTTTGAAATATAGGAGGATTGTGTGATACAACTACAAAACTTAGTTGGGTTACGTGAAAAATAAAACTCGCCGATCTAAAAAATATATGTAAAGTACTTCTTAGCACAATTATAGAACTTGAAGGTAATTACAGTCACGAGATTCTAATTGAAACCATACACAAAATCCAACATAATAAAAAGAATTATTCTAGATAATAATTTACACACAAGGGGCAGCGATCTTTATCTCCTAAAACTCGATCATAACCCTCAAAATAAGTCTCCTTTTTCACTAAAATCATAAATATTAAACAATTTTTAGCAGTAAGCAAACAGATAACAATGCTCCACAAGATATAGATACAAAAAAGAAACAGCATAGATAATTATTTATGGTTGATTTTGAATCCATATGAAAATTTACTTAAACAAAATGAACTTCATTAATCACTAGAGAGAGAAGAAGCAACCAATAGTTCGGAAAAATTACCCCAGAACCCCATTGGAGGTATTGATCGAGAAATTGATCGAGAGAGGAGAGGCGTCGGGGATTTAGGGTTTCTAGGGTTAAGAGAGCGAGAGAGAGAGATTATTTATAGGTCGAGCTGCAGCCTTTTTTCAATCTTTATGGTTTCTCTCATTTTAGGCCGGGCCTACAAACAATCTAAGGGCCTGCCCGATGTCAAATGCTGATTTATAGGCTAAAAGGCCAGCCATTCCCCTCATTCACGGCCCAAAAGCCTTTGAAAACATGCAGTTTGCGGCGCTCACTTAACTGCCCTCAATTTTCCAAAATTAGGTCACATGTTTTCTATGCATTATACCCAAACGCACAAACTTGTGTATATTAATTTTTAGATTACATGTTTCCTATGCATTATACATTTTTAGATTATTAATTTTTATTAGTAGGGATATGCGGAAACACAAAAGGAAAGGTAGCTATACAAAAGTCTGCAACCTTTTAGGGAGATAGGTGCATCAAACCTAGAAAATAATGTGATTACAAAATGTATGAAGAACTAAAGGAAAATGAAAATTTAACATTTGACAAAATTCTTTCTATGGCCTTATGCTAATAAATATCATTGTAAGATGTACCCTACAGTGAAGTTGAAACGACAAGATTCAATTGAATAATATTTATTATTTAGAATCATATGACATCTCTTGTATATACATATTGGATTCATTTTATTCCACACCATTTTATTCATAAGTGACACCAAATTAATGATGCAACTCCCTCCATTGTAGGATACATCCCTCGGTGACATCGTAGACCCGATTCATCTCTAAAATAAGCATATATTTCCTTTACTTTTGATATTAATACTTAACATTAGTAGATTTTATTTGGACATGCTCTTTCATAGCAAACTTAAAATTAGTTGTACGACAATAAAAAAAATCAGCAAACTTAAAATTGTAATAATGATAAATATATAAATAAAAAAAAAGATAAGATAGATGCATATTAATAAAAAAGATAGAGAGAGATTATTCTTTTCCATATGAATAGCATGTCATTTATCTAAAAATGGAGATTATATATGCATGCATCATTACAATTATAGAAACTAGTATTTTATACGTGCATGCACGTTAGTAATTGAGAGAGATTTATGGAGTTGGTTATTGGAGGAGATATGGGGTAGTTAGTCCACACAGAGAGATATGGTAGTTAGAAAAAAAAAATTGTACTGGAAAAAATGAGAAAATTTTATAGCCATTTAGAAGTTTAGAAGGCTCTTATTGAAATTGGATTCTCAATTTTGAGTTCTCTTCTTTTAGCATTATAATAGTAGAGATATCATAGATTTTATCTGGAAAGAAAATTATAGAAGCATCCACAGCACTAGTTGTAATGCCTCGTTTCCCAAAGTATAGGGTGGAGATGCTACAAGACCCGCGATATATTTATACTGATAAGCACACCTTATCGGTATAACTTCACTAATCGTCTAGAAACGGATAATAATAACAAGAATTGAAAACACACCAATATCCATACTTATTACAAAATAATTTCAAATACTTATTACAAATTTGACATGTTCCAAATTGCAATAAATAAAAGAGCTGAAAACAAAAGCCTTTACAGTCGGCTATGAAACTAGAAATCTGCGTGGCTAGCAAAGTCTTGTATGTCCTCCCTAACGGGTTCCATCTCAAACGTCGCTTTTTCGGTGCGACCTATGTCTCCTGATGGATATTTCATAGAAAGGACAAAAAGAGAGGAATGCCCATCGACAAACCAACACTCAGCAAGCCCCATATTTAAACATAGAAATATATATATAAATAAACAATAAGATGCGTTAACAAAGGGAACATGCTAAATAAGCATACCGGTAAACAGTATAACAAGTAACAACAATGTGTGAAGCATATGATGAGTTTTGCTAAGTTAACGTAGAGTTTAGATACATAGTGTCTGACTTGCTTCGAAAGCATTTCGTTTGCCCCACGGAACAACGGATTCATGGATTCATAGGTTAGTATTGTACCATTCCGGCTCGGTACCACAGCAACACGGGTTCACGGATTCATATATTAGTAAAGGGACTTTCGAAGCAATCGGACATCCTATTCCCGAACTACCCTAAATACCCCGTCATTAACTAGCATGCAACGATAACTTTCACCATTATAATAGAGTCACGAGATATATGTATTTATTGCAAGTGCTTGCCAAGTTCAAGGATTCATGGATTCACGATATTCGAGCCGGAAGACCATAGTGTACGTAATAATAAACAAGACATGGATACAAATGTAAAAGTTAGGGTTTTCAAGGCCCTAAAATAGTCATACGTTCAACTGCAAAAAGAACAGGTTACGTTGCTACTGTGATGTATCTACTGGCATGTAATTATTGTTCAATGAGTTACGGTCATAACTCATCTGAGTTTTCCTCAATCCGATTTCGGATGAGAGAGATATAGCGGTTTCAGTGTCAATGCGTAAATCCGTCCAAAATGTTTTTCAGAAAACACCATTGACTTGGTGTGCAGTTTTAAGGCATTTCGGTGTAGAATTAGCAAAAACTTAACATATAGAAAAACGTGAACTTCAGAATTATGGTTAGAACGCATCAAGGAACACTCAATTCCGACTTCCAGAGAGGGAGTTAAAGCGTTTACGGTGACGGTGTGCAGTTCTGTCCAGATTTGTTTTTCAGAAAACAATCATAAATTCACGTGCAGTTTTAAATATTTTAGGTTCATTTTTAGTAAAACATGACAAAAAAAACGTGCGCCTATGCGTTACCGTTACAACGCATCAAAGAACGCGCCAATCCGCCTGCTATGGCAGGAGATATGGCCATTCGAATACGACTGCGCAGAAGAGTTCTGCATGCAGTCCAGATTTATTGAGTCTACTTGTAAAGCTTATAGGGTTTGTTTCAATTGGTTTTCAGGTGAAAAGTAGGAGAGAGTTGTAGGGCTCTCTTTTGTGATGAATATCCACCTGAGGTTTGTTCTATTTGAGTTTCAAAAAAGGAAGGTATGTCCATTTCCTTCTCACTGCACGGGATTGGCCAGCAGCAGTCCAGATTTTAAGTTACAATATAGAAGTGCCAAAAACCGTATTTTTTAAATTTCCAAATGAATTTGGCAAAAATTAATTACGGAAACATGCGTCTTTCTTAGCACTTGTATTTCAAATGAAAATTTATTAAAAACAAAACGTGGCGCTAGATTTCATGTCCAGCCGAAGTTAGGTTTAAAATAGTGCAACTAGGTGAGAAAAAACTCAACTTTGCTTATGCTATATTTTTTTCCATCGTTTCATACATCATGAGATTTAACAAGAACATGGTGCACTTGAGACCTGATATGCAACAAAAATAAATCACCACAACATGACCTAAGTAAACACGCATTCATTAAAGAGTAAGTAAACATTTTCATCAATTTTCTAGCCAATTTCATTTAAGTACCATAAAATTTGGGTTTTTAGTAATAGAATTTCGGGTTATGCTTGTTTAGAACTAGGTAGAGTTCATAAAGAAGCCTCAACTGAGAAGAGAGAGAATGTGGGACTTACAGTCCCACTCATACTAATACGAGTGAAAAGAAGATGAAGAAGTCTTGGTTTGAAGAACCGAGACAACCGAAGAGAAGAGGGAGTTGTGCTTGACGTTCTGGTGTGTCTTTGGTGATTTGTGGAGCAGCGGAGAGGGGTGATGGAGTTCGGGCAGCGGAATTCTCAAGTGAAGGAGGTGAGGATGAATACTTAGACTTAGGAAAATATGAAGTGAAAAGAAAAGGATGGGGGTAATATAATATGCACACTTTTGAATTTTAAAATTCAAAAGTCCCCGGAATCTCCCTAAAATCCCATAGCATTCAACGAAATTGACTTGGCCTTGAAGACCAAGCCAAATTCAAAAAATTAAAAAAGAATAAAAAGAAAGGAGCCACTTGGATTTTAACTTATAACCTGTAGGCTAGAATTCTTGCGCTGAAACCAACTTAGCACAAGAGACTTTTTGTTTCAAGTTAAGCTAAGATCAGAATCAAAAAAGAACTTCAATTGAACTACTATCAAATACAAACGAAGATACAAGCAATATAAGGAAACACAGTCATTACAATTTACTCTCCTTAAAAAAATTCATCCCCGAAATTTCTAAGGGTGACTATCACGAGACAAAACAGGTGTGGGTATCGGCTACACATATCATCTTTTCTTTCCCATGTCGACTTTCTCAGGGAAACATTATGCGAACCAGCTAAACGACCTTGTTTCATAAGGTCTTCTTTTCTGATCCATGATCTTGACCGGCTGCTGCTCAACAGTTAGATCGGCATCGACAGTTATCCCTGAGTGGTCGAGTATGTGACTGGAGTCACTCACATGACTGCATAGCTGAGATATATGGAAGACGTCCATGCACGCCTTCCAAAAAATTCTCTTTTTCGCATGTTACGGGGCTTTTTAGTGTAATTTAAATGTATGTGGGTCCTTTCAAGTAAATATGATGTATGAAAAGGTTTTCTAGTAATTAGCGAAGTATGAGGAGGCATTTTAGTAAAAAGCCCTATAATCTATTAAAAAGGTTGAATTCTTATTCATTTTACTTCACTCAATAGTCTTAGGCAGCTAAGAGGCAAAGCTAATTAAATGAATCTAAATAAATAAATAACATTGTCTCTAATAAAAGTGCCCAGTAGACTATGCCCAGCAAATGTTTCATCTCTCAAATTTAAATTATTTTCTTTAATTTTAAATTGAAACAAAGCTTCACATGAATAAGATTTGAAGATAGTAGTGAATATATAAAGAAATTTGGGGAAAATGGCTCTAACTCACCGGGCTTTAAAATCAATAGGAAAAACTCTACAGGCAAAAAAAACAATCCTTGAAAAACTCTCTAGATCCAAAAAGTTATATGTTTAAGTTCCGATAGTACAACCAACCACTTTTTACTTTTTAATATTCTCATATTATCCTTGTCAACTTTTAGCAGATAACTGCTACATTTAGCAGGTAAACCGCTACATTCAGTGTTATACTTAACAGATAGCTGCTACATTTATTAGATGTAACATTTCCATTAACTGCTACACTTAGCATATAACTGCTGCATTTATACATTTATCAGATGTAGCAGTGTATCTGCTAGATGTAGCAGTGTATGTGGCAGAAGTTGACAAGTGTAATATGAGAATATTAAAATGTAAAAAGTAATCGGTTGTACTATAGGGACTTAAATCTATAACTTTTTATATCTAGAGAGTTTTTCCTATTGGTTTATGCTTAGGAAGTTTTTCTTATTGGTTTATGGACCCAAAGAGTTGGATCCAGATTTTTACTCTAATAAGTTGTGCCTGCATTCATTATTTTGGATCCATCATCCTCAGTCACTTCGACAGAAAACATATATTGCAAGTTAATAAAGATTGTGTGAAACAACCACAAGTCAACAATAATATTTTCAGGGCACATATAACAGATAGATAATTGGCAGTCATCACAAGCAACAAGCACCATGATGCAAAACAAACAGGGTAAATTGGCAATAAAAAAATTATAAAAAAAAACCGGCAAAGTTTTCCGCTGTGAAAACCCCCTGGCCAATAGAATCTCTTCAGAAAACCCTTAGCAAAGTTTTATGCTGTTGATAAAAACCATGTCAATAATATTTGTATAGTTGCCTGCAATATTTAGATAGTGTATACATATTGATGAGACTATACAGATATATTGGTTAACCACATACAAATTTCAGGAAAAAGCATACATATTGTAGGTAACTATACATATATTACAGGCATGGATTTTCTCGCCAGCGGAAAACTTTTCCGGGGATTTTAGACGAGATTCTTTGGGCCATGGGATTTTTGACGATGGAAAACTTTACCATGGGATTTGAAAATTTTCCCCAACACAAATTACACAAGCATAATAACATTGTTAATTGAACACTGCATTACATCAGGAGAAACAACATTGAAACATAAACATCCAACCGACAGAATTTACTCCTTTCAATAGCAGGTTCAACTCAATTTTCATCCTCGAGCGCTCTGAGAAATAAGCCATTATCGACGGAAAATGCAAACCTTTGCGACAACACTAAAGCACAGAAACCATTAAATCTTTTAGAATCCGTACTAAATCCATCATTTACAGAGTACCGTTTTCTCACACTCTCCGGAAAACACAACATTGTATAAATCTGTATAGTGTCTCTCTATCTCTCACATCAGAATTGCATTGAAGGTCGTGGATATAAACCTTTTATTTACACTTGGAGTATTTTGGGTGAGGAATTGTTTGCATGGACCTAAGGAACATGTCCATAACACATTTTATATATGCACCGCGTTCATAGACAAACAACCGTTAGGTTATCATCGATATCAAACATCCATAACAACAAGGTGGCTAAATGTGGTAAATGTTTCCATGCAAAAGAAAAGAAATTATTTTTTAAAAAAACAAAGGTATTCTATGAATACATAAGGCCATGCAATATAAGGTGTTACCTTCGACCAAGTTATAAACCTATAATTACATCAAGGACGGTCAAGGAAAGTCGTATGGTATCATAAGATTTGAATTTCGTAACAGGCAGAATGTTCCAGAGACGTGGCAAAATTTTGCCAAGCATTTCAGACAGAACAGAACCTGTTAGTAGTTTGAATATATTGGTTGCACTTGGGCACTTGGGGCATCTTGGTTTGACTTAGTAACAGAGTTGACTTTTTGAACTTCAGATTCAAAGGTTGTCTGAACAGAACTAATGGTTATGTCTGTTCAACGCTTAATGGTCACAACCATTCAAAAGGTTGTGGTTATGTCTGTTCAGCTCTTAATGGTCACAACCATTCAGATGGTTGTGTCTGTTCAAGTCTATAAATTGTGTCCTACTCTTCAAATTTTAGGCATCTTCTTCTCATTATCTTCTAAGAGAGTTTTCAAGGGCTTTGTTGTATCTTGGGGGTGATTGCCTTCTACTCTACTCCCATAGTGCGGGCAATATCACCTTTCGGAAAGTGTATCATACACGCCTCAAAGCTTTTAATTCTGTCTTAACCAAACAAAACTTCAACAATCGAAAGGTGATATTATGGAGATGGAATTAAATTCAAGTGTCAAGATTCATTTCCAGAACCAAGATGCTATCAAACTGGATCGATTCGATGAGAGCAACTACACTAGATGGAAAGACAAGATGGTGTTCTTGTTGACCGCCTTGAAGATATTTTACGTTCTCGATCCGAACTTGCCGCCAATTCCAGATTCAGTGTCAACTTCGAATGATACCGAGAGTGCCAGAATAGAGAAAAACAAACGTGAAGAAGACGAACTAGTTTGTCGCGGTTACATTCTCAATTCCCTCACCGATCGACTGTATGATCTTTACACAAATATGAAGACCCCAAAGGAAATCTGGAGCGCCCTTGAAACAAAGTACAAAAATGAGAAGAAAGGTACGGATAAATTTCTAGCGCTTAAATATTTTGAATTTAAGATGTCTGATGACATGCCAATCATGGATCAAGTGCATGAATTACAAATACTCGTCTTTAAACTGAGCGAACTCGAAATTAAAGTCCCTGATTCATCTCAAGTTGGAGCGATTCTATCTAAACTTCCTCCTACTTGGAATGAATACAGAAAGAAAATTCTGCACTCCCCTGAAAGTTTTACCATAGAGCAATTTCAGACTCATCTACAGATTGAGGCAGAGAACCGTGCACGTGACATGATTTTTCTTAGTTCTAAAACTAACTCTAAGGTGAATCATGTCAGTGAAAATGGTCATAGAAAATTTCAGAACAATTTCAAAGTCCAGAAGAAGGAAAATTTTAAGAAATCTAATTTTGCAAAGAACAAGTGGCCTTGTTATAACTGTGGAAAGAAAGGCCACTATATTAAAGATTGCAAATTCAGAAATACTGGAAAGAAACTTGGTTTCGGATCAGAAAATAGTAACAAGGCAAATCTAATAGAAAATGAAGTCAAAGAACTTGTTGCTATGGTTTCTGATATGCAGATAGGCATGATTACGGAATTGCATATGGCTGCGGTAACTAAAACTGCAGATTGGTGGCTCGATTCTGGCGCAACCATCCATATATGCAATAACAAAGCAATGTTCAAAACCTATACGGATCAGAAAGAACCTGAAGAGTTGTTGATGGGAAACCACGTTTCGGCCAAAGTGCTCGGTAAAGGAAGTGTTGAATTGAAGTTTGCATCTGGACAGACACTTACTCTACTTAATGTATTTCATGTTCTTGATTTGAGAAAAAATCTTGTATCTGCAAATCTGTTGTGCAAGAAGGGATTTAAAATTGTTCTAGAGTCTGACAAAGTTTTAATATCGAAGAATGGTATATTTGTAGGAAAGGGATATTCCTGTGATGGCATGTTCAAACTCAGTATTAACGAAATAAATTGCGTGTTTGCTTATGTTGTTGAGTATTCTTTTTCCTTGTGGCATGCTAGACTATGTGTAACACCCAACCCCTTTTTATACCAATATTCGTGTTTCTCATTAACTTATAAGATTTTATTTTATTTATAATTATTTATTTATTTCAAAATCCTATTAAACCCAAACAAAATATATCATTTTCCTTTTTTATAAAATCCCAGCCCAAATTAAGTTCAACTAAACAACCTAGCCATTCCCTTCTTAAAGAAAATTTATTTCCTTAAATTTTAACCCTCAGCCCAAACTTCTTTTCAAATAAATAAATTATTTCTTTTGCCTCAGCCCAGCCCGTTTCCCATTTCAATTTATTTCCCCCAGCCCATTCCCTCCCCCCTCCCCACCCCCACCATTTTTATTTCTTCCTCTGGCCCGGCCTCTTTCTTTCCCTCATTATTAATTCCCTGCCGGTCCGTTCACTCAGCCCAATTAAAATGGAAATTCATTTTTAATTTTATTCACACCCCGGCCTACTCCCTTGGCCCGCGACTCAACCCGACCCGGCCTATACCCTAACCTCCTTCTTCTCCAACGGCTCTTTTCCCTAATTCCCGCTCGCGATCCGCGCTCCTCGCCTCCGCCGACGCCCACGCTCGCGTGCCATTGCTCCCCACGACGCGCGACCCCCGTCTCCCTATCTCTCCTCTCGTACACACCCTCACACCCTCTTCCTCATCTCGCTCGCTCTCTCCCTCGTTCTCCTTTCCTCCTCGAACTCTTCTGCAACCACTCCCCGACGACGACGTCGACGACTGTAGCCATCTCGCGCCTACGTCGCCTCGCCTCCGTCTTCACCACCTCCAGCATCCCCCGACGACCTAACAACCCTCGCCTCCATCTCAAACCCCCACTCATCCACCCCCGCACCCGAGCTCCACCCTCTGCACCCTCTCGCCGGCGGGCCCACTGCATCTCGTCAACCCCATCATCATCATCATCATCATCACCGACGCCATCATCCTCTCTATCTCTCCGTCCTCTACACTTCTCATTCCCTCTCTCTTTCCCCCTCTCTGTTTTCTCCCTGCACACTCTCTGCTTTCTCTCCCCCCTCTCTGCTTGCCTCTCCCTCTCTCTGATCTCTCTCTCTCTCTCTCTCACTCTCTGTCTCTATCTCTCTCTTTCCCTCTGTCCTCTCTCTCCCTGATCTCTCTCTCACTCTCTGAAATTTCTCTCTCTCTCCACTTCTCTCTCTATCTCTCTCAACACTTCTCTCTCTATATATATCTCTTCCTCACTCTCTATTGATCTCTCTCAAACCCTAGCCGACGAATTCATCTCTCCGCTACACCACTGCCCTCCATATCGACTACCAACAGCAAGAGCCCCAAGCTCCACGTCTAGCCGAGGCCAAACCCTTACCGTTGTTGCCGCGTGTGTCGTGCCCGTGCGTACCGTGCCAGCAATTCATCGTCTCCAGGCAAGTTTTATACTTGCTACATGATAATTTGTATTAGTTACGAACTATAATTTTTATAAATTCCATACTAAATATCCTCGATAAAACATACGATGCAACTGTTTGATGCATGATCCCAATGAGAATACTTATCTAATTTGACAGAACTGGATTGTTTATATTGGCCCTTGTAGTGATGAATACCTTGTACAAATTTCGCTGGAAAATATGATCGTTAATGACTAAAACGACCACCCCCAAGTTTACCTGTAAAACTGGAAATTTCTTGTACCTGAAAACCGTTAAAATCACCATAAATTATATACATACTGGAATGATGCGTTCGAGGGCTAAAATCGAAGCCAACTCGACGAACTTTAACCCTATACTAGTTTCCAAATATTCCTGTACTTAAACTGTGACAATATTTGGATCGGAGTGCGACTCTGGACTGCAGTCCAGAGCGACTCTGTTTACTGTGCTGTCCCGTAATGGGTACCACACTGTTTCCTTAACTCGTAGGTTACGGAACTCTGCTGTTTAATATAGGTGAATCTGTTAGCTAGACAACCCAAGTGGTTTCATCCTGTTTCGTTATCGTTTGATATTTAATCGCTAATTTAATAGATGTGGACGTATAACAGTCCCAACAGAATCAGAATTTACATACTAGTATTGAACAGTGTATATCTCCTGACGTACAGACGCGATTGAAGATCCGTCTATTGCGTTGAAAACCTTACTAAAAACTCTAGATTTCATTCAACTTTAGTGTCGCTAAAATCCGATCCCAATTGGGATTAAAATGCGTTGCGAAACGGACTTCTGATTCTGAAACCGGATTTCCAGCCGTGAACGCTTAAAATGAAATGGCTATAATTAATGATCCTGGAACCCGATTGGCATGAAACAGAATTCATTGAATAGAAAACTGAATCTACTATTTATTCCCCATTCATTGTTTCATTAAACTGTAAACACATGACTTATGATAAATCGTGCAAGTGGTAGAATACTGTTTTATGACATCCTAATCATACTTTACATACTGTTTACGCATCATATTACATGTCACTGCACTGATAACTTAGTGATAATGTGCATTACCCAGTGTTAGGTATTAGTGATGATTGTGGCAAGTACGTTAGTGTTCGTGTATGAGTGAATAAGTGAAAGTGACACGTACTTGTACACAATCAGTGAACCTTATTATTCTATTGCATTGTCGACGTCTGTGGGACGCGTGTACGTGTGACTATAAGTGGTATAGGACACTTATGGAAGCTCTTGCTCGGGTGTCACAGATAAGGTACCAGACACTGCCATTTATCTTAGGTATTAGTCGGGACGTACTTGATGGAGGTCCTGTCTCCAGTTCTCGCGCAGACTTGTCACAGACCGATTGGTATTTAGGGTTATGGTTAGCGTTTGATGTAGACCACGGGGTGTGGGGTAGTTTGAGTGTGAGTTCAACAGAATCTCGGGAGTCCCATGCCGGCTTATATATTTAGGGAGATATATGGAGATTTACAGGGTACATGATTATTACCGTGATTTACATGTTGGGCCCGTGGTCCCTTGCCCTTGGGTGGAGGACACTCGCGAGTGGTTGACTCTCACACTTGGACTGACGATAGGTTTAGTGACCTGTACAGTGAGACTTAGAGACTGATAGGAGTGATAGCATCGATATACATACTTACTGTGTTAACATACGTGGCATATCATTCTACTGCTTTTACTAGTTCCGCTGCATTGATTACTGCATGTTCATACCTATACCGTCATTGATTTACTGTATATATATCTATTATCATTGTTAGAATTGTCACATGAATTTATATATTATATTGCTATTATGTCGCTCTGACGACCTGAGTATGCATGCTCAGTGTGAGGAGAAGATTTAGCCTGGACCAGGACTAGACGTACATCACGGACATCTTGATTAGCTATCCAGGGTTATACCTTTTGTTTCCCTTCAGGTCAGTTCTTTACATTGTTTCATTCAGTTACTGCATTTCTCATTACCTGCGCATCATTTACTGTTTACCATGAAAAACTAGAAGCCGAAGTGTGACTACGGCAGGACATTTCCTTGACCGTAGGAGCATGGCTGGCCTTGTCAACCCCTCGTATTCCGTATTTTGCGAAGCGGGGCGTGACATGGTTTAGTTGGTATCAAAGCCCAGGTTTTGCTTCGATCGGGATTGCAGTTTTCCGTCTAGAGCTTGACAATCTAAGACATCCCTCAGTCTAGATTGTAAACTTGATATCCTTGATCCATATTCACATTGTGTGTTCCGCTATCCATTCGCTAGGGTTTCAGGTGACTTGGCAAAGTTTCGTGGTTGTAATTGTGAACTACATCACGGTTACACTACCATACTCTGTTTAAGTGACTTAGAGTCATACATTTGATTTTCCACTTGTAATGAATTTCATCACATCTGATATTCTTGAATCTTTGCCCAATCCACATTATATTTTAATTCTTATATCGTTCTCAAAATTATTGTTTCAGGATCATGTCTTCCAATGACTTTTCGTCTATCTCCACTCCCCAGAATCAGACCGTTGAGATTCTGAGTGTACTGCAAGGTCCGAAGAAAGCCCAGGAGCGAACGAACGACTTGTTAGCTGAAGGACTGAGAAGGCAAGTGAATCATGCACCAGCGGGAGTCTCAAATCATAAAGGGATCCCTGTTAGACGAGGAAAAGAGAAAAAGATGAAGCGCCAATTTATTTCCCCACGCCAGAAGCAGCAGAAGACCCCATGTTGTGGGTACTGTAAAAGGCCAGGACATCTTCAGAGGGATTGTCGCCGCGCCCAAGGGAAATGTCTGATTTGCGGATCCAGCGAACATCTTATCAACGGTTGCCCAAAAAGGAAGGAGCTACAGGGAGGAGATTCGTCCACACTACCCACTTCTGCCAAGTGATGATTATTACATAGTTTGAACCCCGAGGATAAAGCGGACCCAACACAGGATTCAACTCGCGTGACGAGAATGCAGCGGTCTAGCAATCAAAGAAGAATTTTCATGTTTTCTACTTTCAATAATAATGTTGTCATCCTCTTATGAATATTTCTTTCCGTTTGAAATCTTGTATCCGTTGAACTTTTAGTTGAATGAAATGAAAACTTTGAATCGTAATATATGTATCATTCTCTTGTCTTTTCCCCCTTATTCATACTATTCAATATCACAGCATTATTATCCTGATTTTTCGGTTCCTGCCACCGCATATTTTCCTATACTTCGTACCCTGAGCTATTCTCTTGATATATTTCACTGTCTAATCATGACTTTTCCTTTCAGGCCATGGCCCACCCTAGAGCAGCGCCGCATCTAGATGAGGATGCACAGTCATGCGTTTCCTTACACCGCACGCTGATGAGTTCTAATGATGAGATCAACGATCCCCGGGCCATTTTCGGGAACAGCAATTCCGAAGACGAAGGAGCAGTCGCCCCAGAGTTTAATATGATAGACGATTCCGACGAAGAGGAAGGAGACCCTGAAGAGAACCCGATAAAGGAAGACCCCGAGAAAGAACCGATAGAAGAAAATCCAGTAGAGGAAAATCCCGTAGAAGAGAATCCAGGAGAAGAGAATCACATGGAATCGGACCTCGATGAAGAAGCTCCATCCGAGGAAGGAGAACCAGAAGATCAAGACCCTGCTGTGGAAGAACTCCCAATGGCGGTCCCCGCGAGGCGCTATGGAAATGGACGCCCTTACCTGAGCGCGCGAGCCTACCGCAACCTGCTGAACCTCCACAACCGCGACTGACGGGATTTTAGCTGTTGTCTTATCTGGCCAAATAAAACTGTGTATAGTTTAGGGCCACCTTCCATCCTTGAGAATGCTTTGTTTAAAATCTTCTGGAATAAAATAAATTGTTGAGTTCGCAAATCTTTCGATCTTCTTAGTTCACTATGTCTTCTACTGAGGTCTGTCCACCCCTACTCCTTACGTTGTCTTAACCCTCATAACCAGTACCACACCCGATCTTCTAGAGACCCACTCTTCATCCTTCGTCTGTGCCTCATTTGAAATCCTTTTGGGAGGAGAAAATTCTAGTGAAATTTCCGGGTTCGCTAACCTTTCAAATTTTTGATTCATATGATGTACCGACCGTTATCCTTCCCATACTTTTTCCCCTTGTAGTCCTTTGTTGCTCACCCTTACTCCCTGTGCTGACCCGATCCCAATCTCTTCAACTCTCAGTCTAAAGCCGTCACACTCCGACCCTTGAATGAGCCACACTCCAACGTAATCCCTACCCTAGCTAGCCCTATTCATATTGGTGTTTTCTCTGTTACCCTAACTATATTTAGGGACATTATTATTCAAAATTTAGTTTTCATTATTTTGAATTTATCAAAGAGTGCGTGTTATTGATTACTCCGTTTTATGTATTTTAAATACATTATTATTATTTTCATTTTCAGTAGCGCAACCTTACACCGCGCATATTTTGTTCCATATTTCTTACTTTCTCTATATGAGTTTCCTAAGTTATTTTAAAACTATTTGATCGATACAATATCCTAAAATGTTTTAACCTACCGACAAATCTTTCACTACTTTATTATCAGTACTTTATTTTCGGGTGTTGTGCTTATGTTTACTACTATAAATAGTTGTGCCTTATACTCATTATTTCTGCTGTGCTACTTTTGATATACTTATATGTGCATATGTTTGAGTTTCGATATTATCGAGTACGCCTCGAATATCATTGTTCGTTATTGTTATTATTGCTATTCTCGTATACATATAGGTTGCCTTTGTAGTTGTTCCTGTCTTATACTTATTTCAACCTATATTTTTGTATGTTGTTCTTACGTATATAAAGCTTCAAATTTCTTCATCCGCCTATTTCAAGTAAATCATTAGGTGTTCGTTGCGATATAGTAGCTTTCGCTTATGATTTTATAATTTATCGTTTATTTTAAATTTCGAGGACGAAATTTTTATAAGGGTGGTATGATGTAACACCCAACCCCTTTTTATACCAATATTCGTGTTTCTCATTAACTTATAAGATTTTATTTTATTTATAATTAATTATTTATTTATTTATTTCAAAATCCTATTAAACCCAAACCAAATATATCATTTTCCTTTTTTATAAAATCCCAGCCCAAATTAAGTTCAACTAAACAACCTAGCCATTCCCTTCTTAAAGAAAATTTATTTCCTTAAATTTTAACCCTCAGCCCAAACTTCTTTTCAAATAAATAAATTATTTCTTTCGCCTCAGCCCAGCCCGTTTCCCATTTCAATTTATTTCCCCCCTCCCCCCAATTTTTATTTCTTCCTCTGGCCCGGCCCCTTTCTTTCCCTCATTATTAATTCCCTGCCGGCCCGTTCACTCAGCCCAATTAAAATGGAAATTCATTTTTAATTTTATTCACACCCCGGCCCACTCCCTTAGCCCGCGACTCAACCCGACCCGGCCTATACACTAACCTCCTTCTTCTCCAACGGCTCTTTTCCCTAATTCCCGCTCGCGATCCGCGCTCCTCGCCTCCGCCGACGCCCACGCTCGCGCGCCATTACTCCCCACGACGCGCGACCCCCGTCTCCCTATCTCTCCTCTCGTACACACCCTCACACCCTCTTCCTCATCTCGCTCGCTCTCTCCCTCGTTCTCCTTTCCTCCTCAAACTCTTCTGCAACCACTCCCCGACGACGACGTCGACGACTGCAGCCATCTCGTGCCTACGTCGTGTAACACCCGAGCCCAATAATACTATGTACATTGCTAGTTGAGGGTTATTTATTGCTCTTTCCAATTTTCCTGATTTTCTGGTGGTTATTGCTAAATTTTACCCGGTTAAGTCATTTTGGCACATAACAATTTTTAACTCCGAAAATGAAATTTAAGATGTCCATGTTGGCCTACTCGTCGCCACTAGTCGCGTGGTAGCGTCCGCGTGTCGAGATTCCGTTCCGTTTGGCTAAACGGGCAAGATTGGGCGACTACGCGCGCGTGCAAGTGTCCGACTTGGGGGCATGCATTTTAATCATTAAACACCTCTTTTCAAAATTTGGAACCCGCTTAAAATCATATAATTTGAATTTGGAACTTTTGGACGCAACCCGGGCGCGATTTGGAAATGTTTCATTTTGCGCCAAAAAGGGCCCATTTAAATTTAATACTAAAACTAAAATTATATACGAATAAAATTTTCCTAACAGCTTAATCCTTTCGCATCTTTACTCAGTTATTCCTTACCCTTCCCTCAGCCAATCGCAGGCTTGCAAATCCCCGCGTGGGCCCCTCCTTTCCTATCTCTCTCTGCCTCTCTCCTCATTCTCTCTCTCTCTCTATCTCACCAAATCTCTCTTTCTCTCTCCAATCTCTCTCTCTCTCCTCTCGTATTTAACCCCATGCAGCAGCCACCTCTAACCCATCTTCCTCGCGAGCGAACCCACGCGAAACCCTAACCCTAGCTCACGCAGTCTCACCGCCGGCCTCCTCGCGACCTCGACGTCGCCGCCCTCACCACCACGACCTCCACCGCAACCACCTACCTTCCTCCTCCCGTCGCCCGCTCCTTCCCGCGCCTGCAACCTTTCTCCCCGACGCCTCCATCCCCTCGCAACCTCACCGTCGACGTCGCCCATCGTCGTCGACGACCCCACGACTCCCTTTCACCCTACTCGACCCGACCTCGTCGTCGTTCCCTCCTCCCCTCGCCGGAAAAGCAAACCCGACCCTTCACCCAACGCCTGCACCTCCCCTGTTCGCCGGAAAAACGCGCCGGCGACATCGTTGACGCCACCTCCGACCACCTCCCTCTCTCCCACGATCACCAAAGCCGACCACACTCTTCCTCACTCGCCGCAGCCCCCTTTTCCAGCGACCCCGAGCCCTTTCAGCCGTCCAGCACCCTCGCCGCACCTCCTGTTCACCGCCGGTGGATCCATCGCCGTCGGCCTCATCACAGTTGCCCCTGTTCCTCCTTTCGAAGTCCCCTGGTCCGTGTGATCCCGTTGACCTCTGTCGGGACTCGATCCGTGGCCCGTGCTTCCGTATCGTGGTTTCTACCGACTTTGCATCCGCGTTTCGGTTTGCGGAACCGCCGAGGCAAGTATCCGAATACTTGCTTTAACATGCTACAAACTTAATAATCATGTTATCTGTTATAACCACACGACTTGATGACAATTACAATCATCCGTAATGTTAAACCATTGTAGTTGCTACTTGTAGTTAACCGGTATGCTTTTAATCAACACCTTAACTAATTAACCAATTTGGCACATCCTTGCCTAAATTGCTAGATCATCCTCACTTCGTTTGTTAAGCCACTCATGAGGTAAATATTATACTTAGTTCAAATTCTTGTAACTCCATTATGTATGCTATCGATATTGTTTTGTCTTGTGGCTTTTGCACCTCAAAGGTGCGTGAACCGGATTAATATGAAAATACAAACATCACTGTGTTCACATAGAATAATAATTGTTATTTACTGTTTCCTGCTACTGTTCATTATTTGTTACTATACCTGTTATCATCATATACCTGATTGCATTACATATTGACCGATCTTGATACACCTGACACATGTACTGATACACCGGACACAACACCCTGTACATATCGACTCTACCTGTTGAAAGTAACCTGACCTGTTACCTGATCTTATGCCTAATGCCGACAAACCTAACCATTCCTGCTGTCGATCCAGACAGACCTACCTTTACTTGACTTGTGTTGGCATTAGTCCTTGACTACTGAATACCTGACCTGACATACATAGCTTGGGGGTATGGGGAAATCAAAGGTGAAACCGACTTGTAACTCAACAGTTCGACACATTGTTCTGATCAGTCTTACGGGCTTGGCCAGCTCCGGAGTGTTGATGCTGACATCACTCATCTATCCTACTACCTTTTACTGCTTAGCGGCACGTCTCGGATTCAGCCCCGAGAATCATGACCGTGGTCCCGGGCACGCACGGGATACTATTGAGTTACATCGACGATTCATCAATTGGTTTCAAAGACTGTAGAGTAGAAAACCTGATAGGGCAGTTTAATCACCTTTGCACCTTACCCTGCTTGTTACTTCTTATTACTGTTTATTCATATTCATGCTTGCATTGTTTATTACCATGTTATGCTATATACTTGATATCATGACGCACTGACGTCTGGGTTTTGCATGGCCCAGATTCCGTACCTTTGTCGTCGACCGAGCAGGAGTACTTCAGCCAGCAGGCTGAACTGTGAGTTCTTGAGAGTTTAGTTTATTTATGTCATTTCATTTCCAGATGTGAGCCCGCATTATGGGACATACTGTTTATTCATTGTATTGGATCATTAGCTTCCGCACTTATTGTTTATTGATTCTTGTATTATGGATTTGGACATGTATTAGTTTAGTTTTTTTTTACTGTTCTTGATATCTGTACAACCGTAATGTGACTGTGGATGGATACTTCCTACCCACAGGTAGCATGGTTGGCTATGTCACGTGCCCAAATCTTGCGTACTCTGGGAAGCGGGGCGTGACACGTCGCCTCGCCTCCGTCTTCACCACCTCCAGCATCCCCCGACGACCTAACAACCCTCGCCTCCATCTCAAACCCCCACTCATCCACCCCCGCACCCGAGCTCCACCCCCTGCACCCTCTCACTGGCGGGCCCACTGCATCTCGTCGACCCCATCATCATCATCATCATCACCGGCGCCATCATCCTCTCTATCTCTCCGTCCTCTACACTTCTCACTCCCTCTCTCTTTCCCCCTCTCTGTTTTCTCCCTGCACACTCTCTGCTTTCTCTCTCCCCCTCTCTGCTTTCTCCCTGCACACTCTCTGCTTTCTCTCTCCCCCTCTCTGCTTGCCTCTCCCTCTCTCTACTCTCTCTCTCTCTGATCTCTCTCTCTCACTCTCTGAAATTTCTCTCTCTCTCTACACTTCTCTCTCTCTCTCACTCTCTGAAATTTCTCTCTCTCTCTACACTTCTCTCTCTCTTTCTCTCTCTCTCAACACTTCTCTCTCTCTCTCTATATCTCTTCCTCACTCTCTATTGATCTCTCTCAAACCCTAGCCGATGAATTCATCTCTCCGCTACACCACTGCCTCCATATCGACTACCAACAGCAAGAGCCCCAAGCTCTACGTCTAGCCGAGGCCAAACCCTTACCGTTGTTGCCGCGTGTGTCGTGCCCGTGCGTACCGTGCCAGCAATTCATCGTCTCCAGGCAAGTTTTATACTTGCTACATGCTAATTTGTATTAGTTACGAACTATAATTTTTATAAATTCCATACTAAATATCCTCGATAAAACATACGATGCAACTGTTTGATGCATGATCCCAATGAGAATACTTATCTAATTTGACGGAACTGGATTGTTTATATTGGCCCTTGTAGTGATGAATACCTTGTACAAATTTCGCTGGAAAATATGATAATAATGACTAAAACGACCACCCCCAAGTTTACCTGTAAAACTGGAAATTTCTTGTACCTGAAAACCGTTAAAATCACCATAAATTATATGCATACTGGAATGATGCGTTCGAGGGCTCAAATCGAAGCCAACTCGACGAAATTTAACCCTATACTAGTTTCCAAATATTCCTGTACTTAAACTGTGACAATATTTGGATCGGAGTGCGACTCTGGACTGCAGTCCAGAGCGACTCTGTTTACTGTGTGCTGTCCCGTAATGGGTACCACACTGTTTCCTTAACTCATAGGTTGCGGAACTCCACTGTTTAATATAGGTGAATCTGTTAGCTAGACAACCCAAGTAGTTTCATCCTGTTTCGTTATCGTTTGATATTTAATCGCTAATTTAATAGATGTGGACGTACAACAGTCCCAACAGAATCAGAATTTACATACTAGTATTGAACAGTGTATATCTCCTGACGTACAGACGCGATTGAAGATCTGTCTATTGCGTTGAAAACCTTACTGAAAACTCTAGATTTTATTCAACTGTAGCGTCGCTAAAATCCGATCCCAATTGCGATTAAAATGCGTTGCGAAACGGACTTCTGATTCTGAAACCGGATTTCCAGCCGTGAACGCTTAAAATGAAATGGCTATAATTAATGATCCTGGAACCCGATTGGCATGAAACAGAATTCATTGAATAGAAAACTGAACCTACTATTTATTCCCCATTCATTGTTTCATTAAACTGTAAACATATGACTTATGATAAATCGTGCAAGTGGTAGAATACTGTTTTATGACATCCTAATCATACTTTACATATTGTTTACGCATCATATTACATGTCACTGCACTGATAACTTAGTGATAATGTGCATTACCCAGTGTTAGGTATTAGTGATGATTGTGGCAAGTACGTTAGTGTTCGTGTATGAGTGAATAAGTGAAAGTGACACGTACTTGTACACAATCAGTGAACCTTATTATTCTATTGCATTGTCGACGTCTGTGGGACGCGTGTACGTGTGACTATAAGTGGTATGAGAAACTTATGGAAGCTCTTGCTCGGGTGTCACAGATAAGGCACCAGACACTGCCATTTATCTTAGGTATTAGTCGGGACGTGCTTGATGGAGGTCCTGTCTCCAGTTCTCGCACAGACTTGTCACAGACCGATTGGTATTTAGGGTTATGGTTAGCGTTTGATGTAGACCACGGGGTGTGGGGTAGTTTGAGTGTGAGTTCAACAGAATCTCGGGAGTCCCATGCCGGCTTATATATTTAGGGAGATATATGGAGATTTACAGGGTACATGATTATTACCGTGATTTACATGTTGGGCCCGTGGTCCCTTGCCCTTGGGTGGAGGACACTCGCGAGTGGTTGACTCTCACACTTGGACTGACGATAGGTTTAGTGACCTGTACAGTGAGACTTAGAGACTGATAGGAGTGATAGCATCGATATACATACTTACTGTGTTAACATACGTGGCATATCATTCTATTGCTTTTACTGTTCCGCTGCATTGATTACTGCATGTTCATACCTATACCGTCATTGATTTACTGTATATATATCTATTATCATTGTTAGAATTGTCACATGAATTTATATATTATATTGCTATTATGTCGCTCTGACGACCTGAGTATGCATGCTCAGTGTGAGGAGAAGATTTAGCCTGGACCAGGACTAGACGTACATCACGGACATCTTGATTAGCTATCCAGGGTTATACCTTTTGTTTCCCCTCAGGTCAGTTCTTTACATTGTTTCATTCAGTTACTGCATTCTCATTACCTGCGCATCATTTACTGTTTACCATGAAAAACTAGAAGCCGAAGTGTGATTACGGCAGGACATTTCCTTGACCGTAGGAGCATGGTTGGCCTTGTCAACCCCTCGTATTCCGTATTTTGGGAAGCGGGGCGTGACACTATGTCATTTAAATTTTCACTCTTTAAAGTATATGTCTAAACATGGTTACATTGCATATCAAAATGATCATAATGATAAATGTGAGATTTGCGTAGAAGCGAAAATGACTAGAAAACCTTTCCCTAAAATCGAAAGAGATACTAATTTATTAGAATTTGTTCATTCTGATATTTGTGAATTAAATGATCAATTAACTAGAGGAGGAAAAAGATATTTTATAACCTTTACTGATGATCATTCCCGTTTTACATATGTATATTTATTAAGAACAAAAGATGAAGCATTTGAGAAATTTAAAGAGTATAAGTCAGTTGTAGAAAATCAGAAAGATAGAAGAATTAAAATCCTTAGAAGTGATAGAGGGGGAGAATATTTTTCTGATTCTTTTTCTCAATTCTGCGAAATGCATGGTATTATTCATCAAAGAACTGCACCTTATACGCCTCAACACAATGGATTAGCCGAAAGGAAAAATAGAACTTTAGTTGAAATGGTAGATGCTATGCTTTTAAATGCTAAATTACCTTTTAATCTTTGGAGTGAGGCACTTTTAACAGCATGTTATATTCATAATAGAATACCATCCAAGAAAACTCATGTTTCACCCTATGAAATTTAGAATGGTAGAAAACCCAATTTAAACTATATTAAAGTGTGGGGGTGCATAGCATATTATAAAGTGACTGATCCATATAAATCTAAATTAGGGCCGAGAGGCATCAGAAGTATATTTGTTGGATATGCATAGAATTCTAAAGCATATCGACTTCTAGATTTAGAATCAAATGTCATAATTGAGTCGATACATGTTGAATTTTTTGAAAATAAATTTATACATGACAATGTTGATTCTAATTTGTAAAATGATGAAAATGCAGCAACTTCTAAGAAAATTACAAATGAGAAAAGAAGAGAAAGTAAAGAAAATATTGAACCAAGAAAAAGTCAAAGAATCAGGAAAGAAAAATCTTTTGGTCCTGATTTTATTGATTCGCGTTCAATAGTCTTTCTCGTTGAAGGAGATAGAACCAAAGTGCTTAACAAAGTACCTGTTCTACTTAATATAGAAGATGATCCTAAAACATTTAGTGAAGCAATGTCATCAAGAGACACTGGATTTTGGAAAGAGGCTATTGATGACGAAATGGACTCAATAATATCTAACAATACTTGGATATTGGTTGACTTGCCTCAAGGATCTAAGCCTATAAAGTGTAAATGGGTATTTAGAAGAAAACTAAATACAGATGGCTCTATACAAACTTTCAAGGCAAGATTAGTGGCTAAAGGATTCACACAAAAGGAGGGCATAGATTATTTTGATACTTATGCACCTGTGGCTAGAATAACATCCATTAGAATTCTTATAGCTTTGGCTTCAATATATAATTTATATGTGCATCAAATGGATGTAAAAACAGCCTTTTTAAATGGTGAATTAAATGAGGAAGTATACATGGAACAACCCGAAGGTTTCATACTTCCTGGAAATGAGAACAAAGTTTGTAAATTAACTAAGTCGCTATATGGTTTAAAACAGGCCCCTAAACAATGGCATGAGAAATTTGATAAAGCAATCATATCAAATGGTTTTAAGCATAATAGTGCGGATAAATGTGTATATTCCAAATTCAATCAGAATTATGGGATAATTATATGTCTCTATGTAGACGACATGTTGATATTTGGTACAGACATGATTGGAATAAATGAAACAAAAATGTATTTAACTTCAGTATTCAAAATGAAAGATTTGAATGAAATAGATACTATTTTAGGAATAAAGGTGAAAAAACACAGTGAAGGGTTTGTGCTAAACCAATCTCATTATATAGAGAAATTATTAAATAAATTCCAACATCTTAATATTAAAGAAAGTGTTACTCCGTATGATCCGAGTATGAAATTAAATGAGAATTATGACAATGTAATTGCACAATTAGAATATGCTAGCGCTATTGGAAGCCTTATGTATGCGATGCATTATACAAGGCTTGATATAGCTTTTACAGTATGCAAATTGTCACGATATACCAGTAAACCCAGTACTAATCATTGGAAGGCCATCAGTAGAGTTCTTGGGTATCTAAAAAGAACAAAAGAGTTTGGTCTATTTTATTCCAATTATCCTGCAGTACTAGAAGGTTACTCGGATGCAAGTTGGATCACAAGTGCAAGTGATAATAAATCCACAACATGTTGGGTATTTACAATTGGAGGCAGTGCCATTAGTTGGGCCTCTAAGAAATAAACTTGCATCACACATTCAACAATGGAATCTGAATTTGTCGCTTTGGCTGCTGCCGGTAAGGAAGCGGAATGGCTGAGAAATTTTTTATTGGATATAGAGTTGTGGCCACAACCAATGCCATCTATTTCCTTGCATTACGATAGTGAGGCGACTATGTCTAGAGCTTATAATAATGTTTACAATGGTAAATCTAGACATATTAGCTTAAGGCATGAATATATTCGAGAATTAATAACTAATGGAATAATTACCATAGTTTATGTGAGATCTGCAAAGAATTTAGCAGATCCCTTTACCAAGGCATTATCTAGAGATTTGGTAAAGAATACGTTAATTGGAATGGGACTTAAACATTTACAATTTGACACCAGTAATGGTAACCCAACTTTAATTAGTAAAAACTAATTTTAATAGTTCAATGGGTAATAACAAGTTACTGTCATGTGCCTGTATTGCACTAGGCGTCTCATTCTTATATAAATAAGTATCTAGTGTTGTCTGTTACGATAAAGAGGATGAGCGAAAGCTCTCAATGGAGTTATTTAATTTTTAAATATCCACAGTAACAGGGATATAATAAAGGAAACTCCACCTATATTAGCATAGAAGTGGTGCCGCTTCAACAAGAGATATGAAGTATTCTCTTGTAAATGCTTATGAAGTACAAGATTAGCACATGACCATAATAGTGCTAAAACAGTTATAAATCTCTTAGAAAATAAGATGAATATTATGTGTGTTGTATTTCAAATTCTAATAATAAAAAGTTTTGGCTTAATCTGCGGACACCAATAACTTTGTTAGACGATTGATATATATACACTAATGGAAGGTTTAAATCGAGAGATACCTATCTTTATGCATAATATTTGTCACGAGAGAGATGTGGTTGCAGCCAATACATATAAACTAGTGGGGGATTGTTAGTAGTTTGAATATATTGGTTGCATTTGTATGTGGGAAATAGTCCCACATCGGATGGAGAGACGAACACCCAAGTCTTTATAATAGTTCCTAATATTTAAGTAATAACTTGAATAATGAGCCAAGTGGGCCTGATTTCTAGCAGGCTTATAACATTTATTTACTATTGTCTTTGATGAGGCACTTGGGCACTTGGACAATCTTGGTTTGACTTAGTAACAGAGTCAAAGGTTGTCTGAACAGAACTAACGGTTGTGTCTGTTCAGCTCTTAATGGTCACAACCATTCAGATGGTTGTGTTTATTCAAGTCTATAAATTGTGCCCTACTCTTCACATTTTAGGTATCTTCTTCTCATTATCTTCTAAGAGAGTTTTCAAGGGTTTTGTTGTATCTTGGGGGCGATTGCCTTCTACTCTACTCCCATAGTGCGGGCAATATCATCTTTCGGAAAGTGTATCATACATGCCTCAAAGCTTTTAATTCTGTCTTAACCAAACAAAACTTCAATAGAACCCAAGGTTAAAGAAACTAAAAAGCAATAAAACATGATATAGAGATGGACTATTGCATACCACCGATCTCTAGCTATGTTGAAAATCCATAATAAGAATCGGGTTAGTCCGTCAGAAAGATCACCTGAGAATCAAACGAGGGTCTATTCTCAAGCAGTAATCGACACAGCAAGGCTTTCCCCGCTCTTAAAGCCAACAAGATATTCCAGAAATAAGAGTAATCATCTTAACTTCTTGCACTTTAGCAATAAAGAACTTAGCAAAATCCTTCCCCAATTCGAATATTTCACGCAATCATCAATGATTTTTCACACTTATAACTAGCAAAAAGTTATGCATCAAGGAACTCTACCTTTGGATGTGTTGCTCTGGGGAGTACCATTTGAATCTCCTGCCTCGTTACATTCTGCTAAACAAGCTAGAAACGATCGGCATCACTATACATTTACATAATCAGGCCGAATAACAACAATAATAGCTTGAATAGGATCCTCTAGATAGAATTTGAAAACAAATCCCATCAGCTTTGTAGATCCGTATAGGGATGTATGCATACAATTATGGACGTAAATTCTCATTCTTTGCAACAATGACATTGTTCGCACATATCCCGAAGTGGATCTGACGGCTAAAAAGATGGTAGAATTCTTTTTCTGAATCCTAAAGATAGATACTTAGTCTAAACACAATAAATCATGAGACTCCAACCATTATATTTATTGAATTATAGAGGCTCTTGAAGTTTTTAGTCTTATCTGAAGGCAGTCTATATGTTTCAAGTAAATGCCCATCTGAATGAATTCTTCGGACTCATGCCCCAGATGAGTCCCCAACCACTCTAAGACTTGAAATCGATGAAACCCAAAAGCACAAAACAACCACCAAATTCATATATTCATCAACAATATAGCCCCACAAAACGGACAGTCACCATATTCTAACATATGTTGTAATTTGTAAAACAAAGAAATGAAAACTAATTCTCTAAAACATAATAACATAAGCTAAATAGTAAAACCCCGTGCATTAAAAATTACCCACAAAAGATAATATACAAGAATTATCTATCGATGGCTCAGAAAAGCAAAGGATTAGATGAAATGTTAAAATTTATAAACACCATGTCCCACTTGCAAGGAGTGCCCAAGGTTCAAATGTTCTCGAAAGTTTGATTTGGAATTGATTCTTTATCGATCAGGTTCAAAACTTATTACTTTAGGGATGATCATTGATAAAAATTACTTGCGCGTGTAAAGAAGCTCTATTTTCAATGCACAACTGATGCCGAACAGTTTCTTCCTTTAGTTTGCTCGAACAAAAGTGACGACGAAGATACATCACCCTAAGCACTTGCGTGTTTTGGATAAGGAACCTGGCAAAGGCCAGATCATAACTTTGTCCTGAATATCCTTCTGTCTCCACAAATTTCAAATGGTGATCTAGGCAGGCATAGGAGCCTTCTTGTTTCCAGTATTCACTGCTTACAAGATTTTCTGTGTCCTCGCCGGTGTTCTGTAGTAAGCATGACAAGTAGAAAGGTCAGGCCGAATGATACTCATCAAAGATACCCAAAAAATGTAGGCAAATGAAAACAAAATCTAATGTGTAAGAATTTACCTGCATATACAAAGCTTCTAACATCTCAGCAAGAAAGCAAGTACTTTTGACTCACAGGCATCATGTAAATTCACTTTGTTTGTCGGTGTTTTTAGATTACACACAGAACCGCTCAAGTTAACGGGCAATTCACGCTGTCATATACAATGAAACAAAAGAAGATCAGAAATTAACATCGTGAACAACACAATGGAATAGAATTTTGACATGTGCATTCAGAAAATGATATTATCCGGCATTAAAGTACCTCAAAAAAATAGAAATTTACCGCAATCAAGACCTGTCTGCAATTGATTACTATAAATAAAATGCCTAATGTACTTTTATCTATTATACTACACTGCAAACTAGGACATCCATCATGAACAACATCAACAACAAAAAGTTTTTATGCCTATATATTGGGGGAGGGTACTTCTATTCCATTCAAACATCTCAAGGGCTGTCTTCTGAATTAAAATAACTACTACATGTTTTCTTTAATTTATATACCTATGGAAAAATAATTGTACATGATTTCTTAATTTATATACCTTTGGCAAAATAATTGTCACCGTAATATGTAGGCAAGCAAAAGGTTCTTGCACACAGTGATAACGAAAATAATATAATACTAGTAATCATAATAAATATTAGATAACAAGAATAATTCACAACAATAAAGCATTTAACAAATCATATAATTTAATTATCTATAAATTAATAAGATATTCTTTAGCATATGCATAACAGATCTAGATTTGAAATCTCAATATGATAGTTAGGATTTAGATTTTATAATTTTAATATTTGTTAAAATCTAACCCTATAAAAGAACATATAGAGAGATATTTCTCATGTCATTTTTATGTCATAATTTAAAGAGAGAGTTAATAGAGGAGAAAAAAGACAAGGAAAAGGGATTGGGATGTGTTTAGCTAATTATTGCAAGTTCTCAATGTTGGAGCCTTCAGGTATGATATAGTAATAATTTCAAATTACAGTAATTTATTTGCTATAATGACACCCGTAATTGATCTATATAGCAAGTGATCTATTACGATTTCAATGAATAATAGTTTTAAAATATAAGAACTTATATCATGGGATTTAATAATAATTCCAAAATAGTAATATATATGTTATAAGGAAACCTTAATGTATACTTATCCATTAACATTGGCTATCTGTTCTAAACCCAATATATTTATATATACCACCTTTTTGACAATTTTTTAAATTTATTTATTTATTATTATGTCTGGAATTATTTTATTCATTATTTAATATTATTTTAAATTGTTAATTATGATTAAAATAATATAAATTAGAGCTCAAAAACCTAATTTTTTTTATTATATTCAAGCTATATAACTTATATTTAATTATTAGCCATGTTATATTATTAACTAGGCCAAGTAATAAAGCCTGGTCTTTAATTTTCTAAACCTTAAATATATATACATGCATAGGTCCTATTATATATGTATTTAGCCCAACTACTTTTTTTTATAAACTTAAAACCAAAGTTATATTTTTACAAAGGCTCAACCACTTGCATGTCACCCAGTATGTATTTGTAAAATATCTATTATTAGGTCTGGGCTAGCCTATTCATTTGCATGTTGCAATATGCATACTGCAGTTAGATTCCTTAGAAATTTTATATTTCGAATTTACCCTTTAAAATAATTTTCGGACAGAGAAATAATCTGGAAAATAACATCTTGACCCATGAAATTTTGTTAATATGTTTTAGGTCCCTAATATAGTTTTAACCATAGTATTTATAACTCTAAATTTTTTTATCCACGTCCCTAAGAATTTGAATAATTCATTTTAACACTCTACTACCTAAATTAAATATAGCTAAATTACATAAAAAACACTTTAAAATAACATAAATCCATGTTGCAATATCCATGTCCCAAATCAAAATTTTCTCATCCACTTATTTGATCAGTATTCATATGGTTTTATCCTGTTACAAAAAACTACCTTTTGGTTTTTCTGTTAACAAAAACTTCTCTAAAGTTCTCATTATTAGCTAAACATTATACTGCCGTTAAATATATCATTACAAGACATTTTCTCAAATTTGGAAACAACATCCTGCGATTTGATAGTTTCAACAAAAAAACGCTCTCGGGTATGCACAGCTGTTACATACTTTAGGGTGGTTTCTGCTTGCCTCCTATCCTGACCAAAAACAAAAAAAAAAGGCGGCAACTCCCCTGAATCTAATAATTTCTTGTCACTTTTTGTCATTTGTTGTTTATTTTCTCTTCTGTGTAGTATATATCACTTAATTTCTTACCACATGTTCTTTTTATAAGAATAATTTCAGTCACAATTTTTTTTCTTCTAATTTTTATCTTTTCTCAAACTAGTTTTGTTAATCAAGGTTGCCTTCTGATATGTACACGTATGAGTATTCAGTCGCGTTGACTGAAGAGCATTTGGGAAAAAGATATAGAAAATGTTGATGGCGTTATCGCGATAATAGAGATTAGCAATCAAACTTTCAAGTTAGGCCGATGTTACATAACGAGTTGAATCCATTTACAACTAACTATCTAGTTTTGTCATAATAATAGAGATTTTTTTTACAAGGAAAGTAGAAATTATGCACGCTTGATGAGATAAAAAAGGATGAGATTTTATTTTGGGTCAACGCTACTAAACTCCATCCACATTTTGGGATATTTTAGATAACCATATTGAACTTTAAAAATTTTATAAAACCCCATTGAACTATCAATATTGTATAAAATCGTTAGTTTGAGTAACTCGTGCAAGCCACAGGTTAACCGAATAATCCCAAAATGTCTTTGAGATAGATTGAATAAACTCAAAATGAATGAAATATGATATTTTTCTAACAAAAATACATTTTAATTTGTTTACGAAAATACCCTTCAATGGGGTTTTATAGCATTTTTAAAGTTCAACGGGATTATCTCAAAAACCTCAAAAGTTGGAGAAGGTTTAGTAAAATTTATCCTTTTATTTATGATGTGGGTCATTTGAAGGAAGAATCCGTATTTTGAATGAGATCAGGATAATTCAAGACTTTGTTTTACCTTGTGAGGAAGTGCATAATAATATCGTCTCCAATAGTTCTTTTTCTTTTTCTTGAGATGTGGCCTCTTTAGAAATCGAACACATGAGCTCTCATTTTCCAGTGGAATTACAATTCTCTTGGAAGTGCAAGTTAATGAGGATTGCATGCAAAGTAAAGCGACCACGATAATCTTTTCAACGCACATTTAACAAAGTTGATATTTGGCAGGCATCTCACATAACAAGTACCGTGATGCAAAACTCAAATTTCACAAGCATAATAACATTGTCGATTGAACACTGCATTACATCTGGAGAAACAATATCCAAACATAAACATCTAAGCAACTGAATTTACTAATTTCAAGAGCAGGTTCAACCGAATTTTCATCCTTGAGAGCTCTGGGAAAGAAATCATTATCGACGGAAAATGCCAAGCTTTGCAACAACGCTAAAGAACAGAAACTAACAAAATTTTGAGAACATGTTGATGTATGCACTGCATTCATAGACAAACTAACATAAGTTATCAATATCAAGCATCCAAAACAATAAGGTGGCCAAATATAGACACACGGGGCTATGCAACATAAAGGTGTTGCCTTCGACCAAGTTATAAACGTATAATTACATCAGGTCATCATAAGATTCGAATTTCATAACAGGCAGAGATGTTCCAAAGATGAGGCAAATTTTTTGAAGACCATCTCATACAAAACAGAATCCAGGTTATAGAAACTAAAAGGTAATAAAATCTTGATATAGAGATGGGTTATTGCCTACTACTACTACTACTAATAAAAATACCGATCTCCAGGTTGAAAATCCATAATAAGAATCGGGTTGGTGCATCGGTAAGATCACCTGATAATCAAACGAGGCTCTTTTCTCAAGCAGTAATCGACACCGCAAGGCTTTTCCCCGCTTTTCAAGCCAACAAGATATTTCAGAAATAAGAGTAATCACCTTAAGTCCATCGCCGCCGTCCAGCTTCCATAGCCGGTGAGCTCCATTGCCCCCCTTCCATCTCCTCGAGCTTCATCGCTGCCTCTTTACTCCGCCATCGCCGTCTCCGCCACCAACGCCGAGCAGTTCGACTTTGCCATCGCCGAGCAGTTCACCTTCGACGTCGCCAATCTAGTCGTCTTCGCTGTCGCCAAGCAGTTCTCCATGTACAAATTTTAAAATCCAATTTTTAAAAGAAGAAGAAGAAGTTGGTGGTGGTGGTGGTTGTTGTTTGGTGATGTTGATGATGGAGTTGATGGAGGTTGGGGAAGGGTTCGGTGAGGGGGAGGCCGGGAAAGGAGGAGGGGGGGAAAGGATTTGGGGGTGGACGTAGGAGGGTGGCAGATGCCTGTTTTGTTTGTTCCTCTAGGAGAAATATATTTGTTTAAACAATCCTAGCATAAATTTGGAGGTGAATGAGTTGCGTTTAACCGTAGTGAATTCGCTGCCGTCGGTTCAACCAGATAGGGTAGAGGTTTCCACGTATATTTATGTGTATCAACCTTACATATATCCATAAATACCTTAGATACTAGCCATTGCAAGTCGGCAATGCACCAATGATGCTCCACATCCTGATAGACACTGACCCAATATGGGAAAGGTTTTTATAGGATTTTCATTTGACACTATAAGATAGAACTGGTATCTCAAGCTTTCATGGCATGATGCACGAACTCTTAATAGGCCGGGGGGGGGGGGGGGGGAGTATCCTTAAACATAGGATTTGACTTTTCGTTTAGTCTCGGTCGTCCATGTATCACATTATGGACGGTTGGGTGGGGGTGGAGGGGAAGGAGGCAAGGGATCAGGGAGGGGCAAACGGAATTACATGTTTTAATTCAATTTTTAAATTTTTTTTTAATATTAGGATATTTAGAATGTTAAGTTTAATTTTTTGATGTTTAATTAGTTAATGTGTGTGTGTGATAATGATGATGATGGTGTGTGTGTGTGAGAGAGAGATAATGATGATGATGATGATGTGTGTACGTGTTTATTCTTAATTTTTCTCTGTCTTCATCTCCCGTTTCACTCCTTTATTTTTCCGTGTTTATGTGTGAGGGGTGTTGTTATTTGCAAATTTGTCGAAACATCCTATGAATTGTTTAAAACCCAAACTTAACACAAAACCTTAATTCAAAATATTAAACTTGATTAAGAAAACCCTTAATTTTAAAAAACTTTACACTAAACTAAAAACTTCAAATGCATTAAATTGAAACATAAACGTAAAACTAATTCAAATTAAATGTTGAACTAAGTGTATGATATTCGATGATAATATGAAATTTTCACATTCTCATCGATAATCATATATGAATTAACACGCTTTAGTCCCCGTCTATCGGTTAACATACATTCGATGTTCGTCATGACATAAAACTACACGAAACTTATTAAATATCGGACGGTATCGTTCGGTACTAACAACCATCGTGTAGTCTATATAACGAGAAGTTTCAATCGTATGATAACCGATAGATTTTTCCAGTGTGGATAAATTAAGAATGTATAAAGAAAATACAGGCATTCACTTGTGTTTTCATTCGTTTCGAGTGATTTCGTCGTTACCTTTCCACCGGTTCTCCGTATACAAAGATAAATTATATGTTCATTTCAATATTGTTTCACAACATTGAAATGATTATTTGTTCTATTACAGTGTACCTGGAGAAAAACGGGGAGGTGCTGCCGAGATTTTCTCGAAATGGATGAAAACACAAGCGAATGGATGTCTGCTCTATACATTCTTAATGGGATAGAAACCTTTCCTCCGAAAGCCGAAACACACATACAGCACGCATACACAACACATACACAAAGCACATACATAATAACCCTACACCGAAGCGAAATTATAAATTGAAATCAAAGACAAACATGCCCTTCATGTTCTCTTCTTTATCAATAACCATCTCGTTCTTAAATTTCTCAAGTCATTGTTAGTGTATATGCCCTAGAGGCCATTACTGTATCATACTAGTTTGTATATTACTTAATGGAAGCTTGGGATATTCACCTTATATATACAATCTTGCTCAAAATAGTAGTATGCTACTTGGTTTATTTCTACTTCAATGTGTACATGTGTTTATTTTAGTATATCGCCTATACACATTAGTGGAGCCCTTAGGATCTTTGCTTGATTACCAGCGTTGTGATGGCAGTCACACTAGTGGTGCTGGGTAATCTATAAGCACATCCTTATGCAGGTCCCTGATCGCAGGACTATCGAGACAGGGCATCGATACTCCGGAGTAGACTAGCGCATGCGCTTCTCATCCCAGTGTGGGAGACGGTCTGTCCCACAGCCGTCGGTACGTCGTACTTGAGAGAGTATGCGGATGCTCGTTGGGTTACGAGTACACTGGACAGGACTCGTCGGGAACTGACTAGTTGGTATTATGCCTATCGTCAGTTATCAGTTCCCAGGTGACATGAGTACAGCTTAGTCCGCTGACTTGACACTGTCACTTCGCCTCGAGTGTGTTCCCACTGTACTTTGATTACTACCCTACCACGGCTCAAAGGAGTCGTGCAAACAGGTGGTAGTTGGGTGCAGTCCCGAAGCACTTGGAGACAGTGACGGTTAGACAGGATTCGTCTCTCCCGGTATTGGGGGTTGACATCGCGCTGTGTCTAGGAGAGCCATTACACGAGCAGTCCCTGCCCAGGGCAAACGAGATATACTGGTAGGTTTCCAGTGTTATCTCAGGGTGTTTTGGGCTTCACTCCGACACGACTTGTACCGCTATTGGGGGACTGACGTTTACCTCCCTCTAGGCCCGCTATGCGATGTATCAGACGAACAGACCGGACTGTACGGAGAATGTCACATTCAGGCTCAGTAGGAGTTCAGATGGGTTTCGCCTGGTCAGTCTTCTTGTCGGCATCTACCTGGGGACCGTTACGCACAGCTAGTGCCGCTTGCGGTCTGTGGTTAAACCCACTGCCAGCGTAGTGTCGAGTCTTTAGAGTCCCACACAGAAAGCTATTCGCCTTTAGGCAAAAGAGTAGAGGTCGCATGGTTTTGCGACAGGTTTCGGTCACATCCGTGCACTTGTGCACGTACAGTGTCCGGACAGTTTACACCAGCGGGCTTTGGTTTAAACCAGATCCTAGTGTACCTTTTGGGATTGGATTTATCCAGTATGCATTCGTGTTCCTCGGAACGCGGATGCGGGTGTGTATGCACAGTTGACGGAGAGACAGAGGCAGAGGATTCTCATTAGGGTTGTTGACCGTTGACCGTTGACTATTGACTTTTTGCTCAACCCTAATGAGAATATGATATGCGATTAACAATTATATTAATTAAGTATTATAGTGACATGGTTGTTGAGGGATTGACTTTGTTGACTTGTTGACTTTTATTGACTTTGTTGACCGGTTGACTAGGCTTGACTAGTTGACCATCATGATAACTATAGCTATCATTTCATGGCAAAGACTTTTGCTTGCTTGCTCTTTTGTGCAAAATGAGTGCATGAAATGATATGGCTATGGTTGCTTAAACCATCACATAATACTTGATTGATATTAGGTGTTATGATTGTTTTGGATTATGAGAGCCAAATGAGAAAAGTCTTCTCTCATTCTTTCATGCTCATTCTCTCTCTTGTTCTTGAGATCTCATCTTGCTCCTCTTGCTCTCCCTCTCTTGACTCTATGGTTCACTTGTCTCATGAGTTGAGAACCAAGAACCATAAATAAAATCCCATATAAACTCTTCTCTACTCACTCTAGTTCACAAGGTTCAGCAAACCGAGCGAACTAGTTTCTTCAAAGTTCGAAGAAGGAGCCAAAGGTTGAAGCTTTCAGGTGGATCTATCTTCGGCGCAAGGAGACGACGGGGAGAAGCCGATTCGGACGACCATCGAAGCTTGAAGACGAAGGAGTTCGAGAAAAAGAAAGGTATAACCCCCTAACCGAGTAGTTAGCAACTCGTAGTTAGGTTGTTAGTTAGATGTTTAACAAAGATCCGGTTTTGAGTCCATGTTACCACCTCTAAGAAAATTGTTTTTCACCAAATTCCGCATGCCCGAAAGTACCGGGAGAGGTAGCATGGACTTACAGTGGTATCAGAGCCTAGTTAAACTCTATCTAACATGTTAGCAAAGTAGCTAGAAGATTGATCAAAGAAAAGTCACGAAACGAACCCAAAACTGTCAAGTTTCTGCCGAAATTTTTTCTGTTCAAAAGTTGATAATTTTCATCTTAAAAATCGGTTCAGGCTTTTGTGTGAACACCCACCAAATTTGGTCCAACGATCGAGTCAAAGCGCCGCGGAAACGCGGCGGGAGCACGCTCCCGCCGCGGTTCCGCGGCCGAGTTGACTCGGCCGAGGTCCAAGTTTGGTGCAGTGTTTTTCTGGGGTTATTTTGGGATTTTTGGAATATATATTTTCTGCCCAGATTTTCCAGAACGAAAATTTTATTTTTGGGGTCCTGAAAATCCGTATTTTTGATCGAACTTCTAAAAGACTTAAGCTGACGGGTTTTTCTGTGATGTGATATTTGTATTGAACGTCTGCTAATCGCTATATGTCGATTAGTGGGGGTTATACAAATCTGTGATCTGTAATGTTATTGGAATGTGTATATGAATATGTTGGATTGTCGCGGGTGAATAGCCGGGGGTTGTGAGACGAGAGTTTTCTTTTCTTTCAATTCATGTAAATTTGTAAATTGATGTAATAATTATTTGTATGGCCGCACAACCGGGTCGGGGTTGTAGCCGTCATTGTATAATTTCTTTTTACTGTTTTTGCTCCTAGGATAGACCCATGGAGGGGGTGCACAAACTACCGGGTATGCCGAAGTGCCGAGTGGCCTACTCACGGGGATGAGGGAGGTTGCTACGCTTCGGGTACTTGGCGGGTAGTTTGCCGCACCCGTAGGGGTCTTGGGTGGGGTTTTGACTATTCACCGCGACCGTGTAATCTGCTTTTCGTTACAGGCTCGTACGAATTGCGGATTCCTAGTATATCCAATGTGTTCATCTGTGATCTGAAATGGCTATCATTGCAATATATCTATATATGATATTATTTAGGCGTTGCTTATGTTTTACAGCCGCACTAGCCCAGCCCCCGCTCTGTCGTTAGTTAAGTAACCTAACGGGTAATGACGGGGCCCCGTGGCGAATGCGAATGGCATAAGCGTACGTCATATTTTGGTTGTTTTCTGCAATGGTAGGATTAAATGATGGGACGCATTAAAAGAACTAATGCAAGAATATCACGCATTAAAAGAACTAATGCAAGAAAATAAACCAAGTTAAAGTCGTTGGAACACTTTCGAAAAACCACTCGGTTCTTTTCAAAATCAACTTTAAAATGCGGAGTTTGAGCCACTCCTTTTAAAAGCTATCTCGTTCCATCGACTATATCAAGTTCACTACGTTCACGGTTTAGCCAAAACCATTCGTAGCCCTCCGTTGTTTCACATGAATAGTCAATAGTATTCAAGCTGTGTTTGTTGGCCAAAGTCAAGGCATAGTGATTGGTAGCTATTGGGTATTCATGTGCGGCATAGATAGATGCGTTGATTTGGAACAGTCGTACTGCCTTGTTGGCCAAAGTCAAGGGTAGGTACGGGTGGATTCAAATTAACCTGGAGAACGACGGGTAGAACTTGACATGTGACTTATGATTTGTTGGCCAAAGTCAAGGTCATAAGAGCATGGGGCAAAAATCCACATCGGGAGTTTCATAAGTACTGAAACTTGCTAGCGCTGCATACCATTTGGAGTGTGATGATTCTGGTAGGATTCCTTCAGTTTCGTCACGCGATGATATTTGGATCCCGATCCTACTGTGAGTATATGCTACTCCTCGGGAAATTTCTCACTTAACGATCAATGCTATAAACCAAGTAGGTGTCTAGAAAGGTGTTAGCGGGGCTACGCCCCCAGGGAAAAGAGGTTATTTAATTAAGGAACTTCGCGAAAGCGTTGGAAAACCTCCCTCGAAGTACCGACACTGGCCTGGCTGAACGGTTAAGCAAGTATTGTACGGTGAGATTGATCCTGACTAATTCTTCCTTTTTGGTTTGAGGAGGGATTCGAGAAACAGTGGGAGCCATCCTGTTTAGACAAACTAAAAACCACTCTAAACTTGCAAGAGCATCATGCTGAGTGTTTCTTCTTCTCTCTCCTAATTGCAGCAACCAATCGACATGACTGGACTTAAGTTACTTCTAGATAAAAACATACTGACATGGCCAAACTACAAAGATTGGCTCAGGAATGTCAAGATGGCAATCACTTACGACAAGCTGGGGTATCTTCTTACCACCAAAGCTCCCCCTGTCCCTGGTCCCACTTCCAGCGTCGCGGATAAGGAAATCCGTAAGACTTGGGAGATTGATAGCGCGAAGGCCAAGTGCCTCGTACTTGCCTCTATGGACAATGAACATCAGAGGAGGCACGAGAATATGGACTTGGAATCCATATTTCTTCATACAAAAGAACTGTATGGAGAGCAATCTCGTATCGCAAGATACGAAGCGTCGAAAAAGTTGTTTTCGGCAAGGATGGCCGTCGGATCATCAGTAGCAGAACACGTGCTTAAGATGATCGGCTACATTGAGGAGCTCGCGGACCTAGGGACCACATTGGAGAGTGAGCTATATACGGACTTAGTTCTCCAGTCCCTTCCTTCCACTTACGCCCAGTTTATACTGAACTTCAACTTACAAGAAAAAGAAGTTGAACTTTCAGAGCTCCTCAACATGCTGAGGAGCGCAGAGGGCACCCTACAGAAAGGTAGGGAAACATCCACTTTGTTTGTAGGAGGATCATCTTCTTCTAGGTCCAAGGCGAAAGCCAAGGGAAAGAAGAAGAAAGCCCCCGCCAAACCAAGGGGCGGTGTTGGTAAAGTGGATACGAAGGGAAAAGCAAAAGCAACAAAGAAAGCGGGGAAGCTTGTGGATAAGGAAGAATGCTTCTATTGTCATAAGGACACTGGAAGAATGATTGCAGGGCCTGGAAGGCCAGAACACAGGAATTGAAGCAGGTTGCAGCTTCAGCTTCAGGTGTGTATGTTATTGAAAACTGTCTTTCAATAAACTCTACTTCCTGGGTATTGGATACCGGATCAGGATCTCATATCTGTAATTCTTTGCAGGCGTTTAGAAACCGTAGGGTTTTGAAAGCAGGTGACATGACCCTCAGAGTTGCGAACGGAGCTAGCATGGATGCTAAGGCCGTGGGGGACTCACCTAGGAATGTCAGATGGACATGTTTTGGTTTTGCGTAATTGTTTTTTTGTACCCAACGCAACTTGTAATATCATTTCTGTATCTTTAGTTTCTAAAGAAGGTTATGAATTTGCGTTTGTAAGTAATGTTATAAACATTCACCTTAATCAAGTTTTGATTGGGTCAGGTACATTGAGCAATGGTATATACGTATTAAACCAACCACAGATTTTCAATGTCCAGAATACACACAAAAGAAAGTCTCCGGAAATAAATCAGACTTTCTTATGGCATTGTAGACTGGGTCACATCAATGAGAGAAGGTTGACTAAGTTACATACAGAAGGATATTTGAATCCGTTCGAATATCAATCGTATGCCACTTGTCAATCCTGTTTCAAAGGAAAGATGACAAAGACTCCGTTTACTGGACACGGAGTAAGAGCGAGCGAGCTCTTGGGACTCGTACACAGTGACGTGTGCGGTCCAATGTCTACACATGCGCGAAGCGGTTATTCTTACTTCATTACTTTTACGGATGACTCTTCAAGGTACGGTTATGTCTTCTTAATGAAACATAAGTCCGAAGCCTTTGGAAAATTCCAGGAATATAAGAATGAAGTAGAAAAACAGACCGGCAAAAGTATCAAGATCCTAAGATCGGATCGAGGTGGTGAATACTTGAGTGCCGAGTTCCTGGACTATTTAAAAGAGAACGGAATTCTCTCTCAGCTTACTCCTCCATACACTCCGCAACATAACGGTGTATCGGAGAGACGGAACCGAACCCTATTGGATATGGTACGGTCCATGATGAGTAACGCTGAGTTACCGTGATCATTCTGGGGGTATGCGCTAGAATCAGCTGCGTACCTTTTGAACCGAGTTCCCATTAAGACTGTGCCTACCACACCATATGAGATGTGGTGTGGGAAGAGACCCCATCTTAATCACATTAAGACATGGGGATGTCCAGCTTTTGTTAAAAAGCAGCATGCGGACAAGCTCGAGGCACGCTCAGTACAGTGTAAGTTCGTGGGATATCCAAAGAACTCTAAGGGATATTTCTTCTACTGCGAAGAGGAACAAAAAGTTCTTGTTTCTCGTCATGCCTACTTCTTGGAAACTGAGTTTTTAGAAACCCAGATAAGTGGGAGCACAGTAGAACTGGAAGAAATTCCAGAACCTCGAGCTATTACTGAAAGCTTAGTGGAACTAGAGGGTTCAAAAGAACAGGACATTCCTACGCCGCTCCGCAGGAGTAGTAGGCAGTCTCATCCGCCCGAGAGATACTACGGTTTTCTCATAGACGGGGATAGAGAGGATTGCATCATAGATTATGATGAGCCTACTAGCTTCCAGCAGGCCGTTCAGAGCGTTGACTAGGTGAAATGGCTGGATGCAATGCGGACCGAAATGGAGTCCATGTACACCAACAAAGTATGGACTTGGACATTGCTCCAGACGGGGTAAAACCCGTAGGATGCAAGTGGATCTTCAAAAGGAAGATTGGTGTAGATGGACAGGTTGAGACCTATAAAGCTAGACTTGTTGCAAAGGGTTTCCGTCAAAGACCTGGCTTGGATGACGAAACCTTTTCTCCAGTGGCTATGCTGAAATCCATTCGGATCCTTCTTGCCATTGCTGCCTTCCACGATTATGAGATCTGGCAAATGGACGTAAAAACCGCTTTTCTAAATGGAAATTTAGAGGAGTGTGTCTATATGGACCAACCAGAGGGTTTCATTCAGAGTGGGAGCAGCGGAAAGGTGTGCAAGTTGCTTAAGTCCATCTATGGACTAAAGCAGGCATCGCGGAGTTGGAACATCTGTTTTGATGAGACGGTCAAGGAATTTGGCTTTATCAAAAATCCAGATGAACCATGCATCTATAGTAGATTTGTAGCGAGAACTGTAGTATTCCTCGTTTTATACGTGGATGACATTCTCTTAATAGGAAATGACATTCCTATGCTACAATCTGTCAAGGGGTTCTTGTCACACAGGTTCTCCATGAAAGACCTGGGTGATGCCTCATACATCCTGGGGATCCGGATCCATCGTGATAGATCCAAGAAGATATTAGGACTTTCACAGTCCAGGTACATCGACACCATACTGAAGAGATTCAGTATGGAAGATTCCAAGCGCGGTAACCTACCGGCTTGTCACAGGATCACCCTCTCTAAAGAGATGTCTCCCAAGACTGATTTGGAGAGGGATCGCATGTCTATTATACCCTACGCTTCTGCGGTAGGCTCTATAATGTATGCGATGTTGTGTACCAGACCGGATGTAGCTTACGCACTGAGTGTGGTAAGCCGGTATCAGTCAAACCCTGGGAAGAAACACTGGATAGCGGTAAAGAACATTCTCAAGTACCTGAGAAGGACTAAGGAGATGTTCTTGGTGTATGGCGGAAAAGACCTCCAGATCGAGGCCTTTGCTGACTCCAGCTTCCAGAGTGACAAGGATGATTCCAAGTCCATGTCGGGTTTTGTCTTTACCCTCAATGGAGGGGCGGTGTGTTGGAAGAGTTCCAAACAGGAAACCGTTGCAGACTCGACGATGGAAGCGGAATACATCGCTGCATCTGATGCCGCAAAAGAAGCTGTCTGGATGAGGAAGTTCTTGAAAGAACTTCAGGTGGTTCCGTCCATTGTTGATCCAATACCTCTGTATTGCGACAACAACGGGGCTATAGCTTTAGCGAAGGAACCCAGGTCCCATCAGAGATCCAGACACATCTTGAGGCGGTATCACCTGATCAGGGAGATCGTGGATCGCCAGGAGATCGAGGTTCGGAGAGTCGCTTCAGAAGATAACACTGCAGATCCATTCACCAAGGCCTTGCCTCAGACTCAGTTCGAGCGGCTGATCGAGATGATAGGTCTTCGATACGCCAGTGCATGGCCTTAGTGCAAGTGGGAGATTGTTAGTGTATATGCCCTAGAGGCCATTACTGTATCATACTAGTTTGTATATTACTTAATGGAAGCTTGGGATATTCACCTTATATATACAATCTTGCTCAAAATAGTAGTATGCTACTTGGTTTGTTTCTACTTCAATGTGTACATGTGTTTATTTTAGTATATCGCCTATACACATTAATGGAGCCCTTAGGATCTTTGCTTGATTACCAGCGTTGTGATGGCAGTCACACTAGTGGGGCTGGATAATCTATAAGCGCATCCTTATGCAGGTCCCTGGTCGCAGGACTATCGAGACAGGGCATCGATACTCCGGAGTAGACTAGCGCATGCGCTTCTCATCCCAGTGTGGGAGACGGTCTGTCCCACAGCCGTCGGTACGTCGTACTTGAGAGAGTATGCGGGTGCTCGTTGGGTTACGAGTACACTGGACAGGACTCGTCGGGAACTGACTAGTTGGTATTATGCCTATCGTCAGTTATCAGTTCCCAGGTGACATGAGTACAGCTTAGTCCGCTGACTTGACACTGTCACTTCGCCTCGAGTGTGTTCCCACTGTACTTTGATTACTACCCTACCACGGCTCAAAGGAGTCGTGCAAACAGGTGGTAGTTGGGTGCAGTCCCGAAGCACTTGGAGGCAGTGACGGTTAGACAGGATTCGTCTCTCCCGGTATTGGGGGTTGACATCGCGCTGTGTCTAGGAGAGCCATTACACGAGTAGTCCCTGTCCAGGGCAAACGAGATATACTGGTAGGTTTCCAGTGTTATCTCAGGGTGTTTTGGGCTTCACTCCGACACGACTTGTACCGCTATTGGGGGACTGACGTTTACCTCCCTCTAGGCCCGCCATGCGATGTATCAGACGAACAGACCGGACTGTACGGAGAATGTCACATTCAGGCTCAGTAGGAGTTCAGATGGGTTTCGCCTCGTCAGTCTTCTTGTCGGCATCTACCTGGGGACCGTTACGCACAGCTAGTGCCGCTTGCGGTCTGTGGTTAAACCCACTGCCAGCGTAGTGTCGAGTCTTTAGAGTCCCACACAGAAAGCTATTCGTCTTTAGGCAAAAGAGTAGAGGTCGCATGGTTTTGCGACAGGCCGCATGGTTTTGCGACAGGTTTTGGTCACATCCGTGCACTTGTGCACGTACAGTGTCCGGACAGTTTACACCAGCGGGCTTTGGTTTAAGCCAGATCCTAGTGTACCTTTTGGGATTTGATTTATCCAGTATGCATTCGTGTTCCTCGGAACGCGGATGCGGGTGTGTATGCACAGTTGACGGAGAGACAGAGGCAGAGGATTCTCATTAAGGTTGTTCACCGTTGACCGTTGACTATTGATTTTTTGCTCAACCCTAATGAGAATATGATATGTGATTAACAATTATATTAATTAAGTATTATAGTGACATGGTTGTTGAGGGATTGACTTTGTTGACTTGTTGACTTTTGTTGACTTTGTTGACCGGTTGACTAGGCTTGACTAGTTGACCATCATGATAACTATAGCTATCATTTCATGGTAAAGACTTTTGCTTGCTTGCTCTTTTGTGCAAAATGAGTGCATGAAATGATATGGCTATGGTTGCTTAAACCATCACATAATACTTGATTGATATTAGGTGTTATGATTGTTTTGGATTATGAGAGCCAAATGAGAAAAGTCTTCTCTCATTCTTTCATGCTCATTCTCTCTCTTGTTCTTGAGCTCTCATCTTCCTCCTCTTGCTCTCCCTCTCTTGACTCTATGGTTCACTTGTCTCATGAGTTGAGAACCAAGAACCATAGATAAAATCCCATATAAACTCTTCTCTACTCACTCTAGTTCACAAGGTTCAGCAAACCGAGTGAACTAGTTTCTTCAAAGTTCGAAGAAGGAGCCAAAGGTTGAAGCTTTCAGGTGGATCTATCTTCGGCGCAAGGAGACGACAGGGAGAAGCCGATTCGGACGACCATCGAAGCTTGAAGACGAAGGAGTTCGAGAAAAAGAAAGGTATAACCCCCTAATCGAGTAGTTAGCAACTCGTAGTTAGGTTGTTAGTTAGATGTTTAACAAAGATCCGGTTTTGAGTCCATGTTACCACCTCTAAGAAAATTGTTTTTCACCAAATTCCGCATGCCCGAAAGTACCGGGAGAGGTAGCATGGACTTACAGTCATTATATAGGTGGAGGGCACAAGACATGGCCCGTTGTAATAATAGTTTATAATCTGTCGTTGTAGTTGGCTATGGATCAGTCATACTTTATTATGGCTCTTCTTATTGGCGGGCCAAAATCGCCGGGAAACAATATCGACGTCTACCTCAAACCTCTGATCAATGAGTTAAAATTCTTATTCATTGATGGTGTGGAGACTTACGATGCAAACACAGATACAATCTTCACAATATGTGCAGTTTTAATGTGGACAATTAATGACTTTCCTGCATATGGATGCTATCAGGTTAGTCCATATATGGTTACAAAGTATGTCCTTACTGCCACCAAAATACAATATCAAAACGGTTGAATTTTAGCAAAAAGTCTTGTTATTGCGGTCATCGGCATTTCCTGCCACTAGACCATTCCTACAGGTTTGACGTTGTTCATTTTGATGGTCATCAAGAGCTTCTTAGACTTCCAGCCCCATTATCCAGAGAAGACGTAATTGCTCAGTGGGATGGCTACAATAACATGACCTTCGGGATAGATCCGGCAAGACATGACACTCCACCCGGCTAGAACAAGTTAAGCATTTTCTACGAGATACCATACTGGTCAACAAATTTAGTGCGTCGTTATCTATACGTTATGCATATTGAAAAGGGAGTATCCGAACACGTACTTAACTTGCTTCTTTGTAAGGATGGAAAATCGAAAGATAAACTCTGTGCTTGCATTGATCTTCAAGACCGGGAAATTAGAAGTGATTTGCATCCTAAACCGATAGCGGGTAAATTAGGAAAGTTTCTACTTCTCAATACCACATCATATATCACAACTGGAGAAGAAAAGATTCCTGCAGGTGTTACACGATTTGAGAGTACCCACAGGTTTCTCAGAATTATTTAGTAAGAAGATAAAGATTGTGAAAGATAACATCGAGAGGCTGAAAAGTCATGATAATCGTGTTATTATGGAGCGCCTTCTCCCATTAGCCCTCATGACTTCCCTTCACGAATCAATTGGTCTAGTAATCAATGATATTTGTCGCTTCTTTAGGGAATTGTGTACTAAAAATATCGAGGTTGACGTGCTGGAGAAGCTAGAAAATGCAATTCCTTTGATACCGTGCAAGATTGAGCGGATTTTCCCGCCGTCGTCCTTCGATATCATAATACACCTGACGGTTCATCTTGTGACTGAAACTAAGCTTACCTCGGTACAATATCGATGGATGTATCCCGTCGAAAGGTACCTTGAATTTTTCGGTTCACGCATTTTGTAAAATTATTGCTTTCTTATATGCTTGTATTTCTTTGTTTAACAAATGTTTCTTTAGGAACCTCTACATTCTAAAAAATTATATACGCAATAGAAATCGACTAAAGGATTCTATCATTCAAGGTTGTCTCCTAAATGAAGTAACCACATCTTGTTCACGCTATCTGGACGAAGACATTGAGATGAGGCTTAACAAGCCTCAGAGAATTCAGGATGGACCGTATGGTAAAGCTGATTACAAAAGAGTAGAACTCATATTTATCAATAAGATACATCAGTTTATCCTTCTCAATGGCAGATGTCTGGATGAAATTAGAAAGTAAGTCTGTTTTGCATTAATTGTTCTTTATATATGTATACATATAAAATAATATAATGTTGACGTCAAAATTTAATGTTGATAACGGAATTCATAACAATGAAGTATGTGAGGGGCATTTTGATTGGAATGATGATTTATTGGAAATATCATCAGGACAATTTCCGCGACTGGTTTGCACATCATGTAAGATGTTTGAATCTCATGTTTTTGTGACTAGTCTTAATCTAAATGGATATCGTTATGTATTTGCTACATAATTTGTTATGTCAGATCCAAGATCCGAATATATTTGCATCATTAGAGAGAGACTCAAGATGTCTAGCTCACTTTCCTAGTATAGAAGTTGCATACTATAAAGGATTCGGAATACTTAGATACAAATTTGAAGTTAAGGACATAGAAAAATCTCGAACCACCCAGAATAGTGGGATTGCTACCGTAGAATTGAATGATGTGATTTATTATGAGTACTTAGGTTGCATACTTGGTATCCAATATTTCGGACGATCAGAACTATTTTATATATTTCAGTGTATTTGGTATGAAACACGAACCGATACGAATAAGTAGAGAGACAATCTTGGGATTTAGAAAAATGAATATGTATTGACTAGTGTAAACACACGTCGATTTTGCTTTCAGGACGATCCATTTATCTTTCCAGAACAAGCATTTCAAGTATACTTCTCAGAGTGTTTGAAGCATCCGGGATGGAGTGTCGTATGCCGATGGAAACCCATGAATGTTTATGATGTCTCAGAATTCGAGAATCGTATAGACGACAGTGATGAGGAGGAAGAAGAGAGAAGACTTAGATTGCTCCAACCGTCTGTCTCCATAGAGGGGTTGTCTTCGGCCGAGCGTGAAGTTACATAGGTTAGGAATGATATTGATGATAAAATCCAAGTAGATATTCCTAATGTGTCTACGAAACGAAAAAGATTAGACGTATAAAAGTTTAACATGTATTGTTGTTACTATTTCTCTTGCATATATATATTGTATGCATATGTAATGATTGTACTTCTATCTAGGGTTGATGACGACATCAGGAGCAGTAAGAGGCACCAAAGGCACCAGCAGGGACAGCGGCAGATGCAGGGGCACCGGCAGGGATTCTGCTGTCCGGGATCTACGTAGGGAGCATATCCTACATCAGATGGATTCTGTTGCACCCCCGTCCGTACCCTTCCAGATCTTCCATTATGTGTGGACTTTGCCACAACTCCAGGTATATTGCACGCATATTGATTTATTTTGAATTTTATATTATAGATATACAAGCATATGCATATTCATTTGAAGTTACTTATATAGTCATTTTTTATTGACTAGTTGGAAAGGGTGCCTCCACATCCGGGCACATGCCGTTCTCACATCCGGGGCATAGGACGCTCCGACACCTGCAGCGGGTACGTTTACATATTCTATATGGCACGCATATTCATTTTGAATGTTATATTATAAATATACACGCATATTCATTTCGAAGTTACTTATTATAGATATACACACATATTCATCCGGGACAGAGGCCGCCCCCGCACGATCCGTACCCTCCGTGCAGTCTGCAGGTTAGTATTATTTTAATACGTCAAATTGATTATATATTATTTTATTCAGAAGTTACTTATATCATCATTGTTTATTATCCAGTTGGAGGGGATCCATCCATGTCCGGGTTACCGGCTGTTCCTCACCGAAGGAACCATCGTCCCGCTCGTGCTGCTGTCGGGGCTCAGGCTCATGGTGATGTCGCCGGAGGTATATATCGCACTTCACTTTTCATTAATTCTTGCATTCTAAATATTTTTTTGTCTTGGTATTGCTTGTATATCTATATATGTTGTAGATGCAGGGCATACACGGCTCGAGAGGGGGACTCGAAGGCTCAATCAGTCCCACAAGCTAAGGCTCGATACCGCTAAGGCCAGGGACCATTTCCCATCTTCTTTACCTCCGATCATCGTTACATTGACGATAATGCCGAGAGGTTCAGCCGGTATATGGGGGATGTGAGCCGCATCCAAAAGAAATATCTTTTTCATGTTGACCGGAACGAGCGGCACACCTGCTCCTTTGCCCTATTCTAAGAGCAGGCCCATGTATTATTATATATTTTAATTTGATTTATCAAATAAATTTACTATCATTTGGCACTTATAATTTAAAGATATTAATTTCTTGCATTTGCAGTCAGATTACAACTTTCAGCCCATACCCGATCCTAATCATCCTGATAGAGCACTCGATCTTCACGCTCTTTACCGGGGCCTCATGAACAACATGCAAACTAAGGTTCGATATCATAGGAATGAGCCGAAGAATAATTGCTACGAGCTATGGTGTACGACCCCCGAAGCGGAGAGAGCGACTCTCCTGCAGTCTTCGGCCTTTAGCAGGGTCGATGTAGATACATGGCCTCTCTTGTGCCAGTTTGTTGCGTCTGAGCACAAGCAGGTTTGTAATTTAAATGTCAGTGTTTAGCATATAATTTATTTTTTTGTTACTTAATTAGAAAACTAAATCTGATTGTGTTGTGCAGAAACATTCCGCTTAAAACAAGGAAAATCTGAAGTCCGCGAAAAAGGGTCGACCTATCTACATGGGTGGCTCGAGGAACATTACTCGTGTCATGAAAGCAGCGGTAAATTACAATATATCTATTTTGATATAATGCAATATGAAAAGCTATGTTATTATATATGTAAATTTTTGATGAATTGCAGAGAGCTCAGACACTGGCTCGGAATGGTACACCGAGCGTGTTGAAGGATTATCTATCCGTCCATGCCATATCGATAGATCCAGCCACTGGCGAGCTTCGATATCCCGACACTGCTCTCCAGGAGTATTACGTAAGTGTTAATATTTGTTTTAATTCGAATAAAATTTTGTTATGAATAGTTAAATTTAAATGGTTTACTTACGTTTCAATACTTTACATGGTATAGGAGCGGGTGGTGCAGCAGACAGAGTCTTCAAGGATTGATTTCACCGCAGAGACCGATCCGGCTGTGCTGATCCCTGACTTGGACGCTGTACACGGAGGACATCATGGTGGTTGGGAGAGAAGCCGAGGACTTGGTTCCAGCAGGGCCCATCTGAACTTGTTCTACTTTCCGGCAGTTACTTCTCCTACCCCTCACGAGCGACGTCTAAAGCAACGGTTCGACGCACTGAACTCTAAATTCGAGGCGTTGCAGGAGATGATGGTACGTATGTTACAGACACATGCATAAACATACACATATGCACACAAGTGTGCGCGCACACAGTCACATACACAGACAGATACACAACAATTACAACAACAAGCATAAAAACAAACCTAAGTGACGAGCTTATAGTTCAATAACACATCATTTCAATTCGCAGGACTTGATTTCTAGACTTAGAATTTCACAACTATACATATAGACTAAATCTAGTACACCATTTCTTACTCGTTTATTATACAAACTTAAAAACTTTACAGATTCGACATGCCACTTATTCGGCTGCGGTTCCATATGCCCCTTTTTCGGCTGCGACTCCGCAAGCCACTATTTCGGCCGCAGTCGCGCAGGCTACTCCTACCGATCCGGCTCCACAGGCCACTCATCCAGGTTCTTCTGTACATGCCACTCCTTCGGCTCCACAGCCCACCTACTCTCCACAGGCCACTTCTTCATTACTCAAGATTTTGTCGGCACATGGCTGCAGCGAGGAGCAGATACGTCAGATTTTCCAGATACTTGGAGGTGGAGCACCTGGACGGAGTTAGCATAGATTTATTTATATTTTTTGGATTTCTGGAGGATGTATGTACTTCATTTGATACATATTGTATATTTTGGACATCGGTTGTTGTATATGATGTTTATGATCATGACTTTAGATTGATTTCATATTGTTTTTGTTTATTTCATTATATATTATGCGTGGAATGTTGTTTAGAAATATTTATGTATTTGGTTATATGATATACGGTGCGATATATATATTATTGTGTACAGGACGGAAAAAAATAGGGAAAGCATTTTTTAAAAATATATATAAAACTTTGCCCATGTGGTTATCACCGTAAGGGCAATATATGCATGCCCTTACGATTGACATGGTAGGGGCAATATATGCCCCTGAGGCTGCAATCGTAGGGGCAAAATATCAGAAAAAACTGATATTTTATCCTTACGGTGTAATCCGTAAGTCTAAATGTATGTCTCTACGGTTGTTACCGTAGGGCCATAAATTACAACTTTTTTATAAAAAAAAATTATTAAAATGAAAGTCTTGCCCTAGGGGTAATCCGTAGGCTCAAATTTATGCCCCTATGATGACAACCGTAGGGGCATAAATTACAAATTTTAATTTTTTTTATTAAAATCAAAGTCTGACCTTATGGATTATTTCAATTTCCCCCTACGGTTTAGACCATAGGGACAAGAAATTTCTATTTTTTTCTATATGGCAACAAATTAACGTTTTCGGGGCAAATTCGTGGGTCTCTTTGGTGCGTGTGTTGTGTGCTTGTGTGTGGTGTGCTTAGGTTAGGGCTTACGGGGAATAAACTTTTCTACAAGCCTTCTACAAGCCTTTGGATGACTTTGAGATTCGTGCAAATCTTTTTTGCATACTCTCTCTCTTCCATAGCACGAATCTCAAAGCTATCCAAGAGCTTGGTGCTCTGCAAGCCCTTATAGAGAAGATTTTTCCGGTTTAGAGGCCAGTGCCAAATTTTTTTCTCCAAGGGATGTGCCCCACCCACTTAATACCTTGGCGGATCCAACCCCATGTGCTACCCTATCGTCGATGTATTTTTGCTTTTGAAAATCTCAATCACGAGAATGCAAAGGTTTTGTATCGCATTTATTTTCTTGGACTAGTAAACATGAACTATTATTCTCGCCGATTTGTGGTGAACACCCACATATGAATTTAGTTTATATATAAGAGCAAAATTTTGTTATTAAATGATTCTGAATATTCCTAGCGTAATAAAAGGAAAAATAAAATTCAAAGTGCATAAATAATAAACTGTATGTGGAAAAAAAAGGATGACAAAGTAAGATATCACAGCACTTTGAATACATTGTAAATTATACACATTTGTCATAATCATCTAATCTCTACTATTATAATAACAACTCTAAATGGAGAATCCAAATTGATTTTGTAGTTAATACATCCTTAAATTTCGTGAGAAAACAAGAAGAAAACAAGATAAAAAATATCACAAGTTATTCTCAAGTATAGAGTGCCATGTCATCCGTAACAATAGAATAAATTTGTACACTTATTTTTAAGAAATAAAATAATACATAAGAGAAAGGGAACTCCCCTTCTAATTTCAAAAATTCAAACCGAAAAGATGAAACCAAAGCATTATCTAGAGTTTTCTTCATAACAAATTAAGTTATTAATTTCCTATGCATAATGATAGTTGGACTAAAATTCTAATTATCATACCATAATAATTAAATCACATATTTTTTGTTCAAAACCATAAATATACTATACATAAACGTCACGTGCAAATTACTAGTATATATATAAATGTGAGTACGTATTTAATAAATACTAAAGGAGGTAATTTGAGTGGGCAAACCTTCTTATAATCACATGATTAAGTTAATCCCTCTTCGACCAAATATGGCATAACGATTATTAATTTGCAACATTGTCATAGATGCAAAATCCCACATGAACTTGCACATACACAAAATAAGGGGTAGATTATACTAAAATACCCTTTTTAGAGATAAACAACATGAATTATAAAAATTACAGGAAAACACCATGCACTATAATTTACTTGAAAATAAAGCTGAAATATTCTAAAACTTTAAAAAGGAAAGCTAGAAGAAACTGATAGTTGAGAAATAGGATTACAACGACACTATCTTTAGGAAAAGACTAGTGAAGGTATAATTTCACCATCTTTAGCAGAGCTGATTTGATATGCAATATGCCAATAAACCGTTGAGCAATTTTTTATGAATTATATGGGAGGAATATATGACCTACAAAGGGAAAAAATTTCATCCCCGAGAACTCTAGATTAGAGGAAATCATTATTGATAATGTTGATAATCGATGTGTAAGGACTTTATAAGTTGTCCAATGCTCATGAATCTGGATAGGAAATGCTTTTCACAAATCAACCAGTGTCAATATAATGCAAGCAATATCAAAGAAAATCTTTTCGCGGAGAAAGAATACATAACCAAAGCTAAAACAGTATTCAAGGAAAAATCGTCGCAAACGAGAGCCCTATGGCTGTTGTCTACATGGATTAACTAAGAAAGCAGCACCGGTCCCAATAATAAAGAATTCGAAAAAATTTCAGGTATCGATCCTGCTCAATCATTTCTTAAGAGGCTTATTAAATTACTAATTATTTTCATGCCAAAGAAAACGAACTAGCAAAACGTACAAGAATATAATTAATTAAAGCAAAGGTATTCTGCTAACACACTATAGAGCGTTTTTCATCAGCCTATTGAGATAGGAATGTGAGCGCTTGTCAGTCGTGTACAGATTCTCCATGCCTGATGTAGGCTATGATTTAATGATTGTGGGGGTCAAAATCTCCGGCAGCCTCGGACTAAACCGCCGTTAATTATCACTCGCTTTTGGAGCGAGAAAACCTCCGATTGACAGGTCAAACATATCATGCGAACTCAATGTGTGGTATGCGATGTGTATTTTTGAAAAAAAACAACGCGAAAAGACATGCTCATTTCATTTCATTTTTTTAATAAAAAAGAACAAGTGTGAAGGTTAAGCGCAAGGCATGTTTGCGCCCGACTCGAGACACGTGCACACCCGACTTGAGCGCACGCGCATGTGGGGGGGGCACATGCGCTGCAAACTGGAGCGCACGCACGCAGCAAGCGCACGACACACACGTGCGGACGCAGGCATGGGATCGGGTTGCGTGGACCGAGAGGGCTAAACACTCGGATTTGGAGTTGAACTCCTTTGATTTTTATTACGGAGTTAAACTCCCAAAGATTTTGTTTTGGGGTTAAACTCCCGAAAAATGTTTTATTTTGGACGTAAACTCCCAAAGGTTTTATTTTGGAGTTAAACTCCCCAAAAAATTTAATGGAGTTAAACTCCCAAAAGAATTTTAAATGGAGTTAAACTCCCAAAAGAATTTTAAATGGAGTTAAACTCCCAAAATTTTATTATGGAGTCAAACTTCAAAAGATTTTAAAATATGGAGTTGAACTCCCAAAGACTCTTAATAGTGTTAAACTCCTAAAAGAATTTTTATTATGGAGTTAAACTATAAAAGATTCTCCTTTCTCTTTTTGAGAAGAAACCCAAATGGGTTCTCTTGAAACTCCAAAATTTAAATTTTGGGTGATGAAAAAAGATCCCTTTTCTTCTCTTGATTGAGCCTTAGACGATAGGTTTCCATTATTCTCCTTATCTCAAATTGGATCTTGAGAAAGAAGAAGATAACAAAAATCTTTTCTTTTTGGATTTAATGTGACAGTTAAACTCTCCTTCAATATGTTTATGGTGAAACTTTATTTAGTTTTGAAAAAAAGAGAGCTAAGCTCTTGATTTAATTGGAAATAAAGAAAAAAAGGAAGAACTTGAGAGAGAGAAGATGGAGACACAAACCTTAGAGTTTTTCGATGGGAATCAATATGTTTCATTTTTTCATAATGTTGTTTTATATAGATTTACAAATTTACACATAGCCCCTTATACTTTACAAAATGGTATTTTGCCCATCTCATACCCATGCGTTTATTTCTTTTTGTACATGAGCTATGCGTTTTACAAAAAATTGGCTATTTGTCTATTTATTTCACATTTTTCACATTTATTTAAATATTAAATTTATTTGTTGTACTTTTTTGGCATAGGGCCGGTCAGGGCTTAGGCCCACCTGCTTGGATTTGGGTTCGGCGTGGGCCCGGCTTGGATTCGACAGTAGGGTCCATTTGCTTTGGTTTGGGCCTACTTGTCCGCGGTTTGACTTTAACTCTGACTTTTGAACAATGAGGTATAAATTTTAACCCCAACACACACAAGGTATGCAACAAAATTAGGTATTCCTACCTTCGACCAACTTACACACCTAAAATTTCATCAAGGACAGTTCGACAATATAATAGAATTCAAAGTTCATCAGAATGCAGAATGCTTCGAAAGGCGAGGCAGAATTTCACAGACCATATCCGACATAATAGACTCAAGGCAAAAGAAACTAAGAGCAATAACATCATGATGTAGATAAGAACCATTACCTACAAATCGACCGATTTCCAGGTTTGAAAGGCCGTAATAATAATCGAGTTGGCCCCTTATAAAAACTACTTGAGCATCCAACAAGGCTCTATTGTGAAGGCATAACTGATCCCGCGCCTCATCTTCCCAATTGTCAAGCCAAGAAGATCCAGTCAAAAAAGTCTTCACATTAAGCTTTTGCACCTTAGCAATAAGGAATTTGGGGAAACTAAGATTGGCTCTTGGTCCTAGCTTGCCTTTCAATTTTACATTTCTCAATCGGTATTTAAGGCATCAATAGAACCTTGTTGCTCCCAAAATAAGTCGTCTTTGGGAAGCATCGGATAGTAAAACCTAGAACAAAAAAAAGGCCATCAGCAAACAAGATTTTGCAGTAAGAAGCAAAAAAAAAATAAATAGAGAAGGCTGAGTTGTATAAAGCTATGATTCTCGGTATCAAACAAGGTTCTGCAGCAATAAGCAAATAGTTACCAGAATATCTAATGTTTTCGAACAGGGAAAACATTCGAGCAACTTGGGGAGCAATTTAGCTTGATGGGAAACATCCAATGCAACTTCGATGGCTGGGGTTTTAACGCTTTGCATCTGAGTGCTCAAGCTAGCATGCATTTTGCGCTGCAAAACAATATTGAAATTGAAGCAGAGGTCAGTAGTTTGTTTGTGAATTAACATATCAACACCAACACAAGATCAGCTATAAGCACACAGCCATCTTTGGTATCAAATGTGGGATTGTTCTCAAACTACCTTCATGTTTGAAGGGATTGCTGCATCTAACCAAAACGGAAAGGAGAGGGACTCCCTAAATTAGCATTATTTTCATATGATCACACTATGTGATCATATCCAATATTAATTACACAATCACAACTTAGTTTAGCTAATTTAGTGCATCTAGACCAGTGTAGGTGACCGATACCACATTTACTTAGCATATATGATTATATCTGGCTACATAGAGACATAAATTATAGGGTAAATTGTCAAAAAGCCCCCGGCCAGCTTCAAACCGGTGTAAAAAACCCTGGGCCCAATAACAATCCCCTGTTTACCCTCTTTATGACCTCTAACGATCGAACGCCAAGGAAAAAGTAAAGTTTAAACAAAACAAAGTTTAAGGGTTTAAAATTTTGACCAGAAGGTCTTGGGGTTCGTGTCTTCGATAAGCGCAAGCACTTACCATTAATTATACCCAATTGTCTTAGGAAATATCTAAACAGGATACCGTATTAGGCTATTCTAAATAACATCAATTTGAATAAAGATCACAAAATGAATATAAATATTTGCAATAAATAAACAATACAGAAGATATCAAGTAATTTTATTGATATTCTCATTTACAGGTACATTTCATATCAAAATTTACATGAGAAGATTATAAAAAGATTGTAAGTGCTTCTATACATGAATTTACAAAGCTTTCAAAATATATTGATCATTAACAGAGAAAGAAGTGGACAAGCAAAGAGGGAGCCGATAGTCGCTAGGGGACCCGGCTATCGGTTGGGGACTCGGTAAAGCAAGGGCCCGAATATAAATATGAGTTTTGTTTATCTCAATATGTGTGTATCTTGTATTTTATTTATTCTCTGTGATAGGTAACTTAAAAGAATATAGAAAATAACATTTATACTATTTTCTATATTTTATGTTTGTAAAAATAGAGTTTTAAGTTTATTTTGATTTGATGTAATATAAGGTGTTAGCTTATATTCAGTCTGTAAGGAGAATGAAGTTTCCTTCACTTCCTAAATTTGGTGGAATCATGAATTTAATATTCACGTTCCTAGATTTTTAAAGCATCATGGGGTTAGCCACGTTCTTGGGATTTTATGTTCACGTTTTTTGTATCAAATGAGTGGAAGAATCATGGGTTTAGTCACGTTCTCATGGTTCATTTGAAGTTTGATCTTGTTGAAGGAGGAACCCATGTTCATCTCATTTTCTTGGCTCCATGTAATTTTCGTAGGGAGGAAGAATGAAAGAAAAGGGTTTTTAGAAATAAGAGAACGATCTTCCATTCTTACATTTTCTTTCTCTTTCTCTTATTCTTCTTGCTCTAGTCTTATAAAAATATCTCTTTATCTTACCGTTCTTCTATATCATCCTTTTTTGTCTAAGGGGGTACCCCTCTTAGCCATGGGGATGATTTGTTAACCACTCCCTAAATTTTAGGATGAGTGAGGAGAGAAATAACTTCCCATCCACGGATTCGGGTGCCCCAAATAGGGCACCAGAGCCCACTTCAATTGGGCAACCGGATGCCACCCGATAAGAGGCACCCGGTAAGGGCAGCCGGGGGAAGAGGCACCCTGTATGGACAACCGACCCCCCTCCTTTTTTAGTTTCTTTTCTTACTTTTTAAAATTTCTTTCAAATGTTTTCTTAGTAGTATTTTTCTACCTTCAACACCCTTTATACCTGTTGCATGTAATATCTACACAATTGCCTGTAATATTAAGCAATTGCAATTGCCTGTAAGATCTAAGCAGTTGTCTATAATATCCAAGCAGTTGGGGGAATAGAAGGCCTAAATAAAATAAAGCCTAGGGGTTTTCACGAAGATTTCGAACAGTAGGCCCTTTGCAACAATTTTGAAAATTAAGGGGTTTTTAGACAACTCCCGAGCGGGCCGGGGGCTTCTTGACAATTTACCCTAAATTATATGTTGGCTCAAATAGCAGAAATAAGATTCTGCATTCACATAAAGGCCTTGTTTGGGGATGAAAATCCAAGTCACTGAAATTTAATTTCATGAATTAAAGCAAGGTTCGAAAAAAATAGGTTTGGGTCATAAAGTTCATAATTCTAGCAATGAAATATGATGTAACAAATGAAAATGTTGGTATTCTATTTTAACTTTGTTAGGTTTACTCAACTAGTCAGAATTTGAAGTTAGGCCAAACAATATTTACATTACAAATTTGAGTTGAAAAATAAAAATAACCTACATTGCAGTCTCTAGAATACCATTAATAAATTGAAAATATATATAAGTTTTTTTTTTTGAGAGAAATGGTGGGTTCAAATGATCCCCATAGAATTTCATTAAAAAGTTTTTAATGACAAACAAGTTCCTCATACAACACCAAGATATGTAGCAACAAGAGTATAACAACAACAACATGCTAATCAGTGCCCTAGAAAGTTCTGCACTGGACAAAAGAACACATAACTACATCAGCTGCCAAAAACTGGATGCAAGTGTCATCCCGCGGCCATAAAACAAAAGGCGGGGCATCCATCGACAAAAGAGAAGAGAGGACGCTGAGATCAAGAGCAGAGTGTCAGTCCTCCAAGTAATCTGCATGAGCCATCACCCAATCTCTTGCTCATCTGAGGACCCATCCTCCTCGTCCTCATTCCTTGATTACCTTGCAAGTCAAGTACTACTTCTGGAATGATCTTTCGAATCTTCCTTCTAGTATCCGCTGAGGCAAGATGCATCCAGTTAGCAATGAACGCGCAAATATTCAAGAATACAGTAGTAATATGTATCTTTTTATCTCTAAAAATGACATTATTACGCGCAAGCCATATACCCCAACTAATAGCCATACTCACGATGTCCCAAGCCTTACGTAACCCCCTTGGGTACCCTATCGACCTCCATTTACCCCCCACAAAGATTTAAAAGTACTAGGAAACCCATGGAGGTTACATCTCAAGATAAAAAAAACTTCCAAATCCTCTTAATACTCGGGCAATGGAGCATTAAATGATTAACCGATTCTTCCTGATATCTACAAATGCAATATTGATTCGGTCCTTGCCACTTCCTTTTCATCAAATTATCTCTAGTGATGATAGCATTCCGGAACACGAGTCAGGTGAAAGCCTTGACCTTTTGCGGGGCCACAACTTTCCAGATAAAGTCCGGACTCGAAACCGTTCCCCACAAGTGTTAATCACCCGATACAATGATTTAACAGAGAAACAACCATCTTTGGACCATCTTCAAAATATTTTCTCTTCTTATTTCATTGGATTGTTTGTCTTGGATATGTAAAAGTGACTCCTCCGCTCTAAGCATCGGCGGGGAACTCCTACGTATTCCAAATCATATTTCCAATCCTCGCCATTCCATAGATCTGCAACCGATGCTCCTTAATCTCTAGCTCGCTCAAATAAATCTGGGAATTTATATTTGAGGGCAACATCATCGCACCATCTGTCATGCCAAACGCTAGTATCTTTGCCATTACCTAACATCATAGACGACCCAACAAAGAATAAAGCATTAACTCTACGCACTCCTTGCCAAAAGCCCGACATAGTTCCAAATTTTTTTTCTTTTCCCCTTAAGCAAATTGTCTTGAAGTAACTATCCTTAACCAAGTCTTTCCAAACAGCCGAGGGCTCGCTATACAACTTCCACCACCATTTTGTCAACAATGCCTCGTTCATCTCTCTAAGGTTTCATAATACCCAGTCCTCCCAGGTCCTTTTTCCTACAAATCTCTTTCCACTTAGCTAGATGATATCTTTTAGGATTTTGTCCCCAACCTTTCCAAAGAAAACGTCTTCTAGTTCTACAATCCTTTTTTCTACACATCTGGGCAGTTCAAAAAGCTAAAAAAACATGTAGGAATAGTCGAGAGGACTGAATTAAGTAAGGTAATGCGTCCACCTAGCGAGAGAATATTCCCTTTCAATACATTTAGCCTTTTCTCTATTTTCTCCATCATTAGAAGACAATCATTTCTTTTCAGCTTGCCCGGTTGCAACTGGGAGTTCCAGATACAAGCGTGGAAAAGAGGATTCTTTACAATTAAAAATTCGTTGACCAGAGCCAGATCTTGTGTTCCATGACCTAAGCAAATGACCGAACTCTTATGGTAGTTAATTTTTAACCCCGACCATAGTTCAAAACAATATATCTATTTCATGTCACTTGGCTTTGAGAAGCCTTACCAAAGATCGGTGTATCATCCGCATATTGCAAATTTATTACTTTTGAATGTCGCCTATTGTACCCCATGCCTTCAATGATACCTTTTCCTCTAAATCTGTCAATCATTCTGTTAAGGCCGTCGGCAGCTAGGATGAAGATGAGCGGAGAGAGAGGATCCCCTTGTCTGAGTCCACGTCTATATTTGATTTCTTTGGTTTGGGTTCCATTAATCTCGATCACAATTTAGCGACGAAAGCCATTCAGCAATCCAATTTCGCCATTTGGGTCCGGATTTCCTAATTCGAATCACCTTAAAGATACAATCCCAGTCAACTCTATCATATGCTTACTCAAAATCCAACTTGAGAAGATAGCCATCTAAGTTTTTCCTGGTGGCTTGTTGGATAACTTCTTGAGCAATAACAACACCATCTAAAATGTTTCTACCAGCGATATATAATCCTCGACCATCATTTGAAAGACTCCACTCAATCTATTGGCTAAGACCTTCATAAAAATCTTAAAAGAGTAGACTAACCGGCCTAAAGTCTCCGACGTCCATAGGCTCACCAACCTTAGGAATAAGGATAGCTTTAGCATAGTTGAGCCTGTTAAGCTCTCCTTTCCCATCATAAATATCGTTAAACATACAAAGCAAATCATCTTTACGAGATCCCAAAACTTTTGATAAAATAACATCAGAATTCCATCTGGTCCGGCGGCTTTCTCTACACCAAAGCCAAACACCGCAAGTTTAATCTCCTCTATGGTAAATCGTTCCTCAAGCCCTTCTAAACTGCCTTGTGATCTCTTCTGAATTATCCCCCAAAGGTTATCTTCGGCGCTAAACCTAATCACTTCTGACTTGCCAAAAAGGTTCTTATACGTATCTTTAACATGATTACGGATGCATTGTTCAACCTCCACCTCTTCTCTTTCAATCCGCATTGACCTAATGGTATTCGTCTTTTCCTACTGTTTGCTATCTTATGAAAAAACTAGTATTCAAATCGCCTTCTTTAAGCCAAGTGATTCTGGATCTGTCTCCATATAATTTCCTTTTTTTTTTGAACACATCGTTTAATTCTATGCGGCATTCTTTAAGTCTAATCAACTCAAACTCCGAAAGGTCATTGTTCTCTTCTATTTTTTCTAGGAAATCCACCTTTTCTATAATGTCATGTTTAAGTGCATTAACATTCCCAAACTTATTCCTTGCCCATGAGGTAATACGTTTACGGAGCGATCTAAGTTTATCTATCAACACCGCCAATGCCGACTTACGTCCACTTCTAGAATGATTCCATCCTTTACAATATTTTCAAATGAGACATCCCCAAACCACATCTTCTCAAATCGAAAGCTTTTGTTACTCTTAGGAACATTACCATTAGGACATAATCAAATCGGGACATGGCCCGAAGTCGGACATTTCACCGCCTTTGAGAAAGCCAGTGGGAATTTAGATTCCCAATCCGTCGAAACAAGAATCCTATCCAACTTAGCTAAGGATTGGATCTACGGTTAGACCACATGAATCTTCTCTCATAGAAAGGAATCTCCATAAAGGACTCTTCTCGCCAAAAATTTGGCGCTCGAAACTTAAGCTTCACCAAGGCAAAAAACCGCTAAGTTAAAAGCGTCAAGCCCATGAGCAAGCGCACCACATGTAAAGCACATGGTGCCTACGCCAATCCAGGTCACACAAGCGCACCATGTGCAAAGCGCGTAGCTCAAGCCGGCAAGCTCATGAGCAAGCGCACCATGTGCAAGGCATTGTGCATTGCACCACGTGCAATGCACGTGCGCATGCACTTGCGATGCGCTACAAGTGCACAAGCCGCCAAGTTTGTTGAAGCGCCTGTTTCATTTTAGGAAATTAATTTTCCTTTATTTTTCTCAAACGGAAAGATATTTCTTGTTAACAAGAATTTTTCTCTGTATATTTCTAAAACAAGAAAAATATTGTCTGTTAACATAAAGCCCTTAAATCAATGATCCAACGGTGCTTAAGTACCACCGGTTGATCTTAAAATCAATTTGAGATCTCTCGATAAGATATTCTCTCAACTTGATTGATTTTCTCTTCTCCTATAAATAGAAGATGATAAATAGGAGAGGGGGGATTAATCTCCAAAGAGGGAGAATACTCCTCATAAGGTGAAAAAAATAGACTTAAGTGTGCAAGTTCTTCTCCTACCTCAAAACCCTAGGGAAGGAAATTAATCTCTATTAAAAAGAAATTTAAGCTTCAAAAAGAACTTAAGTTCTTCCTCTAGATCATAAATCCTTGAGTCAAATCTTCCCTTAGTCGAAAACTTAATCAGTCATGGAAGGATTTTTGATCTCAGGATTTGAGTTTTAGAGGAAAACTTAAGTATCTCTCGACCAAAAGATGCACAATTATGAAGATCCCAAAGATCACCATGAGCGAACGAAGTTTAAACTTCACAAGGCATAAAATAGGCATCAAAGACATATACCATGACCAAAACAAAACCCAAGATCATGAAAAGTTGATCTTTTAATGGCCAAAAACTATTAAACTGAAGCTTAAGCTTCATAAACTAAATTCTTTTCTCCAGAGGGTTAACTTTTTTTTGAAAAAGATAGAGATTAATCTCTAAAAAACCCTAGTGCCGCACCACACATGGCTCCAGCGCCAGAGAATACTTGCGCCAAGAAAGTTGCGCCAGAGCTTAAGCTCTACGTTGGGCTGCGTCACATGAAGTACACGTGCATGCGCCAACGCTAAGAATGATAAGCAGCGCTAGCGCCGTGTGATATGCACGTGCGCTTGAGGCACGCTAAGCCGATGTTCCCACTGTGCGCCACGTGATATTCACGTGAGCGTGCGCTCGAGCCTATCTCTAAAAGTTTAAGCTTCTGTTGTGATCAAATGATCAATCTAAAAATAATTTCTCAAGCTATCTAGATTGATCTAGTTCTCAAAGAAGACTAAGCGTCCCTAGGCACTAACTCCCAAACAAACCTAAATCGATCTTAATCTCAAATAAGACTAACAACTCTTAGATAAATCCCAAGTTTCTCGTGAATGGATAGATCTCACAAATATGAGAAATGCGTCCTAAGTTCACCCTCATTGGCAAACCAAGCTACCAACGTAAACACAGTCAAATAAATGCTTGACCCAAACCCTCTAAGTGCGATCTTAGTTGTCAAATGAGACTAACGATCCTTTGACGGAGCTTTTGCTCTCATCTAAACTGATGGACTTCATAAATGTGAGAAATGCTACCTAAGTTCGTTGCCGTTGGCAAACCTGGCAAACCAAGATACCAACGTGGACTCAAATCATGTCAAATATAAAGTACGGATTTGGACTAATCTCTGCCTTATGGGCGACGACAAAATTAGTCTCCGTACACAATCCAAGGGCAATCTAAATAAAAATAAAAACCAAAAGATACAACATATGAAGGAAAAAACCTGGAGTGCAGAAAGTTGTTATCGTTCGCGATAACGTGATTAACTGCAGGGGCTTGCGCCTACAGGAAAAATGCGTCCCTAAAATCAATAAACCTCTCATCCTGAAAGGGAATATAAAAGTCAGATACATCGGTCGCATTCATCTAAAACCTCCGATACATGGCGTTATAAATCAACTTAATGTTTTCGGAGAGGTGGATGGATCAAACCTATGCATCTTCCCTTAAATTCAAGCAAGACGTTCGACACCAGTTCGTCTAACCGATTTCCGGCGGTAAACATGGAAAAGTCATTAATAAGGGTATTAAAAGCTTCACGGTCATACCCATTACCCTCTCCTCCTCTTCTCTCCTCGCCAAACCTTATAACATTAAAATCCTCACCTATCACCGAAGGAAAAGGCCATCTATCTCTAATTTCCCCTATTCTTCAAAGAAGCTAGATCTAAGTTCACGTTTATTGGGTCCATACACCGTAGTAACAGTGTGGATCCACCCATTGTTCCGATTTCCTAAAACCATCGTGACCGAGAACCACCCAACCCACTCATCTACAATTCAGAAAATATTTTGGTTAACTCCCACCAAAATACCTCCCGACGCACCCAAAGCATGTTTAACATGCCAGCCAATACTATGAAGAATTCTGTTATTCGGGTCCATTAACTTTGTTTCTACCAAGCACGCAATGCCAATCTTATTATCCCCTAAAACACTCCTCAGCATTCTTCTCTTCTCGGTTAATCCTAAGCCCCTCACGTTCCAAAAGATGTAATTCATTAAAAACAATTTGTATGTTCACCCCCCTCCTGAACTTTGATTTCCCCGGTCAAAGTATCTTTACTCATGCATCTGTCACTATATCTTTGCTTCCCAAGGTCCTTAAGATAAGCTATATTAGACATACAAGAAATATCACCCATCCCCGAATTAACACAAGTGATTGATGCAAGTACTTGAAAGAAATTAACAGGCAAAATTTGAAATAATAAAAATTCATTATTTAAAAAATTACCCGAGGAGCCATTAGCCTCTTTTCGTTTCCCTGCTTGTTGCAGTCGCGCCTCGAGGCCGCACTCCGCGCCAATCAACCTGTTGCTCTTCCTCAACCGGCCAGAGGTCCTATCCTGCAATGAGATCCCATTTTTACAGCGCTGAGCACCGAAGCCACCATCCAAAGTTATCGGTCGATGCGCCGAGTTTTGTTTTTTTCTGGGTCTTCGCCCCCGATCCAGCCTATTGTTTGATTTTTGAGCGCCGCCCCCGATCCAAAGTTGTTTGATTTTTGAGCGCCGCCTCCCCCCCCCCCCCCCCCCCCCCCTTTCTCCTTCATTCTGGATAGTTTCTCTTTGAGGATCTCCAATTCACCCTAACCCAACCCCCCGATTAGCTAAATCCCCAACCCCTGTTATTTATTTTTTAATATCCCTGTTCCCTTGCTTGATCCAGCCTGACTAACTCTGGATGGGTCTTGGGCTGCACCAGAGTTGCCATGAGAGTTTAGGCTCCAAGAGCTCATTAGCAGCTTGCCTTTGCATATTTTCTTCAGCTAAATGGCCCATGGGCAGGCCCGCAGTAAGAATGGAAATTAAAGAACTTAATTTTCCATCAAGGCCTCTTCAACTCTAGGGCCCTCAGAAGAAACCTGACCCAACTCAGGTTTCATAATTTCAAATTCAAATCGCCTTCCATAGGAGGTAGGTAGTTACAGCCTTACTCGTAACGGTTAAATGGTTCCACATGTTCCAGCTCAGTCTCGGGCCCAACACCATACCTGCTGTCTTCTAGTTGGTCTTTTTTTTCTAACCTCATAACGTTCAAAGGTGCTGACGATAAACTGTTCCCACAAGCCACCTTCTCCCTTATCCTGTTCTCTATCTCTCCTTTCGAATTATTCAGCATCCTTTTCTCATACTCTTTGACTAGCTTTGACGACTCCATGACTTTTCATGAGCAGAACGTGGACTTGAGCCGTCAAGCCGATCTTCCCACCGTGTGCCACGTGATATGCACGTGAGCGTGTGCCCGAGCCGCGAGCCGATACTCGAGCCGTGAGCCATGCGCCAAGCTTATATACACCAAGCATATTTGGGTGCCAAACGGACCCCATACTTGGTCCAAATTAGCTAAGTCTTGAAGCTTAAGCTTCTGTTGTGATCAAATGATCAATCTGAGAATAATTTCTCAAGCCACCTAATTTGACCCAGTTCTCAAAGGAGGCTAAGTTTCCCTAGGCAGTGTCTATACTTCCAAACAAACCTAAACAAACCTAAATTGATCTTAGCCTCAAATAAGAATAACGACCCTTAGATAAAGCCCAAATTTTCCGTGAATGGATGGACCTCACAAATGTGAAAAATGCGTCCTAAATTCACTCCCGTTGGCAAACCAAACTACCAACGTGAACCCCTTCAAGTAAATGCTTGACCCAAATCCTCTAAGTGTGATCTTAGTTCTCAAATGAGACTAACGATCCTTTGGCAGAGATTCTCCTCTCATCTGAACTGACGGACCTCACAAATGCGAGAAATACTATTTAAGTTCACTCCCGTTGGTAAACCAAGATACCAACGTGGACCCAAATCATGTCAAATATAATGTTCGGATTTGGACTAATTCGCGCCCGACGGGTGACGACAAAATTAGTCTCCGTACACAATCTAAGGGAAACCTAAATAAAAACCATAAGACATGACATACACGAAGGAAAAAATCTGGAGTGCAGAAAGTTATTATCGTTTACGATAACGTAATTAACTGCAGGGGCTTGCGTCTGCAGAAAAAATGCGTCCCCACAATCAATAAACCTCTCACCCTGAGAGGAAATCTGAAAGTCAGCTATATCGGTCGCATTCATCCAAATTACCGATACATGGTGCTGTAAATCAACTTAGTGTCCTCGGAAAGGTAGATGAATCAAACCTATGCATCTACCTCCAAATTCAGGCAAGACGTTCGACACTAGTTCGTCTGACCGGATTTTGGCGGTAAACAGATTCTGGCACGACCGGTGTTACATTTTTCTTTTTCCACTCTATACTTCGTGTGTCGTGTTTTCACGAAAAAAACCGCCGTGGTTTATGGTTGCTCTTGGATTTTTGGGTATATTGAAACTGGTGTTATTTCTCCTATGAAGGTTCCAATGGCATCTTGCGGCAACTACAAATCAAGCACCACCCCATCCTAGCTGATCTTCTCTGGGAAGATTATGGCCCCACTGATCGGCATCCTAACAGCCCAGCTTATGCAAGAATGGAACGGGCTCCAATTTGGGCAAATGCCTCCACTCCTTCCTGCCATTGATGCCACCACGCTAAAGGAGGAAGTCTCGAAGAAGTCAGTTTTCGATTGGCTGACAACAAGCATTACAGGCCCAGCCAAGAATCCTGTGAAACCTCAAAGCTCGGTCTTCCACGGGCTGAATCTAAGCTTCACAGGACTTTCTAAGAAGCCTGCAAAATCAAAAAGCTCAGTCTTCCACAGGATGAATACAAGCTCCGTGGTCCCGTCAAAGAAGCCCGCAAAACCAGAAGGCGCAGTCTTTAAAAGGCTAGTATCAAGCTCCACAAGCCCAGCAAAGAAGCCTATGAATTCCAAAATCTCGGTCTTTAAAAGGCTGTATCATGTTGCTCTTGAGGTGCTAAAGGGTGCTTCACCTCCAAGACAATCTGTTTTCCATAGGCTAATGCCAAATGCTCCAGCGCAACCGAAGATGTCAATCTTCAAAAAGCGGACACCCGTTGAAGCTTCAAAGCCACACGGGGGGCATGACTATGAGGCTTCCAAAGCTGAAGAGATTCCTGCTTCAAGTTGTGCCTGACAACGTTACTGGCACCGACAAAGGCAGGCTAGGGGCATCTCTCCATCAGGATTAACTCTACCCATGCCGGCTATAGATACAGCGGTCTCGACCAAAAACTGTAGGTAGATGCTCGTGCTCATGCTTGCTCCGCAAACTAGTGGCAATGCGGAATACAAAAGAGAAGAAACTCGAGCACGAACTACTACAATCTAGAATCGAATCCAAACACTAAATTAGAAACAAAAGAGAAGGAGTTAACTAATAGGTTCGTGATTACAACCTTTGTAGTCGTGTCCTTTGTTTTCTTTCCACTTCTTTAGCTCCTAGGTCGTCTAGAACGAGCTTGGGAATCGGTCTTCCTTGCCGAAGATGATCCACCTCGAAGGAAACCTAGCTAAGGCTCTAGCTTCACAAGTGAAGCAACTAGTGATCAAGACTTGTTAAGAGTTGATTACTAGATGATGTAGTGGCTAATCTCTAGTTGTTCTTTCATTTTCTTTTTCTAATTCTCCACATCTAAAAACTAAGAGAGGAGAAGAAGAATGCTTGGGTGAAGTTCAAGTAAGGAGGCTTGAATGGAAACTCAAGAAAATCTATCATCATACTTATCTCTCTCTCTCTCTCTCTTTCTTTCTCTTTCTCTCTCTCTTTTCTTTTATGAATGAGTGGGTCGTGACGCACCTTGGTGAGTCACAGGCCTACATCATTCCTAAGAAGAGAAGAGAAGATAAAGAAGAGCCACCTCATTGCGCGCGCGCGCACACACATATATGTATGTATGTACACACACACAAATACACAAATCCAAGTATATGTTACAAATACATACACACGTATTCGTATCAAAATACGAATACCGTATTCGTACTAATGATACAAATACCCGTATTAATACCAAGACACAAATATACATATTTATACAAATACTCGTATTCGTATAAATACCGTATTCTATCAAAATACGAATACCGAAATGAGAGATACTAAAAGAGATATATAATACCGGCTCACATTTAAACCAAAATGTAATAACCTATCTATCTTTGAAATCGGATAGTATTAACAAACTGTTCGATTAAAAGCACGTCTTTTAATCGAACCAAGTATGTATCGAAATACATACACTATATCGTTTCGCTCGAGCTTGGAAAACCCTCTGCGTGGGACTCTAAAGACTCGATAATACGCTAGCAGTATGTTTAACCACAAGCACATCAGTAGCACTAGCTGTACGTAACAGCTACCTAGGTATTGAACGAAAGGAAGGCCGACAAGCAATGTTGTCCGTATCCCTACTGAGCCTGAAAGTGACATCCTCCGTACAGTCCGGTATGTTCGTCTAAGAGTATCGCATATCAGGTCTGGGGGTGGATAAAGTCAGACCCCTAATAACGCGATAAGTCGTGTCGGTGTGTAGCCCATCACCCACTGAGAAACTACTGATTTACAATCAGTAATTCTCATCCACCTTGGCCAAAAATTTCTGGTGACGGCCATCCGAACACAGCGCGACATCTATCACCAATACCGGGAGAGCTGAATCCCCGACTATCTGCTCAGTGCCCCTATGTGGCTCGAGACTGTACCCAATTAAAATCTATTTGCACGACTCAGTAGAGCTGTGGTAGGATAATAATCATAGCACAGTAGGAACTCACACGAGACAAATGACGATCTCAGGTCGACAGACTAACTTGTACTCATGTCACCAGAGAACTGCTATATGACAATAGGTATAATACTATCTAGCATGTTCCCGGCGAGTTCGTCCAGTGTAATTCATAGCCCAATGAGCACCTGTATACTATCTTTGGTGACCAAATGACACCAATGGTTGTGAGACCGGCCATCGCCCCTCGTCAGAGTCAAGAAACGTATACACCAGTCTACTCTGGAATATCGATGCCCAGTCTCGATATTCCCACGACTATGGACATTTAAGGATTTTCTTATAGACTACCCAGTTCTCATAAGTATGATTGCCACAGTAGCCCCGGTAGTCAAGCAAGAACCCTATGGGCTCTATCAATATGTAATAGTGATCCCTAATACCTCATAATATATGTACATAATGATAAAGATGAACCGGATAGCATACTATCATCTCGAGTAAGACTGTTCTACTTGTACAGGTCCTCCTTCAATCATCATAATTGCCTGCCTGCGATTACAATAATTGCCTTGAGGGCACTATAGCCAACAATCTCCCACTTGCACTTAAGGCTAATTACTGTGGTGTCATACACTCACAGCCCGTGTGATGCCGAACACCCAACTTCTCTACTAATCAGTTTCACAAAACATGTTTGTGAAACTATCGTGTTCGAGAAAATAACCTCAGTGAGTGAATCCACTCCAATGTTTCTATTTTTATCTCTCTATATCTCAATTTTGCGAAGAACGACTGTTTTCTGAAATGAGCGATACATGTCTTAGAACTTGTCTGGATATCTGATGGGACCAAGTTCATAAATGAATTCCAAATCCAACAAACTTTTTAGACTGTATCTTCCGCCGCATTTAATCAGTATCCTGCGCTCTGCCTTCCTCGATATCCGCTTGGACCCCCTATCCAACATACCGCCCCTCAAAAGAGGGTAAACTCTAACTCTAACAGCCACTCTGTCATCCAAGGCATCTTAGAAGCGTGAAATGATAACCGCCTCCAGAAAGAGGCCGTCGTTACCATATACCAAGAACATTCTCTCATGTTTATAACTACTTCCCAATGTTTCTCCAGGATTGGATTAATATCCGCTTATTGCATCTAGTGTAAAAGCAATATCTGTGGTACTTGACATCTCATGATTGACTCAATTGCCTAAGAAAGATGATAAGTCAATCATGCAAATCATTCTCTTCATCAGTTAAGAAGACATCACTTCAGATACGGAAACTCCATCACCTGCGGGTACACCACCATGCCAGGAGTCATCTATTCTAAAATACTTTAGAATAGTGTCAAAGTACCAAAATTGGGACACTTCCCAAATCTAGATCTAAAACCATAGATCTAGTCATCAGATTATCTGATATTTTATCCAGTTTTTATGTGAAGAAACACTTATGACAACCATAGTCTAACCGATCGTAGTATAAGAACAACACTTGCTATCAGGAGTATGTCATCTAAAAACTAGGACATTACTCCCTACTTAACCTTCTTACCAGGTCTATTTGTCATTCTTGATGAAATCAAACACTATGATTATCACATCAAAAAAATGATCCATCTCTGCTATACTTGCTTTGGTCTATAAACAGACATAAGCTACTGGCCCACCATGTTTCCGCTGCTCCCACTGACCACAACAACCCTTTGGCAGAGTCATATATACGTGCACTTCTAAATACAATTTAGAATGACATTATAATTATCCACCTGCCATATCTCATAATCTAGGACAACAGTAGTGATAAGCTTGGGTCATTAAAACCTCCCTGTTACTGTTTTTGAGGAGACCGAAGTACCTATCGGGTGGCTGAGGTTACCTACTGAATCTGCGGAGTGACTAATGTATTGTCAAATCCAATTGAATTCTTAGGTTCTATTAAATATTCAGTAACCGTTTGTGGTTCTTGAATCACTTCTTGTTCTACCATACTCCCACTAATATTTCCTGAAAAGAATTCATTTTATCAAAATGTGACGAGTCAAGAACAATATAACTATTGATCTTGCAGATGGTAGAATGTTAACTATCGTCTAAGCCCGGGAAAACCCACAAACTACCATTACTGAAAACATGCCTTGAGTTTATCTGGATTCTGGTTTTAAGTATAAGACGGACAACTCCATATACGTTAACATCGTTAAGATATGAATCTATTATATATCCAATATAGAAACAAAGACACTAATTTAATTTGAACCAGATTCAAAAATATGCAGTTGTTTCCAGTGCATAATCAAAGAGGAAAAGGCCATGGAGCATTACTCATCAAGGAGCGCACCCATGGATGAGTAATCTGAAAGAGAAGCAAGTTCTCAAAATTACTATCACGGAATGCTTAGCATAAGTATCTACATTTTCGATCACCTTGAAGAATCCTGATACTTCCAACGTATGGTTCTCTATTTTATTCTTATATCTATAACTTCTCAAAATTTGGACCTTGTATTTCAACGAAATGCGTGTCTAAAATCAGAGAAGTCATAACTAAACTGAATATAGTACGAATACCAACCCCTTGTCCTAATGGATATCGAACAACATACAATACTTTGTATAAGTCCGACTGAGTTTAATAACTCAAACCTTGTGTGTTGTACGTTAAAAACTGTATTATGGTTAAAAAGAATTACACCGTTATTAAATGCACCTTATATAATCATCAATTGATAAAGCTAAATGTTATAAACATAATTTCAAAAGATTATATCTCACTTTATAAAATAAACGTACAAATATATCAGTTTGAAATTGGTACATAACAACGGATATTCAAAACCAAATATTTGCTGTTGGGCAAAACCCAGGTGATTTCCTCAAATATTACCAATTACAAAGAATTTTTATTTTTGATGATTTTGTCACCCAATTCTAAATATTCTACTCCAACTCATCATCTGTAACATTATATAGATATGAGAATCAAGATCATTAAATACATACCCTGGAGTCAGAATTTTATTGGGAAAACAGTTTTCAATTAATATTGCACAGAAAAACTGAATTATGAAAATGTTTCGAGAGGTGGCCGGGTATTCCTAGTAATGCCCTTTCCAATATCTGACTCATGGCATTAGTTACAATTTCCATTGCTTTTACTCCAATCCTTTTATATGTCTTTATTTCTTACCTTCTGTATACCATACTTAGGCTAATTGGTTTTTTTCCTTCCCTACCTTTCGACACTAGTCTATAGTTTGGAAGAAAACTATCCAATAAGCGTAATAGGTGCACTCTCATAATATTAGGAGCCTTCGCAACCTGAGAGAAGGTAAATAGAAAAGATAACCGAATAATCCTATTCTATTTCTCCAGAACCGGAATCCATTCTCGAACTGAAATAAATTTCTTCGAGTTCGTATGTAACTATACGTGATGGTTATATCCATTTTATATGGATCTCCGTAGTAATACGGAATGTTCTGGAGAAAGTAAAGGATGAAGCAGGAGTGGTATTGTTTACCGCCGATAACAGAGACGAACTAGGATAGATCGTCTTGCCTGAATTTTTGGTAGATGTTATTTGGACATATCCATCCACCTCTCCGAAAATACCAAGTTGATTTATGATACTGTATATCGGAGGTCTGGATAGATGCGACCGTTGTAGCAGGCTTTATCAGATTCCCTCTCATTTGTGAGGGGTTTTTGATTGTGGGGACGCTCTTGCCTGCAGGCGTAAGCCCCTGCAGTTAATTATGTTACCGCATTGCGATAACCACTTTCTCTTTCTCCAGCAGTTCACTTCGCATCATGTGTTATTTTTTTTTTGGTTGCCCGTGGATTGTATACGGAGACTAGTTTATGTCGTCGCCCGTAGACTAGTTTATGTCGTCGCCCGTAGGGCGCGGATTAGTCCCAATCCGTGTATTTTAGATTTGGGTTTGGGTCAAGAATTTGCTTGATGGGGTCCACGCTGGTAATTTGGTTTGCCAACGGGAATGAACTTAGGACACAGAACTCATATAAATGAGGTCTATCAGTTCACAGGATATTTGGGTTTTCTAAGGATCGTTAGTCATATTTGAGACTAAAATTAACTTAGAAACAAATGAGCATATGGGCTCAATTATATTAGTTTAAGGACATCATGATCCATTATCGCCGTGTTTGGGGGCAAATATTAGTTTAAGGATATTTCAGTCCATTATCGCCGTGTTTGGGGCGATGTGCTAGTTTAGGGATATTTCGGTCCATTATCGCCATGTTTGAGGCGAATATTAGTTTAAGAACATCTCGGTATATTATCGCCGTGTTTGGGGTGATGCGCTAGTTTAGGAATATTTCGGTCTATTATTACCATGCTTGAGATGAATATTAGTTTAAGGACATCTCGGTCCAACATTTATCTTGCGCGCACGTGTATTTGTTACGTGGCGAAGTGAACGATGGTGACATAGAATGCATCCAATTTGGGGTGCGGTCTGATTTGAGGTGTGCACGTCAATTTGGAAGTGCATTAATGTGGGATGAAAAGAGTTGTTGGTTGTCGGGACCCGCCACCTTTTTAAAGATGCTGAGGAATTACAACGATATATATCATAGTTGTGAAGAGATGTACCCTTTAACCAAATCCCATATTTGAGGGAAAGATAATGATGGACCATCTAAGAATCGTTAGTCTTATTTAAGACTAAGATTAACTTAGAAGGTATGGGATGTAGATCGTTAATCATGTATGGGACTAAGATCAGTTTGGAAATTAGTTTGGATATACTGAATATAAGCTTAGCCAATTTGGGCTAAGATTGGCTTTCTGTAACATCCAGCAGTGCTAAGCACTCCGTTGCATATAGAGCTCACGTGTGTTTCACGTGAGACGTTGAAAAAGTGCCAAGCACTAATCTTTTGTGGCGCTCACGTGTGTTTTACATGAGGCGCTGAGCATCTGGCGCTCACGTGTGTTTCACGTGAGGCGCTGCACTAGTGTAAGTACTGAACTTTTATGTTTTCTGGCGTTCACGTGTGTTTCACGTGAGGTACTAAGTTATTAGCTTCTTTTAAGCGCTGACATGTGTTTCACGTTAGGCGCTAAGTTTTTTTTTGGAGATTTAATCTCTGCTGATACTTTTTAAAGAACTTAAATATCTGTTAATGGTATTTTGACTATTAACAATCACCAATATCACAATTTTGAGGACCTTGGACCAGGTTCTTTAAGAACAAAGTTCTTGATGTGAAGGAACTGAGTTCTTGGAGTATTATGGACTCCATCTTCTTTCTTTTCAACTTTGTTCTTTTATCCATGTTCTCTTATTCATATTTTCAGAGAGGTTAAACCTTTGTTAATGGTATTTTGACCATTAACGATTACCAAGATCACTATTTTGAAGATCTTGGATCGGGTTCTTAAAGAACTAAGTTCCTGGAGTGTTATGGACTCCATCTTCTTTCTTCTCAAATTTGTTCTTCTCTGAATCTTTGATTCTCAAGAACAAGATCTTCCCGATGAGAATTAAATTCTCAACTTATACGAGACTTGTCTTGTGGATCTCAAATCCAGAGAAAAAACTAAGTTCTTTTAAAAGGGTTAAACCCTTATATATGATATGATAGGAAAAATAGATGTTTTGATCTCGATATTTTCTTTACCTAGGGTTTTTAAGGAGGAAGATCTTCTTTGAGAATTAAATTTTTTGGAAGCTTTTGGAGAGCCTTCTGTATATTTTTACATAAGCTTATGGGGTGGTCTCTTCCCCCCATTTTAGATTTGATCTCTTTGCTCCTATTTATAGAGAAGAGAAAAATCAATTCGTTGAGAAAATCTCTCATCGAGAGATCATGATTAATTTCATAATTAATCGGAATAATCTTAAAGATCAATCGGTGAATTTTATTCACCGTTGGAATTTTAATCCAAAGGCTATCTGTTTAACAGAGAAGATCATTCTTATTTATTTATCAAGATTAAGAAAATATTTTCCTAAGATAGAGTTTTATTCTATCAGATGATTGATGGGTGATTTTATAATCACTGTTGGATTTTTGATCCAAGGGTCCTCTATTTAACAGAGAAGATCTTTCTAGTTTAAGAAATATCAGGAAAATATTTCCCATATAGAATTTAATTCTATCAGATGGTTTAATTGGTGATATTTTATCACAATTGGATTTTAAATCCAAGATTCACTATTAGAGAAAGATCTTTCCATATTAGAAAGACGAGAGAAAATATTTCCCAAATAGAATTTAATTCTATCAGATAGTTTAATTTGGTGATATTTTATCACCATTGGATTTTAAATCAAGTTCTCTGTTAGAGAAAGATCTTTCCATATTAGAAAGATCAGGAAAAATATTTTCCAAATAGAATTTAATTCTATCACATAGAATTTAATTCAATCGGATGTGAGTATTTTAAATTGGGGCACTCACATAGTTTGCATGTGAGCGCTGTCAAGGAATGCGACAAAAGAACTCACGTATTTAACACGTGACCCATAGTGTGAGTTTTAGCCTGTTTATTTTCAGCGCTCATATGCTTTGCACGTGAGGCATGTTTGGCTTTTTTGGTATTTGCTTTCAGCGCTTATATGTTTTGTATATAAGCGCTCACGTGTTTAACACGTGATACCAAATTGTGGGAATTCTTTTCCTCTTTCTTCTCTCCCCCTTTTTTTATAAGGGAATAAATAGCTCTTAGCCAAAAAATTTGGCGGGAACAAATGCCCCTACTATTTTGCCCACATAAGTATGTACGTGGGTGAAGTAGTGCAGAGTTATACATGGACATAGAATTGATGGCTTAGGAGACAAGTTTAAGATCCTTGTAGCCAAAGGCTTTTTTCATCTTCATGAGCTGTAAGGGTCTCAAGAAGGTTTTTTTCCCTACTAGTCTTGAGGATCTTATAGGTGCATATTCTCTCTAGAAATCGTGAGGATTCCTAAGTGTTCATCGCCTCCGTGATTCGTAAGGATCTCACTCGGGTATTTTTTCTTTACGAGTCATGAGGACCCGTAAGTAGCTTCTTCATTTCATTGGTATGTAGCTTTAGCGAATATGGCCCATGGATAGTATACAAGAGTCAATCTTGACCTCCTCGTAGGGCAACGATGGCTTATGAGACAGATTTAGATCTGTCGCCTGAAGGCTTTTCAACTTTATGAGCCGTGAGGGTCTCATAAAGATGTTTCTCCCTATGAGTCGAGAGGATCTCACAGGTGTATTTTCTCCTTAGAAGTCATGAGGACTCCTAAGTGCATTTTCTCTTGAGGGTCGTAAGGATCCCACAAGAGAATTTTCCCCATGCGAGTCGAGAGGACTTGCAAGTGATTTTTCCTCCTCATTGGTATGCGACTTTAGAGAATGTGGCTTGTGAATAGTATACAAGAGTCAGTCTGGACTTACTTGTAGGGCCACAGTGCTTGGGAAATAGGTTGATATCCCCGTCGCCTAAGGCTTTTCACCTTCATGAGCCGTGGGTGTTTCATAAAGATGTTTTCCCTACGAGTCGAGACGACTCGAGAGGATCTCCCAGGTGTATCCTAACGTGAAATATAGATAACCCATTTTTTTGATAGAGGTCCGTTAGGTTTGCGGTACTAGGTTTAAGTCCATCATACCCTCGCGTTGGCTGATGTATTCCTCGATATGCAGTCTCTTAGGTTTCTGCTCGAGTAGCCCCGCAACTGTTGTGTCTATGATCCCTTCTGAGGCTGGACAAGACGTTTTCAAGTAATCTTCTTAGGTCATATTACCGTTGGAAGAACAAGCGTTAGGTATTTGCTATGACGCTTTTTACTTGAGGTTAGGCTTAATTTGGAGCTCCGATAAGTCATAACCACACCCTTCTGGGGTGGGATGATATCCAATGATCTTTAGGCTTTGTATGTATTGCCGTCAAGACCTGAAGTTAGGAATATGCCGTTTCTTCGTTTTTTCTTCGATGATGTCGCGCCGATTCTTCGCTAAAGTAGGGTAGACATTTGTATGACCTTTATGCTGTGTGTATTGCCATCGAGGTCGGGAGCTAGGGATATGCCATCACTCCAATTATATTTGACCCTTGAGTCTTGGTTGACATCGCGTTTGCATCCTGCTGGCATAAGAAGCATGTCGGGTTGATCTCTAGGCTGTAGATGTTGCCATTGAGATCCAGAGCGAGGAATATGCCATTGGTATACTTTTATTTGACCCTTGGATATTTGTTGACGTCACATCTGCACCTTGCTGGAATGAGAAGGACGTCAAGTTGGAGCTAGGATTTTGCAATTATTCCATTTTGATTTGGCTTCTTAGATCTTTGTTTATACCATGTCTGTACTCCGCTGGAGTAAGAGAGATGTCAAATTGGTCTTTAGGCCGCATATATTGCCATCAAGACTTGGAGTTAGGAATATGTCATCACTCCACTTATGTTTGACCCTTGGGTCGTTGTTGACGTTGTGTCTGCACCTTACTGGAATGGGAAGGACATCAAGTTGGTCTCTAAGCTGTAGATATCGCCATTGAGATCTAGAGCTAGGATTTTTCTATTTTTTTGCCGATCAGGAGCTCAAAACAACTTGTGAATCATTGCTTTTCTTATATTTGACCCTTAGGTATTTGTTGACGTTGCATATGCACCGAGAAGGAACGTCGAGCTGGAGCTGGGATTTTGCCATTACTCCTTTTTTATTTGGCTCCTTGGAGCTTTGTTGACGTCACGCTGCACCCTGTTGGAATGAGAAGAACGTCGAGCTGATCTCTAGGCTATAAATGTTGCCCTCGAGATCTGGCTCTCCCTTTGACGGAGCCTGGTGGGAAAATATGGTTCCCTTTCTTTCATTTGTACCCATGGATTGTATACAGGGGTCGGTATAGACCTACCTGCAGGGCAAAAAAGTTTAATTTTCATTTTTTTCTTTTTATTTCTTTCCATGATACTCTATCTTTTTAGCTTTTTATATCGTGAAAGTCACGATTGCCCAATCATTTCGGCTTTTATCCACGGTACTCAATCATTTCAGCTATTTTTTTTATATTTTTACTCGCCGCTTTTTATTGCGAGTTGCCCAAACATTTCAGCTGTTTTTATATGCATATTTTTTGCTCGCTAATTTTTATTGCGAGTTGCTCCATCATTTCTGCTATTTCATATGCATTCTTTTTCTTCGCTGATTTTGTTGCGAGTCGGGGACTTGGGTCTTGATACCAGTTTGGCATCAGCATCGCTATGACTGGAATATTGCCAGAAGCGAATCATCATTTGCCGTAAAAGGACTTGGATTTTGATGCCTGTTTAGGCATCGGCATCGCTGCAACTGGATATTGCCAGGAGTGAATCATCATTTGCCTTTGTTGATTTGGACAAAGATGGCTTAGCAAACAGGGTTAGGATCCTGTCAACTAAGGCTTTTGACTTCATGAGTCATAGGGGTCTCATAAAGTCATTTCTCCCTACGGGTCAAGAGTATCTCGTAGGTGTATTTTCTCCTTAGGAATCATAGGAATTCCTAAGTGAAATTTTCTTCTTGTAAGTCGTAAGGTTCTTACAAGAGTGTTTTCTCCTTATGAGTCGAGAGGACTTACAAGTGTTGTTCACCATATGGGGATTTTTCTCGCTATCGGTGGAATTTTATGGGAATATATTTTGTTCATGCCCGTGGATTGCATATAAGAGTCAATATCAGATTTCTTGTAAGGCAATGATGGTTTAGGAAACAAGTTTAGATTTGTTGCCTAAGATTTTTGAATTCTATAAGCCGTGAGGGTCTCATAAAGGGAATTCTCCTTACGAGTCGTGAGAATCTCATAAGTGTATTTTCTCCTTAGAAATCGTGTGGATTTTTATGTGTGTTGCTCTTTTATGAGTCGTAAGGATCTCACGCAAGTATTTTCTCCTCACAGGATTGAAAGGACCCTGCAAGTGTATTTTTTTAATTTTTTTTACAAGATTGCACTCTTTCAGGTTTTCACGAGCTCGCCGGTAGTCCTGCTATTTTTACTCACGGCGCCCTTTCGGGTTTTCATCCGTGCCCATTTCGCTTATGGACATACCGTTTTTAACGAGTTTGTGCCCTTCCTGGTTTTCACAAGCTCGCCGGTAGCCCTGCTGTTTTTATTTACGGCGCCCTTTTGGGTTTTCATCTATGCCTATTTGCATGTTTTTTTTGTTTTTTTAAATATTTTTATTTTTAACGAGTTTGCATCCTTCCGGATTTTCATAAGCTAGCCGGTAGTCCCGTTGTTTTTACTTACGGCACCCTTTCGGGTTTTCATCCGTGCCCATTTCGCTTATGGACGCACCGTTTTTTTTGAACGGTGAAACTCTCGAAAGTAAATTCGTCGCAGGTGACTCATTTTTTTGCCGGTAGGATTTGGGGGTGGCTTCATCGCTGGAGTAGCTATGTAGCCAGTGGGACTTGAGTTGCAACCTTCGCCGTTAGGACTTTAATTGCAATATAGATCTAAAGGGAGTATATCGCCGTATTTAGGGCGATACGCTAGTTTAGAGACGTTCCGGTCCATTATCGCCATTTTTGAGGCGACGCGCCGTGTTTGAGGCGACACATTAGTTTAGGGACGTTTCGGTCCAACATCGCCGTGTTTGGGGCGACGCGCTAATTTAAGGACGTTTCGGTCCATCATTGTCGTTTTTTGAGGTGGCGCGCCGTGTTTGGGGCAACGCGCTAGTTTATGGATGTTCCGGTCCATTATCGATGTATTTGGGGCGACGCGCCGTGTTTGAGGCGACGCGCCGTGTTTGAGAGACGTTTTGGTCCATCATTATCATTTGGTCGGGGAGTCGCATAACTCATCCCTTCTAACGCTTGTTGGCCGAGACGCTGCTGCATGTCCTTTGTATGCATGGACACTTCACGCCTCAGGCTATCTTCATTCTCTTGAACTGCTTATTTTACCATCGCAGCAATCGGGTTGTTTTGCGGAAAATACCAGTAATTTTACACAGCACCTGCCCCCTGCTCATCAATGTCGCTTTCCGATACTGATAGAGTATCTTCTTCATATACGAAGTAACGAAATATTACATCATTCCTTCTGCCAAGTTTTCTTCTTCCTTGGAAGAATGAACTTGACTTGGGGGTTTTTTCCCCTCATCGTCTGATTCGGAGTGGGACATGGATTTCACATCCCTCCCATTGTTTTTTTTGTTCAAGCGGGATATTCCACTTGATTGTAAGACTCGTTTGTAGGTCCTTTAACATCCTTCCTGTTTTTTGAAAAAAAGGACCATCTGGCATAGGGATTATTCCGCCAGTGAGCAATATGCCCCCCTGCATATATTCCAGGGGAGCGAGTATTCGCGTCCCAATCTTTCGAAAGGTAGAACCCGTGTTATCGCTGTTTTGGCGATATGTTGCTTTGGAGCCGCTCATTTTTTGTTGATCGTTGGCAGCAAACGCCGCCTTGCCTTTGTTTTCCATACATCTTCATCGGATGAGGAAGAGTCTTGACCCATCTGATCCAATCGAGCCATTTTATCCATGAGTTCTTGGAAGGTCATCGGCTTGAAGAGGGCCATATATGGGAACACCTTTGAATTTAGGTCAAGGGTGGCTATGAACATTCCCACGCCTGCAGCTTCATCGATGCGTTGCTCGCATTTTGACCAGAGATTTCGCTATCGAGTAACATATTGAACTCAGGTCTCATTCGGTCCAACCCTTTCGTTGACCAACGCCGCCACGGTAGTGTGTTTATTTACACTGAATCTCTGAAAGAAGTGCATCTCAATTTGTTCGAAGGTGTTCACGGAGTCATTTGGGAGTTCTGCATACCATTCGAAGGCAATGCCTGCCAGACTGCTGACGAACTGTCGGAGGAGCAGTATATCGTTTTCTCCAGCGTCGCCACACATGGATTTAAAATGCGCGATGTGCTGACGAGGATTCCGGGTTCCTTTGTATATGTGGAACGTCGGAAGTATGTATTCTAGCGGGTACTGTATTTGATCGTACCAGGCCGGATATGGTCGACCAGTCTTGATTGACCTATTTGCAGCTTTACTGATATAGTGACCTTTGACTTGTTGAACGATATATCCATCCAGCTTTGCTTTTGAAATCATTTCCTCCTCAGCCGTTGATGAGGCTTGCGGAATGTTGGGGTCAAAATCACACCCCAGTTGACCAAGTCAAAACCCAGGGTCAAGTCCAAGCCAAGTGGGCCCAACCCAGGTCAAAGGGATCGGCTCCATGACAAAAGGAATGAAGCCATAAATTGGTTTAATGTAATTCTTTTTTTTATATATATGCATAGAAATAAATGTATGTAAAATAAGCAAAAAGCCAAAATTTTGTAAACCCCATGGCTTATGTGTAAAAAGAGATAAGCACATAAGGCATGGGGTGACATAAGTGCCGTTTGGCGAAGCCCAAGGGGCTATATATAAAGTGTGTAGCCTATAAAGGCAACATGATGAAAATATCACCAATAACTTTTTCTCTCTCAAAAAAAAATTAGAGTTTGTACCTCCTCCTCCTTCCTCAAGGTTATAAACCTTCTTCTTTTCTTTTGAATTAAATCAAGAGTTTAACCCTTCCTTTTTCAAAAATAAATAGTTTTTCACCATAAAACCCTTGAAGAGGAGCTCAGATCTTCCATCAAATCCCTACAAGGGGAGATTTTAAGTCTCACCTCCCCCTTTTCCCCCAAGATCCAGTCAACAGAAAGGAAGAAGAAGGATACCCGTCTCCAAAAATCCCATTCCAGGAGGATCCGAGGCTCAAAAGAAGATCCAAACATTTCTAGGAGTTTAACTTCATTCAAGATCTATTGGAGTTTAACTCCATAAATCAACCCCCTTTTTAGGAGTTTAACTCCAAATCTATACATAATCCCTCTTAGGAGTTCAACTCTAAAGCCCCCTTAGGAGTTCAACTCCTAATCCAGGGTCTAAGCCCCTTTTCCCGCTGGTGTTTCCAGCGGTCGCGTGCCGCGCACGTGACCCGCGGGTGTCCAACGGTCGCGTGCAGGGCACACGACCCGCGAGCGTTAAGCGCCCACGTGCGCCTCACGCGACGCACAGGTGATCAGCGCCCAGTGGTCGCGTGCAGCTCACGTACCCCGCTGGCACCCAGCGGTCGCATTCTGCACACGTGACCCGCTGGCGCCCAGCGGTCGCGTGCTGTGCACGTGACCCGCGGGCGCCCAGCATGCTGCACACGTGACCCATGGGCGCCCAGAGCCCAGAGGTTGAGTGCTGCGCACGTGACCCGCGGGCGCCCAACGTCCATGCGCCTGGCACGTGACCCACGTGGGCCAAGCGCCCACACGCCAGGCACGTGACCTGCAGTCGCCCAGTGCCCACGTGCCATGCATGCGTCTTTAAGACGCTCCTCACCCCTCATTTTTCGTGCACTCCACACCAGAAACACGTCCCCCATTAGGAAATTTTTTCTAACGGGGCGCTGTCCTGTACCCCGTAAAGGGGCTGCTAGCCCCCTTGACCTCCAGCCCGCTATCCAGGTAGCGAGACCCTCGTAAACTCTGCGAGGCCCCCGATATATCCAAAACCCCCTTTCAAAACACAACACACGCACACTGCACACTGAGTTCGCATGACTAGTTGACCCGTCAATCGGAGGTTCTCTCGCTCCAAAAGCAAGGGGTAATTAACGGCGGCTTAGTCCGCGGCTGCTGGAGATTCGGATCCCCATAATCAATAAACCCCCGTTTACCCTAGGCAGAGGGAATCTGTAGTACGCCTGACAAGCGACGCGTATTCCTATCTCAATAGGGTGACGAAAAATATCCTACAGATTCTGGCACGCCCGGTGGGACTTTTCTCTCCTCCCATATCCCGGGTTAAGCGTTCATGCGAACTCATTTAACATATATATACCGATGTTTGTACTAAAGTAGTTTTCTTTTCGTGCAGCAATCAATTTTCAATGACGATGTCTCCTAAGATGAATTCAGCTTTCGACTCGACCCCAATCCCGTACGTGGTCAAGATCAATGCTCGTATGGTTCTTCTTGCCAGTCTCAGCCGACAATGAGAGGAGCCACCCCATCAATTTGGTTCGGTCGTCATCTACCCTGCTGGAAGCACTCATCTGGCGGAGGTCCCGACAAACCAAGCGGCCAAACCGACCTCAAGGGGCAGGAGGCCGAACGTCATGGTCGCCAGAGCATCCCACCCCAAATGCAAATCCGTATTCAAACGGCTCTCCACTGTTCCAACTGGGGGCAAGGTTGATGCCTCCCGAAACCTTATGGTCATGCTACGGAACCCAGCAGTGGTATCAGAGCCAAGCTAGAGAATTAGACGATGTTTGTAGAATTACAAACCGAAACAATTCCGAAACAGTCGAAACAAAACCCTAGTTTCTGTCGAATTTTTAAGAGCCTCTAAAATTTTTTAAGCAACTGCAGAATATTATATATGATGTAATATGAACACCAGACAAAAATGACCCCCTTCACCGGTTTTGACCTGGCGAAAAGCTTGTTAAGATCGGCCTGGCCGGTTTTGGTAAGTCCTATTTGCCTTGTTTTCATCTGGTGCTCTGGTCTCTGGGGTTTGGTGTTTCAAGTGTTGTTTGTTTTTACTAAGATTGCATGTGATGTTATCTTTCTGTAAAGGCAATTCAGAGTGTTTCGTAGTCGTAATTTTAACATCGTTTCAGGTAATTTAGACGGCGTTAAAAATTTCGAATGAATATCAATAACCCATTTTTCACCCCTCTCTGGAAATTTTCCAAAAGTTGGAATTTTTTTGGGTTTAAAAATCTTCAAAAAATCATGCAGGTAATTCTATGTACTCTCTAAAAGAACGAAACCCTAACTCGATTCCATGACCGCCGGAATTGCTACCAAACCCTAAGGTTTGCGGTAGTTCCGCGGCACCATAGGTGAGTGTTTCCCCCAATTAGAGCAAAGCTCTGTTTGAATTTCAAAATTCAAAATTCGAAGCAACGCTTCAAATTCTTTGCGCTGCGCGCAACGCGACACGTGTCGAAAGCTGATACGCCAGCGCAGCGACCAAGGCAGCGCGCCCAATCAGAGCAAAGCTCTATTTAAAACAAAATTAAAGGAAGCAACGCTGCAGTTGCGCAAGTGCTGCGCTGCGCGACACGTGTCAGCGCAGTGGCGCTGCGCGACACGTGTCAGCGTAGATGCGCTGCGCTGTGCGACACGTGTCAGTGCAGTCGCGCAAGCGCAGCTGCGCTGCGCTGTGTGCTGCGCGACACGTGTCAGCGCAGTCGCGCAAGCGCAGCTGCGCTGCTTGACACGTGTCATGCACTGGGGCGTTTGCGCCAAATAGAATTAAATTCTAGCAAGATTTTTCTGTTCTTGTTAAAACAAGAAAATTGCCTTCTGTAAAACAGAAGCCCTTGGATCGAAGATCCAACGGTGGGGAAAATTCCCCAAATCACTCAGAGAAAGATCTCTTTAACAAATTTAACAAATTTATGGGCACTATATAAAGGCCCCTAGACCCCAATTCAAAGAAGGAACATTGTGGAGATTGAGAACCTCAAAACAGAGAGAACTCTGAAGAAATTTCAAGAAAAATGTAAAAACCTTCATAAAATAGAAGAATTTCTTCTAATAAATCATTGATCTAAGAACAAGATCAATGATCTTCATATAATAATAAGTGCTTTGCACTTTTTTATGAACCAATGGTTCTCTGATAACAAGAAAAACAAGAAAAACTTGTTTTCTTGAATCCAAAATTGGATCAAGATATTAAAACAGTGCCTTGCACTTGCAAATCTGTACTGTTGCGCTCTTGGGTTAGCGCAAGCCACCAGAGAGCGCCACGTGTCAGCTCCAGAACAACTTGCACTATACGCTTTTAAAATAGAGCATTGCTCTCTGAAATTGGTGCAACTCACCAGAGCGCGCCACGTGTCAGCAGTGCAGCAGCGCAGCGCACTGCGCTAACTGCGCTTGCGCTCACCAGAGCGTGACACGTGTCACCTCCGCATGCGCTTGCGCTCATTAATTAGTGCAAAGTGCCAGACAAATGCACTGCATTGTTTACTGAAGGGGCCAGGCCTAAGTCAAAAAGGCTCAGTAGGCCAAAATAAATTGCAATGCAATAAAAGGGGCAGAGCCCAAATAAAATTGATGCTCTGCATCATTTATAAAAGGGCTGAGCCCAAACAAAATAAAACGCAATAAAATGGCAGAGCCCAAACAAAATTGATGCTCTGCATCATTTATAAAAGTGCAGAGCCCAAACAAAATAAGAAATGCAGTGCATTATTAAACAGGGGCAAAGCCCTAGCACATGCCTAATAGGCCAAAGACAAATAAGATGTTAAACATTTCTAAACTGGACTTAGCCCAATCATGGCCGTAAGTCCTCAAATTAAATTGACCGAGCAAGATTGCTCTCCTAAATCAATTTACATCCGGTTCGAGGGTACATCTCCGAACTCCTCTGACTCCTATCGTTGTAATCCTTCAACGACGTCAGAGAGGCGACGGGTCCCGACAACCACACATCAACACGGACTGTGGGGTCCTTAAACCCGCGGACTTATGCGTCCCTAAACTAAAATACGGACTGTGGGGTCCTTAAATCCACGGACTTAAGCGTCCCTAAACTACCAATGGACCGCAATGTCCCTAAACTGGAACAATAGAGCCCCAAAACGCTCTTTTGTTGGATCTAAACGATCCCGTTTAAGTTGATCTTAGCCTCAAATATGGCTAACGTATCTCTAAACATTCAAACAGACTTTAGTCCCAAATTAGACTAGAGTCTGGAAGTAAGAGCAAAGCTCTGAAGTTCTTAAGCAAGAGCAAAGCTCTGAAAATCAAAATCTTGGAAATGGTAAAGATTTCTAAGGGCCAGGGGTCCTATTTATAAGGCTCTTACACCCCTTCAGCTCACCCGTTGATCCAACGGCCAGGATCTTGCCACCGCTGCGCTCACGTGCGCGCCACATGAGCGCAACGGTGGGGGGCATTTGTTTCCCCCAATCAGAGCAAAGCTCTGTTTGAATTTCAAAATTCAAAATTCAAAGCAACGATTCAAATTCTTTGCGCTGTGCGCAACGCGCCACGTGTCGAAAGCTGATACGCCAGCGCAGCGCCCAAGGCAGCACGCCCAATCAGAGCAAAACTCTATTTAAAACAAAATTAAAGGAAGCAACGCTTCAGTTGCGCAAGCGCTGCGCTGCGCGACACGTGTCAGCGCAGATGCGCTGCGCCGTGCGCTGCGCGACACGTGTCAGCGCAGTCGCGCAAGCGCAGTTGCGCTGCGCCGTGCGCTGCGCGACACGTGTCAGCGCAGTCGCGCAAGCACAGTTGCGCTGCGCTCTGCGATGCTTGATACGTGTCATGCACTGGGGCGTTTGCGCCAAACAGAATTAAATTCTAGCAAGATTTTTCTGTTCTTGTTAAAACAAGAAGATTGCCTTCTGTAAAACAGAAGCCCTTGGATCGAAGATCCAACGCTGGGGAAAATTCCCCAAATCACTCAGAGAAATATCTCTTTAACAAATTTAACAAATTTATGGGCACTATATAAAGGTCCCTAGACCCCAATTCAAAGAAGGAACATTGTGAGAGATTGAGAACCTCAAAACAGAGAGAACTCTGAAGAAATTTCAAGAAAAAGGTAAAAACCTTCATAAAATAGAAGAATTTCTTCTAATAAATCATTGATCTAAGAACAAGATCAATGATTTTCATATAATAATAAGTGTTTTGCACTTTTTTATGAACCAATGGTTCTCTGAAAACAAGAAAAACAAGAAAAACTTGTTTTCTTGAATCCAAAATTGGATCAAGATATTAAAACAGTGCCTTGCACTTGTAAATCTGTACTGTTGCGCTCCTGAGTTGGCGCAAGCCATCAGAGAGCGCCACGTGTCAGCTCCAGAACAACTTGCGCTATGCGCTTTTAAAATAGAGTATTGCTCTCTGAAATTGGTGCAACTCACCAGAGCGCGCCACGTATCAGCAGCGCAGCGCACTGGCGCAGCGTGTTCACACCATAATATTGCATTATTATATTCCCCATTCTTATTCTTTTTATAAATAAACAGGTGCTTTTGACGCATGTCTGCTACATGTTACAGGTTACAGGTTCTTAGACAGAAAACAGTGAAAACGATGTAAAGACAATGAAAAAGTGGACTTTGACCAACAAATAGAAGGATCTTAGTCAAGCCTACACAAAAGATCAGTACAAGACAACGCAAGGTCCAAGATTACAAAGCAAACGGTTAAAAGTCCACTGCAATTGTTCACTGGAGATCTGGAAGAAATAGAGAAGCCAAATTGAATAAAGATCCAAAGAAATAAAAAGCCCAAGAAGCCCAGAATCAGTTCCAAAATTTCCAGACATAAAATTTTACCAAAGCTTGGAAGTCTACTTTGACTAGGTCTTCCTAAGGATATTTTGGTAAATGCAGACATGCGAATCAATTGTAACCTAGGGTTTCTATCTCCTATAAATAGAAGCCCAAGTCCTTGTATTCTTTTCATGCCTCCTTTTAATAATAAAATTCAGAATTCTTTATGGGGAGCATCGGTGCCTCTCTTCAATTCATCTATTCAGATCTGACAATCCTGCGTAAATGTTTGGAGAGATCCATCTGTAAAGTAAGTAGATTTATTTATTTTCTTGCCCTAGGTAATTTCAATTCCTGCCCTAGATTAAATTTAATTTCCTTGCCCTAGTTAGAACTTTAATTCAATTGCCCTAGATAGTATAATTAGGTTTCTAGATTTAATAACCAATCCGAACACCCTTCGGAATTAACTCGTAAGAGCGAATCGGAAATTCACAACATCCCTGTGGACCGACCCGTACTCACCGGCTAGCTTCATGCGACGCCATTCTTGATTGCGGTTAATAGATAGTTTGTGAGATAAATTAAATGGCGCCGTTGCCGGGGATGGCGTGTCATTTTCTTTTTGCAATTTCGGGTTAATATAAAATTAAAAAATTATAAAAACTGAAAAATCAAAAAAAATATAAAAATATATCATCTGTTATTTTTGGGAAGGGTATTTTTGTGTGAATTTTGCAGGATCTACGAACAAATTCGGATTTAGAAATCTAAAGAGATCAAAACAGCAAATATCAAATCCGAACAAACAGAGGAATATCACAATAGACAACAGAAGAAATTTGGAGGACCGAGTCAAACAAGAAGAATCGTGGTGATCTGGTCCACAAAAAAAAAAAAAAAACGGCCGGACCGACCAACCCGCGGCGGAACCGCCGCATGACCCCCTTCTGGCCGCGGAACCGCCGCGCTCTGGTGCACCAGAAAAAAAAAATGGTTCCGCCACTGGAAATCTCTGTGAGTTTTTTCTCTCCTCCTCTGCAAATCTCCGATATATCTTCTGAAAATCTCCTGCAGGATTCTTTGCGCTTAAAAAAAATCTTTCCCCTTCCAAATAACAATCTTGTGCAGGATTCTTTGCGCCGCGCATAAAATAAAAATATTTGATTGCAAGCGATTTTTCTGTTTTGCATATTTTTAAAACTGACTTTAAGGGGCTTTTAACCAATTCAAATTGGGTGGGGATTTCATCACCCTTCTCAGGACCCCAGAAATCACATAAGGCATTTGCATTGACCAAATCTTTAATTAAAAAATACTAGACTCAGCCCTAAGGACTTCGAGCTCAATAGGACAGAGGACTAGTTATAGGCATCGGCCGTTTATCCTAACCTGACTTTGCGGTGACTAGGCAAGTGTGTCAAGGCTAGTGGTTTTTAATTAGGCCCACTACTGTGGTTCCTTCCCACTTACCTGGCACTTACCTGGCCGCAATTGGCGGTGAAGAGGCGGTTTGAGGTCCTATTTCTAATCCTAGTTAGGAGCTGTCTAGCCGACCTAGGTGACCCTAGATCTAGGCCTGATTGTGCATTTTTGGTTGATCGAAAGTGTGTCTTAGCCCTTTATCGAAAATCTTTTTTGCAAAAAGTCCAAACAAATAGAAAAAAGGAAAAAGGAAAAATCTTTTATAAACAACTTGCAAATTTTTGCCGCTAAGAAATCCTTGCACCACCTACCTTCTTTCTCTTCTTTTTCTTCTATCATGGGTACCACACATCATAAATCTCTTGCCGAACTTTGGTTTCCCGAACCTAACTTTGCCTCGTACGTCAATTGTTTCGGTCGATTTAAAGACGATCCTTCCATGCCTAAAATATCTTTGAAAGATCAAATAGAAGCATCTAGGAGAAACAGTTTGACTTTGCAACCTACTTTGTGTCAACCAAGTCAACCTTTACTACCTCCATATGTTGATACCACTTTTTCAAGTCCTGCTGTCACTCCTAAGCCGATGTCTATTGCTGAGCATATTGCTCAATCTCGCAGCCGATCTTTCACCCCTCTCCACTTCTCTAGTTCTAGGAATCCACAAGACTATTCACCTTTTTATCCACATGTTGACCCTACCCCTGTCCAACCACCCACTTCCTACCAGTCCTACCCGACTTTCCCACTTTCACTAGACACTGTTTCTACACAGCCTTTTGGGAGTTTCACATATCCAAACAATTTCGAATCTTTTACCGAAACCCCCTTACCACCCAAGTCTAGTTTGGAAGAGTCATTGGAGGCTTATATCTTAGCAACAAATAAAATGACTAGGAATGTGGAACCGTCTGTGGCCGCCCTTATGCAACCTAGTGAACCGGTAGCTAGTTTCCCGCTAGCTCAAAATTTTTCAATGTATAAAGAGGCGGTTGGACAGAGTGAGAATGTGAGAGGATTTCCAAATCAAACATACCCATACCCAGTTGAAGCCCACAACTCCGGTTTTCCATCGATTGTCCCAAATAGTTCACCAGTTGAAAATAAAAACGAGTTATGTGATTTTGTAGTGCTTGATTTGCCAGATTGTGAAGAACCCCTTTCTAGTGAAACCACACTTAATCCTTTCGATCTTTACACCTCCAATCTAGAACCTAAATCGATAAATATCCATGCTTTTGATGAGGTGTCAGAAAAAATTGATTTTCACTTGATTGAGGATATAGACGCCGGGAATATTTTGGATGATGAACCCGTCGATTTGATTGAAATTTTATGTCCAATTCATCATCCCGAGTCATGAATTGTTTCTCCCGAACTTCATAGGCGTCTTGATTTTGATGATAATGGCATGGATGAGATAAATATTGAGGAGAATTATGAGGATAGTATTGAGGAGAGTAGTGAGGATAATATTGAGATTGAACCATTTTTGTTTGATGTGTCGGATTTTCCAATTCATCGTCCTGAACCTTTAACTGTTATATCACCCTCCCTCCTTTCCATCGTTCCGACCACGCAAAAGATCACGCTTGAAGACTGTGATCTTGAAAAATTTTCCTTTGAATCTGACACAGTTCTCACAGCCGATAACACTTACGAGTGTTTCACTTTTTCGGACGACGCGGAAGACTCACTGCCCGAGTTTGAGTCCTTTGAATTTTCAGAAGAGTTGGTTGAACCATCAGACTCGGTTGCTTACAGTTGTTTCGAACCATTGATGGAATTTTTCAAGTTCGAGACAGTTTACTACGGTGAGAATGAGACTATCCCTAATTCACTCCCTTTCGTTCTTCCTATCGTTCCGACCATGCAAGAGACCGTTACGCTCTCATCTCCTATACCAAGTTCGACGTGCCCATGTTTTCTTGAGAATCTTGAGGGATTTGACCCCATTTCTCGACGAGTTGATAGGATAGCGCAATCGCTTTTAACACATCGGTCATCACATATTGCGCTAATTTATTCACTCGATTTACACCCTCAAGATCGTACTCCACTTCTTTCTCCTTTCCGCCATTCTTCTCCTCCATCGAGACCGTATTCTACCCTTCTTCCCACACGGTCTCGTGTGTTTCTCATTTCTTTCCTTTACACCCCATTATTTCACCAACTTAGCCATTACCATGATAAATTTTTTGAATGGTTGGTGCTAATCTTTGGCTTGTGTAAGGCCAAGCTTAAGTTTGGGGGGGAACCTTATTGTATATATGTATATATATTTTTGTTTTCTTTTTCTATAAAAAATAAAAAAAATTCAAAACATTAAAAATATAAAAAAATTATAAATAAATAAACAGGAGAGCACCGGCATTTTGACCCTCTTGGTTTAGCATGACAGTGAGGACACTGTTAAGTTCAAGTTTGGGGGTATGCTCGGTACGTCTTCTTCCTTCGCATTCATATGTATATTTTTGCATTTGCATATTTATTTGAAAACCCATAAAAATTGAAAAATTTCAAAAATTATAAAAATTAATGTATTCAATTCTGGTTAATTGACTAGAGTTTGACAAATAGGTCAACTGGATAGGAAAAACTAGATCTTAGACTTAGAAAATTAAAAACCCTAAAATAACCTTCTTTAAAGTTTAACGGTAGAAAGTATATGTCTTTGTAGTTTATTTAGAAATAAGCAAATTTTGGGTTCACTTCTTGGGCTAAGTCGAAACGAAGGAAAAGTATTGAAACTTTTATTAGAGTATAAGTTTGAAAAATAATTCTGAGCTTAAGTCTAGATTCTGAAAACGTATACCCTACAAAATGCACAATCACGCACCTTGAAACTTGGAATAGTAGAAGAGACCTTGAAATGCTCTTGTCTAAAGTCCTTAGTACAATGAAAAGAAAAGAAAAGAAAAAGTGAATAAAGAAAAAAAAATGGACACTGGTTTTTGTGATTACTTAAGACTGTAAAAATAGAAAAATATTTAGTGAGGGTGCCTCATCACCTAGTGCCTTAGACCAACTGGTTTGGGAGTCACTGCTAAAGCCTTGGGTGTTGCAAGACTAGGAAGTACGCTTTAAAGTGCTAACGCATCTTGTAATCGGTCGTTGGTACCTCAAGAAGTATTAACGGTCGCATGAAGGATGTGTAAGCAAAATTCAATTAAAAATTCACCTACTAATAAGTACTTTGGACAACGGACAAGGGCATGATTGCTTGATTTGAATTTCCAAGTGTAGGGGTGATTTATACACACACGTGGTGATATGTGATTGGAGTTTAGATGAGAGAAAGGAGTGAAGAATAGAACTTGTATCTTTAGTAAGGGTTGATAGAAATTCCTAAGTGGAGATGGAACCCTAGAAGGAAAACTTAAGAGATGCCGAAAGCTAAGTAGGTCTACATAACATATATAATCTTAAGTTAAATGATGAGGAAGCGTGAAGAATATGGGTGGATAATTTACGAGTCGAAGATAATAGAATTCCTTGTTAGAAAACCTAATTGGAAAATAAGAGTTAATAGACCGAATTGATAGGATTTTGTGGGTAGTATCCGCTGAAAACCCTCAGGAGACAACACTCCTCCTACTAGGGACACCTAGAGGTTTAACGGCTTGTTGCACGAGCTCAGTGCAATCGCGTTTCCCTGCGAAAGTGTAGTTAGGATTTTAGTGAATAAAAATAAGTTTGCTCGAGGACGAGCAAAAGATAAGTTTGGGGGTATTTGTTCACACCATAATATTGCATTATTATATTCCCCATTCTTATTCTTTTTATAAATAAACAGGTGCTTTTGACGCATGTCTGCTACATGTTACAGGTTACAGGTTCTTAGACAGAAAACAGTGAAAACGATGTAAAGACAATGAAAAAGTGGACTTTGACCAACAAATAGAAGGATCTTAGTCAAGCCTACACAAAAGATCAGTACAAGGCAACGCAAGGTCCAAGATTACAAAGCAAACGGTTAAAAGTCCACTGCAATTGTTCACTGGAGATCTGGAAGAAATAGAGAAGCCAAATTGAATAAAGATCCAAAGAAATAAAAAGCCCAAGAAGCCCAGAATCAGTTCCAAAATTTCCAGACATAAAATTTTACCAAAGCTTGGAAGTCTACTTTGACTAGGTCTTCCTAAGGATATTTTGGTAAATGTAGACATGCGAGTCAATTGTAACCTAGGGTTTCTATCTCCTATAAATAGAAGCCCAAATCATTGTATTCTTTTCATGCCTCCTTTTAATAATAAAATTTAGAATTCTTTATGGGGAGCATCGGTGCCTCTCTTCAATTCATCTATTCAGATCTGACAACCCTGCGTAAATGTTTGGAGAGATCCATCTGTAAAGTAAGTAGATTTATTTATTTTCTTGCCCTAGGTAATTTCAATTCTTGCCCTAGATTAAATTTAATTTCATTGCCCTATTTAGAACTTTAATTCAATTGCCCTAGATAGTATAATTAGGTTTTTAGATTTAATAACCAATCCGAACACCCTTCGGAATTAACTCATAAGAGCGAATCGGAAATTCACAACATCCCTGTGGACCGACCCGTACTCACCGGCTAGCTTCATGCGACGCCGTTCTTGATTGCGGTTAATAGATAGTTTTTGAGATAAATCACAGCGCACTGCACTAACTGCGCTTGCGCTCATCAGAGTGTGACACGTGTCACCTCCACATGAGCTTGTGCTCATTAATTAGCGCAAATCGCCAGACAAATGCACTGCATTGTTTACTGAAGGGGCTAGGCCCAAGTCAAAAAGACCTAGTAGGCCAAAATAAATTGCAATGCAATAAAAGGGGCAGATCCCAAATAAAATTGATGCTCTGCATCATTTATAAAAGGGCAGAGCCCAAACAAAATAAAACGCAATAAAATGGCAGAGCCCAAACAAAATTGATGCTCTGCATCATTTATAAAAGGGCAGAGCCCAAACAAAATAAGAAATGCAGTGTATTATTAAACAGGGGCAAAGCCCTAGCACAGGCCTAATAGGCCAAAGACAAATAAGATGTTAAACATTTCTAAACTGGACTTAGCCCAATCATGGCCGTAAGTCCTCAAATTAAATTGACTGAGCAAGATTGCTCTCCTAAATCAATTTACATCCGGTTCGAGGGTAAATCTCTGAACTCCTCTGACTCCTATCGTTGTAATCCTTCAACGATGTCAGAGAGGTGACGGGTCCCGACAACCACACATCAACACGGACTGTGGGCTCCTTAAACCCGCGGACTTATGCGTTCCTAAACTAAAATACGGACTGTGGGGTCCTTAAATCCAAGGACTTAAGCGTCCCTAAACTACCAATGGACCGCAATGTCCCTAAACTACCTATGGACCACTACGTCCCTAAACTGGAACAATAGAGCCTCCAAACGCTCTTTTGTTGGATCTAAATGATCCCGTTTAAGTTGATCTTAGCCTCAAATATGGCTAACGTATCCCTAAACATTCAAATAGACTTTAGTCCCAAATTGGACTATAAGACCCCCAATCAACTTTGGTTCAAGGGTACATCTCCGAACTCCTCTGACACATGTCGTTGTAATCCTTCAACGTCGTCAGAGAGGTGACGGGTCCCGACGGCCATATATTAAATGGACCACTATGTCCCTAAACTGGAAATGGATCTAGACGATCCCGTTAAGTAGATCTTAGCCTGGAAATTAGACTAACGTATCCTTACCAAACGTTTAAGTTGATCTTAGCCTCAAATATGGCTAATGTATCCTTAAACCAAAACCCAAAATCCAAATCTAAGAAAGTACGGATTTGGACTAATCCACGTCCTACGGGCGACGAAATAAATAGTCTCCGTATACAATCCACGGGCAACCACAAACAAAACAAACACACACGACACGAAGTGAAATTCTGGAGAAGGAGAAAGTTGTTACCGTGATGCGGTAGCGTAATTAACTGCAGGGGCTTGCGCCTGCAGAGAAGAGCGTCCCCACAATCAAAAACCCCTCTAAGGAGGGGGAATCTGACGAAGTCTGCTACATCGGCCGCATCCATCTAAACCTCCGATACACGGTGCCATAAATCAACTTGGCATCTTCGGAGAGGTGGACGGATAAAACCAAATAGCATCTGCCCCGAATCTCAGGCAAGACGTCCAGTCTTGGCCGCCGTTCGGAGGGAAACAGTGAGGCCAGGATTGGCCCTTCTACGGTTGGTCCGTAGGTAATTTGGCATATTTTGGGTATTTTTTTAAACTCCGCTCAAGTGTTGAGCCCTCTGGGAAATGTGGGTGTTTGTTGATTCGATCGAAATGTTTAACATCGTCTAGCTATCTATGAATTATGATACAATATTTGGAATCCATAATAATCGATTTTGAGAAAACTGATTTGAATTTTGTAAACCGAGCAATTTAGTCTCAGTTGATCGGTTGCCACGGGATTTTGATATGGATCAAAAGTCCGTCGCAATGACGTAGAGTACGCGGATACACGCGGGGTAACATTACTAGATAGCCACGCCCCATAGCCCCGACCAAGTGACTGTAGGAGAACCCCGTTGCCTAAAGCATCCGTTCGGGTGCTCGTGGTCGCGGTGTTCCGCCTAAGTGCACTTCGTCGACGGCAACGGGGGTGCGGCCGTCTACTAAAGTTTCCGACGAGCATTCGATCAGGATGTCGGGAATCTTGTTGAATTGCCCGACTTGTTATTGAAAAGCGTTTTCAATAACGAGACTAAAATGCGGGGTTTATAATTGTTAGGCATGAAATTCGGAATATGTGATATTCCGGGTTTATGATGTCTAAGGAATTCATATGGTTAGGCATGAAATCCTAAATATGTGATATTTCGGGTTTATGATGTCTAAGGTAGTTGCGGATTCTAATTGTTGTAGTTCTCACTTTCTTTTCTACGACCGTAGGTGTAATATGTGGTGTATCGCCGGTTTCGTTGCTATATGTCAACGATAATTGGGATACGCATATTTACTTACGTTGATGACATGTGATGTTATTGTTAGTTATATGTATGCCCTAGAGGCCATTACTGTACATAGGATGTATATTGTAGTGGATGCTTGGACATATATAGGGAGGACTTTCTTGCTCGATATGATAGTATGCTATCTGGTTGCTCTTTTTCTTAACATGTTGACTTGTATACGTGATGCTGTCTTGCTCTCATATGTTGACAAAGCCCTTTAGGATGTGTACTTTACACCCAGGACTATGATGGAGATCATACTAGTGGGGCCAGGGGTAGTCCACAAGTACACCCTATAATTGTTCCTAGTTGAGGGAGTATTGAGACAGGGCATCGATACTCCAGAGTAGACTAGCGTATACGCATCTTGACCCATATGATGGGTGATGGATGATCCCACATCCATTGGTGTTTGACATCAAAGATGGTGTACGGGTGCTCAGTGGAGACTGGGTACACTTAACGGACTCGCCGAGAACTCCTAGATGGTATTATACCTATCGTCAGATAGCTGTTCTCCGGTGACACTGGTACAGATTAGTCTGTCAACCCAAGATCGTCATAGAGTCTCGTGTGATTCCTACTGTGCTTTAATTTCCACCATACCACGGTCAAGAGACCGTGCAAAAAGGTGGTTTTTGGGTACAGTCCCGAGTCACATGGAGGCAATGAGCGATAGGAGGGGATTCTTCTCTCCCGGTATTGGGAGTTGATGTTGCGCTATACTCGATTGGCCATAACATGAAATTCCTGGCCAGGGTTGCCGAGATTTACTGGTAAGTGTTATCAGTAGTTTCTCGAACCATTATGGACTTTGCATCGGCATGACTTATCAGGCTATTAGGGTTTGACGTTTTACCACCCCCAGGCGATGATATGCGACATATCTGACGAAGAGACCGGACTGTACGGTAGTGTTACTGTCAGGCTTTTGCAGGAATTAGAGCGGGCTTGCTTGCTGATCTTCTGATCGTTCAATAGCCAGGTAGCCGTTACGTCCAGTTAGTACCGCTGACGGCTTGTGGGTGCTTGATGTGATCATCACCTACTGCCGGCGTATTGACGAGTCTTTAGAGGCCTACACAGAGGTTTCACAGGTTTAGGCAAAACGAAGTAGGAGCACATATGTGATATGTGCGGGACCAAGATTAATACGAGTATGTGATACCGTATTCTATTCTCACGATATAAAGTATCGATCGGTTATATGTGATATAGCCGGGTTATCCAATCAAATGTTGATTCGATAAGTCGATACTGTATCGGTTGGTTATATGCGATATAGCCGGGTTATCGAATCAAGTGTTGATTCGATATAATGATACAAATAATATTAGTCGGTCATATAAGATATAACCGGATTATTAAATCAAGTGTTGATTTAATGATTTAATGTATAATTATATATTTGATATATTAATTTGCTTTAACTAATATTATCTCACTTAAACATTTGTTTTTCTCACATGTGCACACTTAATATATATGTGATATATATTAATTGTGTTTCTTTTTGTGTCATGGTTGATGATACAAGCTACATGGGAGTATGAGACTTACACCATGATAAAGATAATGTAGGGTTTATTTATTTAGTGTAAATCAATTATTAATTGGATAATGGTCACATGGCATGAAGCTTTGAGAAGCTTGGAGACCCATTGACTAGTCCACTAGTTTTGTCTTATACTAGATATTTTGTTAACCCAACCATTATCTTAACTCATGGTTAAGTCTCTACATGAGACATATTGGATATTTTCTCACCCATGGTTGCCATTCTCACTCACAACATTATCTCTCTTCATCTTCCTCTTCAAAGCTCAAGTGCTCTCTAGCTCTTGATCAAGTGAGAAACCCTAGTAAGAAAATTAATTCCAAAGTGAGCAAAAAATCCTACTTCATCATCCTCTACTAGATTAATACTTTAGTATAGGGTGTTAGCTTCACTAATCCCACATTAGTGAAGAGGGTACCTTGGGTTAGTGTCTCCTCGACGTAGATCATCTTCGGCCTCGAAGACTTCAATCAAGATCGTTGCTTTCTTCTCATAGATCCATTTAAGAGTCCGCAAGATCATTTCATCGCAGTGAAGGGACTACTACACGGAGCTATTGAAGTGAAGGACCGGTCTACAAAGGTTGTATTCCTCATTCACTTAGATGTTAAGTTGTTAACATTGCTTGTTTGTTTAAATTTCTAGTTAAAGATTCTTTGTTAGAGTTATTTAGAATGGCAAAAATTTAAATACGGCATGGACGATACCTCCCGAAACTTTGCTGCTGTCCTACGTAACCCTACAGTGGTATCAGTGCCAATCTAGAAATTTAGCCTGTGTTTAACATCAAAGATGGTGTACGGGTGCTCAGTGGAGACTAGGTACACTGAACGGACTCTCCGAGAACTCCTAGATGGTATTATACCTATCTTCAGATAGCAGTTCTCTGGTGACACTGGTTCAGATTAGTCTGTCGACCCAAGATCCTCATAGAGTCTCGTGTGGTTCCCACTATGCTTTGATTTCCACCATACCACGGTCAAGAGACCGTGCAAAAAGGTGGTTTTTGGGTACAGTCCCAAGTCACATGGAGGCAATGAGCGATAGGAGGGGATTCGTCTCTCCCGGTATTGGGAGTTGATGTTGCGTTATGCTCGATTGGCCATAACATGAAATCCTTAAACAGGGTTGCTGAGATTTACTGGTAAGTGTTATCAGTAGTTTCTCGAACCGTTATGAACCTTGCATCGGCATGACTTATCAGGCTATTGGGGTCTGATGTTTTACCATCCCTAGGCGATGATATGCGACATATCTAACGAAGAGACCGGACTATACGGTAGTGTTACTGTCAGGCTTTTGCAGGAGTTAGAGCGGGCTTGCTTGCTGATCTTCTGATCGTTCAATAGCCGGGTAGCCGTTACGTCCAGCTAGTACCGCTGACGGCTTATGGGTGCTTGATGTGATCATCACCTATTGTCGGCGTATTGACGAGTCTATTGGGGTCTGATGTTTTACCACCCCCAGGCGATGATATGCGACATATCTGACGAAGAGACCGGACTATACGGTAGTGTTACTGTCAAGCTTTTGCAGGAGTTGGAGCGGGCTTGCTTGCTGATCTTCTGATCGTTCAATAGCCGGGTAGCCGTTACGTCCAGCTAGTACCGCTGACGGCTTGTGGGTGCTTGATGTGATCATCACCTACTGCCGGCGTATTGACGAGTCTTTAGAGTCCTACACAGAGGTTTTACTGGCTCAGGCAAAATGAAGTAGGAGCACATATGTGATATGTGCGGGACCGAGATTAATACGAGTATGTGATACCGTATTCTATTCTCGCGATATAAAGTATCGATCGGTTATATGTGATATAGCTGGGTTATCGAATCAAATGTTGATTCGATAAGTCGATACTGTATCGGTTGGTTATATGCGATATAGCCGGGTTATCGAATCAAGTGTTGATTCGATATAATGATACAAATAATATTAGTCGGTCATATGAGATATAACCGGATTATTAAATCAAGTGTTGATTTAATGATTTAATGTATAATTATATATTTGATATATTAATTTGCATTAACTAATATTAGCTCACTTAAACATTTGTTTTTCTCACATGTGCACACTTAATATATATGTGATATATATTAATTGTGTTTCTTTTTGTGTCATGGTTGATGATACAAGCTACATGGGTGTATGAGACTTACACCATGATAAAGATAATGTAGGGTTTATTTATTTAGTGTAAATCAATTATTAGTTGGATAATGGTCACATGACATGAAGCTTTGAGAAGCTTGGAGACCCATTGACTAGTCCACTAGTTTTGTTTTATACTAGATATTTTGTTAACGCAACCATTATCTTAACTCATGGTTAAGTCTCTACATGAGACATATTGGATATTTTCTCACCCATGGTTGCCATTCTCACTCACAACATTATCTCTCTTCATCTTCCTCTTCAAAACTCAAAAACTCTCTAGCTCTTGATCAAGTGAGAAACCCTAGTGAGAAAATTAATTCCAAAGTGATCAAAAATCCTACTTCATTATCCTCTACTAGATTAGCACTTTAGTATAGGGTGTTAGCTTCACTAATCCCATATTAGTGAAGAGGGTAGCTTGGGTTAGTGTCTCCTCAACGTAGATCATCTTCGGCCTCGAAGACTTCAAGCAAGATCGTTGCTTTCTTCTCATAGAGCCATTCAAGAGTCCGCAAGATCATTTCATCGTAGCTAAAGGACTATTAAACAGAGCTATTGAAGTGAAGGATCAGTCTACAAAGGTTGTATTCCTCATTCACTTAGATGTTAAGTTGTTAACATTGCTTGTTTATTTAAATTTCTAGTTAAAGATTCTTGGTTAGAGTTATTTAGAACGGAAAAAATTTAAAAAAGGCATGGACGATGCCTCCTGAAACTTTGCTGCTGTCCTAGGTAACCCTACAGTTATGTATTGCTGGGATATGTTATATTGAATCGTCGTGTTTGAATAGCCGGGTTTTTTTGCGTGAGATGAGAGTTTTTCATTTTCATTCATATAAAAACTTGTATGTAATATTATTTTATTGGGGCACTTCCGGGTTGAGGATGATGTCACCATTGATGTATATTATTTACTTTTCCGCATTAGGATAGACCTAAAGCGTGGAGCACAATTAACCGGGTTCTAGAGTCCAGAGGGAGACCATCTTGAGGAGTCGAGACTGGGTCTCCTAACGCTAGAATTGGTAGGGTTGTTTGCCGCTCTCGTAGGGGTCTAGGGATATGGGTTTGGCTATTCATCACGACCGTGGAATCCGTATTTTTTACTGGGTTAATTTAAAACACGGAATTCCTAGTATATTCAATATTTCATATGTGGACTTCTGCTGCTGATATTCTGTGATGTGATCATTTTATATGATGATACGAATGTTGTTATTATATATATGATATATAATAAATGTTGCTTATGTTTTGCACCTGCGCTAGTCCCGCCCCGCTATGCCGTTAGTTAAGTAACATAACGGTGCATAACGGGATATTATGGCGAATGCGGATGGTATAAGCGTACGTTCTATTTTCGTTTCATTATCTGTGATGTTTAGGAAGCATTAATGATGGGACTTCATTAATGAGATTAATGAGAAGAAAGAAACCTAAAGATATCGTAGAATCAAATTTTCAAAAAAGGGTAGCTCTAGTTTTTTCTTTGCATAGCGGTATTCCTTTATGAATATCCAGCACCTCATTCGATGAGGAAAGAGCCGAGATCCCTTCACCGGGAGTGACCTCTTTAGCAAAAAGCTAGCAGATGCTACAGCCCACTCGGTTTTGTCTTTTAATTGCTTCTCTAGTTCTTTCTTTGCATAGCGGTTTTCGTTGTAGAATATCCAGCACTTCAATCGATGAGGAAAGAGCCGAGATCCCTTCACCGGGAGTGACCTCTTTAGCGAAACTAGCAAAAGCCTAAAAAACACTCCCTTTCAAAATCACTCAATTCTACAACGACATCAAGTTAATTATGCAAAGGGTTTTCTTAAAACCTGTCATAGCCCTCCGTCATTTCAGATAAGGACTATTTAGTATTCGTGCTACGTTTGTTGGCCTTCGTCAAGACGTAGTGTGCGATAGCTGATTAGTGCTTATCTGCTCAAAAGCATGCGATGCGATTGGATTAGGGTAGTCGTGCGACTTTGTTGGCCTTCGTCAAGGGTCCCTGTTACGCCGTGCTTCCCAGTAGATGGAAACGATAACGTGGCAAGCTCGCAACGTATTTATTATGAGAAGGCTGTTTCTCGAAATAAATACGCTAAGCGTCTATAAGCAACATAAAATAACAAGAACAAACAAAAAAATGAAACCCAACTCTGATTTATTACATTCGTGATTCATAGTAGACAAAATATCTGAATACAAGATATTTAACATGATAAGCCTTAACAAGGAGCCATACATAAATAAGATGAAATGAAATGAAAAGCTGAATGAAACTATACGTCTGTTTGTGATGTGAACTTGTTGTACTCCTTTTCGACCACTTCTATCTTCTCTATCTCAATATCACCTGACGAACATTCCAAGAATAGAAAGAAGTGGGTGGAATGCCCGTCAGCGAACTAACGCTCGGTAAGTCCCAATAGAGATGTGTGATATATAAATTGAGTGCAAAATTACATGTAATTTAGTATAAATGGAAATTGTAATATGTGAACAAGTATGGTAATGTATATGGCAACTATATCAGCATGGAAATGTAACATGAGCATAGCAAACAAGTATAACATGACCGTGGAGTGTAGGTATAATGAATATGAAGTGAATGTAAGTGTCCTAAAAGGTCTCTAAAAGGGTACAAGTAACGAGCGTGAGTTCAAGTGTGAATGTCAACCAATCTCAAGAGTATTCTCGAACCCAAGGCTATCGTCCAGAGGCAAGGAATCACGGGCCTAAAATAGTGGGACTTTAATTGTTATTGAAGTATTCCAAACCCAACAGGGTATCATCCAGGGGCTTGGAAATACGGCCCTCATTCATGAATTCGTGATTTGTACCGTTTCCGCCCGGTACCACAGCAGCATGATTTGTACCGTTTCAGCCCGGTACCACAGCAGCATTATTTGTATTAATGGGACTCATGAGATTCCGTTGGATTCATACTCAAACTACCCCAACACCCCGTGTTTATGATTAAAATTACAAGTCTTGCCCAAATCCATGAATACATAAGAGAGTGCAATTCAAGTATCGAGTCAAGTTCAAGTATTCAAGTCAATGGTTCATGTATTCATGTCAAATGTTCATGTCAAGTCATTACGTATTCATGTTCGGGTCAAGTCGAGTCAAGTGTACATATAGGGTTCAGGTATTCATGATTGAGTCGTGTCAAGATCAAGTCAATTCTAATATGTAATGATTTAAGCACAAGTCATATAATTAAAAATAAATAAGCAATTACAGAACATGATATGAGATAAGTATACAAGTAACGTCCAAAACAATGTTGTAAATATGTGATATGTTCGACTAGTTAATCAAGTCATTTGAAATCAGAATATAAACGAAAACATAGCCTTAAGTGTTATTCACACGTGAGTTCTATTCTCGCCTAAATACGACTATCAGTTTGGGAAATATACATGTTTTCGTATCGTCGCAAAACAGATCAGAATCTGTTTAGCACCGTCACACATTTTTAAACTGCAGTTCAAGTTAATTTCTATCGGGTTTCTGGTTACAAAAATTATTAGAAAATTATAGGTATTTCGATTTAATTATCCAAAACACCAAGATTCGCACGATTTGGATTTCTGAAGCTCTAGTTATAATCGTTTTAATATCAGCGTTTAAAACAGAAATTCAGATTTCTGAATAGCAACTATATGTTATATTGCAAAGCCTATATCGAGTTATTTCATGAATTTCTAAGTAATATAGTATACATAAAATTATAGTTCTATAAATTGTGCATCTATGTATCTAAAGTTTGTCACAAACGAACATCGGGTGTTCGAGTTATGTCCAATTTAAAATCAGTGTGCGAATCATGACAGATTCTGTCCAGATTCGCCGCTTAATATTGTACCGCAATTTTTATATCTTACGTCGGTTTTCAGTAAGAACTTAAAACTAAGAAAATATGTATTATTCGATGTATATATCCAAAACACCTAAGTTTGCTAAATTTGGATATCGGTATACCAAATTATGTGTCCTAGAAATTGACTGATAACTGCAGTTTTCTGTTTTACGAACAATGAATAAAACGATATAATTCCTAAACCGTTAAGCAATTTGATCTGAAATTTTTACAGCATGTATAAAATAATATATTCTATCATATGTAAATTTATTGAAGTTTCAAAAAGTAAAAATTAATTTCTAAAAATTATTTTAAAAGTAAAGGTATTGATGTCATATGTGAGAAATGAGAAAACCATGGTATTTATTCATAATTTCATTTTTTTTACAAACTTTAAATAAATTAATTTAAAATACAACAAAAAACGATGCAATCCTAATTGGTTACTATGAAATCTTAACATATGGGTTGAGAGTAATGAAAAAGACTTTACAAACTATATATTTGTGTATGTTTGTGTGTGCTCATTATTTATATATGTATCCATTTAATTAATTATTTAGGGACTATAATATGACAAGTGAAGTTTTTTATAGCAATATAAAAAAGAGAAAGAGAAAGAGATGGAGGGAGGGAAAAAGAGAAGTGACTTACATACACAAGCTGGTATTGTCACCGGGCTTATCTATCCACCGATAATCTCACGTTACTAGCGAGATTTTCTTGAAACTTCTTGGTGTTCTTCTTCTAGGACTCTATGTGAAGAGAGAGAAGTGAGAGATAGAAAAATGTGAGGAAGAAAAAGAAAGAGGGAGACAAATAAAGATGGTGTAATGGTGAATTATCTATAATAATATATGCATTCAACATGGGAATTAAAAGAGAAATGAAAGATCACCATTTATTTTGGAAATGAAAGGTCCCATTTATAAGTTATGAGAAAAATAAAAATTGATAAAAAATAATTGCAAGAATGAGAATTTGAACATATGATCTATAGAATAACAATGCAAAGACTTAACCAATGAGCTACAAGATTGTTCATACACATATTTAATAAGAATTACATATATGATGTTGCTTAAAAAGAAGGTGGGCTTTTGGGCCTATAGTTTTATAAAAGAAAATGAAAATGAGATTGGATTTGGGTTATTGGCTGGGTCAGGTCTTGCATTTTATTTTGAATAGGTTAAGATTTAGTTTAAAGAAATGGGTTTGGGAAAAATAGATGGAATAATAAAATAATATATTTAATCGAAAACAAAATATATGGAAAAATACTAAGAATAAATAAATACAATATTTTAGTAAAGAAAGAAAGCACGAATGTATAGTAATATTGGGGTCGTTACAGTCGTGTAGGTGGGTTTAATTCAATCATGAAATGTACGCGTTGAACTTAACTAGTGGCGTACGGTTTGTTGGCCTTCGTCAAGGTGATAGGAAGCTAGGGGCAAAATATTATCGGGAATTTCAAGTGTTGAAATTTGCAATGAGATTACATACATTCTATGAGATAGTTGTATCCCGATACCCACTGCGAGTAAGAGTTACTCCTGCGAGAGTTTTGCACATTACAATTAGCCGATCAAAATAGGTGTCTAGAAAGGTGTTAACAGGGTTACGCCCCTGGGAAAACGAGGTTTATTTTAATTAGGTCCGTGCGAAAGCACGGGGAACCTCCCTCAAAGTACCGACACTGGCCTGGTCGAAAGATTGGCGAACTTGTAGGGTGTAATTAATCCTGGCTAGTCTTACCTTTTAGGGTTTGAAGGAAGATTTGATAAAAACAGTGGGAGCCATCTTGATTAGATAAAGTAATAACCAATCTAATCTTGCAAGAGCATACACAGAGTGTTTTCTTCTCTCTCTCTCCTGGTAGCGACCGTGACATGCCTTAATCAAGATAATAATATGGATGTATTGACCGAACCAGCTTGTTATACTGTGCTGGAGAACGTTGGTTCCGCTCTATCTTATAATTATTATAAGTCCGAACAGGAAATAGGGGAATATCTGGATTCCTACGCGGCCTAATCGGGGAATGAGCATGTTGATGTATATCCTTCGAGTGTGTTCGTTACCAAAAACTGTTTCTCAGTATTCTCTACGTCCTAGGTATGAGATACCAGATCAGGATCATATATATGTAATATGTTTCATGGGCTAAAGAAAGGTAGACAAACCGAGGAAAGGGTGATATGTCTCTAAGTGTAAAGAATGGTGCAATTGTTGCAGCCAAATAAGTTGGCAAATATCACCATATATTACCAAATGGTAAATACATTGATTCTGAACAAATGTTATTACATGCCGAACCTGATATATAACATTACATCATTTTCTTTATTAGTTAAAGAAGGATACAATTTTGTATTGCAGGATAATGTTGTGAACATTTTTCTTAATCAAGAGTTGATTGGATCAGACACGTTATGTAATGGTATATACGTTCTAAGTCAAACCACAGTTCAAAGTATATAGAACACATACAAGAGGAGTAGTTCAGAAATGAACGAATTCTTCTTGTGGCATTGTAGACTAGGTCATATCAATGCAACACGACTAGCTAAGTTACATAAGGATGAATATTTGAATCCGTTCAAATTTTTATCTTATGATACTTGCCAGTCTTGTCTCAAAGGTAAAATGAACAATACTCCATTTATTGGAAACAGAGAAAGAGTTACTGAACTCTAGGGACTGATACATGGTGATGTATACGGTTCTATGTCTACAAATGCAAGGGTTGGTTCCTCGTACTTCATTATATTCACTGACCATCTCTCAAGATTCGGACATATGTTCTTATTGAAACACATGTCTGAAACTTTTAAGAAATTTAAGGAATATAAGTTTGAAGTTGAGAACCAGACGGGTAGAAGTATAAAGTCCTTCGATGTGATCGGGGAGGAGAATACTTAAGCACGGAGTTCCTGGATTGTTTAAAAGAGAATAGGATTCTCTCTCAGCTTACTTCTTCGTATACACCAAAGCAAAACGGTGTATCGGGACGGAGGTATCGCACTCTATTAGATATGGTGCGCTCTATGATGAGTACTGCTGAATTGCCTTTTTCCTTTTGGAGTTATGCACTTGAGAAGCTGCATAACTCTTGAATAGGGTTCTATCCAAATTTGTGCCTACCACTCCATATGAGATATGGAATGGGAAGAGACCATGTCTTAAACGAGTTAAGATATGGGGTTGTCCGGCCTATGTTGAAAAGTAAAATCCGGATAAGCTCGAGGCAAGGTCAGTTCTGTATAAGTTTGTTGAATATCCCGAACATTTGCGAGAGTATATCTTCTACCACACTGAGGAGCAAAACGTGTTTTGTTTCTCAACATGCCACCTATTTAGATAAGGAATTTCTTATGGAAGAAATTAGTGGTCATAAGGTAGAACTGGAAGGAGTTCCAGCTAGACAAACTAACAGCTGATGATTTGGTGAAACTGGAGGATTCAATAGTCTCCAACGAACCTCAGCCTCTTCGCAAATCTGGTAGGGTTTCTCATCCTCCTGAGAGATACTACGGTTTTCTCGATAACAGTGGGAGCGAGGATTGCATCATGGTAGATGATGACCTAATCAGGTTCAGGCAGGCCATCACAAGTGGGGACTCTGTGAAATGGCTGGATGCTATGCGATCTGAGATGGAATCCATGTACATCAACAAAGTATGACTTTGAAAGTTGCACTTAAAGGGGTAAAACCCATCGGGAGCAAGTGGATCTTTAAAAGATTCTTGGTGCAGATGGAAAAGTTAAGACTTTCGAAGCTAGATGATTGAATTGTTTTCTGTTGTGTATGTAGAAAATAGAATAGAAATCACAACCAAAAATTATTTGACCGCAATCAACTACGGTATCGGATGTAGATTGTAAGTGAGTGCGGATCGTCCACAGGGACAGTGTAATCGTTCGTCTTTTGAATTAGATGAGTCAAAAGTTTAAAGAAAAGAAAACAAAACAATTCATGATTTGTATTTGAAGTTTAAGAATTAGAAAATATAGATCTAATAACAAGAAAAAGATAGAATCAAGAATTTATAGTTTGTTGATTTTTCCAAACCAAATATCAAGAATCGAAATGAGGCTCGTTGGAATCGATCGAATCTATAGATGTGATGTAATCTTACAGTAACGTATTCTTATCCTTCGATGAATTGATACTAGATCGATGATAATCGATGAGAATTAGAGACTTCTTGTGAAACTAGGGTTTCATCTTATCTCTTGTTCTTTCGTTGATACCATTCATATTCTAGCCTCTAGTAAATTCAAGAAACGATCGTAGATCCCTAATTTCGAGCGATCACAATCAAGAAAGTATCGCTACGAAACTAGGTCATCGATTCTTGAACTTGCTAGGGTTTACAAAACTCGTATGACTTAAAAATAGTATTAAGATTTGTTACATCATCATTCTACAATCGTCTCGACTCCTTTACGAGCGGAGTTTTACTCAAACATCACAACAAGAACAACAATTACAAATTGAGATCTAATCATGATGCAAGAATTAAAAGAAAGCAAGATTAAAGAATTTCACCTTTTATTTATATCAACAATTTCATTACATTCGCTCAAGAACTACAAGAGGAAGAATTCGATCGTCGACTTGGCTTTGCTCGTCTCCGTGGATCGCGGATCGGCTTGGATCACTTGCCCGATTGAAGATCGGCTCGGCTCCTAAAAGGTTGAAGGCTGCTCACTTGATTTGGTACTCAAGATCTTGGATTTGGAGTGGAATTAGGGTTAGGGTTTCGCACAAGCCTTGTCACGAGACTTGTGGAAGAAAATGGTGTAGAATGAACAACCTCATCCCTTAGATCTAGGTTCCTATTTATAGCCATCAAAACCCTAGATCTAGGATTTGAATTTTTAGTTTCCCTCCAAAAGTTTGTTAAATGAAATTCAAATTTCCCTCCAAAAGTTAGTTGAGTGAAATTCAAATTTCCCTCCAAAAGTTTGTTGAGGAAATTTGAATTTCCCTCCAAAAGTTTGTTGGATGAAATTCAAATTTCCCTCCAAAAGTTTGTTAGATGAAATTTGAATTTCCCTCCAAAAGTTTGTTGGATGAAATTCAAATTTCCCTCCAAAAGTTTGTTGGAGGAGAAACTTCTAGATGTGATTAGTTAGGAGGGAGCTTCTAGAAGAGGTTAGTTAGGAGCTTAATTAGGATTAGCCTTGCTTAATGATCTTTGCTGATCTGGCAGGAGCTTCGAGAGAATTCTGGAATTTAACATATCAGAAATGAATGTGGGCTCAGATATTGTGATTCTGCACCAAAAAATAAGCTCTGATGTGTCCAAAGTGCCACGGATCCGCAGCCCAAGCAGGCTCCTGCCGCGGATCCGCGGCTACTTGTGGGCCTTGGGCTTTGATCTTTCTGGTACAGTCTTGGGATGATTGTTGGGCCTTTATTGTATATATAGAATTGTATAACTCCTTCTGAATTGCTACCAGATCTGAAATGATTTAGTTGGCATATTTTTGATCATCTCTTTTGCTTTTCTTCCGTATTTCCTGCACAGACTCAAGACAAGTGTTGCGCAAATACAGAAATGATGCGATGCCATGAAATGCGGTCAATTTCTCTTAAAGTGTCGGTTTAAAAGTCTAACACATGCAATCTGATATTTTATGACTGATTTGCTAATATGTGAAATATGAATACCGAACACTTCTAAATGAGTGCAAATGATAGGGAAATTGCCATGTTAAAAATACATTATTTTCGACTGATCAAATACCCCCAAACTTAATTTCGATCGTCTCGAGCGAATGTTTTATTAAAGAGAAGGAGAAAATAAAGAAAGAGAAAAAACTAACTAGCACACTTTCGTAGGCAACACGATTGCACTGAGCACGTGCAACAAGCCTTTAAACCTCTAGGTGTCTCTAGTAGGAGGAGTGTTGTCTCCTGAGGGTTTTCAGCGGATTGCACCCACAAAATCCAATAATAAAAGAAAGATCATGAATATTACATTTAAAGAAAAGAATTGTAAAAGAAAAGCCTTGAAAATTAGGGTTTCCAACTAAGCTAGCTTTTCGGTTGTCATGAGCCCTATCTTAATGGTCATGAAAAGATGTTAGAAATCACGTCCTCCCTCAATAAAACATCGTCCTATTCTTCATTCCTATCTGTATTCCAAACATCGATCATATCACCCTGCGTGTGTGTAAAGACATCCCTACACCCGGAGAATTCAATTCAAGCTATCATACTCTTGCCCATCAGCCTCAGTACTTTTTTAATTAATGAATATTTAGATGAGATTGCTCACACACTTTCATGCGACCGTTAATACTTCTTGAGGTACTAACCGACCGATTACTCATGTGCTTGCTTATTTGGTGTATTTCCTCATCTTGCACCACCTTAGGCATAGCAGTGACTCCCAGACCAGTTGGCCTTAGGGCACTAGGTGAAAAGGCACCCTCGCTATACATTTTTTATTGCCCTTGGTGATAACAAAACCAGTGTTCATTTTTCTCACCACTTTATATTTTCTTCATTTTTTTCTTTTATTTCCTTCATACTTTTGGCTTTAAGACAAGAGCATTTCAAGGTATCCTCTACTATCCCAGGCTTCAAGACGTGTGTAAGTGCGAATAGCAGGGTATCAACGTTCAAAATGTTTGGCTTTCAGAATAGAAACTATTTTTCAGACTTATTTTTATCCTCAGATTAGTGACGTCCTTCATCTTACCAACCCTTGGGACAACGGCTTATAACTACTTATTACTAGTTCGTATAAGAAAACTTCTAATTTTCTTAGTTTTCTTAAATTTTTCTAATCTCATGGATGTAATTTTTCACTATCTAAACTTTCATTATCTTATTTATGTACAAAAATATATTTTTATTTTTATTTTTTGAAAATTTTTAAATTTTTATAGGTTTTCGAAAAATGTTTTGTGCTTATGCAAATGATATGCAAATGATGCGAAAATAAGCACAAACCTCCCCCAAACTTGTTTTCAACAGTGTCCTCACTGTTGCCATCTGCTAAATCTTGAAAAACCTGTAAGCCTGGGAGGAATTTATTAGTGGGAGCAAAATATATAAGTGAAGACCCTCCCCCAAACTTATTTTTGGCTCAAAATTTTGTAAAAATTTCTTTTCAAGAGCCCGATTATTCCCTCCCAAACTTGAGTTATGCAATGTTAAGCTTTAAAAATCACAAGTGGGGGTCAAAAATCATTGGTCGATGCCAAGCTTTGTAAAGACCGAAGGTTAACACCAACCATTCAAAAATTTTATCAATGCAGTGCTCTGGTTGGTGGAAGAAGAAGTGGGGACAGGGTAAGGGGTGGAATAGAATGTGTGTGCGTCTCGTTTTGGAGAGACGATACAGTGAATGTGATGGATTACTCGCATTCTTTTTACAGTTCAGAAGAAAGGGTGGAGGTTCAATTTCAGTGATTGGGAGATGATTCATCTCAACACCCGTGTCATTTAAAAATGCGAGTTCATCAGCGAAGATCTCCTCAAAAGTTCCATCAATACCCCGATGAATAATGTCATCACAAAGTGCGGGATGATCTTCAGACTCTAAAAACAGTTCATAATCCGTGTTAATTATTGACCCGGACATCTCGGTGGAAGAGTCCGTATGTGTATGATACATAGTTGGGTCAAACAATAACGTATGAAAATAGTCAAGATCAGTATAAAGAGGATCATCAAATTCGATGCTGTCGACATCCATTAAGTTGACAGAACATACCTGAGCAGTAGGTTCGGAGGGTACACTTCCCAACTTGTAAATGTTTAGTTCTATTGACCTATTCTCGAAAGATAGGGTCATAGAACCGTTACGACAGTTGATTATAGCATTGGAAGTGGCCAAAAAGGGGCGACCTAAAATCACCGGAATTTGATTCCGTGGGTTCGCTACAGGCTGTGTATCAATTATAATATAATCTACCGGGAATATAAATTCTCCGATTTTTATTAACACATCCTCCAGTTCTCCCCTAGGTTTGGTGATTGATCGGTCAGCCATCTGAAGAGTGCAATTGGTTGGCTTCAACTCTCCGATACCTAGTTGCTCATAGACTGAGAAAGGAAGCAAGTTAACACTAGCGTCAAGGTCTAGTAGAGCACGGTTGATGTGTTTTTCCCCAATAGAAACGGAAATAGTAGGATATCCTGGATCCTTACGTTTCCTCGGTAATTGTTGGGGGAAAGCCGTGTCTATTGTTTTTTCCATAAAAATCTTCTTGGGCACTGGATTCTTCCTCTTCCTAGTGCACAAGTTCTTAAGAGTTTTCGCATAGGACGGAACTTGTTGGATGGCATCTAGGAGAGGGATGTTGGTGTTTACTTGCTTAAAAATGTTCATAATCTTCTCCATATGTGGACTCGGTGTGTTAGCCCTTAACTGATTAGGATAAGGTGCTTTAACAATAAGTGCTGGGTCCATCATAGGAGAAGGAAGTGTGTGTGGAACCGATCCCAAAATAGAAGTGGGGATCGTCCGTGGAGGAGTAAAAGAGGTGGGCTGTAGTGGCGAGCCTTTTGGGAAACGAAGAATAGGCTCGGAAGAAGGTGGGGTAGAAGAACTGGGGTAAGAAGTGTGTGTATGAAGAAAGGTCTCAGCCGGGGTGTTATTGATTGATTTATTAGTATCATCAAACTCTTCCCCAACATGAGTGTCAAGCACTCTTCCAGATCTCAACGTGATCTCATCCACATGATGTGAATAGCCAGTATTGGGTAAAGGTTGAGCTGGAAGTTTCCCTTTCTCTCTTGCACTCATTTCGGCTTTTAATCGTGCAATTTCTTCTTCCATCGATTTAATACTCTCGCTTTGGGACGCAGAGTTTTTCTTTATATAATCGACAGAAGACTTCATTTCAGCCGAAACTTGCATGATATTTGTTAAGACCAAATTCATGCATTGTGCAAATGAATAGGATTCATCCGTTCCGGTCAACTGCAAAGGACTAGATGGTGCAAAAGTGTTGACCGGATTTTGAAAATTTTGTGCTTGAAAGGGGTGCTGACTCAATTGTGGTGGTTGCTGTTGTGGTGGAGGGGCCCCTTGGAAATTGTTTTGGGTTGGAACCGTGTTTTGAAATTGGGATTGGTTCCAATCAAAGTTAGGGTGATTCCTCCAACCCTGATCATATGTGGAGGAAGATGGATTGTTTCTAGGTCTTTGAAATGCGGCATTGGTATGCTCATGACCTTGAAACGGGCATTCTTCCGTCAAGTGAGACGGATCAGAACAACAGCCACATACAGTTTTGGAGAATGACATTTGACTTAGGGCGGCTAAAAATTTGTTTTCCATAGTCTCAAGTTTCTTTTGCATAGCTGAAATGTCAGCTCTAACTGCTATGGAAATATCATTGCCATCCCTAGATGATTGACTCACACCCTCCCACTGTAAAGATTTTTCAGTGAAATCTTCTAGAAAATTCCAGGCTTCCCCATCATCTTTAGTCATGAAGTTGCCTTGACACATGGATTCAAGGGACTGTCTTGTGTAAGGAGTAATGCCCTCATAAATGATTCGGCAAAGATCCCATCTCGGGATGCCGTGATGTGGACATTGGACTAACAGATCCTTGAAGCGGTCAAGACATTTTGAAAATGTTTCATTTGGAAGCTGGGTGAATTGATAGATTTCGCTACGGACTCGAGCTGTCTTTTGGTGTGGGTAGAATTTCTTAAGGAATGCTTTGACGAATTCGTCCCAATTTGAAATGGAATGTGCGGTAGTGTTATATAGCCACTTCTCGGCTAAATCGCACAAAGTGAATGGGAGAAGACGTAGACGGAAAGCATCCACAGAAAGCTGTGAAGTACCCATCATTGCGCATACATTTTCAAATTTCGTGATATACACGTATGCGTCTTCAGACTCGAGACCGTGAAATTTTGGTAGAAGGTTGATGTATTGGGGTTTTATTTGAAAATTTTCCCCGTTGGCTGGTGGTGTGGAAAGACAGGTGGAAAGTGGGCCTCGTGTAGGATAACATCTCTCTTGGAGAGAGATGCGAGATGGATTCTGCGCACCAACGGACGGCGGCAGGGTAGTGGAAAAGAAGTTCGATGGAGGTGGATCCATCGATGTGGGTGTGGTGGTGGGTAAAGAAAAGGTAAGTGTAGAAATACCGACTTTAGGGTCGATCAGGGGACGCGGACTAAACAGGCACTAGAAACCCGTTGTCCAGCCTATCTTGCACTAAAAAGGGTTAGTACAAGTGGCAGCGTGAATTTATAATTAGGGGAAATGATGAATGCGGTGTTTGCTTTAAAAATTGATACGGATTTTTGAAAAATATGATGCAACAAAACAAATGCAACACACAAAACCCTAAAATCTAGTGGTCACCTAGGTCAAAGCTCTAGACCGCTCCTAACTGCCAAAAGACAAGTCGCAGGATAGAATCCTCCACTACCTCTTTGTTCCCCTATGGCCGGATAAGTGCCAGGTAAGTGGGAAGGTACTCCACTACGTAAGTAGTGGGCCTAATTAAAAACCACTAGCCTTAGACACACTCGCCTTAGACACCACAAGAAAACGCGGATAAGCAATGAATTACCCACGGCCTTCTCTTGTCCTAATTGAGCGCGACGGTCCTTAGAGTCAACTCTAGATTTCTTTTAATTAATGAGGGTAATGTGGATGCACGTTTTGCGATTTTCGGGGCTTAAGAAGGGTAATGAACTCCCCACCTAATTTGGATTTGGTCGTGCCCCTTAAATTTCCGTATTAATATGCAAACAACCAAGAATCAAAAACACGCACAAATTTTATTTAGCTTTGCGGCGCTGCGATTTATTTGCAAAGAAACCTGCAGCAAAATTGTTATTGGAGCAGACAGAGGAGAAGATAAGAAAGCAGAGGAGTATACCAGCAATTTTGGTGCAGAGAGAACCCTAACCCACCGCGGATCCGCCGCGTATTGTAGGTGCCTGCCGCGGAATCGCGCTTGTGTGGTGAGATCACTGCACAAGATTTTTACAGAGAGCTTCTGTTCAGCTCCTGAGTCCTCTGGAATTTTCAGAAAATTTTTTCTCCAGCTCCAATGATTCCAGATTTCCTCGCAATCAAATCACAACACACGTATTAGTGTTTGCACGAATTTTGATCACAAAATTTAGATGGAATAAAATTTTCAACTCAAATTTCAAAATACGAACTATTAGCGCACTATCCCCGGCAACGGCGCCATTTGATTGATTTGTTTTCTGTTGTGTATGTAGAAAATAGAATAGAAATCACAACCAAAAATTATTTGACCGCAATCAACTACGGTATCGGATGTAGATTGTAAGTGAGTGCGGATCGTCCACAGGGACAGTGTAATCGTTCGTCTTTTGAATTAGATGAGTCAAAAGTTTAAAGAAAAGAAAACAAAACAATTCATGATTTGTATTTGAAGTTCAAGAATTAGAAAATATAGATCTAATAACAAGAAAAAGATAGAATCAAGAATTTATAGTTTGTTGATTTTTCCAAACCAAATATCAAGAATCGAAATGAGGCTCGTAGGAATCGATCGGATCTATAGATGTGATGTAATCTTACAGTTACGTATTCTTATCCTTCGATGAATTGATACTAGATCGATGATAATCGATGAGAATTAGAGACTTCTTGTGAAACTAGGGTTTCATCTTATCTCTTGTTCTTTCGTTGATACCATTCATATTCTAGCCTCTAGTAAATTCAAGAAACGATCGTAGATCCCTAATTTCGAGCGATCACAATCAAGAAAGTATCGCTACGAAACTAGGTCATCGATTCTTGAACTTGCTAGGGTTTACAAAACTCGTATGACTTAAAAATAGTATTAAGATTTGTTACATCATCATTCTACAATCGTCTCGACTCCTTTACGAGCGGAGTTTTACTCAAACATCACAACAAGAACAACAATTACAAATTGAGATCTAATCATGATGCAAGAATTAAAAGAAAGCAAGATTAAAGAATTTCACCTTTTATTTATATCAACAATTTCATTACATTCGCTCAAGAACTACAAGAGGAAGAATTCGATCGTCGACTTGGCTTTGCTCGTCTCCGTGGATCGCGGATCGGCTTGGATCACTTGCCCGATTGAAGATCGGCTCGGCTCCTAAAAGGTTGAAGGCTGCTCACTTGATTTGGTACTCAAGATCTTGGATTTGGAGTGGAATTAGGGTTAGGGTTTCGCACAAGCCTTGTCACGAGACTTGTGGAAGAAAATGGTGTAGAATGAACAACCTCATCCCTTAGATCTAGGTTCCTATTTATAGCCATCAAAACCCTAGATCTAGGATTTGAATTTTTAGTTTCCCTTCAAAAGTTTGTTAAATGAAATTCAAATTTCCCTCCAAAAGTTAGTTGAGTGAAATTCAAATTTCCCTCCAAAAGTTTGTTGAGGAAATTTGAATTTCCCTCCAAAAGTTTGTTGGATGAAATTCAAATTTCCCTCCAAAAGTTTGTTAGATGAAATTTGAATTTCCCTCCAAAAGTTTGTTGGATGAAATTCAAATTTCCCTCCAAAAGTTTGTTGGAGGAGAAACTTCTAGATGTGATTAGTTAGGAGGAAGCTTCTAGAAGAGGTTAGTTAGGAGCTTAATTAGGATTAGCCTTACTTAATGATCTTTGCTGATCTGGTAGGAGCTTCGAGAGAATTCTGGAATTTAACATATCAGAAATGAATGTGGGCTCAGATATTGTGATTCTGCACCAAAAATTAAGCTCTGATGTGTCCAAAGCGCCGCGGATCCGCAGCCCAAGCAGGCTCCTGCCGCGGATCCGCGGCTACTTGTGGGCCTTGGGCTTTGATCTTTCTGGTACAGTCTTGGGATGATTGTTGGGCCTTTATTGTATATATAGAATTGTATAACTCCTTCTGAATTGCTACCAGATCTGAAATGATTTAGTTGGCATATTTTTGATCAGCTCTTTTGCTTTTCTTCCGTATTTCCTGCACAGACTCAAGACAAGTGTTGCGCAAATACAGAAATGATGCGATGCCATGAAATGCGGTCAATTTCTCTTAAAGTGCCGGTTTAAAAGTCTAACACATGCAATCTGATATTTTATGACTGATTTGCTAATATGTGAAATATGAATACCGAACACTTCTAAATGAGTGCAAATGATAGGGAAATTGCCATGTTAAAAATACATTATTTTCGACTGATCACTAGACTTGAAGTAAAATGTTTTCGTCAATAACCAGGTGTGGATTATGATGAAACCTTTTCTCCAGTGGTTATGCTTAAATCTATCAGGATTAAAGCACGCATCGCGGAGTTGGAACATCTGTTTTGATGTGGCAGTCAAAGAGTTTGACTTCATCAAAAAGGTAGATAAACCTTGTATATACAAGAAGGTTGTAGAGAGCAAAGTTGTCTTCCTCGTATTATACGAAGATGACATACTCTTGATAGGAAATGGTTTCCTATTCTACACTCAGTCAAGCTCTTTTTATCACGAGAATTCTCCATGGAAGATCTGAATAATACCCACTGCATCTTATGGATTAAGATCTATAGAGATAGATCTATATGGATGTTAGGAGTGTCCCAAATCCAGGTACATTAACGCCATACTAAAGAGGTTTAGTATGGAAGATTCTAAGCATGGTGGTTCGCCCACTTACTCAGGAATCCCTCTCTCCAAAAAGATGTCTCCCAAGTCTGATTTGGAGAAAGCTCGCGTGCAAGGGATACCCTATGCTCCGGCACTAGGCTCTATCATGTATGCGATGTTATGTACCAGACCAGATGTAGCTAACTCACTAGGTGTAGTGATTAGGAATCAATCGGATCTTGGGAGAATCACTGGACAGCTGTGAAGGACATTCTTAAGTACTTGAGAAGCACTGAAGAAATGTTCTTGATGTTTGGTAACGGTGAACTCCAGTGGGAGTCCTTTACCAATTCGAGCTTCCGGAGTGATAATGTCGACTGAAAGTCAGTCTCAGGCTTTTGTATTCACCCTCAGTGGAGGGACGGTATGTTGGAAAAGTTCCAAGCTAGATACCATGGCAAACTAGATGATAAAGGCTAAATACATCGCTACCAACGACGCTGCCAAAGTGAGTGTCTGGATATTTCTTGTTCATGAGATGAATATGGTTCCTACCATTGAGCGTCCAATAACTGTTATTGTGACAACAATAGAATTGTGGCTTTAGTCTAGGAACCCCAGTCCCATCAGCGATCCGGACATATTCTGAGGCAGTATCACCTGATCAAGGAGATGGTTGATCTCCAAGGGATCGAGGTAAGGAGAGTTGACGCGAAGGATAACACGGCGGATCCACTCACAGAAGCCTTTTCCTAGAGAGACTTTTATGGGGCGTTGAGTATGAGATACTACAACAAATGGCCTTAGTGCAAGTGGGAGATTGTTAGTTATATGTATACTCTAGAGGCCATTATTGTACATATGATGTATATTATAGTGGATGCTTGGATATATATAGGGAGGGTTTTCTTGCTCGACGTGATAGTATGCTATCTGGTTGCTCTTTATCTTAACATGTACACTTATTGTCTCTCTGTTACATGTTGATAAAGCCCTTAGGATGAGTACTTGACTACCAGGATTATGATGCAGATCATACTAGTGGGGCCAGGGTAGTCCGTAAGTATATCCTTCAATTGTTCCTAGTCGTGGGAGTATCGAGACAGGGCATCGATATTCCAGAGTAGACTAGCGTATATGTTTCTTGACCCATATGATAGGCGATGGATGATCCCACATCCATTGGTGTTTGACATCAAAGATTATATACGGGTGCTCAGTAGAGACTGGGTATACTGAACAGGACTCGCCGAGAACTCCTAGATGGTATTATACATCACGTCAGATAGCAGTTCTCTGGTGACACTGGTACAGGTTAGACTGTAGACCCGAGATCGTCATAGAGTCTTGTGTGATTCCCACTGTGTTTTGATTTCCACCTTACCAAGTTCAAGAGAACGTGCAAAATGGTGGTTTTTGGGTACAGTCCCGAGTCACATGGAGGCAATGAGCGATAGGAGGGGATTTCGTCTCTTCTGGTATTGGGGGTTGATGTTGCGCTATGCTCGATTGGCCATAACAGAAAATCCCTGGCCAGGGTTGCTGAGATTTACTGGTAAGTGTTATCAGTAGTTCTCGAATCGTTATGGGTCTCACATTGGCATGACTTATCAAGCTATTGGGGTCTGACGTTTACCACCCCCAAGTTGGATATGCGACATATCAGACGAAGAGACCGGACTGTACGGTAGTGTTACTTATTGGATTCGCAGGAGTTTGAGCAGGCTTGCTTGTTGATCTTCTGATTGCTAAATACCCGGGTAGCCGTTACGTCCAGCTAGTACCGCTGACGGCTTATGGGTGACTGATATGATCATCACCTACTACCGGCATATTGTCGAGTCTTTAGAGTCCTACACAGAGGTTTCCTGGCTCAGGCGAAACGAAGTAGGAACACATATGTGATATGTGCGGGACCGAGATTAATACGCGTATGTGATACCGTATTCTATTCTCGCGATATGTGATATCGGTCGGTTATATGTGATATAGCCGGGTTATTGAATCAAGTGTTGATTCGATAAGTTGATACAAATGATATTAGTCGGTTATATATGATATAGCAGGATTATTAAATCAAGTGTTGATTTAATAATTTAATGTATCATTATATATTAGATATGTTAATTTTACATTAACTAATATTAGCTCACTTAAGAATTTCTTTTTCTCACTTGTGCACATTCATATATATGTGATATATATTATTGTGTCATGCTTGTTGATACATGCAATATGGGTGTATGAGACTCACACCATGCTTATGATAATGAAGGATTTTATTTATTTAAAGTAAATCAAAATTAGGTGGAAATTAGTTATGGTTTGGAGCTTAGTGGAAGCTTGTGGAACCATTGACTTAGTCCACTAATTTTGTTTTACTTAAGATATTTATTAACCCAACCATTATGATTAGCCATGGTTAAGTCTCTACATGAGTTAATATAGGATATTATCTCACCCATGGTTGCTATTCTCACTCATGGATTCACTCATTCGTTTCTCCACTTCATCTTCTTCTTCATCTCCAAAAAGATTTCTAGGTTTTGAGGAGGTGAAGAAGAATTGTGAGAAAAATTATTTTAAAGTGAGCAAAAATCCTACTTCATCAACCTATACTAGATTAGCAATTTAGTTTAGGTTGTTTGCTTCACTAATTCCCAATTAGTGAAGAGGTAGCTTGAGTTGGAGATTTCTCGACGTAGATCATCTTCGGCCTCGAAGACTTCAAGCAAGCTTATTCTTTTCGCCTTGTGAACCCTTACCAGAGTCCGGGAGATCATTACTTGGAGTGAAGGGACTACTACACGGAGCTTTAGAAGTGAAGGACCGGTCTACAAAGATTGTATTCCTCATTCACTTAGTGTAAAGTTGTTTACATGCTTGGTTACCTCTAATTCTTTAGTTAAGATCCTAGGTTAGGGTTCTTTAGCATGCCAAATTTTTGAAAACGGCATGGTTGATGCCTCCCAAAACCTTGAGGTCGTGCTACGGAACCCAGCAAAGGCCGTCAACACCAATGGGGCCACAAATCAGCTCCAACAAGCTCAGATGTTGCCCTTGACAATCGTGTGAGCAGGCATCTTCTCTGGGCTTTCTGTCAATCGGTCTACGGCGTCTTCCCGAAGAGCCGAGGTCTGCCAAGTGCTTAAAACAGAAAAGTTAAGGCAGAAACGGCTCACGTATCGAGCCAACAAGAGGGCCAGGACTCCGGACAAGTGGAATCTTATGAGATTCCAAGAGCAGAGTCATCCTGCGACGATGGCTGAGTCGACCATAAAAGTCAGCAATTCTTTCGAACCTCTGAAGTATGTTCAGAAAAACGCCATGACCGCCAGAATTAAGAAGACGACAGTCCGAATGATGTTGCAAAGAGACGTGTCCCAGCCCCGTCAGAGAAAGCAGGACACCATCTCTTCAAGTGTCTATCAGGCGCTCTGTGCCGCGCGAAAGCAGCGGGGCAAACCCAGAAAAGAAGCGCCAACACTATTCAAGAACCCGTTCAGGCCAGCCGCTTTCAGTCGATTGCCCGTTCCGAAATAGGAGGGCCACGACAGCGATCCGTGAAATTAGCTACTGGTAATAAAAAGACCGTGTTATCCATACGGTATATATGGCGAGCGGGCGTCCCAGCGAAAACTTGCGCAGCAAAAGCAAGGATGGGGCTACCACATCCCAATCCTAATTTGGCTTGAATGTGGTTGCCGCTTCCCAAGATCAACCGCCTCCAATGGATGAGGAAAACCTTCTCAATGAGGCCGATAGGCAGATAGACCCCTCAGTCCATGTAGAGTCAAGCTCGGACAACGAGAAAGAGCCGACTTTCCTCCCCAGAACCGCAAAGCAAGAGCTACTTCAAGAGCTTCGAAAACAGCTTAGGAGCAAAGATAAAGAAATGCCCATGCTTTACTCCAAAATCGACAACCTGGCGAATGTTGTGATGCAGCTCATGGTTCAAATTGCTCGAGCGCCTTCCAATCAAGCATATGTCTCTACTCATAAGCCGGGTGATGGCAATCCGAAGCAACCGATGCATGTCCCCTTTGGTCCAAGATTGGGTGAGCCGCACGAAAGCCGGCTACATTCCGCTTCTGGGGATGCTTTATCCCCAGATAGCACTATTCGCTAACACAAGATCGGATAATAGATTTGGTCACTAGCAAGGTTAGAACATTGGTAGCCGAAGCCGAAGCTCAGAAAGAAATCGGTAATAGTGGGCGGCCGTATCCCGCACAGTACGATCTGATCGAGTTCCCGAGTGGGTACGTCATTCCTAAGTTTGGAAGATTTGACAGGACGGGAAATGCAAATCAACATGTCGCCCACTTTAAAGCATCGTGCGAAAACACAGGGAACAATGATGCGCTCCTTCTTCGTCAGTTTGTCAACAGCTTGACCGGTGTCGCTTTCGACTGGTACGCGAGTATACCAGACGGGTCCGTCATTACCTTTGCCCAAATGGAGTCTCTGTTTCGGCAAAGGTTCATGAGTGTCAGTGATAAAATCTCTATTGCTGACCTTGTAAGGACCAACCTGGGGAAGAATGAAAGCAACACAGACTTTATAGCCCGATGGAGTAATCTCACGGTCAAGTGCGAACCGCCGTTGGAGCAGGAACAGTCCGTCAGCCTTCTCATTGGGAACCTCAGCAATTGGATGGTCCCATTCTTGTGTACAGCAGGCCTCAAGACGTTTCAGGAGCTAACCAAGAAAGTGCAAATGCTGGAACGCTCGAAGCAAGAGTCTACCCCAGACTCTCCGAGAGACCAGACTTGGAAAATCAAGAGGGACGACAACCGTAGAAGCGGGAATTCCAGCAGTACCAACGTCTTCAATGCACCCGACAATGAAGACAAGCGATAGGCAGGCGATTCCAAAACCAACCGGTCTCAAAAGCCATTGCTGGGAGAAGAAGGGACTTCCCTAAAGGAGAAAAGGAACAAGGTGTATGTAGGGTTGCTAGGCACTCGCACAAGGGTCTACGGGGCATCAACCATGCCCGATTAAAAAATTAGCCGTGCCGAACAACCCGAAGCCGGATCTTTAAACTAGGGTTTAGGCGAAAACTAACATGTTAAACACTTTAACACAAGTGAGAGGGATTACAACCTTTGTAGATCCGGTCCTTCACTTCTTAAGCTCCTTGTTGAGGTCCCTTCGCTGCGATCATCGTGTTCCGGACTCTCGAGAGGCTTCATGAAGAGAAAGATGCAGTCTTGCTTCCGATCTTCGATAACAAAGATGATCTACCTTGAAGTTTCATTAACACAAGCTAACACTCACTAAATGAAGTGAACACTCTCATCTAAAGGGCAAGGATAGATGAGAATGATGAAGTAGGATTTTTGCTCTCATTTGTTTTCTTATTCTCACTCATTTTTCATCACTTAGAAAAAGCTAGAAAGCTTTTTCATGAAAAGAAAGAAGGAAGAAGATGAACAATTAACATGAAACCTTTTGTGATGAATAATGAAAGGATAAATATGATGATTAATGCAACCATGGTCAACTAAACCCATGTAGAGAATTAACTAGGGTTAGGGTTTGGGTTGGGTTAAAACATGAGTCATAACAAAATATCTTTCACAAAACAAAACTAAACCTTCTAGAATCATCTAGAAAGCTTAACCCTAATACAAACCCTAATCATGTTTAAACTCTACTAAACATGTTGCATTAGTTATCATATCATGTTACAATATTATATATCACATATATAATATTTATTGTAACAATATAAAATAATACATTTAACATATATCGCATATATATCAATGTATTACCCGAGTGAGAAAAAGAATCTTTTAGTGAGCTAATATTAGTTAATGTAATTTAATATATCATATATATTATTATACATTAAATTATCGAATCAACACTTGATCCGACAATCCGACTATATCGCATATAACCGACTAATATTTATCCGTACCGATTCATCGAATCAACACTTGATCCGATGACCCGGCTGATATCATATATCGCGAGAATAGAATACGGTATCTCATATCTCATTATCCTCGGTCCCGCACATATCACATATGTGCCCCTACTCCGTTCCGCCTGAGCCAAGAAACCTCTGTGTAGGACTCTAAAGAACCGTCAATACGCCGGCAGTAGGTGATGATCATATCAAACACCCACAAGTTGCAAGCGGTCAGCTAAACGTAACAGCCATCCAGGTATTGAGCGCTCAGAAGATCAACAAGCAAGCCTGTACATTCTCCTATGAATCCAATCAGTAACACTCCCGTACAGTCCGGTCTCGTCGTCTGATATGTCGCATATCTCGCCTAGGGGTGGTAAACGTCAGACCCCAGTAGCTCGATAAGTCGTGTCGATATGAGGTCTATAACAGTTCGAGAAACTATTGATAACACTTACCAGTAAATCTCAGCAACCCTGGCCAGGGATTTCCGGTTATAGCTAATCGAACACTGCGCAACATCAACTCCCTATACCGGGAAAGACGAATCCCCTCCTATCGCTCATTGCCTCCATGTGATTCGGGACTGTACCCAAAAGCCACCTTTTTGCACGCCCTCTTGGACGTGGTATGATGGAAATCAAAGCACAGTGGGAATCACACAAGACTCTATGACGATCTCGGGTCAACAGACTACTCTGTACCAGTGTCACCAGAGAACTGCCATCTGACATGAGGTATAATACCATCTGGGAGTTCTCGGCGAGTCCGTCCAGTGTACCCAGTCTCTACTGAGCACCCGTACACCATCCTTGATGTCAAACACCGATGGATATGGGATCATCCATCGCCGATCATATGGGTCAAGATGCGTATACGCTAGTCTACTTATAGGGTTCCTAGGCACACTCAAGAAGTTCTACAACTGATCAACCATGTCCAATTCAAATTTTTAATGTGCCGAGAAAACCTAATGCTAGATCGTTAACTAGAGGATAGGCGAAACTAAGCAATTTAACAACTTAACTATGAGTGAAAGGGACTACAACCTTTGTAGATCCGGTCCTCCACTTCTTTAGCTCCATGATGATGTCCCTCCGCTGCGATCAACCGGATCCCGGACTCTAACGTCATCGGAGAAATGATCGGGCTAGGTCGTTGACTTCGATACCGAAGATGATCTACGTCGAAGCGACTCAAACTCAAGCTCCATCTTCACTAGGTCATGAAACTTGTGAAGATAACATCCTATACTACATGGAAAGTGGTAGAGGATGAAGAAATAGAAAGTGGGTTCACTTTGGATTTGGTTTTCTCACTTGATTTCATCACTTGGAAATTTTCAAGAATGGTTTTCTTCACTTGAAGAAGATGATGAAGAAGAAGAAAGAAAAATGAATTCTTGAAAATAATAAATCAAGTGATGCTTATCATATTGCAACCATAGGTGAAGTTAACACATGTAGAGAATAAACTAGGGTTTAGGTGTATGGTTAGGTTAAGGCATAAAACAAAATGGCTAGACTTTTCGAAGCTTCATGAAGCTTCAAGCATAAAACAAGAAAGCCACCATTTTATTTTCTTTTGCCAAAAATAAATAAAGAAAATAAATAAAACCTAACCATTAACCTAAACATGGGTAAAGTGATACACACACCCAAGTTTGCATGTATCATCAAACATGATACAAACTAGTGCACAAAAATATATCACATATACAACTTGTGCACATCAAGTGAAAAAATCAATCTTAAGTGAACAAATACTAGTTAATGTAAAGTAATATATCAAATATATAATTATACATTAAATCATTAAATCAACACTTGATTTAATGATCCGGTCATATTGCATATAACCGACTAATATCTAGTGTATCAATATATCGAATCAACATTTGATTCGGTAACCCGGCTATATCTTATATAACCGTCCGATGATACAAATCGCGAGAATAGAATTCAGTATCACATACTGGTATTATTCTCGGTCCCGCACATATCTCATATGCGCTCCTATTTCGTTTCGCTTGAGCTAGGAAACCTCTGTGTAGGACTCTAAAGACTCGTCAATACGCCGGCAGCAGGTGATGATCATATCAAACACCCACAAGCCGCAAGCGGTCTGCTAAACGTAACGGCCACCCGGGTATTGATCGATCAGAAGATCAACGAGCAAGCCCGCTCACACTCCTGTGAATCCAACCAGTAACACTTACCGTACAGTCCGGTCTGTTCGTCTGATATGTCGCATATCTCGCCTAGGGGTGGTAAACATCAGACCCCAGTAGCTTGATAAGTCATGCCGATGTAAGGTCCATAACAAGCATGAAACTACTGATAACTCTTACCAGTAAATCACTGCAACCTTGGCCAGGGATTTCCGGTTATGGCCAGTCGAGCATAGCGCAACATCAACCCCCAATACCGGGAGAGACGAATCCCCTCCTATCGCTCATTGCCTCCATGTGAATCGGGACTGTACCCAAAAACCACCTGTTTGCACGACTCAGTAGAGCTGTGGTAGGGTGGAAATCAAAGCACAGTGGGAGACACACAAGACTCTATGACGATCTCGGGTCAACAGACTAAGCTGTACCAGTGTCACCAGAGAACTGCCATATGACGTAAGATATAATACCATCTAGGAGTTCTCGGCGAGTCCGTTCAGTGTACCCAGTCTCCACTGAGCACCCGTATACCATCTCTGATGTCAAACACCAATGGATATGGGATCATCCATCGCCCATCACATGGGTCGAGAAGATATACGCTAGTCTACTCTGGAATATCGATGCCCCGTTTCGATATTCCCACGACTAGGAACATTGAAGGATGTACTCATGGACTACCCAGGCCCCACTAGTATGATCTACATCATAGTCCAGGAAGTCGAGTACACATTCTAAGGGTTTTATCAACATGTAACAGAGAGACAGAAAGTATACATGTTAAGATAAAGAGCAACCAGATAGCATACTATCATGTCGAGCAAGAAAGTTAGACCTATATATGTCCCAGCATCCACTACAATATACATCCTGTGTACAGTAATGGCCTCTAGGGCATACATATAACTAACAATCTCCCACTTGCACTAGGGCCATCTGTAGCAGTGGTTGCAGTATCTAATACTCAACCATCCCATAAAAGTCTCTCTTTTGGAAAAGGCCTTTGTGAGTGGATCCGCCGTGTTGTCCTCCGAGTCTACTCTCCTAACCTTGATCACCCTGGAGATCAACTATCTCCATGATCAGGTGATGCTGCCTCAGAATATGTCTGGGTCACTGATGGGACCAGGGTTCCCGGGCCAAAACCATACTTCCATTGTCACACAATGGTAGGAACCTAGTTCATCTCATGAACCAATATACACCCAAACTGCCTCTTTGGTAGTATCTTTAATAGCGATGTTACCAGCCTTTATCGTCTAGTTTGCCACGGTATCTAGCTTGGAACTCTTCCAACATACCGTCCCTTTACCGAGGGTAAAGACAATGCCTGCGACTGACATTCAGTCGTCATTATCACCCTGGAACCTTTCCAATGATTCTCCCCAGGATCGATTGATACCATCTCACTAAACCTAGTGAGAACCCTAACATCCATTTAGATCTAACTCATAGATCCAAAACCCAGAATTTAGGAGGTATCACCTTTATCCTATTTGGAGAATCCTTGTGATAAAAGGAGATTGACCGTGCGTAGTATAGGAAACTCTTTTCCTATCAAGAGTATGTTATCCACGTACTCTACGAGGATCACCACCTTACTCTCTACTACCTTTTTATATATACAAGGTTCATCTACCATTTTGATGAAGTCAAACTTTTTGACTACCACATCAAAACAGATATTCCAACTCCGCGATACCTGCTTTATTCTGTAAAGCAACTTGCACACGTTTCCGCTGCTCCCACTGTTTACGAAGCCTTCTGGCTGTGTTCTTATAGACGTTCTCTTCTAAATCATTATTTAGAAAAGCAGTCATGGCACCCAACCACCAGATATCGTAGTCATGGTATGTAGCAATGGCAAGTAGGATCCGGATGGACTTAAGCTTAGGCACAGGAAAATGATTCATCATTATCCACGCCTGGTCGATGACGAAAAGCTTTAACAAGTCTAGCTTTGAAAGTCTCAACTTTTCCATCTACACCAAGTAATCTTCTCAAGATATACTTGCTCCTGATGGGAATTTAACCCTTCAGATATAGCAACCAAAGTCCATACTTTATTGGTGTACATGGATTCCATCTCAGATCGCTAAGCATCCAGCCATTCTTACAGAGTCCCTACTCTCGATGGCCAGCTCGAAACTAGTTGGGTCATCATCTTATGATGCATTCCTTGCTCCCACTGTCATTGAGAAACCAAAGTGTCTCTCAGGCAGATGAGGAACCCTACCAGATCGGCGGAGAGGCTGAGGTTCGTCGGGGACTATTGAATCCTTTGGTTCTGTCAAATCATCAGCTGCAGTTTTGTATAGCTGGAACCTTTCCAATTCTACAGAACTGACCTTACTTCGATCTTGTCCGGATTTTGCTTTTGACATAGGCCGGACAATCCCAAATCTTAACTTACTTAAGAGATAGACTCTGCCCATACCATATCTTATATGGAGTGGTAGGCAGTGATCTGATTCGAACCTAATTCAATAGGTATGCAGCTTCTTAAGTGCATAACCCCTTAAAAGAAACAGGTAACTCAGTAGTACTCATCATAGAGCACACCATATCTAATATGGTGCGATTGCTCTGCCCCGATACACCGTTGTGTTGTGGTATATTCAGAGGAGTAACACTGAGAGAGAATCTCATTCTCTTTTAGAATAGTCCAGGAATTCTATGCACAAGTATTCTCCTCCCTGATCTTATCATAGGACATAATACTTATACCCGTATTTTGGTTCTCTACTTCTAACTTATATTCTGTGAATATCTCAAAAGCTTCGGACTTATGTTTCAACAGGAACATATGACTGAATCTTGAGAGATCATCAGAGAATGTAATGAAGTACAAAGAACCGATCCTGGCATGTGCAGACAGGGGACCTTACATACATCATCATGTATCAGTCCCAAGAGTTTACTAACTCTTTCTCTGTTTCCAATAAACAGAGCTATGGTCATCTTATCTTTGTGACATGACTGGCAAGTTTCACAAGATGTAAATTCAAACTGATTTAAATATGCATCTAAAATGTAACTTAAGCTAGTCGGGTCGCATTGATATGACCTAGTCTACAATTCCTCAAGAAGGATTCGTTCATTTCTGAACTTTTCCTCTTGTGTGTGTTATGCATACTAGGAACTGTAGTTTGATTTAGAACGTCAATGCTTTTAGATAACGTGCCTGAACCGATCAACTTTTGAAATGTTCAAAACAATATTCAACAATACAAAATTATATCCTTCTTTAACAAATAAAGAGATTGATATGATTTTGTACATCAGGTTCGGTATCTAATAGCATTTGTTCAAAATCAATGTATTGGTAATACAGGGTGACAGTGACCAACAGACTTAGCTGCAACACTTGCACCGTTTTCTGTCTCATGAAACTTATCACCCGTTCTCAGTTCTCTACCTTTCTGTAGCCCTATGTAACCGATTACATATCTGGGATCCTGATCCGGTATCAGATACCCAGGACACAGAGGATACTGAGAAACAGTTCTGTGTAATGAACACACCCGAAGAAGATGCATCATCATGCACTTTCTTCGTTTGGGCGGCATGGGAATTCTGGTATTCCCCTAATTCCTGCTCTGTCTTATAACAATTATAAGTTGGAGCGGGACCAACGTTCCCCAGCTCAGTATAACAAGCGGGTTCGGTCAATACATCCATATTATTATCTTGATTAAGGCGTGATATGGTCGCTACCTGGAGAGAGAGAGAAGAAAACACTCTGCGTGCGCTCTTGCAAGATTAGATTGGTTATTTATTTTATCTAATCAGGATGGCTCCCACTGTTTTTATCAAATCTTCCTTCAAACCCTAAAAGGAAAGACTAGCCGGGATTAATTACACTCTACAAGTTCGCCAATCTTTCAGCCAGGCCAGTGTCGGTACTTTGAGGGAGGTTCCCCGTGCTTTCGCACGGACCTAATTAAAGTAAACCTTGTTTTCCCAAGGGCGTAACCCCGTTGACACCTTTCTAGACACCTACTTGATCGGCTAATTATAAAGTGCAAAACTCTCCCAGGAGTAACAATTACTCACAGTGGGTATCGGGATCCAACTATCATATAGAAGGTATGCAATCTCATTGCAAATTTCAACACTTGAAACTCCCGATAGTGGTTTTTACCCCTAGCACCTATTACCTTAACTATGGTCAACAAATCATAAGTACTAGTCAAGTTCTACCCGTCATTTCGTGATTAATTAGACCCACCCACATGACCCTTAACTAAGGTCAACAAAGTCACGCGACTGTCCTAACTAATCGCATCATATGCGGTGTAGGAAGACATCACTTAGCTACCGTACACTGTGCCTTGACTATGGTCAACAAACACAGCACGAATACTAAGTACTCTACTTCCTAAAATGACGGAGGGTTGCGGATGGTTTTTAATAAAACCTTTAACGCTTTGAACTTGATCTCGTTGCGGAATCAAATGGTTTTTAAATGGAGTGTTTTTGAGGCTTTTCTAGTTTTGCTAAAGGGGTCACTCCCGGTGAAGGGATCGTCGGCCCTTTCCTCATCGAATAAGATGCAGGATATATCATATATACCGCTGTGCAAAGCAAAAACTATAGAAGCAATCAAAAGACAAACCGAGGGTTGTAGCATCTGCCAGTTATTGCTAAAGGGGTCACTCCCGGTGAAGGGATCTCGGCCCTTTCCTTATCGAATAAGGTGCAGGATGTTCTACAAGGAACACCGCGATGCAAAGCAAGAACTGTAGCTACCTGTTTTATTTTTGAAATTCGATTCCACAACATCTTTTAGGTTTATTTTCTTTCATTAATCTCATTAATGAATGTCCCATCATTTAAGTCCACCTAAACATCACAGATAAATACAACGTACGCTTATGCCATCCGCATTCGCCTCGATGTCCCGTCTGCACCGTTAGGTTAGGTAACTAATGCCAGAGCGAGGCAGGGCTAACGCGGGTGTAAAACATAAGCAACGTCTATATAATATATCATATATACTATATACAATATCTATCTGAACATATCACATGATCACATCACAGATAACGCAGCAGAAAATATCATATGAAATATTGGATATACTAGGACGTCCGTGTTTTATTTTGAGCCTGTATAAAACACGGATTCCACGGTCGTGATGAATAGCCATTCCCACACCCCTAGACCCCTACGAGAGCGGCAAGCAACCCTACCAATTCTAGAGTTAGGAGACCCGGACTCGACTCCTCGAGATGGTCTCCCACTGGACCCTAGAACCCGGTTACTTGTGCTCCCCTCCTTGGGTCTATCCTAATGCGGAAAAGTAAATAATATAAATCAACGGTGACATCTTTCGCAACCTGGAAGTGCCCCAATAAAAGAATATTACACACAAGCTTTTACATGAATGAAAATGGAAAAACACTCATCTCACATAAAACCCCCCGGCTATTCAAACACGACGATCCAATATAACATATCTAGCAACACATAACATCACATGTCATCAACGTAAGTAAATATGCCCATCCCAATTGTCGTTGACATATAGCAACGAAACCGGCGATATCACATATTACACTTACGGTCGCAGAAAAGAAAGTGTAAAACTACAACAGTTGGAATCCGCAACCTCCTTAGACATCGCATGCCTAATCAAATGAATTCCTTAGACATCGCATGCCTAACAATTATAAACCCCGCATTTTAGTCTCATTATCGAAAACACTTTTCAACATCAAGTCGGGCAATTCAACAAGATTCCCGACATCCTGAACGAATGCTCGTCGCAAACTTTAGTAGACGGCCGCACCCCCGATACCGTCGACGAAGTGCACTAAGGCGGAATACCGCTGCCGCGAGCACCCGAACGGATGCTTTCGGCGACGGGGTTCTCCTACAGTCACTTGGTCGGGGCTATGGGGCGTGGCTATCTATTAAGTTTACCGGTGAGTATCCGTGTACGCAACGTGATTGCGACGGAGTTTTGATCACATCAAAATCCCGTGGCAACCGATCAAGTGAGACTAAAGTGCTATGTTTATAACATTCATTCAGTTATCTCATAACTACTTGTGGATTCCAAATATTGTATCACATTCCAGATAAATAGAAAATGTTAAACTTTCCGATCGAACAATCAAACACCCAAGTTTTCCCGAAACAGCTCAACACATGAAATAAGTTTAAGAACATTCACTTCATGCCACAGTACCAACGGTCCAGCCGTAGAAGGGTCAAGCCAACGCCTCACATGTGACACGCCGTACTGCCCCAAACCCTAAGGTTCAAAGGGCAGTTCAAGACGGTCACATAATCGAGTTAAGGTTTATTTCCTTCTAGAGGGTCCATCGAGTTACTTGCACTACTTAGAACATTCTTAAACAACGGAAAAATCCAACACTTGGAAATTTCCCGACAGGGGAAAAATTGGGTATTTATATCCGGTCGAACTTTTTAACATGTTCTAAAATTACCCGGAAAAATAAACAAAGTTAAATAAACCGATCGAATCATCTAATCCCCAAAACAACCCAGAAAATTCAACTGTTGAATATAAGTTAAAAATTCCCAGAAAACACAGCACATACAGAAAGAGATTACTGTGCAAACCACGTTGCAAAATTCACTACTATGGCCGCGGAACGGCCGCGCAACCCAGGGTGGGGCCGCGGTTTCGCGGCGCTTTAGTCGAGTTATGGTCACATGCTGCACAGTAACTCCTATAAAACCCTGCTGAATTTTTTGACAATTTTTAATTAGGAAAAATCCACTGTTTTCAAAAATGTACAGAGAAGGGTTATGTTTAGGGTTTCGGGGTTCGATCGGGTTTCTAACTTCGTCTACACGTCGCCTAAAGCTCTAGCTAAGCTCTGATACCACTGTAGGGTTCCTAGGCACACTCAAGAGGTTCTACAACTGATCAACCATGTCCAATTCAATTTTTTCATGTGCCGAGAAAACCTAATGCTAGATCGTTAACTAGAGGATAGGCGAAACTAAGCAAGTTAACAACTTAACTATGAGTGAAAGGGACTACAACCTTTGTAGATCTGGTCCTCTACTTCTTTAGCTCCGTGATGACGTCCCTCCGCTGCGATCAACCGGATCCCGGACTCTAGCGTTGGTTTCATTGGAGAAATGATCGGACTAGGTCGTTGACTTCGATGCCGAAGATGATCTACGTCGAGGCGACTCAAACTCAAGATCCATCTTCACTAGGTCATGAAACTTGTGAAGATAACACCCTATACTACATGGCAAATGGTAGAGGATGAAGAAATAGGAAGTGGGTTCACTTTGGATTTGGTTTTCTCACTTGATTTCATCACTTGGAAATTTTCAAGAATGGTCTTTTTCACTTGAAGAAGATGATGAAGAAGAAGAAAGAAAAATGAATTCTTGAAAATAATAAATCAAATGATGCTTATCATATTGCAACCATGGGTGAAGTTAACACATGTAGAGAATAAACCAGGGTTTAGGTGTATGGTTAGGTTAAGGCATAAAGCAAAATGGCTAGACTTTTCAAAGCTTCATGAAGCTTCAAGCATAAAACAAGAAAGCCACCATTTTATTTTCTTTTGCCAAAAATAAATAAAGAAAATAAATAAAACCTAACCATTAACCTAAACATGGGTAAAGTGATACACACACCCAAGTTTGCATGTATCATCAAACATGATACAAACTAGTGCATAAAAATATATCACATATACAACTTGTGCACTTCAAGTGAGAAAATCAATCTTAAGTGAACAAATACTAGTTAATGTAAAGTAATATATCAAATATATAATTATACATTAAATCATTAAATCAACACTTGATTTAATGATCCGGTCATATTGCATATAACCGACTAATATCTAGTGTATCAATATATCGAATCAACATTTGATTCGGTAACCCGGCTATATCTTATATAACCGTCCGATGATACAAATCGCGAGAATAGAATTCAGTATCACATACTGGTATTATTCTCGGTCCCGCACATATCTCATATGCGCTCCTATTTCGTTTCGCTTGAGCCAGGAAACCTCTGTATAGGACTCTAAAGACTCGTCAATACGCCGGCATCAGGTGATGATCATATCAAACACCCACAAGCCGCAAGCGGTCTGCTAAACATAACGGCCACCCGGGTATTGATCGATCAGAAGATCAACGAGCAAGCTCGCTCACACTCCTGTGAATCCAACCAGTAACACTTACCGTACAGTCCGGTCTGTTCGTCTGATATGTCGTATATCTCGCCTAGAGGTGGTAAACATCAGACCCCAGTAGCTTGATAAGTCATGCCGATGTAAGGTCCATAACAAGCGTGAAACTACTGATAACTCTTACCAGTAAATCACTGCAACCTTGGCCAGGGATTTCCGGTTATGTCCAGTCGAGCATAGCGCAACATCAACCCCCAATACCGGGAGAGACGAATCCCCTCCTATGGCTCATTGCCTCCATGTGAATCGGGACTGTACCCAAAAACCACCTGTTTGCATGACTCAGTAAAGCCGTGGTAGGGTGGAGATCAAAGCACAGTGGGAGACACACAAGACTCTATGACGATCTCGGGTCAACAGACTAAGCTGTACCAGTGTCACCAGAGAACTGCCATCTGACGTAAGGTATAATACCATCTAGGAGTTCTCGGCGAGTCCGTTCAGTGTACCCAGTCTCCACTGAGCGCCCGCATACCATCTCTGATGTCAAACACCAATGGATATGGGATCATCCATCGCCCATCACATGGGTCGAGAAGATATACGCTAGTCTAATCTAGAATATCGATGCCCCGTCTCGATATTCCCACGACTAGGAACATTGAAGGATGTACTCATGGACTACCCAGGCCCCACTAGTATGATCTACATCATAGTCCAGGAAGTCGAGTACACATCCTAAGGGCTTTATCAACATGTAACAGAGAGACAGAAAGTATACATGTTAAGATAAAGAGCAACCAGATAGCATACTATCATGTCGAGTAAGAAAGTCAGACCTATATATGTCCCAGCATCCACTACAATATACATTCTGTGTAGAGTAATGGCCTCTAGGGCATACATATAACTAACACTACTCTGGTGTATCGAAGCTGTCGGGACCCGGTTCTTGCTCACGGAGCAAAGTGCCACGCCAAGTGTCGTGTTAAGTGGGCGGGGGCCACCTCTTGAGCCCGTGGGACCCACTGTAGAACAATGGGGACTCTTCGGAATACATTCCGAAAGGGGGCAGATCTGTACTATAAATGGAATGATACCACTCTTCAATACAGATGCGCCTTTTAAGTGAACCGGCACTACAGGAGCTTGAGAACTCCGTAGTTAAGCGTGCTCGAGCCAGGGAAGTTCTGGGATGGGTGACCATCTGGGAAGTGGCCCCTGGTCGGGTCCGGTTCGCCCCGAAGGACAAAACCGTGCGGCTTTGACCAAAGCGGACAATACTCTCTGTATTGGGGGTGGGGCGTGACAGATGCCCTGTCTCGATACACCCTCGACTAGGAACAGTTATAGGATGTACTCGTCGACTACCGTGGCCCCACTAGTATGATCTCATCATAGTCCCAGTAGTCGAGTACACATCCTAAGTGCTTTATCAATATGTAACATAGAGACAATCAGAGTACATGTTAAGATAGAGTACAACCAGATAGCATACTATCATGTCGAGCAAGAAAGTCCTCCCTATATATGTCCTAGCATCCACTACAATATACATCATATGTACAGTAATGGCCTCTAGGGCATACATATAACTAACAGTGTACTCTTTCAGAAGGGACAAGGTCCGCAAGATATTCAAAGATACGTTGAACAATGGTCTACAATTGCCGGAGTCGAAGAGACCCCAAGAAGCAAAAATGACCGACAATCCCCTGTATTGCCCGTACCACCGAGTAGTGAGCCATGCGATCGAGGATTGCTATATCTTCAAAGATTGGGTCGAGAAGCAGTACAAGGATGGAGAGATCGAGCTGTCCAAGTGTGTGTTGGTGAACAATCAAGTTGCAAACACCAACTTTATACAGACAGAAGCTGAAGCCTTCTAGGATCAGACAGCTGAACCCGTTGCCCTGAGAAACGAAACTGACTCACCGCAGCCTCCGTGGAGTATGCATAGATCTAATAAGATGAAGAATCTACTTAAGTTACTTCGGAAAGAGCCCAGAACAGAATGGGAAGGGCAGAAGAAGCCTACCATTCCAGCTGCCAATTCGGCTCAATCAGGCTCAAAATCCAAAAAGCTCAAGAAGAAGAAAAGTGCAGCTCGACGCGAAAAGGAGTCTGCAGGGAGATCGACTATTAAAAAATATATCGATTTCCTCGAAGACTATGAACAAAAGGAAAGGACTCTAATTCAATTGAAGGAGTTTTTCCCTGTAGAAGCGGCTGATATTCTGGAGGAGCTAGAAGAAGACTCCAATGAAGAGATCCCTAGAGTGACCTGCTACGTCGTCCACCTTGGTAGCGACTCTGAAGAAGAAATATGTTTTCCTGAAAAGGACGAGGAGCTCGCCACAAAGGCTCACCAAATCCAGCTTAGAAGCGGCAGGGCTCTACCGCCAAATCAGGGCAATGCCTCAAATGGGAAGGAAAAACAAGTCGCTAATGAAGAAGATGGCAGAGAATTTGCTCATGAAGAATCGAGTCCTTTCCAAGGGGACTATAATGTCTTAGCTCATCTCCGAAAGCTTTCGTCTCTCTTAAGCATCTATGATGCTCTGGTCATGTCCAAGGATCTCAGAGATATTCTCATTCATGCTCTACAAAACCCCGAGCGGTACCAGGCTCGCTTTGCGGAAATTAATATGAAAGAAGCCCAATACAACCTGCATACCGCCGCGGTCACGTTTAAGGATGAAGACCTGCTACTGGGAACAGCTGAGCATAACATGACGCTTTACGTAACAGGGTACAACGACGGAGATCGGATTGATCGCATATTGATTGATCCAGGATCCTCAGTGAATATCATGAACTTGCGGACTATGAAGAGTTTGTCAATAGACGTCCGACACCTGTCAAGGGAAAGGATTGTCATTCAAGGCTTCAATCAAAACTGCCAACAAGTTCTGGGGTCTATAGCTCTGCCAATCAAATTTGGGGATCTGCAAACGAAGCTAAGATATACGTGATCGATGCTGACACGTCTTATAAGATTCTCTTAGGACGGCCGTGGCTCCACGATTATGGCATCGTTCCGTCAACTCTCTATCAGTGCATGAAATATACCAAAAATGGAGAAGAAAGACGCATTGATGGAGACATCCAGCCGTTCGGTGTGCATGAAGTCCGATATGAAGATTCTCGGTACTTTGTGAATCTCCAAAGTGCTGAGCCACAGCTATCCAAAGACAGAACGGTCCCGAAACTCAAAGGCAAATCTGAGTCGGCTGTCACTTTCAAAAGAAAAAACCCCCAAGTGCGTCCTCATTTCTGCAGTGACACTGATGAGTCCGATGCTGGAAGTCCGTCCTTCCGTAAACCCGTCCTCACTTCGGTAGAGATACAGATGAGTCTGATGCTAAAGGCCCATCCGACAGCAAAATTCGCCCTCGTTTAGGTAGTGACACTGGAGAATCAGAAGAAAAGGATCCTTCTTGTAACAGCTATGCAGATTGGGCCCTCATGCAAAAGCGAAGCTAAGAGAAACCTTCAAGACTATAGAAGGGTCCCTAGCTGTCACAAGGGTGCCGGATCAGATGTGCAAGGAGTTATATGCATTGTCAGTCTCCACCATGGACCAGCTTAAAACTTTCTATGTTCCCGGAAGGAAAAGTGGATAGAAGGGCATCCTGTTTTATGGGTCAAATCCTGTCGTGCACCCGGACGGTTTGTCTGTGACATGCCTTCCATACAAGAGAGGCATAAGGGCCTTCCTCAATCCCAGATATTATGCGTCTAAGATGCGGGAATACTTTAAAAAGTGCAGGTGTCAGCTATATCAAACGGACTCCGAAGCAAAATTTTATGAAGGGCTATAGCATCCGCCTCAGATTTGAGCACTCATTGATGGAAGAATCCCAGATAGACAGGGCATAGGTTTCATTCAGCCTGATGCCAAAGCATGCTATATGATCCATATCGGTGAAGCTGGAGAAGAGTCAAATGATGAAGAAAAGCTAGCCGAGCCAGAAGAAGCCCCTCAAGAGCTCGAAGATGGCGGACAAGCAACCTTCCATGAGCTAACAGAGATCGATTTAGGAACGTATGATAATCCAAGGCCGACCTATATCAGCTCACTCTTGTCAGAGGAAATGAAAGAGCAGATAATTGTCCTGCTGCATGAGTTTGCCGACTGTTTCGCATGGACGTACAAAGAAATGCATGGCCTTTTCCCTGAAGTGGCCGTGCATAAGCTGGCTATATCTTCTGATGCTAAGCCAGTCAAACAAGCTTCTCGAAGAATGAGAAAGGAACTGGAAGAAAAGGTCATCGAGGAAACCAAGAAACTCATCGATGCCGACTTCATCAGGGAAGAGAAATACGCAGACTGGATCGCATGCATTGTCCCGGTAAAGAAGAAAAATGGGCAGATCCGGATTTGTATCGATTTCGAGGACCTTAACAAGGCATGCCTTAAAGTTGATTTCCCGCTTCCAGTTATGGAAATGATGGTCAATGACGCATCAAATTACGAGCTGTTCACCTTCATGGACGGTTCATCTGGGTACAATCAGATAAAAATGTCACCTGAGGATGAAAGACATACAACATTTTGAACCTCGATCGGCACATAATCTTACAAAGTGATGCCGTTCGGACTGAAGAACGCAGGTGCTGTCTATCAAAGGGCAATGACCAATATCTTTGATGATCTAATCCATAAAGTCGCCGAATGTTATGTTGATGATCTGGTCATCAAGAATAAATCCAAGGCCGATCACATCCAAGATCTTAGGACCGTTCTCACTAGACTGAGGGAATACGATCTGAAGATGAATCCTCTGAAGTGCGCTTTTGGCGTGTCATCGAGAAAATTCTTGGGCTTCATAGTTCGACATCGAGGGATCGAAATTTACCCATCCAAGATAAAGGCCATCATGGAGATGCCCCCTCCGAAGAATATGGCGCAGCTAAGATCTATTCAAGGAAAGCTTGCTTATATACGAAGGCTTATCTTAAATTTATCGGGGAGATGTAAGCCCTTCTCAAATCTCATGAAGAAAGGAGCTCCTTTTGTCTGGGATGCCGAATGTCAAGAAGCATTCAAAAGCATCAAACGGTACCTGTTGCACCCTCTAGTGCTTGCTGCTCCTATTTCAAATAAACCATTGATTCTCTATACTGCCGCGTTAGACGAGTCACTCGGTGTACTCCTTGTCTAGAACAATGAGGTGGGAAAAGAAAATGCCTTCTACTACCTCAGTCGAACTTTAGTCGGGGCGAAACACAACTATTCCCCGATTGAAAAGCAATGCCTGGCTCTGATGTTCGCTGTGAAGAAGCTGAGGCACTATCTGCTCGCTCATCGGGTTATGCCGATCTCCAAGGTCGACCCTCTCAAACACTTAATGACCAAAGCAAGCCTAGCCAGTAGAATGGCGAGATGGGCTGTCATGCTGCTTGAATTTGACATAATCTATACTCCTCAAAAAACAGTAAAAGGGCATGCCCTCACCGACTTCCTTGCTGCTCATCCCATACCAGAAGGGTCGCCGCTCAATTGCGAGTTACCCGACGAACAAGTGATGCACCTCGAGAATGATGAGCCATGTTGGGAGCTCTACTTCGATGGAGCCTCATCAATGAGGAGCTCCAGCAAATCAAGCATCCCAGAGATAAAAGCAGGTATAGGATTGGTATTCGTCACGCCATTGGAAGGAACCTTACGACGTTCTTTCGCTCTCACCGAGCCTCCCACAAACAACGAGGCTGAGTACGAAGCTCTGATAGATAGTCTGGAGCTCGCCATAGAAATGGGAACCCTTCGGCTACGGGTTTACAGTGATTCCCAGCTTGTCATCAACCAAGTAAGCGACGACTATAAGATATACAAACCCGAGTTGGTTTGGTACAGAAGCCGGGTGGTGGAGCTCATGAAACAGTTCACCCGCGTTGAACTAATGAGAGTCCCTAGGGCGTTGAACGGAAAAACCGACATATTCGCTCGCCTAGCTAAAGAGCTAGCTGATCCTGACATGGACGAAATTCTAATCACAGTCAGAAGCCAGCAAATTCTGTCTCCAGTCTCTTGCATGAAGAAGAAAGCGTAGAACAAGAGAACAATCCTGCCGAAGAAGCTTCGATCGTTCAAGACGAGCCCGATTGGAGAGAACCCTTCATAGAGTACCTCCGATATGACAAGCTGCCCGAAGAAAAATCTGCAAGAATTTAGCTGAAGAAGAGAGCTCTCCGATACGTGTTTGTAAATAATGCGCTATACCGCAGATCATATGACCAACTCTGGCTTAGGTGCCTATCATCGGCCGAAGCCTAAAAAGTCATGAAAGAAGTTCACTCAGGTGTCTGCGGAGCTCACCAATCTGGCCCCAAAATGCGGCTTCAAATTAAACGGCTTGGGTATTACTGGCCTACCATGATAAGGGATTGCGAAGAGCATGCGAAGAAGTGTCATCTCTGCCAAATTCACGGTGACTTCATTCATAAGCATCCCAATCCGCTACATCCTACGGTGGCATCATGACCCTTCGAAGTTTGGGGCACCGACATAATTGGTCCAATTGATCCTCCATCATCTAAAGGCTACTGGTTCATATTGGCTGCAACAGACTACTTCTCCAGATGGGCTGAAGCTGTCCCGCTAAAGGAAGTCAAGATAGAAGATATTCTGACATTCTTCCGGTATAATATTCTATACCGCTTCGGTACACTAAGAAGAATCATTTCTGACAACAAGCCTTCTTTCAAGAGCTTCAAAGTCTCAAGGCTCGCTATTCAGCACAAGATAGACTGGAGATATTCTTCCATCTATAATCCAAGAGCCAATGGGCTTGCCGAACCCTTCAATAAGACTATATGCAAGCTTCTGAGGAAAAATGCTTCAGCCAACAAGAGAGACTGGAATCTCAAACTTCATGAGGCATTGTGGGCATATCGTACCACGCACCGTACTCCAACTCAGTCCACTCCATACTCATTACTCTTCGGAGAGGAGGCGATCCAACCCCTCGAAGTCGAAGTTCCAAGCTTAAGAATGGCCGTTCAACACGAGTTGACGGAGGAGGAAAACGTGCTCCTTCGGCTCGAAGAGCTCGACGCCCTCGAAGAAAAGAGGCTTGTAGTACAGAAAAATATAGAGCTGTACCGAGCCCAAATGTCACGGGCCTATGACAAGATGACTCATCTCCGTGCTTTCAAGAAAGGCGAATTGGTGTTGGTCTTCAAAAGGTCGATCATCCCCAATCGATATGCCAAGGGAAAATTCAAGCCAAACTAGGAAGGACTTTATGCCATCGAGAAAGTGTTTGATGGAGGATCCTACCAGATGATAAATACCGATGAAGAAAGGCCCATGCCATCCATCAATGGCCGATATCTTAAGAAATACTATGCGTGAATGCTCCAAGTCGCAGGCGAATTGAGCACACCGACCCTACAGTCTGGATCATACATCCTGTAAAACCGTATACAATCCATGGGCATAAACGACCCCTATCTCTCCCAAGTCCTACAGGCGAGACTACATTTAAAGTCCCACCAGCAATGATGATTCGCCAATGTAAAAAAAGGGGTATGTCCACAAGCAAAACGGGCATGGATGAAAACCCGAAAGGGCTCCGTGAGTAAAAACAGCGAATCTGTCGGCGAGTTTGTGAAAACCCGAAAGGGCGCAAACTCGTAAAAAAAGAGATAAAATACACTCACAAAGTCCTCTCGACCCTATGAGGAGAAAATCCCCGCGTGAGATCCTTACGACTCACAAAGGAGCAACACACATAGAAATCCCCATGATTCATAGGGAGAAATACACCTACGAGATCCTCTCGACTCATAGGGAGAAAATGCTTTTATGATACCCTTATGGCTCATAAAATTGAAAAGCCTTAGGTGATAGAGATTTAAAGCTGTCTCCTAAGCCATCGCTCCCCAATGGGCAACGACAAATGATGGGTCGCTCATTGCTTCAGTGTTAGCGGTGCTGATGCCGACCCAAAACCTAAATCCCAAGTCTTCCCAAAGTCAAATGATGAGTCGCTCTTGGCATTGCTTCAGTGTTAGCGGTGCTGATGCCGACCCAAAACCTAAATTCCAAGGCTTCCTAAAAGCAAATGATGAGTCGCTCCTGGCATTGCTTCAGTGTTAGCGGTGCTGATGCCGACCCAAAACCTAAATCCCAAGTCTTCCCAACGGCAAATGATGAGTCGCTCCTGGCATTGCTTCAGTGTTAGCGGTGCTGATGCCGACCCAAAACCTAAATCTCAATTCTTCCCAAAGGCAAATGATGAGTCGCTCCTGGCACTACGCTTCAGTGTTAGCGGTGTTGATGCCGATCCAAAACCTAAATCCCAAGTCTTTCCAAAAGAAACTAATGAGCTGCTCCTGGCATTATTCCAGTGCAGCAATGCTGATGCCGACCCAAAAACCAAATCCCGAGTCCTCCCGGGGCAAATGATGAGTTGCTCATGGCCTTATTCCAGCGCAGCAATGCTGATGTCAAACAAGATCCGAATTCCAAGTTCCTCTCAAATTCAAAGGCCCCGCCAAATAAGACAGAAATCAAACAGATCAAATTAACGTCCCACCCGGTAGCGCTTCTAAGCTCAAAAGTCCCGCTGGACGGGTAGGGAACTCCCAAAATAAATCAAGTCAAACAAATAAACCCTGACACCGTAGAAAGCGAAGCAAGTTAACTTTAACCCCGACACCGCAAGAAGCAGAGCAATTCAAATCAAGCACCGACTGTCCAAGTCACAAAAATGGCAGAATTGACCGTCCACGTCGCTAAAATGGTAGAACCGACCGTCCAAGTCGCTAAAAGGGCAGCACCGACCGTCCAAGTCGCAAAAAGGGAAGAACCGACTGTCCATGTAGCTAAAATGGAAGAACCGACTGTCCCAGTCACTAAAAGGGCAGCACCGACCGTCCAAGTCGCAAAAAGGGCAAAATCGACCGTACACATCGCTAAATGGCAGAACCGACCGTCCAAGTCACTAAAAGGGCAACACCGACCGTCCAAGTCCCCAAAAAGGCAGAACCGACCGTACACATCACAAAAAAGGCAGAACCGACTGTCCATGTAACAAAAATGGAAGCACCGACCGTCCATGTCGCAAAACTGGCAGCACCGACCGTCCAAGTCCCAAAAAGGGCAGAACCGACCGTCCACGTCGCTAAAATGGAAGAACCGACCGCCCATGTCGCAAAATGGAAGAGCCGACCGTCCAAGTCGATAAAATGGTAGCACCAACCGTCCAAGTCGCAAAAAGGGTAACACCAACCGTCTAAGTCGCTAAAAGGGCAGCACCGACCATCCAAGTCGCTAAAAGGGCAGCACCGACCGTCCACGTCGTAAAAAGGGCAGCATCGACCTCCACATCGTAAAAACAGAGTCGACCTCCACGTCGTCAAAATGGAGTCAACCTCTATGTGAAAGAAGATCCATCAATTTCATGCACACAACCCCCATAAGTGGTGTGCATTTATTGATGGGGGCACTTTGTTGAGGTCAAAATTACACTTCAGCGCCCAGTGGTTGCGTGCAGCTCACATGACCCGCTGGCGCCCAGCGGTCGTGTGCTGCACACGTGACCTACTGGCGACCAGCGGTCGCGTGCTACGCACGTGACCCGCTGGCGCCCACACGCCTGGCACGTGACCCGCGGGTGCCAGGTGTCCACATGCCAGGTATGTGACCCCCGGGTGCCCAGCACCTACGTGCCATGCATGCATCTTTAAGATGCTCCTCACCCCTCATTTTCCATGTACTCCACACCAGAAACACGTCCCCCGTTAGGAAAATTTTTCTAACGGGGCTCTGCCTCGCACCCTGCAAAGGGGCTTCTAGCCTCTTGACCTCCAGCCCGCTATCCGGGTAGCGGGACCCCCGTAAACTCTGCGAGGCCCCCGATATATCCAAAACCCCCTTTCAAAACAAAACACACGCACATTGCACACTGAGTTCACATGACTAGTTGACCCATCAATCAGAGGTTCCCTCGCTCCAAAAGTGAGGGGTAATTAACGTCAGCTTAGTCCACGGCTGCCGGAGATTCGGATCCCCACAATCAATAAACCCCCGCCTACCCTAGGCAGGGGGAATCTGAAGTACGCCTGACAAGCGACGCGTATTCCCATCTCAATGGGATGACGAAAAACACCCTACACGGAAGATTTGAAATGCCACCCTTATCTTTAAGAGTGACTACCAGTGGTTTATCTGCCAGTGATTTCAAATGGACCATCATTCCGGCCATTTTCTGAATCAGAAGGGCCATCCGGTTCATTTTAGTGGACATTTCTGCCGCTTCTTCATCTCTCTTTTTGAGAGCTCGCTTTAGGAAGTCAATATCCGACTCTTTCCCTGTTCTTTCTCCAGGTGCGTCTTTAGAATTTTCCTTAGACGATGGATTAGTGAATGTTGCCGCCTGAGCAAGCATCTTCTGCAACTTTTCACGTTGCAGTTGAGCTTTTGTCGGAGACCGAGTATGCGGTCCATGACTAGCAGAAGCTTGAAATTCATCTTTGGAGTTCACCATATAGATAGTGTGAACTACTATGCCCCCAGATTTAGGGCATCTAGAATCTTGACCCTTGGAGTTTGCCTTGGGCATTTGGATTTTATTAGGCTTCTCTTTCTTGTGAGAAACCGCTTTGGCTTTGGGAGGAACCATTGTATCAGGAACCGTCTTGGGATGTGTCCCCTTATATTTGAAAGAGGATTTGTCAGAATTTAGCTGACGTTTAGGGGAAGAGCTGCGGTTGACGACTGAATGCTTCACCTGCTTCCACACCTTATATATAGATGAGGACAAATCTCTCAGAGAGCGAACTGTTCTCTGCTTTTGTTGGATCTCCCTGGGCTGCGGAGATTTCTTCAATATTGCGGTGTGAGAATTTTGTCCGATCCTTCGAAACTGTTCCCATTTGGAACAACAGCATTCACTACTGGGGTTGAAACAGGACCATACGGAGAACTGCCCCCAGCTTGTCTTATTTGACGCTGATATCGACGTCGGTGATGTCTTGCGACCGGAATTTGATTAGCCTCAGGATTTGGGTAAGCCTGCCCCCTGTTTTCTTCAAGAGCTTGAGTATTCTGCCCCATGCGTCGACCTTGGCCTTCGGAAGGTACCGGTTGTTTGGAGATCGATTGCGTCGGCAAAGCAGAAGCTTGAGGAGCCAACCTGTGGAAGACATACTTCTTCTGGGCTTCCTCCTTCGGTGTTGAGGTACTGAGGGTAGGAGGTGGGCGTATCGACCCAAACAAAAGCCCCTTCATTTCTTGAAGGGCCGGATTACAGAGATTTGAGGCTGCAAGTGGCCTATACTTGACTCCACCAGATGTGACAGAGCCTGAGTTGCTGTGAGTGAAAGCAAAGTCCATTCTGCATAGAGAAGAAACGCCAGCTTCAGTATCCCATCACCGAAGGGTAACTATAAACCACGATTATTTGATCGCGGAAAAACACGACACACGAAGTGTGGAGTGGAAAGAGGAAGAGGTCCCACCGGGCGTGCCAGAATCTGTTTACCACTGAAAACAAAGACGAACTGGGATAGATCGTCTTGCCTGAATTTGGGGACAGATACTATTTGGACATATCCATCCACCTCTCCAAAGATACCAAATTGATTTATGGCACCGTATATTGGAGTTTTGGATAGATGCGACCGTTGTAGCAGACTCTATCAGATTCCCCACATTTATGAGAGGTTTTTGATTGTAGGGACGCTCTTCCCTACAGCCGCAAGCCCCTGCAGTTAATTACATTACCGCATTGCGATAACCACTTTCTCCTTCTCCAGTAGTTTACTTCGCGTCGTGTGTTATTTTATTTGTTTTGGTTGCCCTGGATTGTATATGGAGACTAGTTTATGTCGTCGCCCGTAGGGCGCGGATTAGTCCCAATCCGTATATTTTAGATTTGGGTTTGGGTCAAGGATTTGCTTGACGGAGTCCACGTTGGTAATTTGGTTTGCCAACGGGAATGAACTTAGGACGCAGATCTCATATAAATGAGATCCATCAGTTCACGGGATATTTGGGTTTTCTAAGGATCGTTAGTCATATTTGAGACTAAAATCAACTTAGAAAAAAATGAGCATATAGACTCAATTATATTAGTTTAAGGACATCACGGTCCATTATCGCCGTGTTTGGGGCGATGCGCTAGTTTAGGGACATTTAGGTCCATTATCGCCATGTTTGAGGCGAATATTAGTTTAAGGACATCTCGGTCGATTATCGCCTTGTTTGGGGCGATGCGCTAGTTTAGGGAGATTTTGGTCCATTATCACCATGTTTGAGGCAAATATTAGTTTAAGTACATCTCGGTCCAACATTCATCTTGCGCGCACGTGTATTTATTACGTGGCGAAGTGAATGATGGTGACATGGAATGCACCCAATTTGGGGTGCGGTCTGATTTGAGGTGTGCACGTCAATTTGGAAGTGCATCAATATGGGATGAAAAGAGTGGTTGGTTGTTGGGACCCGCCACCTCTCTGAAGACGCTGAGGAATTACAATGACATATATCAGAGGTGTGAAGTGATGTACCCTTGAACCAAATCCCGTATTTGAGGGAAAAATCATGATGGACTATCTAAGAATCGTTAGTCTTATTTAAGACTAAGATTAACTTAAAAGGTATGGGATGAAGATCGTTAGTCATGTATGGGACTGAGATCGGTTTGGATATCAGTTTAGATATCATGAATATAAGCTTCACCAATTTGGGCTAAGATTGGGTTTCTGTAACACCTAGCAGTACCAAGCACTCTGTTGCATATAGCGCTCACGTGTGGTTCACGTGAGACGTTGAAATAATGCTAAGCACTAGTCTTTTGTGGCGCTCACATGTGTTTCACGTGAGACGCTGAGTGTCTGGCACTCACGTGTTCTTCACGTGAGGCGCCACACTAGTGTTAAGCACTAAACTTTTCTGTTTTCTGGCACTTACGTGTGTTTCACGTGAGGCGTTGAGCGTCTAGCGCTCACGTTTGTTTTACGTGAGGCGCTAAGTTATTAGCTTCTTTTGAGCGCTCACGTGAGTTTCACGTGAGGCGCTAAGTTTTTTTTTGGAGATTTAATCTCTGCTGATACTTTTCAGAGAACTTAAATATCTGTTAATGGTATTTTGACCATTAATGATCACCAAGATCACAATTTTGAGGATCTTGGATCAGGTTTTTTAAGAACTAAGTTCTTGATTTGAAGGAACTGAGTTCCTGGAGTGTTATTGACTTTGTCTTCTTTCTTTTCAACTTTGTTCTTTTATCCATGTTCTCTTGTTCATATTTTCAGAGAGGTTAAACCTCTGTTAATAGTATTTTGACCATTAACGATCACTAAGATCATTATTTTGAGGATCTTAGATCGGGTTTTTAAAGAACTAAGTTCTTGATTTGAATGAACTAAGTTCCTAAGTGTTATGGACTCCATCTTTTTTCATTCTAACTTTGTTCTTCCCTGAATTTTTAATTCTCAAGAACAAAATCTTTCTGATGAGAATTAAATTCTCAACTTGTGTGAAACCTGTCTTGTGGATCTCAAATCCAGAGAAAGAACTAAGTCCTTTTAAAAGGGTTAAACCAATATATATGATATGATAGGTAAAGAAGATGTTTTGATCTCGATATTTTCTTTACCTAGGATTTTGAGGAGGAAGATCTTCTTTGAGAATTAAATTCTCTGTTATTTTTAAGAAGCTTTTGGAAAGCCACCTGTATATTTTTACGGAAGCTTATGGGGTGGTCTCCTCCCCCTCCTTTAGATTTGATCTCTTTGCTCCTATTTATAGAAGAAGAGAAAAATCAATTCATTGAGAAAATCTCTCATTGAGAGATAATGATTGATTTCATAATCAATCGGAATGATCTTAAAGATCAACCGGTGAATTTTATTCACCGTTGGATTTTTAATCCAAAGGCTCTCTGTTTAACAGAGAAAATTATTCTTATTTGCTTATCAAGATTAAGAAAATATTTTCCTAATATAAAATTTTATTCTATCAGATGATCAATTGGTGATTTTATAATCACCGTTGGATTTTTGATCCAAGGGTCCTCTATTTAACAGAGAAAATCTTTCTAGTTTGAGAAAGATCATGAAAATATTTCCCACTAGAATTTAATTCTATCAGATGGTTTAATTGGTGATATTTTATCACAATTGGATTTTAAATCCAAGATTCTCTATTAAAGAAAGATCTTTCCATATTAGAAAGATTAGAGAAACTATTTCCCAAATAGAATTTAATTCTATCAGATAGTTTAATTTGGTGATATTTTATCACCATTGGATTTTAAATCCAAGATTCTCTGTTAGAGAAAGATCTTTCCATATTATAAAGATCAGGGAAAATATTTCCCAAATAGATTTTAATTCTATCACATAGAATTTAATTGTATCGGATGGGAGTATTTCAAATTGGGGTGCTCACATGCAAAGCATGTGAGCACTGTCAAAGAATGCGGCAAGAGAACTCACGATCCATAGTAAAGCGCAGCTGATGACAAGCCAAACCTTGGTACTTTAGCCAAATATGCTAAGAATAGAAACCTATACTTCATATGTGATCAAATGATTAATTGAGCTCATATGCTCATTATTTCTAAGTTGATCTTAGTCCAAAATAAGGTTAACGATCCTTAGATAAAAAAAAAATATATCTTGAACTGACGGACCTTATCGATATGAGAAATGCGTCCTAAGTTCAACTCCCGTTGGCAAAAAAACACCAACATGGATCCAAACACCAAATCTAATATATACGGATTTGGACTAATCCACGCCCTACAGATGACGACATATATTAGTCTCCGTATACAACCCAAGAGCAAACCATAACATGACACAAAGTAAGTTGGAGTAGAGAAAGTTTTTATCGCTTAACGATAACGTAATTAACTGCAAGGGCTTGTACCTGCAGGAAAAAGCGTCCCCATAATAAAAATAACCCTTCATCCATGAAGGAGAATCTAAAAAGTCAGCTACAACAGTCGCATCCATCCAAATCTCCAAAATACGGTGCCATAAATCAACTTGGTATCTTTGGAGAGGTGGATGGATATGTTCCAAATGGAATCTGTCCCCATATTCAGGCTAGACACGCCCTTCGCTCATCAGTCTGGTTTCCGGCGGTAAACAAATTCTGGCATGTCCGGTGGGATCTTCTTCTCTTTCCACTCCACACATCCTGTGTCGTGTTTTTCACGAACAATATTGTGATATATGTCATGCCCTGCTTCCCAAAATACATAAACACGGCACGTGACAGAGCCAACCATGCTGCCTGTGGTTAGGAATCATCCCTCCACAGGCACATTACGGCTGTCTACAGGATATCAAGAACAGTAAAATATATAATCTAGCCAACACATGTCCATCTGCCACAATAAATAGAATCAAGAAAATACACAAAGAGGAAACGAATCAAGATCCAATAACAATATCTGAATCATGTCCCAATATGAGCTCACATCAAAGAAATAAAATTGCGGAAATAAATAAACTAAGAGTCTAAAAAGCTAGCTCCTCATTGCTCGACTTGATGGCTAAAGTACTTCTGTTTAGCCTGCGATAAAGGTAGAGGAACTGGGCCATGCAAAAACAAGACGTCAGTACGTTATAATATCAAAAGATTAATAATAACCAGGATAAGATGCTATGATTAAATATAAATGCAAATAATAAATACATGTATAAAACAAAGAGGTATCTGTATGGGATGTGTATTCTAAAAATTGTGCTTCTAGGTTATCTATTCTAAAAGTCTTTGAAATCAATTTAATGTAATCGTCTATATAACTCGATAGTATCTCGTGCGTGCTTGGGACCATGGTCAAGATTCTCGGGCCGAATCCGAGACGCACCGCAAAACAGTAAAAGGGTAACATGTATAGATGAATGATGTCAGCAGCATCATTCCGGGGCTGGCCGAGCCCGTAGAGACTGATCAGTATAAGTATCGAACTGTTGAGTTATAAGTCAGGTTTTATTATTGATTTCCCCTTACTCCCCAGGTTTTGTATTCAAGTCAGAGATTGAAGATATGAATCTAATGCCAACACAGGATCAAGCAGGTACATGTTTTGTCTTTGTAGACAACAAGCCACGTCCGTCGGGATAACAAGTCAGGATTGTCGGCATTAACAATATGATTCAAGTAACAAGTCTAGTAATGGGTCGTGAACATGTCGTGTAATATATAGTAACAAAAATAGATGCCAATGTGAAACTGTAATCAAGATCGAAACACGACGATTACCAGGATGCATATGTGTCTATTTGTAATAGCCATTATACATCTATTACCATATATGATACAAACTAGATAACATACTGTACTAGTATAGTAGTATCATGATACCATGATGTTCCGATATGCAACTAGATATGCTATTATCAGAATGGATACGAACGGATATCGTAAAACTGTACATCTGTGACATTTGCTGAATAATAAAACACGTGCACTATTTTTATTCATATAGATATTGATATAATATAACATAGGTGTAGGGTTCCTAGGCACACTAATGAGGTCTCACAAGTGATCAAACATGGCTAATTCAAAATTTTCCATGTGCCTACAAACCCTAATACAGATCGTTAACTAGATGTATAGACGATGCAATGCAAGTTAGCAACTTTAACTAAACGGGAAGGGGCTACAACCTTTGTAGATCCGGTTCTCCACCTCCATAGCTCCGTGTTGATGACCCTCCGCTGTACCCTTCGGATCCCGGACCCTCGCGGTGGTTTCATTGAAGAATTGATCGGGCTAGGTCGTCGACTTCGATGCCGAAGATGATCTACGTCGAGGCAACTCAAGATTAAACTCCAACTTCACCAAGTCATGAAACTTGTGAAGAAAACACCATATACTACTTGGCAAGTGGTAGAGGATGAAGAAATAGAAAGTGGGTTCACTTTAGAATTGGATTTCTCACTCTTTTTCTCTTGTTGCCATTAATGGTTGCAAGCTTTTTCTTTGTTGAAGAAGAAGAAGAAGAAGAGAAAGAATTATGATAAGTTATTTAAAATAGGAAATAAATTGATACTTATCATAATTGCAACCATAGTTAGGTGTAGAGAATAAACTATAGTTAGGTTGAATGGTTAGGGTTAAGTAAACAAACAAAATGGTCAAGTTTTCAACACTTCATGAAGCTTCATGAAAGAAACAAAATAAGACACCATTCTATTTATCTTTAAAAAATGAATAAATAAATAAAAGAAATAGTTAAGAAAATGAAAACCCTAACCATTACATAACCATGGTTTAATCATACACACAAACATTCATGTATTATCAAACATGATACAATCAAGTGCACAAAAATATATCACATATACAATGTGCACATCAAGTGAGAAAATCCTTTTAAAGTGAAACTGGTTTATGTAAAGTAATATATCAAATATATAATTATACATTAAATCATTAAATTAACACTTGATTCAATGATCCGGTCATATCGCATATAACCGACTAATATCCAATGTATCGGCTTATCGAATCAATCCTCGATTCGATAACTAGGTTATATCACATACAACCATTCGATACATTCATCGCGAGAATAGAATACAGTATCACATACACGCATTATTCTCGGTCCCGCACATATCTCATATGCGCTCCTATTTCGTTTCGCTTGAGCCAGGAAACCTCTGTGTAGGACTCTAAAGACTCGTCAATACGCCGGCAGCAGGTGATCATCATATCAAATACCCACAAGCCGCAAGCGGTCTGCTAAACGTAACGGCCACCCGGGTATTGAGCGATCAGAAGATCGACGAGCAAGCCCGCTCACACACCTGTGAATCCAACCAGTAACACTTACCGTACAGTCCGGTCTGTTCGTCTGATATGTCGCATATCTCGCCTGGGGTGGTAAACGTCAGACCCCAATAGCTCGATAAGTCATGCCGACGTGAGGTCCATAACATTCGTGAAACTACTAATAACACTTACCAGTATATCACAGCAACCCTGGCCAGGGATTTCCTGTTATGGCCAGTCGAGCATAGCGCAACATCAACCCCCAATACCGGGAGAGACGAATCCCCTCCTATCGCTCATTGCCTCCATGTGAATCGGGACTGTACCCAAAAACCACCTGTTTGCACGACTCAGTAGAGCCGTGGTAGGATGAAAATCAAAGCACAGTGGGAGACACACAAGTCTCTATGACGATCTCGGGTCAACAGACTAAGCTGTACCAGTGTCACCAGAGAACTGCCATCTGACGTGAGGTATAATACCATCTGGGAGTTCTCGGCGAGTCCGTTCAGTATACCCAGTCTCCACTGAGCACCCGCATACCATCTCTGATGTCAAACACCAATGGATATGGGATCATCCATCGCCCATCACATGGGCCGAGAAGATATACACTAGTCTACTCTGGAACATCGATGCCCCGTCTCGATATTCCCACGACTAGGAACATTGAAGGATGTACTCATGGACTACCCAGGCCCCACTAGTATGATCTACATCATAGTCCTGGAAGTCGAGTACACATTCTAAGGGCTTTATCAACATGTAATCAGAGAGACAGAAAGTATACATGTTAAGATAAAGAGCAACCAGATAGCGTACTATCATGTCGAGCAAGAAAGTCCTACCTATATATGTCCCAGCATCCACTACAATATACATCCAATGCACAGTAATGTCCTCTAGGGCATACATATAACTAACAATCTCCCACTTGCACTAGGGCCATCTGTAGCAGTAGTTGTAATATCTAATACTCAACCATCCCCTAAAAGTCTCTCTTTGGGAAAAGGCCTTCGTGAGTGGATCCGCCGTGTTGTCCTCTGAGTCTACTCTCCTAACCTCGATCACCCTGGAGATCAACTATCTCCATGATTAGGTGATGCTGCCTCAGAATATGTCTGGGTCACTGATGGGACCAGGGTTCATGGGCCAAAGCCACACATCCATTGTCATACAATGGTAGGAACCTGGTTCATCTTATGAACCAATATACACCCAAACTTCCTCTTTGGTAGCATCTTTAATAGCGATGTTACCAGCCTTTATCGTCTAGTTTGCCACGGTATCTAGCTTGGAACTCTTCCAACATACCATCCCTTTACTGAGGGTAAAGACAATGCCTGTGACTGACATTCAGTCGTCTTTATCATCCTGGAACCCTTCCAGTGATTCTCCCCAGGATCGATTGATACCATCTCACTACATCTAGTGAGAATCCTAGCATCCAATTACATCTATTTCATATATGAAAACTCAGGATTTAGGAGGTATCACTTTGATCCTATTGGAGAATCCTTGTGATAAGCGGAGATTGACCGAGCGTAGTATAGGAAACTCTTTTCCTATCAAGAGTATGTTGTCCACGTACAATACGAGGATAACCACCTTACTCTCTACTACCTTTTTGTATATACAAGGTTCATCTATCATTTTGATGAAGTCAAACATTTTGACTACCACATCAAAACAGACGTTCCAACTCCGCGATGCCTGCTTTATTCTGTAAAGCAACTTGCACACGTTTCCGCTGCTCCCACTGTTTACGAAGCCCTCTGGCTGTGTTCTTATAGACGTTCTTTTCTAAATCATTATTTAGAAAAGTAGTCATGGCACCCAACCACCAGATATCACAGTCATGGTGTGCAGCAATGGTAAGTAGGATCTGGATGGACTTAAGCATCATCCCTGGAAAAGATTTCATCATTATCCACGCTTGGTCGATGACGAAAACCTTTAACAAGTCTAGCTTTGAAAGTTTCAACTTTTCCATCTACACCAAGTAATCTTCTCAAGATATACTTACTACTGATGGGGATTTAACCCTTCAGATATAGCAAACAAAGTCCATACTTTGTTGGTGTATATGGATTCCATCTCAGATCGCTAAACACCCAGCCATTCTTACAGAGTCCCTACTCTCAATGACCTGCTCGAATCTAGTTGGGTCATCATCTCATGATGTAATCCTCGCTCCCACTGTCATCGAGAAACCGAAGTATCTCTCAGGCGGATGAGAAACCCTACCAGATCGGCGGAGAGGCTGAGGTTCGTCGGGAACTATCGAATCCGTTGGTTCTGTCAAATCATCAGCTACAGTTTTGTATAGCTGGAACCTTTCCAATTCTACAGAACTGACCTTGTCTCGATCTTGTTCGGATTTTGCTTTTGACATAGGCCGGACAATCCCAAATCTTAACTTGCTTGAGATATGGGCTCTTCCCACACCATATCTTATATGGAGTGGTAGGCACTGATTTGATTCGAACCCAATTCAATAGGTATGCAGCTTTTCAAGTGCATAACCCCCTTAAAAAGAAACAGGTAACTCAGTGATACTCATCATAGAGCACACCATATCATATAGGGTGCTATTGCTCCGCCCTGATACACCGTTGTGCTGTGGTGTATTCAGAGGAGTAATACTGAGAGAGAATCTCATTTTCTTTTAGAATACTCCAGGAATGCCATGCACAAGTATTCTCCTCCCTGATCTTATCATAGGACATAATACTTATACCCGTATTGATTCCCTACTTCTAGCTTATATTCTGTGAATATCTCAAAAGGTTCGGACTCATGTTTCAACAGGAACATATGACTGAAACTTGAGAGATCATCAGAGAACGTAATGAAGTATAAAGAACCGGTCCTGGCATGTGTAGACAGGAGACCTTACATACATCATCATGTATCAATCCCAAGAGTTTACTAACTCTTTCTCTGTTTCCAATAAACAGGGCTATGGTCATCTAATCTTTGTGACATGACTGGCAAGTTTCACAAGATGTAAATTCAAACTGATTTAAATATGCATCTAAAATGTAACTTCAGCCAGTCGGGTCGCATTGATATGACCTAGTCTACAATGCCTCAAGAAGGATTCGTTCATTTCTGAACTCTTCCTCTTGTGTGTGTTCTGTATACTAGGAACTGTAGTTTGATTTAGAACGTCAATGCTTTTAGATAACGTGCCTGAACCGATCAACTTTTGATATAGGAAATGTTCAAAACATTATCCATCAATACAAAATTTTATCATTTCTTTACTAATAAAGAGACTGATATGATTTTGTATATCAGGTTCGGTATCTAATAGCATTTGTTCAGAATCAATGTATTGGTAATACAGGGTGACAGTGACCAACAGACTTGGCTGCAACACTTGCCCCGTTTTCTGTCTCATGAAACTTATCACCCGTTCTCAGTTTTTCTACCTTTTGTAGCCCAATGTAACAGATTACATATCTGGGATCCTGATCCGGTATCAAATACCCAGGATGCAGAGGATACTGAGAAACAGTTCTTTGTAATGAACACACCCGAAGGAGATGCATCATATGCACTTTCTTCGTTTGGGTGGCATAGGAATTCTGGTATTTCCCTATTTCCTGCTCTGTCTTATAACAATTATAAGTTGGAGCGGGACCAACGTTCCCCAGCTCAGTATAACAAGCGGGTTCGGTCAATACATTCATATTATTATCTTGATTAAGGCGTGATATGGTCGCTACCTGGAGAGAGAGAAAAGAAAACACTCTGCGTGCGCTCTTACGAGATTAGATTGGTTATATATTTTATCTAATCAAGATGGCTCCCACTGTTTTTATCAAATCTTCCTTCAAACCTTAAAAGGAAAGACTAGCCGGGATTAATTACTCTACAAGTTCACCAATCTTTCAGCCAGGCCAGTGTCGGTACTTTGAGGGAGGTTCCCCGTGCTTTCGCACGGACCTAATTACAGTAAACCTCGTTTTCCCAGAGGCGTAACCCCATTGACACCTTTCTAGACACCTACTTGATCGGCTAATTGTATAGTGCAAAACTCTCCCAGGAGTAACAATTACTTGCAGTGGGTATCGGGATCCAACTATCACATAGAAGGTATGCAATCTCATTGCAAATTTCAACACTTGGAACTCCCGATAATGGTTTTTACCCCTAGCACCTATGACCTTGGCTAAGGTCAACAAATCATAGGTACTAGTCAAGTTCTACCCGTCATTTCGTGATTAATTAGACCCACCCACATGACCCTTGGCTAAGGTCAACAAAGCCACATGACTGTCCTAACTAATTGCATCATATGCTGTGTAGGAAGACATCACTTTGCTACCGCACACTACGCCTCTGCTATGGTCGACAAACGTAGCACGAATACTAAGTACTCTACTTCCTAAAATGACGGAGGGTTGCGGATGGTTTTTATGAAAACCTTTAACGCTTTGAACTTGATCTCGTTGCGGAATCAAATGGTTTTTAAATGGAATGTTTTTGAGGCTTTTCTAGTTTTGCTAAAGGGGTCACTCCCGGTGAAGGGATCGTCGGCCCTTTCCTCGTCGAATGAGGTGCGGGATATATCATATATATCACTGTGTAAAGCAAAAACTATAGAAGCAATCAAAAGACAAACCGAGTATGTAGCATCTGCCAGTTATTGCCAAAGGAGTCACTGCCGGTGAAGGGATCTCGGTCCTTTCCTCATCGAATAAGGTGCAGGATGTTCTATAATGAACACCGCGATGCAAAGCAAGAACTATAGCTACCTGTTTTATTTTGAAATTCGATTCCACAATATATTTTAGGTTTATTTTCTTTCATTAATCTCATTAATGAATATCCCATCATTTAAGACCACCTAAACATCATAGATAAATATAACGTACACTTATGCCATCCGCATTCGCCTCGATGTCCCGTCTGCACCGTTAGGTTAGGTAATGTAGGGTTCCTAGGCATCCTATAGAGGTCTCACAAGGCATCGAACATGCCAAATTTAAAAATTATGGTGCCGAGAAACCCTAGTTAACGGATCGTTGCTAGATGTCTAGGCGAAATACAAAACTAGTTAACAACTTAACTAAAGTTGAGATGCTACAACCTTTGTAGATACGGATTTCCACCTCCTTAGCTCCACGTGGTCATGCCCTCGCTGTCCATCATGAATCCTCGACTCATTCGTCGGCTTCATCGGAAAACGGGCGAGCAAGGTCGTCGGCTTCGTGTCAAAGACGATCTACGTCGAGGTTGCACTAGTTCAAGCTCCGACTTCACCAAGTAGTGAAACTTGTGAAGAAAACACCCAAAACCACTTGGCAAGAGGTAGAGGATGAAGAAATAGGAGGTGGGTTCACTTTAGATTTGGATTTCTCTCACTAAAACTCAAGTTGCCATTGATGTAGCAAGCTTGAAGAAGAAGAAGAAGATGAAGATGGTTATGATAAGTTCTTTTTAAAATGAAAAGAAAATGGAATACTTATCATAATTCCAACTAGGGTTAAGTGTAGAGAATAGACCATGGTTAATGGATGGGTTAGGGTTAAGCAAGATGACAAGAATGGTTAAGAAGTCAAAGCTTCATGAAGCTTCAACTAAAAGACAAAGAAAGCCACCATTCTTATCATAATCATTTCCAAATAAATAAATAAAGAAATTAATAAATAAATGATTAAGCAAAACCCTAATTATCATAATAACCATGGTTTAATTCTATTCACTTAACCATATGATCAAGTATCATCAAACATGATACAAAGAAGTGCACAAAAGTATATCACATATACAATGTGCAATCCAAGTGAGAAAAATCCGTTTAAAGTGAACCAATACTAGTTAATGCAAAGTAATATATCAAATATATAATTATACATTAAATCATTAAATCAACACTTGATTCAATGATCCGGTCATGTCGCACATGACCGACTAGTATTCAATGTATCGGCTTATCGAATCGATTTTCGATTCGATAACTAGGTTATATCGAATATAACCATTCGATACATATATCGCGAGAATGGAATACGGTATCACATACACGCATTATTCTCGGTCCTGCACATATCTCATATGCGCTCCTATTTCGTTTCGCTTGAGCCAGGAAACCTCTGTGTAGGACTCTAAAGACTCGTCAATACGCCGGTAGCAGATGATGATCATATCAAACACCCACAAGCCGCAAGCGGTCTGCTAAACGTAATGGCCACCTGGGTATTGAGCGATCAGAAGATCGACGAGCTATCCCGCTCACACTCCTGCGAATCCGACCAGTAACACTTACCGTACAATCCGGTCTCTTCGTCTGATACGTCGCATGTCAAGTCTAGGGGTGGTAAACGTCAGACCCCAATAACCCGATAAGTCGTGCCGATGTGAGGCTCGTAACGGGTCGAGAAACTACTGGTAACACTTACCAGCAAATCTCTGATCAGCCCTGGCCAGGGACTTCCCTGTTACGGCCAATCGAGCACTGCGTAACATTAACCCCCAATACCGGGAGAGACGAAACCCCTCCTATCGCTCATTGCCTCCATGTGACTCGGGACTGTACCCAAAGACCACCGTTTTGCACGCCCTCATGGACGTGGTAAGGTGGAGATCAAAGCACAGTGGGAATCACACAAGACTCTATGACGATCTCGGGTCTACAGACTAACCTGTACAAGTGTCACCTGAGAACTGCCATCTGACATGAGGTATAATACCATCTGGGAGTTCTCGGCGAGTCCGTCCAGTGTACCCAGTCTCCACTGAGCACCCGTATACCATCTCTGATGTCAAACACCAATGGATATGGGATCATCCATCGCCCATCACATAGGTCGAGAAGCGTATACGCTAGTCTACTCTGGTATATCGATGCCCCGTCTCGATACACCCACGACTAGGGACCTTGAAGGATGTACTTATGGACTACCATGTCCCCACTAGTATGATCTGCATCATAGTCCAGGTAGTCAAGTACAAATCCTAAGGGCTTTACCAACATGTAACTATAAGACAGTATAAAGAGACTAGTGTACATGTTAAGATAAAGAGCAACCAGATAGCATACTATCATATCGAGCAAGAAAGTCATCTCTATATATGTCCAAGCATCCAATAGAATATACATCATCTGTACAATACTGGCCTCTAGGGCATACATACAACTAACAGGTAACTAACGCCAGAACGAGGCAGGGCTAGCGCGGGTGTAAAACATAAGCAACGTCTATATAATATATCATATATACTATATACTAAATCTACCTAAACAAATCACATAATCACATCACAGATAACGCAGCAGAAAATATCATATGAAATATTGGATATACTAGGACGTCCGTGTTTTCAATACGAGCCAGTATAAAACACGGATTTCACGGTCGTGATGAATAGCCAATCCCACACCCCTAGACCCCTACGAGAGCGGCAAGCAGCCCTGCCAATTCTAGGGTTAGGAGACCCGGACTCGACTCCTCGAGTTGGTCTCCCACTGGACCCCAGAACCCGGTTACTTGTGCTCCCCTCCTTGGGTCTATCCTAATGCGGAAAAGTAAATAATATACAATGGTGATATCTTCTGCAACCTGGAAGTGCCCCAATAAAAGAATATTACATACAAGTTTTTACATGAATGAAAAAGAAAAACACTCATCTCACATAAAAAAAAACCCCGTCCATTCAAACACGACAATCCAATATAACATATCCAGCAACACATAACATCACATGTCATCAACGTAAGTAAACATGCGTATCCCAATTGTCGTTGACATATAGCAACGAAACCGGCGATATCACATATTACACTTACGGTCACAGAAAAGAAAGTATAAAACTACAACAGTTGGAATCCGCAAACTCTTTAGACATCGCATGCCTAATCAAATGAATCCCTTAGACATCACTTGCCTAACAATTATAAACCCCGCATTTTAGTCTCATTATCGAAAACTCTTTTCAATATCAAGTCGGGCAATCCAACAAGATTCCCGACATTTTGATCGAATGCTCGTCGCAAACTTTAGCAGGCGGCCGCACCCCTGATACCGTCGACGAAGTGCACCAAGGCGGAACACCGCTGCCGCGAGCACCCAAACGGATGCTTTCGGCGACGGGGTTCTCCTACAGTCACTTGGTCGGGGCTATGGAGTGAGGCTGTCTATTAAGTTTACCCGGCGAGTATCCGCGTACACTACGTGATTGCGACGGACTTTTGATCGCATCAAAATTTCATGGCAACCGATCAAGTGAGACTAAACTGCTATGTTTATAACATTCATTCAGTTATCTCATAACTACTTGTGAATTCCAAATGTTGTATCACATTCCGGATAAATAGAAAAATGTTAAACTTTCCGATCGAGCAATCGAACACCCAAGTTTTCCCGATACATCTCAACACATGAAATAAGTCTAAAAACATTCAGTTCGTGCAGTACCAACGGTCCAACCGTAGAAGGGTCAAGCCAACGCCTCACATGTGGCACGCCGTACTGCCCCAAACCCTAAGGTTCAAAGGGCAGTTCAAGACGGTCACATAATCGAGTTAAGGTTTGTTGTCTTCTAGAGGGACCATCGCGTTACTTGCACTACTTAGAACGTCATTAAACTACGGAAAAGTCCAACAATTGGAAATTTCCCGGCAGGGGAAAAATTGGGTATTTATATCCGGCCGAACTTTTTAACATATTCTAAAATTACCCGGAAAAACACACAGACAAGATTAGACAATCCGATCGAAACACCGAGTCCCCAATACAACCCAGAAAACTCAACTCTTGAGTTCAGATTAAAAATTCCCAGGAAAACCAGCACTGCAAAATAGGAATTACTGTGCAAAATTCAATGCAAGAGGAGAATAAACGGCCGCGGAACCGCCGCATTAGCCATGCTAATGCCGCGGTTCCGCCGCACTTTGATGGACTCAGGAGTACGGGCTTCTCAGTAATTCTTAGAATCTCCTGCTGGTTTTTCTGCATATTTTTAATCCTCAAAAATCCCCGATTTTAAAAAATATACAGAGAGCATTTTTGAGCTAGGGTTTCGGTTCGATCGGACTTCTAACTCCGTCTACGCATCGCCTAAGGCTCTAGCTAGGCTCTGATACCACTGTAGGGTTCCTAGGCACACTAATGAGGTCTCACAAGTGATCAAACATGGCTAATTCAAAATTTTCCATGTGCCTACAAACCCTAATACGGATCGTTAACTAGATGTATAGACGATGCAATGCAAGTTAGCAACTTTAACTAAACGGGAAGGGGCTACAACCTTTGTAGATCCGGTTCTCCACCTCCATAGCTCCGTGTTGACGACCCTCCGCTGTACCCTTCGGATCCCAGACCCTCGCGGTGGTTTCATTGAAGAATTGATCGGGCTAGGTCGTCGATTTCGATGCCGAAGATGATCTACGTCGAGGCAACTCAAGATCAAACTCCAACTTCACCAAGTCATGAAACTTGTGAAGAAAACACCCTATACTACTTGGCAAGTGGTAGAGGATGAAGAAATAGGAAGTGGGTTCACTTTAGAATTGGATTTCTCACTCTTTTTCTCTTGTTGCCATTAATGGTTGCAAGCTTTTTCTTTGTTGAAGAAGAAGAAGAAGAAGAGAAAGAATTATGATAAGTTATTTAAAATAGGAAATAAATTGATACTTATCATAATTGCAACCATAGTTAGGTGTAGAGAATAAACTATAGTTAGGTTGAATGGTTAGGGTTAAGTAAACAAACAAAATGGTCAAGCTTTCAACACTTCATGAAGCTTCATGAAAGAAACAAAATAAGACACCATTCTATTTATCTTTAAAAAATGAATAAATAAATAAAAGAAATAGTTAAGAAAATGAAAACCCTAACCATTACATAACCATGGTTTAATCATACACACAAACATTCATGTATCATCAAACATGATACAATCAAGTGCACAAAAATATATCACATATACAATGTGCACATCAAGTGAGAAAATCCTTTTAAAGTGAACAAATACTAGTTAATGTAAAGTAATATATCAAATATATAATTATACATTAAATCATTAAATCAACACTTGATTCAATGATCCGGTCATATCGCATATAACCGACTAATATCCAATGTATCGGCTTATCGAATCAATCCTCGATTCGATAACTAGGTTATATCACATACAACCATTCGATACATTCATCGCGAGAATAGAATACGATATCACATACACGCATTATTCTCGGTCCCGCACATATCTCATATGCGCTCCTATTTCGTTTCGCTTGAGCCAGGAAACCTCTGTGTAGGACTCTAAAGACTCGTCAATACGCCGGCAGCAGGTGATGATCATATCAAACACCCACAAGCCGCAAGCGGTCTGCTAAACGTAACGGCCACCCGGGTATTGAGCGATCAGAAGATCGACGAGCAAGCCCGCTCACACTCCTGTGAATCCAACCAGTAACACTTACCGTACAGTCCGGTCTGTTCGTCTGATATGTCGCATATCTCGCCTAGGGATGGTAAACGTCAGACCCCAATAGCTCGATAAGTCATGCCGACGTGAGGTCCATAACATTCGTGAAACTACTGATAACACTTACCAGTATATCACAGCAACCCTGGCCAGGGATTTCCTGTTATGGCCAGTCGAGCATAGAGCAACATCAACCCCCAATACCGGGAGAGACGAATCCCCTCCTATCGCTCATTGCCTCCATGTGAATCGGGACTGTACCCAAAAACCACCTGTTTGCACGACTCAGTAGAGCCGTGGTAAGGTGGAAATCAAAGCACAGTGGGAGACACACAAGACTCTATGACGATCTCGGGTCAACAGACTAAGCTGTACCAGTGTCACCAGAGAACTGCCATCTGACGTGAGGTATAATACCATCTGGGAGTTCTCGGCGAGTCCGTTCAGTGTACCCAGTCTCCACTGAGCACCCGCATACCATCTCTGATGTCAAACACCAATGGATATGGGATCATCCATCGCCCATCACATGGGTCGAGAAGATATACGCCAGTCTACTCTGGAACATCGATGCCCCGTCTCGATATTCCCACGACTAGGAATATTGAAGGATGTACTCATGGACTACCCAGGCCCCACTAGTATGATCTACATCATAGTCCTGGAAGTTGAGTACACATTCTAAAGGCTTTATCAACATGTAATCAGAGAGACAGAAAGTATACATGTTAAGATTAAGAGCAACCAGATAGCGTACTATCATGTCGAGCAAGAAAGTCCTACCTATATATGTCCCAGCATCCACTACAATATACATCCAATGCACAGTAATGTCCTCTAGGGCATACATATAACTAACAATAGGATGTTGCAAGTTAAAAACTTGCCTGATCGGATCTCACGTCGAGATACGGATGCTACGTCCGACTCGGAATAACGTTGTGATGCAACTTACGCGTGCAGGACTGGACCTGGCTGATCAGTGACGTGATGTGGTGAGTAGGCTGGACAACGAAGGTGGTTGGGTCATCCGGATCGTCGGCGACGCGTGCAATTCAGGCAAGACGGCCAAAAAATCAAGAAAGAAAGAAAGAAATAAAGAAAGAGGAAGAATGGGGCTTCTGGTGTTTGAGTTCAGAGGACAAAGGAGAAGGTGACGGTGACGATGGTGGGTTGCCGTCGGTCATGAGGGCAGTGGGTTCTTGGGTTGGTGTCGGGGTTCTTGCAGCCGAGGGTTGAAGTTGGTGGTGGAGGTTGTTAGTGTATATGCTCTAGAGGCCATTATTGTATCATACTGGTTTGTATATTACTTAATGGAAGCTTGGGATATTCACAATTGTATTGACAGTCTTGCTCAAAATGGTAGTATGCTATTTGGTTTGTTTCTACTCCAATATATGCATGTGTTTCTTTTAGCATATCGTTTATACATATTAGTAGAGCCCTTAGGATCTTTGCTTGATTACCACTGTTGTGATGGCAGTCACACTAGTGGGGCCTGGGTAATCTACAAGCACATCCTTATACAGGTCCCTAGTCATAGGATTATCGAGGCAGGGCATCGATTCTCCAGAGTAGACTGGTGTATACGCTGTTAATTATATGTATGCCTTAGAGGCCATTACTGTACACACAATGTATATTGTAATGGATGCTTGGACATATATAGGGAGGACTTTCTTGCTCGACATGATAGTATGCTATCTGGTTGTACTTTATCTTAACATGTACTCTGATTGTCTCTATGTTACATGTTGATAAAGCCCTTAGGATATGTACTCGACTACTGGGACAATGATGAGATCATACTAGTGGGGCCACGGTAGTCGACGAGTACATCCTATAACTGTTCCTAGTAGAGGGTGTATCGAGACAGGGCATCGATACACCAGAGTAGACTAGCGTATACGCATCTTGACCCATATGATGGGCGATGGATGATCCCATATCCATTGGTGTTTGACATCAAGGATGGTGTACGGGTGCCCAGTAGAGACTGGGTACACTGGACGGACTCGCCGAGAACTCCCAGATGGTATTATACCTCACGTCAGATGGCAGTTCTCCGGTGACACTAGTATAGAGTAGTCTGTTGACCCGAGATCGTTATAGAGTCTTGTATGATTCCTATTGTGCTTTGATTTTCATCATACCACGTCCAAGAGGGCGTGCAAAAAGGTGGCTTTTGGGTACAGTCCCGAATCACATGGAGGCAATGAGCGATAGGAGGGGATTCGTCTCTCCCGGTATAGGGAGTTGATGTTGTGCTGTGTTCGATTGGATATAACTGGAAATCCCTGGCCAGGCTTGCTGAGATTTACTGGTAAGTGTTATCAGTAGTTTCTCAAACTGTTATAGACCTCATATCGACACGACTTATCAAGCTACTGGGGTCTGACGTTTACCACCCCTAGGCGAGATATGCGACATATCAGACGACGAGACCGGACTGCACGGGAGTGTTACTGATTAAATTCGCAGGAGAATGTACATGCTTGCTTGTTGATCTTCTGAGCGCTCAATACCTGGGTGGCTGTTACGTTTAGCTGACCGCTTGCAGCTTGTGGGTGTTTGATATGATCATCACCTACAGCCGGCGTATTGACGATTCTTTAGAGTCCTACACAGAGGTTTCTTGGCTCAGGTAAAACTGAGTAGGGGCACATATGTGATATGTGCAGGACCGAGGATAATGCGATATGAGATACCGTATTCTATTCTCACGATATTTGATATCAGCCGGGTCATCAGATCAAGCGTTGATTCGATGAATCGGTAAATGATATATTAGTCGGTTATATGCGATATAGCCGGATTGTCGGATCAAGTGTTGATTCGATAATTTAATGTATAATTATATATATGATATATTAAATTACATTAACTAATATAAGCTCACTAAAAGATTCTTTTTCTCACTCGGGTAATAAATTGATATATATGCGATATATGTTAATTGTATTATTTTATTTTGTTACAATAAATATTATATATGTGATATATAATATTGTAACATGATATGATTGCTAATGCAACATGTTTAGTGGAGATTAAACAAGATTAGGGTTTGAATTGGGTTAGTTCTTTCATGAACATTCTAGAAGGTTTCTTTTTGTTTTGAGTTAAGATATTATGCTTGATATTTTGTAATGACTCATTCTTAACCCAACCCAAACCCTAGCCCTAGTTAAATCTCTACAAAGGTTTGGTTGACCTTGGTTATATTATTAATCATATATTATTTCATTATTCATCACAAAAGGTTTTTTAATTGATTTATTCTTCTTCTTCTTCCTTGAGTTCTTCATGGAAAAGCTTTCTAGCTTTTTCAAAGGTGATGAAAATGAGTGAGAAATAGAAAACAAATGAGAGTATAAATCCTACTTCATCATCCCCATCTATCCTTGCCATTTAGATGAGAGTGTTCACTTCATTTAGTGAGTGAGAGCTTGTGTTAAAGAAACTTCAAGGTAGATCATCTTTGTTATCGAAGATCGGAAGCAAGCTTGCATCTTTCTCTTTGTGGAGCCTCTCGAGAGTCCGGAACTTGATGATCGCAGCGAAGGGACCACAACACGGAGCTTATGAAGTGAAGGACCGGATCTACAAAGGTTGTAATCCCTCTCACTTAGTGTTAAAGTGTTTAACATGCTTTGTTTCACCTAAACTCTAGTTTAAAGATCTTGTTAAGGGTTGTTCGACACGTCTAAATTTTAAATCGGGCATGGTTGATGCCTCGTAGACCCTTGTGCATGTGCCTAGTAACCCTACAGTGGTATCAGAGCCAAGCTAGAGCTTTAGGCGATGCCTAGACGAAGTTTAAAGTCCGATCGAACCCCGAAACCCTAGTTTTTATCCCTCTCTGGAAATTTTCTAAAATTGTGATTTTTTCTGTATTAAAAATGTTCAAAAAATCAGCAGGGAAATACAAGAGATACTGTGAAAAACGTGCCAGTATTACCATTAAAGCGCCGTGGAACCACGGCCGTACTATGGCTTTGGTGGCGGTTCCGCGGCCAAACAGTAGCATATTGGTTTGAGTTTTGCACAGTAACCTCCGTATATGATTCCTGATTCTTTCAGGAATTTTTAATTCTTACTCAAGTGTTGAGTTTTTTAGGTTGTATTGGGGACTCGTTGATTCAATCGGATAATTTAACTTCGTTTAGTTTGTCCGGGTAATTTTTAGAACGTGTTAAAAAATTCGAACGGATATCAATAACTCACTTTTTCCTCTACCGGAAAATTTCCAAGCGTTGGATTTTTCCATAGTTTAAGAACGTTCTAAGTCGTGCAAGTAACGCGGTGGACCCTCTAGAAGATAACAAAGCTTAACTCGATTATGTGACTGTCTTGAACTGCCTCTAAACCTTAGGGTTTGTGGCAGTACGACGTGCCACATGTGAGGCGTTGGCTTGACCCTTCTACGGTTGGACCATTGGTACTGTAGCATGTGATGGATGTTTTAAAACTAATTTCAAGTGTTGAGAACTATTTGGGAAAACTTGGGTGTTTGATTATTCGATCGGAAAGTTTAACATTGTCTATTTATCTGGAATGTGATACAATATTTGGAATCTACAAGTAGTTATGAGATAACTAATTTGAATGTTATAAATCTAGTAGTTCAGTCTCAGTTGATCGGTTGCCATGGAATTTTGATGTGATCAAAAGTTCGTTACAATCACGTAGCGTACGCGAATACTCGCCGGGTAAACTTAACAGACAGCCACGCCCCACAGCCCCGACCAAGTGACTGTAGGAGAACCCCGTCGCCATAAGCATCCGTTCGTGTGCTCGCGGCAGCGGTGTTCCGCCTTAGTACACTTCGTCGACGGCATCAGGGGTGCGGCCGTCTACTAAAGTTTGTGACGAGCATTCGATTAGGATATCGGGAATCTTGTTGAATTACCCGACTAGATATTAAAAAGAGTTTTCGATAATGAGACTAAAATGCGGGGTTATAATTGTTAGGCATGAGATGTCTAAGGAATTCATTTGGTTATGTATGCGATGTCTAAGAGGGTTGCGGATTCCAACTGTTGTAGTTTTACACTTTCTTTTCTGTGACCGTAAGTGTAGTATGTAATTGTATCGCCGGTTTTCGTTGCTATACATCGACCATAATCGGTGTATGCATACTTACTTACGTTGATGACATGTGATGTTATGTGTTGCTGTGATATGTTATATTGGATCGTCGTGTTTGAATAGCCGGGGGTTTTATGTGAGATGAAGGTTTTTATTTTCATTCATGTAAATTTTATTTGTATGTAATATTCTTTTATTGGGGCACTTCCGGGCTGAGGATGATGTCACCATTGTATATTATTTACTTTTCCGCATTAGGTAGACCCAAGGCGGGGAGCACAAGTAACCAGGTTCTAGGGTCTAGAGGGTGACCATCTCGAGGAGTCAAGACCGGGTCTCTTAACCCTAGAATTGGCAGTGTTGCTTGCCGCTCTCGTAGGGGTCTAGGGATGTGGGTTTGGCTATTCATCGCGACCGTGGAATCCGTGTTTTATACAGGCTCGTATTAAAACACGGACGTCCTAGTATATCCAATATTTCATATATGTTCTTCTGCTGCAATGTTCTGTGATGAGATCATATTACTGCCTGAGACGAATGTTTATATTATATATATGAGATATATATTATATATTGTTGATTTCGTTTCATATCTGATGGTTGTGAAGCATAATAAAATGGGAATTCATTAATGAGATTAATGAAATAAAAGAAACCTAAGATGTTGTAGAAACTTATTTAAAAACTGGTAGCTCTAGTTCTTCCTTTGCATAGCGGTGTTCTTTGTAGATCATCCAGCACCTTATTCGATAAGGAAAGAGCCGAGATCCCTTCACCAGGAGTGACCTCTTTAGTGAAACTAACAGATGCTATAAACTCGGTTTGTCTTTTGATTGCTTCTATAGTTCTTGCTTTGCACAGCGGTATTTGTGAAATATCTTGCACCTTATTCGATGAGGAAAGAGCCGACGATCCCTTCACCGGGAGTGACCTCTTTAGCAAAACTAGAAAAGCCTCAAAAACACTCCATTTAAAATCATTCGATTCTACAATGATTTCAAGTTCATTACGCAAAAGGTTTTCTTAAAAACCTGTCGTAGCCCTCTGTCATTTCAGATAAGTACTAGTTAGTATTCGTGCTACGTTTGTCGACTATGTTAAGGCGTAGTGTGCGGTAGCTGATTAGTGCTTATCTGTATAAGCATATGATGCGATTAGATTAGGGTAGTCGTGCGACTTTGTTGACCATGTTAAGGGTCGTGCGGGTGGGTTAATTCAATCGGGAAATGACGGGTTGAACTTGACTAGCACTTATGATTTGTTGACTATGTGAAGCTCATATAGCTGCTAGGGGTAAAATATTATCGGGAATTTCAAGTGTTGAAATTTGCAATGAGATTGCATACCTTCTATGAGATAGTTGGATCCCGATACCCGCTGTGAGTAAGAGTTACTCCTGGAAGAGTTTTACACATTACAATTAGCCGATCAAGTAGGTTCTAGAAAGGTGTCAACAGGGTTACGCCCCTGGGAAAATGAGGTTTACTTTAATTAAGTCCGTGCGAAAGCACGGGGCACCTCCCTCAAAGTACCGGCACTGGCCTGACTGAAAGATTGGCGAACTTGTAGCGTGTAATTAATCCCGGCTAGTCTTTCCTTTTAGGGTTTGAAGGAAGATTTGACTAAAACAGTGGGAGACATCCTGATTAGATATATTAGATAACCAATCTAATCTTGCAAGAGCATACGCTGAGTGTTTTCTTCTCTCTCTCCAGGTAGCGACCATATCACGCCTTAATCAAGATAATAATACGGATATATTTACTGAACCCGCTTGTTATACTGAGCTGGGGAACGTTGGTCCCGCTCCAACTTATAATTGTTATAAGACAGAGCAGGAAATTGAGGATTACCAGAATTCCCGTGCCGCCCAAACGAAGAAAGTGCATGCTGATGCATCTTCTTCGGGTGTGTTCATTACAGAGAACTGTTTCTCAATATCCTTTACGTCCTGGGTATGAGATACCGGATCAGGATCTCACATATGTAATTTGTTACATGGGCTATAGATAGGTAGAGAACTGAGAACGGGTGATAAGTTTCATGAGATAGAAAACGGTGCAAGTGTTGCAGCCAAGTCTGTTGGTAGTTATCACCCGTATTAACTAATACATTGATTCTGAACGAATGTTATTAGATACCGAACCTGATGTACAACATCATATCAGTCTCTTTATTTATTAAAGAAGGATATAATTTTTTATTGTTGGATAATGTTTTGAACATTTCCTATATCAAGAGTTGATCGGTTCAGGCACGTTATCTAAAAGCATAGACGTTCTAAATCAAACTACAGTTCTTAGTATACAGAACACACACAAGAGGAAGAGTTCAGAAATGAACGAATCCTTCTTGAGGCATTGTAGACTAGGTCATATAAATGCGACCTGACTAGCAAAGTTACATTTAGATGCATATTTAAATTAGTTTGAATTTACATCTTATGAAACTTGCCGGTCATGTCATAAAGATAAGATGACCACAGCTCTGTTTATTGGAAACAGAGAAAGAGTTAGTGAACTCTTGGGATTGATACATGCTGATGTATGATGGTCCCCTTTCTACACATGCCAAGACCGGTTCTTTGTACTTCATTACATTCTATGATGATCTCTTAAGATTCAGACATATGTTCCTGTTGAAACACAAGTCCGAAACTTTTGAGATATTCACAGAATATAAATTAGAAGTAGAGAACCAAAAACTGGTATAAGTATTATGTCCTTTGATGAGATCAGGGAGGAAAATACTTGAGCACGGAATTCCTGGACTATTCTAAAGGAGAATGAGATTCTCTCTCAGCATTACTCCTCCGTATACACCACAGCACGTCGGTGTATCGGGGCGGAGCAATTACACCCTATGTGATATGGTGTGCTCTATGATGAGTACTACTGAGTTACTATTTCCTTTTGGGAGTTATGCACTTGAGAAGCTGCATACCTATTGAATAGGGTTCAAATCAAATCAGTTGCCTACCACTTCATATGTGATATGGAAAGGGAAGAGCCCATGTCTTAAGTTTGTTAAGATTTAGGGTTGTCCGGCCTATGTCTAAAAAGCAAAATCCGGACAAGCTCGAGGCAAAGTAAGATCTATGGACGTTTGTTGGATATCCCAAGCATATGCAAGGGAATATCTTCTACCTAACACAGGAACAAAATATGTTTTGTTTCTCAACATGCCATCTTTGTGAAAAGGAATTTCTTGTGAAGAAATTAGTGGTCATGAGGTAGAACTGGAAGGAGTTCCAGCTATACAAACTACAGCAGATGATTTGGTAGAACCAAAGGATTCAATAGACTCTAACGAACCTCAGCCTCTCCGCCGATCTAGTAGGGTTCCTCACCCACCTGAGAGATACTTCGGTTTCTCTATGACAGTGGGAGCGAGGATTGCATCATGAGATGATGACCCAACTAGTTTCGAGATGGCCATCAGGAGTGGGACTCTGTAAGAATGGCTGGATGCTTAGCGATCTGAGATGGAATCCTTATACACCAACAAAGTATGGACTTTTGTTGTTTTATCTGAAGGGTTAAATCCCCATCAGGAGAAAATATATCTTGAGAAGATTACTTGGTGTACATGGAAAAGTTGAGACTTTCAAAGCTATGCTTAAGTCCATCCAGATCCTACTTGCCACGGCTACATACCATAACTACGATATCTGGTGGTTGGGTGTCATGACTGCTTTTCTAAATGATATTTTAGAAGAGAGCGTCTATAAATACACAGCCAGAGGGCTTCGTAAACAGTGGGAGCAGCGGAAACATGTGCAAGATACTTTATAGAATAAACCAGGCATCGCGGAGTTAGAACATCTGTTTTGATGTGGTAGTCAAAGAGTTTGACTTCATCAAAATGGTAGACGAACCTTGTATATACAAAAAGGTAGTAGGGAGTATGGTGGTGATCCTCGTAGAGTACGTGGATGACATACTCTTGATAGGGAAGGAGTTTCCTATGCTACGCTCGGTTAATTCTCCACTTATTACAAGGATTCTCCATATAGGATCAAAATGATACCTCCTAAATCCTGGGTTTTGGATCTATGAGATAGATCTAATTGGATGTTAGGATTCTCACTAGTTGTAGTGAGATAGTATCAATCGATCCTACGGAGAATCACTGGAAAGGTTCCAGGGTGATAAGGACGACTGAATGCCAGTCGCAGGCATTATCTTTACTCTCAGTGGAGGGACGGTATGTTGGAAGAGTTCCAAGCTAGATACCGTGACATACTAGACGATTAAAGGCAAGATACGTCATTACCAAGGATGCTACCAAAGAGGCAGTCTGGATATATAAGTTCATAAGATGAACTTCGTTCCTACCATTGAGTGACAATGGAGTTGTGGCTTTTGCCAAGGAACCCCCCGTCCCATCAGAAATCCAGATATAATTCTTAGGCAGAATCACCTGATCATGGAGATGGTTGATCTCCAGGGAGATCGAGGTTAGGAGAGTAGACACAGAGGACAACAGCGCGGATCCACACACAAAGGTCTTTTTCCCAGCAGAGACTTTTATGGGATGGTTGAGTATAAGATACTTCAACCACAGCTAATTATTCGGTATGTGATACCACAACAGATGGCCCTAGTGTAAGTGGGAGATTGTTAGTTATATGTATGTCCTAAAGGCCATTACTGTACATACGATGTATATTGTAATGGATGCTTGGACATATATAGGGAGGACTTTCTTGCTCGACATGATAGTATGCTATCTAGTTGTACTTTATCTTAATATGTACTCTGATTGTCTCTATGTTACATATTGATAAAGCCCTTAGGATATATACTCGACTACTGGGACTATGATGAGATCATACTAATGGGGCAACGGTAGTCGACGAGTATATCCTATAACTGTACCTAGTCGAGGGTGTATCGAGACAGGACATCAATACACCAGAGTAGACTAGCGTATACGCATCTTGACCCATATGATGGGCGATGGATGATCCCATATCCACCGGTGTTTGACATCAAGGATGGTGTACGGGTGCTCAGTAGAGACTGGGTACACCGGACGGACTCGCCAAGAACTCCCAGATGGTATTATACTTCACGTTAGATGGCAGTTCTCCGGTGACACTGGTACAGAGTAGTCTGTTGACCCGAGATCGTCATAGAGTCTTGTGTGATTCCCACTGTACTTTGATTTCCATCATACCACGTCTAAGAGGGCGTGCAAAAAGGTGGCTTTTGGGTACAGTCCCGAATCACATGGAGGCAATGAGCGATAGGAGGGGATTCGTCTCTCCCGGTATAGGGAGTTGATGTTGTGCTGTGTTCGATTGGCTATAACTGGAAATCCCTGGCCAGGGTTGCTGAGATTTACCGGTAAGTGTTATCAGTAATTTCTCGAACTGTTATAGACCTCATATCGACACGACTTATCAAGCTACTGGGGTCTGACGTTTACCACCCTTAGGCGAGATATGCGACATATCAGACGACGAGACCGGACTGTACAGGAGTGTTACTGATTGGATTCGCAGGAGAATGTACAGGCTTTCTTGTTGATCTTCTGAGCGCTCAATACCTTGGTGGCTGTTACGTTTAGCTGACCGCTTGTAGCTTGTGGGTGTTTGATATGATCATCACCTACTGCCGGCGTATTGACGATTCTTTAGAGTCCTACACAGAGGTTTCTTGGCTCAGGCAAAACGGAGTAGGAGCACATATGTGATATGTGCAGGACCGAGGATAATGCGATATGAGATACCATATTCTATTCTCACGATATTTGATATCAGCCGGGTCATCGGATCAAGTGTTGATTCGATGAATCGGTAAATGATATATTAGTCGGTTATATGCGATATAGCCGGATTGTTGGATCAAGTGTTGATTCGATGATTTAATATATAATTATATATATGATATATTAAATTACATTAACTAATATAAGCCCACTAAAAGATTCTTTTTCTCACTCGGGTAATAAATTGATATATATGCGATATATGTTAATTGTATTATTTTATTTTGTTACAATAAATATTATATATGTGATATATAATATTGTAACATGATATGATTACTAATGCAACATGTTTAGTGGAGATTAAACAAGGTTAGGGTTTGAATTGGGTTAGTTCTTTCATGAACATTCTAGAAGGTTTCTTTTTGTTTTGAGTTAAGATATTATGCTTGATATTTTGTAATGACTCATTCTTAACCCAACCCAAACTCTAGCCCTAGTTAAATCTCTACAAAGGTTTGGTTGACCTTGGTTACATTATTAATCATATATTATTTCATTATTCATCACAAAAGGTTTTTTAATTGATTTATTATTCTTCTTCTTCCTTGAGTTCTTCATGGAAAAGTTTTCTAGCTTTTTCAAAGGTAATAAAAATGAGTGAGAAATAGAAAACAAATGAGAGCATAAATCCTACTTCATCATCTTCATCTATCCTTGCCATTTAGATGAGGGTGTTCACTTCATTTAGTGAGTGAGAGCTTGTGTTAAAGAAACTTCAAGGTAGATCATCTTTGTTATCGAAGATCGGAAGCAAGCTTGCACTTTCTCTTCACGGAGCCTCTCGAGAGTCCGGAACTTGATGATCGCAGTGAAGGGACCACAACACGGAGCTTATGAAGTGAAGGACCGGATCTACAAAGGTTGTAATCCCTCTCACTTAGTGTTAAAGTGTTTAACATGCATTGTTTCACCTAAACTCTAGTTTAAAGATCTTGTTAAGGGTTGTTCGGCACGTCTAAATTTTAAATCGGGCATGGTTGATACCTCGTAGACTCTTGTGCGTGTGCCTAGTAACCCTACATACGCTTCTCATCCCAACAGAGGAGATGGTCTGTCCTGCAGCCATTAGTACGTCGTACTGGAGATAGTATGCAGGTGCTCATTAGGTTACGAGTACACTGGACAGGACTCGTAGGGAATTGTTGGTTGGTATTATACCTATTGTCGGGTAGCAGTTCCCATGTGACATGAGTACAGTATAGTCCGTTGACTTGACACTGCTGCTTCGCCTCGAGTGTGTTCCCACTGTACTTTGATTATTACCCTACCACGCTCAAAGGAGTTGTGCAAACAGGTAATAGTTGGGTGCAGTCCCGAAGCACTTGAAGGCAGTTGTCACGACCCAAAATTAGCCCGTGACGGCCCTAATACTACGCAACGCCTAAAGACGTAACGCAGTAAAAGAAAGCCAAAACCCAGAAATCTAAACGATAAAAATACGGAAAAGATAATATAAGTTTTTGAAACATTTGAAATCGCAACCCAAATTCTTTAAAAGTCCTACTTTCTTTCTTTAAAATTTTGGCAACCCCCCCCTTTTTGTAAAATCTAGCCAAGATGAATACAACACAAAAATATAACGCCGTAGCGAAGAAATAGAGACAATAGAGAGAAAGCTGTATATAAAAGACAACAACCCATAAATAATATACAATATCGTCCTCACCAAGCCTCTAAGTCAACAACATAATAGTAGATGGAGAGTACAAGATACAACGAATGTACAATACAAAATACAGATAACCACCAAAACCTACCTAAGCAAAATAGTACTGTGAGCTGATGCGGTATCTGTTGCAAAAAGATGATAACTGAATAGCTGAATAGCCTGTCTCGACTACCCTGAGGAACAACCTGAAACACCTGTGGCACAACGGGGGTGAGTTGCCAACTCGTGAATAGTAAATAACATATGCAGGTAATCGCAGGAATGTACGTACAGCATGAATCTAAGGTATGCGATTACAGTAATAACATGTCATGTGAATGCAAAATAATGGAAAGTACACTAGCATGTACAATCAATATGTGAAGCAATAGTAATATGACAATAGTATGCAATAACCATGCAATAGGGATATGAGAATGTAGATATGCAACTATCATGAGGGTACACTAACAGGTACTACCAATATATGAAACTGTGCATAAAATAGATAAGTGTGAGGTATGGGGTGGAATATGTCATTTCCACAGAAACCTGACATCGTGGCAGGATCACAATCCATCAAGACACTCAAATCCACAATTCCTCAAATCAGCCCCCAAACTGGCTCTCACATCATATAAGTCTCACATCACCTCAATGTACAATATCGAATAGCTCTCCTATATCTCGAATGTACAAATCAACAATCTTTTTCATATCCAATATCCAATCTCAATGAATCACCTATATCCCAAGTCGAATCTCAAATAATTTCTAACATCCTAAATATATATATATGCAGAAATAAATATGATGGGGTCAATACACATATATTAGCGTCACATTCCACTAATATTGGTGTAAGGGTATATATAACAACGGCTAAATCCCCTGTTATATATACAAAGGTGTTTAAAAGAAATATCATGAAAACAATGTGCCAAGCATCGACACAGAAATCCTGATAGGTACGTATCATATGCTGTCCCGAAAGCACGAGTGCCTAGCTCTGACCCTCGCCTTTCAACGTATGCATACGTGCATGACTCCCAACGGTATCTCCATGATCCCCGCCGAGTCATTGGTACTGTCACCGGATGGTATGGTTCCCCTGCCGGGCTCATCGGCTCATAGCACATCGACATCCCTTTCTTGCCCCGGGGTAGCTCCGGGCCCTACCATGTACCCTCTACGGCCTCGACGCCTCCTCGTAGGGGTATATATAATCAGCACCGATAAAACCCATGGTGGATGCGCAAATATCATATCAAGAAAACCGGGTTTTTCAATATATGCATAATTTCATGAACTCCCGCGGTTCCCAAATCCAGAAAACATCATGTAAAATCCAAATAATAACGCGCAATCCAGGAATAAATATATACGATATATCTGAAATGCGAGCATATAACAGGGAATATGTAGCTGAAACCAGAGGTATGCGAAACCAATAAGGTACAGCTAAGTAACATCAGTAAAGATAAATATGTGACTGCAACTGAATATGTGTGTAACATACAGGTATAGCAATGTATAGGTATCTACCCATAAGAACTGATGTCGTACACCCCTGGGTATAAGTAAAATATGTAGGATATCCCCCCGGTATAAGTAAAATGTGTGCAAGGTATACCTGTAGCTGTATCGCAAGGTGTATATGTACCTATCACTAAAGGTATGATACACTATAGGTATACCGATAAGCTAGATGTCATGTGTGACAAGCAAAAGTATCTATAATGGTTAGTGTGTGACATGGTAATTATTGACGGTGTGTGTGTAGCATACAATCCGTGCTCGTGCAACATGAACCGTCAATAATGTGTGCAGTGCCCTACGGCTACTAGTCACAGTACAACTATATCTAAGTAAATAGGATAAAGGCGCAATTCTAACAATGACGTAGAATATGCGACAAGTATTAGAGTCCTAGCCCAGACGCATAACGCCATGCGGGCGATTCCCCTGTAGATGTTAAATCTACTCACCTATGCTCCACGCTAGGTGGATCCTACCATACACTCCCCCCTGTAGCAGTGTCCGTAGTCCCTGCCTGCAAACTTGCAAATAAGACATAGAAATCATACATAAGCCAAATATTCCGCAAAACGCGATATCGAACCAAAACGAGAAACTCGCGTCGCGAACTAAACGCGCGTGTGCACGGCACGCTAAAACGTGCGTATACGCGTCTAAAACTATCGCGACACGCTGCGATACGCTGGTTTACAGAACCCACTCACGTATCGCGCGTATCGCGCAAACACAACGAACTAGAAATACGGTATTTGATCCCAGATTTTCCTACATGTCAAATCTCACAAAACTAGACATGCCAAAACACTACAAAACATAGCAGACTACAGTACCCAAAACCCCAAGACCCAACCCCTCTTCCTGGCCGCAATTTGCGGCCAGATTGAATAAATTTGCGGCCAAGTTTTGGGATGGGTGGTTCGTGTTCTGGTGGTGGTATCTATACCTAGTGAGCATGTCCCAGTTTTCTCAATTTTGTCCTGAAGGCCCCGGGTCAAAAGCAGATCACAGACGTCGTAAAACGATGCCAAAATACGATATTTAGCACAATAAGGAAAACCTATGGTATTTTAGTGAAATCTGGATTAATTCTCAGTTAAAGTAACCCTAACAACACTAAAATAGGCTAGGTTAACTAACACAATCATCACTTAAACAACATTCCACACAAATCACCTTAATTAGCACTAAACTAGCTTTAAAAGCAAACCGAAACTAAGTATCACCTAAGCTAAGAAAAAGGAAAATTGGGTTAAGAAATTATACCCTAAGGAACCCTAAGAAGCAGGAGAATGAGTGAATGGAGGAGGGAGAGCTGCTGCAAGTTGCTGTTGCTTCAGATGTTGCTGCTACTGCTGCTTGCTGCTGATGCAGATGTTCTGTTGCTGCTGCTGAAGCTCTGCTGTTGCTGCTGATGAAGGAGCTGCTGCTGATGAAGGAGCTGCTGCTGTTGCTGAAGGCTGCTACTTCTGCTGATGCTGCAGGTGAGTGTGTGTGTGTGTGTTTGAGAGTGAGAGAATGAGAGCAATGAGTGAGAATGAGAGAACACATACAACCCCCCTTCTCACTCTCTCTCACTTTATTAATGAGGCATGGCTCTCTCTCCATGTAGCACCATACCCTCTCCCTCTCACAAAGTCAACATTCAACCCCAAAATAAAACCCTTTTAAAGTTCATTTTCAATTTAAAACAACCATGCACACTATTAAACACAAAAGCACCTGAACAATATTTATTAAACTAGTTTAGGGAATGGTTAACCACCAAATTAACACCCTAGTTATCATGCACAAGCGTGTGTGTGCCTAGAAAAATTCTAATAAAAAACTCATTAAATAGGATAAAATAATTAAAAACCAATTTGGTAAACTTTTTATTAAAATCCATACATTAAAATATAATTAGCCACAAAACACATTCTAAGGTGTTACAGCAGTGACGGTTAGATAGGATTCGTCTCTCCCGGTATTGGGGATTGATATCGTGCTGTGTTTGGAGAGCCATTACACAAAGTCCCTGGCCAGGGCAAGCGAGATTTACTGGTAGGTACTCCAGTAGTTTCTCAGAGTGTAATGGGCTACGCTCCGTCATGACTTATTGCGCTATTAGGGGTCCGACGATTACCTCCCCTAGGCCCGATAAGCTATACTCTTTGATGAACAGACCGGACTGTACGGAGATTGTCACGGATAGGCTCAGTTGGAGTTCGAATGAGTTATTCTCATCGGCCTTCTCATCGACATATACCTGGGGGCCGTTACGTACAACTAGTGCCGCTTGCGGCCTGTTGTTAAACCCACTGCTAGCGTAGTGTCGAGTCTTTAGAGTCCCACACAGAGGGTTTCCCTGCATCGGGCAAAAGATGTAGAGGTCGTATGGTTTTACGACAGGGTTCGATCACGTACGTGTACTTGTGCACGGATGATGATTCGGACGGACAATACTAGTGGGCTTTGGTTTAAGCCGGATCCTAGTATTGTATTGATGGATTGTTTTCGTCTTTTGTATTCGTATTTTTCGGAATACGGATACGGGTATGTATATACGGGCGAGGGGCGTTTTTGTAATTTGGTCAAAAATGTTAAATGAAGATGACATATCATAATTTGTATTTATCATTTTAGTATAAATGATTATTCATTTTATGTATTGAGGAAATGAGGTGTAAATTGCATGATAATGAGCATGGCTACATGTGACACTTGTTGGGTTTTAAGACCATGACTCATTTTTTGTAACTTGAACCTAATTTTATTATTCATTAGTGATTTATTGATGAATTAATTAATATGGTTCAGTTTGCAACACTTGAGAAGAGAGAGAAAAATAACAACTCATTTTCATGCTTCTTCTTCATAAAAATTTCCTCAAGCTATCTTCATACCCTCAAACCCTAGAACACTCATGTGTTGAGTAACCTAGGATGAAAAGAGACATCCTAATCCATCTTCATACTCTACATCGTCTACGACATCTTGTATAGCAAACATGATGCCCTAGTAGTTTCGGTTGAGGTAGGAGCTTGATGCATATTCTCTCGGGTGGATCATCTTCGATTTGTGAAGGCCGACGAGGAGGCGGCGATCCGATACGATCCATGGAGTCGATGACGAGGTGGAAGAAAGTGAGGAATGAAGACCCGAAGGACATGAACGTGACGTATAACTTCTGTACATGTAGTTAGATCTCATATTCTTGTAGTTAGTAAAGATTTAGTAACGATCTTGGCGTATTGTCTATGTCACGAAGCTTTTGAAAACCATTTTTTGAAAATTCAGCCTCCCCGCGATCCCGTGGGGTGCGTGGCATGGACGTACAGTGGTATCTGAGCCAACTAAACCTTTACTAGCTTGTTAGCAAGTGTTAGAAGTTCGATCGTCGGAAAAACCGAAATACGATACACACAAGACCCTAGTTTATGTTGTTTTTGAAAAGTGCCAGAAAAATTATTTCAGGGTTCTTAAAATTAAGTGCAGGGTTTTTTAAGAATACTCAAGAAATAAGAGACCATGAATTGTCAAGAACGCCACGGAACCGCGGCGAAACGGTGCGTTTCGCCGCCGATTCGCGGCCGATTCAAGACCGAGTCAACTCTGATTTCTTCTGTTATTCTTATTTTCATGTTTATTGTTTTATGGAATATTTAGTTTCTACCAGGATTTTTTGGAGTGCTAGTTTGCACTTGGGGTGGACACGAAAAATATAATTCGATCGAAATTCTAATGTTCTTGGCTAATCGGGTTTTTATCTTTATTATTATATGTGTTTTTAAACTTCAGCTAATTGCTATATGTCGGTTAGTCTGGGGTTGCACATATCTGTTGGTTTGTGTATATAAACTTGTTGGATCGTCGTGAATGAATAGCCGGGATGTGAGATGAGGGTTTTCATTCTTTCATTCGATGTAAATTTGTAAAGTGATGTAATATTATTTTTGCGGGGCACATCCGGGTTGAGGTTGTAGCTACCTTTGTATTATTTCTTTTACTGTTTTTGCTCCTAGGATAGACCCAAGGTAGAATGTACAAACTACCGGATACTTTGAAGTGCCGAGTGGCCTACTCACTTTGTTGAGGGAGGTTGCTTTATTTCGGGTATTTGGCGGGTAGTTTGCCGCACCCGTAGGGGTCTAGAGTGGGGTTTGGCTATTCATCATGGCCGTGGAATCCGTCTTTCGTTACAGGCTCAAACGAAACGTGGAATTCCTAGTATATCCAATGTGTTCATCTATGATCTGGAATGCCTATAATTAAGTCTGACGAATGGATATTATTATATATGTATTATATAATAGACGTTGCTTATGTTTTGCATCCGCGCTAGTCCAGCCCCCGCTCTGTCGTTAGTTAAGTAACCTAATGGGTGATGACGGGGCCCCGTGGCGAATGCAGATGAGATAAGCGTACGTTGTATTTTCGTTGTTTTCTGCAATGGTAGGTTAATTGATGGGACTGCATTACATTAATGAAAAGCAAACAAATCAAAGCTAAATCGTTGGAATTTTTTTTAAAACCACTCGGTTATTTTAAAACAGCAGACTTTTAAATGCAGAGCTTAAACCACTCCTTTTAAAAGCTATCAGGTTCCTTCGATTATATCAAGTTCACTACGTTCACGGTTTCGCCAAAATCATTCGTAGCCCTCCGTCATTTCATATGAATAGTCGGTAGTATTCAAGCTATGTTTGTTGGCCATCGTCAAGGCATAGTGATTGGTAGCTGCCGCGTGTTCGTATGTAGCATAGATAGATGCGTTGGTTTGGGACAGTCGTATTACTTTGTTGGCCTTCGTCAAAGGTATATACAGGTGGGTTAAAATTAACCTGGACAATGATGGGTAGAACTTGACATGTGACTTATGATTTGTTGGCCTTGGTCAAGGTCATAAGAGCATAGGACAAAAATCCACATCGGGAGTTTCTAAAGAAACTAAAACTTTCTAGTGCTGCATACCATTTGGAGTTTGATAATGTTGGTAGGATTCCTTCAGCATTATCACATAATGATATTTGGATCCCGATCCTACTGTGAGTATATGCTACTCCTCGGGAGATTTTTTCACTAAACGATCAATGCTATAAACCAAGTAGGTGTCTAGAAAGGTGTTAGCGGGGCAACGCCTCCTGGGGAAAAAGGTTATGTAATTAAGGAACTTCGCAAAAGCGTCGTAAAACCTCCCTCAAAGTACCAACACTAGCCTGGCCGAACGGTTAAGCAAGAATTGTGCGGTGAGATCAATCCTGACCGATTCTTCTTTTATGGTTTGAGGAAGGATTCGAGAGACGGTGGGAGCCATCCTATTTAGATAAATTAAAAATCAATCTAAACTTGCAAGAGTATAATACTAAGTGTTTTCTTCTCTCTCTTAATTGCAGCGACCCAGTGACCAAGACTAGGTTACATCAAGATAATAAAATGACTGAATCTGACTATCATGACTGGCAAAGGTCTGTCCAGATGTCCATTACCTATGACAAGCTGGGACACCTCTTTACTACGCAAGCACCTGCCATCTCAGGTCCAGTTTCCACCGCCGCAGATATTGATATCTTTAAAACATCGGAAAAGGACAGTGCGAATGCCAAGTGCCCCGTATTGGCCTCAGTAGATGGTGTATACCAGAGGCAGCACGAGAAGATGGACTTAGCTTCCATCTTCCTCATAACAAAGATTTATATGGAGAGCAATCTCGTATCGCAAGATATAAGACCTCGAAGGAATTGATTCAAGCGAGGTTGGCTGTCGGGTCATCTGTAGGGGACAACGTCCTTACGATATCTAGCTATATTGATGAGCTCACGGACCTGAAGACCACGTTGGAAAATGGTTCATATGCTGACTTATTTCTACAGTCCCTACCATCTACTTTTGCCCAGGGGAAGAAAGTTATACTTCCACTTGAGGGTGCCCTGAAGGAAACCAGTGTGACACCAACTCAGCTTATTGGGGAATATTCCTCTTCTGGATCTAAGGCGGATGCCAAGGGTGAGAAGAAGAAGACCTCCACAAAGCTGATATGCGATGTCAGTAAGGTAGAAGGACAGGGAAGGGTAATAGTTTTGGGGCTAACAGTAGGAAAGGAGGGATGTTCCTATTGTTGCGGGAAAGGACATTGGCAGAGGGATTGCAGGGCTTGTAAAGCCAGTAGCCAGGATTCGAAGTATGTTGTGGCTTCAGCTTCGGGTGTGTTTGTAATTGAAAACTGTCTGTCAATTAACTCTACTTCCTGGGTACTAGATACCGGATCAGGATCTCATATCTGTAATTCTTTACAGGCTTTGAGAAATCGTAGAGTTATCAGGGAAGGTGATATGACTCTCAGGGTGGCTAACAGAATGAGCGTAGGCGCTGAATCCGTAGGGGAATATCACCTAGGATTGACGAGTGGGCGGATATTGATTCTACGTAACTGTTTGTATGTACCTAGTCTAGCTTGTAATATCATATCTGTATCCTTACTTTTTAAGGAAGGATATGATTTTACATTTGTAAGCGATGTGGTCCACATCCACCTAAATCAAACTCTGATTGGGTCAGGTACATTAGATAACAGTATATACGTATTAAATCAAGCTCAGGTTTTCAGTGTTCAGAACACACTTAAAAGAAAGTCTTCGGAAACAAATCAGGATTTCTTATGGCATTGTAGACTGGATCACATTAATGAAACACGGTTGACGAAGTTACATAGAGAGGGATATTTGGATCCGTTCGAATATCAGTCTTATGCAACTTTTCAATCTTGTCTCGTGGGAAAGATGACAAAGACCCCGTTCACTGGACACGGAGTAAGAGCGAGGGAGATCTTGGGACTCATACATAGCGATGTATGCGGTCCAATGTCTACACATGCACGAAGTGGTTATTCCTATTTCATTACTTTTACGGATGATTTCTCTAGGTATGGACATGTCTTCCTGATGAAGCATAAATCCGAGGCCTTTGAGAGATTCCGAGAATACAAGAATGAAGTGGAAAACCAAATAGGCAAAAGTATTAAGTCACTGAGATCTGATCGAGGTGGTGAATACTTAAGTGCCGAGATCCTAGACTACTTAAAAGAGAATGGAATTCTCTCTCAGCTTATTCCTCCATACACACCTCAACACAACGGTGTATCGAAAAGGCGGAATCGAACCCTATTAGATATGGTTCGTTCTATGATGAGTAAGGCTGAGTTACCGCGATCCTTCTGGGGTTATGCACTAGAATCAGCTGCATATCTTCTGAATAAGGTTCCTACCAAGACTGTGCCTACCACACCATATCAAATATGGAGTGGGAAGAAACCCTATCTTAAGTACCTTAAGACATGGGGATGTCCAGCTTTTGTTAAAAAGCAGCACGCGGACAAGCTCGAGGCACGTTCGGTACTGTGTAAGTTTGTGGGATACCTAAAGAACTCTAAGGGGTATCTTTTTTATTACGCAGAGAAACAAAAGGCTTTTGTTTCTCGTTATGCCCACTTCTTGGAAGCTAAATTTTTAGAAAATCAGAAAAGTGGGAGCGCAATAGAACTTGAAGAAATTCTAGAACCACAAGTTATTACTGAAAGCTTGGTAGAACCAGAGATTTCAGAAGAATCGAACATCCTAGCGCCACTCAGCAGAAGTAGTAGGCAGTCTCATCCTCCCGAGAGATACTGCGGTTTTCTCATAGATGGAGATTGAGAGGATTGCATCATTGACAATGATGATCCCACTAGCTTCCAGCAATAGATTCAGAGCGGCGACTCGAAAAAATGGCTGGATGTAATGAGGACCGAAATGGAGTCCATGTACACCAACAAAGTTTGGACTTTGGACTTTGCTCCAGAAGGGGTAAAACCCGTAGGCTGCAAATGGATCTTCAGAAAGAAGATTGTGTAGATGGACAGGTTGAAGCCTATAAAGCTAGACTTGTTGCAAAGGGTTTTTGTCAAAGACCTGGTTTGTACTATGATGAAACCTTTTCTCCAGTGGCTATGATCAAATCCATTCGGATCCTTCTTGTCATTGTTGCCTTCCATGATTATGAGATCTGGCAGTTGGACGTAAAGACGGCTTTTCTAAATGGTAATTTAGAAGAGTGCGTCTATATGGATCAGCCAGAGGGTTTCATTCAGAGTGGGAGCAGCGGGAAAGTGTGCAAGTTGCTTAAGTCCATTTATGGACTAAAACAGGCATCGTGGAGTTAGAACATCTGTTTTGATGAGACGGTCAAAGAATTCGACTTTATCAAAAATCCAGAAGAACCATGCATATATAGTAAGATTGTAGAGAGAACCGTGGTATTCCTCATCTTGTACGTGGATGACATTCTCTTGATAGGAAATGACATTCCTATGCTACAATCAGTCAAGTGATTCTTGTCACAAAGGTTCTCCATGAAAGACCTAGGTGATGCCTCCTATATTCTGGGGATCCGGATCTATCGTGATAGACCCAAAAGGATGTTGGGACATTAGCAGTCTAGGTACATCGACACCATACTAAAACGATTTAGTATGGAAGATTCTAAGCGCGGTAATCTACCGGCTTGTCACGGAATCACCCTCTCCAAAGAGATGTCTCCAGAGACTGATTTGGAAAGGGCTCGAATGTTATTTATACCCTACGCTTCTGCGGTAGGCTATATAATGTATGCGATGTTATGTACCAGACCAGATGTAGCCTACGCATTGAGCTTTGTAAGCCAGTATCAATCAAACCCAGGGGATAAGCACTGGATAGCAGTAAAGAACATTCTCAAATACCTGAGAAGGACTACGGAGATGTTCTTGGTGTATGGTGGAAAAGACCTCCAGATCGAGGCCTTTGCTAACTCCAGCTTCCAGAGTGACAAGGATGACTCCAATTCCATGTCGGGTTATGTCTTTACCCTGAATGGAGGGGGCGGTATGTTGGATGAGCTCCGAGCAGGACACCGTTGCTGACTCGATGATGGAAGCGGAGCACATAGCTGCTTGCGATACAGCAAAAGAAGCTGTTTAGATGAAGAAGTTCCTTACAGAACTTCAGGTGGTTCCAACCATTATTAATCCAATACCTCTGTATTGTGACAACAACGGCGCTATAGCTTTAGCGAAGGAACCCAGGTCCCATCAGAAGTCCAGACACATTTTGAGGCGGTACCACCTAATCAGGGAGATCGTAGATCGCTGGGAGATCGAGGTGATGAGAGTAGATACGGGTAATAACACTGCAGATCCACTCACGAAGGCCATCCCTCAGATACAGTTCGAGAGGCTAATTGAGATGATAGGTCTGTGATATGCCAATACATGGCCCTAGTGCAAGTGGGAGATTGTTAGTGTACATGCCCTAGAGGCCATTATTGTATCATACTGGTTTGTATATTACTTAATGGAAGCTTGGGATATTCACAGTTGTATTGACAGTCTTGCTCAAAATGGTAGTATGCTACTTGGTTTGTTTCTACTTCAATATATGCATGTGTTTCTTTTAGCATATCGCTTATACATATTAGTAGAGCTCTTAGGAGCATTGCTTGATTACCACCGTTGTGATGGCTGTCACACTAGTTGGGGCTAAGTCATCTACAAGCACATCCTTATACATGTCCCTAGTCGTAGGATTATCGAGACATGGCATCGATTCTCCGGAGTAGACTGGTGTATACGCTTCTCATCCCAACAGGGGAGATGGTCTATCCCACATCCATTAGTACGTCGTACTGGAGATAGTGTGCAGGTGCTCATTAGGTTACGAGTACACTGGATAGGACTCGTAGGGAACTGTTGGTTGGTATTATACCTATCATCGGGTAGCAGTTCCCAGGTGACATGAGTACAGCATAGTATGTTGACTTGATACTGCTGCTTCGCCTCGAGTGTGTTCCCACTGTACTTTGATTATTACCCTACCATGCTCAAAGGAGTTGTGCAAACAGGTACTAGTTGGGTGCAGTCCCGAAACACTTGGAGGCAGTGGCAGTTAGATAGGATTCGTCTCTCTCGGTATTGGGGGTTGATATCGTGCTGTGTTCGTAGAGCCATTACACAAAGTCCCTGGCCAGGGCAAGCGAGATTTACTGGTAGGTACTCCAGTAGTTTCTCAGGGTGTAATGGGCTATGATCCGTCATGACTTATTGCGCTATTAGGGGTCTGACGATTACCGCCCCCTAGGCCCGATATGCGATACTCTTAGACGAACAGACCGGACTGTACGGAGATTGTCACAGATAGGCTCAGTTGGAGTTCGGATGAGTTATTCTCATCGGCCTTCTCATCGACATATACCTGGGGGTCGTTACGTACATCTATTGCCGCTTGCGGCCTGTTGTTAAACCCACTGCCAGCGTAATGTCGAGTCTTTAGAGTCTCACACAGAGGGTTTCCCTGCATCGGGCAAAAAATGTAGAGGTCGTATGGTTTTACGACAGGGTTTGATCACGTATGTGTACTTGTGCACGGATGATGATTCGGACGGACAATACTGGTGTGCTTTGGTATAAGCGGGATCCTAGTATTGTATTGATGGATTGTTTACGTCTTTTGTATTCGTATTTTTCGGAATACGAATATGGGTATGTATATATGGGTGAGGGGCATTTTTGTAATTTGGTCAAAATGTTAAATGAAGATGACATATCATAATTTGTATTTATCATTTTAGTATAAATGATTATTCATTTTATGTACTGAGGAAATGAGGTGTAAATTGCATGATAATGAGCATGGCTACATGTGACACTTGTTGGGTTTTAAGACCGTGACTCATTTGTTGTAACTTGAATCTAATTTTATTATTCATTAGTGATTTATTGATGAATTAATTAATATGGTTTAGTTTGCAACACTTGAGAAGAAAGAGAAAAATAACAACTCATTCTCATGTTTCTTCTTCACCAAAATTTCCTCAAGCTATCTTCATCACCCTCAAACCCTAGAACACTCATGTGTTGAGTAATCTAGGATGAAAAGAGACATCCCAATCCATCTTCATACTCTACATAGTCTACGACATCTTGTATAGTGAACATGATGCCCTAGTAGCTTCGGTTGAGGTAGGAGCTTGATGCATATTCTCTCGGGTGGATCATCTTCAATTTGTGAAGACTGACGAGGAGGCGGCGATCCGATACGATCTATGGAGTCGATGACGAGGTGGAAGACAGCGAGGAATGAAGACCCGAAGGATATGAACGTGAGGTATAACTTATGTACATGTAGTTAGATCTCATGTTCTTGTAGTTAGTAAAGGTTTAGCAACGATCTTGGCGTATTTCTATGTCACAAAGCTTTTGAAATCCATTTTTTTTGAAAATTACGCCTACCTGCGATCCCGTGGGATGCGTGGCATGGACTTACAGAGGTCTGGGTGTCGGGGAGAGAAGAGAGGGGTTAGGAGGTGAAGGCGGGGGTGATGGCGATGGCGAGGGTTAACGGCGAGGTTTTGGGTTTCTGGAGTTGGCGTCAGGGGAGGTTGCTAGGTTGGCGTGGGGTACATGGGCTCGGGATAGAGGAGAAGGAGAGGAGGTAGAAGTGGTGGAGGTTATGACGACGAGGGGAGGTCGGTGGAGATGACGAGGAGGAGCAGGCGTCGGGGTGCAGCGATAGGGTTAGGGCTCAGGTTTCTCATGGGCAGGGGAAGAAGAAAAGAGGAAGAGAGAGAGAGAGAGAGAGTTGGTGTGTTATTAGGTTATAATAAAGAATTATATACATATAAAAGTAGAGAGAGAGAGAGTGGAGAGAGAGACGGTAAGCGAGAGGAGAGAGAGAGAGCGCGAGAAGAGAGAGAGAATATGATAGATTATATAATTAGTTAATATATATTATATATGAACTATATATATAACAGTTAGTTTATAAAAATATTATAATATATATGTTTGGGCTTTTACAGCTTATATCAAAATACTCCGAATATTACCCGGGTCTCATCTAAAAATCTAGTTTTAAAATATAGAGAATATACGTACAAGTGAAAACCATAATGCGATATCCGGCCAGTAAAAATGCATACCCCCAAGTACGGATCTACGTAAATATATGTAACGATCCAAACGAGTCTGTTTTAACCATTTGGACATGAACATGAGGTATGAATGCAAGCATATGATATGGGGTATGATAACATACCATGCTAGATATCAAAATATATTTGGTTATTATTTGTCTTATTAAAAGATATGCAAATACCAAATATATCATATATGTGTGTATAAAGTCTAGATATGCGTGGATCCTCTGTACTAGTAAATATATGACGTAATCTTGAATCATGATGAGTTTCAAACATGCGGGTCAGGTCGGATACTAACCGCAGTTACCAAATGCACTAACCGTACCTAAAAGAAATAATAATCAAGAAATCTGTCAAAAGATTTGGAAATACCTAATAAATATAGTATAGATGCACTAGGGTGTTACATTATACCCAACTACAAAAAAATTTCGTCCTCGAAATTCACGGAACAAGAAAAGACAAGAAAACACGGATCTCGTCGAGTGTGGAAACTTCTGTCGGATCTCGTCTTCACATTCCCAAGTAGATTCTCTGTGTGAGCGATTCCCACATGAAATGAGTACTAGAGGGATAACTTTGTTCTTGAGGACCTTGTCTTGTTGATCCACTATCGACATTGATCGTTCTTCATATGTTAAGTCCTCCCTTACTATCAGCTCCGAGTGATCTAGGACGTGCGTTTCATCTCGAACATACTTGCAGTGTTAAGATACATGAAACACGTCATGAACACCCGCCAAGGATGGTGGTAAAGCTAATCGATAAGCTACCTCTCCAACACGCTCGATAATACCAAAAGACCTCACGAATTAAGGACTAGGCTTGCCTCGACTACCAAATCGAATCACTCCTGTGGTCGGTGATATTTTTAGGAATACAAGATCACCAACTGCGAACTCCAGAGGTCTTCGTCCAGTATCGGCCCAACTTTTCTATCGATCTTGTGCCGCCTTAATATGATTTTGGATCACGTTGACTTTCTCCACGGTTTGCATAATAAGATCTGGTCCCAACAATCTTCTTTCTCCCACATTGTCCCAATAGACAGGCGAGCGACACTTGCAACCATATAATGCTTCGAATGGAGCCATCTGTATAGTCGCCTGAAAACTGTTACTTAAGAAAACTCCACCAAGTGCAAATGATCCTCCCATGAACCCTTGAAGTCTAACATGCATGCTCTCAATATATCTTCAAGAGTTTAGATCGTTCTTTTAGACTGGCCATCTTTCTGAGGATGATATGTCGTGCTAAATTTCAAGCGAGTTCCCAGACTTTTTTGTAGACTCCTTCAAAAGTGGGATAGAAATCGAGTATCATAATCGGAAACAATACTCACAGGTACTCCATGCAATCTCATAATCTCCTGCATGTACCGTTCTGCTAAAACTTCCGTTGACTGACCAACTCGAAACGGTATAAAATGAGCTGCCTTGGTCAATCGATCCACAATCACCCTAACTGCGTTATTGCCCTTTGGACTCTATGGTAATGCTGTCACGAAATCCATGGTTATATGTTCCCACTTCCATTGAGGAATCGGAAGTGGTTGCAACAAACCAGCTATCCTTTGATATTCAGCCTTGACTTGCTGACACACCAAGCATTTCGATACGTAGCGGGCAATCTCTCTTTTCATGCCTTCCCACCAGAAATGTTGTCGTAGATCTCTATAAATCTTTGTGCCTTCCGGATGTACGGAATATGCGGAACTATCAGCCTCCTTCATGACTTCTTCATGAACATATCCTTTCGGCACACATAAACGACTCCCATATCGTAATGAACCATCTTCATGAATTAACAGATCCGTTCGAAGCCCTACTTCTACTTGTTCTGGAAACTTCTGCAATCTTGGATTGTGCGACTGCGCTGCTTTAATGTTATCGATCAAGAATGACTGTACTTGCAATTACATCAACTGTCCCGAAGAATTTAGTAGTACAATCTCCAACTCAAATCTTTGAAGATCAGATATAATCTCCTTCTGTGCAGTCAACATCCGTATTGCTGGCAACCGACTTAGAGCATCTGGCACTACATTAACTTTACCCGGATGGTATTTTAGATCAAGATCATAGTCAGCCATCAGCTCCATCCACCTACGCTGCCTCATGTTGAGCTTTTTCTGTGTGAACATATACTTTAGGCTTTTGTGATCGGTAAATACTTCTACCATTTCGCCCAATAAGTAGTGTCTCCAAATCTTCAAAGCAAAAATCACCACTGCTAGCTCCAAATCATGAGTTGGGTAGTTCTTCTCACGAGTCTTCAGTTGTCTTGACACGTAAGCTATAACCTTCCCATGCTGCATTAGAACACATCCCAAGCCTTTCCCAGATGCATCGCTGTGAATAACCAGCCCTCCGGAACCGTCTGGCACTGTCAGAATAGGAGTGATGGTCAATTTTTGCTTCAACGCTTCAAAAGCTGACGCACATTTCTCCGTCCATACGAACGGTACCTCTTTTCGTGTTAGCTTGGTCAATGGTTCAGCTATTCTAGCGAAGTTCTCCACAAACCTTCTATAATACCCGGCAAGCTTAAGAAAACTTCTGTTCTCCCCTACATTCTTTGGAATTTGCCAATCATGAACAGCTGCAATCATTTCAGGATCAACAGCAATTCCATCCCTGGTTACAACATGACCCAAGAACTTCACTTCTTCGAGCCAAAACTCACACTTGCTCATCTTAGCATATAACTTTTCTTGTCTCAACGTTTGCAATGCGATTCTCAAGTGTTCTGTATGCTCTTGTTTACTCCTCGAATAGACCAGAATATCATCGATAAACACCACTATGAACTGGTCCAGATAAGGTGAAAAGATTTGGTCCATCAAGTCCATGAATATTGCCGGTGCGTTCGTAACTCCGAATAGCATCACTAAGTACTCATAATGCCCATATCGAGTTCGGAACGCTGTCTTGCAAATATCTTCTGATTTCACCCGAACTTGATGATATCTGAATCGCAAATCCAGCTTCGAGAATACCCTCGCGCCACTGAGTTGATCGAATAATTCGCCGATGCGCGGGATTGGGTACTTGTTCTTAATAGTCACCCAGTTTAATTCTCGATAATCGATGCACATCCTCCACGTGCCATCCTTCTTATTGACTGGAAGAACTGGAGCTCCTCGGGGTGAATTATTGCTGCAAATCCAACTATTCTCTAGTAATTCGGCAACCTATTTCTTTACCTCTTCTAGTTCCACCGGTGCCATTGGATAATAGGCCTTTGAAATCGGCGCTGCTCCAGGAATAAGATCAATCGCGAACTCCACATCTCGTTTTGGCGGTAAACCCGAGATGTCCTCGAACACATCCATAAACTCTCGAACTACTGCCAGCGCTTCCTCTTTGTCTACCTCCATCGACGAAAGAACGACACTTGTCAACTTAGCCCTAAATTCGACTGGCCCGATAGATTTGCTACCTCCTGAAAATATAAACTTCGGATGTCCAGGAATCTGGAAAATCACTTTCTTTGCACTACAATTGATGTGAGCGTGGAAAGTGCTAAGAAAATCCATTCCCAAGACAACATCATAGCCGTCGGTATCAATCACTAAGAAATCCGTGAATAACTCTCATCCGCAAATAACGATCGAACAATCCTTGCACTCGCTACTAGATATAAATTTCACGTTCCCAGTGTGTATGTCCCAGCAACTAGACAGGGCCGCGTGTGGAATAGAGTGTGCACTAATAAACTTGGACGACATAAAACAATAGGATGCACCTGAATCAAATAATGCCAATGCGGGAAAATTATAAATGAGTAGGATACCCGAAACAACTTCGTCTGAAGCTTTGGCCTCCTCGGATGTCAAAGTGAAGGCCCATGCATGATTAGGCCTCTGAGTACTCTGCTTCTGCCCATGAATCTGCTTCTGTGGTGGTTTCTGAATATTGTCTCTCAATGGTAGCTTTGACGGGCAAGCACTAATAGTATGGCCAGCTGATCCGCAAACTAGAAAAAGTCCAAGCCTCCTTCGACAGTCCTTCTGTAAGTGTCCGGGTAGATGGCAAAAGTCACAAATCACACTTATTTTCTAATCGGATATAACAGGCTTCTTTATAAGTACAATACCTTGCCTGTTCACCGGTATTCCACTATGTACAGGAGCTCTATTTGGCGTAAACGCCGGCTTCTTCACTACAACGGCTTGCTGTTGAGTACCCTTCGCTTTCACTGATAAACTCTGCTGCTCTCTGGCTGTCTTGAGAACTTGGGAGAAGGTGGTCAATCCCAGAGATATGATGTGTCTTTGGATCTCCACATCCAAGCTACGCATAAACCTTCATGCCCTATCTGCCTCGTTGGCAACCAAAGGCCCCGCAAATCGACTGAGCCGAATCCACTCAGCCACATGCGCATCAACGGATCCGCCATTCTGATTCAGGCTAATAAACTTTTCTTCTATTTCCTCCCGAGAAGATTGCGGAAAGAACTTCTCCAAGAAATTTCATGAAAACGTTGCCCAACTGATCGGCTTAATCAGACGGGTCTCCTCTACAAGCCACCACTCGCGAGCATAATCTACCAACTGGATGCGTACTACATCCACCCTTTTCTCATCCGAAATCTGCACAGCGATAAGCAGATTCTCTGTATCAACTAGCCACTGCTCCGCTGGCAATGGATCCTCCAAACCAGTAACTGTGGATGGACCGAGCTTTCTAAAGTTTGCCACGGTGCCCTCACGCTGTGCTGGCCTGGGAGCTACTGCAACTACAGACTGCTGGATTATCCGCCGACCCTCCTGAAAAGTCTCGGCCTGCCGCTGATTCAGCTCAGTTTGCCACTTCTAGTTTTCTAGCATACCACATATAACTCCAACCAATGTGGCGTTATCAATATGCCTCTGGTACGATCGCAAATCTCTATCCTCCATGATTCTGAAGCCAAGACACTAAAGAGGATTAGCAACGATAAACATGATTCTATAAACAAGATAGCAATAGATTCAAGACTGGCAAGATAGTAATGTGGCAGGACATGTTCCTAATTCCGGGTTTTCTGGTTAGTGTATTGGGTTCAATACCCAACTACAAAAGAACCAAACCCAACTAATCCTAAATCTTAGGGCTCTGATACCAAACAAACCCTGTCACGGCCCGCTTCCCAAAATACGTAAACACGGCACGTGACAGAGCCAACCATGCTACCTGTGGCTAGGAATCATCCCTCCACAGTCACATTACAGCTATCTATAGGATATTAAGAACAGTAAAATACATAATCTAGCTAACACATGTCCATTTGCCACAATAAATAGAAGCAAGAAAATACATAATGCAGAAACGAATCAAGATCCAATAACAATATCTGAATCATGTCCCAATATGGGCTCACATCAAAAAAATAAAGCTGCGGAAATAAATAAACTAAGAGTCTAAAAAGCTAGCTCCTCATTGCTCGGCTTGATGGCTAAAGTACTGTTGTCCAGCCTGCGATAAAGGTAGAGGAACCGGGCCATGCAAAAGCCAAACGTCAGTGTGTCATAATATCAAAAGATTAATAATAACCAAGATAGGATGCTATGATTAAACATAAATGCAAATAATAAATACATGTATAAAACAAAGAGGTATCTGTATGTGATGTGTATTCTAAAAACTGTGTTTCTAGGTTATCTGTTCTAAAAGTCTTTGAAATAAATTTAATAGAATCGTCGATGCAACTCAATAGTATTCCGTGCGTGCCCGGGACCACGGTCAAGATTCTTGGGCTAAATCCAAGACGTGCCGTTAAGCAGTAAACATGTAACATGTACAGATGAATAATGTCAGCAGTATCATTCTGGGGCTGGCCGAACCCGTAGAAACTGATCAGTATAAGGATCGAACTGTTGAGTTACAAGTTAGGTTTCATTATTGATTTCCCCTTACTCTCCAGGTTTTGTGTTCAAGTCAGGTATTGAAGATATGAATCTAATGCCAACACAGGATCAAGCAGGTACAGATTTTGTCTATATAGACAATAAGTCACGTCCGTCAGGACAATAAGTCAGGATTGTCGGCATTAGCAATAAGATCTAAGTAACAAGTCTAGTAATGGGCCGTGGACATGTCGTGTAATATATAGTAACCAAAATAGATGCCAATGTGAAACTGTAATCAAGATCGAAACACGACGATTACCAGGATGCATAAGTGTCTATTTGTAATAGCCATTACACGTCTATTACCATATATGATGCTAACTAGATAACATATTGTACTAGTATAGTAATATCATGATACCATGATGTTCCTGCATGCAACTAGATATGCTATTATCTGTACGGATATGAACAGATATCGTAAAACTGTATATTTGTGACATTTGCTGAATAATAAAACACATGCACTATTTGTATTCATATAGATATTGATATAATATAAGATAACATGTTGCAAGTTAAAAACTTGCCTGATCGGATCCCATGTCGAGATACGGATGCTACGTCCGACATCGGATTAACGTCGCGATGCAACTCACGCGTGCAGGACTGGACTTGGCTGATCAGTGACGAACGTGGTGACTAGGCTGGACGACGACGGTGATTGGGTCATCCGGATCGTCGGCGACGCAAGTAATTCCGGCGAGAAGGCCGGAAAATAAAGAAAGGAAGGAAGGAGGAAGAAGAAGAAGAATGGGGCTGCTGGTGTTTGAGTTCAGGGAACGGAGGACGGAGGAGAAGGTGACGGCGACGACGGTGGGTTGTCGTCGACGACGAGGGCGGTGGGTTCTTGGGTTGGTGTCGGGGTTCTTGCAGCCGAGGTTTGAAGGTGGTGGTAGAGGTCTAGGTGTCGGGGAGAGGAGAGAGGGGTGAGGAGGTGAAGGCGGGGGTGATGGTGATGGCGGCGGCGAGGGTTAACGGTGAGGTTGTGGGTTTCTGGAGTTGGCGTCGGGGGAGGTTGCTGGGTTTGCGTGGGGTGCAGGGGTTCGGGATAAATGTCATGCCCCACTTCCCAAAATACAGAATGCGAGGGGTTGACAAGGCCAGCCATGCTCCTACGGTCGAGGAAACATCCTGCCGTAGTTACACTTCGGCTTCTAGCTTTACGTGGTAATCAGTAATCAATGCACATGTAATGAGAAATGGAGTATGGACTAGAGACTCAGAGCTATACTTCCTCGATCTCTATCTGGTTAGTGTTTCATATTTGTTTTAACTACATTTTATTTCTGGCGGATTCAATTTTGACATTCAGCTATAAATCTCTACTGTTCATAACACTTTCTTTTCACGTGCAGAAAATTAATATTTTTTGTGCAGAAAATTAATAATATTTTTTGTGCAGAAAATTAATATTTTTTATACTCTTATCGTTCGCGGGTGTGCAAGAGAGAGAAGAGGAAGGGAGGATAAGAAATAGGATGGTTGAATCAAAAGGGTCAATTTGCTGTAAATCCTAGTAATCAACAGAGAAAATTATGGCACAAGGGATAAGGAATTTAGCAACAATCATATGGAAACTCAACTCTTTATAAACTCAAGATTACTCATTAAATTAGTGCAGAAGTTTGTCGCTCCATATCCAAATCAGCATTCATAATTAATCAATTTTCCGTACAGAAACGACCAGAAATGACCGATGATAAGAAACATGAAATGTATTCCAGACGATAAAAGGGCATTCGCCGGATCAAAAAGAAATTTTCCAGAGGTCCCCCCCTTCTTATTACGATGAAATCCAATACAGAGATAAAAACGCAAAAAAATATTAAGATTACATGGATAAGAGTGGCATTGCTACACAAATCTTGAAAACCTAAATAAAAGGGCGGGAGAGAGAGGGGGGGGGGGGGGAGTTATGACAAATTCACACAAAGGCACGCCACTGATGTTTTCCTGGCTCACTTCTGCCTTTTGTAAATCTTGTGTAGGAACGATTTCAACACTTCTTGAACAGCTTTGCTGGGCTGAGCTTCGATGGAAGACATGAGCTGTTGATAACTTGCAGCCTCGTACTCGGAGAATACAGCCTTCAAAAATTTAGGGATGAAATAATTAGTTGAGAGCTATGATTGATTGTGTAAAGCTTTTATTTACAGCAGTAAAACACTACTGGATGATGATGATAAAATCTGTTCCCTAAATCGAAATTCATGTGCAAGTTACTTTAGGCAATAATAAACTAATAATGGGATCGATTATTCAAAAAGGCAAAAGATGAAAAATCAAATTACGGCACCTCATGCCCATTACTATTACCATTATAAGATGTAAGTCATCCAAATCTTGTGTTGGATAGTGATACGATTAACAAATACTCGCCCTACGTTGCGGTCTCAAGAACCCAAAAGAATCAAAAACCATGCTAAAGTACTCAAGATCCTGTAAAAACATTAATAATGTAGAATATAAATCATACCTTGAGATTTAGGTCTTTATAAACTTCTTTCACTTTTGCAACAGAAGCTGGATCTGACTTCCCATAATTCTCCTGAAAATTAATTTATAACTAAATGATATGTTTTACGAATAGGAAAAATAAAGCAGATATAGGAAGGAAAGAACCATAATTACCGATAGAATTTTCATCTGGTTTTCATTAGCACGCTCAAGAGTTTGTACAACAAGCCAAGAGCACTTGAAATCTTCAATATCTGTCCCAATCTGGAAACGTCAAAAGGAACTCCAAGTATTAAACTTAGAAATTAGATTGCTTGCACATTGTCAACTATTCCAGCAAAGAATAATATCTTCCTAAAAAAATAGCAAATGACAGAAAGCCTCTTCGCATTTACCTTACCAACCACCTTAGGATCGCCAAAGCTATCCAGGTAATCATCCTGAAAAAAGAAAAGGCTTTTCAACTTAATTAGAACATTCTTTCAACAATAGAATGTGCATGTTTATTTATTAAATGAAAGAATACCTGTACTTGGTAGTATATTCCCATTTCAACAAGAATGTTTCTTACATCAACAAAGTTTTCCAGCTTCTCACCAGACATCAGCAAAGCACATGCGACCTAAAGAGAAAATAGTTATACCTTTTAGTAATTACAAGGTGCCGAGAATAAAGAAATGAATAAACAAATAATGCTCAATGTGTTCTTTCTGAGTTCAGAGTTGGACATTCACCAAAAAAGAAAGAAAAAGGGGTGGGGGTGGGGGGCAACTTATTGCTTCGTATTATTGAGATCCCAGTAAATAGTCACTATATATATAAAAAAAAAAAAAAAGATTGGATCAATCATAGAGTTGTAACAACTGAAATTTTTCATAAAAAACAAAAAAAAAATGCTATTATATATTTCAAATGGAAAAAGAAGATTAAGGTGATGCATACAGTCAATTAATTATAAGTTCCTGACCTCTAATCATTCCGTAATTTTTTATCCCTTCTACCATATCATCCTCTAACCTCTTTCAGTTCTCTCTAAATCCAATACTTGTCTCCTCTCTTCTCACCCTACTCATTTTATGCCTCGAATAGGAATGGAAGAAGTGGTGCATTTTGCAATTATGAGTTGGCAAGTGCTAAGTGGCGCACTTATTCTCTTATTTTAATATACCTAATCTTTTCCTACATGTCCTTATAAGGTTTTGTTGATAACTTGTTTACTCATGATTTATTAGTTGGATATACTTTGCCTTCACGTCATGCCAATGCGAACATTAGTTGTATACTTGCCCTATGTTTGTTGACTTGAGTCCATGTATATGCCTTTATAGACCCATTTTAGAAATGATGACACTCCCCCCCCCCCCCCCCCCACTCTTTTATGCAAAATGATAAGTGATGGTACAGAGGACCATGCATTCATCCAACCAACCAAAATTCAACAAAATTTTGGTTACTAAATTACTTGACATTTATTTTAGGAATGTCTGAAGTCAAGAAGTTTAAACAATAGAATGATAGCATACGGAACTTGAGAGAATTTTACTAGGAAATACACAGTTGGACCATGTGATATGTGCCTTCACTTACCGGAAGGTACAATGAATGATAGGCTGTCTTATACTGAGCAATGCGACGATACCTGCACATCAAATACAAACATACTATTGCTTAGCGACTATAAAACGCATATCAAAATTAATGCAATGAGATCCAATGCCTTTATGAAGACTTTATTTTGATGATAACAGATTTATGATCAATGTACGGAACTGATTAGAAACTTATGGTTAGATCATATGTCAGCATGGCACAATCAAATGCAAGTTTATGAATTTTTTATAAATGTCTCACATACACAGGCAATTTATATTTCGACAGGTCTTGTTCTCCTTCATGAGTAGTAATCAAATCCAGCATTTCTCCTGAAACTGTCTGAAACTCAACCTGTCAGGACATAATATATATTAGTCAAAGAATGAAGACCTGGAAAAATCTGAAACACTCAGGCCGCTAATGTCAAGTTGATTACCTCATTAAATAAATCTAAAAGGTCAACATAGTAAGACTTCTCCGCAAAATGTCTCTTTAGAATCCGTGGGAAGTGGTTACGAAGCATAATCCCGTCATTTGCAGCAATCATTCCAACCTAGTAAGCAATATATGAAACTCTTAATTGTTTCTTATAATTTCATATAAGAACAGTCTCTTACAATGCTCTTTGAATCAAACAGATCTAGGAGTAGAGTCCTCCTTGCAATGGTAAAGTGCATCCAATCAGATCAATTATGTAGCACATAAAACCAAATAACCCCCCAACAATGTACTCAAGAATACTGCAATTTCTTTCTTAAGGACTATAAATAAACATCATGTTTAAGCTACAATCATGGAAGGTTTGGCAATCATGATATACACCAGATTCTTCAACCACAAGTACATGGGATACAAAGTTATTTTGTATACATCATATCAAATTGTAGGATTCAAGGTTAGATTCTTCAAAGATATACTATATTGAAACCTATAAAGCACGAACACGCACAGAGGGCAAGGTAAATTTGTAAAAAGGATGACAGGGACACGGCTATATATATATATATATATATATATTTAATTATACATTTACTAAACAAAATATAATCAACTACGAGAAGAAACTTGTACTGGTATAAGTTTAAAAGCACAATATAAATAAACTCAAAATTATAGCTTTCATCTATAACCATAGGTTTTCTTGAGGACAAACAATCTATAAGAGTTAAACAAACAAAATACTAGCCCTTTTGAATTGAAGCTAACTTTCATAGACCCAACTTCACTTTCATCAATTTAGACCTTTCTCGGCTCAAGTCCGTCATGAGAGATATTAATCCTTGAAGATATCAAAACACACACACACACACACACATCACATTCTTATTTCTCAACCCTTTGTGCTACGTAGAGTCTCAGACACGCCCAATTTGGGCCGACACCTAGGTGTATCATACACGCGTCACACACACACACATCACATCACATTCTTATTTCTCAAGCCTTTGTGTTACGTAGTAGAATTATCAGACACGCCCAATTTGGGCCGACACGACCTAGGTGTATCATATACGTGTCAGACAAAGTGTTTGGGAGTCCGGGATATGTCGGAATAGACACGGCAAGTGAATAGAAGTGCACGTGCTTTCTAGATTGAAACTGACTTGATGGCTTGCATAGGTCAGCCTTTAGAATCAGTTATTAATATTCTTTTATGGTATCAAAATACTAATTGGAAAGAAGAACAATCTAGAAAGACAATAAACAGTAGGGTTTTTTACAAGGCATGATCATGGGTAGGCATGTCATATGGTCGGGCAAAAATAATCAAAGGCAATCATTTGTTATAAATTTACTTTACAGTATACATATCTATTTTCTTCTAATCTACCATTGGATAAATAACGTCAATATTTTCTAAGACAATAAATAGTATGTATCACTATACAAGAGAAATCTTCTATAATATAGTTTAATGTGAACGTATAGCCAATCCGAAACAGTTAATACATATCATCCCGCTGTAAAATAACCACAAAAGCAATTTCAGTTCAGCATATTAGTGAAATTTCAAGCTAAATCCTAGAACAGAAACCTCAACACTGTCCAGACAGTCTAAACAAAATTCTGGCAAAGAAGATGAGTCTGCTTAAATGAAGAAGCAGCATAAGAAAAGCAAAAACAATTCACCAACCTTCGGTAATCTGAACCAACAAGGCTGGCCTCTCCTTGTGTGGGAGTTGTCCATGATATCATCAAGGACCAGAAAGTATGCTTGAAGCTGCATGTATTGTAGAAGGCAAAGGTTAAAAGTCAGTGCAATGCAACATGAAATGTATACAAGTACAAGTTAATTGTTCAGAATAAAATTACTCATAATGAAGAAAATGAAAAGTGACTGTTTACCCATTCGATGCACCAACCAAGTGCACTACCAAGGAAGAACTCATCATCACTGATTTGGTTTCCTTCTTTCAACAACTTATAGCTATCAACGACAGATATACCACGGTTTAGCTTTCCTACAGAAAATAAATTCTACATCAAGATGTAACATGAATGAACTTTACTAAACTTAAATGAAAATACTTTCAAAAGCTATGAACCCTCGAACTAATACATCAGCATTGATCTATGACATACAGAACAGAATGTCGCTCAATTTCAGAGCATATGGACCAAATTCATAAGAAGAATAGCTGCTCACCTCCAGGTACATTATAATCCAGCATCTGCAGGAGCAAAAATGGCAAAACAAGGTCAGACATAAATATACATATACAGATTCTCTGACAGTCTAACTGAACTGGTGTATTAAAACCCAATCAACTGGCCTTATTCGGGAAACAAATTCTAAATCAATTCACCATGGTCAGCGACATTTTTTGATATCATATGTAGAGTATGTTCAGCTGTTACAACAAGGTAAAAGCTTCAACAGTTTGATTAAAGGTCTACTGGAAGGCCTTAGATTGTGACCAAAACTTGAAGAAAGTAAATTTTGTTTTCTTGTTTTTTTAATTATTTGCTTAAGAAGAGACCCCAAAAAAAAATCAATAAACAAAACACCAATTATCACTCTCATTTGGATGATAATGAGGGTGAGCCAATATTTCGTGTCTGATTTGTCAGAGGTATGGGAAGAAGAATCTGGCAAAACTGCAAGTAAGGTTCCAGACGTCACTTTACCAAAAAAGAGAGGGAAAAAAAATGTGATCCTTGGAGACCAGGTCCAATTTTTTGACCCACTTCAACAATGACCACCAGAAAATAAATCATTCCGAATGAAGGACCTATAAAGGCCACAAGTCATTTTGGAGTGCCGAACATTTATCGACCTACAAAGCTTTTATTTCACTTCCTCACTCGTTACCCTATCAATGAGACTTAATTTCACTTGTTGCATTTGGGTTCGCTTAGAACAGTGTATGCGGCAGAAATGCTATATCATATTCTTATATTTGGTTGGTTTAGTTATTTTGACATTGTTTACCAACGCTATTTATGTTGTGAATAATCACAGGATCGAGGTTAAGTTTCAAAATAACTCTTTCCGACTCATTCCAATTGTGTTTTTTCCTTCAAGTTTTAAGCTTTCTAAATGTCCAAACTATCCTAAAGAATAACAAAGAATAAAACATGAGACCAAACAATTCCAAATCCTATGACATAAATCCAATAAACCACCAATCACCCATGAAGGTACTTCATCTTCCATCACTTCCCATGACTTGGTGTCTATAGTTACATTAAAATACATTTACTTTGTCTCAAATAAAACCCGAATCATCAAATCACTAATATAAATTATACCCTCTTCCTACAAAAATTGAGAATTCATAAACTACAATATTATAACTACTGTCACAATTTACTGCAGTAAAAAGTAACTTTTGTCACTGTTTATTTCCAATCATGGATTATAAAGCTAGGATATCTCATTTACACGCAAACGAAACCGTGAAAAAATCATGCCATCAGCGTTGATAATCAAACATTCGCAAGTTTGAACACTGATCTTGAGAGGAAAATGAGTTGAATTCATCAAACTAATCATTAGCTATAAAAATTAATGTGAGAATCATCAACGAGAAAAAACGATCGTCACACATCATTTCATCGGTATCATCTAAGATGTGGGTACACCAAATTTCATACGATTCTACAACCTTTTCACCATTGATTTGATTTAGTGGGTTCAAAATTAAATCAAAGACGAAAAAGTTGCAGAATCACATGAAATTTGGTGTACCCCATCTTAGATGATAACGATGAAGATGAAGATGATGGATGCCGATCCCCGGAAAAAACGTGGAGGGGGTTACTTTTTCGGCGCGGAGGAAATTCCCTCCTATGGGCTCTTCCCTCCATTAACCTCATATATATATATATATAGAGAGAGAGAGAGAGGACTCTTCCCTCCATTGACCTCATATATATATATATATATATATATATATATATATGTGTGTGTGTGTGTGTGTGTGTGTGTTTCGGATGCGGATCTTGAGTGAGAATGGGATCCGCTTACCTTTTCGACCCACTGGCGGGAATCGTCGGTGAAATCGAATGCGGGATCTTCAAGAAGCTCCGTTTTGAGGCGGTCGTAGATCTGAAAGAACCTCGACTTGGTGTCCAGAGCGCTCCCGTTCGAATTCGCCATTGATGATTCCAAGCTCACTCCTTTGGTGCTTCCCCTGTTTTTCATCTCTCTCACACACACTCACTCTCTCATTATATATGCACATTTCTCCTGTTCGAACCTTTCACCAATTCAAATATGCCCTTGTTGTTGGAAGGTACTTACACCCTTGTCATTCTCCTGTGAAGGTGCTTTCAACCTGCAAGCATGATGTATGGAGGTTAATGGGGCTGGGCTTTTATAACAGTCGGTGTGATGCAGGAGCATTAATTGAGAACCGAGAAGGTTTAAAACACTCATTTTTTTGTTAAGATAATAGTTGGGATAAATTAGCTATCCTTTTAAGTCATTCATATTGGCGTTTTGAACATTCTCGATTATCATTTATTATTTTTTGTTCATAATATCAATATTTACGTTTAGAAATTTGAATATCACCTTCATTTATTGTTTTCCCATTGTAAAGTTCGTGAAATTTATCTATTGTAAAGCCTAATTTTCCATATTTTAGAATCAAGTTATGAAATACACAAATTATCTTTTATCTAAGAGTGTTGCTCTTGTGTCGAGAATTCGACTGTTTACTCATCCGGTCCATCCTTCGTAGATTCTCGCTCCGATGGCTTCTCCGAAAAATCTTCACCCTGTGGCGACTTAAACGCCATCAACACCAATGTGCAAGATCTTACCCAACAAATGGAAGAGATGATGAAAGCCATCCGAGATCGTTTCGGCGAATCATCAAAGGATCCTAAAGAGCCAACCGAAGATCTTCATCACCAACATAAGCATGATGAAATGCGCTCACACAACACAGTAAGGGCTGAATGTTGTCACACCGCTGGCTACCAACAACAAGATTTCACACAACGAATCCGACACGACACACCTCCCCGTGATCTCGACGGCGACCTCGATGAAGATGAAGTACTTAACCATGAACCTCGTGATTGCTGGTCAAGACGTTGTAACAAGGGTGATCGTCGATTCTGAGATGACTACAACAACGGCGACAAGTTCAAAATAAAAATAGACCTTCCATCATTCAACGGACGTTTGCATATTGAAGAATTCCTTGACTGGTCGACCGAGGTCGAGCGTTTCTTTGAGTACATGGAGATTGCTAAGGATCACATAGTGAAATTTATCGCTTACCAACTTAAAGATGGTGCCTTAGTATGGTGAGAGCAACTTGAGTTCTCTCGTGTACGCTAAGGCAAGCCTCCCGTTCGGGAGTGGCACAAAATGAAGCGACTCTTGCGTGCCCGTTTCTTTCCATCCGACTACGAACAAGTACTTTACCGCGCTTACCGAGACTGCTTGCAAGATGACCAACTTGTATCTGAGTACACAGAAGAATTCTATCGACTTTCCTCTCTCAACAATATAACCGAGACTGACCAGAAACAAGTGAATCGATATCTTGGAGGCCGCAAACAAGACATCTATGATCGTCTCTATCTCCAGAATATATATTCGCTTAATGAGGCCGTCAACTTAGCCGAGCAAGCCGAGCAACATATCGAGAAGTCAAAGTCTCATATACACCGAAGCCATATGAGAAGCCCAGCTACACGAAACTATTGGAATTCTGAACAACAATTGCCAAATCCACGTGCACTAGAAAAACGCAAGAAGATTGCGGAATCGTCGACCCCTAAAACTGTACCGAAATCTCCTACACTTATCAACAACAATCCTTATGCCAAACCCAGAGGAGACAAGTGCCACAGATGCGGTCAACCAGGCCACTACTCTAACTGATGCCCCATGTGACAGAGTGCCAATATTTTAGAGCACAATGACGAGGAAGCCGATATCGAGAAGGACGTGTATCTTGAAGAAGACGGTGAGCCATTAGTTTGTGTTATCTGACAATTGTTGCTTGCGCCGAAAGTTGAAGAGCCATCTCAACGCCTCAACATCTTCCGAACTCGATGCAATGTTCAGAATCTGTGGGATATCATCATTGATAATGGTTGCACTGAGAACATCATTTCAAAGGCGATGGTAGAGAAGATGAATTTAGTCAAAGAAAAGCACCCGACGCCGTACAAAATTGGATGGATCCAGCAAGGCTACAACATGGTGGTTTCTGAAATTTGCCGAATATCCTTCTCCATCGGTAAGAATTATTATGATAATGTCATGTTTGATATTGTAGACATGGATTCTTGCCATATTATTTTAGGCCGACCATGGCAATTCGATAAAGATATGACGTATAAAGGAAGGAAGAACACACACCTTTTATCACGATAGCCGACGCATCACTCTCCACCTTATGATAGCTAATAGCAAGCTGAACCATGTCCCATCCGAGCAAAAACCTCTTCTGATTTTCGACATCATAGAATTTCAGAAAGATGTCGAGGACGCAAGGGAGATCTATGCCCTAGTCGTGACTTGAGAAGAAGAAAAGCCACAACCGAACATTCCCATTGCTATCCAACCACTACTTGACGAATTTCAAGACGTTCCTGAAGAGCTACCATTCGAGCTGATGTCCATGCGGAATATTCAGTATGAGATCGACCTCTGTAACACCCTAATTCATTTATACCAATTCCAGTGCACGTATTTACTTATTTATGGTTTTTTTCCTAATGCACTGTGTTTTAGGTGTGAATGGTGTTTTTGACATTGTATTGCACCCGACTCGACCCGCTTAGTTGAAACCTGTCTTGATTCATGTCTATGATTTATCCTGACTTGTTACGTAGAATTGTGCACTTTCATGTATACTGCATACTGGTATTTTATCTGGCATTTGCATTTTTACAATATAATATTTTAAGTCACATAAAGAAATACATTGCATGGCCGGCCTGATACCCCTAACCCCGTGGTAGCATCCGCGCATCTTGTTCTCGTCCCGTTCGGTGAAACGGACTTGTTTGGATGGCTACGCGCACGTACATGCATCAGTTCTTGGGGTATGCATTTTCGTTACCCGAACATTCATTTTTAGTTTTGGTCATTGCATATATTTTTCATATTTCGAAACTAAATTTTAGACCCGACCCGGGCATGTTTTGGACTAAATTTGTATTTACCAGAAAATCCAATTTTATTAAATATAATATCTTATTAAAATTTAAATCAACAGTTTACAATTTAATAAACTAACAAATCTTTAAAAAAATTTAAATAAAATCTAAATCTTTTTTTATCAACCCAGCCTCACTAACCTCTCTCTCGCTCTGTCTCTCTCCTCTCTTTCTCTTTCTCTTTCACTCTCTCTTTCCTCTCTCCTCGCTGAGTCTTTCTCTCTTCTTTCTCTCTCCTCTCGCGTCTCTCTCTCTCTTCTCACGGTGAGCGAGATCTCTTCACCGCCGTTCCTGTTACACTCACCTCCCTCCTTTCTTTTCTTCTTCTTCTCTTTTTAAACCCCCGAGCCCCACGAGAAAACCCATCAACCCACTGCAGCTTCTCAAACCCTAATCCTAAAACTTCATCTCTTCATCACCTCCTCACCTTAACCGAGCCTCCTCCTTCTCCTCACCATCTCCTTCCCCTTCTTCCTCCTCCCCGAGCTCACCCTGCACATCTAGAAACCCCACAGAACCCATCACCACGACCACCACAACCACACCGTCTCCGTCATCACCCCATTCTCCTTTCCCTCTCCTCAACTCCTTCTCTTCCTCCTCTCTCAAAACCCGAGCCCAAGACCCCTGCACACCCGAGCACCTTCAACAGCCCAAACCCTAACCTAACCCTAACTCCTCGAAGCTAAGCCCTAGCTCGCCGCCGTTCATCTCCTCGACACCATCACCCCACTCCTGACCCCTGTGCACCTAAAACCACAGTAAGCTTCTTCCCCACTCTTCTTCTTCCTCTGCTTCTTTTCTTTTTCTTTTCCTTTTTCTTTTCTTGTTCTTGAATCTTAGAATTGCAAAAGTCGCCAGAGTCGCGTCGTTGTCGTTCCAGACGACCCAGTGGACATACCTTACCTGCGTGATCACCCTCTTGCATTGTTTAGACCTGTCCCGTGTGCCGTGCGTGTGTTGCGACATTTTAACGACTGTAGGGTGTTTTTCGTCACCCCATTGAGATGGGAATACGCGCGCGCTTGTCAGGCGTACTACAGATTCCCCCTGCCTAGGGTAGGCCAGGGTTTAAAGATTGTGGGGATCCGAATCTCCGGCAGCCGCGGACTAAGCTGCCGTTAATTACTCCTCACCTTTAGAGCGAGGGAACCTCCGATTGACGGGTTAAACTGGTCATGCGAACTCAATGTGCAGTGTTGTGTTTTGAAGGGGTTTTGGATATATTGGGGGCCCCGCAAAGTTTTTATGGGGGTCCCGCTACCCGGATAGCGGGCTGGGGGTCAAGGGGGCTAGCAGCCCCCTTGCGGGGTGCGGGGTAGCACCCCGTTAGAAATTTTTTTCTAACAGTGACAGTGTCGTGGAGTATGCGTGTGTGTACATATGTATACATATGTATATATATATAAAAAGGGGGGAAAAAGAATTCAAAGGATGCGTGGGGCCAGCGCCAGCGCTTTGAGCGCAAGAGCGCTACCGCGCCACGTGTCAGCACGTGGGCGCTCGGGCGCTAGCGCACTGAGCGCTAGCACGCCACGTGGCGCTCGGGCGCTAACGCTTTGGGCGCTAGCGCTCTGAGCGCAAGAGCGCTAGCACGCCACGTGTCAGCACGTGGGCGCTCGGGCGTTAACGCTTTGGGCACTAGCGCAAGAGCGCTAGCGCTTTGAGCGCTAGTGCGTCACGTGTCAACACGTGGGCGCTCGAGCGCTAGCGCTTTGGGTGCTAACGCTCTAAGCGCAAGCGCGTTAGCGCTGTGAGCGCTAGCGCGCCACGTGTCAGCACGTGGGCGCTCGGACGCTAGCGCTCTGGGCGCAAGAGCGCTAGCGCACTACGTGTTAGCACGTGGGCGCTCGAGCAGCAAAAAGGACTTGGTCCCTGCAATGGGAGTTGTACTCCTAGAAAGGAGCACTTATTATTCTGTGTGTGTGTGTGTGTGTGTGTGTATATATATATATATATATATGAGAAGTTAAACTCCTAAGATGTTTTGAAGCTGATGAAGGGCTTCTCCCCTTGAGCCCTAGTTCTTCCCCAAAGTGGGGTTTCTGGAGATGGGTCTTCTTCTTCTTCCTTTGTTGGCCGGATCTTGAAGATCAAGAAGTGTGAGATTTTAAAAATCTCTTATTTTTGAGATCTGATGGAAGATCTGAGTTCCCCTTTGTGGTTTTTGTGGTGAAAAACTACTTAGTGTTGGAAAAGAAAGAGTAAAGCTCTTGATTTAATTCAAAAGAATTGAGAAGGTTTAGAACCTTGGAGAAGAAGCAGGAGGCACAAAAAACCCTAGTTTTTGGGGAAATGAAAAATTATATTTTTTATTCATCATCATGTTGCCTTTTATAGGCTTACATATTTACATATAGTCTCTTGGGCTTTACAAAATGGCATTTTGCCCATCCCATGGCTCATGTGCCATTTCTCTTTGCACATAAGCCATGGGCTTACAAAAATTTGGTTTTATGCCCATTTTGTTTACATTCATGCATACAAAATTACATAAAAATTATTTATTACATGATTTCAATTTGGCATGGGGGAGGGCCGGCCGCTTCATGTTCGGACTCGACCTAGGCATAGGCCCACTTGATCTGGGCTTGGGCCCACTTGGCTTGGGGTTGACCATGACTTTGATTTGGTCAACTGGGGTGCAATTTTCGACTTCAACAAAGTTCCCCCCATCAATAAATGCACACCACATATATGAGTCGTGTGCATGAAATTGATGGATCTTCTTTTGCGTGGAGGCGACTTGTTTTGGTTCCCACTTTTTGGGATGCACTGCCCTTTTTACGACATGGACGGTCGGCGCTTGACGCGTCTCCGAGACAGAGTGTCAGTATTTGACGTTTCCCGGGCCCGGAGTGATCTGGTTCCTGCTTTGTAGGAAGCCTGCACTGCCCTTTTTGCGACATGGACGGTCGACGCTTGACGCATCTCCGAGACAGAGTGTCAGTATTTGACGTTTCCCGGACCCGGAGTGATCTGGTTCCTGCTTTGTAGGAAGCCTGCACTGCCCTTTTTGCGACATGGACGATTGACGCTCTAATCCAGAGCGATTTGGTTCCCGCTTTGTGGGAAGCCTGCACTGCCCTTTTTGCGACATGGACGGTCGGCGCTCTGATCCGGAGCGATTTGGTTCCCGATTTGTGGGAAGCCTGCGCTGCCCTTTTTGCGACATGGACGGTCGACGCTCTGATCCGGAGCGATTTGGTTCTCGATTTGTGGGAAGTCTGCACTGCCCTTTTTACGACCTGGACGGTCGACGCTCTGATCCGGAGCGATTTGGTTCCCGATTTGTGGGAAGCCTGCACTGCCCTTTTTGCGACATGGACGGTCGATGCTCTGATCCGGAGCGATTTGGTTCCCGATTTGTGGGAAGCCTGCACTGCCCTTTTAGCGACATGGACGGTCGGCGCTCTGATCTAGAGCGATTTGGTTCCCGATTTGTGGGAAGCCTGCACTGCCCTTTTTGCGACATGGACGGTCGGCGCTCTGCGCGTCTATGAGACGGAGTGTTCGTGGTAGACGTTTCCCTGGCCCGGAGTGATCTGGTTCCTGCTTTGTAGGAAGCCTGCATTGCTCTTTTTGCGACATGGACGGTCGACGTTTGATTTGACTTTCTCTTCTTCTTGCAGTGTTAGGGGTGAACTTGACTTGCTCCGCTTCTTGCGGTGTCGAGATTGGATTTTGACTTGCTCCGCTTTCTGCGATGTCGGAGTTGAAGTTGACTTGTTGATTGTGATTTGGGTTGACATCAGCATCGTTACACTGGAATATGGTACCAGGAGCGAATCATCATCAGTCTTTGAGAGGATTTGGAGATTGGTTTTAGTTTGGCATCTGCATTGCTGCACTGGGATAATGCCAGGAGCAACTCATCATTTGCCCCGGTAGGATTTGGGAATTGGTTTTTTTTTCCGGCATCTGCATTGCTGCACTGGAATAATGCCAGGAGCAACTCATCATTTGCCCCGGGAGGATTTGGGAATTGTTTTTTTTTTCGGCATCTGCATTGCTGCACTGGAATAATGCCAGGAGCAACTCATCATTTGCCCCGGGAGGATTTGGGAATTGGTTTATTTTTTTCGGCGTCTGCATTGCTGCACTGGAATAATACCAGGAGCAACTCATCATTTGCCCCGGGAGGATTTGGGAATTGGTTTTTTTTTCCGGCATCTGCGTTGCTGCACTGGAATAATACCAGGAGCAACTCATCATTTGCCCCGGGAGGATTTGGGAATTGGTTTTTTTTTCGGCATCTGCATTGCTGCACTGGAATAATGCCAGGAGCAACTCATCATTTTCCCCGGGAGGATTTGAGAATTGGTGGCTTAGGAGACAGGTTTAGATCCCTATCACCTAAGGCTTTTCAATTTTATGGGCCGTAAGGGTCCCATAAAAGCATTTTCTCCCTGCGAGTCGAAAGGATCTCGTAGGTGTATTTTCTCCTTAGGAGTCGTGGGGACTCCTAAGTGTGTTGCTCCTTTGTGAGTCGTAAGGATCTCACGCGGGAATTTTCTCCTCACGAAGTCGAGAGGACTTTGCGAGTGCATTTCATCTCTTTTTTACGAGTTTGCGCACTTTCGGATTTTCACAAACTCGCCGGTAGTCCTGCTGTTTTTACTCACGGAGCCCTTTCGGGTTTTCATCCGTGCTCATTTTGCTTGTGGACATACCATTTTTTTTTTTTATTTATTTTTTCCATCATTTTTTTTGTTTTTTTTTTGGACTTTGAATATGGTCTCACCAGTAGGACTTGGGAGAGATTGGGATCCTTTTACGCCCGTGGATTGTATACGGTTTTGCAGGATGTATGATCCAGACCGTAGGGCTGGAAACATTTCGGGGCTTTGTTGGCGTCTGCATCGCTACACTGGAATATGATACCAAGAGCGACTCATCATTCGCCGTTGGGGTATGGGATTTGGAATTTGGTTGGCGTCTGCATCGCTACACTGGAATATGGTACCAAGAGCGACTCATCATTCGCCACTTGGGGGTTGGGGAGAGATGGCTTAGGAAACGGGTTTAGATCCTTGTCACCTAAGACTTTTCAATTTTATGGGCCATGAGGGTCCCATAAAAGCATTTTCTCCCTACGAGTCGTAAGGATCTCGCAGGTGTATTTTCTCCTTAGGAGTCGTGAGGACTCCCAAGTGTGTTTTTCCTTCGTGAGTCATAAGGATTCCACGAAGGTTTGTTCTTCTCATGTATCGTGAAGACACATGAGTGGATTTCCCTCGTTCCCAGTTTAATGACTTAGAGGTCGACTGTTTCCAGTTTAACAACTTAGAGGTCATCTGTTTCCAGTTTAAAGACTTAGGGGTCTATTGTGCCCAGTTTAACGACTTAGCGGTCATCTGTTTCCAGTTTAACGACGTGGTGGTCATATGTTTCTAGTTTAACGACTTAGAGGTCTACTGTCTCCAGTTTAACGACTTAGAGGTCGTCTTTTTCCAGTTTAACTACTTAGTGGTCATCTATTTCCAGTTTGAAGACTTAGAGGTCTACCGTTTCCAGTTTAACGACTTAGAGGTCATCTGTTTCCAGTTTAAAGACTTAGAGGTCTACGGATGGCGAGCTTGGAATTTTGGGGTAGGGGCCGGCATCAGCGTTGCTAACACTGAAGCAGAGATGCCAGGAGCAATTCATCATTTGCCTTTTCCTGTTAGGGAGCGATGGCTTAGGAGACAGGTTTAGGTCCCTATCACCTAAGGCTTTTCAATTTTATGAGCCGTGAGGGTCCCATAAAAGCATTTTCTCCCTGCGAGTCGTAAGGATCCCGCAGGTGTATTTTCTCCTTAGGAGTCGTGAAGACTCCTAAGTGTGTTTTTCCTTTGTGAGTCGTAAGGATCCCACAAAGGTTTGTTCTCCTCATGTATCGTGAGGACACATGAGTGGGTCTTCTCAATGGAGCATAATTCTAAAGGCGGAGACCAGCCGCATAACTGGTGATTGCGGTAGGGCATGGGCATGATGAGAATTATTTGAGCCCGTGGATTGTATACGGTAGTCAAGTTAGGGACTAACGGTAGGGCTGGAAGAATTTTGGGAAACTGGATTTTGGTTGGCGTCTGCATCGCTGCACTGGAATATGGTGCCAGGAGCGACTCATCATTCGCCGTTTTTTTTTGTTTTTTGCATTTTTTTACCGCGATTGCTCTAGCATTTCAACTTTTCTTATCGCGAAGGTCGCGATTGCCCTATCATTTCGGCTATTTATTCGCGGTTGCCCTATCATTTCGGCTTTATTTTTCATCTTTATTTTACTCGCTGATTTTTATTGCAAGTTTCCCCATCATTTCGGCTTTTATTTTATTTACACATTTTTTTATTTACATTCCCAGTTTAACGACTTAGAGGTCGATTGTTCCCAGTTTAACGACGTGGTGGTCATTGTTCCCAGTTTAATGACGTGGTGGTCGATTATTCCCAGTTTAAAGACTTGGTGGTCTGCTGGTGTTCCCAGTTTAACGACGTGGTGGTCCTTTTTGCTTATCCCAGCTCCTTGAATTTTGATCTTGGTGGAGCTGTGTTGATGACCGTAGCTCTGTGGCTTGCCGACACATCAGAGGACTGTGAGGTTTTTCCAAGCTTGTATTGGTCCTCTGCCCAATCTTTGAAAACACAGCAGTCTTCAATGGTATGACTCAGCACCCTATGGTATAGGCAGTATATGGGATTGCCGGTCATATTCATTTCATGTGGCCTTTTCGGAATAGGAAGTTGCAGACCATTGTTCAAGGCTCTCTCGAATATATTGCGGACCTCATCCCTCCTGAAGGAGTACACCTTCTTCTTTCTCTCCATTAGAGTAGGTGCCCTTACTAATGCTGGTTCTTGAGGCCGATCAGTCTTTGGCTCGCCCTTTTCAGATAATGGCACGTGTCTGGGAGGATTAGGTTCCCGAAAGGTTTCGGTCTCCATTTATATGAAATCGGCGGTCGTAGCTTGACTGTTTGCTAACACGCCTTTAGACAGTTTTATCTCTCCCGTCTTGTATTGCCTTTCGACCCAATCTTTGAAGGCGAAGCAGTCCTCAATGGCATGACCTATCACTCTGTGACAGGGGCAATATTTTGGGTCGTCGGTCATATTCGCTTCTTACGGTCTCTTTGATTCTGGCAGTTGTAGACCGTTTCTTAGGGCGTCCTTGAATATCTTGTGGACTTTTTCCCTTTTGAAGGAATAGACCTTATCCAGTTTCTCTTTCAGAGGTGATTCCCCTTCGGTGTATGTATCGGAGGGACTGGAAGCTGCTCGCGGCCGTTTTTCGCGAAGGCGCTCCGCTTTTAGGTTGAAGGGGGTATCAGTTGGCTGCCTCCGGGTATCAATCCCTGGCTCATGAACCAAAATTTGATTCTGCTGTAATTGCAATCTGGCGACTTGGGTCGCGAGATCTGCCGCGACGTTTACCAATTCGTCGACCTTGGACTGTACCTTAGCTAACTTCTCATCCCTGTCCTGAAGCTGCCTCTGTAACCATCGGAACAATGCTTGTTCTGTAGTTCCGGATATGACAACCGGGTCATCCGTATTGCCTGAGCTCAATTCCGCAGGAACCACGGGCTCTTTTGGCTTATCGGCCAGAGCGAGCTCTTCGTCATTTAGACCGAGTTGACGTTGGGTAGCGTCCACCGCATCATCACCCTGGCTGTGAAGCATAGGAGGGTTAGTTTCTTCATGTCCGACCATGTAGACAGTGTGGACAGCGTATCCAGCCGTCTCTTTATCTTTGGCGGGATAACCCTGTTCTTAGAGCCCCATGAAGCTCAGCCTTGTATGAGCCCTAGCCCTTTTGTTGGCTCTGTATCTGAGCCTTTTCTGCCTTAGCTTCTTGATTTTGAGGGCTTGGCGGGCATCTGTTATCCGGGAAGCCATTGTGAGTCGATCAGCGGGGAGTTTAGAGAAGACACCCGATCGAGCAGTTGTTAGGGGCACCGCCAGAGCTTGCTCGAGACGCGTTGTAGCTTTGTTGTTGTCGATGGCCTTGCCCCAGCTGGGGCCAAGGAAATTCGTTCAGACACCGACTTGCGTTTGGGTTGGGGCGCCCTCGAGATCACCACGTTTGGTCTCCTGCCTTTCGAGACCGGTCTGTCTGTTGCTGGAGCTTGAAGAGCTAGGATGGCGTTAGCTGACACGAACAGAAAAGAAACGAATGGTAGCGGTGGCTCTTCCCTTTGTCGCCCAAGACTGGCCGGGAGGACCGTCCTGGCGTCCATCTTCATCGTGTAGGAGATGGGAGCTGTGTCGAGAGCTGAGCTGATCCTTGGAGACATCTTTGCTGCGTCCGAAGATTGCAATTGGAGAACGTTAACTTGCACAAAAAAAACATGATTTTAGTACAGGCAATTGATATGCATATTAATTGAGTTCGCATGAAAGCTTAACCCGAAATATGGGAGGAGAGATATGTCCCACCGGGCGTGCCAGAATCTGTAGGGTGTTTTTCGTCACCCTATTGAGATGGGAATACGCGCGCACTTGTCAGACGTACTACAGATTCCCCCTGCCTAGGGTAGGCCGGGGTTTAATGATTGTGGGGATCCGAATCTCCGGCAGCCGCGGACTAAGCTGTCGTTAATTACCCCTCGTCTTTGAAGCGAGAGAACCTCCGATTGACGGGTTAAACTGGTCATGCGAACTCAATGTGCAATGTTGTGTTTTGAAGGAGTTTTGGATATATCGGGGGCCCCGCAGAGTTTTTACGGGGGTCCCGCTACCCGGATAGTGGGCAGGGGGTCAAGGGGGCTAGCAGCCCCCTTGCGGGGTGTAGGGCAGCGCCCCGTTAGAATTTTTTTCTAACAGGGACAGTTTCGTGGAGTATGTGTGTGTGTACATATGTATACATATGTATATATATATATATATATATGTATATATATAAAATGGAGGAAAAAGAATCCAAAGGATGCGTGTGGCCAGCGCCAGCGCTTTGAGCGCAAGAGCGCTTTGAGCGCTAGCGCGCCACATGTCAGCACGTGGGCGCTCGGGCGCTAGCGCTTTGGACGCTAGCGCGCCACGTGTCAGCACATGGGCGCTCGGGCGCTAGCGTTTTGGGCTCTAGCGCGCCACGTGTCAGCACGTGGGCGCTCGGGCGCTAGCGCACTGAGCGCTAGCGCGCCACGTGTCAGCACATGAACGCTCGGGCGCTAGCGCTCTGAGCGCAAGAGCGCTAGCGCACTGAGCGCTAGCGTGCCACGTGTCAGCACGTGGGCGCTCGGGCACTAACGCTTTAGGCGCTAGCGCTCTGAGCGCAAGAGCGCTAGCGCACCATGTGTCAACACGTGGGCGTTCGAGCGCTAGCGCTTTGGGCGCTAGCGCTCTAAGCGGAAGCGTGCTAGCGCTATGAGCGCTAGTGCGCTACGTGTCAGCTCGTGGGCGCTCGGGCGCTAGCGCTCTGGGCGCTAGCGCTTTGAGTGCTAGCGCACCACGTGTCAGCACGTGGGCGCTCGAGCAGAAAAAAGAACTTGGTCCCTGCAATGGGAGTTGTACTCCCAGAAAGGAGCACTTATTATTCTGTGTGTGTGTGTGTGTGTGTATATATATATATATATGAGGAGTTAAACTCCTAAGATGTTTTGAAACTGATGAAGGGCTTCTCCCCTTGAGCCCTAGTTCTTCCCCAAAGTGGGGTTTCTGGAAATGGGTCTCCTTCTTCTTCCTTTGTTGGCCGGATCTTGAAGATCAAGAAGTGTGAGATTTTAAAAATCTCTTCTTTTTGAGATCTGATGGAAGATCTGAGTTCCCCTTTGTGGGTTTTGTGGTGAAAAACTACTTAGTTTTGGAAAAGAAAGAGTAAAGCTCTTGATTTAATTCAAAAAAATGAGAAGGTTTAGAACCTTGGAGAAGGAGCAGGAGGCACAAAGAACCCTAGTTTTTGGGGGAATGAAAAATTATATTTTTTATTCATCATCATGTTGCCTTTTATAGGCTTACATATTTACATATAGCCCCTTGGGCTTTACAAAATGGCATTTTGCTCATCTCATGGCTCATGTGCCATTTCTCTTTGCACATAAGCCATGGGCTTACAAAAATTTGGCTTTATGCCCATTTTGTTTACATTCATGCATAAAAAATTACATAAAAATTATTTATTACATGATTTCAATTTGGCATGGGGGAGGGCTGGCCGCTTCATGTTCGGACTCGACCTGGGTATGGGCCCACTCGATCTGGGCTTGGGCCCACTTGGCTTAGGGTTGACCATGACTTTGACTTGGTCAACCGGGGTGCAATTTTTGACTTCAACACCGACGTCGGACGTGCCGTACATATCCATTTCGTGATCCGTCGAGGCAAGTTTATCTTGCTACATGCTAGGATACATTTTACATCCATATTAATAATAACAATTAATATTTAGTGTATTGTACATCCCCTAATATCATTTTACCGTTTTCGTATGCCCGTTTGCATCCATATTCGTTTAATATATATATAATTGCATCTATAGATCACATTAACTCATATTATTATTATAGTGACAGCCCATGCTAGATAATGTGCATCCCATTTAGTCTTGGAACTGTAAATGTAACCCTAATCAATGTTTGTGCATCCATACCATTAATTATATATCTATTTGCATTCCATGTCACATTATTACATATTGTTGTTATATTGACACCCCATGCTTGATATTGTGCACCTTACATAGTCATGATGTAACCCCTGATCGATATTTGTGCATCCATGCTTTTATTATACATCCGCACTTTCACCCTGATTCAATACTTGCTACAGTTTAATTATGAGCACCTGCTTGATACCTGTGCACTACTTGACATGACCTGATAAACCACTACTTGACATGACTTGATACATGTACACTACCTAACATGACCTGATATATCACTACTTGACATGTTACCTGATTCTGTTTCTGATGCCGAAAATGCTGACATGTTGTCCCGATGGACATATCCTGTTGTCTGTATAGACAAACATGTTCCTGCTTGATCCTGTGTTGGCATTAGCTTCAGATTTATCAATACCTGATTTGAACACATAACTTGGGGGTATGGGAAATCAATGATGAAACCTGACTTGTAACTCGACAGTTCGATGCTTATACTGATCAGTTTTACGGGCTAGGCCAGCCCCGGGATGCTTCTACTGACATCATTCATCTGCACATGTTACCTGTTTACTGCCTAGCGGCACGTCTCGGATTTAGCCCGAGAATCTTGACCGTGGTCCTGGGCATGCACGGGATACTATTGAGTTATATCGACGATTCATTAAATTGATTTCAAAGACTTGAGAGTAGTTAACCCAGTATTTAGTTCAGATTACTCACCACACGTCACATGTGCTTATACTCTTTACTGTTCCTTATTCGTGTTACTGTTATACTTTTATAACTGTTCATACTCATGCATGCATATCCTGTTATCTCCTGTTATATTATTGTTGATATTATGACGCACTGACGTCTGGGTTTTGCACTGCCCAGATCCTCTACCTTTGCAGCTGACCGATCAGGAGTATTTCAGTGAACAGGTCGAGCAATGAGAAACTGTTAGTATTTTAGTTTAGTTTTCTTTCAACATTCTCATTCCTGATGTGAGCCCATATTTGGGACGTACATTCCAGATTATTATTGTTTATTGGATCTATTGCTTCCGAATATTATTTCTTGACTCGTTTATTCTGGCTCATGGACATGTACTAGATAGTTTATTTCTCTTTTTACTGTTCTTAATATCTTATAGACAGCCATAATGTGACTGTGGAGGGATGCTTCCTAGCCACAGGTAGCATGGTTGGCTCTGTCACGTGCCGATCTTAGCGTACTCTGGGAAGCGGGACGTGACAGGGTTTGTTTGGTATCAGAGCCATATGATCTAGGTTAATCGGGTTTGATTCTTTTTGTAGTTGGGTATTGGACCCAATACACGAATCAGAATACTCGTGATTAGGAACATGTCCTGCCACTTTACCATCTTGCCATTCTTGAATCTTAACTTCCTCCTGATCCTTACCTTGACGGTATGCAAACCTCTTTGCATCTCGATTTGAAACTTTTGTTTCCCTATTGTTTATCTCTAGGATTTGGGCGACTTGAGTGGAGTTATGTGATTGTAACTATGTACCGCGGCATGATTACAATGCGGTACTCTATTTAAGTAACTTGGAGTTCTAGTCTTGATTCATATCCTTTATCTATGGTCATTATTCATCAAAAGTTTGAATCTTGTTATCAGACTAATCCTTTCGGTGTTTTGGTTTCAGGAACATGGCAGACAGAAATCTGAGATCGTACCAGAGGCGTGTTGATTGCGCCGCTTTGCTTGGAGTAATACATGGGATGCTTGAGGACCAGAAGCGGCAGACCGAGCTGAACCAGCTGCAAGCCGAAGTTTTTCAGGAAGGTTTGCGGACCGTCCAGCAGTCCGTAAACAATGTTGCGGCCACACCAGTAGAGCGTGTGGGTACCGTGGCGGATTTCAGGAGACTTGGTCCGTCCATTTTCACTGGTCTGGAGGAGCTGTTGCCAGCAAAGCAGTGGCTGGTTGATACGGAGAATTTGCTCGTTACAGCACAGATTCTAAAGGACAAGAGATTGGATGTTGTACGTATTCAATTGGTAGACTATGCCCGTGAATGGTGGCTTGTGGAAGAGACCCGCTTGCCTAAGCCGATCAGTTGGGCGGATTTTTCGAAGAGTTTCTTGGAGAAGTTCTTCTCGCAGACTGCACGGGAGGAAATGGAGGAAAAGTTTATCATCTGAAAACAGAATGGCGGATCTGTGGATGCGCATGTGGCTGAGTGGACACAGCTCAGTCGATTCGCTGGACCTTTGGTAGCCAAAGAAGCTGATAGGGCACGAAGATTCATGCGCAGTTTGGACGTGGAAATCCAGAGGCACATTATATCTCTAGGATTGACCACTTTCTCGCAAGTGCTTAAAGCAGCAAGGGAGCAGTAGAGTTTATCAGTGAAGACCGGGAATACGCAGCAGCAGGCAGTTGTAGTGCGGAAGCCGGCATTTACGCCGAACCGAGCGCCTTTACGCAGAGGTATTCTGGTGAACCGACGTGGCGTGGTGCCGATGCAGAGGCCCGTCGTAGCCAATCAGAGAAAGAGCGTGATTTATGACTACTGCCATTTACCTGGACATATGCAAAGAGATTGCCGAAGGATGGTGGGACTTTGTTTGGTTTGTGGATCGGCGGATCATACTATCAATGCTTGTCCGTCGAAGCTTCATTTGAGGGATGATGTTCAGAAGCTACCGCAGAAGCAGTTTCAGGGGCAGAAGCAATTAACTCAGGAACCCAATCAAGCTCGAGCCTTTACCGTGACGGCTGAAGAGGCCAAGGCTTCAGAGAAAGTTGTTTCAGGTATCCTACTTGTTCATGATTTTCCCGCATTAGCATTATTCGATTCTGGTGCATCCCATTGTTTTATGTCGTCCAAGTTTATTGCTGCACACTCGATTTCTTGCACGACCCTATCTAGTTGTTGGGATATACACACTGGGAATGGGAAGATCATATCTAGTAGAGAATGCAAGGATTGTTCAGTTGTTATTTATGGACGGGAGTTATTTGCAGATTTCTTGGTGATCGATACTGGCAGCTATGAAGTTGTCTTGGGAATGGATTTTCTCGGCACTTTCCACGCTCACATTGATTGTAGGGCAAAGAAAGTGATTTTCCAGATTCCCGAACATCTGGAGTTTGTCTTTACTGGAGGAAGCAGTTCTGTCGGTCCAGTCGAGTTTAGGGCTAGGCCGATAAGCAGTGTTCTTTCATCAATGGAAGTTGATAAGGAGGAAGTGCCGGCTGTAGTTCGAGAGTTCATGGACGTGTTCGAGGACATCTCGGGTTTACCGCTAAAACGAAATGTGGAGTTCGCAATCGATCTTGTTCCTGGTGCAGCGCTAATCTCAAAAGCGTATTATCCGATGGCACCAATGGAGTTGGAAGAAGTCAAGAAACAGGTTACCGAATTACTTGAGAAGGGTTGGATTCGCAACAACAATTCACCTTGGGGAGCTCCAGTTCTTCTAGTAAAGAAGAAAGATGGCACAAGGAGAATGTGCATCGATTATCGAGAATTAAACCGGATGACTATTAAGAACAAGTACCCGATCCCTCGCATTGGCGAATTGTTCGACCGGCTTAGTGGCGCGAGGGTATTCTCGAAGCTAGATTTGCGATCCGGATATCATCAAGTCCGAGTTAAATCAGAGGATATTTGCAAGACTGCGTTTCGAACTCAGTATGGACATTACGAGTATTTAGTGATGCCATTCAGAGTCACGAATGCACCGGCAATATTTATGGACTTGATGAACCGAATCTTTTCACCATTCTTGGACCAGTTTATAGTGGTGTTCATCGATGATATTCTGGTCTACTCGAGGAGCATTGAAGAGCATGCGGAACACTTGAAGATCGCACTGCAGACATTGTGGCAAGAAAGATTGTATGCAAAGATGAGCAAGTGCGAGTTTGGGCTTGAAGAAGTGAAGTTTTTGGGGCATATTGTATCTGGAGATGGAATCGTCGTTGACCCTGAGAAGATTGCCGCAGTTCGAGATTGGCCGATTCCAAAGAACGTAGCAGAGATCAGAAGTTTCCTTGGACTTGCCGGATATTACAGAAGGTTCGTGAAGAATTTTGCTCGTTTGGCTGAGCCTTTGACCAAGCTTACGCGTAAGGATGTACCGTTTGTATGGACGGATAAGCGTGCGTTAGCTTTTGAGACGTTGAAGCAAAGATCGATAACCGCTCCTATTTTGACCATACCAGACAGTTCCGGAGGATTGGTGATTCATAGCGACGCATCTGGGAAAGGTTTGGGATGCGTTTTGATGCAGCATGGGAAAGTTATAGCTTATGCATCGCGGCAGTTGAAGACCCATGAGAAGAATTACCTAACTCATGATTTGGAGCTAGCAGCAGTGATTTTCGCTTTGAAAATTTGGAGACACTACTTATTGGGCGAGAGGGTTGAAGTATTCACCGATCACAAAAGCCTAAAGTACGTGTTCACGCAGAAAGAGCTAAACATGAGGCAACGTAGATGGTTGGAGCTGATGGCTAACTACGATCTTGATCTTAAGTACCATCCGGGGAAAGTTAATGTAGTGCCGGATGCGCTTAGTGAGTTGCCAGCAATTCAGATGTTGACTGCACAGAGGGAACTTATTGATGAATTTCGAAGATTCGAGTTTGAGATCGTGCTACCGCATTCTTCGGGACAGTTGATGCAGCTGCAAGTACAGTCATCATTGATCGATAATATTAAAGCAGCGCAGTCACAGGACCCAAGATTGCAGAAGTTTCGAGAACAAGTTGAAGCAGGACTTCGAACGGACTTGTTGATTCATGAAGATGGTTCGTTACGATATGGTAGCCGTTTGTGTGTGCCAAAAGGAGATATTCACGAAGAAGTTATGAAGGAGGCACACAGTTCCGCGTATTACGTACATCCAGGAGGCACGAAGATATACCGCGATCTAAGACAACATTTCTGGTGGGAAGGTATGAAAAGGGAGATTGCTCGTTTTGTGGCGAAGTGCATAGTGTGTCAGCAAGTTAAGGCTGAACATCAAAGGGTTACTAGTTTATTGCAACCACTTCCGATTCCTCAATGGAAGTGGGAACATATAACCATGGATTTCGTGACAGCTTTACCACGAGCCCAAAGGGCAGCAATGCAGTTTGGGTGATTGTTGATCGATTGACCAAGGTAGCTCATTTCAGACCATTTCGAGTTGGTCAATCAACAAAAGCGTTGGCAGAACGATACATGCAGGAGATTATGAGATTGCATGGAGTACCTGTGAGTATCGTGTCCGATCGTGACACCCGATTCTTATCGCACTTCTGGAGGAGTTTACAGGAAAGTCTGAGGGCGTGACTGAAGTTTAGCACAGCTTATCATCCTTAGACAGATGGCCAGTTGGAGAGAATGATTCAAACTCTTGAAGATATGTTGAGAGCTTGCATGTTGGACTTCAAGGGTTCGTGGGAGGATCATCTACACTTGGTGGAGTTTTCGTACAACAACAGTTTTCAGGCGACTATTCAGATGGCTCCATTCGAAGCGTTGTATGGTCGCAAGTGTCGTTCATCTGTTTGTTGGGACGATATTGGAGAACGAAGATTGTTGGGACCGGATTTGATCGTGCAAACCGTGGAGAAAGTTAATACTATCCGGAATCACAAGAAGGCAGCACAAGATCGGCAGAAGAGTTGAGCCGACACATCGAGAAGACCTCTAGAGTTCGCTATTGGTGATCTTGTATTCTTAAAGATATCACCGACTAGAGGAGTAATTCGTTTTGGGAGTCGAGACAAGCTTAGTCATCGATTCGTGGGGCCTTTCGAGATTTTGGAGCGTGTTGGAGAAGTGGCTTATCGATTGGCTTTACCACAATCTTTGGCGAATGTTCATGACGTGTTTCATGTATCTCAACTCCATAAGTATGTTTGAGATGAAACACACATGCTAGATCATTCGGAGCTGACTGTAAGAGAGAATTTGACCTTTGAGGAACAACCGATGTCGACTGTTGATCGAAGGGAAAAGGTCCTTAAGAACAAGGTTATCCCTCTTATACTTGTTTCTTGGGGAAATCGCTCGCATGGATAATCGACTTGGGAACGAGAAGACGGGATTCGACAGAAGTTTCCAGATCTCTTCCTGTAGTTTCATGATTGTTATCTTTTCTTGTCTTGAGAATTTCGAGGACGAAATTCTTTTTGTAGTTGGGTATAATGTAACACCCTAGTTCATTTATACCAATTCCGGTGCACGTATTTACTTATTTATGGGTTTTTCCTAATGAACTGTGTTTTGGCTGCGAATGGTGTTTTTGACATTGTATTGCATCCGACCCGGCCCGCTTGCTTGAAACCTGTCTTGATTCATGTCTATGATTTATCCTGACTTGTTACGTAGACTTGTGCACTTCCATGTATACTGCATACTGGTATTTTATCTGGCATTTGCATTCTTACAATATAACATTTTAAGTCACATAAAATATTTTAGAAATACATTGCATGGCCAGCGTGATACCCCTAACCCCATGGTAGCATCCGCGCATCTTGTTCTCGTCCCGTTCAGTGAAACAGACTTGTTTGGATGGCTACGCGCATGTATGTGCATCCGTTCTTGGGGGTATGCATTTTCGTTACCCGGACATTCATTTTTAGTTTTGGTCGTCGCATATATTTTTCATATTTTGAAACAAAATTTTAGACCCGACCCGGGCGTGTTTTGGACTAAATTTGTATTTACCAGAAAATCCAATTTTATTAAATATAATATCTTATTAAAATTTAAATCAACAGTTTACAATTTAATAAACTAACAAATCTTTAAAAAAATTTAAATAAAATCTAAATCTTTTTTTATCAATCCAGCCCCACTCACCTCTCTCTCGCTCTGTTTCCCTCCTCTCTCTTTCTCTTTCTCTCTCTTTCCTCTCTTCTCGCTGAGTCTCTCTCTCTTCTTTCTCCCTCCTCTCGCGTCTCTCTCTCCTCTCACGGTGAGCGAGATCTCGTCACCGCCGTTCCAGTTACACTCACCTCCCTTCTTTCTTTTCTTCTTCTTCTCTTTTTAAACCCCCGAGCCCCACGAGGAAACCCATCAACCCACTGCAGCTCCTCAAACCCTAACCCTAAAAATTCATCTCTTCATCACCTCCTCACCTCAACCCAGCCTCCTCCTCCTCGCCATCTCCTTCCCCTTCTTCCTCCTCCCCGAGCTCACCTTGCACATCAAGAAACCCTACAGAACCCATCATCACCACCATTACAACCACACCGTCGCCATCATCACCCCATTCTCCTTTCCCTCTCGTCAACTCCTTCTCTTCCTCCTCTCTCCAAACCCGAGCCCAAGACCCCTGCACACCCGAGCACCTTCAACAGCCCAAACCCTAACCTAACCCAAACTCCTCGAAGCCAAGCCCTAGCTCGCCGCCGTTCATCTCCTCGACACCATCACCCCACTCCTGACCCCTGTGCACCTAAAACCAAAGTAAGTTTCTTCCTCCCCTCTTCTTCTTCCTCTTCTTCTTTTCTTTTTCTTTTTCTTTTCTTGTTCTTGAATCTTGGAATTGCAGAAGTCGCGAGAGTCGCGTCGTTGTCGTTCCAGACGACTCAGTGGACGTACCTTACCTGCGTGATCACCCTCTTGCATTGTTTAGACTTGTCCCGTGTGCCGTGCGTGCGTTGCGACGTTTTACTGACGTCGGACGTGCCGTACATATCCGTTTCGTGATCCGTCGAGGCAAGTTTATCTTGCTACATACTAGGATATATTTTACATCCATATTAATAATAACATTTAATATTTAGTGTATTGTACATCCCCTAATATCATTTTACTATTTTCGTATGCCCGTTTGCATCCATATTCGTTTAATATATATATAATTGCATCTATAGATCACATTAACTCATATTATGGTTATAGTGACAGCCCATGCTAGATAATGTGCATCCCACTTAGTCTTGGAACTGTAAATGTAACCCTAATCAATGTTTATGTATGCATACCATTAATTATATATTTATTTGCATTCCATGTCACATTATTACATATTGTTGTTATATTGACACCCCATGCTTGATATTGTGCACCCTACTAAGTCATGATGTAACCCTTGATCGATATTTGTGCATCCATACTTTTATTGTACATCCGCACTTTCACCCTGATTCAATACTTGCTACAGTTTAATTATGAGCACCTGCTTGATACATGTGCACTACTTGACATGACCTGATAAACCACTACTTGACATGACTTGATACCTATACACTACCTGACATGACCTGATATATCACTACTTGACATGTTACCTGATTCTGTTTCTAATGTCGACAATCCTGGCATGTTGTCCCGATGGACATATCCTGTTGTCTGTATAGACAAACATGTTCCTGCTTGATCCTGTGTTGGCATTAGCTTCAGATTTATCAATACCTGACTTGAACACATAACTTGGGGGTATGGGGAAATCAATGATGAAACCTGACTTGTAACTCGACAGTTCGATACTTATACTGATCAGTTTTACGGGCTAGGCCAGCCCCGGGATGCTTCTACTGACATCATTCATCTGCACATGTTACCTGTTTACTGCCTAGCGACACGTCTCAGATTCAGCCCGAGAATCTTGACCGTGGTCCCGGGCATGCACGGGATACTATTGAGTTACATCGACGATTCATTAAATTGATTTCAAAGACTTGAGAGTAGTTAACCCAGTATTTAGTTCAGATTACTCACCACACGTCACATGTGCTTATACTCTTTACTATTCCTTATTCGTGTTACTGTTATACTTTTATTACTGTTCATACTCATGCTCGCATATCCTGTTATCTCCTGATTATATTGTTGTTGATATTATGACGCACTGACGTCTGGGTTTTGCATGACCCAGATCCTCTACCTTTGCAGTTGACTGATCAGGAGTATTTCAGTGAACAGGCCGAGCAATGAGGACCAGTTAGTATTTTAGTTTAGTTTTCTTTCAGCATTCTCATTCCTGATGTGAGCCCGTATTTGGGACGTACATTCCAGATTATTATTGTTTATTGGATCTATTGCTTCCGCATATTATTTCTTGACTCGTTTATTCTGGCTCATGGACATGTACAGATAGTTTATTTCTCTTTTTACTGTTCTTGATATCTTATAGACAGCCGTAATGTGACTGTGGAGGGATGCTTCCTAGCCACAGGTAGCATAGTTGGCTCTGTCACGTGACGATCTTAGCGTACTCTGGGAAGCGGGGCGTGACAACCTCATACCTGGCTTTCATCTACCGAACCTACCACACTACCAAATGAATCCGACCGAGTGCCGAATGTTGCAAAACCAGGTCGAGGATTTAATGAAGAAATGATTCATCCAGGAGAGTCTTAGCCCATGCGCCGTTCCAGCATTGCTCACTCCGAAGAAAGATGGAACGTAGAGAATGTGCGTGTACAGTCGAGCCATCAACCGCATCACAATTAAATACCGCTTCCCGATACCAAGACTGGAGAACATGTTAGACATGTTGTCCGATCCAGAGTCTTCTCCAAAATAGATCTGAAGAGATACTACCAACAGATTCGTATCCGTCCTGGGACGAATGGAAGACTGCGTTTGAAAAAAGAGGAGGACTCTACAAATGGCTTGTAATGCCCTTCGGCCTCTCTAATGCCCCGAGCATCTTTATGCGACTGATGAACCATGTCCTTAAACCTCTAATTGGTAAGTCAGTTGTATATTTTGATGATATTCTTGTATACAGTAAAGTGAGGCCAACCATTTTAGCCATGTTTGAGGTATTAACTGTGCTGCAAGAGAACAAACTCTATGTAAATCTGAAGAAATGCAGCTTCCTCACCAATGGCCTTATCTTTTTGGGATTTGTGGTGAGCGCTGACGGGATCGCTGTGGATGAAGACAAAGTAAAAGCCATCCAACAATGGCTGATGCCAAAAATTGTTTCAGAAGTTCGAAGCTTTCAGAGCCTTGTAACCTTCTACCGATGATTTTTCCGTGATTTCATCGCTATCATGACACCCATCATGGAGTGCATGAAGAAGGGGTGATTTCATTGGGGTGAAGAGGCTGAGACTAGTTTTGCCCTTATTAAAGAAAAGCTATCTACCGCCCCCGTCCTTACTTTTCCAGACTTCGACAAGCTATTCGAGGTTGATTGTGATGCTAGTGTTGTTGGCGTGGGAGCCGTGCTGATGTAAGAAGGCCGACCGATAGCTTACTGCAGCGAGAAGCTTAGCGAAGCTCACCAAAAGTGGTCAACTTATGAACTTGAGTTCCATTCCATTATCCAAGCTTTGAAGAAGTGGGAACACTATCTCATCCAAAGAGAGTTTCTCATCCACACTGATAATCAAGCACTCAAGTTTATTGACAACACACGCAACCTGAATCGTATGCATGATTGTTGGGTTGAGTACCTTTAGTGATTCACTTACATATTAAAACATAATTCTGGCGTGCTGAACAAGATTGCTGATGCATTGAGCCGACGAGACGACCCGCTGATTGTTTACCGCCGAAAACAGAAACGAACTGGGATTGATCGTTTTGCCTGAATTTGGAGACAGATACTATTTGAAATATATCCATCCATCTCTCCGAAAATTCCAAGTTGATTTATGGCACCGTATATCAGAGGTTTGGATAGATGCGACCGATACAGCAGACTTTATCAGATTCCCCTTCATTTGTGAGGGGTTTTTGATTGTGGGGACGCTCTTCCCTACAGGTGCAAGACCCTGCAGTTAATTACGTTATCGCATTGTGATAACAACTTTCTCATACTTCGGTTGGTCACTTCATGTCGTGTTGTATTTTTTTTATTTTGGTTGCCCATGGATTGTATATGGAGACTAATTTATGTCGTCACCCAAAAGGCACGGATTAGTCCAAATCCATATATATTAGATTTGGGTTAGGTTGTATATTCTGTCAGTGCAAAGAATATTTTATTTTATTTAAGAACCGTTAATCTGGTTTTAGATTAAGATCGACTTAAATATATGAGCATATGGGCTTAATTTATTTTAACTAAGGATACATTAGTCTTATACAAGACTAAGATCAACTTAGAAATATGTGTAAGCATCATTAAATTTTGTTAAGATCTGTCAATAGAGCATATGGGCTTGGCTGCAAGAAAATTTCAAAGACTTGGCTAATTTTGGGTTCAATCTTGGGCTTTTTCCATCATTCAGCAGTGCTAAGCAATTAGTCTTTTGACTATGTATATGATATCCAATTGCTGCTCTGGCGCTCACGTGTGTATCACGTGAGGTACTCAGACTTGGGCGTTGCCCTATCAGTGCTAAGAACTTATTCACTTTGACTATATAATGCTAAGCACTTTTTATACAACGCTTGCGTGTGGAGCATGTGAGGCGCTGAGTTCTTTTTCCCGCTCGTGTGTTGCCGTATGAGGTAATATGTTTCTTGACGCTACAATAGTGCTAAGCACTAATCTGTTTTGCCATTTGGCGCTCACGTGCTATCACGTAAGGCGCTGTTTTCATGGGCCTTGGGTGCTCATATGCTTTTCACGTGAGGCACTGAGACTCTGAACTTCTGTGTGCTCACATGGATATCATGCGAAACGCTGTCTTCTGCTTCTTTTGAGCGCTTACGTGGATATCACGTGAGGTGCTAAATCCTAAGAGATTTAATCTATGTTCATATTTTTAGAGAAGTTAAACCTCTATTGATGGTATTTTGACCATTAAAGATCACCAAAATCACTATTTTGAAAATTTAGGATCAGGTTCTTGATTATGAGAGAACTAAGTTCCTGAAGTATTATGGACTCCATCTTCTTTATGTTCTTTTCAACCTTATTCTTCCCTGAATCCTTGATTCTCAAGAACAAACTCACTCCGATGAGAATTAAATTCTCAATTTATGGGAGACTTGTCTTGTGGATCTTAGATCCAGAGAAAAAACTAAGTTCTTTTAAAGAGTTAAACCCTTAGATATGATATGATAGGTAAAAGAAATATTTTAATCTCTGTTTTTTTCTTTACCTAGGGTTTGTGAGGAGAAAGATCTTCTTCTTCGAAGAGAATTAAATTCTCTGTTGCCGAAACTTTTGAAGAGCCTTCTGTATTTTTATAGAAGCTTATGGGGGGTCTCCTCCCTCTGAAATTTAATCTCTTTGCTTCTATTTATAGGAGAAGAGAAAAATCAATCTGTTGGAGAAAATCTCTCATTGAGAGATCATGATTGATTTCATAATCAATCGAAATGATTTTAAAGATCAACCGGTGAATTTTATTCACCGTTGAATTTTTAATCCAAAGGCTCTTTCTTTAACAGAGAAGATTTCTTGTTTGTTTTAAAAAGATTAAGAGAATATTTTTTCTAAGATAGAATTTAATTCTATCAGATGACCGATTGATAATTTTATTAAAATTATCAAAGAAATGCTTGGTTCAAAGAAAAGTTTTTCATTAAAATACCACATCTTTTAAAAACCGGGTTTCTTTTAAAACAGTATTTTGTAATTCTTGGCAAACACGCCTCTACAAATCTCGTTAGGGGACCTGCCAATGGATGGTGCGGATTATCGCACATCCTTGGGATAGTGGAGCGAGATGGAGAACTACTCACTGAGTATTCGATCTTGAAATGAAATAAAATACGGTTTTTAAGAAACACGATTTTTCTAAACAAAACTAATTTTTGAAAAATTATATAAAAATATAAATCCTTATTTTCAATATATTATGAAACTATATATTTTAGATGAAAGATTAAAATGTTAATAAAATTCCATCAAGTCACTAAAAAGGGCTGGTTTTCAATAAAATACCTTAAACTTTTAAAAACTAGATATTTATCATTAAAATACCCCAATAATTAAAATACATGCACATGAAAACCCTAAATGTTATAAATCACCCTTGAGATTTATTTTTAAACTATATCAAAGTATTTTTCATAATAATCCCTCTAGATATGCAAAAGAATATTTTAAGGACTCTAGTTTAATATAGGTTTAAACGGGATCAATTCTCTTGAGCCCCGGGGAGCCGGAGAAAGTGAGTGCTTGCATATTCAGGTTAGACAATTTAACGGAGTTATCAATGGCAATTGTCTTGGAAAAGCTCACAAATCCTGTCGTCCATGTGCAGCAGTTGTCGATTACTCCCGAACCTAAGAAAGTCAAGAGTTAAATCCGTTCACAAGTGTCTGACTGAATCTGAGTCCAAACTCAAACTAGAATCCAAAATCAAACATGAACTTGAATACTTGATTATGAACCTGAATACTCGAATTCAAACATCAAACTCAAACTTGCATACTTGACTCGATTTGACCGAACCATGATTATAACTTGACATGAATTCTTGAACATATGATTACATCCTGAACATGAACCTGGACATTTTATATCCATGGATTCGGCCAAGTCCTGTAATCTTAATCTATACAATACAATACACTGGGATAAAGGGGTATATTAGTACGGAACGTATATTGTGGCACGAGAGGTCACTTTAAAAAGACACCTATATGAATTCATGTGCCATTGTCCCGTGGGTTATGACGGGGCCCTGTACTGTATGTTACCATAGTCTATGGGATAAGATAGACTCCTCTCGTATATATGAATACCTTCTTTATCAAACTAAAAATAACCACGTTAGAATAACTATCTTATACATATGAATGATCATATATAATTTTACGTGTCCTTTGTTCTTTTAGTTCCTATTCACATGACATACTATTTTTCTCTTGTTTCTTTTGGGACTTACCGAGCGCTAGTTCATTGACGACATTCCCCTCTGTTTTTTTTCTTGAAATGTTCGTCAAGAGAACCTAACTCTGAGGAGATAGAGCCGAGCCAGGAGGACTTGGACCAGTTTACAGCTCAGCCTGACTACTAATTCTTCCAACACTTACTTTTTGTATACCATTGTTTAGGCATTGCTTTGTTTATTGTATCTTTTATTTTCAGACAGTTGTATGTAAAATTGAATGTAGATAAAGTTGTTGTTTCATTTTATTACTCTTGTCATTCTTGTTCATGGTTATATTACTTAATTACGATTAACGTATTTATTTCATAGTAAATACGTTGCGGGCTTACCATGTCACCGTTTCCGTCTATTGGGAAACGGGGCGTAACAGGTTTTATTGGTGGCCCATGCAGGTTTTTTTTCATTTTCGCTAGCACTCTTGTCAGTTCTGCCTGAAGTCTTAAACAATATATCACAAGAATAATAAGAACCAGCAACTATACATTCCTTACATTTTAAATTTCTTGAATCTATCATAACCTTTCCTTTTCTATCAAGGTGATGGGTTCTCCTAACAACACCAGTACCAACGTCAATGGCAACACACCACCACCTGCCTTACCGTCTCCCCCTACAATTGCTGCTCCAATCAACGAACAGACGGTGCTTTTAGAATCCATCAAAAGTCTTCTGGAGGGACAGCAACAGACTTTTATTCTCTTGAACCGTCTGGAAGCTGAAGCACCTGGAGTAAAGCAATTTCGTGCATTGCATCCTAGGAACTTTTCAGGGAAAGAGAGTCCTCTTGAGGCTGAAGAATGGGCCTAGAGTATAGAGGACAGCCTTACCACAGCACTGGTACCAGACATAGCTTAAGTTCGTGTGGCCAAGATCCAGCTCACCGACAATACAAGAGTCTGGTGGAAAGATGAGGAAAGCCGTCTCACACAACCCATAGAGTGAAAGATGTTCCATGATCTGTTCGATGCGAAGTTCTTCCCCGAGACTGCTCAGTTTGAGATGGAGCAACAGTTCATCCACCTGCAACAAGGCTCTATATGGGTAAAATCAGTGGGTGAATATGATGCCGAATTCCTCACGCTTAGCAAGTAAATAATTTGTATCAAATTCTGTTCTGTAAAACACATCACTATCCTGACATCAACATTTTATCAAGTTCACAGCACACTTGATCCCGACCGATGAGATTCGGGCTAGACGATTCCAACAAGGCTTAGACTCGGAGATTCAGGCGGTTTTAGCCACAGGCGACTATCCAACCCATGAACTCGCCCTGAAGGCAGCACGTCGTTACGAAGCTGTGGTCAAGAAGAAGGGTAAGCCCCAAACAGCCGGAATCAAACGTCCTACTACATAGATGACAGGAGGAGCCTCTTCTAGGCCAAATTTTGCACCCAGGAAGTCAAGAGGATCGTTTAACCGATCCAGTCCAGATTTTTGTTTCTACTGCAAGAGAACTGAACACTTGGCGAAGGACTGCAGGCATGCAAATGGCCTGTGTTTGATTTGTGGAACATCTACTCACACGATAGGAGCATGCCCATATTGTTTTAACACAGCACCAGCACACAGACCCGCAATCACAGCCCAGCAGAGGCTAGCCATTCAGGCTCCTGCACCTCGCCTAGCTCTTCCTGCACCAGCTCCACATGGACCACCTGCACAGCCTCATCGTCAATTCCATCATGCATAGAGAAACACGCCTCAAGGGCGGAGGAATGTGCCTCCGGCGAGGACGAATGTGCCAAGAAGACAGGTTCTTATAATGACGATCGAGGAGGCGGAGCCACATGACAAGTCATCACTGGTAAAATCCCCCATCCTTTCAATCTTTCAATTATTGTGTATCGTTATATTTTTCATATATCTAAACCCCATCTCACCCATGAGATGTGGAGTCCAGTTGAAAACGGGTAGGTTTGATTTTGAAGGGTGCGCTGCTCACTTTCACTACTCAAATCATCAATCTGTCCCATAGCCACATCATACATGGGAAAATTTTGAGCTAGTTGGGAACTAGCCGAAGGTTCATTAGGTTGTATGAGTACGACCATGAATGCATTCAGTTCCTCAATCTGTTGGCAAGAAGCTACCCGAAATTCTTCCAATATTCTTTAAAGACTAGACTTGGGTTGTGAAGGGGTTTCAGTAAAACATTCGAATTCATTTGGATACGTGAAACTCCCAAATTGATGTTCAGAAGCAATGTCGAGAGAAGATGTAACAGTCGGGTAGGATTTATAGGAATTGAATGGATGTGTAAAATGGATAGGGTTAGGATCAACATATTGATATGAAGATGATTGGAATTGTTGACCCAAATAATTCAGAATGGTAAAAGGCGTGAAAGATTGACTATGGGATTGTTCAATGTGCTCAGCAATGGGCATGAGTTTAAGAGTCGACACATTACCCTCAGAAAGGATATCAACAATAGAATATGTGAAAGTTTGAAACGGTTGATAGGAAGTGGATTGTGGTGTTCAATTGGTTTTTCTAGAAACGTCTATCTAATATTTCAAAGAAATTTAGGCACGGATGCATCGTTTGAAGTTTTACTAAAGAAATAACTATATGATGAAATATCCGGTTGAGAGTACCAAAGTTCGGTAAGAGTAGGTCGGTTAAGGGTACCCATGATATGAAAATGTGAAAAAAAAGAGTGGATGGAAAAAGAGGTGAAAAAGGTTTTTTTGATAGTTATTAACAAAAGAAATAATAGAAATTAAACACACAAAAAGGTAAAACAAAAACAATCACTATATAATAACCACACACCTAATCAATCTAGGGTTTATCTAGGTCAACTAGACCTACTCAAGAACTTGATTTTTCAAAAAACCATGTCGAGAAACGGGCTTAAGATATACTGATCACGAAGACAGGTAAGTGCAGAGATAAGAGAAGGTTTTCCAATGCTTTTGTGAAGTTTCTTAATTAGAATAACCCTTTTTATTTTGGCGGTTGTGCCGTTTACACTTTTCTAGACACCCTGTGAACGATATAATGTTAAGCAGTGTTCTAAACACGGTTAACTTCTCCTATTGAGCGTGAAGTCCTTAAGGGCTTAATGTATAATTTCTTTTAAAATTTATGCGGGTAAATGTTATGCTTAATTTCGTGATTTGTGGACCATGGGAAAGGTGATGAAATCTTTTACCGTATCTTGTGAGTTTCACTTGCTCTTAAGTCCGTATTAATGGATGCAATGCGCAATTGATGAAAAAAGATTTCAAAACATCAATTAATCGTTTTTATGTTTAAGCGCGGCGCTGCAATAAATACGAGTTAGTTCTTTTTTAGGCGTTTGACGGCGAATTTGAAAAGAATCCTGCAAAGATAGAAAGTTGGATCCGTCGGATTTGAGAATGAAGGAATTAGAAAATATATACCGATAGGTTTTGGGTTAAGAAACCCCCGTTGAATTGAATCCGATTAGCTTGGAAAGATCGCTTGCGCGGGTCAAACTATCCGGATCTTTAGCACGGTATTTCACTATCGTCTGGTCTTGAAAATGCACTTTACTCCGCACGATCGCTGTTCACAATTCCGTAAAATCTGCAAATGTCGGAAAATGGATATTATTGATGAGAAAGCGATACATGCGGCCAATCTTCTGCACACACAAAATTATGAAATTCAAACAATAAAAATGGATCAATAATAGAACAATGGAGTATCACACAAAAAAATGGAGCATACAGAAGAGATTGGGCCGCCAATTGCGGCCAAAAGTATTTAAATTGGCGGCCAGATCATTGAAATGGGGCTCTAACTTCTTATGGTATTCCCAGCGTTCTACCAGTGTCCCAATTCTATAGTTTGAATTTTCCAATGATTTTCAGATCAAAATAACAGAAAACAAAAGTTTTAAAACGTTAAATTTTTGTTTCGGTTTTTTTTGAAATTTTTGTTTTGTTTTTCTGAAAGTTGTTAGTTTTATACACAAATATACAAAATTAACCCGAGATCACAAGAAGAAAAGGTGTTACTGTCTCTCCGGCAACGGCGCCATTTGATTGTTAAGAATTTTGCTATATCGTACTAAGTTTTAAGATACCGCAATCAAGACGATGTTGTGTGTAGCTAGCCAAAATGAGTACAGGTCGTCCGCAAGAAGATGGTATGTTTTTCGATTCTTGTTCTCACGAGTCAAGTCAAAAGTCAGAAAGTTCGTTTCTAACCTAAGTGTTTTGTATATGCAAAAGAACACTTGTTATTGATAAATTTAAGTTAGTTTAAGTTATGAATATCCGTACACTTTCCTTTGTGCCTCTCTTGACTATTGATACTAGGGTAATCGGCAACAACGTGGATTAGGGTGTTTAAGTCGGGTATTTGCGATTGTGCATGAAATCCATTCTTATTAACTCTTGTCCTTTCGTTCTTGTCTCCTAACCCTCACCTCTGACCAAACTAAATGCAACCGGTCACAATTAGAAATCACCACTATCATGGTAGGATATGGTGCCTGACGGAGCGATTGCGTGAAGTCTGGACGGAGTTCAACTTACATGGTGTTGGGTAAAGCAAGATGTAAAGAAAAACCTAACTCAAAACATAACCCTTCTCATTCCCTAACAAGAAGGAAACTATTCACAAAACATGAAAATGAAACACAATATAGAAGACATTGTAACGACTCTGAAATCCCTGTACAAATGTAACTTGTTCAATATATAGAAAGGGTAATTCAGCCTGACTGGGAGTTATAAGTTAATTTTGTTCAATAAAAAAAAGAAGAAAATTGTAGCTCGCTGGTTAATACTCTCTACTGTTGTGTCATAGTATGTGTATTCGAATCCCGTCAGTCCCAATTATTTTTAATATTTTTTTCTTTTTAACTTTTCGGAAGCCCAAGAGTTACACGTGCAATACACGGAGAATCACAAAGTTATAGAGAAATAAAATAGGATAAATGAGGAGTTAATACCAATTAAAGCACATGGCACGAATCTCAAGACACTTGGACAAGATCCTGTTGGGTTATGCCAGCGCCCCGGCTATCAATCCGTGGCCAAATGCAGAAAAAAATTTCAGAAACCGGCGCTAACATAACCCTAATTGACGGATCATACTATTAACCCTATACTAGCTATATGAAAAGAAGTTTAGAGAGGTTATACCGAACGATCCATGTCCTTCGGTCTTCAACCTCTGTCTCAAGCTCCTCGCGGCTTCCTCGATCATGTTTGATCTCCGGTCTTCCCTCATCGAAGAAGATCCACGTCAAGGGTTAGTAATACGGGTTCCGACCTCAAAACCGAAGCAACTCGGGTATCTAGTTTGCTAGCATAGATAACCAAGATGAAATAGAGAGAGTTTGTGTGATTACTTTGTCTCAATACACCCAAGGATTCTCAACTCATGAGAGAGTTTGGGTGGAGGTTGAAGAAGATGCCATGAGGTGAAGAAAGTGCGAGCTCGTGAGAAAAAGGCAAGTGAAGAAAAGTGTCTGCCTTTTCCTTTGGTTGTTTTTGGCTAAGTCTTTTGTGTGTGTTGTTTTGTGGGAATTGGCAACTCAAGAAAAACAACTCTCTAAAAAGGATCTGCCATCCTCACATCCAAATATCTCACAAAAAATATCTTTACCAAAATAAAAAAAAACCTATGTCACCATGAATCATCTCATGACTCATAGCCATGAGTCACCAAGTGCATGCACTCACACTTTCCACCTAATAAACATTAATCTAAATGTTTAATGAAAAGAAATGGCAACTCTAAAGTAATCTCGTAACGAATTACAAGAATACCCCTCATCCGTATATACATACCCGCATCCGTATTACAACTGAATACGAATACAACGAGATGAAAATAATTCAACAATATAATTCTAAGATCCGGCTTAAACCAAAGCCCACTAGTATGATCCGTCCGATCATTATCCGTGCACAGGTGCACGTATATGATCGGACCCTGCCATAATTCCATACGACCTCTACAATGTTTCGCCCGAAGCAGGGAAACCCTTTGTGTGGGACTCTAAAGACTCGTCAATACGCTGGCAGTGGGTTTAACCACAAGCACGTCAGCAGCACTAGCTGTACGTAACGGATACCCAAGTATTGAGCGAAAGGGAGGCCGATGAACAAACTCATCCTGAAACCCTACTGAGCCTGACAGTGACAATATTCGTACAGTCCGGTCCGTCCGTCTATGAGGATCACATATCGAGTCTAGGGGTGGATAAAGTCATATCCCTAATAACGTGACATTTAGTATCGGTTTGAAGCCCATCACCGCCTGAGAAACTACTGATCCGAATCAGTAATTCTCGACTACCTTGGCCAAGGATTTCTGGTGATGGCCACCCGTTCATACCGCGACATCAACCCCCAATACCGGGAGAGACGAATCCCCTACCGATCCGCTCACTGTCTCTATGTGGTTCGGGACTGTACCCAACTAATACCTGTTTGCACGACTCCTTTGAGCCGTGGTAGGGTAGTAATCAAAGCACAGTGGGAACTCACACGAGAAAAATAACGATCTCAGGTCGATAGACTAACCTGTACACATGTCACCAGGGAACTGCTATATGACAATAGGTATAATACCAACTAGCATGTTCCCGGCGAGTCCGTCCGGTGTACTCATAACCCAATTAGCACATGTATACATCTTAGGTGAACCAACTAACACCAATGGCTTGTGAGACCGGCCACTGCCCCTTGTCAGGATCTCGATCCGTATATACTAGTCTACTCTTGAAGTATCGATGCCCAGTCTCGAAACTCCCACGACTAGGGACATTTTTAAGGATGTGCTTATAGACTACCCAACTCTCACGTATATGATCGCCATCATACTGCCGGTAGTCAAGCAAGAATCTTATGAGCTCTATCAACATGTAATAGTGATCTGTAATGTTATCTGAAGCATGTACACGATGATAAAGACAAACCAGATAGCATATTATCATCTTGAGTAAGACTGTTCTACCGGTATAGGTCTGTAAGTCTACGGTAGCGCCCCGGCCATCTTTCCGAGGCCAAAATGCGGAAACGAGAACTTTTTCATAACTTGAAACCGGCGCTATCGTATGTTTAAATTCCGGATCGAACCATTAACCTACAACTAGCTATCTAGAGAAGGGTTGGAAAGGCTATACCGATCGATCCGTGTCCTTCGGTCTTTGGCCACCATCCCAAGCTCCTCGCGGTATCTCCGATCTCGATCTCCTCATCGAAAAAAGGCACCACATCATCGAGTCTTTTTACGGGCTCCCGCTTCGTCCGAAGCAACTCGGGCATGAAGTTCGCTAGTCGACGTGTCCAAGGTGAAGTAGAGAATGCGTGTGACTACTTTGTCTCTTGAAGTTTAGTGGATGCCATTAGTGAGGGGATAGTGAGCTCAAGAAAGAAGAGGAGGAAGAAGAAGTTTCCTTTTCTTTTTCTTATGTGTTGGAATGATAATATTGAGAGCAAGCATAAAAAATACAAGAGCTAACCCACCATCATATGGCTGCCCTTCTCTCTCCTCTTATCATTTCATCACACAAATCAATCACATAATATGACACATGCACAAAGAAAGAGACCATGAGTCACCACTTGTGCATATGTCACAATTAATGCTCTTAATCATGATTTTGAGCTCATTATTTCCTTACGCAAACATTAATCCAAATGCTTACAACAATAAAAAGAGAATGACATCTACTAAAGTAAACTTGTGACGGATCACAAGAGTACCCCTCACCTGTATATACATACCTGCATCCGCATTCCGACCGAATGCGAATGCGATGAGACTAAAGTAATCCAACAAATCTAATACTAGGATCCGGCTTAAACCAAAGCCTACTAGTATGATCCGCCCGATCATGATCCGTGCACTACTGCACGTATATGATCGGACCCTGCTATATATCATACGGCCTCTACAACGTTTCGCCCGAAACTTGAGAAACTGTCTGTGGGGGACTCTAAAGACTCGTCAATACTTTGGCTATGGATTCAACCACTAGCACGTCAGTGGTACTGGCCATACGTAACGGGCTACCAGGTATTGACCAAAAGAGAGGTCGATGAGCGAACTCATCCTGATATCCTACTGAGCCTGTCAGTGACAATATCCGGGGTTGGTAAAAGTCAGACCCCCAAAAGCGGTACAAGTCGTGTCGGAGTGTAGCCCAGAACACCCTGAGATACTACTGGAATACCTACCAGTAAATCTCCTGTCTTGGCCAAGGACTTCGTGTAATGGCTCTTCTAGACACAGCGCGATCTCACCCCCAATACCGGGAGAGACGAAACCCCTGCCGATCCGCTCACTGCCTCCATGTGGCTCGGGACTGTACCCAACTAAAACCTGTTTGCACGACTCCTTTGAGCCGTGGTAGGGTAGTAATCAAAGCACAATGGGAACTCACACGAGACAAATGACGATCTCAGGTCGATGAACTAACCTGTACACATGTCACCATGAAACTGCTATCTGACGTCAGATATAATACCAACTAGTATGTTCCCGGCGAGTCCTGTCCGGTGTACTCATAACCCAATGAGCACCTGTATACATCTTAGGTGAACCAACTGACACCAATGGCTTGTGAGACCAGCCACCGCCCCTCGTCGGGGTCTCGACTGTATACACTAGTCTACTAATGGAGTATCGATGCCTCGTCTCGAAACTCCCACGACTAGGGACCACTTTAAGGATGTGCTTATAGACTACCCAACTCTCACGTATATGATCGCCATCATACTGCTGGTAGTCAAGAAAGAATCCTAAGGGCTCTATCAACGTGTAATAGCGACCTGTAAGGTCACCTAAAGCAGTACACGATAATAAAGACAAACCATGGTAGCATACTATTCTCTATCAACGTGTAATAGTGAACTACAATATCACTTAAAGTATGTACACGATGATAAAGACAAATCAGATAGTATACAAACCTCTCGAGTAAGACAGTCCTACTGGTATAGGTCCTCCCTCAATCATTGCAATCACTTGCATGCGATCCAATAATTGACTCTGAGGGCACTATATCCAATAATCTCCCACTTGCACTCAAGACTAATTATTGCGATGTCGCATACTCACAGCCCGTGTGATACCGAACACCCAACTCCTCTACTAATCAGTCTCACAAAACCCGTTTGCGAAACAATTATGTTCGAGGAATAGCCTCAGTGAGTGGATCCGCCCTGATGTTTCTTTCTATGTATCTCTTTATCTCAAGTTCGCGGAGAAAGCCATCTCCCGAAATGAACAATACCTGTCTTAGAATATGTCTGGATATCTGATAGGACCTAGCTCATAAATGAACTCCAAATCCAAACTTCTTAGACTGTATCATCAACTGAACTTAATCAGTATCCTGCGCCATGCCTCCCTCAGTATCCGCTTGGACCACCTGTCCAAACTACTGCCCCTCGTCAGAGGGAAAACTATAATTCTGACAGTCACTTTGTCATCCAGGTCACCTTGGAAGCCTGGAATGATAACCGTCTCCCGAAGGAGGCTGCCGTTATCAGATCCCTAGAACATCCACTTATGTTCTAAAACTGCTTCCTATCATTTCTCCAGGATTGGATTAATATCAACTTATTGCATATCGTGCAAAGACAACATCTGGTGTGGTACTTGGCATCTCATGATTGACTCAATTGCCTAAGCAAATGATCTGCCAACCATGCCCATCCCTCTCATCTTTAGTCTATAAGACACCTTTAGAGAGGGTGACTCCATCATCTGCAGGTACACCACCATGCCAGGAGTCGTCCATTCCAAATACCTTTAGAATACTGTCTAAGTACCCAGAATGGGAAACTATCCAAATCTAGATCTAAAACCATAGATCTAGTAACCACAATGTCTGATATAATATCCAAGCCTTATGTGGAGAAACCACTGTGTGACAACCAAAATATAACCGATCGTAGTATAGGAATTTCACTTCCTATTCTGTGTATGTCATTCAAATACCAGGACATCACACCCTACTACCTTCTTAACAGATCCATCCCTTATTCTGATGAAGTCAAACCTATGACTGTCACATCAGAAATAGATGATCTATCTCCTATATATCTGCTTTAGTCTATAAACAGACAAAAGCTACATGTCCACTACGCTTCCGCTACTCCCACTGACTACGACAACCCTCTGGCAGAATAATATACACGTGCACTTCTAAAGCCAGTTCAGAACGACGCTATACTCATCCTCCTGCCGGGTCTCATATTCTGGAACAACTGTAGTGTCAAGCCTAGGTAAACAAGAACCTCCCTGTCACCGTCTTTGAGCATACTGAAGTACCTCTTGAGTGCCTGAGGTTACCCACCATATCTACAGAGTGGCCAATAGAATGTCAAACCAGATTGAATCTTTAGGTTCTTATCAAATTTTCAATAATCGTTTGCGGTTCTGGAATCACTTCCAGTTCTACCATAATCCCACTACTGTTTTCTGAAAAAATCCATTTTTATTAAAACTGTGGCAAGTCAAGAACAATATCACTATTGATCTTCCAGATGGTAGAAAGTCAACCCTCGTCATAGCCCGGGTCAACCCACAAACAGCCATTACAGAAACGTGCCTTGAGTTATCCAGAGTCTGGTTTTAAGCATAAGCCGGAAAACTCCTAGTACCTTAACATCGTTAAGATATGAACCGTTCTATATCGAATATAGAAATAGAGGCACTAATTTAATTGGAACCAGATTCAAAACATGCAGCTGTCTTCAGTGCATGTCAACTAAATGGAGAGAGGCCGATCAGCATTACTCAACTTAGGAATACATCCAGATATGAGTAACCTGAAAGAGAAGCAAGTTCTCATAATCATTACTATCAACTGAATACCATACACATGTATCCACATCTTCGATCACCATGAAGAATCCTGATACTTGCAATACCTGGTTCTCTACTTTATTCATATACCTATAACTTGTCAAATCTTGGACCTTGTATTTCTACGAAACACATGTCTAAGAACTAGAGAAGTCACAAGTAAACAGAATATAGTACGAGTACCAACCCCTCTGTCCTAATGGAAACTGGACAACATACAATACTCTGTATAAGTCCCCTGAGTCTAATAACTCATTCCCTGTGTGTCATAGGTTGAAAACTGTACTTATGGTTAAGAAGAATTACACCGCTGTTTAATGCTCCTTACCTAACCATCCACTGATATAGGTAAATGTCATAAACATAATTTCAAAAAGTTATATCTCACTTTATAAAAAATAAACATACAGATATATCAATTTGAAATTGGTGCATAACAACGGATATTCAAAACCAAATATTTGCCGTCCGGCAAATAACCCAGGCGATTTCCTTAAATATCACCAATTACAACGAATCCCGATATAATGAGGATAATCACCCAATTCCCAATTGTTAGGTCCACGTTACCTCTCCCGGTACTTTCGGGGATGCGGAAACGGTAAAACAAAAATTTTCTAAACTTTGTAACATGGACCGTAAAAGCCGGATCTTTGCTAAACTAAACTAGCATACTTGCAAAGAAGAGTTAACTACTCGGCAAAGTGGTTATACCTCAACTTGAACTCCTTCTCTTCTTGTTGTTCTTCTTCTTTCTTGCTCTTTGTAGTAGCTTGAATGGCTTCCCCTCCTCGTCTCCTCTTTGCCGAAGATAGATCCACCTGAGGGCTTCATCCTTGGGCTCCTTTCTCGATCTTGAGAGAACTAAGGTATTCGGCTTGCTATACCTTCTACCTTAGAGTGAGTAGAGTGTGCTTTGAGGTATTATATCTTCAAGGAGATGATTCTCAACACATGAGATTTGCTCTCCTTGAACAAGAGGAGGAAGAAGATGAAGTGAGGAGAGAGAATCAATATGATAGAATGAGCTATTTTCCTCTTGCAACCATAACAAAAGGAAAAAGATTTATCTAATTAATAATAATAAATCAAAATGAAATAGTTGATGGTTGTATTGTGAATGACCACCATCATCACTTTAATAAATGAATGTAAGCTAGAATCAAGGAGTATCCTTGCAAAGCAATGATGATGGTCAACATTCAACCATGGTCAACAAGTCAACCATGGTCAACAAGTCAACAAAATCAACCATAACATTATTTCATTTAATTACTATTATTAATTGATATTTCAAAAATCCATTAGGGTTTGGAAAAAGACGACTGTTAACTGTGCATACGCACCCGTTCCGAAACCCTAATGAAAGACCTCATCCTCCGCCTCAAGCAACTGTGCATACACACCTGCATTCTCGTTCCGAGGAACAAGAATACTGAGAGATAAAAGCAACCCCAAAACATATACCAGTATCTGGCTCAAACCAGAGCCTGCCAGTATAATCCGTCCGGACTCCAAACGTGCATAAGTGCGCGGATGAGAACGAACCCTGCCGCAAAACCATGTGACCTCTACCCTGTTTTGCCCAGAGGCGAATACCCTCTGTGTGGGACTCTAAAGACTCGACACTACGCTGGCAGTGGGTTTAACCACAGACCGCAAGCGGCACTAGCTGTGCGTAACGGTCCCCAGGTAGATGCCGATAAGAAGACTGACGAGGTAAAAACCCATCTGAACTCCTACTGAGTCTGAATGTGACATTCTCCGTACAGTCCGGTCTGTTCGTCTGATACATCGCATGGCGGGCCTAGGGGGCGGTAAACGTCAGTCCCCTAATAGCGGTACAAGTCGTGTCGGAGTGAAGCCCAATACACCCTGAGATAACACTGGAAACCTACCAGTATATCTCGCTTGCCCTGGCCAGGGACTACTCGTGTAATGGCTCTCCTAGACACAGCGCGATGTCAACCCCCAATACCGGGAGAGACGAATCCTGTCTAACCGTCACTGCCTCCAAGTGCTTCGGGACTGCTCCCAACTACTACCTGTTTGCACGACTCAGTAGAGCCGTGGTAGGGTAGTAATCAAAGAACAGTGGGAACACACTCGAGGCGAAGTGACAGTGTCAAGTCAGCGGACTAAGCTGTACTCATGTCACCTGGGAACTGATAACTGACGATAGGTATAATACCAACCATCAGTTCCCGACGAGTCCTGTCCAGTGTACTCGAACCTAACGAGCACCCGCATACTATCTCAAGTACGACGTACCGACGGCTGTGGGACAGACCGTCTCCCGTGCTGGGATGAGAAGCGCATACGCTAGTCTACTCCGGAGTATCGATGCCCTATCTCGATACTCCCACGACTAGGGACGTGTATAAGGATGTGCTTGTAGATTACCCAGCCCCCACGAGTGTGATCGCCATCACAACGCCGGTAATCAAGCAAAGATCCTAAGGGCTCTACTAATGCGTATAGGTGGATAAATAAACACACATGTACACATTAAAGCAGAGACAAACCAAGTAGCATACTACTATATTGAGCAAGATTGTCTGTACAACTGTGAATATCCCAAGCTTCCATCAAGTAATATACATACTAGTATGATACAGTAATGGCCTCTAGGGCATATACACTAACAATCTCCCACTTGCACTAAGGCCATGTACTGGCGTATCGAAGACCTATCATCTCGATCAGCCGCTCGAACTGAGTCTGGGGTAAAGCCTTCGTGAATGGGTCCGCAGTGTTGTCCTTTGTTTCCACTCTCCGCACCTCGATCTCCTGTCGATCAATGATCTCCCTGATCAGGTGATACCGCCTTAAGATGTGTCTGGATTTCTGATGGGACCTTGGTTCCTTCGCTAAAGCTATAGCCCCATTGTTATCGCAATACAAAGGTATTGGGTCAACAATGGACGGAACCACCTGAAGTTCACTAATGAACTTCTTCATCCAGACCGTCTCTTTTGCGGCATCGCTTGCAGCAATGTATTCAGCCTCCATCGTCGAGTCTGCGACGGTATCCTGCTTGGAACTCCTCCAACATACCGCCCCTCCGTTGAGGGTAAACACAAAACCCAAGACAGACTTGCTATCATCTTTGTCACTCTGGAAGCTTGAATCGGTAAAGGACTCGACCCTGAGGTCTCCATTACCGTAAACCAGGAACATCTCCTTAGTCCTTCTCAGGTACTTGAGAATGTTCTTCACTGCTGTCCAGTGGTCCTCCCCTGGGTCTGACTGATACCGGCTTACCGCGCTCAACGCGTAAGCTACATCTGGTCTTGTACATAGCATCGCATACATTATAGATCCTACCGCCGAAGCGTAGGGTATAGTGCTCATGCGAACCCTCTCCTCGTCAGTCTTAGGAGACATCTTCTTGGAGAGGGTAATTCCGTGCAATGCGGGTATGCTACCGCGCTTGGAACCCTCCATACTAAATCTCTTTAGTACGGTCTCTATGTACCTGGACTGCGAAAGTCCCAATAGTCTCTTGGATCTATCTCTATAGATCTTGATCCCCAGAATGTACGAGGCATCACCCAAGTCCTTCATGTAGAACCTTTGTGACAAAAATAGCTTGACCGATTGTAGCATAGGAATATCATTTCCTATCAAAAGAATGTCGTCCACGTACAAGACTAGGAATACGACAGTTCGTCCTACAATCTTCTTATATACACAGGGTTCATCTTCGTTCTTGATGAAATCAAATTCCTTGATTGCCTCATCAAAACAGATGTTCCAGCTCCGCGATGCCTGCTTTAATCCATAAATGGATTTAAGCAACTTGCACACCTTTCCGCTGCTCCCACTGTCTACGAAACCTTCTGGTTGATCCATGTAAACGCACTCTTCCAAACAACCGTTTAGGAAAGCCGTTTTAACATCCATCTGCCAGATCTCATAGTCATGGAAGGCAGCAATGGCAAGTAGGATCCGAATGGATTTGAGCATAGCCACCGGAGAAAAAGTTTCGTCATAGTCCAAACCAGGTCTTTGACGGAAACCTTTTGCAACGAATCTAGCTTTATAGGTTTCCACCTGCCCATCTACACCAAGTTTCCTTTTGTAGATCCATTTGCATCCAACGGGTTTTACCCCAGGTGGAGCAATATCCAAGGTCCACACTTTATTGGCGTACATGGACTCCATTTCGGATTGCATTGCTTCCTGCCACTTATCAGAGTCCCTACTGATAATGGTCTGCCTGAAACTGGTAGGGTCATCTTCTTCCAAGATGCAATCCTCTCGATCCCCGTCTATGAGAAAACCGTAGTATCTCTCGGGCGGATGAGAAATCCTACCAGATCTGCGGAGTGGCTGAGGTTCGTTTGGGGTTATTGAATCTAGCGGTTCCTCCAAATTTTCTGTTAAAGCTTGTGTTTCTGGAATTTCATCCAGTTCTACCGTGCTGCCACTAATGTTTTTAACAAGAAATTCTTTTTCTAAAAATGTGGCATTTCTTGAAACAATTATCTTCTGTTCCTCTGCATGGTAGAATAGATACCCACTTGAATCTTTTGGGTATCCCACAAACTTACACAAAACTGCCCGTGCCTCAAGTTTGTCTGGGTTCTGCTTTTTGACATAAGCTGGGCAACCCCAAATCTTAATACGTTTAAGATACAAACTTTTACCACTCCATATTTCATACGGAGTCTTAGGCACGGATTTGGATGGAACTTGATTCAATAGATGTGCTGCAGTTTGAAGTGCATATCCCCAGAATGAAAGAGGTAACTCAGCACTACTCATCATGGAGCGAACCATATCCAATAGGGTACGATTCCTCCGCTCCGAAACACCGTTGTGCTATGGTGTATAAGGAGGAGTAAGCTGAGAGAGAATACCATTCTCTTTTAAGTAATCTATGAATTCTGTGCTTAAGTACTCCCCTCCCCTGTCAGACCGGAGGATCTTGATACTTTTGCCAGTCTGGTTCTCTACTTCGTTTCTGAATTCCTTGAATTTCTCAAAAGCTTCAGATTTGTGTTTCTTCAGATACACATATCCGAACCTAGAGAGATCGTCAGTGAATGTGATGAAGTACGAGAACCCACCCCTTGCATGTATAGACATCGGACCACATACATCACTATGTACGAGTCCCAAGAGCTCTGCTGCTCTTTCTCCATGTCCGGTGAACGGAGATTCGGTCATCTTTCCTTTGAGACAAGACTGACAAGTTTCATAAGATGAAAACTCGAACGTATCCAAGAGTCCATCTTTATGCAACTTACTCAGTCTTTTCTCTCCGATATGACCAAGTCTACAATGCCACAAGTAGGATTCATTCGTATCTGAATTCTTCCTCTTGCGTGTGTTTTGTATGTTGAGAACTGTATTCTGATTTAGAACGCAGATACCATTACACGGTGTACCCTCTGCAACCAGTACCTTTTCAAGGTAAATGTTCATGATATTCTTTTCAAGAACAAAGTTATATCTATCTTTATCGAGTAAAGAAACTGATATGATGTTGCAAACCATGGAGGGTACATAGTAGCAATCGTTCAAAATCATAGTCTTGCCATTTGGCAATACTAGGTGATTTCACCGACGGCTGCCGCATTAACTTGTGCTCCGTTCGCTACTCTTAGCGACATATCACCCGGTGCAACTTTCCTACTTTTTCTCAGTCCCTGTAATAAATTACAGATATGAGATCCTGATCCGGTATCAAGTACCCAGGAGGTAGGGCTGACCGTAAAACAGTTCTCAATTACAAGAACACCTGAAGTAGATGCAAAACCATGCTTCTTCTTCAACTGGGTATTCTGGAAATCCATACAATCCCCTTTCCCATTCTTATGACTGTTGTCACAAGTTAGAGCTGAACCAACTTTCCCCAGTCCCGAATAAGAATTCGGATCGGTCAAGCGATACATTTTATTATCTTGATTAGGGCGTGAAAAGGTTGCTGCCTGGAGAGAGAGAAAAGAAACACTCAGCGTATGCTCTTGCAAGATTTAGATTGGTTTATTAATTTATCTAACCAGGATGTCTCCCACTGTTTACTCAAATTCTTCTTAAAACCTTTAAAAGAAGAACTAGCCGGGATTTAATTCACGTCACAATACTTGCTTAACCTTTCAGCCAGGCCAATGTCGGTACTTCGAGGGAGGTTTTCCAACGCTTTCGCGAAGTTCCTTGGTTCAGAGAGGAAGTCGGTTGGAGTTGTAGAGCTTGTGATGGCTGGGTAAAGTCAGTCAAGTAATAATTGTAAGGCAAGTAAGATTCCGCCTAGGCTCGCATCAATCTTTGATCATCTCGTACTTGGTGTGGAGAGGAGGCCAGAGTGATGTTTCTGATGTTGGAGCTCGAGTGAGGGAAGGAGGAGAGGAGTTGGGAGAATAGAGAGATAGTGTTAGAGAGAGACAGAGGGGGAGAGAGTTACAGAGAGAGAGAGAGTATGAGAATTAGAGAGAGAGATCCGGAGAGAGTTAGAGAGGGAGACTGAGATGAGAGGGAGACAGAGTGGGGCGAAGGCAGAGGAGAGAGAGTGATCGAGAGAGAGAGAGAGTTAGAGAGAGTGAGAAATGAGAGAGAGGGAGTTGAGACAGAGAGAGAGTAATCGGGAGAGAGAGAATTAGAGAAGAAAACAGAGGAGGGAGAGGGTGAGAGGGTAGTGAGAGAGAGAGATAGAGGGAGTTCGAGAGGGAGGGGCAGAGACTGTGACGACGGCGGCGGCGGCGTCGACGATGGTGATGATGGGTCGATGATGGTGCAGGTGAGGAGAGCTCGTCGACGAGGTGCGGGCGACGGCGAGGCGACGAGGAGGGTTGGGGCGGTTGCGGTTGTCGTCGACGTCGGTGAGGAAAGGAGCAGGGGGAGGCGAGAGAGAGAGGAGGAAGAAAAGAAAGGAGGGGAGCGAGTGATTGAGGGTGTAGTGTAGAGGGGAGAGGGTCGTGGGGGTGAAACGTGCGCGTCGTGGGTAACGCTCGCGCGAGCGGGGGCGACGGCGGAGGCGAGGAGCGCGTGCGGAAGTTGGGGAAGTAGCCGTTGGAGAAATTTAGAGGAGATGAACAGTAGTGGAGGAAACGGGCGCGAGTTAGAGGCTGGGAAGTGGGGAAAGTGGGCTGAGGAAAATAGAGTGGGGCCGGGCCAAGCTTGAATTCCCTTAGGAAAATTTTGTGGGCTGCAGGGAAGGCTATTGGGCTGGGAAAAATAAGGAATTTAAGAAGAAAGTGGGCTGAGGAAAATAGAGTGGGGCCGGGCCGATAGAATAAAAGTTAAATAGAGAAGTTAAAGGGGATGAAAATTAAAGATAATTGAAGAGAAGGTTAAACAAAAATGAATGGGCTGGGCTGAATAATAAAAATATTAGGAAAGGAAATTTTAGTTAGGTTTAAGGTATGTAAAATAAAATAGATAAAATTATAAAGTAACAAAATACAGATTCTGTGTATAAAAAAGAGCTGGGTATTACATCATACCACCCTTACAAAAATTTCGTCCTCGAAATTTAAATAAACTATAAGTTATAAAAACATAAGCGAAAGCTATTATAATTGCAACTAACATATAGGGATTTACTAGGAATCCGGGGATTAAGAAACTTGAAGGTATAAACATGTAAGAACAGCATATAGAAGATAAGTTCTAAAATAGGCATAAGATAGGAATAACTATGAGGGCAATCTACAAGTACACGAGAATATGGATAACGATGGTGAACAAAATAATCAAGGCATGTTCAATAAAAACGAAACCCAAACAGGTGTACATACAAGTATATTAAAGGTAACACGACAGAAAAATAAATATAAGGTACAATCATTTATAATAGTAACCCTAGGCACAACACTCGAAATAAAATAACGACAATAAAGCAGTGAATTTTAGTCGGTAGGTTAAAACATTTTAGGAAAAAGTATCGATAGAATGGGTTTAAAATAATTTAGGAAACTTATAAAATGAAAATAAGAAAAATGGAACAGAAACATACGCGGTGTAAGGTTGCGCTACTGAAAAGGGAAATAATAATAATGCACTTAAAATACATAAAACGGAGAAATCAATAACACGTACTCTTTGATAAATTTAAAATAATGAAAACTAGATTTTGAATAATAATGTCTCTAAATATATTTGGGATAATAAAGAGATCACCAATATGAATAAGGCTAGCTAGGGTAGTGATTACCAGAGAGTGTGGCTCAATCAAAAGTCGGAGTGTGGCGGCTTTAGGCTGAATGCTACGGAGATTGGGATAGGGTCAGCACAGGAAGTAAGGATGAGCAACCAAGGAATACAAAAGGAAAAGTGTGGGGAAAAACAGTCGGTACACCATACGAATCAAAAATTTGAAGGGTTAATGAACTCAGACGTTTCCCAAGAATTGTTCTCCTCCCAGAAGGATCCCAAACGGGCACAGACGAGGGATGAAGGGTGGCCCATTCCAAGGATCGGGGTGTGGTACTTTCTAATCGAAACGGGGGTGAAAACTATACAACGAGTAGGAGTGGACAGTCAGGAAATCTCAGCAGAATAATAAATGGATATAGCAATAAACAAGTATTAAGCGAACCAATAATCAAAAAGGTTTAAGAATTCAGAAGATTCATTTCATTCAAGAAAATTTGAAACAAGACATTCTCAAAGGCGGAAAGTGGCCCTAAACTATACACATTTTTATTTGGCCAGAAAGACAGCATCAGAAGAAATTCCGTCAGTCGCGATTGTGGAGATTCAGTAGGTTGCGGTAGGCTCGTGCACTCAGGTAGGGACGTCCATTTCCATATCGTCTCGCCGGTATCTCTATTGGAAGTCCTTCCACCACAGGATCTTGAATTTCTGGTCCTTCTTCCTCGGATAGAGCTTCTTCATCGAGATCTGATTCCATGTGATCCTCTCCTTCTGGGTTCTCTTCCATGGGGTCTTCCTCCACTGGATTTTCTTCTATCGGACCTTCCTCGGGATCTTCCTCTATCGGGTTTTCTTCTATAGGGTTCTCTTCAGGATCTCCTTCTTCTTCGTCGGAATCAGCTATCACGTTAAACTCTGGGACGGCTGCTTCTTCGTCTTCTGAATCGTTGTTTCTAAGGTCGACCTGGGGACCATTGACCTCATCATCAGAACTCGTCAGCGTGTGATCTAAGGAAACGCATGACTGGGTATCCTCATCTAGATGCGGCGCTGCTCCAGGGTGGGCCATGACCTGAAAAGAGAAGTCATGATTAGACAGTGGAATGAATAAGGAAAATGGCCAAGTGTACGAAGTATCAAAAGATATGCGGTAGCAGGGGTTGTAAAATCAAGATTAAAATGTTATGCTACCGAATAATATGAACAAGGGAAATGACAAGAGAATGATACATATAACACGATTCAAATCTTATTGCATTCAACTAAAAGTTCAGCGGATACAAGGTTTCAAACGGAAAGAAACATTCATAAAATGACAATATTATTACTGAAAGTAGATAACATGAAAAATCATTCTTCGTCTGCTATAACAGTGCATTCTCGTCGCGTGAGTTGAATCCTGCGTTTGATCCGCCTTATCGTCGAAGTCCGAACTACACGGTAATCCTCACTTGGCAGAAGTGGGGAGTGTGGACGAGTTTCTTCCTTGCAGTTCTTTCCTTTCTGGACAGCCGTTGATGAGATGTTTGTTGGAACCGCAAATCAGACATTTCCCTTGGGCACGGCGGCAATCCTTCTGAAGGTGTCCTGGCCTCTTACAATATCCACAGCAAGGGTTCTTCTGATGCTTCTGTTGACGCTTCATCTTCTTCTCCTTTCCTCGCCCAATAGGGATCCCTCTATGATGGGAGACTCCCGCTGGGGTCTGACTCACCTGTCTTCTCAGCCCTTCAGCTTGTAAGTCGTTTGTTCGCTCCTGGGCTTCCTTTAAACCTCGTAGTACACTAAGGATCTCAACAGTCTGATTCTGGGGAGCGGATAAAGATGAAGAGTCGTTGGAAGACATGATCCTGAAACAACAATTTCGAGAATGATATGAGCCACACGTTAAATAAATCAAAATATGATATGGATAGGACAAGGATTCAAGAATATCAGAGATGATGAATTTTATTACAAGTGAAGAATCAACGGTATGATTTTAAGCAAACCATAGCGAGTAGATAGCTGAACACACGATATGAATATGGATCAAGATTGACAAGTTTACAATCCAGACCGAGTGATGTCTTAGATTGCCAATCTATACACGGAAAACTGCAATCTCAATCGATGCAAAACCTGGCTCTGATACCAACTAAACCATGTCACGCCCCGCTTCCCAAAATACGGAATACGAGGGGTAGACAAGGCCAGCCATGCTCCTACGGTCAAGGAAATGTCCTGCCGTAGTCACACTTCGGCTTCTAGTTTATCATGGTAAACAGTAAATAATGCGCAGGTAATGAGAAATGCAGTAACTGAAAGGAATAAAGTAAAGAACTGACCTGAAGTGGAACAAACGAATGCAACTCAGAATGGTGAGTCAAGAAGACTGTGGTGCACTGGTCCAGACTAAATCTTCTCCTCACACTGAGCATGCATACTCAGGTCGTCAGAGCGACACAATAGCAATATAATGTTTATAATCAAGTAACAGATCTAACAGTGGTAATAGATATGAATAACAGTAAATCAATGACAGCATGAATATGAATAAGCAGAGATCAATGCAGCGGAAAAATAAAGCAGTATAACAATATGTCACGAATGTCAAGACAGTATAGAAGGAGTGTAAATGACAGTAACCCTATCAGTCTCTAAGTCTCACTGCACAGGTCAATAAGCCTATCGTCAGTCCAAGTGTGAGAGTCAACCACTCGCGAGTGTCCTCCACCCAAGGGTAGAACCCAAGGGCAAGGGACCACGGGCCCAACATGTAACGAATGTATCACGGTGTCTATAGCACATACCCTGTAAATCTCCATATAACTCCCTAAATATATAAGCCGGCATGGGACTCCCGAGATTCTGTTGAATTCACACTTGAACTACCCCACACCCCGAGGTCTACATCAAACACTAACCATCAATCTAAATACTAATCGATCCGTGACAAGTCTGCGCGAGAATTGGAGGCAGGACCTCCATCAAGCACGTCCCGACTAATACCTAAAATAAATGGCAGTGTCGGATGCCTTATCTGTGACACCCGTGCAAGCGCTTCCATAAGTGTCCCATACCACCTATAGTCACACGTACACGCATCCCACAGACGTCGACAATGCAATAGAATAAAAGGGACACTGATTGTGCACAAATACGTATCACTTTCACTTAATCACGGATACACGAACACTGACGTACTTGCCACAATCACCACTAAAATCTAACACTGGGTAAATGCACGATGTCACTAGGTTATCACTATAATGATATAAGTATGATATGATGCATGAACAGTATAAGAAGCACAACTAAGGTATCATAAAACAACAGTCTATCACTTGCACGATTTATTATGAAACATATGTATATAATTTAGCGAAATGATAAACAGGTAGTAATTAATATGTTCAGTTAGTTATCCATCTAATTTGGTTTCGAGCCAATCGGGTTTCAGGATCATTAGTTATAACCATTTCATTTTAAGCGCACGCGGCTGGAAATCCGGTTTCAGAATCAGGAATCCATTTCGCAACGCATTTTAACCCCAGTTGGGATCATAATTTAGCGACGCTACAGTTGAATGAATTCTAGGGTTTTCAGTAAGGTTTTCAACGCAACAAACGGATCTTCAATCGCGTCTATACGTTAGGAGTTATAATCTGTTTAATATCAACATGTCAATTCTGATTCTGCTGGGACTGTTATGTGTCCCGATCTCCTAAATTACAGATTAAATAGTAAATGATAACGAAACAGGATGAAACTAATTTTTTTGTCTAGCTAACAGAGTTACCTACACTAAGCAGCGGAGTTCCGCAACCTACGAGTTAAGGATATCCTATGGTATCCATTGCGGAACAGCAAACACGACTGAAGTCGCTCTGGACTGCAGTCCAGAGTCGCACTCCGATCCGGCTATCGTCACAGTTTAAATACAGAATTGTCTGGAAACTGGTATAGGGTTAAAGTTCGTTGAGTTAGCTTCGATTTGAGCCCTCGAACGTACCATTCTAATATGTATATGATTTATGATGAATTTAACTATTTTCAGGTGCAACAGAATTTCAGTTTTACGATCAAACTTGGGGGTAGTTGTTTTGGTCATAAACGATCAAACTATCCAGCGAAACTTGCACACGTTATTCATCACAGCAAGGGCCCAAGTAATAAATTAAGTTCCGTCAATTTAGAGATGTATTTTCTTTGGGAACACGCACCGAACAGGTACGGCACAAAATCAGTTAAACTTGTAACTCTAATAATCTATGCATTTAATGATTTTAATTTAAGTAAAATAGCATGAAAGCAAGTAAAAACTTGCCTGGAGGCGCTCTGGCGATGCACGGCAGCGGCAACGACACACGCGCGGCACGGATGTGGAAAAACAGTCGTTGCGACGAAACCGGAGTTTGCGAGCCTTGGAATTACAACAACGTGGCCTCGAATCCTTGCTTTTGATTGGCTACGGCTTGCACTGAAAGACGTGGGTGGCGGTACTCGAAGCTCTGAGTTCGCAGAAGTGAGGCTGACGATGGTGGATGGGTCGTCGCGCAGTTCTGGGACGTGACCAGAGCAGGTGGAGGTAGCAAGGGATCTCGGTACGGGGCTTGGGTTAGTGACGAGCTGCGGTGCGGGCTGGGGTCGCGATGGTCGTGACGGGGAGCTCAACTTGGCTGCAGGAATTGGCCGGGGGCTGATGCTCGGCCACTTTGGACTTCGGACGAGGTGCATGCGACGTGCGGCGGCCGGTGCATGGAGGTTGGTTCAGAGAGGAAGTCGGTTGGAGTTGTAGAGCTTGTGATGGCTGGGTAGTGCTTGGTGTGGAGAGGAGGCCAGAGTGATGTTTCTGATGTTGGAGCTCGAGTGAGGGAAGGAGGAGAGGAGTTGGGAGAATAGAGAGATAGTGTTAGAGAGAGACAGAGGGGGAGAGAGTTACAGAGAGAGAGAGTATGAGAATTAGAGAGAGAGATCCGGAGAGAGTTAGAGAGGGAGACTGAGATGAGAGGGAGACAGAGTGGGGCGAAGGCAGAGGAGAGAGAGTGATCGAGAGAGAGAGAGAGTTAGAGAGAGTGAGAAATGAGAGAGAGGGAGTTGAGACAGAGAGAGAGTAATCGGGAGAGAGAGAATTAGAGAAGAAAACAGAGGAGGGAGAGGGTGAGAGGGTAGTGAGAGAGAGAGATAGAGGGAGTTCGAGAGGGAGGGGCAGAGACTGTGACGACGGCGGCGACGGCGTCGACGATGGTGATGATGGGTCGATGATGGTGCAGGTGAGGAGAGCTCGTCGACGAGGTGCGGGCGACGGCAAGGTGACGAGGAGGGTTGGGGCGGTTGCGGTTGTCGTCGACGTCGGTGAGGAAAGGAGCAGGGGGAGGCGAGAGAGAGAGGAGGAAGAAAAGAAAGGAGGGGAGCGAGTGATTGAGGGTGTAGTGTAGAGGGGAGAGGGTCATGGGGGTGAAACGTGCGCGTCGTGGGTAACGCTCGCGCGAGCGGGGGCGACGGCGGAGGCGAGGAGCGCGCGCGGAAGTTGGGGAAGTAGCCGTTGGAGAAATTTAGAGGAGATGAACAGTAGTGGAGGAAACGGGCGCGAGTTAGAGGCTGGGAAGTGGGGAAAGTGGGCTGAGGAAAATAGAGTGGGGCCGGGCCAAGCTTGAATTCCCTTAGGAAAATTTTGTGGGCTGCAGGGAAGGCTATTGGGCTGGGAAAAATAAGGAATTTAAGAAGAAAGTGGGCTGAGGAAAATAGAGTGGGGCCGGGCCGATAGAATAAAAGTTAAATAGAGAAGTTAAAGGGGATGAAAATTAAAGATAATTGAAGAGAAGGTTAAACAAAAATGAATGGGCTGGGCTGAATAATAAAAATATTAGGAAAGGAAATTTTAGTTAGGTTTAAGGTATGTAAAATAAAATAGATAAAATTATAAAGTAACAAAATACAGATTCTGTGTATAAAAAAGAGCTGGGTATTACAAGAGGTCACTCCCTGTGAAGGGATCTCGGCTCTTTCCTCGTCGAGTGAGGTGCTGGGCATTCGTAAGATGAATACCTCGATGCAAAGCAAGAATAATCGACTATGGTGAAGTTATTACCCTGACGCAAACCTTTTGTCCAAGGGGTCACTCCCGATGAGGGGATCTCGGCCCTTGCCTCGTCGATTGAGGTGCTGGGCATTCATAACCGAATACCTCGATGCAAAACAAAAAAAGATGAACGTCCTTGTAATAACAGCTTTTTTTTTTAAAAAACTTGTTCCAACAACGTCTTTTAGGTTTATTTTCTTGCATTAGTTCTTTTAATGCGTCCCATCATTTAAATCCTACCATTGCAGAAAACAACCAAAATATGACGTACGCTTATGCCATTCGCATTCGCCACGGGGTCCCGTCATCACCCGTTAGGTTACTTAACTAACGACAGAGCGGGGGCTGGGCTAGCGCGGCTGTAAAACATAAGCAACGCCTAAATATAAAGCAATGATAGACATTACAGATCACAGATGAATACATTGGATATACTAGGAATCCGCAATCCGTTCGAGCCTGCAACGAAAAGCGGATTACACGGTCGCGGTGAATAGCCAAAACCCCACCCAAGACCCCTACGGGTGCGGCAAACTACCCGCCAAGTACCCGGCAGTTTGTGCACCCCTCCATGGGTCTATCCTAGGAGCATAAACAGTAAAAAGAATTATACAATGACGGCTACAACCCCGACCCGGTTGTGCGGCCATACAAATAATATTACATCAATTTACAAATTTATTACATGAATGAAAGAAAAAAGAAACTCTCATCTCACATCCACCCCGGCTATTCATCCGCGACAATCCAACGAGTTCATATACACAAACCATCAACAACAATCACAGATCACAGATATGTATAACCCCGACTAATCGACATATAGCGATTAGCCGACGTTCAATACATAAGAACATCACAGATATAACCAACATAGTCAAAGTGTAGTGAAGTTCGGAAAAAATACGGAATTATAGGCCCCCAAAAACAAATTTCTATTCTGGAAAATCTGGGCACATATAATATATCTCAAAAATCCTAAAACCAATACTGAGATACACTGCACCAAAATCGAGGCAGAGAGGAGACAATACGGCCGCGGATCCGCGGCGACATAGCTTGCTGTCGCCGCGGAAACGCGCTCGTTTGGTCAGATCTCTGGCTCGTTTTTGGTGGTTATCTTTAGAAAACCCTGAGATGATTTTAGGTGCATGACAAATTTTGTTTTGACCAGAAAAATTTTTAACAGAAACTCAGGTTTTCGCAACTTGGTTTTATCGATTTTTCCGTTTCGAACTTCGATACACTTCACTACCAAGCTAGTTTATGTTTAGTTAGTATGTGATACCACTGTTAGGTCCACGTTACCTCTCCCGGTACTTTCGGGGATGCGGAAACGGTAAAACAAAAATTTTCTAAACTTTGTAACATGGACCGTAAAAGCCGGATCTTTGCTAAACTAAACTAGCATACTTGCAAAGAAGAGTTAACTACTCGGCAAAGTGGTTATACCTCAACTTGAACTCCTTCTCTTCTTGTTGTTCTTCTTCTTTCTTGCTCTTTGTAGTAGCTTGAATGGCTTCCCCTCCTCGTCTCCTCTTTGCCGAAGATAGATCCACCTGAGGGCTTCATCCTTGGGCTCCTTTCTCGATCTTGAGAGAACTAAGGTATTCGGCTTGCTAGACCTTCTACCTTAGAGTGAGTAGAGTGTGCTTTGGGGTGTTATATATTCAAGGAGATGATTCTCAACACATGAGATTTGCTCTCCTTGAACAAGAGGAGGAAGAAGATGAAGTGAGGAGAGAGAATCAATATGATAGAATGAGCTATTTTCCTCTTGCAACCATAACAAAAGGAAAAAGATTTATCTAATTAATAATAATAAATCAAAATGAAATAGTTGATGGTTGTATTGTGAATGACCACCATCATCACTTTAATAAATGGATGTAAGCTAGAATCAAGGAGTATCCTTGCAAAGCAATGATGATGGTCAACATTCAACCATGGTCAACAAGTCAACCATGGTCAACAAGTCAACAAAATCAACCATAACATTATTTCATTTAATTACTATTATTAATTGATATTTCAAAAATCCATTAGGGTTTGGAAAAAGACGACTGTTAACTGTGCATACGCACCCGTTCCGAAACCCTAATGAAAGACCTCATCCTCCGCCTCAAGCAACTGTGCATACACACCTGCATTCTCGTTCCGAGGAACAAGAATACTGAGAGATAAAAGCAACCCCAAAACATATACCAGTATCTGGCTCAAACCAGAGCCTGCCAGTATAATCCGTCCGGACTCCAAACGTGCACAAGTGCGCGGATGAGAACGAACCCTGCCGCAAAACCATGCGACCTCTACCCTGTTTTTCCCAGAGGCGAATACCCTCTGTGTGGGACTCTAAAGACTCGACACTACGCTGGCAGTGGGTTTAACCACAGACCGCAAGCGGCACTAGCTGTGCATAACGGTCCCCAGGTAGATGCCGATAAGAAGACTGACGAGGTAAAAACCCATCTGAACTCCTACTGAGTCTGAATGTGACATTCTCCGTACAGTCCGGTCTGTTCGTCTGATACATCGCATGGCGGGCCTAGGGGGGCGGTAAACGTCAGTCCCCTAATAGCGGTACAAGTCGTGTCGGAGTGAAGCCCAATACACTCTGAGATAACACTGGAAACCTACCAGTATATCTCGCTTGCCCTGGCCAGGGACTACTCGTGTAATGGCTCTCCTAGACACAGCGCGATGTCAACCCCCAATACCGGGAGAGACGAATCCTGTCTAACCTTCACTGCCTCCAAGTGCTTCGGGACTGCTCCTAACTACTACCTGTTTGCACGACTCAGTAGAGCCGTGGTAGGGTAGTAATCAAAGAACAGTGGGAACACACTCGAGGCGAAGTGACAGTGTCAATTCAGCGGACTAAGCTGTACTCATGTCACCTGGGAACTGATAACTGGCGATAGGTATAATACCAACCATCAGTTCCCGACGAGTCCTGTCCAGTGTACTCGTAACCTAACGAGCACCCGCATACTATCTCAAGTACGACGTACCGACGGCTGTGGGACAGACCGTCTCCCGTGCTGGGATGAGAAGCGCATACGCTAGTCTACTCCGGAGTATCGATGCCCTATCTCGATACTCCCATGACTAGGGACGTGTATAAGGATGTGCTTGTAGATTACCCAGCCCCCACGAGTGTGATCGCCATCACAACGCCGGTAATCAAGCAAAGATCCTAAGGGCTCTACTAATGCGTATAGGTGGATAAATAAACACACATGTACACATTAAAGCAGAGACAAACCAAGTAGCATACTACTATATTGAGCAAGATTGTCTGTATAACTGTGAATATCCCAAGCTTCCATCAAGTAATATACATACTAGTATGATACAGTAATGGCCTCTAGGGCATATACACTAACACCAATAACTTACTCCCACTCATCATCTGAACAACCATACAAATGTAAGAATCAAACCTGGTAAATACATACCCTAGAGCGAGGGCTAATTGGGAAATCAGTTTTCTTTTAACAATACACAGTGAAATTGAAACATGTAAATGTTTCGAAGGGGTATCTGGGTATTCTTAGTAATTCCTCTTCCATTGTCAGATTCACAACTGTAACTGTATATTTATTTGCCATCTCTCCAAATCCCTTTATTTGTCTTTAGTCTTTACCTTCTGTACACCACCGTTAGGCTTAATGGTTTTCTTCCTTTCCTACCGTTCGGCACCAGCCTATGGTTTGGAAGAAGACTATCCAATAAGCGTAATAGGTGTACTGTCCTAATCCTAGGAGCACTCGCAATGCGAGAGAAGGTAAAGACAAAAGACAACTGAATAAATCTTATTCCTATTTCTCCTGAACCAGAATCCATTCCCGAACGGGAACAAGTTCCTTCGAGTTCATATATAACCATACGATGGAGTATCCAATAAACTATGGATCATCGTAGTGATACGGGGTGTTCCGGAGAAATACAAAGGTGAAGCAGGAGTGGCGATGAAATACTTGGTTTGGTCGTGAATAGCAGTCGCAATTTACTTTGCCCTCTTACTAATCCCTTTATTTGTCTTTACTCAATACCTTCTGTACACCTTTTAGGCTAAATGGTTTTCTTCATTCCTCACCGTTCGGCACCTGCCTATGGTTTGGAAGAAGACTATCCAATTAGCATAATAGGTGTACCGTGCTAATCCAAGGAGCACTCGCTACCTGAGAGAATGTAAAAGGAAAATCCAAGGAGCACTCGCTACATTCTCTCGCAATGCGAGAGAAGGTAGAGACAATTGAATAGTCCTATTCATTTTCTCCAGAACCAGAAACCATCCTCGGATCTGGAACAAGTTCCTTCGAGTTCGTATATAACCATACGATGGTTTTATCCAATGGAAGTGGATGTTCTTAGTAATACGGGGTGTTCTGGAGAAAAAGGTAAAAGTAGGAGTGGCAATGAGGTATGCAACTCTGACAATCCAAAAGCCAGTGTTATAAGAAGGTTCGGTCAACTTGGTCACTGAGTCATAGTCTAGGGTCGGGCCATGGTCGCTGCCAAAGAGAGAGAGAAAAGAAACACTCTGCGTGCACTCTAACCTAGATCAGAATGGTTACCAATTTATCTAATCAGGAAACCTCCCACTGTATCCACAAATTCTCCTCTAAACCTGAAAGAAGAATTAGTCGAGATCATCCGAGGAGTAAACCAACTCATCAGTGGGAATCGGGATCCAACTATCATCGGATGATAACGTGATGGAATCCACTCACGTTATCACACTCCAGAAGGTATACGCATATCTGGCAAGTTTCAGTTTCTTTAGAAACTCCCGATGTGATTTTTACCCCTAGGACCCAAGTGACCTTGACGAATAATCAACAAATAAAAAGGTCCTAGTCAAGTTCAACCTGTCATTATCATGATTGCGTTAAACCCCCCCGTACGACCCTTGACGAGTAATCAACAAAGTCGTACAACTGTCCTAACCAATCCACATATCCATACGATAGAAAAGCATTACAGAGCTACCGCACACTATGCCTCGGCAAATAACAACGACAAACGCAGCGCGAATACTAAGCAATACTAATCTGAAATGACGGAGGGCTATGGCTGGTTTTTGGCGAAAAACATTTAACGTAATGAACTTGATATCGTTGAAGGAACCGGATAGCTTTTTATAAAAATATAGTGGCGAAAACTTTTGCTAAAGAGGTCACTCCCGGTGAAGGGATCTCGGCTCTTTCCCCGTAGAATGAGGTGCAGGATATTCCAACTGAATACCTTGCAAAGCAAAAAGTAATCGACTATAGTGAAGTTATTACCCTGACGCAAACTTCTGTCCAAGGGGTCACTCCCAGTGAAAGGATCTCCGCCCTTGCCTCGTCGACTGAGGTGCTGGATATTCATAACCGAATACCACTGTGCAAAACAAAAGAGAACGTCCTTGCAATATCAGCTTTTTTGAAAAATGTTCCAATAACATCAAACAGGATTGTGTAGCTTGCATTGATCCGAATTAATGCAGTCCCATCAATTGATCACACCAATAAAGAACGAAAATACGATGTACGTATATGCCATCCGCATTCGCCACTGGGTCCCGTCATCACCCGTTAGGTTACTTAACTAACGACAGAGCGGGGACTGGACTAGCGCGGGTGTAACACATATATAACATCTACTTGTATGTATATCAATATATAATAATCGCTCAAGGCGTGATAAATGCAATATCACAGAAATGTAATAAGCATCACAGAATAATACAGATAATCTGGGATCCCCGGGTTTCATAGAGCCGCTACTGAAACCCGACGTTCCCCTGGTCGTGTGGATAGCCTGTGCAATGAAATCCTAGACCCCTACGGGCGCGGCAAGTTACCCGCCAAAACCTGAAGCGAGGCAGCCCCTTCAACAAAGTGAATGGACCACCCAGCACTTCACGGAATCCGGTAACTTGTACACCCCTCCTTGGGTCAACCTATACCCCATACGAGTGTGGCGAATAGCCCGCCAATTCTAGAGTAAAGCCTCCTTCATCTCAAAGCCATGAGATGTGGGCTCGTTGCCCTCTAGAACCCGGCTATCCGTGCACCCCACCTTGGGGTAATCCTAGTACAGAAAGTAAAATATATACAACGGGTACATCGACCTCATCCCGGTCGTGCCCCGGACGTCTTTTCGAGGCCAAAATGTAGAAACGAAAACATTTTCTTAACTTGAAACCGGCTCTATCGTATGTTTAAATCCCGGATCGAACCATTAGCCTACAACTAGCTATCTAGAGAAGAGTTGGAAAGGCTATACCGATCGATCCGTATCGTTCGGTCTTTGGCCACCATCCCAAGCTCCTCGCGGCATCTCCGATCTCGATCTCCTCATCAGAAAAGGGCACCACATCATCGAGTCTTTTTAAGGGCTCCCGCTTCGTCCGAAGCAACTCGGGCACGAAGTTCGCTAGTCGACGTGTCCAAGGTGAAGTAGAGAATGTGTGTGACTACTTTGTCTCTTGAGGATTTTGTGGATGCCATTAGTGAGGAGATAGTGAGCTCAAGAAAGAAGAGGAAGAAGAAGAAGTTTCCTTTTCTTTTTCTTATGTGTTGGAATGATAATATTGAGAGCAAGCATAAAAAATACAAAAGCTAACCCACCATCATATGGCTGCCCTTCTCTCTCCTCTTATCATTTCATCACACAAATCAATCACATAATGTGACACATGCACAAAGAAAGAGACCATGAGTCACCACTTGTGCATATGTCACAATTAATGCTCTTAATCATGATTTTGAGCTCATTATTTCCTTACGCAAACATTAATCCAAATGTTTGCAACAATAAAAAAAGAATGGCATCTACTAAAGTAAACTCGTGACGGATCACAAGAGTACCCCTCACCTGTATATACATACCTGCATCCGCATTCCGACCGAATGCGAATGCGATGAGACAAAAGTAATCCAACAAATCTAATACTAGGATCGGGATTAAACCAAAGCCCACTAGTATGATCCGCCCGATCATGATCCGTGCACTACTGCACGTATATGATCGGACCCTGCCATATATCATACGGCCTCTACAACGTTTCGCCCGAAACTTGAGAAACTGTCTGTGGGGGACTCTAAAGACTCGTCAATACTTTGGCTGTGGATTCAACCACTAGCACGTCAGTGGTACTAGCCGTACGTAACGGGCTACCAGGTATTGACCAAAAGAAAGGTCGATGAGCGAACTCATCCTGACACCCTACTGAACATGTCAGTGACAATATCCGTACAGTCCGGTCCTTTCATCTATGAGCATCGCATGGCGGGCCTAGGGGGTTGGTACAAGTCAGACCCCCAAAAGCGGTACAAATCGTGTCGGAGTGTAGCCCAGAACACCCTAAGATACTACTGGAATACCTACCAGTAAATCTCCTGCCTTGGCCAAGTACTTCGTATCATGGCTCTCCTAGACACAGCGCGATCTCACCCCCAATACCAGGAGAGACGAAACCCATGCTGATCTGCTCACTGCCTCCATGTGGCTCGGGACTGTACCCAACTAAAACCTGTTTGCACGACTCCTTTGAGCCGTGGTAGGGTAGTAATCAAACCACAGTGGGAACTCACACGAGACAAATGACGATCTCAGGTCGATGAACTAACCTGTACACATGTCACCAGGGAACTGCTATCTGACGTCAGGTATAATACCTACTAGCATGTTCCCGGCGAGTCATGTCCGGTGTACTCATAACCCAATGAGCACCTGCATATATCTTAGATGAACCAACTAACACCAATGACTTGTGAGACCAGCCACCGCCTCTCATCGAGGTCTCGACTGTATACACTAGTCTACTAATGGAGTATCGATGTCCAGTCTCGAAACTCCCACGACTAGTGACCACTTTAAGGATGTGCTTATAGACTACCCAACTCTCACGTATATGATCGCCATCATACTGCTGGTAGTCAAGCAAGAATCCTAAGGGCTCTATCAACATGTAATAACGACCTGTAAGGTCACCTAAAGAAGTACACGATGATAAAGACAAACCATGGTAGCATACTATTCTCTATCAACGTGTAATAATGAACTACAATGTCACTTAAAGCATGTACACGATGATAAAGACAAACCAGATAGTATACAAACCTCTCGAGTAAGACTTTCCTACCGGTATAGGTCCTCCCTCAATCATTGCAATCACTTGCCTGCGATCCAATATTTGACTCTGAGGGCACTATATCCAACAAGGTCATCCCTCAATCATTGCGATCACGTGCCTGCGATCCAATAATTGACTTGAAGGCACTATTGCCAACAATCTCCCACTTGCACTTAAGGCAAATTATTGCGGTGTCGCATACTCACAGCCCGTGTGATACCGAACACCCAATTTCTCTACTAATCAGTTTCACGAAGCTCATTTGTAAAACTATTGCGTTCGAGAAATAGCCTCAGTGAGTGGATCCGCTCCAATGTTTCTTTCTGTCTCTCTCTTTATCTCAAGTTTGCGGAGAAAACCATTTCCCGAAATGAGCAATACCTGTCTTAGAATATGCCTGGATATCTGATGGGATCCAGTTCACAAATGAACTCCAAATCCAGAAAACTTCTTAGACTGTATCGTCAACTGAATTTAATCAGTATCCTGCGTCATGCCTCCCTCAGTATCCTCTTGGAACACCTGTCCAAACAACTGCCCTTCATCAAGAGGGAAAACTATAACTCTGATAGTCACTCTATCATCCAGGTCACCTTGGAAGCCTGGAATGATAAGCGTCTCTCGAAGGAGGCTGCCGTTACCAAATCCATAGAACATTCACTTATGTTCATAAACTGCTTCCGAACGTTTCTCCAGGATTTGATTAATATATAAACTTATTGCTACTAGTGCAAAAACAATATCTGGTGTGGTACTTGACATCTCTTGATTGACTCAATTGCCTAAGCAAGTGATATACCATCCCTCTCCCTTTTAGTCTATAAGACACCTTTAAAGAGGGTAACTCCATCACCTGCAGGTACACTACCATGTCAAGAGTCATCCGTTCTAAAACACCTTTAGAATAGTGTCAAAGTACCCAGATTGGGAAACTACCCAAATCTAGATCTAAAACCATAGATCCAGTAACCAGAATGCATGATATAATATACATATTCTATGTGGAGAAACAACTGTGTGACAACCATAGTACAACCGATCGTAGTGTAGGAATTTCACTTCCTACAAAGTGTATGTCATCCAAATGCCAGGACATCACACCATACTACCTTCTTAACAGATCCATCTCCTATTCTGATGAAGTCAAAGCCCATGATTGTCACATCAAAAATAAATGATCTATCTCCTCTATACCTGCTTTAGTCTATAAATAGGCACAAGCTACTTGTCTACTATGCTTCCACTGCTCTCACTGACTATATCAACCCTCTGGTAGAGTCATATACACGTACACTTCTAAAGCTAGTTTAGAACGACGCTATACCCATCCTCCTGCCGGGTCTCATAGTCTAGAACAGCAGTAATGAAAAGTCTGGGTAAACAAGAACCTCCCTGTCACCGTCTTTGAGGATACCGAAGTACCTCTCGGGCGCCTGAAGTTACCCACCATATCTGCGGAGTGGCTAATGGAGTGTCAAACCCGATTGAATTTTTAGGTTCTATTTAAATTTTCAGTAATCGTTTGTGGTTCTGGAATAACTTCCAGTTCTACCATACTCCCATTACTGTTTTCTGAAAAAATCCATTTTACTAAAACTATGGCGAGTCAAGAACAATATCACTATTGATCTTTCAGACGGTAGAAAGTTAACCCTCGTCATAACCCAGGATAACCCACAAACTACCATTACAGAAACGTGTCTTGAGTTATCCAGAGTCTGGTTTTAAGCATAAGCCGGACAACTCCATATACCTTAACATCGTTTAAGATATGAACCATTCTATATACAATATAGAAACAGAGGCACTAATTTAATTGGAACCAGATTCAAATCATGCAGCTGTCTCCAGTGCATGTCAACTAAATGGAGAGAGGCCGATCAGCATTACTCAATTAGGAGTGCATCCAGATATGAGTAACCTGAAAGAGAAATAAGTTCTCAAAACCATTACTATCAACTGAATACTAAACACAAGTATCTACATCTTCGATCACTTTGAAGAATCTCAATACTTGCAACACATAGTTCTCTACTTTATTCTTGTACCTATAACTTCTTAAAACTTTGACCTTATATTTCTACGAAACACTTGTCTAAAACTGGAGAAGTCACAAGTAAACAGAATATAGTACGAGCACCAATACCTCTGTCCTAATGGCCACTGGACAACATACAATACTTTGTATAAGTCCCCTGAGTTGAATAACTCAAACCTGTGCGTCGTGGGTTAAAAACTGTACTATGGTTAAGAAGAATTATACCGCTGTTTAATGCTCCTTACCCAATCATCAACTGATATAGGTAAATGTCATGGACATAATTTCAAAAATTTATATCTCACTTTATAAAATAAATGTACAGATATATCAGTTTGAAATTTGTACATAACAACGGATATTCAAAACCAGATATTTGTCGTCAGCCAAAACCCCAGGTGATTTCCTCAAATATCACCAATTACAACGGATTCCGATATAAAGAGAATAAAATCACCTAATTCCCAATAACTTACTCATACTCATCATCTGTAAAACCATATAGATGTGAGAATCAAAGCTGGTAAATACATACCCTGGAGTAAGGATCTTATTGGGAAACCAGTTTTCAATTAACAACGCATAGTGAAACTGAAACATGAAAATGTTTCGAAGGGGTAACCGGGTATTCCTAGTAATGCCTTTTCCATTATCCAGATTCATGATCGTGACCGTATATTTCCTTGCTATCTCTCCAAATCCCTTTATTTGTCTTTACTCATTACCTTCTGTACACCACTCTTAGGCTAAATGGTTTTCTTCCTTCCCTACCGTTCGGCACCAGCCTATGGTTTGGAAGAAGGCTATCCAATAAGCGTAATAAGTGTACTCTCCTAATCCTAGGAGCTCTCGCAACCTGAGAGAATGTAAAGATAAAAGAAAACTGAATAATCCTTATTCTATTTCTCCTAAACAAGAATCCATTCTCGAACTGGAACAAGTTCTTTCGAGTTTGTATGTAACTATACGATGGATTATCCAATAAATGTGGATCTTCGTAGTGATATGGGATGTTCTAGAGAAATTCAATGGTGAAGTAGGAGTGGCGATGATATATGCGGTTTCGTCATGAATGATAGCAGTCGCAATTTACTTTTCCCTCTTTCTAATCCCTTTATTTGTCTTTACTTATTACCTTTTGTACACCACACTTAGGCTAATTGGTTTTCTTCCTTCCCTACCTTTCGGCACCTGCCTATGGTTTGGAAGAAGACTATCCAATAAGCGCAATAGGTATACCCTCTCCTAATCTTAAGAGCCCTCACAACCTTAGAGAAGGTAAAAGGAAAAGACAACTGAATAGTCCTATTCAATTTCTCCCGAACTAGAAACCATTCTCGAATCTGAAATAAGTTTCTTAGATTTCGTATGTAACTATACGATGGTCATATCCAATAAATGTGGATCTTCGTAGTGATACGGAATGTTCCGGAGAAATGCAAAGGGTAAAAGTAGGAGTGGCAATGAAGTATGAAACTCTGACAATCCAAAATCCAATGTGTTTTAAGAAGGTTCGGTTAACTTGGTTACTGAGTTCTAGTCTAGGGTCGGGACATGGTCGCTGCCAAAAAGAGAGACAAAAGAAACACTCAGTGTGCACTCTAATCTAGATCAGAATGATCAATCACTTTATCTAATCAGGATGTCTTCTACTGTATCCTCAAATTCTCCTCCAAACCCAAAAGAAGAATTAGTCGAGATCATCTAAAATCATCCGAGGAGTAAACCAACTCATCAGTGGGAATCGGGATCCAACTATCATCGCATGATAACTTGATGGAATCCGCTCAAGTTATCATACTCCAGAAAGTATGCGTATGCCTGGCAAGTTTCCTGTATGTTTGAAACTCCCGATGTGATTTTTACCCTATGCTCTTATGACCTTGACGAAGGTCAACAAATCATAAGTCACATGTCAAGTTCTACCCATCATTGTCCAGGTTAATTTGAACCCACCCGTACATACCTTTGACGAAGGCCAACAAAACAGTAAGACTGTCCCAAACCAACGCTTCTATCTATACAACAGAAAGGTAACAAACAGCTACCATACATTATGCCTTGATGAAGGTCAACAAACATAGCATGAATACTAAGTGCTACCCATCTGAAAAGACGGAGGGCTATGAATGGTTTTTGGCGAAAAACCTTTAACATAATGAACTTGATATCGTTGAAGGAATCGGATAGGTTTTTACAAATATATAGTGGCGAAAACCTTTGCTAAATAAGTCATTCCCGGTGAAGGGATCTCGGCTCTTTCCTCATCGAATGAGGTGCAGGGTATTCCCACTGAATACCAAGATGCAAAGAAAAAAAGTAATCGACTATAGTGAATTTATTACCCTGACGCAAACTTCTGCCCACGAAGTCACTCCCAGTGAAAGGATCTCGGCTCTTGCCTCGTCGAAGGTGCTGAATATTCATAACCGAATACCGTTGTGCAAAACAAAAGAAAACGTCCTTATAATAACAGCTTTTTAAAAATTTGTTCTAAGAACATCGAATAGGCCTTTCTTCCCTGCGTTGATCAGAATCAACGCAGTCCCATCAATTAATCACACCACAAAAGAACGAAAATATGATGTATGCATATGCCATCCGCATTCGCCACTGGGCCCCGTCATCACCCGTTAGGTTACTTAACTAACGACAGAGTGGGGGCTGGACTAGCGCGGATGCAAAACATATACAACATCTACTAGTGTGTGTATATATATATATATAGCAATATATAACAATCTCTCCAGGCTTGATATATGCAACATCACAGATAAGCGATAAGCATCACAGAACAATACAGATAATCTGGGAGCCCCGGGTTTCTTTTGAGCCGCAAGTGAAACCTGATGTTCCCCGGGTCGTGTGGATAGCATATGCAATAAAAACCTAGACCCCTACGAGCGCGACAAGTTACCTGCCAAAACCAGAAGTGAGGCGGCCCCCTTCATCAAAGTGAATGGGTCACCCAGCACTTCACGGAATCTAGTAATTTGAGCATCCCTCCTTGGGTCAACCTGTACACCCTATGAGTGCGGCGAATAGCCCGCCAATTCTAGAGTGAGGCCCCCTCCGTCTCAACGCCATGAGATGCGGGCCCGTTGCCCTCCAGAACCCGGCTATCCGTGCACTCCATCGCGGGGTAATCCTAGTACAGAAGAGAAAATATGTACAACGGTGACATCGACCTCAACCCGGTCGTACCCCAAATAAATAATATACAAGCAGGCAGTGACGGCCGTCCACATGTCGGACGCTCGTCCCGCGATATCAAAAGTACAAATGAAACTAAATTGTACTAACATTGCACCCAAGCTATCCACCACGACAATCTAGCCAACAAACACAGCACCACACAGAACATCAACGTGAACGTCACGTTCGCAAACCCGTCTAAAAGAACTATAGCAATTAGATAAGTTGTACCGCTCTAATGACATTCACGGTCCCAGATAGTAATACATGTACTGTAAAACTTTAAACAGTATTAGAAATATCGACTTCGAAACACCCCGAATAGCCCCCAAACTTTTAGATAAAACCATATCCAAACTGGGCTAAACAAGCAATACCACCGAACCAATATTCCAGAGACTAGATTGCACCCAAAATCCCAAACCCAAAGTCTAATTCAAGACCGGCCAGGCTGGAATTTTTCCTCATGTGGCCGGGTCAATACGGGTGGAATGGGTTCATATTTAGGGAGTGTTCTAGTTGTCATCAGAGTATTCTTCTGCTGTTGCTTAAATATTTTTAGAAGACTCGGAAAAATTTGACAGAGAATGGAATATGAGTTGGTATTGTTTCGGAGCTATTTCGGTTTCGATACTTTAACATCGTCTAAACAAACTAGTATGCGGTTAATGGGTTGGCTCTGATACCATGTTGGGTTACACCAGCACCCCGGCCATCAATCCGTGGCCAAATATGGAACAAAAACTTTCAGAAACCGGCGATAACGGAACTCTAATTGACGGATCGTACCATTAACCCTATACTAGCTATATGAAAAGGAGTTTAGAGAGGTTATACCGAACGATCCATGTCCTTCGGTCTTCAACCTTTGTCTCAAGATCCTCACGGCTTCCTCGGTCATATTTGATCTCCGGTCTCCCCTCATCTAAGGAGATCCACGTCGAGGGTTAGTAATACGGGCTCCAACCTCAAAACCGAAGCAACTCGGGTATCTAGTTTGCTAGCCTAGATAACCAAGATTGTGATTACTTTGTCTCAATACACCCAAGGATTCTCAACTCATGAGAGCGTTTGGGTGGAGGTTGAAGAAGATGCCATGAGGTGAAGAAAGTGTGAGCTCATGAGAAAAAGGCAAGTGAAGAAAGTGTCTGCCTTTTTCTTTTGTTGTTTTTGGCTAAGTCTTTTGTGTGCGTTATTTTGTGAGAATTGGCAACTCAAGAAAAGCAACTCTCCAAAAAGGATCTTCCATCCTCACATCCAAATATCTCACACAAAATATCTTTGCCAAAAAAAAAAAAAACATGTTACCATGAATCATCTCATGACTCATAGCCATGAGTCACCAAGTGCATGCACTCATACTTTCCACCTAATAAACATTAACCTAAATGTTTAATGAAAAGAAATGGCAACTCTAAAGTAATCTCGTAACGAATTATAAGAATACCCCCCATTCGTATATACATACCCGCATCCGTATTCTGACCGAATACGAATACAACGAGACGAAAATAATCTAACAATATAATACTAGGATCCGGCTTAAACCAAAGCCCACTAGTATTATCCGTCCGATCATTATCCGTGTACAAGTGCATGTATACGATCGAACCCTGCCATAAAACCATACGGCCTCTACAACGTTTCGCCCGAAGCAGGGAAACCCTCTGTGTGGGACTCTGAAGACTCGTCAATACGCTAGCAGTGGGTTTAACCACAAGCACGTCAGCAACGCTAGTTGTACGTAACGGCTACCTAGGTATTGAGCGAAAGGGAGGCCGATGAGCAAACTCATCATGAAACTCTGCTGAGCCTGACAGTGACAATATCCGTACAGTCCGGTCCGTCCGTCTATTAGTATCGCATATCGAGTCTAGGGGGTGGATAAAGTCAGACTCCTAATAACGAGACATTTAGTGTCGGTTTGAAGCCCATCACCACCTGAGAAACTACTGATCCAAATAAGTAATTCTCGACTACCTTGGTCAAGGATTTCTGGTGATGGCCACCCGTGCACACCGCGACATCAACCCCAAATACCGGGAGAGACGAATCCCCTGACGATCCGCCCACTGCCTCCATGTGGCTCGGGACTGTACCCAACTAAAACCTGTTTGCATGACTCTTTTGAGTCGTGGTAGGGTAGTAATCAAACCATAGTGGGAACTCACACGAGACAAATGATGATCTCAGGTCGATAGACTAACCTGTACACATGTCACTAAGGAACTTCTATCTAACAATAGGTGTAATACCAACTAGTATGTTCCCGGCGAGTCCGCCCGGTGTACTCATAACCCAATGAGCATATGTATACATCTTAGGTGAATCAACTAACACCAATGGATTGTGAGACCGGCCACCGCCCCTCGTCGGGGTCTCGATCCGTATACACTAATCTATTCTTAGAGTATCGATACCCAATCTCGAAACTCCCACGACTAGGGACATTTATAAGGATGTGCTTATAGAATACCCAACTCTCACGTATATGATCGCCATCATACTGCTGGTAGTCAAGCAAGAATCCTATGGGCTCTATCAACATGTAATAGTGATCTGTAATGTCACCTGAAGAATGTACACGGTGATAAAGACAAACCAGATAGCATACTATCATCTCGAGTAAGACTGTTCTACCGGTATAGGTCCTCCCTCAATCATTGCAATTACGTGCCTGTGAAACAATAATTGACTTGAGGGCACTATTGCCAACAGATCCGATAGCCCAAACTTGCCTTTGGGCCGCGGCCGGTGATTGAGATGCCCCAAAAATCCTCCATTCTTTGCCCGTGTATCCCTTTAACTCCTCTCTACTCTATTTTATTATTTGTTTTCTCTAAATTTAACTAGAGAGCTGCCTACCCTTTCATCTATCCTGTTAACACTATTTTAATTCTTTTTAATTCAATTTTTTAATTTCTATACTCTCAAATTTTCTCTATAAATACCTAGCCCTATTGCTCTATTCCTCATTTCTGAAAATTTCACAAAACTCTCTAAAATTACTAAGTCCAAACAAGAGGAGTTAAGCCTTTCTCAAGTGAAGTTGCCGAAGTCGAAACGTCGTCGATCGATTCTTTCCACATGTCTTGGTCTCGGTTCTACAAACTGAGGTATCTTTTTACCTCTTCTCAACGCTCCAAAACCTGTAAGTCCCTCTTACTTTCTCTCGATTCGATTCCTTCCCTTTATTCTTTAAAACAAAAACCGACAAAGTGAAGTTAACCTTAAAATCAATTCTTTTTTTTAAAAAAAACTATATTTTTGATAGGTCAATTAAGTCACACAAATACTTCTAACACTACTGGAAAGATTATTCATCTCATTTACTTTTAATGTATTCACAATTTCATGCGAAATAAACACACATCGAACAATTTTCATATAAATACCATGAACTTTGCTTTAAACATGATCATGAACTATAAGTATAGAAAACTCGCGGGGTAATGACCTACCCTATCACATACACTATGGTTTCATAGCACGATATTCTAGATTACAAAGTTTTATCCGAAATGTAACAGATTACATTAAAATATCATTGCTTTTATAAAAAAGGTTTTATCGATATTTTTAACCTTTGCAATTACGTTTCTACAACTCTCGTTAAGGGACCCGTTTATGGATGATGCGGGTTATCGCATGTCCTTGGGATAGTAGAGCGGGATACAGAACTTCTCACGGAGAATTCGGTCTCGAAAGGAAATAAAAATACAATTTTTAAAGAATACGATGTTTTACAAATTAAAGCATTTGAAAATTTGCATAAATCATATGTCCATATTTTTCTATGAAACCTAATTTTTGAAATATATATTATTAAAATAAAATATTAAAATTACACAAAAATAACACTAAATTTCCAAAAGTATAGTTTCCATACAAATACCACAAACTTTTAAAAACTAGGTTTCATCACTAAAATACCACTAAAACTAAAATACATTTTTATAAAAACTCTTAATATTATAAATCACTCTCGAGGTTTATTTTTAAAACAATATTATAATATTTTTCATAAAACCCCCTTGAGAAATGCAAACAATGTAAATACAATATAAACAACAAGAATAAATCTTAAGGACCCAAGATTTAATAGAGGTTTAAGCAGTATCATTTCTCTTGAAGCCCAGAGAGCCGGAGAAAGTGAGTGCTTGCCTACTCAGGTTAGACAACACTGTAAATTAACGGAGTTATCAATGCAAATCGTCTTGGAAAAAAACACAAATTCTGCTGTACATGTGCAGCAGTTGTCCGATTATTCTCGAATTTAAGAATTTCAAAAGTTAAATCCATTCATAAGATATTATCTATAGCCTGAATACAAACTCGAGTTCGAATCCAAACTCAAACCCAAACTTAAACACTTGATCTTGAACTTGAATATCTAAACTTGAACTTGAATATCCAAACCCAAACTTGAACACTTGACTTGACTTGACCGAACGATGAATCTAATTTGACACGAACATGATATGAATACATGAATACATGATTACAACTTGAACCCAAACCTATACTCTTTATATTCATGAATTCGGCCAAGACATGTAAACTTGAACTATACACTACAATATGCGGGGATAAGGGGCAGATTGGTACGGAATGTATGTCGTGGCATGAGAGGTCACTTTAAAAGACACCTATATGAATTCATGTGCCGTAGTACCGTGGGTTATGACGGGGCCTTATACTACATGTTACCATAGTCCACGAGGTAAGTTTGACTCCTCTCGTATACATGAATACCTTTTTTTATCAAATTACAAACAATCACGTTAAAATAGCTATCTTATACATGTAAATGAACATGTTTAGATACTCTCATATACAACTTTACCTGTTCGTATTCACTTGGTTTCTACTCACTTTATACACTTTTCAGTCATCTTTACTTATTTCTTTTAGGGTCTTACCAGCGCTAGTTCGCTGATGATATTCCTCTCTGTTTCTTTTCCTTGAAATGTTCGTCAAGGAGACTAGACTCTGACGAGATAGAGCCGAGTTAGGAGGACTTGGACCAGTTCGCTACCCAACCCGACTACTAGCTCCTTTCTGCATTTACTTTCTGTATGCCAATGTTTAGGCATTTGTTTAAATCATTGTATCTTTTTATTTCCGACAGTTGTATTTGAAATTTGAATGTAAATAAAGTTGTTATTTTATTTTATAACTCTTGTTATTCTTGCACATTGTTATATTGCTTACATACAATTAATATATTTATTAAGAGAAATGACCTTCTCATGATAAATATGTTGCGGGCTTACCACGTCTCCATTTCTGTCTGCCGGGAAACGCGGAATGACAGACATCATAAGAGCAACATTGCAAGTAAGGAACAAGGTAAGAAAATACTATGAACCAAAGTGAAAGAATAAAAGTTTCATTAAAGTTCAATATAAGTACAAGATAATGAATTTAAAATACTAAAATCTAAACTTGCAAGCTCAATTAAGAGATTGCAAAATCAGATAAAAGCAAAGAATTCAAGATTAAACTTATCTACTATATACAAAACTTGAACTAAACATTGTATTCTAAGTTGCAAAAGTAGGATCTCAAGTTTGCTCTCTGATATGGTATTTATAGGAAACTCATCACCAAAAACAAAATGTAGAAATGAGGTGATGCGACAGAAAGGAGGGTCCAACAGAAATTTGAAGCCAAAATGTCCAAGTGGGGCCACTAAAAGTGATTTTTGGAATATTTCGACGGCCAAAAGTTGAGTAGTGGGGCTCATCTTGGTTGTGCGATCATATGACCTCTCCACCATCTCGCTGGGATTTTTTATTTCTTTTATACATTCTTTGGTTTTTCACAGGAGTTTTGAAGGGAAAATGCAGGCTTTAAAATACATCACATCATAACTTTTCTAGCACTCATCACAAGCCCACTTGCAGCTAAACCACTTGCGCACTTACATTAATTGAGTTCACACCATGACATGGCTGGTTTATACACCACAATTATGAGTTCACACTTGTATAAAGATTGTATCATGTTGGACCATTTCATTTCTTTTTGTTGTGCACATTTGTTTATTACAAAAACTCCTGAATATTGACCAATTCTCTTTCCGGGTTACCGTATCAGCTCAAATATGTCATATCCGTGCATTTGAGTGTGTTTTCATTGTTTTATCATGAATACATGTATCCTGTACTTATTGAGCAGACATAGGTTAGCACCGATTATTCACAAAAATGATATCAAATGAGCGGTATTGAAATGCAGTTTTTCGTGATGAACAGTGATCTGCTCATGTCATTGAGGAGAGTTGCCTCGCTTCTAGGATTTGGCGGGTGGCTTGCCATGCTCGTAGGGGTCTAGGATAGATGATGTTCTGGCTTTGCATACGAACGTGGAAACTCGTGTTTCGGTTGCGGCTCAAACAAACATGGGAATTCCTGGTATAAGCGCTTCTTCCATTTTCCGTGATGTTTTATATCATGCTTGAGATGACTATATATATATAATATATAAATAAACACTTTATATGTTTTGTATTTGCACTAGCCCCGCCCCTCCCGGCTGTAAGTTAAGTAACCTTTGGGTGAAGATCCGAGGCCTCGTGGCGAACGTGGATGACATATATATGCGTTCTATTTTCGTTGTTTCTGGTATGATAGGACGCTAAATGATGTGATTACATTAATATGATTAATGTAAAGAAAAGACCTAAAATGATGTTGTAGAAACCAAATTTTAAAACCACTCGGTTTTCTTTAAAACCACTGGTTTTAAAAACGAAGCTTAAGACACTCCATTTCAAAACCGCACAGTTTCCACGACAATATCAAGTTCATTATGTTGATTGTTTCATCAAAACCAGCCGAGCCCTCCGTCATTTCAGAAAAGTAGAGTACTTAGTACTCATACTGCGTTTGTTGACTGTGTCAAGACGCATTATATGATAGCTAAATGATACTTCTCTATTGCATTTGATGCGATTAGTTAGGATAGTCGCATACCCTTGTTAACTGTGTCAAAGGTATATGCGGGTGGGTTTAAATTAATCACGAAATGACGAGTAAAACTTGATTAGCAACTTATGATTTGTTGACAGTGTCAATATTTTAAGCCGTTAGAGGTAAAAACCATATCGGGAGTTTCAATTACTGAAATTTGCAATGTGATTGCGTACTTTCTATGTGATAGTTGGATCCTAATTCCCACTGTGAGTAATATTTACTCCCGAGAGAGTTTTTCACTTTACAATTAGCTAATCCAGTAGGTGTCTAGAAAGATGTTAACATGCTTCTGCAGAAACGAGATTATTTAATTAGTTCCGTGTGAAAGAACGGGTGACTCTCTCGGAGTACCAATGATTGATCGTGTAAAAGTATGTTCAAAAATAACCGTAATCAAGACGGTGTCGCTAGTAGCTAGCCGTGATGAGTACGGGTCGTCCGCAGGGAAACGTGAACTCTTTTCTTGTTTTAGACGAGTTGATAAAAGAAGGGTGATCGTTTGTCGTTACGGACATAGAATTTATTTTTAAAAAGGCTTGTAGGGTCATAGGACTTAGTAGTAATGGATGAATAATTAAAAATGACTCCTTTTATCTTTTAATAGTGTAAAATAAGATCTATAGTGATGAATGTAGATTAGGGTTTCTTGGAAGAAACTAGAGTTTCCCCACTACTAACCCTTGTCCTTGCATTGATCTCTATTCATGTCCACCCGTTAAGAAAACAAGTGTTAAACCAATCTAAAATTGTGGTCATGGCTATCAATAATTGGTAGCGCGCATGATAAGGATGTTAATATTTAGTTTGCTAAAGTTTATAAACTTTAAAATATATAAAAAAGATTAAAAGATTTTCTGTTAGTTATATGTATGCCCTAGAGGCCATTACTGTACATGAGATGTATATTGTAGTGGATGCTTGGACATATATAGGGAGGACTTTCTTACTCGACATGATTGTATGCTATCTGGTTACTCTTTATCTTAACGTGTACACTGATTGTCTCTCTGTTACATGTTGGTAAAGCCCTTAGGATGTGTACTTGACTACCTGGATTATGATGCGGATCATACTAGTGGGACAGAGGTAGTCGGTAAGTACATCCTTTAATGTCCCTAGTCGTGGGTATATTGAGACGGGGCATCGATATACCAGAGTAGACTAGCGTATAGCTTCTCGACCCATGTAGATGGGCGATGGATGATCCCATATCCATTAGTGTTTGACATCAGAGATGATATACGGGTGATCAGTGGAGACTGGGTACACTGGACGGACTCATCAAGAACTCCCAGATGGTATTATACCTCACGTCAGATGGCAGTTCTCTGGTGACACTGGTACAGGTTAGTCTGTCGACCCGAAATCGTCATAGAGTCTTGTGTGATTCCCACTGTTCTTTGATTTCCACCTTTCCACGTTCAAGAGGACGTGCAAAACGGTGGTTTTTGGGTACAGTCCCGAGTCACATGGAGGCAATGAGCGATAGGAGGGGATTCGTCTCTCCTGGTATTGGGGGTTGATGTCGCGCTGTGCTCGATTGGCTATAACAGGAAGTTCCTGGACAGGGCTGTTTCAGAGATATACTGGTAAGTGTTATCAGTAGTTTCTCGACCCGTTATGAGCCTCACATCGGCACGACTTATTGAGTTACTGGGGTCTGACGTTTACCACCTCTAGACGAGATCTGTGACATATCAAACGAAGAGAACGGACTGTACAGTAGTCTTACTGATTGGATTCGCAGGAGTATGAGCAGGCATGCTTGTTGATCTTCTGATCGCTTAATACCCGGGTGGCCGTTACGTTTAGCAGACCGCTTACGGCTTGTGGGTATTTAATATGATCATCACCTACTGCCGGCGTATTGACGAGTCTTTAGAGTCCTACACAGAGGTTTCCTGGCTCAAGAGAAACGAAGTAAGAGCACATATGGGATATGTGCGGGACTGAGATTAATGCGTGTATGAGATACCGCATTCCATTCTCGTGATGTGTGGCATGATTGATTATATGTGATATAACCGGGTTATCGGATCAAGTGTTGATTCGATAAGATGTTACATTTGATATTAGTCGGTTATATGTGATATGACCGGATCATTAAATCAAGTGTTGATTTAATGATTTAATGTATAATTATATATTTGATATATTATTTTACATTAACTAGTACTGGCTCACTTAAGATTGTTTTCTCACTTTATGTGCACATAGTGTATATGTGATATATGTCTGTGTACATGTTTGTATCATGCTTGATGATACATGAAAACATGGGTGTGTGTATGACTTACACCATACTTAAGATAATAGTTAGGGTTTTTATTTATTTTTTAATTCAAAATTGGTGGCATTTTGTCATGGCATGAAGCTTCATGAAGCTTAGTGATAACCATTGACCAAGTCCACTTGTTTTGTTTTACTAAAGATATTTATTAACCAAACTATTAGCTTAAACCATGGTTATGTCTCTACAATGGTTAGTATATCATACTAACTCACTCATGGTTGCATAACTCATTCTCATAATTCACCTTGGTTTATTTTCTTGAGTTGCTTTCTTCATCTTCTTCATCTTGCTCTCTAGCTCCATGGAAAATGGTGAAAATGAGTGAGAAAATAAAATCTAAAGTGAGCCCACTTCCTACTTCATCATCCTACACACTTTTTTGGGTAGTATAGGGTGTTCTCTTCACAAAGTTCTTGACCTAGTGAAGGGTTAGCTTGAGTTTGAGTCTCCTCGACGTAGATCATCTTCGGCCTCGAAAACTACGAGCAAGCTTGTTCATTTCTTTGAGAGAACCCATACTAGAGTTTGGGAGATCGATAACCGCAGCAAAGGGACGTCAACACAGAGCTTTAGAAGTGAAGGACCGGTATACAAAGGTTGTATTCCTTGGTCACTTTCCTTTTGCAAAATTGTTTGTATTATATTCCGTCGATTTCTAGTTAACGATTCTTAGTTAGGGTTAGCTAGAACGGCAAATTTTTGAATTTGGCATGGACGATGCCTCCTGAAACCTTACTGCCGTCCTAGGTAATCCTGTAGTGGTATCAGAGACATGCTAGAAATTTATACGGATTTTGTTAAGATTACGAAACCGAAATACTCCGAAACTTGAAACGCGAAAATCAAGTTTCTGTCGAATTTAAGATGTTGTCAAAAAATTTTTTAAATAAGTACAGAGTGTTGTATGTGATATAATATGAACACTGTGAAAATTTGAGGGAGTTTCATGCAATTTTGGCCGATCACCATACCCCTAATCTCGGCCAAATCCGAGCAGAACCCTCTGAATTTTTCACTGTGTTCAGGTGACTTGGTTTTTATGTTTCAGGTGTTGTTTATTTTTGCTAATTTTGCATGTGATGTAATCTTACAATATAAGCAATTCGGAGTGTTTCGTATTCGTAGTTTTAACATTGTTTCGGGTTATTCGCATGTTGTCTAGACGAAGTTAGAAAGTTCGAACGATTGTCAAAAACCCATTTTTCCAAGTTTAACATATTCGGAAAAATATGCAAGTGATTCTGTGGACTCTCTAGAAGAACGAAACCTTAACTCGATTATATGGCCGTCAGAACCGCCACTAAACCCTAGGGTTTGTAGTAGTTCAGCGTTGTCATATGTGAGGCATTGGTTTGACCCTTCTACGGCTGGTTCATAGGTACTGTGGCATCTTCTGGGTATTATTGAACTGTGCTCAAGTGTTGAGCTGTCGGGAAATTATGGGACTTTGATGAATCGATCGAAAATTAACGTCGTCCGGATATTATGTGATGGGATACAATATTTGGAATCCACATCTAGTTATGAGATAACCAATTTGAATGTTATAAATCTTGCAATTTAGTCTCAATTGATCGGTTGCCACGTGATTTTGATGTGATCAAAAGCCCGTCGCAATCACGTAGCATACGTGGATACTCGCCGGGTAACCTTATTAGATAGCCACACCCTATAGCCCTGACCAAGTGACTGTAGGAGAACCCCATCGCTAAAAGCATCCATTCGGGTGCTCGCGGCAGCGGTGTTCCGCCTTAGTGCACTTCGTTGACGGTATCGAGAGGTGAGGCCGTCTATTAAAGTTTCTGACGAGCATTCGATCAGGATGTCGGGAATCTTGTTGAATTGCCCGATAAGATATTAAAAGGTGTTTTGAATATCGAGACTAAAATGCGGGGTTTATAATTGTTAGGCATGCGATGTCTAAGGAATTCATTTGGTTAGGCATGTGATGTCTAAGATGGTTGCGGATTCCAACTGTTGTAGTTTTTCACTTTTTTTCTGCGGCCGTAATTGTAATATGTGGTGTATAACCGGCTTAGGTGCTATATGTCAACGACAATTAGGATACGCATATTTACTTACGTTGATAACATGTGATGTTATGTGTTGCTGGGATATGTTTTATTGGATTATCGTGTTTTGAATAGCCGGGGGTTTTATGCGAGATGAGAGTTTTTTCATTTTCATTCATGTAAAATTCATTGTATGTAATATTATTTTATTGGGGCACTTCCTGGTTGAGGATGATATCACCATTGTATATTATTTACTTTTTCGCATTAGGATAGACCCAAGAAGAGGAGCACAAGTAACCGGATTCTAGAGTCCAGTAGGAGACCGTCTTGAGGCGTCGAGTCCAGGTCTCCTAACTCTAGAATTGGTAGGGTTGCTTGCCGCTCTCGTAGGGGTCTAGGGGTGTGGGATTGGCTATTCATCACGACCATGGAATCCATGTTTTATACAGGCTTAATATAAAAACCCGGAAATCCTAGTATATCCAATATTTCATATGTTGTTTTCTGCTGCGATATCTGTGATGTGATCATTTGATATATTAAGATAGATACTGTATATAGTATATGTGATATATTATATAGACGTTGCTTATGTTTTACACCCGCTCTAGCCCTGCCCCACTCTGCCGTTAGTTACCTAACCTAACGGTGCATGACGGGACATCGAGGCGAATGCGGATGGCATAAGCGTACGTTGTATTTATCTGTGATGCTTAGGTAACATAAATGATGGGACTTCATTAATGAGATTAATGAAAGAAAATAAACCTAAAGATGTGGAATCGAATTTTCAAAAACAGGTAGCTCTAGTTGTTGCTTTGCATAGCGGTATTTCTTGTAGAATATCCAGCAGCTTATTCGATAAGGAAAAAGCCGAGATCCTTTCACCGGGAGTGACCTCTTTAGCAATAACTGGCAGATGCTACAACCCTCAGTTTCGTTTTTTGATTGCTTTTCTAGTTCTTGCTTTGCATAGTGGTATTGTGAATATCCTGCACCTCATTCGACGAGTAAAGAGCCGAGATCCCTTCACCGGGAGTGACCTCTTTAGCAAAACTAGCAAAGGCCTAAAAAACACTACATTTAAATCATTTGATTCTACAACGATATCAAGTTCATTACACAAAAGGTTTTCTTAAAAACATGTCATTGCTCTCCGTCATTTCAGATAAGTACTTCATAGTACTCGTGCTATGTTTGTTGGCTTTCGTCAAGGCGTAGTGTGCGGTAGCTATTTATACTTATCTGCATAAGCATATAATGCGATTGAGTTAGGGTAGTCGTGCGACTTTGTTGTCTTTCGTCAAGGGTTGTGCGGGTGGGTTTAATTCAATCAGGAAATGTACGGGTTGAAATTGACTAGCAGCATATGGTTTGTTGGTTTTCGTCAAGGTCATAGGATGCTAGGGGCAAAATTATTGGGAATTTCAAGTGTTGAAATTTGTAATGAGATTGCATACCTTCTATGAGATAGTTGGATCCCGATACCCACTGCGAGTAAGAGTTACTCCTAGGAGAGTTACACATTACAATTAGCCGATCGAGTAGGTGTCTATAAAAGTGTCAACGGGGTTACGCCCCTGGGAAAACGAGGTTTATTTTAATTAGGTCCGTGCGAAAGCACGGGGAACCTCCCTCAAAGTACCGGCACTGGCCTGGCTGAAAAATTGGCGAACTTGCAGGGTGTAATTAATCCCGGTTAGTCTTTCCTTTTAGGGTTTGAAGGAAGATGTGATAAAAACAGTGGGAGCCATCCTGATTAGATAAAATAATAACCAATCTAATCTTGCAAGAGCATACGCTGAATGTTTTCTTCTCTCTCTCTCCAAGTAGCGACCATGTCACGCCTTAATCAAGATAATAATATGGATGTATTGACCGAACCCGCTTGTTATATTATGCTGGGGAACGTTGGTCCCGCTCCAACTTATAATTGTTACAAGACCGAGCAGGATATAGGGGATTACCAGGATTCTCGTGCTGCCTAAACAAAGAAAGTGCATGATGATGCATCTTCTTCGGGTGTGTTCATTATCGAGAACTGTTTTCTCAGTATCCTTTACGTCCTGGGTATGTGATACCGGATCAGGATCCCACATATGTAATCTATTACATGGGCTACAGATAGGTAGAGAAATGTGAATGTGTGATAAAGTTTCAAGGGTTGGAAACGGTGCAATTGTTGCAGCCAAGGTGTTGGCAGTTATCACCCTATATTACCAAATACATTGATTTTGAACCAATGTTATTAGATACTGAACATGATATACAATATCATATCAGTCTCTTTATTTAGTAAAGAAGAATATAATTTTGTATTGTTGGATAATATTTTGAACATTTCCTATATCAAGAGTTGATTGGTTCAGGCACGTTATCTAAAAGCATATACATTCTAAATCAAACCACAGTTCTTAACGTATGGAACACACACACAAAAGGAAGAGTTCAGAAATGAACGAATCATTCTTGAGGCATTGTAGACTAGGTCATATCAATACGACCCGACTAGCTAAGTTACATTAAGATGCATATTTAAATCAGTTTGAATTTATATCTTGTGAAACTTTCCAGTCATGTCATAAAGATAAGATGACCATAGCTCCGTTTATTGGAAACAGAGAAAGAGTTAGTGAACTCTTGGGATTGATACATGATGATGTATGTAGGTCCCCTGTCTACACATGCCAGGACTGGTTCTTTGTACTTCATTACATTCATTGATGATCTCTCAAGATTCGCACATATGTTCCTGTTGAAACACAAGTCTGAAACTTTTGAGAAATTCAAAGAATATAAGTTAGAAGTAGAGAACCAAAACGGGTATAAGTATTATGTCCTTTGATGTGATCTAGGAAGAGAATACTTGAGCACGGAATTCCTGAACTATTCTAAAGGAGAATGAGATTCTCTTTCAGCATTACTCCTCCGTATACACCACAGCACGTTGGTATATCATGGCGGAGCAATCGCACCCTATATGATATGGTGTGCTCTATGATGAGTACTACTGAGTTGCCTATTTCCTTTTAGAGGTTATGCACTTGAGAAGCAGCATACCTATTGAATAGCGTTCAAACCAAATCCGGTGCCTACCGCTCCATATGTGATATGGAATGGGAAGAGCCCATGTTTTAAGTAAGTTAAGATTTGGGGTTGTCCGGCCTATATCTAAAAGCAAAATTCGGACAAGCTCGAGGCAAAGTCAATTCTGTGGAAGTTTGTTGGATATCCCAAGCATTCGCAAGGGAATATCTTCTACCGCACCGAGGAACAAAAGGTGTTTTATTTCTCGGCATGCCACCTTTTTAGAAAAGGAATTTATTTTGGAAACAAATTTGTGGTCATGAAGTAGAACTGGAAGGAGTTCCAGCTATACAAACTACAGCTGATGATTTGGTAGAACCAAAGGATTCAATAGCTTCCGACGAACCTCAGCCTCTCCGCCGATCTAGTAGGGTTCCTCATCCAGTTGAGAGATACTTCGGTTTCTTTATGACAGTGGGAGTGAGGATTGCATCATGAGATGATGACCCAACTAGTTTCATGAAGGCCATCAATAGTGGAGACTCTGTAAGAATGGCTAGATGCTAAGCGATCTGAGATAGAATCCATATACACCAACAAAGCATGGACTTTGGTTGCTATATCTGAAGAGTTAAATCCCCATCAGGAGAAAGTATATCTTGAGAAGATTACTTGGTGTACATGGAAAAGTTGAGACTTTCAAAGCTAAGGATTGTTGCAAAAGGTTCTCATCATCGACCAGGAGTGGATAATGATGAAAACTTTTTTAGTGCCTATGCTTAAGTCCATCCGGATATTACTTGCCATTGCTACATACCATGACTACGATATCTGGCAGTTGGGTGTCATGACTGCTTTCTAAATAGTGATTTAGAAGAGAGCGTCTATAGGTACACAGCCAAAGGGCTTCGTAGACAGTGGGAGCAGCGGAAACGTGTGCAAGTTGCTTTATGTGTTAAAGCAGGCATTGTGGAGTTGGAACATCTATTTTGATGTGGTAGTCAAAGAGTTTGACTTCATCAAAATGGTAGATGAACCTTGCATATACAAAAAGGCAGTAGGGCGTATGGTGGTGATCCTCGTATTGTACGTGAATGACATACTCTTGATAGGAAAGAAGTTTCCTATGCTACACTCGGTCAATCTTCTCTTATCACAAGGATTCTCCATGTAGGATCAAGGTGATACCACCTAAATCCTGGGTTTTGGATCTATGAGATAGTTCTAAGTGGATGTTAAGATTCTTACTAGGTGTAGTGAGATGGTATCAATCGATCCTGGGGAGAATTACTGGATAGCTTCTAGGGTGGTAAGGTCGACTGAATGTCAGTCACAGGCAATGTCTTTACCCTCAGTGGAGGGACGGTATGTTGGAAGAGTTCTAAGCTAGATACTGTGGCAAACTAGACGATAAAGGCTGGATACATCGCTACCAAAGATGCTACCAAAGAGGAAGTCTGGGTGTATATTAGTTCATGAGATGAACTTCGTTCCTACCATTGTGTGACAATGGAATTATGGTTTTGGTCTAGGAACCCCCATCCCATCAGTGACCCAGACATATTCTAAGGCAGTATCACCTGATCATGGAGATGGTTGATCTCCAGGGAGATCAAGGTTAGGAGAGTAGACTTAGATGTTAACACGGCGGATACACTCACAAAGGCCTTTTCCCAAAGAGAGATTTTTATGGGATGGTTGAGTATGAGATACTACAACCACTGCTATTTGATGGCCCTAGTGCAAGTAGGAGATTGTTAGTTATATGTATACCCTAGAGGCCATTACTGTACATGAGATGTATATTATGGTGGATACTTGGACATATATAGGGAGGACTTTCTTGCTCGACATGATAGTATGCTATCTGGTTACTCTTTATCTTAACGTGTACACTGATTGTCTCTCTGTTACATGTTAGTAAAGCCCTTAGGATGTGTACTTGACTACCTGGATTATGATGCGGATCATACTGGTGGGACAGAGGTAGTCAGTAAGTACATCCTTTAATGTCCCTACTCATGGGTGTATCAAGACGGGGCATCGATATACCAGAGTAGACTAGCGTATAGCTTCTCGACTCATGTAGATGGGCGATAAATGATCCCATATCCATTGGCGTTTGACATCAGAGATGATATACGGGTTCTTAGTGGAGACTGGGTACACTGGACGGACTCGCCGAGAACTCCCAGATGGTATTATACCTCACGTCAGATGGCAGTTCTTTGGTGACACTGGTACAGGTTAGTCTGTCGACTCGAGATCGTCATAGAGTCTTGTGTGATTCCCACAGTGCTTTGATTTCCACCTTACCACGTTCAAGTGGACATGCAAAACGGTGGTTTTTGGGTACAGTCCCGAGTTATATGGAGACAATGAGCGATAGGAGAGGATTCGTCTCTCCCGATATTGGGGGTTGATGTTGCGCTGTCTCGATTGGCTACAACAGGAAGTCCCGGACCAGGGTTGTTTTAAAGTTATACTGGTAAGTGTTATCAGTAGTTTCTCGACCCGTTATGAGCCTCACATCAGCATGACTTATCGAGTTACTGGGGTATGACGCTTACCACCCCTAGACGAGATATGCGACATATCATACGAAGAGACCGGACTGTACGGTAGTGTTACTGATTGGATTCGCAGGAGTATGAGCATGCATGCTTGTTGATCTTCTGATCGCTCAATACCCGAATGGCCGTTATGTTTAGCAGACCGCTTGCGGCTTGAGGGTGTTTGATATGATCATCACCTACTGCCGGCGTATTGATGAGTCTTTAGAGTCCTACATTGAGGTTTCCTGGCTCAAGCGAAACGGAGTAGAAGCACATATGAGATATTTGCAGGACCGATATTAATGCATGTATGAGATACCGCATTCTATTCTTGCGATGTGTGACATGATTGGTTATATGTGATATAACCGGGTTATCGGATCAAGTGTTGATTCGATAAGATGTTACATTTGATATTAGTCGGTTATATGTGATATGACTGGATCATTAAATCAAGTGTTGATTTAATGATTTAATGTATAATTATATATTTGATATATTACTTTACATTAACTAGTACTGTCTCACTTAAGATTGTTTTCTCACTTTATGTGCACATGGTGTATATGTGATATATGTTTGTGTACATGTTTGTATCATGCTTGATGATACATGCAAACATGGGTGTGTGTATGACTTACACCATACTTAAGATAATGGTTAGGGTTTTTATTTATTTTGTAATTCAAAATTTGTGGCATTTTGTCATGGCATGAAGCTTCATGAAGCTTAGTGATAACCATTGGCCAAGTCCACTTGTTTTGTTTTACTAAAGATATTTATTAACCAAACTATTAGCTTAAACCATGGTTATGTCTCTACAATAGTTAGTATATGATATTAACTCACCCATGGTTGCATAACTCATTCTTATAATTCACCTTGGTTTATTTTCTTGAGTTGCTTTCTTCATCTTCTTCCTCTTGCTCTCTAGCTCCATGGAAAATGGTGAAAATGAGTGAAATAAAATCTAAAGTGAGCCCACTTCCTACTTCATCATCCTACACACTTGCTTTGGTAGTATAGGGTGTTCTCTTCACAAAGTTCTTGACCTAGTAAAGGGCTAGCTTGAGTTTGAGTCTCCTCGACGTAGATCATCTTCGGTCTCGAAGACTACGAGCAAGCTTGTTCATTTCTTCAAAGGAACCCATACTAGAGTTCGAGAGATTGATGATCGCAGCGAAGGGACGTCAACCCGGAGCTTTAGAAGTGAAAGACCGGTCTACAAAGGTTGTATTCCTTATTCACTTTCCTTTTGCAAAGTTGTTTCCATTATATTCCGTGGATTTCTCGTTAACGATTCTTAGTTAGGTTTAGCTAGAACGGCAAATTTTTGAATTTGGCATGGACGATACCTCCCGAAACCTTGCTGCCGTCCTAGGTAACCCTGCATTTTCTCATCCATTCTTCTATCCTATACTACAAACACTCTCATGGTTAAAAATTTAGAAAAAAGGTTAAAGAAGAATGAAAACATGATTAAGATGCAGAAATGCAAGTGCAGAAAGTAAATGCGGAAATTAAATGCAAAAAAGAATTAAAAACAACTATCTTTATTAATCAACTATTGTATACAACTTTTCTCCTTAGAAAGTAGAATACAAGAAGCCTAGTTTGCACTAGATCTCTCTCTTTTAAGAGGTAAATGAATAGATGATAATCACTCAGATACGTGGATCTCTTGATCTCTTCGGTTGATAATTTTCAATGTAAAGCTCTCGATCCCTTGTATAGTCCTTCAAACCAGAAACTCTAGATTCCATAAATGAGTATATGTAGTTAATATCTAAACCACCAAATCCCATATCCTACGGCCATCAAAGCGCCATGGATCCGCCGTGATTCCCCCTATTTGGCCATCCTTCCACCGCAACTTGGTGGAATTAGGATTATAGATTTTTCTTGTATTTTGTGTTGATATTTGGAGATTCTCTTGATGTCTAGATTCTGAAAATAATGCTCTGAGTCTCTGTCGTTGCTAAATCTCTCGATTTGCTTCTAAATTTTGGCAGATTCGGTTTCGATATCCCGATTTGACTCGGATCTCTTGCTTGAATTCCAGACCTGAGCTGATATCTGCACAATATCTCAAATCATAGTGTTAGTAGTATTTGGTATTTTTTGAGATATTATCCTAACCATTTATATGATATAATATCTAAAGAATATTGATTAGAAATATTGATTAGAAATATTTGATATGATATACATATTTTAATTCCTAAGATTTCATTTAAATATTATATGCATATATTTTCTCTCATTATGTTAATTATAATGTAGAAATATATGATAATAAACTTTTTACGAATAAACACACATATGTTCTATATTTACAATAAACACCTTTTAGTATTTAACAATAGTAGGGAAAATGTTCAATCAAATATGCAATATTTTAAACTAATCAAACACCCCCAAACTTAACTTTGATCATCCCGAGCAAACTAGTTATTAAAGAGAAAAAAAACCTAGCACACTTTCATAGGCAACACGATTGCACTGAGTATGTGCAACAAGCCTTTAAACCTCTAGGTGTCCCTAGTAAGAGGAGTGTTGTCTCCTGAGGGTTTTCAGCGGATTACACCTAGAAAATCCAATAATAAAAGAGAGATGATGAGAGTTACATACAAAAATAAAGAACATATAAAAGAAAGAACTTGAAAATAAGAGTTTCAAACTAAACTAGCTTTTGAGTAGTCATGAGCCCTATCTTAATAGTCATGAAAAGATGTCAGAAATCACATCATTCCTCAATAAAACATCGCCTTTAGTCTTCCTTCCTACCTTTCTTCCAAACATCAATCATATATCCCTACGTGTGTATAAAAGACATCCCCACACTTAGAGAATTCAATTCAAGCTATCATACTCTTGTCCATCTTTCTTAGTACTTTTTAGTCGGTGAATGTTTCAGATGGAATTGTTCACACATATTTCATGCAACCGTTAATATTTCTTGAGGTACTAACCAACCGATTACAAAATGTGCTCACTCATTAAGATGTAATTAGCAATATCCTAGTTTTGCAACACCTAAACCTTAGCAGTGGCTCCCAAACCAGTTGGTCTAAGGCACTAGGTGATAAGACACCCACGCTATATTTTTTATGCTGCCTTAAGTAATTGCAAAACCAGTGTTCATTTTTCTTCACCATTTTTATGTCATTTATAAATTATATATACACACACACACACACACACTAAAGCTTTAAGACAAGAGCATTTCAAGGTATCCTCTACTATCCCAAGTTTCAAGATGTGTGCAAGTGCGTATAGTAGGATATCAAAGTTTAGAAGTTTAGACTCAAGAATATGGACTATTTTTCTGACTTATTTCTATCCTCAGATAAGTGATTTCCTTTATCTTACTAACCCTTGGGACAACAGCTCATCACTACCTATTACTAGCTTCGTTTTAAAACATCTGATTTTCTTGCATTTCTTAAACCACTTCTTATCTTTCATATGTATTTTTCACATCCTAACTTTTATTATCAATTTTTTTGTTCTTTTATTTAGTATGATGCAAAATGATACGTGAAAAAGCACAAACCTCCTCCAAACCTATTTGCAGCAGTGTCCTCACTGATATCATCTTTTAATCTCAAAACCTGTAGACTTGGAAGGAAATAGTTCTCATTTGCAAAAGGGGACCAAAAAGTCAAAGACAGTGAAATCCTCCCCAAACTTGTTTTTGGCTCATAAACGTGTAAAAAAAATCTTTTCTTTCAAGAGCCAAAATATTTCTCTCCCCTCCCCCCCAAACATGAGTGAAACGGTATTAAGCATTTAAAATTATAAGGGAAGGTAAAGTTATTGATCTATGCAAAGCTTTACAAAGACCAAAAGTCAACACTAACCATTCGAATATTTTATCAATGTAACAACATAGTTGGTAGAAAATCATAGATGTGAAGAAGTGGGGAGATAAGAGGCGTAATAGATCGGGTTTATGTCTCGGTTGGTAGAGACGAAACAGTGATGGTGAACGAAAACGAGAATGTGAATGATTAGGAATGGGTGGAATAGTCACATTCTCGTATGGGATAAGAAGAAGGGGTGGTGGTTCAACTCTACGGCCTCAAATAGAGGCACATGAATTTCCAATGGAGGTTGATTCATCACAACATCCAAGTCTTTAAGAAAAGCAAGTTTTTCGGCGAAAATATTTTCGAAACTTTCATTGATGATAATCCCGTCAGAAAGAAAAGAATCAGTGGAATAAGCAGATTCTCTAGGAAGACTGAAAGTTTCAAGATCAATTTTTTTCACGCCAGAATTCAACAAACTTGATTTGTCATAAATTATGGGGTTAGGCACCTCGAAAAGCTAATCTACCTTATTTTCAAAAGATTCTAAGTCAAGCGGTCTTTCAAGAATCATAGAACTTGAAATATCAGAGTGTGGTTCATCAAAACTCAATAGCATTGAAAGAAGATTAGAAGAACCAAAGAAAGTGGATGATGAAATGGGTAAACAAACTTGTGTGTCGAGCATTGTTGAACCAGATGTGGGAGATGAAGGCTGAATATCTTTTTGTATATCGGATAGGTCGGTGATAAGAATATGATCGGTTAAATGTATAGGAAGATGTTCACTTTCAATAGAAGGGACATGATGGGTAGGAGAATCCAACCCATCCAACATAACGGGTTCATCTTCAACGATATTCTCATCACCGCTCTCACTAACACCTTCGGTCAAATCAAATGAATAGGTATTTAAGAATTCATCAATTATACCATCCTCAATCGATAAATCACTTGGTTCACTTTATAGAGTTGGAAGGTTTGAAATATCAAGTGTAGTTGAATAATGATCGGTTTGATTTGAAATGGTGTCAAGCTCTTTTTTACACTCACTATTGGAAAATTCAAACATGTTATTCTCAGGCACCTCATCATTTAGACTATGAAGCGGTTGAACATCGAATATATTCGGTTGGAGTGCAGGATGGGAGGTGTCGAGATCAAAAGAATCGGTTTTGTTTTGATTTTGATGGATCTCTTGTACTTTTTCACTACTCAATTCCAACTCTACTTCAAGACTAGCCATGGGTTGTGAAGAAGTTCCAATGAAGGATTCTCTTTGAACCGTGGAACTTCCTAATTGATTTTCCGAAGCACTGTCTAGATAAGGTGAGGAAGTTGAGTATGGTTGGAATGTATCTAATTGTTGGCAACGGGCGAGTTCAATGTGTTATTTATGATTTGCCGCATTAGCCTGAAGAGAAATGTTAAGAAGAGATGCCTTTACTTGTTAGCTACGGGCAAGTTCAATGTGTTTCGCAATCGACATGCGTTTCTGATTTGTCCAATTAGCCTCAAGATAAGTGTCACTATGAGAGCGTGTGAAAGTTTGGTACTGTGGATAAGAATTAAAAGTGTGTACCCAAGTTTCATAAACAGGATTTGGATCAATACTGTGGTATGAAGAATATTGAGATCGGTTAGTTAGTTGGCGACTGGCAATTGCTATTTATTCAGCAATAGTCATGGCTATAAAAGATGTCATATTCTCCTCAAAACGAGAATCGATATTTTCACATAGAAATGATGGTGTTTGTTGTCCTAATGGTTTTGGATTAGTGAAAGGATTGAAACTTTGGCTTTCAGGCCTCGCAATATTCTTAGCGATGGACATGCATTTAGAAGTTTACTCACTCGTCTTAAACGGATTATCAACATAAGAAGATGTTGAGTTTTGATGCGATTGATAGGACCTTGAGTGAGATATCCAACTGTTATATTCCGCTTGCTCTATCCTATCTCTTAAAGACATAGTAGAGTCGGATTTTGTACCGAAACAATTACGAAAAAAAGAGATATCAGGTTCTGGATAGCAAAGCTCGACAAGAGTTTGTCTGTTTGGGTTATCCATTATAAGAAAGTGAAAAGAAAATATGGAGAAATGGTAATGATTTAAGCTCTTTTTGGATATTAGAAATTGTTTTGCGTTGAAAGAGTGATTTGAGGCTTGACTCAACAAATCACAAAATGCACAATCAATCCTTAGAACTAGGGTCACCTAAGTCAAGTTACTAGACCGTTCCGAAACTTCCAAAGGACAAGTCGCAGGATCAATCCTCTACTACCTCCTTATTAATCTTGTGGCCAGGTAAGTGTCAGGTAAGTGGGAGGTATCCGCTATAAGAATCACCGAAATAACGGGCCTAATTAAGTAACCACTTAGTCACACTTGCCTTAGACACCACAAGAAAAATGCGGATAAGCAATGGATTACCCACGACCTTCTTCTGTTCTAATTTAGTACGAATGTCCTTAGGGGCTAGGTCTAGATATTTTTTATTAATGAAGGGTGATAGTATGCACGTTTGTGATTTGTGGGGCTTAAGAAGGGTGATGAAATCCCCACCTAATCTGATTTTGGGTTTATTGCACCTTAATATTCGTTTTAGATATGCAAAATAAACCAAAATCTAAAACATGCAAAAAGATTTTTAGCGGCGATATTTGCAAAGAATCCTGCAGGTAAAATCAATTTATTAGAGTTTAAGAGGAGAGAGAAAGATATTAGGAAATTACCACAGAAGTTTGGGGGCCTAACTCTTCTCGGAAGCCGTGGTTCCGCCGCAAAATAGACCCAAATGCCGCAATTCCGCCGCCGTTTGGAATGATCTTTTGCCAAATTTTCTTCAGAGCCCTCCTATACTCCTCTGGTCCCAGTTGATAGTCTCTAAATCTCTATTTTCTTGCTCCAGTTACTCAAGATTCTCTTGCAAAACTCGTACAATAATTATTAAAAACGCAAGATACGGTTTTGTTTATTTTATGTTCGCTGGTTTATATAAGTAACCAACCCAAATAACAAGAAAAAAATTACGACCGTTTCCCCGTCAATGGCGCCATTTGATTGATCGTGTAAAAGTGTGTTTGAAAATAACTGCAATCAAGACGGTGTCGCTAGCAGCTAGCCGCGATGAGTACGGGTCGTCTGGAGGGAAACGTGAACTCTTTTCTTACATTAGACGAGTTGATAAAAGAAGGGTGATTGTTTATTGTTACGGATATAGAATTTATAAAGAAAAAACTTGTAGGGTTCATAGGACTTAGTAGTAATGGATGAATAATTAAAAATAACTCTTTTTATCTTTTAATAGTTTAAAACTATATCGATGGTGATGAATGTAGATTAGGGTTTCTTGGAAGAAACTAGGGTTTCCTCACTACTAACCCTTGTCCTTGCATTGATCTCTATTCATGTCTAGCCCTTAACAAAACAAGTGTTAAACCAATCTCAAATCGTGATCGTGACTATCAATAAATTAGCAGCACGCCCGATAAGGATGTTAACATTTAGTTTTCTAAAGTTTATAAACTTTAAAATGTATAAAAGAGATTAAAAGATTTTCTCATCCATTGTTCTACCCTATCCTACAAACCCTAGCAAGCTAAGAATTACTTACTCATGGTTAAAGATTTAGAAGAAAGGTTGAAGAAGAATGAAAACGTGATTAAGATACAGAAATGTAAGTGCGGAAAGTAAGTGCGGAAATTAAATGCAAAAAAGAATTAAAAACTACTTTTATTAATCAACTATTGCATACAACTTTTCTCCTTAGAAAATAGAATACAAGCAGCCTAGTTTGCTCTAGATCTCTCTCTTTTAGGAGGTAGATGAATAGATGATGATCACTCGGATACGTGGATCTTTTGGATCTCTTCGCTTGATGATTTTCAATGTACAGCTTCCGGTCCCTTTTATAGTCCTTCAAATCAGAAACTCTAGATTCCATAAGTGAGTATATATAATTAATATCCAAACTACCAAATCTCATATCCTACGGCCATCAAAGCGCCGCGGATCCACCGCGATTCCCCCTATTTGGCTGCCCTTCCACCGCAACTTGGTGGAATTAGGATTAGGGATTTTTTCTGGTATTTTGTGTTGATATTTGGAGATCCTCTTGATGTCTAGATTCTGAAAATAATATTATGAGTCTCTGTCGTTGCTAGATCTCTCGATTTTCTTCTAAATTTTGGCAGATTCGGTTTCGATATCCTGATTTGACTCGGATCTCTTGCTTGGATTTCAGACCTGAGCTGATATCTGCACAATATCTCAAATCATAGTATTAGTAGCATTTGGTATTTTTTTGAGATATTATCCTAACCATTTACATGATATAATATCTAAAGAATATTGATTAAAAATATTTGATATGATATGCATATTTTAATTACTAAGATTTCATTTAAATATTATATGCATATATTTTCCCTCATTATATTAATTATAATGTAGAAACATATGATAATAAACTTTTTACGAATAAACCCATATATGTTCTATATTTACAATAAACACATTTTAGTATTTAACATAATAGGGAAAATATTCAATCAAATGTGCAATATTTTAGACTAATCAACCAACACTAGCATAGCTGACCGGTTAGCGAAGTTGTAGAGTGTAATTAATCCCGGCTAATTCTCTTTTTAAGATTTCAAGGAGAATTCGACAAAACAATGGGAGTCATCCTGATTAGATAAGATAATTAACCAATCTAATGTTGCAAGAGCGCATGCTGAGTATTTATTTTCTCTCACCAGGAAGCAACCATGAAAGGACTTAAGATTCTACTAGATAAAAATAAACTCACAGGACCGAACTATAAAGACTAGCTGAGAAATGTCACCATTGCCCTTACATATGATAAGGTCGTATATATCCTCACTGCCCCCGCACCCCAGCTCTCAGGCCTTGATTCCTCTATTGCGGATACGGAGATCTACAAAACATGGAATCAGGACTGCGCGACAGCCAAATGCCTTGCGTTGGCCTCAATGGGTAACAAACATCATAGACAATAGGAGAAGATGGACGTACAATCCATCTTTCTTCACATAAATGATTTATATGAAGAGCAATCTCGTATTGCTAGATACGAGATCTCTAAGAAATTGTTTCAAATGAGGATCGCTAATGGATTATCTGTTGGAAACCACATCCTAAAGATAATTAGCCTTATCGAAGAGCTCGCAAACCTGGGTTGGATACTGGAAAATGAATTATATGTTGATCTAATTCTACAGTCTCTTCCCCCCGCCTTTGCTTAGTTCGTTTTGAATTACAACATGCACGGCATGGAAAAGGAACTTCTTGAGCTCTTCAATATGTTGAGGAGTACTGAAAGCACCTTAAAGAAGGAGAAAACACCCGCTCTTCTTGTTGGGCAATCTTCCTCTTCTGTCCCTAAAGATAAGGCCAAGGGAAAGAAGAAGAAGAACCCCACCGAGCCGAAAGGTGGTGTCAAAAAGAAGAAGAAAAAGGACACTTCAGGAGATGCGAGAACAGAAAATGGTGAGTACTTCCATTGTCATAAGACTGGGCATTAGAGAAGGAATTTCATGGCTTACCTAGACACACTCAAGGAAAAGAAGTATGGTGACATTTCTATTTTAGGTGTGTTTGTTACCGAAAATTGTTTTTCAATAAATTATGCTTCTTAGGTATTAGATACCGGATCAGGTTCTCATATCTGTAATTATGTGCACGGATTGAGAAATAGCAAGTTTTTTAAGAAGGATGATATGACTCTCCGGGTAGGGAATGGCACAAGCATTGATGCCGTCATTGTTGGGGAGTAACACCTCGGATTGCCTAGTGGCAGAATTTTGGTTTTGGAACATTGTTATTTTGTACATAGCATGATGTGTAATATTATTTTTGTATCTTTGTTAGATAAAGAAAAATATCATTTTGTGTTGTAAAGCAATGTTATGAACATTCACCTGAATCAAGAGTTGATTGGGTTTGGTACATTAAATAACGGTATTTACGTTCTGAATCTAAAAACAACCTTGGAGGGGGGTGGATAAGGCTTTATGACAAACTCAGCGTGATTTATAATAATTTAAAAATTATGCAATGGAATATAAAATCAGTGTCTAAAATATAAATACTATCACAACACAGAATTATAGAGACAACACAGAATCACAGAAAAGTAAATAGACACAGAGAATTGTTATCAAGATTCGCCAATCTTGTGGCTAATCCCTGCCTGAGAAATCCTGCTCAGGATTCAACTTCACTAACCAGTGACTCCTTCATGAGGGGAGAAACCCAGATCTTTTGTGGCCTCAGATCCAATCCTTTACACTTTTAAGTGGCGAACGCCTAGACCTTTTCAAGGCTCAAATCCAAATCTTTACAATGTGAAGATTTTAGACCTTTCTTCACTAAGTCTTACAAAGTAAGATTTTACAATCTTTACAGACCAATTTCAACAATCCTAACTATCTCAAATAGATAAATCAAATTTTGGATTCAAAGAGATGAGGGATTGTATTTTGGAGATTAAAAAATTTTAAAATCAATTCAAAAAAGTTTTCAAGATTAAAAACAAATTTGGAAAACAATTGCTTCTTCGAAACTTTCAGGATCTTTGTTATCTAAAATATTAGAAAAGTCTAAAGGGCACTAGAAAGATCTCCTCACTGAAAATGTGTAGTAAAAAATTGAGAGCAAAGAGATGCAAGGTTTTCAAGAAAAAAACTTGAGAGTAAAGAAAATGAGAAATGAGTAAAAAAGTGAGTGAAAACTCTTTATTAAATGGTCATATTTATAGAAAATCAATTTAGGGCAATTGGGGAAGTAAAAATAACTGTCCATAATTGTTAGAACCATTTTTTGGCAGTTTATAGCCGTTGAAATTTGAATTATACGCCAAAAACAGAAAATTTAAAAAAAAACTTCAACTGCAATGAATGTCGCATAGGACGTTCCATAGGTCGTCCTATGTCTGATAAATTCATACACAAAGACTTAAACTTTGGGAATTTTTGAAATAAAATTTTTGGTTTTAGTAAATACGAGTTTAGAGAGTAAATACAGATTTGGAAAATAGATTCTAACCGTTTGAGATTGACACGACTCTAGACTAGACTCAAAGAAAATAGAAAAATTCTTGAATATCTTCGTTAATTGATTTCTCCGTTATCTTCTTTGGACTGACATTATAGTTTTCGAGTCGTCTGATGTCATTGATATTACTTTTTGCAATGTCCGTTGCAGTGTTGATTGCCTTTATGTTTGAATAACTCCGGTTGTGTAGCATATTGACGTTATCTAACATGGTTAGTAACATATGGTATATTTAAACTGTGGTTTTGTAAAATAATCAAAACTAAAGGGAATTTGACATGTAGGTCAACAATCTCTCCCTTTTTAATATTTTACAAAATATGAATAATGTAAAAATATATTCGTATGTTCTCCCTAAATATATGCATTATTTCTCCCCCTTTTTGTAAATAGCAAAAAGTTTGAAACACGGAGGAAGAAATACATTTAAAAAAATGAGGAAACATAGAATTAGCTGTTATGCTTTCATCACACATAATTAAACTACAAGTACATCATAAAATACGAGCACAAAGGTCATGGGTTTGGGTGTGCATATCATCAAAAAGGTGGGGGCAATCGTCGCCGTGAAGAATTTAGAAAGGGATTGGCAAAAGATATCGACTCCATTGTTAGGAACCTAAAAGATCCTAATGAGTGATGCAGGAGAAATGGTGATAACTTGTTTTTGCAACCGTGTTCTATGAACGGTTACATTCTCTTGATTGCTAGTAAGGTTTGCGTAGAAAAGATAAACAAATATTTGATGGGTTTTGCAATCCAAAGATAGAAATGGAAGCCAACCTTGGAATTCAAGCAAATGGGAGAGTTGGAAATTTTCTATCTCATTCAATCGGTCATAGCAATCGTTGACGATCTTCTTTTTGACAAGACGATCGTAAAGGGCTTTGGCATTAGTGTTGTTAAAGCAAAAGATGAAGCCGGCATCTTCCAACTCTTCTTCTTCATCGGCACAAACTTTATCGCTATCGTCGGATTCCTCTTAATAGGTAGGATCTTCGGATTCCTTAATAGGTTAAGGTGGAAGAGAACGAGTAGAGCGTCGAGAGCGTTTGGAATTGGAAGATTCTCTCCTCTCCACATTCTCGGTTTGCACCATTTTTGTGGAAACTAGGGTTTTAGAGTTTTGGGGATGAAGATGGAGAAAAAAAGAGAGATAATATAGAGGGTATGAGGATTAGGACAGAAGTAGGAGACTTTATAAGACTCCAATAGACGTCTTAGATCAAAAAGTGGGAAAACCAATGGTTTTAACCCAACCAGAATAGATGTTAGTTAAGGAAAAATTGCGATATAGACGTCTATGGCCAAATGGACGTCTCTATAGATGTCTTTTAAGTGTTTCTGCAACGTAATTTCTGATAAATAGTGCGGTGTGAATTCTTGGGAAAAGATGGTTTTGAAGGGTTGTTTAGTGATATGTGGTGTCCATTAGTGATTATTAGAGTGTGTGTGTGTGTGTGTGTGGTATATACGTCTAATAGATAGATAAGAAACACTTTTTAATGAACAACATACATGTTTATTTAATTAATATAAAAAGTACATTACAAATAAACGAAGAAAAAGAAATCTATCCTAATACAACAACAAACTAAAACAACAATACAAGCAAATACACAAATAAACATTTACTGGAAAAAATACACAAATCTTTGAGAAAACGACGGAATTTAGAAGCGAGAAAGATACTTCCAAACTTCAGTCATCTTCATCTCCTTTTCTTTAACAAATTCCCCTTTCACTCTGTCGAATGCTTGAATTTGGGTTTCGTGCGTTTCGACTCGAGCAATGAACATCATGCATTCATCTTGACCAGGATGAATGCAAAATGGGTCATTTTCTCCTGTTTCAAAACCATGTGGGGCATGGTAGTAGTGATTTACGTTCGGACTGTTTGGTGGTGGTCCATGTGGTGGCAAATCGATTGGAGAAGGGCTTTCGCCGATTAGAGAAGTAGGAAATGGATTTTCTTCTTCGAATGGTTCTTCAGATGAAGGCTGAGAAGGATTTTTGGCGGAAAAGGAGTTTTTGGCAGAGAAGGGGAGAATCCTTGAGGGATTGGGAGAAAGACGAATCAGAGAGATTTGTTCTTCTTTGACTCTCTTTGACGATGGTGAACCCGTCTGTGTAAGATTTGTAAGAAGGATTGTCCTAGTAGCCATCGTTAGTTTTGACATGGTTAAAGTATGTTGGTAAGAATAATTGCAAGTTTTGAATAAAGAGATGGGTTGTGAATTGAAAGAGAGCAATGCCCATCAATTTATAGAGGTAGTTGGTAGTTTTTAAACCAAAAAATTGTTTTAAAAATGTTCAGAAACTGTTTAGAATTTAAAATTCAAAATCAGCAAGAAGTTAACACAAAAAACTGCATAGAATTTGTGAATACACACTTTTATAGACGTCTCATAGGATGTCTATAGGGACGTCTAATAGGACGTCTATTGTCCTATGGAACTTAGAATTTTGTCTAAAAGTTTTTAAGTTTTGACGATTGTCTTAGGGTGCTTGTTCTAGCATGTTAAGTTCACCTCTTATTTTTGCAAAACAGGTTTTATCCAAAGGTTTTGTAAATATATCATCCAACTGTGACTCAGCTGGTATATATTCAGGAACAATATCACCTTTATGATAATGATCTCGTAGGAAGTGATATCAAATATCTATATATTTTGTTCAACTATATTGGTCAGCGTTTTTAATCATTTGGACTGTGTTAGTATTGTCATAAAGTATTGGTATCTTAGAGAATAATTCCTTATAATCTTCCAAAGTACATTTGATCCAAACACGTTGTGTGCAACATGCATCGGCGGCAATGTACTCTAGTTCAACAGTAAACAAGGCCACATATACTTGTTTCTTGGAATTCCAAGATACAAGGCGGTTTCTGAGGAAATGACAAGCACCGCTAGTGCTTTTTCGGTCAATTTGACTTCCAGCATAGTTTGCAACCGAGTAACTTGTTAAGTGAAATACGCTACTCTTAGGATACCATAACCCTAGATTAATAGTGACTTTGAGATATCGAATGATTCTTTTGACCACTATCAGATATGATTCTTTAGGGTCGGCTTAAAATCGAGCATAAAGACATACGCTATATATAATATCATGTCTACTAGCAGTCAAATACAAAAAACTACCAATCATACTTCAGTAGAGTCTTATATCTATCATTTTTCGGGATTAATCCTTGGTTAGTTTTGTTGTAGTTGCCATTGGAGTCTCGCAAGTCTTTGCATCCTATAAACCGAACTTTTTGATAAGTTCCCTAGTATACTTGGCTTGAGTGATGAAGAGACCTTCTTGACTTTGTTTGATTTGAAATCCGAGGAAAAAATTTAGCTCTCTCATCATGCTCATCTCAAACTGATTTTGCATTGACTTTGAAAATTCTTGGCAAAGACCCTCATTAGTAGAATCAAAAATTATGTCATCAATATAGATTTGAACAACTATGATATCTTTTCCTTACATTTTGATGAACAAGGTTTTATCAACTATGCCCTTTATATATCCTATTTTTAAAGGGAATATACTTAGTCTTTCATACCAAGCTCTACGAGCCTGTTTGAGACCGTACAATAACTTTTCTAACTTGTATACATATTCTGGATGTGTGTGGTCTTCAAAACCTGGAGGTTGTGCTACGTATACTTCTTCTTCTATTTTACCATTCAAGAACGCATTTTTGACGCCCATTTGAAATAGTTTAAAGTTTTTGAAACAAATGAAAGCTAACAATATTTTGATAGCCTCAAGTCTTGCGACGGGTATGTAAGTTTCGTCATAATCAATTCTTTCAACTTGATTATAACCCTGAGCAACTAGAAGTGCTTTATTTCTTACGATATTCTCTGACTCATCTAGCTTGTTTCTAAAAACCCATTTTGTACCAACAATAGATCTATCTTCGAGTTTTGGAACTAATTTTCAAATTTTATTTCTTTCAAATTGGTTTAACTCTTCTTGCATTGTTTCTATCCAATGCTCATCATTCTCGGGTTCTTTAAAAATTTTCAGTTCCATAACCAAATAAAGGTTGAGTTGATGTACAGGTTAAACATTGATGATCTAGTAACTACACCTTTATCTATCTCCTATAATTCGGTCCTTAAGGTGATTTTTGTTGAATTGCCAATCTTTTGAAAGAGAAATGTCAACTACTTTCTCTTGTTGATCCATTTTATTGGTTTCAACTTCTTTGTCTGATGATGAGTTATCCGAACCTTTTATTAAGATTGGATCATCATCATCCATAATAGTTTCAAGTTTTAAAGTGTTGGTTTCATCAAATTGGACGTACATACTTTCTTGAATTGCTAAAGTTCGTTTATTGTAAGCACGATAGGCTTTGCTGGTCATAGAGTAACCAACAAATATACCTTCATCTTATTTAGAGTCGAACTTTCCTAAGCTATCTAAGGTATTAAGTATATAGCATTTACAACAAAAAACTTTGATTTAACATTGGTTACTTTACCATAAAATAGTTTATATGGTATTTTATTTAAATATTTTTTAATTGTTATCCTATTTATATGTAGCATGAAGTATTAATTGCTTCAGCTCATAAGTATTTTGGTAAATTATTTTCATTGAGCATAGTACATGTCATTTCCTGTAAGGAACGATTTTTGCTTTCAGCAACTCCATATTGTTGTAGAGTTCTAGCACAGTAGAATTCATGTTTAAAAACCTTTTTATTACAGTATTCTTCGAATACTTGGTTTTCAAATTCTCCACCATGATCACTTCTTAATCTTGATATTCTTAAGTTCATTTTATTTTAAATTTGTTTAGAGAAGATTTTAAAAGTATTAAAGGTCTCGTATTTGGTTTTTAAGAAGAAAACCCAAGTAAATCTTGAGTAATCATATATAATTATGTATACATAAAATTTTCCTTCTAGACTCACATTGTGACTAGGACAAAAAAATCCATATGAAGCAACTAGAGTGGAGTGTCAGTTGAAACATTATTTTTAGGTTTAAATGAAGTTTTAAATTCTTTTCCTCTTTGGCAGGCATCACACAATCTATCTTTTATGAATTTTATAATGGGAACGCCTTTGACTAGGTTATTCCTTGTGATTTTGGATAAAATATCTATTGAGAAATGAGCTAATCTTCTATGCCAAAGTAAAGAGTATGTTTCATTATTTGCTATTAAACATTTAATATCTGAATTTTTTAAATCTTAGGTATAAATAATATATATGTTGTGGTATCTTTTACCGGTTAAAACTATTTTATGATCATATAATATTTTGCAAATATCCTTTTTGAAAATAACATCATATCATTTGTCACAAAACTGATTTACACTAAATAGATTATGTTTTAAGTTTTCTACGTATAATACGTCTTTTATAATGATTGTATTAGATGTATTATTAAAGCAAATATAACATTTACCGATGATCTTGCTTTTGTTGTTAGCTCCAAAAATGGTGTTACCACTTTCTTCTCTTGATAGTGTCTCGATATTTTGAATGTTTTCAATCATATGTCTTGAGCAACCGCTATCAAAGATCCATCGACTACTACGTCTTTGGAAGTCTTGCAACACAAGAAGAAGAAAGTGTTACTTTGGGGACCCACATCATCTTAGTTTGATTTGAATTAGTTTTAAGAGTAAAGTGATATTTATACGTAGAGTTGATTTTAAGACAATATTATGATACATGTCCTAGCATGCAACAATAGTCACACGTGGAGTTAGCTTATTTATTTCTATAACAGTATTTATGTCAAAGAGGCTTGGTTTTAGGAACTAACTCTAAATATTTGTCGTAACCTATACCTTTTTTATTACAATATTTTATGGATTATCCTAACATAATATCTAATTCATCTTTGCTTTCGGTAAAATTTAAGAGTATTTTGTCTTTTAATTCTTCTTTTCTTTTAGGATCAAATATTTCAAAATTTAAAGTTTCGTTAGTTTCATTTAATTTTCCTTTAGTTAAAGTTAGGGTTTTTATTTTATCATTTAAACTTTCATTTTCTAATTTAATTTCTTTTAATTCTTCTTGAGTTGATTTTTCTAAACTATTCCTAGCAGATAATTTAGACTTTAAATTCTTATATTTAGAATTAAATTTATCATATTTTTCTTTAAGATAATGACAAAGACTTATTAAATAAACTTTATCGAGAGATTCAATATCAAAGTTTCGTCAGTTATCTCATTGTCTAGTGCCATGAAGCACACGTTGGCGGCTTCTTCGGTTTCCGAGTCACTGGAATCCGTATCATCCTAAATTGCTTGAAACAAATGTTTTTCTCATTCCTTCTTTGACTTTCACTTGTCTTTATTTAGAGTTGGACGCTCTAACTTCAAATGGCCTTCCTTGTTGCATTCAAAACAACGCAAAGTTTATTAGTATTAAAATTCTTATTAGATTTATACGTACCTTTCTTCTGGGGGAATTTTTTGGACTTCAGATACTTCCTGAAGTGTCTAGCAATATTGGACATTTCTTCATCGTCGCTGTCATCATCACTTGATAATTCCTTAGGCTTTGACTTGGTGGTTTCCTTTTGCGCGATGTTTTTCTTTTGAGTGTTCTTCCCCTGCTTTTGTTTGAGATCCCCTAATTGCTTCTCATAAGTCTTTAATTTTCCTATAAAGTTAACAACATTCAATATTATCATGTCATTAGCCTCTTCGATAGCAGTGATTTTAGATTGTCATGATATCGTAAGAGATCTCAGCAATTTATAACACATTTCTTTGTCATTGAATTTCTTTCCTAAATTGAAAAGTTCGGTAATGATATTGTTGAATCTAGAATACATAAAGTTGATGGATTCATCGTCTCTCAATTAGAACATCTCATACTCATACATGAGAAGGTTGATTTTACTCTCTTTAACTTGATTGGTTCCTTCATGGACAGTTTGGAGAGTGGTCCAAATCTCGTTGGCAGTTTGACACATAAAGATTCTATTGAATTCTTCTAAATTCAATGATCAATGAAGTACATTCATTGCCTTAATATTTAATGTCAACAATCTCTTGTCGGCTTCAGATAAGAGATTCGTGGTAGGAGGAACAAAGGGATTTTCAATAATCTCTAGAACTTTTAGATCAATATATTGAAAGAAAACCTTAATCTTAGTTTTTAAGAACTAATAGTCTGTACCATTGAAAAGAGGAGGACGGTTAATAGCTTGTCCTTCAATTTGGTTTGCCATATGATCAGAAACTCAAGAGGTTAATCTTACAAACAGAGTAACCCGCTTTGATACCAAATGAAAATAGCCTTAGAGGGGGTGAATAAGGCATTATAGAATACTCAGCGTGGTTTGTAATAATTTAAATATTATGCAGCGAAATATAAAATCAGAGTCAAAAATACAAATACTATCACAACACATAATCACAGAAAAGTAAATGGACACAGAGGATTGTTATCGAGATTCACCAACTCTATGGCTAATCCCCACTTGAGAACTCCTGCTCGGGATTCAACTTCATTAACCAGCGACTCCTTCACCCCAGATCTTTTGCGGGCTCAGATCCAAATCTTTACACTTTCAGACAGTGAACGCCTAGACCTTTTCGAGGCTCAAGTCCAAATCTTTACAATGTGAAAATTTTAGACATTTCTTCACTTGGTCGTACAAAGTAAGATTTCACATTCTTTACATACCAACTTCAACAGTCCTAACAATCTCAAATGGATAAATCAAATTTTCGATTCAAGAAGATGAGGGAATGAATTTTGGAGATTAAGAAAAATTTAAAATCAATTCAAAGAAGTTTTCAAATTAAAAAAAAAATGAAAAACAATCGCTTCTTAGAAACTTTCGAGATCTTTCTTTTCTAAAAGATTAAAAAAGGCTAAAGGGCACCAGAAAGATCTCCTCTCTGAAAATGTGTTGTAAAAACTTGAGAGTAAAGAAAGGCAAGGTTTTCACGAAAAAACTCGAGAGTAAAGGAAATGAGAAACGGGTAAAAAGTGAGTGAAAACTTTTTACTAAATGGTCCTATTTATCGAAAATCAATTTATGGCGGTTGGGGAAGTTAAAATAATTGTCACTGATTGTTAGGAACATTTTTGGCAGTTTATAACCGTTGAAATTTGAATTATACGCAAAAAACAGAAAATTTTTAAAAAAAATCAACCGCAATAGACGCCTCATAGGACGTCCTATGTCTGATAAATTCAGACACAGAGACTTGAACTTTTGGAATTTTTGAAATAAAATTTTTGGTTTTAGTAAATGCAAGTTTAGAAAGTAAATATAGATTTGGAAAATAGATTCTAACTGTTTGAGATCGACACGACTCTAGACTCAAAGAAAATGGAATTTTTTTGAATATCTTCGTTGATTGATTTCTCCATTATCTCCTTTGAATTGACATTGTGGTTTTCGAGTTGTCTGATTTTATTGATATTACTTTTTGCAATATCTATTGCAGTGTTGATTGTCCTTATTCTTGAATAACTCTAGTTGTGTAGCATATTAACGTTATCTGACATGATTAGTAACATACGGTATATTTAAAGTATGGTTTTATAAAATAATCAAAACTAAAGGGAATTTGACATGTAGGTCAACAGAATCAACATACAGTTTTCAACATCCAACACACTGACAAAAGAAAGACTTCAGACATGAATGAAAATTTCTTATGGTACTGTAGAGTTGGTCGTATTAATGAAATAAGACTAATAAAGTTACATAAAGATGGATATCTGGATCTGTTCGAATATCAATCTTATGCAACTTGTCAGTTATGTCTCAAAGGTAAGAAGACCAAAACTCTGTTTACAGGACACGGAGAAAGAGCTACTGAATTCCTAGAACACATAGATAGTGATGTATGTGGTCCAATTTCTATACATGCAAAAAGTGGTGACTCCTACTTCATTACTTTTATCGATAATTTCTCGAGGTATGAACATGTGTTCTTATTGAAACACAATTCTAAAGCTTTTAAAAAGTTCAAAGAATATAAAAATGAACTGGAGAAACAAACGGGAAAAAGTATCAATATACTTCGATCTAATCGAGATGGGGAATACCTAAGAACCGAGATTCTTGAGTTTCTAAAAGAGAATGGGATTCTCTCTCAGTTTGCTCCTCCGTACATACCACAGTACAACGGTGTGTCGGAGTGAAGGAATCACACCCTTTTAATTATGGTGCACTCTATAATGAGTAATGCTGAGTTACTGCTTTCCTTCTGAAGTTATGCGCTTGAGACAGCTGCATACCTGTTGAATCAAGTTCCGACCAAATCAGTGCCTAAAACTCCATATGAAATATGGAGTGAAAAGAACCTATATCGTAAACGAGTTAAGTTATAGGGTTGTCCTACTTCTGTTAAAAAGCAGAATCTAAACAAACTCGAGGCACGATTAGTATTATTTAAGTTTATGGGATATTCTAAACATTTGAATGGATATCTTTTCTACCATGAAGAAGAACAAAGAATTATTGTTTCTAGAAATGCCACATTTTTAGAAAAAGGATTTTTTGATAAAGAAATTAGTGAGAGCGCGGTGGAACTGGAAGATATTCCAGAACCACAAATTTCTACTGAAGACTTGGTTGAACTTAAAGTTTCAATGGAACCCAATGAACCTCAATCACTGCGTAGATCTAGTAGACCTTCTCACCCACCAGAAAGATACCACGGTTTTCTTATAGACAGTCATCAAGAAAACTGCATCATGAAAGATTATGACCCTACTAGTTTTTTGCAGCACGAGTAGGGACTCGGTGAAGTGGCCGGATGCTATGCGATCTGAAATGAAATCCGTGTACACCATCAAAGCTTAGACTTGGACATTGCTCCTCCAGGGACAGAACCCGTTGGATGCAAATAGATCTTCAAAAAGAAGATTGGTCTAAATGAACAGGTGGAGACCTATAAGGCTAGACTTGTTGCAAAAGGTTTTCATCAAAGACTAGGTCTGGACTATGACGAATCCTTTTCTCCAGTGGCTATACTTAAATCCATACAGATCCTACTTGTCATTGTTGCCTTCCATGACTATGAAATCTGACAGATGGATGTTAAAACCGCTTTTCTAAATGGATATTTAGAAGAATGCGTTTATATGGATCAGCCACAGGGTTTCATTGACAGTGGGAGCAGCGGGAAAGTATGTAAGTTACTTAAATCCATTTATAAATTAAAGCAGGCATCACGGAGTTGAAACATCTGCTTTGATGATACAATCAAAGAGTTTGATTTTATCAAAAATGTAGATGAATCTTGTATTTATAAAAAAATTGTAGGGAATAATGTCATTTTCCTCGTATTGTACGTGGATGACATTCTTCTGATAGGAAATGATATTTTTATGCTACAATCAGTCAAACTATTCTTATCACAGAAATTCTCTATGAAAGACCTGGGTGATGCTTCTTACATTCTGGGAATAAAGATCTATAGGGATAGATCTAAAAGAAAGTTGGGGTTGTCCCAGTTCTGGTACATCGACACCATACTAAAGAGGTTGAGTATGGAGAATTCCAAGCGCGGTAATTTATCCGCTTGTCACGGGATCACTCTCTCCAAAGAGATATCTTCCAAGATTGATGAGGAGAGGGCTTGCATGAGTGCTATACCCTATGCTTCTGTAGTAAGATCTATCAAGTATGCGATGTTATGTACTAGACCAGATGTAACTTACGCACTTGGTGTGGTAAGCAGGTATCAATCCAACTCAGGGAAGAAACACTGGATAGCTGTGAAGAACAGTCTTAAGTACTTGCGAGGGACTAAAGAAATGTTCTTGGTGTATGGTAACGGAGACCTCCACATGGAGGCATTTACCGATTCAAGTTTCTAGAGTGACAAGGATGACAACAAGTCAATCTCGGGTTATGTGTTTACCCTCAACGGAGGGGTGGTATGTTAGAATTCCAAACGTGATACCGTAGCAGACTTGATGATGGAAGCTGAGTATATTGCTGCCAACGATACTGCTAAGGAAGCGGTCTGGATGCGAAAGTTCATCTCAGGGCAGGGCTTGGTGTGGTTCCAACCATTGTTGATCCAATACCCTTGTATTGTGATAACAATTGGGTTATGGCATTAGCCAAGGAAGCTCGGCCCCATCAACGATCTAGACATATTTTGAGGCGGTATCACCTGATCCGGGAGATAGTTGATCGCCGTGAGATCGAGATACAAAAAGTAGACACCAAGGATAACACAGTAGATCGACTCAGCAAGGCCCTCCTACAGACATGGTTTGAGCGACCATTTAAGATGTTAGGTATGCGATACGCTAATAATTGGCCTTAGTGCAAGTGGGAGATTGTTAGATATGTATGCCCTAGAGGCAATTATTGTAATTGTTGGATATATATATGTACATGATATTCTTGCTCGATATGATAATATGCTATTTGATTTGTATTTATCATTCATGTGTATAGTTTTACTTGTTATTAATGTCGCCAATATATGTTGATAAAACCCGTAGGATTTTTTATTCACTATCAGCATTATGATAGGGATCATACTAGTGGAGCCTGGATAGTCTATAAGCACATCCTTAAGTGATCCTAGTCGTAGGAGTATTGAGACAGGGCATCGATACGTTAGAGTAGACTAGCGTATACGTTTCTTGATCCTGATCGGGGCGATGGTTTTTCTTACAGCCATTGGTGTTTGTGTAACACCCTAGCAGTGTTTGCTATATTTTATTTGGGGTATTTCAAATCTTGCGACAGATTTCTTGATTATTATTGCTTTTAGGTGTGGATAGTGCATTTGGTAACTGTGGTTAGTATCCGACCCGACCCACATATTTGAAACCCATCATGGTTCAAGATTAGGTCATATATTTGCTAGTACAGAGGATCCATGCACATCTAGATTCTATACACTTATATGATATATTTTGTATCGCGTATCTTTTAATAATACAAATAAAAACCAAATAATATATTTTTGATATCTAGCATGGCATGTTATCGTACCCTATATCATATGGTTGCACCCATATAGCATGTTCATGTCCTAATTGCTAAAACAGACTTGTTATTGATCGCTACGTATATTTACGTAGATTCGTACTTAGGGGTATGCATTTTTATTGACCGGACATCGCATTATGGTTCTAACTTTTACGTATATTCTCCATATTTAAAAACTAGATTTTTAGAAGGGACCCGGGTAATATTCAGAGTAATCTGGTATTAGCTGTAAAATCCTATTATATATATATATATATATATATATATAACTATATAAATATAAATTGTTATCCATATTATATATATATATATTAATTTAATTAAAAATCCACCCCTCTCGCAGTCTCTCTCTCTCTCCATCTCTTTCTCTCTCCGTTTTCCCTCTCTCTGTCTCAATCTCTCTTTGTGTGTTTCTCTCTCTATATATAATATATATAATATATAATATATAAAAACCTATTATAAAACTTATTATAAATAAAACCACTCTCTCTCCTTCTTTTTCTTCTTCTTTCTTTTCTTGTTCTTTTCTTTTTCTGATTTCCGGTCGTCTCACCGGAGTAGCACACGTCACCGACGATCCAAACGATCCAGTCACCGTCTTCGTCTCCCCTAGTTACTACGTTACGCAGCTTCTTAACCATGTCCAGTCCTGCGCGTGCAAGTTTGCATCGTGACGTTATTTCCGACGTCGGACGTGCATCCGTATTTCGACGTGAGATCCGATCAGGCAAGTTATAACTTGCAACATGCTATGTTATATTATATCAATATATATATGAATAAAAATAGTACATATTTTTTATTATTCAGCAAATATCACAGATTTACAGTTTTACAGTATCTGTTCATATCCGTACTGATAATCGTTTATCTAGTCGCATACCGGAACATCATGATATCACTACACTACTGTATTAGTATAACATGCTATCTAATTTGTATCATACTTGTTAGTGAACGTATAATGGTTATTACAGATAGATACATATGCATCCTGGCATCAGTTTTTTTTATCGTGTTCCGATATTGATTACAGTTTCACATTGGGTATCTATTTGGTTAATATACATCACATGATATGTTCACGACACACTACCTAACTTGTTACTTGGATCTAGTTACTAATTCCAACAATACTGACTTGTTGTCCTAACGGACGTGACTTGTTATCTGCATAGACGAGAACTGTACCTGCTTGATTCTGTGTTAGCATTAGATTATATTGGCAGCACCTGACTTGAACACAGAACATTGGGGGAAAAGAGGAAATCGAGAATGTAACCAAAACATAACTTAAGAGGATATTATTACTTGTTTGCCATTTTTCCGGGCGTTACGGAATAAATACTTGTTTACCGTGTTTTCGGGTGTTACGAAATAAATACTGTTACCGTGGTCCCATAGGGAATGAACGGGATATATACTGTTGGGTTACGATGAGGATTATATTAATTGATTTCAAAGACTTGTAGAATAGCTAACCTAGAAGCACAGACTTTAGGATACACATCACATACATACACCTCATTGTCTATATCAGTATTTATTATTTATATTCATGTTTAATAATAGCATTATATCCTGGTCATTACTGCTATTTTGATATTATGATGTACTGACGTCTGTGTTTTGCATGGCCCAGTTCCTTTACATTTATCGCAGGCAGATCAAAAATGCTTTAGCAATCAAGCCAAGCGGTGATGAATTAAATGCGTATCATTAGAGATGTATAGTTTATTTGTTTCCGTATTTTTGTTTATTGATGTGAGCCCATATTGGGATATGATTCAGATATTGTTATTGGATCTTGATTCGTTTCCGCTTTATGTATTTTCTTGACTCTATTTATTGTGGTCGATGGACATGTACTAACTAGATTATATTCTTTTCTGTTCTTGATATCCGATAGACATCCATAATGTGACTGTGGATGAATGATTCCTAACCAAAGGTAGCATGGTTAGCTCTGTCACGTGCCGTAGATTACGTATCTTGGGAAGCTGGGTGTGACAGAGTTTGTTTGGTATCAGAGCCATAGGATTTAGGGTTAAACGGGTTTGGTTTTTTTTGTAGTTGGGTATTAAACCCAGTACACTAACCAGAAAACCTGGAATTAGGAACATGTTCTGCCACATTATTGTCTTTTCCTTCAAATTCTTGAATCTTATCTTTTCCTTAACTCTTTTGTCTTGACAATATGAAATGATATTGCATCTCGGCTTGGAATCCTCCTGATTCCTTTTTTTTTCTCCCTTCTTATTCCTTTGATTCGGATAGTAGGATTTGGGCGACTTGAATAGAGTTATGTGATTGTAATTATATACCGCGGTATGGTTACAATGCGGTACTCTATTTTGGCAACCTGAGATCCTATTTTGATTCATTTTCTTGACTTATGTTCATTGTACTACTTTGTTTCTCTCGGTTTCATTGCTTACAAGTTTATGTCTTATCATAAGCTTGAATCCAACAACCACGTTATATCTTTCCTTTCGTCCCGTAAGGACCAATCCGTTTGCGTTTCAAAGAATATGAAGAAACACATGAGAACATATGATAATTGCAGTAATACAGACTGCTTCAAGACTGATCAGATGTAAGATGTTTTGATTAAAGAAGTTCTGACAAACCCACCTCAGTTTATCAGAGTAGTGTAGCGGAAGTGTGGTTGGCTGTTAACCCACGAGCCGTAGAACATACCTGTAAATTCATGATGAAGGGAACTATTTGTGTGTGCCAAAATGTGAAATTCGTAAACAAGTTGCAGATAAAGCGCTGATAGCAGTTCGGGATTTCATAGATGTGTTCAAGGATATCTTGAGTTTACCGTCAAAACAAGATGTTGAGTTCGTAATTGATCTTATTCCTGTAGCAGCACCAATTCAAAGGCTTTTATCTGATATCACCAGTGGAACTGTAAAAGATAAAGAGACAAGTTTCTGAGTTATTAGAGAAGGGTTGGATTCGCAACATCGGTTCACCATGGAAAACTCCAGTTCTTCTAGTCAAGAAGAAAGATTGCACGTTGAGGATGTGCATTGATTATCGAGAATTAAATCGGGTGACTATTAAAAATAAATACCTAATCCCTCGCATCGGCGAATTATTCGATCAACTCAGTGGCGCGAGGGTATTCTCGAAGTTGGATTTGCGATCTGGTATCATCAAGTTCGGATGAAATCAGAAGATATTTGCAAGACAGAGTTCCGAACTCGATATGGGCATTACGAGTACTTAGTGATGCCATTTGGAATTAGTAACACACCGGCAATATTTATGGACTTGATGAACCGAATCTTTTTACTGTATCTGGATCAGTTCGTAGTAGTGTTTATTGATGACATTCTGGTCTATTCAAGGAGCAAAGAAGAGCATGCAGAACACATGAGGATCGCACTGCAAATATTGAGACAGTAAAAGTTATATGCTAAGATGAGCAAGTTGGATTTTTGACTCGAAGAAGTGAAGTTCTTGGGTCATATTGTATCTGGAGATGGAATTGCTGTTGGTCCCGAAATGATTGCAGATGTTCATGATTGGAAAATTCCAAAGAATATAAGGGAGATCAGAAGTTTTCTTTGGCTTGCCAAATATTATAGAAGGTTTATGGAGAATTTCACTTGAACGGCTGATCCATTGACCAAGCTAACACAAAAGAGGTATTGTTCGTATGGACGGAGAAATGTGTGCCAGCTTTTGAAGCGTTGAAGCAAAGATTGACCACCGCTCCTATCTTGACAGTGCCAGACGGTTCCAGAGGGTTGGTTATTCACAGCGACGCATCTGGAAAAGGCTTGGGATGTGTTCTAATACAGCATGGGAAGGTTATATCTTATGCGTCAAGACAATTGAAAACCCATGAGAAGAACTACTCAACTCATGATTTGGAGGTAGCAGCAGTGATTTTTGTTTTGAAGATTTGGAGACACTACTTATTGGGCGAAAGCATAGAAGCATTTACCGATCACAAGAGCCTAAAATATGTGTTCACACAGAAATAGCTTAACATGAGACAGCGTAGATGGTTGAAACTGATAGCTGACTATGGTCTTGATCTAAAATAACATCCGGGAAAATTTAATGTAGTGCTGGATTCTCTAAGTCGGTTGCCAGAAATACAGATGTTGACTGAACGGAAGGAGATTATAGCTTATCTTCAGAGGTTCGAGTTGGAGATTGTACTACCGCATTCTTCGAGACAGTTGATGCAGTTGCAAGTACAAACATCCTTGATTGATAACATTAAAACAACACAGTCGCACGATCCAAGATTTCAGAAGTTTCAAGAACAAATAGAAGCGGGACTTCGAACAGATCTGTTGATTCATGAAGATGGTTCGTTATGATATGGGGGCCATTTATATGTGCCTAAAGAAGACGTTCGTGAAGAAGTCATGAAGGAGGATCATAGTTCTGCATATTCCATATATCCGAGGGGACAAAAATGTACCGAGATCTACAACAACATTTCTGGTGGGAAGGCATGAAAAGAGAGATTGCTAGTTATGTATCGAAGTGGTTAGTGTGTCAGCAGGTCATGGCTGAACATTAAAGGGTAAGTGGTTTGTTGCAACCACTTCCGATTCCTCAATGGAATTGGGAACATATAACCATGGATTTCATGACAGCGTTACCACAGAGTCTAAAGGGCAATAACGCAGTTTGGGTGATTGTTGATCGATTGACAAAGGAAGCCCATTTTATACTGTTTCGAGTTGGTCGGTCGAAGGAGGTTTTAGCAGAACGGTACATGCAGGAGATTGTGAGATTGCATGGAGTACCTGTGAGCATCATTTCCGATCATGATACCCGATTTTTATCGCACTTTTGGAGGAGTCTACAGAAAAGTTTCGGGACTCTCTTGAAATTTAGCACCGCCTATCATTCTCAAATAGATATCCAGTCTGAAAGAACGATCCTAACTCTTGAAGATATGTCGAGAGCATGCATATTAGATTTCAAGGGTTCATGGAGGATCATTTGCACTTGGTGGAGTTTTCTTATAATAATAGTTTTCAGGCGACTATACAGATAGCTCCATTCGAAATATTATACGGTCGCAAATGTCGATGGCTTGTCTGTTGGGACGACGTTGGAGAAAGAAGATTGTTGCGACATGATCTTATTGTGCAAACGGTGGAGAAAGTTAACGTGATCCGAAATCATATGAAGGCGGCACAAGATTGACAGAAAAGTTGGGCTGATACAGGACGAAGACCTCTGGAGTTTGCAGTTAGTGATCTTGTATTCTTGAAGATATCACCGACCAGAGGAGTGATTCGATTTGGTAGTCGAGACAAGCTTAGTCCTCGATTCATGGGGACTTTCAGTATCAACGAGCGTGTTGGAGAGGTAGCGTATCGATTGGTTTTACCACCATCCTTGGCAGGTGTTCGTGATGTGTTTCATGTAGCTCAACTCCGCAAGTATGTTCGAGATAAGACGCAAATCCTAGATCACTCAGAGCTGACCGTAAAAGAGGATTTAACGTATGAAGAAAGACCAATGGCGATTGTGGATTGACGAGACAAGGTCCTCAAGAACAAAGTTATCCCTCCAGTACTTGTTTCATGAGGGAATCATTCGCATGGAGAATCTGCTTGGGAACGTGAAGACGAGATCTGACAGAAGTTTCCACACCTCTTTTCTTGGATCCGTATTTTCTTGCCTTTTCTTGTTCCGGGAATTTTGAGGACGAAATTCTTTTGTAGTTGGGTATAATGTAACACCCTAGCACTGTTATACTATATTTTATTTACGGTATTTCAAATCTTGCGACAGATTTCTTGATTATTATTGCTTTTGGGTGCAGATAGTGCATTTGGTAACAGTAGTTAGTATCCGACCTGACTCGTATGTTTGAAACCCATCATGGTTCAAAATTAGGTCATATATTTGCTAGTACAGAGAATCCATGCACATCTAGATTCTATATACTTATAGGATATATTTTGTATTCATGTATCTTTTAATAATACAAATAAAAACCAAATAATATATTTTTGATATCTAGCATGGTATGTTATCATACCCTATATCATATGGTTGCACCTATATAGCATGTTCATGTCTTAATTGCTAAAACAAACTCATTATTGATCGCTACGTATATTTACGTAGATCCGAACTTGGGAGTATGCATTTTTATTGACAGGACATCGCATTATGCTTTTAACTTTTACGTATATTCTTCATATTTAATAACTAGATTTTCAGAAGGGACCCGGGTAATATTCGGAGTAATCTGGTATTAGCTGTAAAATACTATAATATATATTATAATATTTTATATAACTAAATAAATATAAACTGTTATCTATATTATATATATATATATATATATATATTAATTTAATTAAAAATCCCTCAATCTCTCTCAGTCTCTCTCTAACTTTTTCCCTCTCTCTCTGTTCCCCCCCCCCATCTCTCTCTCTCTCTCTCTCTCTATATATATATATATATATATATATATATATATATATATAAACCTATTATAAAACTTATTATAAATAAACCCACTCTCTCTCCTTCATCTTCTTCTTCTTTCTTTTCTTGTTCTTTTATTTTCTTGATTTCCGACCATCTCGTCGGAGTTGCACACATCGCCGACAATCCAGACGATCCAGTCACCTTCGTCGTCTATCCCAGTTACCACGTCATGCAGCTTCTGATCCAGGTCCAGTCCTGCGCGTGCAAATTTGCATCGCGACGTTAATTCCGACGTCGGACGTCGCATCCGTATCTCGACGTGAGATCCGATCAGGCAAGTTTTAACTCAAAACATGCTATATTATATTATATCAATATCTATATGAATAAAATTAGTGCATGTGTTTTATTATTTAGCAAATATCACAGATTTACAGTTTTACGGTATCCGTTCGTATCCGTACTAATAATCGTTTATCTAGTCGCATGCCGGAATATCATGATATCACTACACTACTATATCGCTACAACATGCTATCTAATTTGCATCATACTTAGTAGTGAAAGTATAATGGTTATTACAGATAGATACATATACATCCTGGCATCAGTTTTGTTTACCGTGTTCCGATATCGATTACAGTTTCACATTGGTTATCTATTTGGTTAATATACATCACATGACATGTTCACGACACACTACCTGACTTGTTACTTAGATATAGTTACTAATGCCAACAAAACTGACTTGTTATCCTGACGGACGTGACTTGTTGTCTTCATAGATAAGAACCGTACCTGCTTGATCCTGTATTAGCATTAGATTATATTGGCAATACCTGACTTGAACACAGAACCTTAAGGGAAAAGAGGAAATAAAGAATGTAATCAAAACGTAACTCAAGAGGATATTATTAGTTATTTGTCATTTTTCCAGGCGTTACGGAATAAATACTTGTTTACCGTATTTCCGGGCGTTACGAAATAAATACTTGTTTGCCGTTTTTCCGGGCGTTACGGGATAAATACTTGTTCGTCGTGTTTCCAGGCATTACGGAATAAATATTGTTACCGTGGTCCCAAGAGGAATGAATGGGATATATACTGTTAGGTTACGATGAGAATTACATTAATAGATTTCAGAGACTTGTAGAATAGTTAAGCTAGAAGCACAGATTTTAGAATACACCTCACTGTTTATATCAGTGTTTTTATTTATATTCATTTTTAATCATAGCATTATATCCTGGTCATTACTGTTATTTTGATATTATGACGTACTGACGTCTGGGTTTTGTATGGCCCAGTTCCTCTACATTTATTTCAGGCGGTTCAAGAGTACTTTAGCAATCAAGCCGAGCAGTGAGGAATTGAACGCGTACTATTAAAGATGTTTAGTTTATTTATTTCTGTAGTTTTTTTTATTGATGTGAGCCCATATTGCGACATGATTCAGATATTGTTTATTGGATCTTGATTCGTTTTCGTTTATACATTTTCTTGACTCTATTTATTGTGGCAGATGGACATGTACTAGCTAGGTTATATTCTTTTTTGTTCTTGATATCCGATAGACAGTCATAATATGACTGTGGAGAGATAATTCCTAACCACAAGTAGTATGGTTGGTTCCGTCACGTGCCGTAGTTTACGTATCTTGGGAAGCGAGGCATGACATGATTTGTTTGGTATCAGACCTATAGGATTTAGGGTTAGTCGGGTTTGGTTGTTTTGCAGTTGGGTATTAAACCCAATTCACTAACTAGAAACCCTGGAATTAAGAACATGTCCTGCCACATTATTGTCTTGTCTTTTAAATGCTTGAATCTTATCTTTTCCTTAACTCTTTTGTCTTGACGATATGGAAATGATATTGCATCTCAGCTTGGAATTCTCCTGATTCCTTATTGTTTCTCCCTTCTTATTCCTTCGATTCGGATAGTCGGATTTGGGCAAATTGAATAGAGTTTTGTGATTGTAACTATGTACTGCGGCATGGTTACAATGCGGTACTCTATTTTGGTAACCTGGGATCCTATTTTGATTCATTTTCTTGATTTATGTTCATTGTACTATTTTGTTTCTCTCGGTTTCATTGCTTACAAGTTTATGTCTTACCGTACGCTTGAATCCAACAACTACGTTATATCTTTCCTCTCGTCTCGTAAGGACCAATCCGTTTGTGTTTCGAAGAATAATGAGAAATACAGGAGAACATATGATGATTGCAGTAATATAGACTGCTTCAAGACCGATCAGATGTAAGATATTTTGATTGAAGAAGTTCTGACAAACCCACCTCAGTTTATCAGAGTAGTACAGCGGAAGTGTGGTTGGCTATTAACCCACGAGACGTAGAACATAATTGTAAAATCATGATGAAGGGAATTGTTTGTATGTGTGCCGAAAGGTGAAATTCGTAAACAAGTTGCAGATAAAGCGCTGATAGCAGTTTGGGTTTTCATAGATATGTTCAAGGATGTCTTAAGTTTACCGTCAAAATGAGACGTAGAGTTCGTAATTGATCTTATTCATGTAGCAGCGCCAATTCAAAGGCTTTTATCCGATATCACCGATGGAACTGTAAAAGGTAAAGAGACAAGTTTCTGAGTTATTAGAAAAGGGTTGGATTCGCAGTATCGGTTCACCTTGGAAAGCTCCAGTTCTTCTAGTCAAGAAGAAAGATTGCACGCGGAGGATGTGCATTGATTATCGAGAATTAAATTGGGTGACTATTAAGAATAAATACCCAATCCCTTGGATCAGCGAATTATTTGATTAACTCAATGGCGCGAGAATTTTCTCGAAGTTGGATTTGCGATATGAGTATCATCAAGTTCGGATGAAATCAGAAGATATTTGCAAGATAGCGTTCCGAACTCGATATAGACATTATGAGTACTTAGTGATACCATTTGGAGTTAGTAACGCACCGGAAATATTTATGGACTTGATAAACTGAATCTTTTTACCGTATCTGGAGCAGTTCGTAGAGGTGTTTATTGATGACCTTTTGATCTATTCGAGACACAAAGAAGAGCTTGCAGAACACTTGAGGATCGCACTGCAAACATTAAGATAAAAAAAAGTTATATGCTAAGATGAGCAAATGCGAGTTTTGGCTCGAAGAAGTGAAGTTCTGGGGTCATATTGTACCCGGAGATGGAATTGCTGTTAACCCCAAAAAGATTGCAGCTGTTCATAATTAGCAAATTCTAAAAAATATAGGGGAGATCAGAAGTTTTCTTGGACTTGCCAAATATTATAGAAAGTTTATGAAGAATTTCGTTCGAACAGCTGAACCATTGACCAATCTAACACGAAAAGAGATACCATTCGTATGGACAGAGAAATGTGCATCGGCTTTTGAAGCGTTGAAGCAAAGATTGACCACCGCTCCTATCTTGACAGTGCCAGACGGTTCCGGAGGGTTGGTTATTAACAACGACGTATCTGGGAAAGGCTTGGGATGTGTTCTAATGCAGCATGGGAAGGTTATAGCTTATGCGTCGAGACAATTGAAAACCCATGAGAAGAACCACCCAACTCATGATTTGGAGCCAGCAGCAGTGATTTTTGCTTTGAAGATTTGGAGACATTACTTATTGGACGAAAGGGTAAAAGTATTTACCGATCACAAGAGCCTAAAATATGTGTTCACACAAAAAGAGCTCAACATGAGGCAGCGTGGATAGTTGGAGCTGATGGCCGACTATGATCTTGATCTAAAATACCATTTGGGGAAAGTTAATATAATGCCGAATGCTCTAAGTCGGTTTCCAGCAATATGGATGTTGACTGCACAGAAGGAGATTATAGCTGATCTTCATAGTTTCGAGTTGGAGATTGTACTACCGCATTCTTCGGGATAGTTGATACAGTTACAAGTACAGTCATCCTTGATCGATAACATTAAAGCAGCTCAGTCGCACGATCTAAGATTTTAGAAGTTTCGAGAACAAGTAGAAGAGAGACTTCGAACAGATCTGTTGATTCATGAAGATAGTTCGTTACGATATGGGGGCCGTTTATGTGTCCCTAAAGGAGACGTTCGTGAAGAAGTCATGAAGGAGGCTCATAGTTCCGCATATTCCGTACATTCGGGAGGCACAAAGATGTACCGAGATCTACGACAACATTTTTGGTGGGAAGGCATGAAAAGGGAGATTGCTCACTAAGTATCGAAGTGCTTGGTGTGTTAGTGGGTCAAGGCTAAATATTAAAGGGTAGCTGGTTTGTTGAAACCACTTCCGATTGCTCAATGGAAGTGGGAACATATAACCATGGATTTCGTGACAGCATTATCACGGAGTCCAAAGGGTTATAACACAGTTTGGGTGATTGTTGATCGATTGACTAAGGCAGCTCATTTTATACCGTTTCGAGTTGGTCAGTCGACAGAGGCTTTAGCAGAACAGTATATGCAGGAGATTGTGAGATTGCATGGAGTGCCTGTGAGCATCGTTTCCGATCGTGATACCCGATTTTTATCGCGCTTTTGGAGGAGTCTACAGGAAAAGTTTGGAGACTCGCTTGAAATTTAGCACCGCCTATCATCCTCAGACAGATTGTCAGTCTGAAAGAACGATCCAATGTAATAACCGAGTTCATTTATACCAATTCATGTTCCCGTATTTATATATCTGTGGTATTTTCTTGATTTATCGTGTTTTGGGTGCGAATGGTATTATACATTTTACATTGCATTCGACCCGACCCGCTTGCTTGAAACTTGTTTGATTCATATTTATGAATCACCCTGACTTGATATGTAGACTTGTGCATTTTCAACGTTATCGCATACTGGCATTTTACCTGGCATAGCATCTTTTACCATATAACATTTTAAGTCACATAAAATATTTTAAAAATACATTTCATAGCCTGCATGATACCCCTAACCCCGTGGTAGCATCCGCGCATCTTGTTCTCGTTCCGTTCAGTAAAACGGACGTGTTTGGATGGCTACGCGCACGTACGTGCATCCGTTCTTGGGGGTATGCTTTTTCGTTGCCTGAGCATTCATTTTGAATTTTGAAAGTCGTGTATATTTTTCATATTTTAAATCTGAACTTTTAGACCCGACCCGGGCGTATTTTGGAGTAAGTTTGTATTTACCAAAATCTCAAAACGGACTAATATTATATTCTTTATATATTTATAAACTATTAATATATTTTTTTAACTAAATTATATTATTATATCCTACCATATTAACAGTTATAATTATATACATGTTATATATTTTTTAAACTAAATAAATCCTAACTCACCATTCTCTCTCTCTCTCTCAGAATCTCTCTCTCTCTTCTCGCCTGCTCTCTCTCGTTCTCTCTCTCACAATTCTCTCTCTCTCTCTCTTTCCTTATATATACAGTATAATATAATTTTTATATATTCTAATCTTAACACATATTTTCTCACGTCTTCTCTTTTCTCCCTCTGCTTCTTTCTTTTCCCGCCTCGTCCACGAGTGAACCCACACCCGAGTCGTGCGCGTCCCCGTCGCCACCGCTGCCGACCTCACCCTCGCCTTCATCACCCCGTCGCCGTCACCACCTCCACCGCCTTCTCTTTCCCCGACTGCAACTCATCCCCGCATCAACCCATCACCGCACGACCCATCGTCGCCTGCACTACTCGTCGCCGCCGCGCGTCGCCGTCGTCGGCACCTTCCTCCCTCCTTGCCTTCACCCCGACGGCGAGAACCACAAGATCCCCGCTAACCCTGCACCAAGCCTGATCACCAGAACCCATTTCCTACAGAACCCAACCCCGACGAGAACCCATCGTCGCCGTCGCCTCCAGCGCCGGCACCCTCGTTCGCCTTCCCTTCATCACCACCACCGCCTCCATCACTCCCTCTTCCCAAAAACCCGAGATTTTCACTGCACAGAACCCACGCCTGAACCCCCGACCTCGTCGCCGTTCCCTCACCTCCGGCGACCCCAGCTTCATCCCATCATCATCATCTCCCTCTCGCCTTCCTCTCTGAATCCAGAGCACCACCACGACCAAGTCCCAGTCTCTTCTTCTTTTTTCTTCTTCTTTCTTCTTCTCTTGCTTTTCTTGATCTCGTATTTTTCTGGTGATCGTCGGAGCCATGCCACCGATGACGATCCGGACGAACCATACCATCACTACAGTACCACTACAATACCAAAATCATACCATCACCACTTCCATGTCACGACCGTGTCGTAGCCACATCGTGTCCAGATCGTGCCCAGACCATGCACCAGATCGTGTCCAGATCGCGCCCAGATCATGCACCAGATCACGACCAGACCACCACCAGATCGTGTCCAGATCGTGTCCAGATCACGCCAAGACCATGCACCAGATCGCGACTAAACCCAGTACCGTGTCGTGCCGTTTCACACACCATATCGTGTCATGTCGCACCAGGCCGCCTGCATATCGACCTTTGTTATGAGGCAAGTTTACCTTGCTACATGCTACATTACATTTTGTGCATCTATTTTAATAAGTATAATTATTGAATCGATAACCGTACATCTATATAGTTTATTCTATATCTACTTGCATATCATATTACATGTTCCAGTTTGTTGTTCTATTAGTACACATGCTTATTTTGTATACCCATACTTATGCTAGTTGATTGTGAGCACCCACATGATAGCTTGTACACCCTGACATGACTTGTTACACCCATTACTTGACACGACATGGTACCGTGCGACTCTTGACATGGCATGACACCTTTATATACCTGGCTTGACCTGATGTGCCATGATCTTACCTGTTACCTGATCTTATGTCTAATGCCAACAAACCTGATATGTTGTCCTTACGGACCGTTCCTGTTGTCTATCCAGACAAACCTGTACCTGCCCGATCCTGTGTTGGCATTAGCTCCAGATTATTTAATATCTGACTTGAACACATATAACTTGGGGGTATGGGGAAATCAATGATGAAACCTGACTTGTAACTTGACAGTTGCTTGCTTATACTGATCAGTTTTAGAGGCTAGGCCAGCCTTAGGATGATGCTGCTGACATTGTTCGTCTTTACATATTTCCTGTTTTAGTGCCTAGCGGTATGTCTCGGTTTCAGCCCGAGAGTCTTAGACCGTGGTTCCGGGCATGCACGGGATACTATTGAGTTACATCGATGATTCATCAAATTGATTTCAAAGACTTGAGAGTGGTTAACCCAATAGACTAGTTTCGATTACTCAATGCACACTACCTTCCACTGCCCTGATCTATATTGCTGTTATACCTTCTTTACCATTTATGATCATACTTGCATGTCTTGCTACCATGTTTATATATTATTACTTGATGTTATGATGCGCTGACATCTGGGTTTAGCATGGCCCAGATCCTCTACCTTTGTTGCAGACTGATCAAGAGTATTGCCGCTGTTAGACCTAGCGGTGAAGATCCTGTCGGTATGCAGTTTTACCTTCCAGGTGTTTCATTTATTGTATCTTTTACTTCCGCATATTATTATTTCTTGACTCATTCATTCTGGCTCATGGATATGTACTAGATAGTTTAGTTTACTTACTTGTTCTTGATATCTCTACAGCCGTAATGTGACTGTGGAGGGATTTATCCTATCCACAGGTAGCATGGTTGGCTATGTCACGTGCCCATCTTAGCATACTCTGGGAAGCGGGGCGTGACATGGTTCTTTTGGTATCAGAGCCATAGGATATACGTTAATCGAGTTTGATTCTTTTGTAGTTGGGTATTGGACCCAATACACGAATCAGAATACTCGTGATTAGGAATATGTCCTGCCACCTTGTTATCGTGATTCTTGAATCATATCTTTCTTTTATCCTTCGTCTTGATGTTATACAAACAACTTTGCATCTCGGCTTGAAACCTTTTTGGTTCACCATTGTTTCTCCCCGTTCCTTGATTCTGATACTAGGATTTGGGCAACTTGAGTGGAGTTATGTAATTGTACCCATGAACAGCAGCATAGTTACAATGTGGTACTCTATTTAAGTAACTTGGAGTCCTGGTCTTGATTCACTTCCTTGTTTCATGGTTGTGATATTACCTTGCTTCTCTCGGTTTCATTGCTTACCAGTTCTTCTTTTATCGCCAGCTTGAATCATATTTACCGTGCTTAATCCTCTTCAGTATCTTGACTTCGGATGAAGTCATCTCGGTATCTTACTTGTTCTTGTTTTTCCCCGCATTAGGATTATTCAATTCTGGTGCATCCCTTTGTTTGTTGTTGTTGTCTTGGGAATGGATTTTTGCGGTACTTTCCACGCTCATATTGATTGTAAGGAAAGGAAAGTGATTCTCCAGATTCCCAGACATCCAGAGTTTGTTTTGCTGGAGGTAGCAGTTCTGTCGGGTTAGTCGAGTTTAGGGCTAGGCCGACAAACAATGTTCTTTCGTCGATGGAAGTTGATAAGAAAGAAGCGCCGGCTATAGTTCGAGAATTCATGGACGTGTTCGAAGACGCCTCGGGTTTATCGCCAAAACGAGATGTGAAGTTTACGATTGATCGTATTCCTGGTGCAGCGCCAATCTCAAAGGCGTATTATCCAATGGCACCAGTGAAGTTGGAAGAAGTCAAGAAGCAGATTACTGAATTACTTGAGAAAGGTTGGACTCGCAGCAGTAACTCGCCTTAGGGAGCTCCAGTTCTTCTAGTAAAGAAGAAAGATGGCATAAGGATGATGTGCATCGATTATCAAGAACTAAACCGGGTGACTATTAAGAACAAATACCCGATCCCTCACATTGGTGAATTATTTAAGCAGCTTAGTGGCGCGAGGGTATTCTCGAAACTGGATTTGCGATCCGGATATCATCAGGTCCGAGTTAAACCAGAAGATATTTGCAAGACTGCGTTCAGAACTCGGTATGGACATTACGAGTATTTGGTGATGTCCTTCGGAGTAACGGATGCGCCGGCGATATTTATGGACTTGATGAACCGAATCTTTTCACCATTCTTGGACCAGTTTAGAGTGGTGTTCATTGATGATATTCTGGTTTACTCGAGGAGCATTGAAGAGCATGCAGGACACTTGTAGATCGCACTGCAGACATTGGGGTAAGAAAGATTGTATGCAAAGATGGGCAGGTGCGAGTTTTGGTTTAAAGAAGTGAAGTTTTTGGGGTATGTAGTGTCTGGAGATGGAATCGCCGTTGATCTTAAAAAGATTGCAGCAGTTCGAGATTGGCCGATTCCGAAGAACGTTGCAGAGATCAGGAGCTTTCTTGGACTTGCCGGGTATTACAGAAGGTTCGTGGAGAATTTTGCTCGTTTGGCTGAACTTTGACCAAGCTTACGCGCAAGGAAGTACTATTTGTGGACGGATAAGTGTGCGTCAGCTTTTGAGCCGATGAAGCAAAGGTTGATAACCGCTCCTATTTTGACCATGCCAGACAGTTCCGGAGAATTGGTGATTCACAGCAACGCATCTGAGAAAGGACTGGGATGTGTTTTGTTGTAGCATGGGAAAGTTATAGCTTAAGTATCGAGACAGTTGAAGACCCATGAGAAGAATTACCCAACTCATGACTTGGAGTTAGCAGTTGTGATTTTCGCTTTGAAAATTTGGAGACACTACTTATTGGGCGAAATGGTCGAAATATTCACCGATCACAAAAGCCTAGAGTATGTGTTCACACAGAAGGAGCTTAATATGAGACATCGTAGATGGTTGGAGCTGATGGCTGACTACGACCTTGATCTTAAGTACCATCCGGGAAAAGTTAATGTTGTCCTAGATGCACTTAGTCGGTTGCCAGCAATTCAGATGTTGACTGCACAGAAGGAACTTATTGAAGACTTTCAAATATTTGATTTGGAGATTGTGCTACCGCATTCTTCGGGACAGTTGATGCAGCTGCAAGTACAGTCGTCGTTGATCGAGGATATTAAAGCAGTGCAATTGCAGAACCCAAGATTGCGGAAGTTTCGAGAACAGGTTGAAGCTGGACTTCGAACGGACTTGTTAGTTCATAAAGATTGTTCGTTGCGATATGGTAGTCGTTTGTGTGTGCCAAAAGGAGACATTCGTGAAGAAGTTATGAAGGAGGCACACAGTTCCGCGTATTCCGTACATCCAAGAGGCACGAAGATGTACCGTGATCTACGACAGCATTTCTGGTGGGAAGGCATGAAAAGGGAGATTGCCCACTTTGTAGGGAAGTGCTTGGTGTGTCAGCAAATTAAGGCTAAACATCAAAGGGGTTGCTGGTTTATTGCAACCACTTCCGATTCCTCAATGGAAGTGGGAACACATAAACATGGATTTCGTGACAGCTTTACCGCGGAGTCCAAAGGGCAACATGCAGTTTGGATGATTGTTGATCGATTGACCAAGGCAGCTCATTCCATCCCTTTTCGAGTTGGTTAATCAACAGAAATTTTGGCAAAACGGTGCATACAGGAGATAGTAAGATTGCACGGAGTACCGGTGAGCATCGTGACCGACCGTGACAACTGTTTCTTATCACACTTTTGGAGGAATTTACAGGAAAGTTTAGGGACTAGTTTGAAGTTTGGTACAGCTTATCATCCTCAGACAGATGGCCAGTTGGAGAACGATCCAAACTCTTGAAAACATGTTGAGAGCTTGCATGTTGGACTTCAAGGGTTCATGGGAGAATCATCTACATTTGGTGGAGTTTTCTTACAACAACAGCTTCCAGGAGACTATTCAGATGGCCACATTCAAAGCTTCATATGGCGCAAGTGTCGTTCACCTGTTTGTTGGGACGATGTCGGTGAACGAAGAGTGTTGGGACCAGATTTGGTTGTGCAGACAGTTGAGAAAGTTATTACTATCCGGAATCTTATGAAAGCAGCACAAGACCGACAAAAGAGTTGGGCAGTTACATCGAGAAGACCTCTAGAGTTCGCTGTTGGTGATCTTGTATTCTTAAAGATATCACCCACTTGAGGGGTGATTCGTTTCGGAAGTCGAGGAAAGTTTAGTCCTCGATTCGTTGGACCTTTGAGATTTCGGAACGTGTTGGAGAAGTGGCGTATCGATTGGCGTTACCACAATCCTTGGCGAATGTTCATGACGTGTTTCACGTATATCAACTCCGTAATTATGTTCGAGATGAAACACATGTGTTTGATCATTTGGAGCTGACTGTACGTGAAGATTTGACTTTTGAGGAGTGATCGATGTCGATTGTGGATCGAAGAGAAAAAGGTTCTTAAGAACAAAGTTATCCCTCTTGTACCTGTTTCTTGGGATAATCGCTCATATGGAGAGTCAACTTGGGAACGAGAAGATGAAATCCGGCAGAAGTTTTCACATCTATTCTTGTAGTGTGTTGAATTGATTATCTTTTCTTGTTCTTGGAATTTTGAGGACGAAATTCTTTTTGCAGTTAGGTATAATGTAACAACCAAGTTCATTTATACCATTTCCAGTTCCCGTATTTATATATCTGTGGTATTTTCTTGATTTATCGTATTTTGGGTGCGAATGGTATTATACATTTTACATTGCATTCGACCCGACCCGCTTGCTTAAAACTTATTTGATTCATATTTATGAATCACCCTGACTTGTTATGTAGACTTATGCATTTTCAACTTTATCGCATACTGGCATTTTACCTGGCATGGCATCTTTTACCATATAACATTTTAAGTCACATAAAATATTTTAAAAATACATTTCGTAGCCTGCATGATACCCTTAACCCCGTGGTACTATCCGCGCATCTTGTTTTCGTTCCGTTCAGTAAAACGGACGTGTTTGGATGGCTACGCGCACGTACGTGCATCCGTTTTTGGGGGTATGCTTTTTCGTTACCTGAGCATTCATTTTGAATTTTGAAAGTCGCGTATATTTTTCATATTTTAAATCTGAATTTTTAGACCCGACCCGTGCGTATTTTGGAGTAAGTTTGTATTTACCAAAATCTCAAAACGGACTAATATTATGTTCTTTATATATTGATAAACTATTAATATATTTTTTTAACTAAATTATATTATTATATCCTACCATACTAACTGTTATAATTATATACATATTATATATTTTTTAAACTAAATAAATCCTAACTCACCATTCTCTCTCTCTCTCAGAATCTCTCTCTCTCTCTCTTCTCGCCTGCTCTCTCTCTTTCTCTCTCTCACAATTCTCTCTCTCTCTCTCTCTCTTTCCTTATATATATAGTATAATATAATTTTTATATATTCTAATCTTAACACATATTCTCTCGCGTCTTCTCTTTCTCCCTCTGCTTCTTTCTTTTCCCGCCTCGTCCACGAGTGAACCCACGCCCGAGTCGTGCGCATCCCCGTCGCCACCACCGCCGACCTCACCCTCGCCTCCATCACCTCGTCGCCGACACCACCTCCACCGCCTTCTCTTTCCCCGACTGCAACCCATCCCCGCATCAACCCATCACCACACGACCCATCGTCGCCTGCAGTACTCGTCGCCGCCGCGCGTCGCCGTCGTCGGCACCTTCCTCCCTCCTTGCCTTCACCCCGACGGCGAGAACCACAAGATCCCCGCTAACCCTGCACCAAGCCTGATCACCAGAATCCATTTCCTACAGAACCCGACCCCGACGAGAACCCATCGTCGCCGTCGCCTCCAGCGCCGGCACCTTCGTTCGCCTTCCCTTCATCACCATCACCACCTCCATCACTCCCTCTTCCCAAAAACCCGAGATTTTCACTGCACAGAACCCACGCCTGAACCCCCGACCTCGTCGCCGTTCCCTCACCTCCGGCGACCCCAGCTTCATCCCATCATCATCATCTCCCCCTCACCATCCTCTCTGAATCCAGAGCACCACCACGACCAAGTCCCAGTCTCTTCTTCTTTTTTCTTCTTCTCTTACTTTTCTTGATCTCGTATTTTTCCGGTGATCGCCGGAGCCATGCCACCGCCGACGATCCGGACGAACCATACCATCACCGCAGTACCACTACAATACCAAAATCATATCATCACCACTTCTATGTCACGACCGTGTCGCAGCCAGATCGCGCCCAGACCATGCACCAGATCGTGTCCAGATCGCGACCAGATCGCGACCAGATCGTGTCCAGATCGCGACCAGACCATGCACCAGATCGCGACTAGACCCAGTACCGTGTCGTGCCGTTTCACACACCGTATCGTGTCATGTCGCACCAGGCCGCCTGCATATCGACCTTTGTTCTGAGGCAAGTTTACCTTACTACATGCTACATTACATTTTGTGCATCTATTTTAATAAGTTTAATTATTGAATCGATAACCGTACATCTATATAGTTTATTCTGTATCTGCTTGCATATCATATTACATGTTCCAGTTTGTTGTTCTATTAGTACACATGCTTGTTTTGTATACCCATGCTTATGCTAGTTCATTGTGAGCACCCACATGATAGCTTGTACACCCTGACATGACTTGTTACACCCATTACTTGACACGACATGGTACCGTGCGACTCTTGACATGGCATGACACCTTTATACATTATCTGGCTTGACCTGATGTACCATGATCTTACCTGTTACCTGATCTTGTGTTTAATGCCAACAAACCTGACCTGTTGTCCTTACGGACCGTTCCTGTTGTCTATCCAGACAAACCTGTACCTGCTCGATCCTGTGTTGGCATTAGCTCCAGATTATTTAATATCTGACTTGAACACATATAACTTGGGGGTATGGAGAAATCAATGATGAAACCTGAGTTGTAACTCGACAGTTTCTTGCTTATACTGATCAGTTTTAAAGGCTAGGCCAGCCTTGAGATGATGCTGCTGACATCATTCGTCTTTACATATTTCCTGTTTTAGTGCCTAGCGGCATGTCTCGGTTTCAGCCCGAGAGTCTTAGACCGTGGTCTCGGGCATGCACGGGATACTATTGAGTTACATCGATGATCATCAAATTGATTTCAAAGACTTGAAAGTAGTTAACCCAATAGACTAGTTTAGATTACTCAATGCACACTACCTTCCACTGCCCTGATCTATATTGCTGTTATACCTGCTTTACCATTTATGATCATACTTGCATGTCTTGCTACCATGTTTATATATTATTGCTTGATGTTATGACGCGCTGACGTCTGGGTTTTGCATGGCCCAGATTCTCTACCTTTGCTGCCGACTGATCAGGAGTATTGCCGCTGTTAGACCAAGCGGTGAAGATCCTGTCGGTATGCAGTTTTACCTTCCAGGTGTTTCATTTATTGTATCTTTTGCTTCCACATATTATTATTTCTTGACTCATTCATTCTGGCTCATGGACATGTACTAGATAGTTTAGTTTACTTTCTTGTTCTTGATATCTCTACAGCCGTAATGTGACTGTGGAGAGATTTTTCCTATCCACAGGTAGCATGGTTGGCTATGTTACGTGCCCATCTTAGCATACTCTGGGAAGCAGGGCGTGACATCCAAACTCTTGAAGATATGTTGAGAGCATGCATATTAGACTTCAAGGGTTCATAGGAGAATCATTTGCACTTGGTGGAGTTTTTTGATAATAACAGTTTTTAGGCGACTATACAGATGGCTCCATTCGAAGCATTATACGGTCGCAAATGTCACTCACCCCTTTGTTGGGACGACATTGGAGAAAGAAGATTGTTGGGACCTGATCTTATTATGCAAACGGTGGAAAAATTTAACGTGATCCGAAATCATATGATGGCGGCACAAGATCGACAGAAAAATTGGGCTGATACAGGATGAAGACCTTTAGAGTTCGCAGTTGGTGATCTTGTATTCTTGAAGATATCACCGACCAGAGGAGTGATTTGATTTAGTAATCGAGGCAAGCTTATTCCTCGATTCATGGGGCCTTTCGGTATTATCGAGCGTATTGGAGAGGTAGCGTATCGATTGGCTTTACCACCATTCTTGGCGGGTGTTCATGACGTGTTTCATGTATCTCAACTCCGCAAGTATGTTCAAGATGAGATGCACGTCCTAGATCACTCAGAGATAACCGTAAGGGAGGATTTAACGTATGAAGAAAGACCAATGGCGATTGTGGATCGACGAAACAAGATCCTCAAGAACAAAGTTATCTTTCTAGTATTTGTTTCATGGGGGAATCATTCGCATGGAGAATCTACTTGGGAACGTGAAGACGAGATCCGACAGAAGTTTCCACACCTCTTTTCTTAAATCCGTGTTTACTTATCTTTTCATGTTCCGGAAATTTCGAGGACGAAATTCTTTTGTAGTTGGGTATAATGTAACATCCTAGCACTGTTATACTATATTTTATTTGGGGTATTTCAAATCTTGCGACAGATTTCTTGATTATTATTGCTTTTGGGTGCGGATAGTGCATTTGATAACTGCGGTTAGTATCCGACCTGACCCGCATGTTTGAAACCCATTAAGGTTCAAGATTACGTCATATATTTGCTCGTACAGAGAATCCATGCACTTCTATATTCTATATACTTATATGATATATTTTGTATCCATATATCTTTTAATAATACAAATAAAAACCAAATAATATATTTTTGATATCAAGTATGGCATGTTATCGTACCCTATATCATATGGTTACACCCATATAGAATGTTCATATCCAAATTGCTAAAACAGACTCGTTATTGATCGCTACGTATATTTATGTAGATCCGTACTTGGGGTATGCATTTTTATTGACCGGACATCGCATTATGGTTTTAATTTTTACGTATATTCTCCATATTTAAAAACTATATTTTTAGAAGGGACTCGAGTAATATTCGGAGTAATCTGGTATTAGCTGAAAATCCTATAATATCTATATTATAATATCTATATTATAATATCCTATAATATCTATATTATATAAATATATATATATATTAATTTAGTTAAAAATCCTTCTGTCTTTTCAGTCTCTCTCTCTCCCTTTTCCCCCTTTCTCTCTGTCTCAATCTCTCTTTTTGCTTCTCTCTCTCTCTCTCTGTATATATATATATATATATATATATATATATAAACCCACACTCTCTCTCTCTCCGCCTCCTTCTTCTTTTTTCTTTTCTTGTTCTTTTCTTTTCTTGATTTCCGGCCGTCTCGTCTTAGTTGTGCACGTCGCCGACGATCCGGACGATCCATTCACCGTCGTCTTCTATCCCAATTACCACGTCACGCAGCTTCTCAGCCAGGTCCTGTCCTAAGCGTGTAAGTTTGCATCGCGATGTTATTTCCGACGTCAGACGTGGCATCCGTATCTCGACGTGAGATCCGATCATGCAAGTTTTAACTTGCAACATGCTATGTTATATTATATCAATATCTATATGAATAAAAATAGTGCATGTATTTTATTATTCAGCAAATATCACAAATTTACAGTTTTACGGTATCCGTTCATATCCGTAGTGATAATTGTTTATCTAGTCGCATGTCGGAACATCATGATATCACTACACTACTATATTAGTACAACATACTATTTAATTTACATCATACTTGGTAATGAACGTATAATGGTTATTACAGATAGATACATATGCATCCTGGCATCAGTTTTGTTTACAGTATTCCGATATCGATTACAGTTTCACATTGGGTATCTATTTGGTTAATATACATTACATGATATGTTCACGACACACTACCTGACTTGTTACTTGGATCTAGTTACTAATGCCAACAATACTGACTTGTTATCCTGACGGACGTGATTTGTTGTCTGCATAGAAAAGAACGGTGCCTGCTTGATCCTGTGTTGGCATTAGATTATATTGGCAATACATGACTTGAACACAGAATCTAGGGAAAAGGGGAAATCAAAAATGTAACCAAAACGTAACTCAAGAGAATATTATTATTTGTTTGTCGTTTTTCCGGGCGTTACAAAATAAATACTGTTACCGTGGTCCCGTAGGGAATAAACGGAATAAATACTGTTGAGTTGATGAGAATTATATTAATTGATTTCAAAGACTTGTAAAATAGATAACCAAGAAGTACGGACTTTAGGATACACATCACATACATACACCTCACTGTTTATATCGGTGTTTATTATTTATATTTATATTTAATTATAGCATTATATCCCAGTCATTACTTTTATTTGATATTATAATGCACCGATGTCTGGGTTTTGCATGACCCAGTTTCTCTACATTTATCGCAGGCAGATCAAGAGTACTTTAGCAAAAAAGCCGAGCGGTGAGGAATTGAACGCGTATTATTAGAGATGTTTAGTGTATTTATTTTCATAGTTTTGTTTATTGATGTGAGCCCATATTGGGACATGTGTTGGGGTAAAAATTTACACCCCAGTTGACCAAGTCAAAATCAAAGTCAACCCCAAACCAAGTGGGCCCAAGCCCAGATCCAGTGGGCCCATGCCCGGGTCGAGCCCGAACATGAAGCGGCCGGCCTTCCCCCATGCCAAGATAAAAATTTTGTAATAAATAATTTTGTTGTATTTCTTTTTTATGAATGTAAGAAAAATAGGCATAAAGCCAAATTTTTGTAAAGCCCATGACTTATGTGCAATAAGAAATGGCACATGAGCCATGGGATAGGCAAAATGCCATTTTGTGAAGCCCAATGGGCTATGTGTAAAGTGTATGGCCTATAAAGGCAAAAATAATGAAAAAATCACAACTTTTCTCTCTCAAAAAATTTTAGATCTGAGATCTTTTCTCCTTTATCAAGGTTTCAAAACCTTCTTCTTTCTTTTGAATTAAATCAAGAGTTTTACTCTTCATTTTACAAAACTAAATAGTTTTTCACCACAAAACCCACAAAGGGGAGCTTGGATCTATTATTAGATCTCAAAAAGGAGAGATTTTTAGATCTCACATCTCTTGATCTTCAAAATCCAGCCAACAGAGGAGGAAGAAGAAGAACCCCCTTCATTAACCAAAACATTTTAGGAGTTTAACTCCACTCTAAAACCCTATTTCTGGGACTAAAACCCTCTTTTTGGTCGCTGGCGCTCTGCGCTCAAGCGCAAAGCGCCCACGTGCCGACACGTGGCGCGTTTGCGCTCAGGCGCCCAGCGCTTGAGCGCAAAACGCCCATATGCCGACACGTGGTGAGCGCAAAGCGCCCACGTGCCGACACGTGGCGCGCTTGCGCCCAGCGCTCGAGCGCAAAGCGCCCACGTGCCCACACGTGGAGCGCTTGCGCCCAAGCGCACAGCGCTCGAGCGCAAAGCGCCCACGTGCCGACACGTGACGCACTTGCACCTAGGCGCACAGCACCTGAGCGCACGGCGCTCAAGGCGCTGGCCCCACGCATCCTTTGGATGTCTTTTCCCCCTTTATATATATATACATGTATATATATATACATATGTATACATATGTACATACACACATACTCCACGACACTGTCCCTGTTAGAAAAAATTTCTAACGGGGCGCTGTCCCGCACCCCGCAAGGGGGCTGCTAGCCCCCTTGACCCCCAGCCCGCTATCCGGGTAGCGGGACCCCCGTAAAAACTCTGCGTGGCTCCCGATATATCCAAACCCCCCTCCAAAGCAAAACACACGTACACTGCACATCGAGTTCGCATGACCAGTTTAACTCGTCAATCGGAGGTTCCCTCGCTCCAAAGGCGAGGGGTAATTAACGGCAGCTTAGTCCGCGGCTGCCGGAGATTCGGATCCCCACAATCATTAAACGCCGGCCTACCCTAGGCAGGGGGAATCTGTAGTACGCCTGACAAGCGCGCGTATTCCCATCTCAATGGGGTGACGAAAAACACCCTACAACATGATTCAGATATTGTTTATTGGATCTTGATTCATTTCCGCTTTATGAATTTTCTTGATTTTATTTATTGTTGCAGATGGACATGTACTAGCTGGATTATATTCTTTTATGTTCTTGATATCCGATAGACAGCCGTAATGTGACTGTGGAGGGATGATTCCTAACCACATGTGGCATGGTTGGCTCTGTCACGTGCCGTAGTTTACGTATCTTGGTAAGCAGGGCATGACAGTTTGACACCAAAGATTGTATACAGATGCTCATTAGAGAATGAGTTTCACCGATCGGACTCACAGTGAATTCCTGGATGGTATTGTACCTATCGTCAGATAGCAGTTCTCAAATGATGTGAGTAGACCTAAGCTCGTTATAGTGTCTTGTGTGTGTTCCCACTATATTTTAATTACTACCCTACCACGGTTTTAAAGAACCGTGCAAACAGATTTTAGCTGGGTGCAGTCTTGAAGCACATGGAGGCAGTGAGCGATTAAAGAAATTCGTCTCTCCTGGTTTAGAGAATTGATGTTGTGTTGTACTAGATTGTTTATAACCATAAGTCCCTGGGCAGGGCGGTTGAGATGATCGTCGCCTGACGCACGTCATTCGTCGACTTCTTGCCTGCCCTCTCACCTTAAACTCTTCTTTCTTCAAACTGATAAATGCTATCAGTTATATCTCAGGTGGTTATGAATCAGACATCAGCACGACTTATCAAATTATTGTGAGTCTGACGGTTTCCACCTCTCAGACATGATATGCGACACTCTCAGAAGAAAAGACAGGACTATACGGTGAATGTCACTTATGAGCTCAGTAGGGGTTCAGATAATCTTGCTTGTCGGTCTTCTTTTCGATCAATACCCGGGTAGCCATTACGTACAGCTAACGTCACCGACGTGCTTGTGAATTGTGAATGTAATCCTGACATACTCCAAGCGTATTGTCGAGTTTTTAGAGTCCAACACAGAGCTTTCCCGACTCGGGTGAAATGATGTAGCGTATATACAGTAATATATACGAATTCATATAGTGATATGTTGGGGTTCGATTAAACACGTGTATTTGATACACATATTTTAATCGGATATTGTGTGATACTAGACGGTATATACTTATAACCGGATTATTAAATCAAGTGTTGAATATATATATATATATATATATATATATATATATAGAGAGAGAGAGAGAGAGAGAGAGAGAGATTTATCTTCACTTGATTTTTTCTCTCATTTGTTATATGTATTGGATACATGTATTATGTATATAGGGCACACATACACTTGTATTAGTGCATATGATGAATTAATTATGTTAGATTCTTTATTTCTTATGCATAAATGAAGAGATGAAGAGATGAGATGAGTGGAGGAGGGTTTGAAAATTTTTCGGTCTTTTAGAATTTAAAAGAGAACCCTAGAAGACTCTCTTTTCGCTAAACACTTCTCATTTTATTCCAACACTTATCTCTTCTCTTTATTTTTTAGATGAATGAGCAAAGAAAACACATTAGAAAAAATTAGTAAGAATACCGCATCTCCATCCTCTTATATTTCTAGCAAACTTGTGAGAGCAAGTTGCTTCATAAGGTTCTCTTTGTTGAAGCTATAGCTTGGGTTTTGTTTTTTCTAGGATGGATCATAAAGGACTTCAAGGATCAACACACAAGCTCGTTCCTTCAACTTGGAGCATAAAAGGAGTTCATCTAAGGAACTTTGAAAGTGTTACAAAGGTTGTAATCCTTATCTTATCTAGTTTAGCTTTTTATCTTTCTAAGTTGTGATGTTTAGACATGTATTCATGCTTAGTTTTGGTTTCCCTCTCATGAAATTTTAAAAATATGCTTCCCTGTGCTCTTGATCAAAAACTAGATAACCTAAACTGACAGTTTTAATGCTCCGTGGATAAAATCAGTTTAATTTAATCTTCTATTTACAAAACCTTTTTGTATATTGCTATTTAAGAGCATTTCATATATTAAGAGTAGATTTATTTTGAAGCCATAGATGTTTATTAATAAATACTTCTTAATTCCACTAATTCGTAACGGCCTGTTTGGTTGCAGGATTATTAGTTTGGATTTGGATTTTGGATTGTGGAATCCTAGGATTCCACAATTTTGTGTTTGGTTAAAAGATTAGGATTTCTAGGATTCCTTTGTTTTGTATGGGGGGCCCACCACAAAAGAAGTATTCATGAATCCTAAAAATTTTCAAGAATTCTCAAGAATTTGGCACTATTCATTGTACTTTTAGATGGGGCCCATATACTTTATTTATTTAACAATCCTCTCTCTCTCTATCTCTCTCTAAAATCCTCAAATCCAAATCCCATTTTTTCCACCAACCAAACAAAGATTACAAGGATCTGCAAATCCAATAATAGAAATCCAAGACCAACCAAACAACAAATTACCAAATCCAGAAATTTCAACCGTACTATTTTGGAATCCAAATTCCATAATCCTACAACCAAACAGCCCCGAGCATATTTGCATCTCCTAAAAACTGCAAATACTTTTCCAAGGACTGTCAGCAAATACAGAACATGACACGTGATTGAAATCTAGATTTCAATTCTGAATTAGTCGGTCAAATCACGAATTATATTACTTTTCCAAGGAAAATATGTTAAAAATACAATCTCGTTTATTTTAGCGCAAAATGAGAACATGCCTGAATCAAACGTTAGCATGCGTTAGTTAGCGTGTGAAAAGATTGAAATAAAATTTCACTTTAAGCAAAAATCTTGCAAAATATTTATCGTTTGATTACATTTAAACATGTTGTCATGAATCTAATACATGCATTACATCCCATTAATGGCAGCGTCGTCTTGTCAACAAGCAGAGGGATCCAAAACTGATGATACTCGATACCGGGGTTCATCCAGATCATGACACGTGGCAAGTGACGTGTCCCAAAGCTCACGAGAAAGAAGCAAGAAAGGCATAGTGGAAGCATACCTCGGGCCTTCAACCCGAGGATGGTCCCGACCTCCGGTGGCCTTCCAGACCACTCCTGTGCCCGCCTTACAAATACCCATTAGCTCGCCTCCGAGCCCTCTCGCACGCTGAGTTCCTTCAGCCCTCCTAGCTCGCCTCCTAGTTATCGCTGAAACAAGCTCGCTCGGCCTCCCGCTCGTTCCCGAGCCTTCCGCCGAGCCTTGCTTCCTCGGTCTCATCGACCGACGCACTGATCACAGACATCTCCGCCACGACTTCGCGTATCTTGCCAGACGCGAGATATCCGCCGCCCATGATCCCGCGTTCCCCGCCATCGCGTTCCCCATTAACGAGCATATCTCGCCATTAATAGAGTATCCCGCCTTTCACGCGGGCGTAACGTCAGGGGCGTAACGGCCGGCGTGAATCTCGTGCCCGTCTGCCCATGGCTGTCACTATATAAACCCCTTTTTCAGACGACTCGGGTAAGCCAATTTTACCCCAATAGGCCGTTACTCTGCCAAAATACCCCGTCTAACTTGATCGTCGGAGGGTCCTCGGTGGTACAACCACCCCGGGACTTCCTTGCAGATAGCTCGGGCTCAACCACCTCAAGCCTATTGAGATCCACACGCTCCAGGAGGCGACCTCCAACTCAATCTTAGCCATCGATCAGCGCTCGCTGCAGATCAACGGAAGGTAATATCTGAAGGAGATCCAAAGATCCATCAGTTGGCACCGTCTGTGGGAAACTAGTTCCACTCAACGAAAATTCACCTTCCGATCTCAACTTCATGGCGAGCGATCACCACGACGATCCAAGCACTAGCCGCCGCCTTCCCCACAATGGAGGCACGGATGGATCCCCTTCTCCCCCGAACGCCATTCACGCCCTATCTGTTCGGATAGATCGTCTCGCGTCCGTCGTGGATGCACTCGTCCGTGTCCAAACGGCCGGGAAAGCTCCCCAGGTCGCCGCTCCCCCACCTCGGGACCAGGACCCCTACAGAGGGAGAAAGGACTCTGCCCGTGTCGGCACGACCGAACACCGCCTCGCTGTCTCTGGCGGCCGCAGATCCCCAAGGCCAACCAATTCAATAACCCGCTGGGCGCCGCACAGCTCAACACCGAGGTCTTTCGCCAGAGCATCTCGCCCCGAAGCCCATTGCGCCCCTGTCCCTCCCGAGGAGGTGTCGGTCAGCTCGCCTGCATCCAGGCATGACCGGCACCCCCTCCCTCGACGGGATCGTGCGGACTGGACTCACCACGGTAGCTCGAAGACGACCTCCCGGGGGGACCTAAGGAACCTCATCGAACGGAACCGGGGTTGTGGCCAGGCGCAGGTCTCCGGCAGCAGAGGCCAAAAATCAAAGTATGCCGAATCATCGGGATACCACGGCCGACTCGACACCCTCGAAAAGAAGATCGAAGGCATGCATCGGGAAAATCGTCTTTCGAGCGACGGGGCTAAATATATCGCCGACTCGCTCATGAAGCCCTTCATCAAAGAGCTACTCGCCGTCCACGTCTCCTCCCGGAACAAGCCCCCGAAGGTCTCCCTCTTCGACGGGATGTCCGACCTGGAAGACCATTTGGACACATTCACAGCCGGGATGAGTTTCCAGGACTGTTCCGACGCCGCACAATGCCGCGCTTTCCCCGCCACTCTCATCCGCTCTGGACAAGACTGGTTCTGAGGACTCACGCCACGCTCAATCTCTACCTTCGACCAGCTGGCCACCCAGTTCCTCGATCATTTCGTCGGGAACAGACGGCAGAAGCGGACCGTTGATCATCTCTTCACCATAAAGAGCAGGGCCAAAGAATCATTCAAAGGGTAAGTCACCCTCTTCTACAATGCCCTCCTTGAGGTCCCAGAACACCAGGACGAGACGGTCATTACGGCCCTTAGGTCGGGTCTTAGGCACAAGGAGTGGCTGCGCTCCTTTGCATTAGCGCAACCTAAGACCATGGCGAGGTATAGGCCTGGACCGAACATGAGATCCAACTTGAGTCCGAGGTGAACGCCAACCTGCCCCGGACAGAACAAGCTGATCAGAAGAAAAGGGCCGGGGAGGAGAAAAAGAAGATTGAGCGGCCAAAGCCCTACTCCCCGAAGTTTCAGGAGTACACCCCGCTCAACGTCTCCCAGACGATACTGTTGGAGGAGGCTAAGAGCGAGAGGTTCTTCAAACTCCCCCAAATCTCGAATAGGGAGGAAAAGCGCACCCGGGGCCCCTACTGGACTTTCCACAGGTCACAGAGACACTCCACCGAGAACTGCAAGCAGCTCCGAGACTACATCGAGGAGTTAATCCGCTCGGGGCACCTGGCAACGTACTTGCGAGACAAGCGACAAGCCGACCGTGAGCAAGAGCACCATCCCCCTTCCGGAGAATTGACAATCGGCCAAATCATGGTCGTATCAACGGGGGGTACGATGAAGAGCGATGAGACGTAGCATCCCTCACCGATCGAGGGGACTGGCGGCCACCCAAGGAAAAAGGCTAAATCAGCCGAGCCGGTCATTTTTACCGACGAGGACCTCCACGGTATATCCCTGCCTCACAACGACCCACTAGTGATCATAGCTCGGGTCCACCGCTATGAAGTGCAGAGGATATTGGTCGACTCGGGAAGCTCGGCGGACATTCTCTTTTATGACTGCTTTCTGCGTATGGGACTCACCCCGTCGGACCTAAGGCCGACCGCCCACATCCTGTCAGGGTTCACTAACCACTCAATCCCTACGGAAGGGGTAATCACCCTCCAATTTAACATCCGGGAGGCGGGCCGTACGCGCACCATGCCTGTGGAGTTTATCGTCGCGAGAATCCCATCGGCCTACAACGTCCTCCTCGGTCGCCTGACACTGAACTCCCTCCGGGCTCAGACATCAACCTACCACCTAGCGATGAAATTCCCACTCAACCAAGACGAGATAGGTCGGGCCTACGGGGACCAATGAACCGCAAAGGTTTGCTTCACCGCAACATCTACGTCTGAGCGGCCAAACAATGACATTAATGGCGATGATGATATCAAGGGTTCCCTGGACACTCGAGACGAGCAAAAAGAGGCCCGAGGGACTCCGGTGGAGCCACTAGCAGAGGTCCCCCTCGTAGAAGGGGACGATGAACGAACCATTCAGATCGGGTCGCTCTTGATGGGGACTCAGCGAGACGACCTGGTCCACTTCCTCAGAAGTAACTCTGACATGTTCTCCTGGACGCCTGCCGACATGCCTGGGATCGATCCCAAAATCATATCGCACAAGCTCGGGGTGGACCCTACGGTTCGACCCGTCAGGCAGAAAAAACGAAGCTTCGTCCCGATCAAACAAAAAGCGATCGAGGACGAAGTAGACAGGCTCCTCGCCGCCAACTTCATTCGGAACATGCCTTACTCGGAATAGTTGGCGAACATAGTCATGGTTAAAAAGTCAAGCGGGAAGTGGCGCATGTGCGTCGACCTCAACAAGGCCTGCCCGAAAGACAACTATCCCCTCCTTCGGATAGATCATCTCGTCGACAGTTCAGCAGGCCACGAGCTACTTATCTTTATGGATGCTTTCTCCGGCTACAACCAGATCCGTATGAATCCGGCGGACGAGGATCTCACCGCATTCACAACGGACCGAGGGGTATACTGCTATAAGGTGATGCCCTTCGGCCTTAAAACCGCCGGGGCTAGGTACCAACGCTTGGTTAATCGGATGTTCAAGCCATAGATCGGCAGGAATATGGAGGTTTACGTCGACGACATGCTCGTTAAATCAATCTCGTCGGACGAACACGCCAAGGATCTGGGCGAGACCTTCGACGTCCTCCACAAATACAAGATGAAACTAAACCTCGCCAAGTGTGCATTCGGGGTCACCAGTGGAAAGTTCATCGGCTTCATGGTCACCCACCGTAGAATCGAGGCTAACCCGAAGAAAATCAGCGCCATCTTTAACATAGCTGTGCCCAAGACTAACGTTGAAATCAAGCGGCTGACAGGGCGGGTAGCCTCTCTGAGTCGTTTCATGTTAAGGTCTAGGGAGAAGTGCCTCCCATTCTTCAAAGCTCTAAGGAAGATACCAAGGTTCGAATGGTCGGAGGAGTGCCAGACCGCCTTTGATAAATTAAAGAGGCACCTCACGACTCCCCAGCTGCTCACCCGGCCAGTTGAAGGGGACGAGCTATCGCTATATCTAGCGGTGTCCAACCAAGCTGCGGGTTCGGTGCTCGTCCGAGAGGTCGAGGGAATCCAAAAGCCGATATACTATGTGAGCTACGTCTTCAAGGACGCGAAAACGAGGTACCCAGCCATTGAGAAGATTGTCTTGGCGCTCATCGTGGCCTCAAGGAAACTACAACACTATTTCCAGGCGCACACCATCCTCGTTCTTACCGAGCGGCCTTTGGGGGCTATCCTCGCCTCCCCTGAGTCCTTTGGCCGCTTGGAGAAATGGAGGTGGGAGTTGTCCCAGTTCGACATAAAATACCGCCCGAGGCAGGCTATCAAGGCACAAGCCCTGGTCAATTTTATCGTCGAGTGCGCCATCCCCAGCAAAGAGCCGGAATCCACGCCGGCCCCCGGAACTCAACCCTCAGTCGATGGAAAGCCCGGCTCCGTCCCTGATTGGATCCTTTACGTCGACGGGTCCTCGACCGAGGAAGGCTGTGGCGCCGGCCTCATCATTCGGGGCTCGAACGAGGCAGAAATAGAGCACTCTCTGAAGCTCAGGTTCAAAGCCTCAAACAACGCAGCGGAATACGAGGCCTTGCTGGCCGGACTGCGCATAGCCTCCGGACTAGGGTTGAGAGCGATCCGAATCTGCAGCGACTCCGCCCTAGTCGTTGGCCAAGTGAACGACCAATTCGAGGCATGGGAGCCTCTGATAGTGAAGTATCTGGCCGAGGTGAGAAGATTGCAAAAAGACTTTGACGAGGTCCAAGTGGAGTAGATCCCTAGACAGCTAAATGCCCAGGCCGACGCCTTGAGTAAGCTGGATTTGTCCTATACGACCAACAACAAGAGGAGCATCCTCTTCGAGGTCTTACCACGGCCAAGCGTGGAAGACGGGGCGATGCCACTTCTAGTGTACACCGCCCGAGAAGAAGACCGGGATTGGAGGAAGCCCCTCATAGAATTCCTGAGGGAAGGTACACTCCCAGAAGATCGAGGAGAAGCCCGCCGTCTCCGAGCCAAAGCTCGCCATTTCCTCTGGAGCAATAGGAACCTTTACAAGAAATCCTTCACTCAGCCCCTGCTCCGGTGCGTTGACCCCGACGAGGCCGACTACGTCCTCTGTGAGATCCACGAAGGGGTCGGCGGTGCGCACCAAGGGGCCCGCACCTTAATCCATAAGGCACTGCTCCGAGGGTACTACTGGCCGACGATTCATCAGGATGCCCAGAAGCTCGTCATGAGATGCAAAAGCTGCCAACTCCATGGAAGCACACCTCGCCTTCCGGCTACCAAGCTAACAGCCCTAACCTCCCCATGGCCATTTGCCCAGTGGGGAATGGACATGATAGGCCAGTTCGCTACCGGTACGGGCGGGCACAAGTACGTTCTCGTCACAGTGGACTACTTTACGAAGTGGATCGAGGCCATCCCCATCAGGAAACCGGACGCCACCACAACTATCAAGTTCCTGCAGAATAACGTGATACTCCGGTTCAGCAACTCGAGGTGTATCATCACCGATCACGGGGCAAATTTCAAAAATGAAAAAGTTAGGGAATTCTGCAGCGAATATCGTATCCTTATGAAGTTTTCCGCAGCCGCGCATCCCCAGTGCAATGGGAAGGCCGAGGTCGCTAACCGGGACGTCATCCGAGGTCTCCGGACACACCTAAAAGGACGCCAAGGCAGTTGGGTCGAAGAACTACCCTGGATCTTATGGGCCTTGCGCATGTCGAAGAAGACCCCCACCGGAGAGACCCCTTTCAGCCTCTGCTACGGTACCGAGGCAATGGCCCTGGAGGAGATCGGGCTACCCAGCTACAGGATGGAGAAAAAACCTCCGCCCTCCGGACTAATCTGGACGTGTTGTTAGAGAAATGGGACCGAGCTCAGATCAGAGCCGCCGCCTATCAATAGTAAATCGCCCGCTACTACAACGCGCGGGTCAAGCGTCGCTTCTTCAAAACCGAAGATTTAGTCCTAAGGTGGAACGAATTCGTCGGTCAAAGCAAGCTGCATAAGTTTTCCCCGAAATGGAACGGTCCATTCCTCGTCTCCGAGGTCCTTCCCAGCAGAGCCTATCGCCTACAAGATGCAAATGGTCACAAATTTCCATGGCCTTACAACGCCGAAAAGCTCAAGCTGTACCTCTGAAAAAAATCTACGAATGTATATTTCTTCTTTCACAAGAGCGATGTAAATTCTTCTAAGTTCTTTTTATTTAAATAATAAGAAGGAAACAATAGGGCATCGCAAAAAGGAGGATTTTATTCATTCAAAAGGTATTGTGGGCTCCTCAGCCTTACATCAAAAAGAAAAAAAAGAAAAATTTACAACAGAGGGGGAACGGGATCGAGGAAGTACTTTTGGTGATACTCAGAGTAGATTTCCGCTAACCGGGCCCAAGCCCCTGCAGCCCATTCCCGCCGATGCTGCGCACGAATCCGGGATGCTACGGAAGCACCCGGCGCTCCGCCCTCCGCGCCCTGGCTCACGATGTATCTTTTTTGGAAGCACTCCAAAATGAGGGCCAAGGATTGGTCGTGTCTGGCCTTCGAGATTAGGCCGAGCATATAGATCAAGCGCACCTTGTCGAGCGCCTCATCCAGCAACTCCTCGGAGAGGGGGTTGTACAACCCTGGGGACCTCCTCCAAATTGCGTACATCAGCAACTGTAAGAGGGGCGACCGCCGAGGGAGAATCCGGCCGACGTGACCCTCGAGGCGCTGAACCACATCCCGGTGCCTATCCCCAACCAGGGTCTGGTCATACATGAAGACGTCGGCGAGGGTGATAATCTCTTCGATCGAATACATGCTCCAGTCATCTTAAAAAGCGAAGCTGAAGAGTTGCCGTCTCCTTCTCTATTTATAACCTCAAACAGAATCCCTAAGGATCCAAATTCGCGCGCGCAGGGGCGCGAATCTTGGGATTCGCCCAAATTACTCCAATACCGTAGCGCCACGTGGCGGAACTGACGCGGCTCTTTGAAATGCTTCGCCTTCCCCATGCGTTCCTGACATGTGCCAACCGCGACGGTCACTCTTCCCGATGTTCGCACACCAAGGAAGGTTAGACCGAACCTCGCAAAGCCGAGCAGCAACCATGCTCGGTCCATCCTTAGCAGGCCTCTCAATGCCCTCCCACGCTATGGATCAAAGCCCTCGCCAAGAGGCAACCGAGCAGCAACCATGCTCGGTCAATCCATGGCTGGTAGTTCACTACCCACCGACGCCAAGGATCAAAGCCCTCACCAAGAGGCCACCGGGCAGCTACCCTGCTCGGTCCATCCATGGCTGGTAGTTCACTACCCATCGATGCCAAGGATCCAAGCCCTCCCTAAGAGGACACCGAGCAGCAACCCTGCTCAGTCCATCCTTAGCAGGCCTCTCAATGCCCTCCCGCGATAAGGATCAAAGCCCTCGCCAAGAGGCCACCGAGCAGCAACCCTGCTCGGTCCATCCTTAGCAAGCCTCTCAATGCCCTCCTGCGCTAAGGATCAAGTCCCTCGCCAAGAGGCAACCGAGCAGCAACCCTGCTCGGTCCATCCATGGATGGTAGTTCACTATCCACCGACGCCAAGGATCAAAGCCCCCACCAAGACGCCACCGGGCAGCTACCCTGCTCGGTCCATCCATGGCTGGTAGTCCACTACCTACCGACGCCAAGGATCAAAGCCCTCATCAAGAGGCCACCGAGCAGCTTCCCTGCCCGGTCCATCCTTAGCAGGCCACTCAAAGTCCTCCCGCGCTATGGATTAAAGCCCTCGCCAAGAGGCAACTGAGCAGCAACCCTGCGCGGTCCATCCATGGCTGGCAGTCCACTACCCACTGACACCAATGATCAAAGCCCTCATCAAGAGGCCACCAAGCAGCTTCCCTGTCCGGTCCATCCTTAGCAGGCCACTCAATGCCCTCCCGCACTAAGGATCAAAGCTCTCGCCAAGAGGCAACCGAGCAGCAACCCTGCTCGGTCCATCCATGGCTGGTAGTCCACTACCCACCGACGCCAAGAATCAAAGCCCTCATCAAAAGGCCACCGAGCAACTTCCCTGCTCAATCCATCCTTACCAAGCAACTTCTTGCCTTCCCGCGCTAAGGATCCAAGCCCTCATCAAGAGGCCATCGAGCAACTTCCCTGCTCAATCCATCCTCGGGTGACTTCCTACATGTCTTTACTAAGCGATCTCCACCTCGACTTCGGGGCCATGGAGATACCGACCTTGCACCGGTCTTTGCACACTTGGCAAATGGTTGAATTCAACCCGACGTGCGATTGCTAGACGAAGAACCGATCTCCGACCTAACGCGTCATGAAAGCTGTCACGCCCCGCTTCCCAGAGTGCGCTAAGATAGGCACGTGACAGAGCCAACCATGCTACCTGTGGATAGGAAATATCTCTCTACAGTCACACTACGGCTGTAGAGATATCAAGAACAATAAATAAAATAACTATCTAGTACATGTCCATATGCCAGAATAAACGAGTCAAGAAATAATATGCGGAAGCAATAGATCCAATAAGCAAAACACCTGGAAAGTAAAACTGGATACTAACTGGGTCCACACTGCTCGGCCTGACGGCGGAAAATACTCCTGATCAGCCTGCTACAAAGGTAGAGGATCTGGGCCATGAAAAACCCAGACGTCAGTGCGTCATAATATCAAACAATAATAAAATCAAGAAGTAGCAAGGCATGCAGGTACAAGTATGAATGGTAAAACAAGTATAACAGTAATATCAATAATGACAGTGAAGGGTAAGGCACAGGTGATGTGCAGTGAGTAATCTAAACTGGTCTACTGGGTTAACTACTCTCAGGTCTTCGAAATCAATTTGATGAATTATCGATGTAACTCAATAGTATCCCGTGCATGCCCGGGACCACGGCCAAGATTCTCAGGCTGAATCCGAGACGTGCCGCTAGGCAGTAAAAGGTAGTATGTAACGATGAATGATGTCAGCAGCATCATCCCGGGGCTGGCCTAGCTCGTAAAACTGATCAGTATAAATATCGAACTGTCGAGTTACAAGTCAGGTTTCATCATTGATTTCCCCATACCCCCAAGTTATGTGTTCAAGTCAGGTATTGATAAATCTGGAGCTAATGCCAATACAGGATCAAGCAGGTACAGGTTTGTCCGTATAGACAACAGGAAATGTCCGTAGGGACAACATGTCAAGATTGTTGGTATTAGTAACAAGATCAGGTATCAGGTCAAGCTGTGGCACATCAGGTCAAGTCAGGTAGTGTATATGGATCCAATCATATCAAGTAGTGCACAATATCAAGTCGTGTCAAGTAGTAGTGTATCAAGTCATGTCAGGGGAGTGCACAAGTATCACGTGGGTATTCATAATCAAACTGTAATAAGCATGGGTACACAAAACAAGTATGGGATACCAATATAATAATAAAATGGAATAATGTGATGTGGTATGCCAATAGATATATGTTCAAAGATATAGATGTACAATTATCGATTAGGGTTACATTTATAGTTCCAATACTAATTAGGATGCACTTTATTAAACATGGGGTGTTACAACAACAGTATTAGGTTATAAATGAGATCGGTAAATGCAGCTATATGTGTTCTACTCGATACGGATGCGAATGGATATCATATAACCTTTAGATGATAAACTAGTTAATGCACGATGTTCAATTAAACAATGTGAATGGTCATATTCAATTTGATGCGGTATACTATAGTATGATATGTGACAAGATAGGTTTGCATATGTTAGATATGAAATGATAAGAATGGATGCATACAGTCATTGTAAAACTGTGAAACAAGTACCTTAGATGCACGGTTTGAAATTCAATTATTATATTTATTAAAATAGATGCATAAAATATAATGTAGCATGTAGCAAGATAAACTTGCTTCGATGGATTGCACGACGGATCCGCACGGCAACGTCCAAAGTCGGTAAAAGTCTCGATGCACGCTCGCGCGTACAGAACAGGACCAGGCAAGGCAAGAGAGTGACCATGCTGGTTAGGAACGTCCACAGAGTTGCTCGAATCATCGGCAGCGGCATGGCTCCGGCGATCACCGGAAAACGAGAATCCAAAAAGAGAAAGAGAGAAGAGAAAGGATAAGAAGGATGAGAAGAACTGTGGCTGTTCGCTGTGGTTTGATGCTCTAGGGTCAGAGGTGAAGGCAAGGGGGCAACGTCGACGATGGGCCATCGACGGCAACGATGCAGGCGAGGATTTTCCAGCAAGGCAGTGGGTTTCTAGGGTTGAGGGGGGTGCAGGTTCTTGCTTGGGGATGCTCGGGTTCTTTAGGGAAAGGAGAGAGGAGAACGAGGGGGTTGCGAGGGAGTGGAGGCGACGACGAGGTGGTCGGAGCTTCGGCGAGATGAGAACAGAGGCAACGATGGGTTCTTTTCGGGGTTGGGATCCTGTGGGTTTCCTGGATCGGGTTGTGAGTTGCAGTCGGGAAAGAAAGTGATGCTGGTGATGGTTGTGGCATCGGGAGGCGAGAGGGAAGGTCGTGGTGACGGGGATCGGCGGTGTGAGGCGGCGACGAGGTGGTGCAGGCACATGTAAGGTTTGCAGGGGTTCTTGGGTTGGTGGGTTTTGGAGCTTGGGAGAAGAAGGCGAGGAGAAGAGATCGGGGAGAGGTGTTCGGCGAGGGCGTGAGGGAGGTCGTCGGCGGTGGTGATGACGGAGACAGAGAAGGTGGCCTCTGAGGGTTCATGGGTATTGGGGTTGCGGGTTAGTCGGGGAAAGATATGGGATGACGGTGATCGAGGGAAAGGAAGAGGAGAGGGAGACGAGATGGAGGTGAGGAGATGGACGAAGGTGGAGGCAAGAGGTCGGCGGCGACGATGCGAGGCAGTGGGCGTGGGTGCGAAAAAGGAATATGAGAGGGAGAAGAAGAAAGTGAGGGGAGAGAGAGACGTGTGATTAATATATAAATAGATTTATAAAAATTAGGGGGGGGAGAGAGAGAAACTGAGAGAGAAAGAGAGAGAGAGAGAGAGAGAGAGATCGAGATGAGAGAGAGGGAGAGAGAGAAAGAGATGGAGAGAGATCGAGATGAGAGAGAGAGAGAAATGAATGGTTACGAGATATGAAATTGTTTTGTAGTGGGGGAGAGAGAAAGAGAGAAAGAAAGAGAGAAAAGAGAGAGAGAAGGAAAGAGAGACGGAGAGTGGGGGCCACGGCAGTGAGAGGAGAGCTGGAGGTGGCTGTGTATTAGTTAGGAAAAGATTTTAAAAATTTAAAAGGATTTTTAGTTCGTTAGTTTAAATTTAAATCTGTCGATTTAATTAAATTAATTAATTTGAATTTTGGCGGGATACAAAAATATTCCAAAACGCGTCCGGGTCGGGTCTAAAAATTCAGATTTTAAATATGAAAAATATATGCGACTTTCAAAATTCAAAACGAATGCTCGGGTAACGAAAAAGCATACCCCCAAGAACGAATGCACGTACGTGCGCGTAGCCATCCAAACACGTCCGTTTCACTGAACGAGACGAGAAAAAGATGCGCGGATGCTACCATGGGGTTAGGGGTATCAAGCAAGCCATGTTATGAAATTTAAAAATATTTTACGTGTCCTAAAATGTTGTATGGTAAAAGATACAATACCAGATAAAATGCCAGTATGTACTAAACATGAAAATGCACAGTCTACATAATAAGTCAGGGTAGTTCTTAAATATGAATCAAACAGGTTCAAGCAAACGGGTAGGGTCGAATGCAAAGTAAAATGTAAACTACCATTCGCACCCAAAACACGATAAATCAAGAAAATACCACAGATAAGTAAATACGGGAAATGGAATTGGTATAAATGAACTAGATTGTTACAAAAGCAGTACCGCGCAAATAATTTTTTTTTACCACAAACAAAGGGAAAATGTGCACGCAAAGAACACTGCAAAAAGATTTTATTCACAAAGCCGGAAGTCTTTACAGAGGTATTATGGGCTCCCCAGCATTACAAAAACGCCCGGAGGCTTACAAAATTTCAGCGCAAAAGAAAATAAGGAGGCGATGAGATGCATGCCTCGGGGCCGGGGAGAACCTTGATGAACTCTGCATCCACCACCACAACCGGGGGGCGTCTTGAAGGTCGGCGCCCATCGCAAGAGCCTCGGCGCTGGGAGCTGGAGCGACCGACTTCTCCCCAGCGCTCCCACCAGGGGCCTTTCCCTCTGCAGTGCTTCTGAAGGCATCCCCCTACGCCTCGTCCCCGAGGGGTTACTCACCCCGGAGCTCGCCGTCAGAAAACTCCGACATCAGGGCCTTGACGGTGTCGAGGGCCTCATGCCAAACGAGGGCAGCGGCTTAAGCCAGGTCAGCATAGAACCGGTCCGACTTCTGGTAGTTCTCTACTGCCTTCGACGCTCAGAGGTCGGCACGCCTCGCTCCTTCCTTTGCCGCCTCGCTCTCCCTCCGGAGGGTGTTCGCCGTCTTCTTCAGGGTGGCGACAAGCACCCTGAAATCTTTCAACTTAGCCTCAGCGGCATGGGCGGCCTCTCGGCTGCTGGCGATCTTCGAGGGCGGCGACCCTCTCCATCGCCGCTTGCAGCTCCTGCCTAGAGCTCTCCTCCCGCGAGGAGAGCTCGCCCGCGGCCTGCATCGTCGGGGAAATTTTCTCGTCCTCCATGTTGACGACAAGGGCGCAGTGCTGGAGGACCTGAAGAAAACAAAGGAGGGTTAAAAAGAAAAGGGGGGCACCTAATCTTGTGAACAGAAAGTACCGAATAAAAACCCGGATGAGGTGCGAACACTGACCTGCGCGGCCTCCTAGGCTATGGCCGCCATTTGGGCCCTAAGGGTCCCCCGAGGAATTCTACCCCCGGCCGACCTTTCCATCTCCGTGAGCAGGCTGTCGGCGACAGAAAGCCCCGATGGAACCTCAAAGTGAAGCTTCCCTTCATCCACGATGATCGGAGAAGCCGGGGAACGGGGCACCATCCTCTAGTACCTCTTGAGGAGAGACGCAGGAGAGCCGGTCTTGCCTCCCACCTCCATAGCCCGGGGCTCCTGCTCCCGAACGCATTTTCGGCTCGGTGCATGGCTGGACTCCGGGGGCCGGGGCGCGCTTGAGCGCCTGGATGGAGCGGCCGCCGGTGGATCCGATGCCGACGATGGGCGAGAAGGGCCGGCACCTCCGGCCTTCTTCCCCTTCTTCTGTTCGACCAGGGCTGCCCGAAATTTGCCTACGTTCATGGGTTCTGCATAAGACGAAAATACAAAGGAGTCAGCAATGCCAGAAAAAGTGAAAGAATGCACAAGTCTAAACAGGTCGCCTAAAAACTCCTGAGTTACCCGCGAAGTGATCGGGGCTGAGCCCAGCCCAACTAAGGGCCTGCTCAGACAGCAGCACATCAGCCCAGGGGAGGGGCTCCCACTCCGCCACCGCCACCGCGTCGGGATCATTCTCCTTCCTCAGCCGCGGGCAGTCGGCCCTGTGCCACTGGACGGGCACAGGCCGATCCTCACCCTCGGGTGGCCCGACAAACAGAAACTTCTTCTTCCATTCATGGATGGAAGAAGGTACTACGACGACCCCCGACCCGGCAGCACCTCCCCGATGCTTTCTAAAAGAAATATATACCCAGCTCGGCTCGTCCCTACGGGTGCCGGGGTGGTTCTTGTAGCAGAGAGAGGAAAGGAGAAGGCTAAGACTGAAAGGGATCGCCCGCAATTTTAACCGGACCAGGAACCCAAGGAGAATCCTCCAAGAGTTCAGCACTAACTGGCCCGGGGCTAACTCAAAACAATTCAATGCCGCACTCACCTCGGGGGAGAAGGGCAGGCGCATTCCGGCCCAAAAGGCTTCCCAGGTACAAGGCAATCTCCTTGCCCCGTACCTGGTCTTCCCTCTCCCCCTCCCCCTCCCCGGCCAGACGAAGCGAATAGCCGGGAGGGATATGGAAGCGAGCCCAGATGGTAGCGAGCTCGTCCGCATGACTCAGAATGGAAGACGCGTCACGGACGCCCCCGACCTGCGCTCTGGGGACCGCCCCCGTCGCATGACCCCAGGAAGCATGACTAACCCTAACTTCCCGGGGGGACTCCGACTCAGACGAGGAAGAGGAAGAAGAGGAAGAGGAAGAAGCTGCAGAAGAATCCCTAGACTCTACCCAGACTATTTCTACAGACTCCTCGGTAGAAGACATCTAACCTGATCAAAAGGATGAGACTTCGGAAGAGAAAACGCAAGGAATCCTATCTGAGGAGAAGAGCGCCGAGCTAACATGACTGGGGACGAGAAAATTATAGTGAGGTATGGGCCCTGAAGAGGATCCCGTCTCTATTTATAGCCGCCGGCGTACACATCCTACGACTCCGATCGCCTTCCGTCAAAACAGCACTTCGCAACCAACGGCCGACAACATTCCATCTGTCGCACTCACATTGAGCGCGTCCCATCGGGCGAGAAGGACACCGGCGGCACGTCGCGTCAGCCAACGAGCGCCAGACACGTGGACGGACGCTTCGACGGACGTGCACACGAATCGGCTCTCCCCCTTTTAATGCGAGATCTCTCCCCTGATCTGCTGACGTCATCAAGAAAATACAACTAATTGCCCGGGAATACGCACCGACGATAACTTCAAATAAAAGCTTATCCCGGGTGATCGGTCAGACCACTCTCGACCCGACCCATTAATAGGTCGAGACGAGAATGGGGGGCTAATGATGATACTCTATACCGGGGTTCCCCCAGATCATGACACGTGGCAAGTGACATGTCCCAAAGCTCACGAGAAAGAAGCAAGAAAGGAACAGTGGAAGCATACCTCGGGCCTTTGACCCGAGGATGGTCCCGACCTCCGGTGGCCTCCCAGACCACTCCTGTGCCCGCCTTACAAATACCCATTAGCTCGCCTCCGAGCCCTCCTGCACGTTGAGTTCCCTCAGCCCTCCTAGCTCGTCTCTAAGCTATCGCTAAAACAAGCTCGTTCCCGAGCCTCCCGCCCGTTCCCGAGCCTCCCGCCGAGCCTTGCTTCCTCGGTCTCATCGACTGACCCACAGCACTAATCACAGGTGTCTCCGCCACGGCTCCGCGAATCTCACCAGACGCGAGATATCCGCCGCCCATGATCCCGCGTTTCACGTCATCGCGTTCCCTCGTTAACGAGCATATCTCGCCATTAATGGGCATCCCGCCTTTCACGCGGGCGTAACGCCAGGGGCGTAACGGCCGACATGAATCTCGCGCCCGCCTGCCCATGGCTGCCACTGTATAAATCCCTCTTTCAGACGACTCAGGTAAGCCAATTTTACTCCCATAGGCTATTACTCAGCCAAAATATCCCGTTTAACTTGATCGTCAGAGGGTCCTTGGTGGCACAACCACCTCCGGGACTTCCTTGCAGGTGGCTCGGCCTCAACCACCTCAAGCCCATTGAGATCCACACGCTCCTTGAGGCGACCTCCAACTCAATCTCAGTCATCGATCAGCGCTCGCTGCAGATCAACGAAAGGTAACATCTAAAAAAAAATCCAAAGATCCATCAGAAACCTTAGTGGTACAATCGTAAATTATGCTGTTGTGAATGGCTGTTTCAATAGGTTATCAATGTCGTGGCCGTCGTGCGGAATATTTTAAGTAATATTCCAGAAGTTCTTCAATTTTATTAAGAGGCATGAGCTGCACGTGAACATGCCACGTGGAGAATCCCATACGTAGATTTTAAATTATTGGCAGTCGTCCTTTTCTTCTAATGGGAGTCCGGATTTGATGTTGTCCAAATCAAAGCCAATTCATCTACACTCATGTGACCGAGGATGGACCCCAAACTCTTATCGTATCTCTATGCAACTGTTTCAAACCATAGTCACAAATTCACGATTCGGTAATTAATCGGCGAGGTCGAAAATTCGGATTCGGAAAACTATTCGGAAAAAATAGGCAGGTATTCGGGAAAGATTCGGTAAGTGTGCGGAAAATGTTCGGGAAGGATTTCGAGCAAAAAAATAATATAAAATTAATATATGAGACGCTAGATTTTGATTTCGTGAATTATTTGCTGTTTTTTGAATAATTCGTTTTTTTTTAATAATTCATGAATAATTCGAGAATTATTCGCGAATAATTCGGCAATAATTCGGCGCGTTCGGTGATGGCGAATAATTCGCAGATTTAATCGGCAGTCACATAATTCGCGAATTATGTGACTATGTTTCAAACTGACTGGAATACCCGAATACCCATTTTCTTGGAAATGAAAATCAACAAATTGGATGTTGTTATGCATATAAAATGAATATTGAAAAAAAATATTACTGATAAAGTATATCAGATATTACTATTTTTTATATCCGGTTCGGGGATGGATATAGATGTGTATCGGATGGCTGTTGGGGGATGCGGATATGAATACGAATTGTTATAAAATATAATAATTACATTAGGATACATGCAATCACTGGGAACCAACCGGTCTCCTCCATGGTTCAATACGTGGGCCCTGCTCGCTAAAGCTGCAACAAAAATTCATTTCACGTTATGCCGGCGAAAAAACTCATTTCACTGAGACTGTTGTCGGACTCTAGCCCAAAAAAATGTAGGCTAGCCCATGAAGCTTGAGTAGAGCCGAATCTAAATTGTACCGCAATAATGAAAGTGGGGCTTTAAATATGGACCAAGTCATTATGGGATTGGGTTCTTAGATGTTAAGCTAGCCCAAATCCATTATTTTCTTTTTCTTTGATGTAACCGAGTGGAACCGTGTTCTCATTTTGAAGAATAAAGTTATACTGCATGAGTGATGCTCAATTGGTGCCCTGATCCATTATCATCTTAGGAACACCGAGCATATGCTTCGATAAATTTTATTTTAATGTATAATGTAAATTACACTAAAATACCATCTAATACCGTTGTTTTTCATTAAAATATCTCAAAAAATTTAATTACATTGAATAACTTAAGCTAATTATATTACATTGAAAAACCTTAAACTTATTCAAGCCTTCGAAAATATCTACTCCTGATCTTAGTTTTGGATTAAAGGTATTTTTCTTATACAAGTGTTGTAATTTGTGATTACGTGGGTATTTATGTATGCATTAAAGTAAGCTTTCCTATATGTTTCCACTTACTTTGATTTATTATCATGTCTTGTGTGAGGGCTTTTATTTTTGGGTAAATTTTCGAAAACCCCCCAAACATAGGTGTTCACCAGGTCGGATTAGACCCGTCACTCGTTCGCTTTTGACAGGTAAAATGGTCGTGCAAAACCCGTCCGAAATTGACGGGTTCATAACCCAAACCCGCCCGTATTTGAATAGAGCGGGTTTTTAATTTTTTATAGCCCGCTCGGACCCGAACCACACTTGCCTGCAACCCTTATCGGCCAGCAACCGACTCGAATCCGCTCGCTTCATTAACATTTGAGCCATTGATAGATTTAATTTTAGGCTAAGATCAAACCCTAAGCCTAAATAAGTCATTTAAACTCCATTCTCACTTCTCATGTCTAAAATTTAATTGAGCGGCATATTTTTTAATCTCCTCTATCTTCCAATCTCTTTCCATCTTCTTAAATTATCAAATCTTGTTAGTTCTCAGTTATAGGATTTAATAGAGAAAGCTACGATTTTAATTTCTAAAATTAAAAAATAATGGAAAACTATGATCTCACGATAAAAAGATGAGAGCAAATTAGGGTTTTTTGGTTCATTGCTTTATTTCATATAAATTATATATTAAATTTAATATGTTAAAACCGTTATTACCTGAAACCGTGTTTAACCTGCCCGAATTAATTAAAACCGAAGTCGTGTCCGAAACCTTCCCGAACCCGTTGGGTTCGGGTTGAGTTTATCCACAAATTGTTACGAGCGGGGTTAAAGTGGCTAGAAAACCCGCCCAACATAGCAGGTTTGGGTTCATTTACGATCAAAACTCTGCCGAACCCTACTCGTGCACACCCCTACCCCCAAAGGACTTTTTCCCCAAGACAAAAACCCCAATGGCCCTAAGTTTCATATCAAAAGCCCCCTCGTACCTAAATATTTTTTCAAAAACTCTATACTTTTGTACATAAGGATTTGAATTGGAATTTTACAATGGGTGGCATAAAATACCCTTATAAACTAACTCTTTTTCTTTTTCCTATAAACTATCCCAAATGATCAAATCTCTCTCCTCCACCTATTCGCCTATCGCCGCCGCCGCTGCTTCGTTCAAGCTCGACCATCGCAACCTCTTCTAAGCTGCTCCTCCCCTGTCTTGTCCAAGCTCTAACATCCACCAATATTTCCAAAACCTTAGCCTTAGATTCAATATTTGACGATTTCCACATCGATCGATTCGATCTCTTCACTCAAATCATCGCCTTGGACCTTCTGGTTCTGACGATGAACGATCTTTTCGAAAAGATCACAAGTACATACACATGTGGCAGACAGGTGTTTCTGAGGTCTGTCTTTCGGCTATGAACCTTTGTTTCCTGTTAACACTTGGAATAGACTTTTCTCAAGAAACTTAATGAAGCTCGAAAAGGGGTTAATTCCCCGGCACGAGTGTAACGAAATTGAAAGCTATTCTTACAGGTCCGGTCTACTGTCTTTATCCGAGGGTTCCTCCCGTACTCCAAAAAAGGAGGAAGGGAATCGAAGAGTAAGGGACAGTGGATCCGAACCGCAAAGTGAACAGAAAGACAAGTGAAGTGAGAGAACCGAACAAAACGATACCTCTCCCATAAGAAGGAGAGGAGACTTCTAATCCTCAACATGAAGTTGAGGACCTTGTTATGAAACAAGTATGTGTTAAGCAAATCGAAATTGATTCGTTCTACAACTATTTAGGATGAAGTTAACACTAGCGAAACAAATGAAATGAGTGAAGCGAATGTAACGATACCTCGACGATAAAGGGGAGAAGGGAATTCCTTGCTTGAGTTAAGCTGTGGAAACACAAGATAAGTGACCGAAGAGAACGATACTTCGACGATAAAGGGGAGAAGGGAATTCCTTGCTTGAGTTAAGCTGTGGAAACACAAGATAAGCGTCCGAAGAGAACGATACCTCTGGGAGAGGTGACTTCCAATCCATAGAAACGAGCGAAGTGAGGAAACCGAACGTAACGATAACTATCTCATAAGAGGGATATTAGACTTCTTCAGAATAATCGAACGAGAATCGACGTTTTCAAACATTGTAATGGTTTCAACTACGAAAGGGTGAAGCGAAGGTTTTGTCTAAACGAAACCGTTGAATCTGTCCGTTTAACTCGTTGAGAGTTAAACTCAAGTGAAGTATTGAAATCTCAACTCAACTGAGACTTTTTCGATCACTTTTTCGTTCACTTCGTCTCCTCTTATTTTCAGTCGAGTTGAGACTTCAATCACTTCACTTGAGTTTAACTCTCAACGAGTTAAACAGACAGATTCAACGGTTTCGTTTAGACAAAACCTTCGTTTCACTCTTTCGTGGGTGAAACCATTGCGATGTTTGAAAACGCCGATTCTCGTTCGATTATTCTGAAGAAGTCTACTATCCCTCTTATGGGATATTTATCGTTACGTTCGATTCCTTCACTTTACTCATTTCCATGGATTGGAAGTCTCCTCTCCCGTTATGGGAGAGGTATCGTTCCCTTCGGTCGCTTGTCTTGTGTTTCCACAGCTTAAATCAAGCAAGGAATTCCCCTCCCTTTTATGGTCGAGGTATTGTTACATTCGCTTTACCCACTTCACTTTTTTCGCTAGTGTCAACTTCATCGAAAATAGTTGTTGAACACATCGATTTCGATTTGCTTAACACATACTTTTTTCATAACAAGGCCCTCAACTTCATGTTGAGGATTAGAAGTCTCATCTCCCTGTTATGGGAGAGGTTTCATTTCATTCATTTCCCCCATTTCCCTTGTTTTTTTGTTCACTTTGCGGTCCGGACCCACTGTCCCTTACTCTTCGGTTCCCTCCCTCCTTTTTTGGAGTACGGGAGGAACCCTCGGATAGAGATAGTAGACCTGACCTGTAAGAATAGCTTTCAGTACCGTTACTCGTGCCAGGGAATTAACCCCTTTCCGAGCTTCACTAAGTTTCTTGAGGAAAGTCTGTGCCAAGTGTTAACAGAAAACAAGTGTTTGAATTGTATGAAAAATATAAATATCACAAGTACATATACATGTGGCAGACAAGAATATACATATCTCAGAAAATTGGTTATATATCTCATGTAAATGATTAGATATCTCAAAAAATTGTTTAGCTATCTCATGTAACTTGTTCGACATCTCAAGAAACTTGTTAAATACTTTAGACACCCCACCGAATTAGCGATTTACAAATTTACTCTTTTACCCTTGCATCATTTTTTTTGCATCATAACCTTGCATTCTCATCATGTCAATACATCTGCATCATGTCATCCATCTCATTTTTTGCATAAAAATAAAATCTTGGTACACATGGAGGCAATTTAAGTGTATGGTTCAAGATTCGTTCAAATGACCAGAATACCCTTCTCGAGAACACCCAAAAATTCGTATCTCATGAATTCTTGCATGACTCGTCATGAGAAGTTTTGTAGAGGTTTTTTATGATTTATCATGAATTACCAAAGCAAAAACTTCACATTAACCTGTCAAATTCATCGAGATTTGCGTTAAACCCTCTCGATTTTTCAAGAATTGCTCAAAAATCACTTCTAACTAATTTATGAGTATTTTCATGATGTGGTCATCATATTTGACCATGTTATACTAATTGGGACCATTTCTGATGGACAATTTCACCTGAAACCCGTTAATTTCCCTAATCACCTTTTAATCCCCATTAACGATTCCAATTTTTTATCTCGTATTTCTTTAAGTCAAATAATGTCAAACTTTTCAAATCATCTTAGTATATTTATGAGGACATATCATAAAATTTTCAACTAAAATCGACAACGTCTACCGGATGAGCCAAAACCCTCTTATTATTTTATCATTAAAATAATATGGTGGGCCCATAGGGGTAAAATTGCCAATTTTTCTTAATGGATACTCATAACTTTCTTAGATGGCTCTCCACATAAAATTTCAAGTAATTTGAATATCGTTTGCTATTTGGTTTGAATATGAGCGATTATAGATTAATTAAGCTAATCGTTATTATCAAGCACTTAATTAGTGATAATTAATTCCCACTTGACTTATCAAATCCATGGCATAGGATTCTCCCTCTAGTGAGCCATTAGCTTAACTTGCATTTTATGAACACCATAATATGAATTCTTTCTACTTAAAAGCATACCAAACTTGCATCATTTTGTTTTATTAGGAAATTGCATGGTGACCAAGCATTTGAGAGCAAAATAAGCTTTGGTATTGATAGAGACCAGTTCATCTCTACGAAATCTCAACCATTCCACTCCCTATAATCAATCACAACCCTCCACTTTATATCTTAACCATCCCTTTTTCTATAAATAAACCCCTCTCATAAAAATGAGGGGGAGGCTTCTTCTTCCACTTCTTTTTTTCTCTCAATCTCCTCAAAAGCTCAAGTCTCACACCTCTCAATAAAAAAAAACCTTAGATTAGCATAGAAAAACCCAAAAACCAGCAAAAACTTAAAAAAAACACACAAAGTAGAGAAAGAAAGACATGGACTTTCCTTTCTAGGATTAGGATTTAGGAATGAAGGCCCTACTTCTTGATTTTAGATCTTCTAGTTAAGTTTTGAACCCTTCAACAACCACAACTTTGAAAAAAAAGGGATCCAAGATCCCCTCCCCGTGTTTCCTTCGCTTTATGTATTTTTTAGCTCATTTCCTTCTTCATACAAGTGGAGGGGTTCTTCTCCTTCTGTTTCTCTCTTTTGATTGTCTTGCTATTTACTTAAGACAAAGGTCTATTTGATAAAGAGGAGAGGAGCCATCCTAGGACTCTCTTCATAAACTAAGTCCTCTCCAAAATCACAAAAAAAGATTTCAAAAAGATAAAAAAAAAATGGTTTAGTGTTTTGATCAATCTTCGATTTCGATTCTTTTTGCAAACTTTGGTCAAGATGAGTAGCGAGGATAGAATTATATCCGAGGATCTTCTGTCATGGACATCTTTTTTTCAAAACTAAAAAAAAAAACAGAAGAGAACTCGAAAAAACCGTACATCTATTGTTATTTTTCTTTTCTAGGTACCCAGGCGCCTTTGGATAAGGCGCCTGGGTATCTCGAGGTACTCAGGCGCCTTTTGATAAGACGCCTACATACCCAGTGTTGAGCTACGAGTCTCATTCTCTTTAATTTTGATTATTTTACAAAAACCATATTTCAAAAATATAACCGTGCCAGATATGTTAAAATGCTAAAAGTAATGGATTTAGTCAAGCAAAAGAACAATCAACTCTTCAACTGGTATCACAACAGTAATATCGAGCGACTCTGAAAACTAAATTACAAGTTCAAAGGGACTTTAGCCCTTGAACTGGGAGTTAAACTCCCTAGGGACTTTGGAGTTAAACTCCTAGAAAAAGAAGGGTATGGATTTAGAATTAAACTCCCAAAAAATTTGGATTTGGAGTTAAACTCCTAAAAGATCTGGATTTGGCGTTAAACTACTTTGAGAATTTGGATCTTGGAGTTGAACTCCTTAAAGATCTTCGGAGATGATCAAAGGGGACGCCTTTCTCATTCCTTGAGTCTTGGATCCTCTCAAAATGGGATTTTTGAAGGTGGATTTTCTTCCTCCTCCTCTCTTTTTGCTAGATCTTAGAGAAAAAGGGAGGTGGGATAAAAAAATCTCCCTTTTAGGGATTTGTTGGGAGATCTGAACTCCCCTTCGAGAGTTTTATGGTGAAACATTATTTGGTTTCGAGAAAAAGAAAGATAAGAACTTGATTTAATTGGAAATGAAAAAAAGAGAACTTGAGATAGAGGAGATGGAAGCAAAAACCCTAATTTTTGTCAGGAATCAAAAGTCCTCCTCATTTCATCATAATATTGCCATATATAAACTTACAAGTTTACATATAGCCCCTTGGGCTTTACAAAGTGGTATTTTGCCCATCCCGTGCCTCATGTGCTTGTTTTTTTTTTTTTGCACATGACCCATGGGCTTTACAAAAATTTGATTTTTTGCTCATTTATTTTACATTCATGCATGAAAATTATATCAAACTTATTTATTACATAATTTTCTTCTAGGCATGGGGAGGCCGGCCGCTTCATATTTGGGCTAGACTTGGGCAAGGGCCCACTTGGTTTGGGGTTGACTTTGACTTTGACTTTGACTTGGTCAACCAGAGTGTAATTTTTTACCCCAACAACTATCACCGGTAGGTAGTGTTCCTAACCAGGCTCAATGCCTTTCTATGCGATCTTCTTGTCCCTAGGTACCATACCGGGTCTACCATGTATCCGCAATCGGTTTCTCTCCCTCCCTCAATTCGGATAATACTCATTGCTCAGAACCGAGAAAACTCATTGTGGATGCCAAAATATCATATCAAAAGAAAACCGCGTTTTTAAAATATTCACATGTTTTATAAAATCATATATGCGGCTTCTCAAATTTCAGAAATCCCATAAAGATATAATCTCATAAGAACATGGCAATAATGGAACAGATACATGGCAAGTGTGTTCATATAATCGTGTTCGTAAGCAATGAAAGAAAGAATGATATTCAAAACAGTACGTGGTGCTAGGTACTAAATAATAATCTATAATGTTAACGGGGTATAGTGCGATACAGGTGACATAGTGAGTTCTATATGTGTATGTGTCATATAAATTACCGATGATGTGTAGGTGTAACATGCGAGTATAGCAAGTGCAACATGAATCATCGATAATAGTGCGCATGTCCTAGCATATGAAGTTAAGTAGAGTTAAAAGTATGTACGTAGAATAAATCGTAAATAATCGAAATGCAAGCGTATGCAGAAATAAGGAAATCGAAATGCGAGCGTATGCAGAATCATGAAATCATAACATGAATAAGTATTAAAATATCCAACTACGTATGAGCCATACAGTTATAGTTTAAAATAGCATGAAACGTTGTTTTGGAAATAAGAGACTACGATATTTTTGAAATAAATATCATTTGAAAAGTCGTAGGCACACCCTCGACGTTATCATTTAAAAGTACGTAACTAATCGTTAGTTTTGAAAATAAATATGGCTCTAAACATTTCATAATTTCCCCTTTTGTGATTTTAGTAAGACTCCTCGAGTCGATATATATATATATATATATATATATATATATATATATATATATATATATATATAAAAATATATCGGCTGTATGCGGCAGTCAATCCTCATCATATCACGTACGGAATATCTCTCGTACGATATCATCCAATGAAACAGTACGGATCTATATTCACGTACGCTAATATCATATCATCTCATATCATCTCATACCATATCATATCATGTATACTTATATCGTATATATGCTTAAGTCATAAGTATACTTATATCATAGTAAGTACTAATAACTATATATTTACATATGTAGTTATAGCTCAAAGGCTAAGGAATAAACACTAGGTATAAACTCTTCTACCAAGTATGCTATAACACACACACACACAAGCATATATATATATATGGTTATACTAAGTATATAATTCTAGTATATATAGTATCCTAACTACTACGGTTGCGGGGATGCTATACACCATCCACCCGACTTCCCCCGTATACACACACACACACACACACACACACACTCACCTAAACGTCTCGTTCTAGTCAAAACCAACGGATGCCTCGCCCTTCTTCATCGTCTCAGAAGCTCCCGCGATCATACCTACAATTGAAACTATATCGAATTGCATAAAAATCCATATCAAAAACCGATACTATGAGCATAATGCACATAAGTTAGAACTTATGGTCAACGCGTGCTAAATCTGATAAAATACTCCCGGCGTCAATGTATGAACGTTGAACGACCAAGTCACAACATAGAAATCCGAAAACCAATTTTCAAAACATGTAAAATATCGTTAAAAGCTAAGTAAAATAACTCCAGATTTAACTAAGGGAATCAGGGGCAATTTAGCATATAAAATAGGGTTATATATAATGTAAAACACCTACTGACCAAACCCCGAAACCTAATTACTACAGTAAACCGCCAAATATTCATTTTACCTGCAATTTGCGGCTCGATTTTGGAGTTAGGGTCTCATCTTTGTGGTGGTTCTCCTAGTGGTCTAATTTGGTCTAATATATACACTAAATATTTTTCAGAGGGTCGGTGCAAGGCCGGAAATTGGAACACATTGATTCCGCTCGTTCCTGTCGTTCGCTTCAGGGCCTGTCCTTCGGTGCGGTGTGGTCAGTACAGTACTCCATACTGTCGGGCAGCGAAGCTTACACTTGTTCACTTATTATTATTGCCTTTGTCACTTATCGGTCAAAAATTTTATAGTGCTTCGCATCCTTCTTGAGAAGCTGGTTGCTCCAGATTTGATTTGAATATCAAATCTCAAAGAAAACCGATATTTGAAAATCATAACTTATGTTTAAAACTTTAAAACTCTGTAAAACCAATGATATTTGCACTAAAACACTCTCACCTATCACTAATAGGGTTGTAATCACTCACTAACCCTCTACTAGACCACCACTACAAGTTGTATCCACCAAAACTCATTTTGAATTCTAAAAACTAATAAAACTTGCACATGAGCTCCAAACTAGTTTGTGAAGGCAAGTATTATAACAATTTAATTAAAAAGTGGGATTTTTAACTCAAAATAGGGATTAAAGTTCCATACTTGCCAATGGCATCAAAGTGGAGACTGGATTCCATCTTCATGTTTAGGATGAGATTAGGAATATATTTTATGAAGGTTTCATAGTGCCTTGAAGTAACTTGGGATGATTTTTGTGGTTGTAGATGATGGTGGAGGAGGTGGAGAAAGAGAGGGAGAAGAGGAGGAAGAAGAAGAAATGAAGAAATGCATGGGTGGCCAGCCATAACCCCACCCCACTCTCTTCCTCTCTCTCATGCCCATACCTCATTTTAATATTATCACCATGCTTCCATTTTCTTTTTCTTTTCTTTTGAAAATATAAAAAAACCTAAATTTAAAAACACAAATGAAAAAAGAAAATGAAGCCATCATAGAAACACATATGAAAATGTTAACCCTCTCATAAACATGCCATGCACATTAATCATGGTTTAACAAATAGGCTTGGTTTAATGCACAATTAGGAAAACACTAATTAACTTTAACATTAAATTTGTATGAATATAATTATATACTAATTTATGAAAAGCCCAATTAAATAAATGCTTTCATAAATAATAATTCTTTTTAAATTCAAATTATTTTCTAAAATATAGGTATATAATTATTGTTGGGATTCCTAGCGTCCTGGCCGCTGACCACGGCCGTTGTGGAACAAAAAAACTTTGACCTTTAAAACTTTGGCGCTAGAAAACACATTGTAGAAAGAGTGTTATACCTAACGACACATGTTCTTTGGATCTTCACTCCTCTTCTTAGGCTCCTTGAGATCTCCTAGATCAATCTTGATAGCCGGCCTCCTGGGTCCTAGATGATTTACCTTGAGGTTCTTTATTCAAGCTCCTACTTCAAAAAGAAGTAAACTAAGAAAACTAGTTTGCCAATCTAGCTTGCTTAGATGATGTGGTGATATTTTAGCAGTAGTTTTCTATCTCAAATCTCTTTGGCTCTCAACACACGAGAATGATAAGGGATTGAACAAGAGAATGAACTCAAGAAGAGAGAGAGAGAGAGAGAGGGGCAAGTGAAGAATGATCTTTTTAAAAAATGGCTAAGGCTATCTTTTTTTTATATGAAGTATATATTGATTTTTTCATTAAAAAATCCAACCATGCTTCAATAGTATTCACAATAAATACCAAAACCATGCTTCATACCATTTCACCCTTTTCCACCTCATTTTCTATTTTCAACAAAATAGAAAAATGCATGATGAGATGTCATCTTCTAGAAGGTATTTTGTATAAATACAAAATTCTTTCTACCATATATACATACCCGTATTCATACCAAAATACGAATACCCAAGAGATAGAATAATACTACTAATATAATACTAGTATTAAATCAATATCTGATTTAACAAACCGGCTTAATCCTAAGTTCGCTAGTATCATCAAGCGTCTGATCGAAAATCTGGATAATACTAGAATATACATATCGAAATATGTATATGTAAATTATTAAATCAATACTTGATTTAAGAATCCGGCTTAATTCTAAGCCGACTGGTATTATCATTCGATCGGAACCTTGCCCGATCGAAAATCTGGATGACACTGGAATATACATATCGAAATATGTATATGTTAATTATTAAATCAATACATGATTTAATAATCCGGCTTAATCCTAAACCGAATAGTATTATCATTCGATCGGAACCCTCCACGTATAAATATACGGCCACCACATTGTTTCACCTGAATCAGAGAAACCCTTTGTGTGGGACTCTAAGAACTCGACAATACACTGGCAGTGAGTTTAACCATAAGCACGTCAGCAGCACTAATTGTACGTAACGGCTACCCAGGTACCTGTCGAAAAGAATGCCGACGAGCAAGCTCATCCGAACCCCTACTGAGCCTATCCGTAACAATCTCCGTATAGTCCGGTCTCTTTGTCTAAGAGTATCGCATACTGGGTCTAGTAGGGTGGTAAACGTCAGACCCCCTATTGACTTGATAAGTCGCGTTGATATGGCTCAGGACCAATCCGAGAAACTACTAATCTAACCATCAGTAAATCTCAACTGCCTTAGCCAAACTCTTATGGTTCTGGCCAACCGGACACAGTGCGATATCGACTCCCAATACCGGGAGTGAGGAATCCCTGACAATCACTCACTGCCTCCATATGGCTTAGGGCTATACCCAACCAAAACCTGTTTGCACGACTCAGTAGAGACGTGCTAGGGTAGGATCAAAGCACAGTGGGAACTCACACGAGACAAATGATGATCTTAGGTCTAAAGACTAATCTGTACTCATGTCACCTGAGAACCGCTATCTGACGATAGGTATAATACCATCTAGAGGTTCTCAACGAGTCTATCTAGTGTGCTCACCCTCAGTGAGCACCTATATACAATCTTAGATGATCACACCAATGGCTATGGGACCAACCACTACCCCTCGTCAGGGCATAGAAATGTATACACAACTCTACTGTAGAATATCGATACCCGGTCTCGATACTCCTGCGACTTGGGACCTTTAAGGATGTGCTTATGGACTACCCGGCTCCTACAGGTATGATCGCCATCATAACGCTGGTAGTCAAGCGAAATGTTACGGGCTTTATCAACATGTATCAGCCATATGTGATATCGAGTATAACATATGCACATGTTAAGATAAAGTCAAACCATAATAGTATACTACTGTATCGAGTCTTTATCAATATGTATAAGCAATATAAAATAACAAGAGAAAGAATTACACATATTAAGATAAAGATAACTCAAATAATATACTATATATAACTAAGCAAGATTGTCCTGTACATACATATCCCTAGTATCCTATATAATACAGGCCTCTAAGGCATACATATCCAACGATCTCCCACTTGCACTAAGGCTTATAATTGGAGTTGAAAATCCTCTCTGAATAGGACCTTGTCCAGGGACCAACTTCTTTCTATGCTGAATACCCAACGTCTTCTCTAGGGCCAGTTGTTGGCGTACCGCATACCCAACATCTCAAAAAGTCGCTCGAACTATGCTGTAGGGAGGTCCTTCGTAAATGGATCTGCCGTGTTGTCTTTTGTATATACTCTCCGAACCTCGATCTCCCGGTGATCTACGATCTCCCTGATCAGGTGATACCACCTAAAGATGTGTCTGGACTTCTGATGGGACCGTGGTTCCTTTGCTAAAGCTATAGTCCCATTGTTATCGCAATACAAAGGTATTGGATTAACAATAGAAGAAACCACCTCAAGTTCAGTAATGAACTTCTTCATCCAGACCGCTTCTTTTGCGGCATCATTTGCAGCAATGTATTCAGCCTCCATCGTCGAGTCTGCGACGGTGTCCTGTTTGGAGCTCTTCCAACACACCGCCCCTCCAATGAGGGTAAACACAAAACTCGAGACAGACTTGTTGTTATCCTTGTTATTTTGGAAGCTTGAGTTGGTAAAGGACTCGACCTGGAGGTCTCCATTAACATAAACCAAGAACATCTCATTAGTCATTCTCAGGTACTTAAGAATGTTCTTCACAGCTGTGCAATGATTCTCACCTGGGTTTGACTGATACCGGCTCACCACACTAAGCGCATAAGCTGTATCTGGTCTGGTATGTAGCATCACATACATTATAGACCCTATCGCTGAAGCGTAAGGTATATTGCTCATGCGAGCCCTTTCCTTATTAGTCTTGGGGGACATATCTTGGAGAGGGTGATTCCGTGCAATGCGGGTATATTACCGCGCTTGGAATCTTCCATACCGAATCACTTCAGTATGGTCTCTATGTAGCTGGACTGTGGAAGTCCTAACAATCTCTTGGATCTAAGATCTTAATCCCAGAATGTAGGAGGCATCACCCAGGTCCTTCATGGAGAACTTTTGTAACAAAAACAGCTTGACCGATTGCAATATAAGAATGTCATTTTCTATCAAGAGAATGTCATCCACATACAAGACGAAGAATACAATAGTTCTCCCTACAATCTTCTTGTATATACTTGGTTCATCTTCATTTTTGATGAAGTCAAATTCCTTGATTATCTCATCAAAACAGATGTTCCAGCTCCGCGATACCTGCTTTAATTCATAAATCGATTTAAGCAACTTGCACACCTTACCGCTGCTCCCACCGTCTACGAATCCCTCCGACCGATCCATATAAACGCACTCTTCTAAACTTCCATTTAGAAAAGCTGTTTTAATGTCCATCTGCCAGATATCATAGTCATGGTAAGCAGCAATGGCAAGTAGGATCTGAATGGATTTTAGCATAGCCACTGGAGAAAAGGTTTCATCATAGTCTACTCCTGGTCTTTGATGAAAACCTTTTGTAACAAGTCTAGTCTTATAGGTTTCCACATGTCCATCTGCACCAATCTTCTTTTTAAAGATCCACTTACATCCAATGGGTTTTACCCTAGGAGGAGCAACATCCAAAGTCTAAACTTTGTTGGTGTTTATGGACTCCATTTCGGATCGCATAGCATCCGATCATTTATCAGAGTCCCTACTGGTAATGGCCTGTTTAAAACTAGTAGAATCATTTTCTTCCAAGATGCAATCCTCTCGATCCCCATCTATGAGAAAACCGTAGTATCTCTCGGGCAGACGAGATATCCTACTAGATCCGCGAAGTGGCTGGGTTCATCTAGGATTATTGAATTCTCTGGTTCCACCAATTCTTCAGTTATAATTTGTGTTTCTAGAACTTCATCTAGTTCTACCGCACTCCCACTAGTTTCTTTTGCAAGAAACTGCCATTCTAAAAATTTGGCATACTGAGAAACAAAAGCCTTTTGTTCCTCGGTGTGATAGAATAGATATCCATATGAATTCTTGGGATATCCCACAAACTTATATAAAACTGATCGTGCCTCAAGTTTGTCCGGATTTTATACTTTAACAAAAGCTAGACAACTCTATATCTTAACACATTTAAGATATGGTTTCTTTTCACTCCCTATTTAATATGGAGTCTTAGGCACTGATTTGGATGGAACTTGATTCAATAGGAATGTCGATGTCTGAAGCGCATGCCCCCAAAATGAAAGAGATAACTCAGTATTACTCATCATGGAGTGAACCATATCCAATAGGGTATAGTTCCTCCGCTCCAATACACCGTTGTGCTGTAGTGTGTATAGAGGAGTAAGCTGAGAGAGAATGTCATTCTCTTTCAGGTATTCTAGGAATTCTGTCCTTAAGTATTCCCCTCCTCTATCAGATATGAGGATCTTGATACTTTTACCAGTCTGGTTCTCTACTTCATTCTTATCTTCTTTGAACTTCTCAAAAGTTTCAGATTTGTGTTTCATGGAAAATACATATCCGAATCTAGAGAGATCATCAGTGAATGTAATGACGTATGAGAATCCACCCCTTGCATGTATAGATATCGGACCACATACATCACTGTATATGAGTCCCAAGAGCTCTGTAACCCTTCTCCATGCTCGATGAACGGAGTCTTAGTCATCTTTCTTTTGAGACAAGAATGACAAGTTTCATAAGATGAAAATTTAAACGTATTCAAATATTCATCTTTATATAACTTAGATAGTCTTTTCTAATTGATATGACCAAATCTACAATGCCACAAGTAGGCTTCATTCGTATCTGAACTCTTCCTCTTGTGTGTGTTTTGTACATTAAAAACTGTGTTTTGATTAAGAACATAGATATCATTACACAACGTACCTTTTACAACCATTACTGATTAAGATAAATGTTCATGATATTTCAATCCAGAACAAAGTTATATCTATCTTTATTAAGTAAAGAAACTGATATGATATTGCAGAGTATGGAAGGTATATAGTAGCAATTGTTCAAAATCATAGTATTGCCGTTTGGTAATACTAGGTGATATTCACCGACGGCAGCAGCGTCAACTTACGCTCCGTTCCCTACTCTAAGGGACATATCACTCGATCCAACCATTCTACTTTTTCTCAGTTCTTGTAATAAATTACATATATGAGATCCTGATCCAGTATCTAGGTTCCAGGTGGTAGGGTTGACCGAAAAACAGTTTTCAATAACAAATACACCTAAAGAAGATGCATTAGAGTGGTTCTCCTTCAATAGGGTCATCTGGAATTCATTACAGTCCTCCTTCCCTTTCCCATACTCGTGACGGTTGTCACAAGTTTAACCCGAATCGACATTCTCCAGCCCTGTGTAACAAGCTGGTTCGGTCAAATCTAACATTTTATTATCTTGATTAGGGCATGACATGGTTGCTACCTGGAGAGAGAGAAAATAAACACTCAGCGTGCGCTCTTGGAAGATTAGATTGGTTATTAGTTTATAATCAGGATAGCTCCCACTGTTTCCTTGAATTTTCCTTCAAGCCTTAAAAGAAAAACTAGTTGAGATCATTCGCATCGCACAAGTTCACTAACCGTTTAGCTATATGAGTGTTGGTACTCCGAGGGAAGTTTTCCCTGCTCTCGCACGGACCTAATTAAAATAAATCTCATTTCCGCAGAGACGTAGCCTTATTAACACATTTCTAGACACCTAATAGGTTAGCTAATTGCGAAGTGAAAAATATTTCCCAAGAGCAATTCTACTCATCAGTGGGATCCGGATCCAACTATCATCGCGTGATAATCTAGATGGAAGCAACTCTAGTTACCACACTCTAGAAAGTATGCAACACTAGCAAGTTTCTTGTATATTTGAAACTCCTGATGTGGTTTTTGTCCCTAACGGCCTATGACCTTAACAAGGTTAAAATGTCATAATCCGCTAGTCAAGTTCAACCCGTTATTATCCTGGATTAATCTAAATCCACCCGCACAAGCCAATGACAAGGTCAAAATGACCATGTGACTGTCCTAGATAATCGCATCATAATGCAACAGAAAAGCATTACATAGCTACCAAACACCACATCTTAACAAGGTCAAAACACGTAGCACGAATACTAAGCAATTCTAATCTGAAATGACGGAGGGCTACGGTTGGTTTTTGGCGAAAAACTTTTAACGTAATAAACTTGATATTATTGAAGGAACCGAACAGTTTTGAAAAGGAGTGGTTTAGGCTCCACTTTTGAAAACTAGTGGTTTTGAAGAAGACCGAGTAATTTATAGTAACATAAACTTTTGCTCAAGAGATTACTCCCCGTGAAGGGATCTAGGCTCTTGCCTTCTTAAATAAGATGCTGGATATTCTTAACCGAATACTGCTATGCAAAGTGAAAGAATATGACTATAGTTTTTCGAAAATTTGTTCCAATATCTTTTAGGTTTCTTTTTCCTTGCATTAATTAAAATTAATGTGGTCCCATCAATTAAATCCAATCACACCAAAAAAGAACGAAAATAAAATGTACGTATATACCATCCGCATTCACCACGGGGCCCCGTCATGCACCATTAGTGATTGGTCTAAAATATTGCACATTTGTACGAACATTTTCCCTACGAATATTAACTGCTAAAAGGTGTTAATTGTAAATAAAGAACATATGCAGGTTTATTTGTAAGAAAATTATTATCATATGTTTCTTCATTTTAATTGATATAATTAGGGAAAATATATACATATAATATTTAAATGAAATATCAGTAATTAAAATATGCATATCATATCAAATATTTCTAATCAATATTCTTAAAATATTATATTATATAAATGGTTGGAATAATATCTCAAAAATACCAAATACTACTAATATTTTGATTTGAGATATTATGCAGGTGTTAGCTAAGGTCTGAAATACAAGTAAGAGATCCAAGTTAAATCGGGATATCGAAACCGAATCTGCCAAACTTTAGAAGCAAATCGAGGAATCTAGCAACGGAAGAGACTCAGAGCAATATTTTCAGAATCTATACATCAAAAAGATCTCCAAATATCGATACAAAAAGCCAGAAAAAATATCAAAACCTAGTTCCACCAAGTGGAGGTGAAACCGCGGTCAACAAGAGGATAGGGCGGTGGATCCGCGATCAAATCAGAGCCGTTGGATGTGGGATTTTGGGATCATGATTTTAACTGTATCTACTCACATATGGAATCTAGGTTTCTGGTTTCAAATATTATATAAAGGACCGAGAGCAGTGCATTGATAATCATCGAAGTGATCACATACTCATCTATTCATTTACCTCCATAGGAAGAGAGATCTAGAGCAATTAGAGTTCTTATAATCTACTTTCTAAGAAGAGAATTGTAATGCAAAAGTTGATTAATAAAGGTAGTTTTTGTTTTTGTTCTTTTTGCATTTACTTTTCCGCGTTTAATTTACGCATTACTTTTCTGCATCTTAATTATGATTTCATTCTTTTTCAATCTTTCTTCTAAACCACTAACCATGAACGAGTAATTCCTTACTTGCTAGGGTTTGTAGGATAGGATAGGATAATGAATGAAAAATCTTTTAACTTCTTTTAACATTTTAATGTTTATAAATTTTAGCAAAATAAACGATAACCTTCTTATCGGGCGTGCTATTAATTTATTGATAGTCACGGTCACGATTTGAGATTGGTTAAACACTTGTTTTGTTAAGGGCTCGACATGAATAGAGATCAATGAAAGGACAAGGGTCAGTACTGGGAAACTCTAATTTCCTTCTAAGAACCAAAATCTACATTCATCACTATCGCTCTAGTTTTAAGCTATTAAAAGATAAAAAGAGCCATTTTTAAATATGCATCCATTAACTACTAAGTCCTATGAACCCTACAAGCCTTTTTATTATAAATTTATATCCGTTTTAAAATAGAACGACAATCAAACCATCCCATCTTTTATTAACTCGTCTAAAGAAAGAAAAGAGTTCACGTTTCCCTGCGGATGACCCGTACTCATCGCGACTAGCTATTAGCGACACCGTTTTGATTGCGGTTACTTACGAAACACTTTTCACACGATTAATCAAATGGCGCCGTTGCCGGGAAAACGGTTGTAATTTTTTTCTTATTATTCGGGTTGATTTCTTAATAAAAACCAGCGAACATAAAATAAACGAGAACCAAAACCGCATCTTGTGTTTAACGATTATTGTGCGAGTTTTGTAAGGGAATCTGGAATAATTGAAGCAAGCCAACAGAGATTCAGAGACTTTCAATTTGGACCAGAGGAGTAGTGGTGTGCTCTGAAGAATTTTGAAGGGAAGAACACTTTAAACGGCGGTGGAACAACGGCTTTTTGGTGACTTTGGCAGCGGAAGCGCAGCCAGCTTAGGGAGTTGGGTCTCCAAACTTCTCTGGTATTTTCTTATATTCTTTCTCTCTCCTCTAAAATTTCAATAATCTGATTTTACCTGCAGAATTCTTTGCAAACAGCGCCGCTAAAAAGATTTTTGTGTTTGTTTTGATTTCGGTTTGTTTTGCATACTTAAACTGGATATTAAGGGGCAATAAACCCAAACTCAGATTAGGTGGGGATTTCATCACCCTTCCTAGGCCCCACAAATAACAAACGAGCATACTATCACCCTACATTAATAAAAAGTATATAGACCAAGCCCTAAAAACTGTCGTGCTCAATTAGGACAGAGGAAGGTCGTGGGTAATGTATTGCATATTCGCATTTTTCTTGTGGTGTCTAAGGCAAGTGTGACTAAGAAAAGTGGTTATTTAATTAGGCCCGCTATTACAGTGTTTCGTATAGCGGATATCTCTCACTTACCTGGTACTTACCTGGCCGCAAGATTGATAAGGAGGTAGTAGAGAAATGATCCTGCAACTTGTCCTTGGAAAATCTAGGAGCGGTCTAGTGACTTGACCTAGGTGATCCTAGCTCTAGAGATTGATTGTGCATTTTGTGGTTTGTTGAGTCAAGCTTCACGTCCGACATTTTTTTTCAAAGAAAGCTTTCTTAAAATCGTTCTCACACATATCAGACGCTGCCACATGTACTAAACCCGCTTAGTGCATGATCGGCTGGACACGGGATTCTAGTGCCTGTTTAGTCCGCATTTTTGCTGTCGACTCCGAAGTCAATACCTCTACATCTTCTATTTATTCTCCACCTACCACATCTCCCGAGATGGACAGATCTCCATCGGGCTTTAACGACACCATCCTGCCACCACCCGTAGGTCCACAAAATCCACCACGCATCTCTCTTCAAGAAAGATACTACCCCATACATGGACCCCTTCCTACGTGTCTGTCTCTTCCACCAGCCAATAGGGATAATTTCGAAATTAAACCTCACTTCATCAACTTGTTTTCCAAATTTCATGGGCTTGAATATGAAGATGCATATGTTTTTATAACCAAATTCGAAAAAGTATGTGCTAAAATGAGTACTACCCAACTTTCAGGAGATACTCTGCGATTACATCTTCTCCTTTTTAGCTTGTGGGATCTAGCATAAAAGTGGCTTTATAGCACTGCCGCATATTCTATCGCTAAATAGGATGAATTCGTTATCGCATTCCTTAAGAAATTCTATCCTCATCATAAGACCGCCCGTATTCGAAGCGAGATTAACCAGTTTTCCCAACTTCCCAACGAACCCTTTTGGAAATGCATTGAGCGGTTTAAAAATCTTCTTGTCCAATGACCTTATCACGAAATCGATAGATGGAAACTTTGCCGCATTGTATATGAGGGTGTTAATCTAGCGACAAAACAAATGCTAGAAACCATTTGTCAATGTCATTTCATGTCAAAAGACGATGGCGAAGTATGGCAATTTCTGGAAGATCTCGCCGAACAAATATTATAGTGGGAAAGAACTAAACTAACAACATCCTCTTCATCTAGGGCAGGTATCCATTAGCTCAACGTTTCCATCGCAGTGAAAGCCGAAATGGCTGCGATGCAAAAGAAACTCGAAGCCATGGAAAGCAAATTCTCTTCAGCCTTCCTAAACTAAGTTCCGCTCCCGAAAACCGTATATGGTTGCTGTTTTGACCCATCACATTTAACGGAATAATGTCCAATGAATCCTCTGTTAGGAATATGTATGCCCTAAAGGCCATTATTGTATATTATAGTGGATGCTTGGACATATATATAGAGGACTTTCTTGCTCGACATGATAGTATGCTATTCGGTTGCTCTTTATCTTAACATGTACACTTGTTTTATTATTTTGTCTCTATGATAAATGTTGATAAAGCCCTTAGAATGTTGACTTGACTACCAGGACTATGATGCAGATCATACTAGTAGGGCTTATGTAGTCCACAAGTACATCCTTTAATAGTTCCTAGTCGAGGGGATATCTGAAAACCTACCTTAGCACCACCATGAGGTCCAAGTGGCATCAAGCATGCCAAATTCAAATTTTTATAGGTGCTAAACTAGACTATCCAAGATCTTTAGCTAGTTGATTAAGGTTTTAGTTTGATATCTACTAAACATAAGAAAGTGAAGATGGCTATACCCTCGTAGATCGAGTCCTTCACATGCTCCGTGTAGTAGTCCCGCGACTCCACTAAGCTCCACTTGAGGCTTTGGACGAGCTTCCTCTGATGATCTTCGTGCCAAAGATGATCCACGCGAAGTCCCTCCAACTCAAGCTACCTCCACACTAAACTCTTTAGCGTAGTAAACACGCTACACTCGATCGCTAGTCAAGTGTAGGATAGTGAAGTAGGGGATGTTAAAGCTCACAAGTTTGTGTTCAAGCTTCATGGTTCACATCACATGTGAGGGTTGAAACTTGAACCATGACATTATAGAAGAAGAAGAAGCTAGAGAGCAAAATGAGAGCAACTCAAGAAAATGGCTAAGTGTTGAATGATGAAGAATGGCTCATCTAAAACCTCACTCATTGAAGCATACAAATATCCATAAATAAAATATGGTGACATGCTTCAATAGTAAGTCAAGACGAATAAAATATATTATGTGCCATACCTCACACCATTCCACTTCAAATTCCACCTCATTTCTATTTTCACAAAATAGAATTTTATGCCATGCTTCATTATTATATATATATATATATTAATATATTTATAATGAAGAATGATTAGTGAGCTAATGATATTAGTTAAGATATAATTATATCACATATAACATACATCACATTATTAAATCAACACTTGATTTAATAATCCGGTTATATCACATATAACCGACTAATATCATTTATCTGTATATCATATTATCAAATCAACACTTGATTCGATAATCTGGTTATATCATATATAACCTAACTCGATAACAGATAATTGCCAGATTACAATACGGTATAACATACACGTATTTAATCAGGCCTACACACATATCACATATGTGACCTACTTCGTTTCTCCTGAACCAGGGAACTTCTGTGTAGGACTCTAAAGACCCGTCAATACGCCAGCAGTAGGTGATAATCACATCAGTCACCCACAAGCCATCAGCGATTCTAGCTGGATGTAACGCTAACCGGGTATTGAGCGATATGAAGATCAACAAGCAAGCCTATCCATACTCTCCATGAAGCCTATCAGTAACACTACCGTACAGTCCGGTCTCTTCATCTGATATGTCGCATATCATGTCTAGGGGTGGTAAACGTTAGACCCCAGTAATGTGATAAGTCCTGCCGATGTCTAGCCTATAACGGTTCGAGAAACTACTGATAACACTTATCAGTAAATCTCAGCAGTAGTCCTGACCAGGGACTTCCAGTTATAGCCAATCGAGCATAGCGCAACATCAACCCCTAATACCGGGAGAGACGAAACCCCTCCTATCGCTCATTGCCTCCATATGACTCGGGACTGTACCCAAAATCCACTTGTTTGCACAACTCCTCTTGAGCATGGTAGGGAGGAAATCAAAGCACAGTGGGAGCCACACAAGACTCTATGATGATCTCGGGTCTACAGACTAACCTGTACCAGTGTCACCAGAAGACTGCTATTTGACGATAGGTATACTACCAACTTGGAGTTCTCGGCGAGTCCGTTTGCTGTACCCATTCTCTAATGAGCACCGGTGTACAATCTTTGATGTCACGCATCAATGGTTGTGGGATCAACCATCGCCCTCTAAGGAATAAGAAATGTACACACTAGTCTACTCTGGAATATCGATGTCCTAGTCTCGATATTCCTTCGACTGGGATCTGATTAAAGGATGTACTTTTGGACCATCCTGGCCCCACTAGTATGATCTCATCATAATCCTGGTAGTCAAGTACATATCCTAAGGGCTTTATCAACATGTAAGAGACAGACAGTATAAATACCAGTCTACATGTTAAGATAAAGGTAACCTGATAGCATACTATCATGTCGAGCAAGAAAGTCCTCTATATATATGTCCAAGTATCCACTATATCATCAATAATGGCCTCTAGGGCATACATATTACTAAAAATCTCTCACTTGAACTAAGGCCAGTTGTTGTAGTATCTCATACCCAACGTCTTAAAAGTCTCCCGAATAGCATCTGGTGGATGGCCTCGGTGAGTGAATCCGCTGTGTTATCCTCTGTGTCAACTCTCCTAATCTCGATCTCCCGGAGATCAACTATCTCCCCGATCAGGTGATACCGTCTAAGAATATGTCTGGATCGTTGACGGGACCGGGGGTTCCTAGGACAAAGCACAACTCCATAGTTATCACAATACACAGGTATTGGATGCTCAATGGTAGGAACCAAGTTCATCTTATGAACTTTTTCATCCAGACAACCTCTTTGGCAGCATCGTTGGCAGCGATGTAATTAGCCTCTATCAACGAGTCTGCTACGGTTTATAGTTTGGAACCCTTCCAACATACTGTCCCTCTACTGAGGGTGAAGACAAAACCCGAGACTGGTTTTCAGTCGTCCTTATCACTTTGGAAGCTTGAATCGGTAAAGCACTCCATCTGGAGTTCACCGTTACTATACACCAAGAATATCTCTTTAGTCCTTCTTAAGTACTTAAGAATGTTCTTCACAGCACAGCTTTCCAGTGGTTATCCCCAAGATCCTTTCGATACTTACACACTACACCTAGTGAGTAAGCTATATCTGGTCTGGTATATAACATTGCATACATGATTGACCCGTCTGCCAAAGCATAGGGCATTCCTTGCATGTGAACCCTCTCCAAATCAGTCTCGAGAGACTAATTTGGAGAGAGTGATTCTTGAACAAGCGGGTGTATTACCACGCTCAGAATCACCCATACTAAACCTCTTTAGCATGGTGTCTATTTACCTGGATTGGGACAATCCCAAATCCATTTAGATCTATCTCTATAGATCTATATCCTTAGGATGTAGGAGGCATCAGTTAGATCTTTCATAGAGAACTTGTGTGATAAGAGGAGCTTGACCGAGTGTAGCATAGGAACAATGTTTCCTATCAAGAGTATGTCATCCGCGTACAATACGAGGAAGACAACCATACTCTCTACAACCTTCTTATTTATACATGGTTCATCTACCTTTTTGATGAAGTCAAACTCTTTGACAGCTTTATCAAAACAGATGTTCCATCTCCGCGATGTCTGCTTTAACCCGTAGATGGATTTAAGCAGCTTGCACATGCTTCCGCTGCTTACACTGTCTACGACGTCCTCTGGCAGTGTCATACACACGCTCTCTTCTACATCACAATTTAGAAAAGCGGTTTTGAAGTGCATTCTGCCAGATTTCGTAGTCATGGTATGTAGCAATGGCAAGTAGGATCCTGATGGACTTAAGCATAGCGAAAGAAGAAAAGGTTTCATCATAGTCGACACCGGGTCGTTGACGACAACCTTTTGCTACAAGTCTAGCTTTGAAAGTATCAAAATTTTCATATACACCAAATTATCTTTCTCAAAGATCCTCTTGCTCCCAATGGGTTTTATCCCTTCAGGAGCAACATCCAAGTCAATACTTTGTTGGTGTACATGGATTCCATCTCAGATCGTATAGCATCCAGCCATTTCACATAGTCTCTACTTGTGATGGCCTGCTCGAAACTAGTTGGGTCATCATCTCCATGATGCAATCCTCGCTCCTACCGTCTACGAGAAAACTATAGTATCTCTCAGGTGGATGAGGACCCCAACTAGATCTGCGGAGTGGCTGCGGTTCGTCGGGGACAATTGAATCTTCCGGTTCAACCAAATCGTCAGTTATAGTTTGTTTTGTTGGAACTTCTTCCAGTTCTACCTTATCGCCATTAATTTCTTCCATAAGAAATTCCTTTTCTGAAAAGGTGGTATTTTGAGAAACAAAATATCTTTTGTTCCTCAGTATAGTAGAAGATATACCCTCACGAATGTTTGGGATATCCTGCAAACTTGCACAGAACTGACCTTGCCTTGAGCTTGTCGGGATTTTAGTTTTCAACATAGGCCGGACAACCCTATATCTTAACTAATTTAAGAGATGGTCTCTTCTTATTCCATATCTCATATGGAGTGGTTGGCAACGGATTTAGTCGGAACTCTATTCAATAGGTATGCAGTTTTCTCAAGTGCATGCCCCAAAAGGAAATAGGTAACTCAGCAGTACTCATTGTAGAGCGCACTATATCTAATAGGGTGTGATTCCTCCATCCCGATATACCGTTGTGCTTGTTCATATCATAATATTGCATAATTATATTCCCCATTCTTATGCATTTTATAAATAAACAGGTTCTTTTGACCCATGTCTGCTACTTAGTTACAGGTTACAGGTTCTCGGAGCAAAAACAGTGAAATTGATGAAAAAGATGATACAAAGTGAGACTACGACCAATAAATAGTGGAATCTTGATCAAGCCTACACAAATATCAGTTCACAAAGTACAAGGCAGTGCAAGGTTCAAGACTTCGTCATGAAGCAACGGTGAAAGTCCACTACAATTATTCACTGGGAGATCTGGAAGAAACCTAGAAGCCAATCTGAAGAACAAACCAAAGAAATAGGAAGCAAAAGACACCCAGGACCAACACAAGAAGCTGCAGCCAACATGTCTTCTTTTTGGCCGCGGAACCGCGGCCAAACCAGGGCTGCAGCTGCGGTTCCGCGGCGGGCTTAAGCACGTAGAGGCAAATATTTTTACCATAATTCATGGCGGCGCTGCCTAGTCTTCCTAGGGGTATTTTTGTAATAGCAGACATGCGGCGATTGTAAATCTAGGGTTTTCTATGTCCTATAAATAGAGATCCTAAATCTTGTATTAGGTTATGCCTCCTTTCATTAATAAAATTCATATTTCTTTTGGAGAGCATCAATTTGTAAGTTCTTAATTTATTTTTCTGCCCTAGGTTAAATTTATTATCTGCCCTAGGTAATTTCTGTTCTTGCCCTAGTTAGATCTTTAATTTCTTGCCCTAGTTAAATAGTTTAGATCTGTTCTTCAATTCCCTAATGAGCGAGTAGTCTCCTCGCTTGTTAGGGTTAGATTTGGGGAGGGTTTGAGAGATGAAGATCTCTCATCCCTTTCTTTCCCATCACGTATAATTAATAGGACTCTATGCATACATGCACACACCGCTCCCTATGGCACCCTATCCCACGAGGTAGCGGTGATACCGTAGTATAAAGGCCCGGTTGAGCGTGTTTTCCATGGAGGTTAGGGTAAGGATTGATAAAGGAAGGACAAGAACCTAGAGGAAGAAATATCTTCCCGAATGGTTCTAATCCCCTCTATTAATAATTACCATAACTCCTAATAGATCTTAATATGGGTATAGAAAGCGGTGAGATTTATTGACTTTCCAAACTTAACCTAAACGTAACCCTAGCAAGATTTAGATCTAGATTAATTTAGTTTTTAGATTTAATTAATCAATCCGGCACTCATCGTAATTAACTCGTTAGAGCGATTGGGAAATTCACAAAATCTCTGTGGACCGACCCGTACTCACCGGCTAGCTACCAAGCGACGCCGTTCTTGATTGCGGTTACTAAATTCTTTGATTCATCTTTTAAAAGCGCATAAGCTAAATAAAATATTTCAATCAAATGGCGCATTTGATTGATCTCAAAGAATAATTATAACCGCAATCAAGAACGGCGTCGCTTGGTAGCTAGCCGGTGAGTACGGGTCGGTCCACAGGGATTTTGTGAATTTCCTAATTGCTCTAACGAGTTAATTCCGAACGGTGTGAACGGCTTGATTAAATCTAAAAACTAAATTAATCTAGATCTAAATCTTGCTAGGGTTAGGTTTAGGTTAAGTTTGGAAAATCAATAAATCTCACCGCTTTCTATACCCATATTAAGATCTATTAGGAGTTATGGTAATTATTAATAAAGTGGATTAGAACCATTCGGGAAGACGTTTCTTTCTCTAGGTTCTTGTCCTTCCTTTATCAATCCTTACCCTAACCTCCATGGAAAACACGCTCAACCAGGCCTTTATACTACGGTATCACCGCTACCTCGTGGGATAGGGTGCCGTAGGGAGTGGTGTGTGCATGTAGTATAAAGGTCCGGTTGAGCGTGTTTTCCATGGTGGTTAGGGTAAGGATTGATAAAGGAAGGACAAGAACCTAGAGGAAGAAACATCTTCCCGAACGGTTCTAATCCACTTTATTAATAATTATCATAACTCCTAATAGATCTTAATATGGGTATAGAAAGCGGTGAGATTTATTGACTTTCCAAACTTAACCTAAATCTAACCCTAGCAAGATTTAGATCTAGATTAATTTAGTTTTTAGATTTAATCAAGCCGTTCACACCGTTCGGAATTAACTCGTTAGAGCAATCAGGAAATTCACAAAATCCCTGTGGACCGACCCGTACTTACCGGCTAGCTACCAAGCGACGCCGTTCTTGATTGCGGTTATAATTATTCTTTGAGATCAATCAAATGGCGCCGTTGCCGGGGATGGCGTAAAATTTCCTTTTTGCAATTTCGGGTTAATCAAAAATTTGAAAAATCATAAAAACTGAAAAATTAAAAAAATATAAAAATTTATCATCTTTGTATTTTATGAAGGGTATTCTTGTTTGAATTTTGCAGGATCTACAATCGAGTTCGGATCTGGAAAAATCCAGAGATCAAAACAGAAAAGGGCAAATCTGAACAGCAGAGGATTTCAACAACAAAGCAACAGAAAAAATCTGGAGAAGTGAACCGATCAACCCACCGTGATTCCGCCGCCGAAACCGTGTTCTGACCGCGCATCCGCGGTGGCTAGGTGACGTCACCCTCCGCAAAAAATTCTCGGGAACCGTGCAGTCTAGAAGACCGCGGAACCGCGGTGGGATGCGCACTTTGACCGTGGAAGGGCGGCGCCGTGGTGACGTCAGCAAGCTAAAACTGCACTGTAATCTCCCTTTCTCTCTCCTCTGCACCCTCTGATATATCTTCTGTAAAAATCTCCTGCAGGATTCTTTACTCTTTAAAAAAATTTGTCTCCTTCCAATAATTGATCTTGTGCAGGATTCTTTGCGCAGCACTTAAAAAAATAAAAGAATTGATTGCAAGTGATTGTTACTGCTTTGCATATTTTTAATCGGACTTTAAGGGGCTTGAAACTAATCCATATTGGATGGGGATTTCATTACCCTTCCCAGGACCCCAGAAATCACATAAGGCATTTGCATTGACCATATTTAATTAAAAGAAATACTAGACTCAGCCCTAAGGATGTCGCGCTCACTAGGACAGAGGACTAGTTGTAGGCATCGGCCGTTAATCCTAACCTGACTTTGCGGTATCTAGACAAGTGTGTCTAAGGCGAGTGGTTACTTAATTAGGGCCACTACTTGTAGTGGAGAGCCTCCCACTCACATGGCACTTACCTGGCTGCAATTGGCGGTGAAGAGGCGGTTTGAGGTCCTATTTCTAGCCCTTTGGAATAGTTAGGAGCTGTCTAGCTGACCTAGGTGACCCTAGATCTAGGCCCGATTGTGCATTTGTGGTTGATTGCATTTGTGTCAAAACCCTTTATCGAAAATCTTTTTTCAAAAAGTTCCAAATAAAAAAAAAGAGAGGAATATTTTCTATAAAAACTTGCAAATTTTGTCTCTAAGAACTCCTTACACCACCCACCTTCTTTCTCGTCTCCTTTTTACATCATGGGTACCCCACCTCACAAATCTCTTGCCGAACTTTGGTATCCCGAACCTAATTTTGCCTCGTACGTCAATTGTTTCGGTCGATTTAAGGATGATCCCTCCATGCCCAAAATTTCTTTGAAAAATCAAATAGAAGCGTTTAGGAGAAACAGTTCGACTTTGCAATCCACTTTGTATCAACCGTGTCAACCTTCACCACCTTCGTACGTTGATACCACTTTTTCGAGTCCTGTTGTAACTCCTAAACCGATGTCTATTGCTGAGCATATTGCACAATCTCGTAGCCGATCTTTCACTCCTCTCCACACATCCATTTATAGGGATCCACAAGTCCATTCACCTTTTTATCCAAATGTTGATCCTACTCCTGTCCAACCATCCAATTCCTACCAGTCCTACCCGACTTCCCCACCTTCACTAGACATTGCTTCTACACAGCCATTTGGGAGTTTCACGTATCCAAACAATTTCGAATCTTTTACCGAAACCCCTTCACAATCCATGTCTAGTTTGGAACAGTCGTTGGAAGCTTATATTTTAGCAACAAACAAAATGATGAGGAATGTGGATGCGTCCATGGCCGCTCTTATGCAACCGAGTGAACCGGTAGCTAGTTTCCAACTAGCTCCAAAAATTCCAATGTATGAGGAGGCGGTTGGACAGAGTGAGAATTTGAGAGGAGAGAGTGAGTTATACACCTTTCCAAATCAAACTTACCCATACCCAATTGAAGCCCACAACTCCGGTTTTCCATCGATTGTCCCAAATGATTCACAAGTTGAAAATAAAACATTTAACGAGTTGTGTGACTTTGTAGTGCTTGATTTGCCAGATTGTGAAGAATCCCTTTCGAGTGAAACCGCACCTAATCCTTTTGAACTTTACACCTCCACTCTAGAACCTAAATTGATAAATATCCATGCTTTTGATGAGGTGTCAGAAAAAATTGATTTTCACTTGATTGAGGATATACCCGCCGGGAATATTTTGGATGATGAACCTGTAGATTTGATTGAAATTTTATGTCCAATTCATCATCCTGAGTCATTAAATGTTTCTCCCGAACTTCATATGCGTCTTGATTTTGATGATAATGGCATGGATAAGGTAAATTTTGAGGAGAATATTGAGGAAATTATTGAGGATGAACCAGTTTGGTTTGATGAGTCGGATTTCCCAATTCATCATGTCCCTTCCACTAATTGTGTACACCCTCCTGAATCTTTAACTGATACCCTTCCTCACCCACCTCTCTCCGTCCTCGTTCCGACCTTACAAAAGACCGTTACGCTTTCATCTTCAATACCAAGTTTGATGTACCCATGTTTACTCACGAATTTTGAGGGATTTAATCTCATTTTTCCGCGGGTTGATAGATTAGCACAATCGCTTTTTACACATCGGTCATTCCAAATTGTGTAATTTATACACTCAAGTTCGTATTCCCACTTTCTTTGGTTCTTCTAATCTTCCTTTAATGATACCGAGTGTTGATAAATCACAATCCGATATTTTGAGTTCGATAATTTTAGAATCACAATCAAGAGTGTTAAATTCTGGCGTGACACTTTTTGAGATTGAAACGTTCACTCGGACCTTCGATGAAAGTTTTGAAGATGTTTTCGCCGACGAACTCGCATTCTTAAACGATACGGGTTTTGTGATTAATCAACCTCCACTCGAAGAAGTAGAACCCCTACCATTTCTTTTTCATTCTCCTCCATCGAGACCTTATACCGTTTCTACCTCCACACGGTCTCGTGTGCTTCTCATTTCTTTTCTTTACACTTATTTCTTTCACCAACCCTACCATTGTCACGATAGAATTTTTGAATGGTTGGTGCTAACTTTTGGCCTGTGTAAGGCCTTGTATAATTTGATTTTTCTCCTCCCTAACTCTGAACTTTAACGCTTAAACAGTGGAAACACTGTTTCGCTTAAGTTTGGGGGGAACCTTATTGTATATATATTTTGTTTTTCTTTTAACAATAAAATAAAAAAAATTTATAAATAAATAAACAAACAGGGGAGTGCCGACATTTTGACCCTCTTGATGTGGCATGACAATGATGACATTGTCAAGTTTAAGTTTGGAGGTATGCTCGGTAAGCCTTCTTCCTTCGCATTCATGTGTACATTTTTTGCATTTGCATACTTATTTTAAAACTCATAAAAAATTAAAAAATTAAAAAATTTTAAAAATTATAAAAATGAAAGTACTCAATTTTGGTTATAATTGACTTGAGTTTGACAAATAGGTTAACTAGCTAGGAACAACTAGATCGTATACTTAGTAAATTAAAAACCCTAAAAATAACCTTTCTTAAAGTTTAACGGTAGAAAGTATATGTCTTTGTAGTTTATTTAGAAATAGGCAAATGTTGCGTTCAGTTATTGGGCTAAGTTAAAACAAGGGAAGAGTATTGATATTTTTATTAAAGTATAAGTTTGAAAAATAATTCCTAGCTTAAGTCTAAATTCTGAAAATATATACCCTACAAATTGCACAAACACGCACCTTGAAACTTGGAATAGTAGGGGAGACCTTGAAATGCTTTTGTCTAAAGTCCTTAGAACGAAGAAAATAAAATAAAAATATAAGTGTGAATAAAGAGATAATAAAAAAATGAACACCGGTTTTTGTGATTACTTAAGGCTGCAAAAATAGAAAAATTTAGCGAGGGTGCTTCATCTCCTAGTGCCCTAGACCAACTGGTTTGGGAGTCACTGCTAAAGTCTTAGGTGTTACAAGACTAGGAATTACGCTTTAATGTGCAAACCATCTTGTAATCGGTTGTTGGTATCTCAAGAAGTATTAACGGTCGCATGAAGGATGCGTAAGCAAAATTCATCTAAAAATTCACATATTAAGAAGTGCTTTGGACAACGGACAAGAGTACGATTGCTTGATTTGAATTTCCAAGTGTAGGGGTGATATATACACACACGTAGGGGTATGTGATTGGGGTTTAGATAAGAGATAGGAATGAAGAATATGACTTATATCTTTAATAGAGATGATAAAAATTCCTAAGTTGAGATAGAACCCTAGAAGGAAAACTTAAGAGATGCTAAAAGCTAAATAGGTCTGCAAAACATATATAATCTTAAGTTAAATGATAAGGAAGCGTGAAGAATATCTGTGGATAATTTATGAGTCGAAGATAATAGAATTCCTTGTTAGAAAACCTAATTGAAGAATAAAAGTTAATGGGCCAAATTGATAGGATTTTGTGGGTAGTATCCGCTGAAAACCCTCAGGAGACAACACTCCTCCTACTAGGGACACCTAGAGGTTTAATGGCTTGTTGTATGAGCTCAGTGCAATCGCGTTTCCCTGCGAAAGTGAGGTTAGGATTTTGTCGAGAATAAAACTAGGTTTGCTCGAGGACGAGCAAAAGATAAGTTTGGGGGTATTTGTTCATATCATAATATTGCATTATTATATTCTCCATTCTTATGCATTTTACAAATAAACAGGTGCTTTTGACCCATGTCTGCTACTTAGTTACAGGTTACAGGTTCTCAGAGCAAAAACAGTGAAATTGATGAAAAAGATGATACAAAGTGAGACTACGACCAATAAATGGTGGAATCTTGATCAAGCCTACACAAAGATCAGTTCACAAAGTACAAGGCAGTGCAAGGTTCAAGACTTCGTCACGAAGCAACGGTGAAAGCCCACTACAATTATTCACTGGGAGATCTGGAAGAAACCTATAAGCTAATCTGAAGAACAAACCAAAGAAATAGGAAGCAAAAGACACCCAAGACCAACACAAGAAGCTGCAGCCAACATGTCTTCTTTTTGGCCGCGGAACCGCGGCCAAACCAGGGCTGCGGCCGCGGTTCCGCGGCGGGCTTAAGCACGTAGAGGCAAATATTTTTACTATAATTCATGGCGGCGCTGACTAGTCTTCCTAGGGGTATTTTTGTAATAGCAGACATGCGGCGATTATAAACCTAGGGTTTTCTATGTCCTATAAATAGAGACCCTAAATCTTGTATTAGGTTATGCCTCCTTTCATTAATAAAATTCAGATTTCTTTTGGAGAGCATCAATTTGTAAGTTCTTAATTTATTTTTCTGCCCTAGGTTAAATTTATTATCTGCCCTAGGTAATTTCTATTCTTGCCCTAGTTAGATCTTTAATTCCTTGCCCTAGATAAATAGTTTAGATCTGTTCTTCAATTCCCTAATGAGCGAGTAGTCTCCTCGCTTGTTAGGGTTAGATTTGGGGAGGGTTTGAGAGATGAAGATCTCTCATACCTTTCTTTCCCATCACATATAATTAATAGGACTCTATGCATACATGCACACACCGCTCCCTACGGCACCCTATCCCACGAGGTAGCGGTAATACCGTAGTATAAAGGCCCGGTTGAGCGTGTTTTCCATGAAGGTTAGGGTAAGGATTGATAAAGGAAGGACAAGAACCTAGAGGAAGAAATATCTTCCCGAATGGTTCTAATCCCCTCTATTAATAATTACCATAACTCCTAATAGATCTTAATATGGGTATAGAAAGCGGTGAGATTTATTGACTTTCCAAACTTAACCTAAACCTAACCCTAACAAGATTTAGATCTAGATTAATTTAGTTTTTAGATTTAATTAATCAATCCGGCACCCATCGGAATTAACTCGTTAGAGCGATTGGTAAATTCACAAAATCCCTGTGGACCGACCCGTACTCACCGGCTAGCTACCAAGCGACGCCGTTCTTGATTGCGGTTACTAAATTCTTTGATTCATCTTTTAAAAGCGCATAAGCTAAATAAAATATTTCAATCAGTGCTGTGGTGTATCCGGAGGAGTAAACTGAGAGAGAATCTCATTCTCTTTTAAATAATCCTGGAATTCCGTGCTCATCCGATCATATCGAAGGATTTGAATACCTTTACCCATCTGGTTTTCAACTTCGTACTTATATTCCTTGAAATTCTCAAAAGATTCGGATTTGTGTTTCAACAAGAACACATGTCCGTATCTTGAGAGAATATCGGTGAATGTTATAAAGTACGCAGCACCATCCGTGGCATATATAGATATAGGACTGCATACATTACCATGTATCTGTCCAAGAGTTCAGTAGCTCTTTCTCTGTTTCAAGTAAACGAAGATTTGGTCACCTAGCCTTTGAGACATGATTGGAAAGTTTCATAAGATGTAAATTCGAACCGATTCAAATATGCATCCTTATGAAACTTTAGCTAGTCTTGTCTCATCGACATGCCCTAGTCTACAATGCCTCAAGAAGACTTCGTTCATTTCTGAACTGTTCCTCTTGTGTGTGTTCTGTACGTTTAGAACTGTATTTTGATTCAGAACGTATACACTGTTATACAACATACCTTACCCAATCAACACTTGATTTAGGAAAATATTCACAATATTATTGGTACGAAATAACAGTCCCTCAGAATCATTGTATTACCAGTTGGTAACACCAGGTGATATTTGCCAACTGTTTTGACTGCAACAATTGCGCCATATCTACTACTAGAGATATATCACCCTTTGCTAGTTCTCTACCTATTTATAGCCCATGTAACAAATTACATACGTGAGATCCTGATCCGGTATCCAATACCCAGGACGTAGAACAAACTGAGAAATAGTTCTTGGTAATGAACACACCCGAAGAAGATGCATCAACATGCTTTTTCTTCGTATGGGTGGCGTGGGAATCCAGATATTCCCCTATTCCTTGCTCAGACTTATGATAATCATAAGATAGAGCGGAACCTAGCCCAGTATAATATGTAGGTTCGGTCAGTACATCCATATTATTATCTTGATTAAGGCATTTCATTGGTCGCTACCAGCAGAGAGAGAAGGATAATCACTTTGCGTGCGCTCTTTGCAAGATTAGATTGGTTATTTTATCTAATCAGGATGGCTCCCACTGTTTTTATCAAATCTTTCTTCAAACCATAAAAGGTAAGATTAGCCGGGATTAATTACACCCTACAGGTTCGTTAATCGTTCGGCCAGGCAGGTATCGGTACTCCGAGGGAGATTTCCCGTGCTTTCGCACGGACCTAATTAAAATAAACCTCATTTTCCTATAGGCATAACCCCATTGACACCTTTCTAGACACTTACTGGATTAGCTAATTATAAAGTGCAAAGCTCTCCCAGGAGTAACTCTTACTCGCAGTGGGTATCGGGATCCAACTATCATATAGAAGGCATGCAATCTCATTGCAAATTTCAACACTTGAAATTCCCAATAATGATTTTACCCCTAACGTCCTATGACCTTGACGCAGGCCAACAAACTATAAGGCGTTAGTCAAGTTTAACCTGTTCATTTCTTGATTGAATTAAACCCATCCGCACGACCTTTGACGTAGGCCAACAAAGTTGCATGACTACCCTAATCCAATCGCATTATATGCTGGCAGATAAGCACTAATCAGCTACCGCACACTACGCCTTAACGCAGGCCAACAAACGTAGCATGAATACTAAAATAGTACTTATCTGAAATGACGGAGGGCTACGCTCATGGTTTTTAAGAAAACCATGAGCGTAATGAACATGAAATCGTTGCAGAATCTAATGATTTTGAAAAGGAGTGTTTTTGAGGCTTTTGCTAGTTTCGCTAAATAGCCCACTCCCGGTGAAAAGATCTCGGCTCTTTCCTCATCGAATGAGGTGCATGATATTCAGGAATACCACTATGCAAAGCAAGAACTAGAGAATCTATCAAAAAAAAACTGAGTGAGTTGTAGCATTTGCCAGTTTCGCTAAAGAGGTCACTCCCGGTGAAGGGATCTCGACTCTTTCCTCATCGAATGAGGTGCTGAATATTCATCAAGGAATACCATTATGCAAAGCAAAAACTAGAGCCACCCTTTTTGAAAATTTGATTCTACAATATCTTTAGGTTTCTTTCTTTTCATTAATCTCATTAATGAAGTCCCATCATTTAATGTTTCCTAAACATTACAGAAAAGTGAAACGAAAATAGAACGTACACTTATGCCATCCGCATTCGCCACTGGGCTTTGTCATGCACCGTTAGGTTACTTAACTACCAGCAGAGCAGGGGCTAGACTAGCGTGGGTGCAAAATATAAGCAACGTTTATTATATATCATATATATAATATAACATTCGTCTCACGCAGTTATATGATCAACATCACAGAAACAAGCAGCAGAAGCAACATATGAAATATTGGATATACTGGGATGTCCGTGTTTTTAAATTTTGCCAGTAATGTAAAACACGGATTCCATGGTCATGAAGAATAGCCAAACCCACATCCCATAAACTCCTACGAGAGCGGCAAGTAACCCTCCCAATTTTAGAGTTAGGAGACCCGGTCTCAACTCCTTGATATGCTCTCCCACTGGACTCTAGAACCCGGTTACTTGTGCTCCCCACCTTGGGTCTATCCTAATGCGGAAAAGTAAATAATATATATCAGTGGTGACATCATCCTCAACCTGGACGTGCCCCAATAAAAGAATATTACATACATTTTTACATAAATGAAAATTGAAAAACTCTCATCTCACATAAAACCCCCGGCTATTCAATCACGACGATCCAATAAAACATATCACCAGCAACACTTGATATCACATATCATCAACGTAAGCAAATATGCGTATCCCAAATTCTGTTGATATATAGCAATGAGATTTGGGAAACCCCACATATTACACTTACGGTTGCAGAAAAGAAATGAAAAACTGCAATAATTAGAATCCGCATATCCTTACACATCATAAACCCGGAATATCTCATATTCCGAATTTCATGCCTAACTTTATAAACCTTGCATTTTAGTCTCATATTAAAAACTCTTTTCAATAATTTAGTCGGGTAATTTAATAAGATTCCCGACTACCCGATCGAATACGCGTCGGAAACTATAGTAGATGGCCGCACCCCCGATGCCGTCGACCAAGTGCACTTAATCGGAACACCGTGGCCGTGAGCACCCGAGTGGTTGCTATTGGCAACGGGGTTCTCCTACAGTCACTTGGTTGGTGCAATGGGGCGAGGCTATCTAGTAAAGTTATTCGGCGAGTATTCGCGTACGATACGTGAATGCGACGGAGTTTCGATCGAAATCGAACTTCGTGGCAATCGATCTACCGAGAATAAAATTCTAGATTTATAAATACTAACTAGTTTTCACAAAACCAATTAAATATGGATCCTCACCACTGCATCTATATCAAACTAAACCGAAATGACGTAACAATTACGACTACGAAACACTCCGTATTAGCCCCAATAGAACTGTTAACATCATATGCAAATTGGGCTAATCAAACAATACCTGAAGCCCTAAAATCAAGTCCACAGAACAACAAAAAATTTCGAGCGAAAACGGAGAACAAAAACCGATGAGGCCGATTTTTAGAGGGTTCTCGCCGAGTGAAATGTTGTGGTTTGGCCTCCAATTTTTTCAGTGTTCAAGTTGCATCACATACAACATTCTGCAGTTGCATAAAAAAATTTAGATCATTTGAAATCGACAGAAACTTGATTTTTGGGTTTCGTTGTTTCGGAGTTTTTCGGATTCATGATTCTAATTGCATCGTCTAATCTTCTAGCTTTGGCTCTGATACCATAAAAGCCTACCCTAGCACCACCATGAGGTCCAAGTAGCCTCTAGCATTCCAAATTCAAATTTTTATAGGTGCTAAGCCAGACTATCCAAGATCTTTAGCTAGTTGATTAGGGTTTTAGTTTGATATCTACTAAACTATAAAAAAGTGAAGATGGCTATACCCTCATAGATCGAGTCCTTCACTTCACATGTTCCGTGTAGTAGTCCCGCGACTCCACTAGGCTCCACTTAAGACTTTGGATGAGCTTCCTCCGATGACCTTCGTGCCGAAGATGATCCACGCGAAGTTCCTCCAACTCAAGCTAACTCTATACTAAACTCTTTAGCGTAGTAAACATGCTACACTCGATCGCTAGTTAAGTGTAGGATGGTGAAGTAGGGGATGTTAAAGCTCACAAGTTTGTGTTCAAGCTTCATGGTTCACATCACATGTGAGGGTTGAAACTTGAACCATGACATTAAGGAAAAAGAAGAAGCTAGAGAGAAAAATGGGAGCAACTTAAGAAAATGGCCAAGTGTTGAATGAGATGAAGAATGGCTCATCTAAAACCTCACTCATTGAAGCAAACAAATATCGATAAATAAAATATAGTGACATGCTTCAATAGTAAGTCAAGATGAATAAAATATATTACGTGCCATACCTCACACCATTCCACTTCAAATTCCATCTCATTTCTATTTTCAAAAAATAGAATTTTATTCCATGCTTCATTATATATATATAATGAAGAATAATTGGTGAGCTAATGATAGTAGTTAAGATATAATTATATAACATATAACATATATCACATTATTAAATCAACACTTGATTTAATAATCCGGTTATATCATATATAACCGACTAATATCATTTATCCGTATATCATATTATCAAATTAACACTTGATTCGATAATCTGGTTATATCACATATAACCTAACTCGATAACAGATAACTGCCAGATTACAATACGGTATCACATACACGTATTTAATCAGGCCCACACATATATCACATATGTGTCCTACTTCGTTTCTCCTGAACCAGAGAACTTCTGTGTAGGACTCTAAAGACTTGTCAATACACTAGCAGTAGGTGATGATCACATCAGTCACCCACAAGCCGTCAGCGGTACTTGCTGGACGTAATGGCTACCCGGATATTGAGCGATATGAAGATCAACAAGCAAGCCTGTCCATACTCTCCATGAAGCCTATTGGTAACACTACTGTACAGTCCGGTCTTTTCGTCTGATATGCCGCATATCATATCTAGGGGTGGTAAACGTCAGACCCCAGTAACGTGATAAGTCATGCCGATGTATAGCCTATAACGGTTCGAGAAACTACTGCTAACACTTATCAGTAAATCTCAGCAACAGCCCTGGACAGGGACTTCCAGTTATAGCCAATCGAGCATAGCGCAACATCAACCACCAATACCGGAAGAGACGAAACCCCTCCTATCGCTCATTGCCTCCATATGACTCAGGGCTGTACCCAAAATCCACCTGTTTGCACAACTCCTCTTGAGCGTGGTAGGGAGTAAATCAAAGCACAGTGGGAGCCACACAAGACTCTATGACGATCTCGGGTCTACAGACTAACCTGTACCAGTGTCACCAGAGGACTGCTATCTGACGATAGGTATACTACCAACTAGGATTCCTCGACGAGTCCGTTCGGTGTACCTATTCTCTAATGAGCACCTGTGTACAATCTTTGATGTCACACATCAATGGTTGTGGGATCAACCATCGCCCTCTAAGGGACAAGAAATGTACATACTAGTCTACTCTGGAATATCGATGCCCTAGTCTCGATATTCTCTTGACTAGGAACTGATTAAAGGATGTACTTTTGGACCACCCTGGCCCCACTAGTATGATCTCATCATAATCCTGATAGTCAAGTACATATCCTAAGGGTTTTATCAACATGTAAGAGACAGACGGTATAAATACCAGTCTACATGTTAAGATAAAGGTAATCTGATAACATACTATCATGTCGGCAAGAAAGTCCTATATATATATGTCCAAGCATCCACTATATCATTCATAATGGCCTCAAGGGCATACATATTCCTGACAATATTGAGATAAGGCATCGATATTCCAGAGTAGACTAGTGTGTATGTTTCTTGACCCAGTATGGGGCGATGGTTGATCCCATAACCATTGGTGTTTGACATCAAAGATTGTCCACGGGTGCTCATTATAGAATGTGTACATCGAACATGACTCGCAGAGAACTCCTAGATGGTACCATACCTATCGTCAGATAACAGTTCTCTGGTGACACTTGTACAAGTTAGTCTGTAGACCTGAGATTGTCATAGAGTCTTGTGTGGTTCCCACTATACTTTGATTTCCTCCTTACCACGGCTCAAAGAAGTTGTGCAAACAGGTGGATTTTGGGTACAATCTCGAGCCCCATGAAGGCAGTGAGCGATAGGAGGGGTTTCATCTCTTCCGGTATTGGGAGTTGATGTTGCGTTATGCTTGATTGGCCATAACAGTAAGTCCTTAGCCAGGGCTGATGAAATTTACTGGTAAGTGTTATCAGTAGTTTCTCGAACCGTTATGGGCCATACATCAGCATGATTTATCAAGTTACTGAGGTCTGACGATTCCACCCCTAGACTCGATATGCGATATATCAGATGAAGAGACCGGACTATACGGTAAGTGTTACTTATAAGCTTCATAGGAGTTTGAACAAGTTTGCTTGTTGATCTTCTATTCGCTCAATACCTGGGTAGCCGTTACGTTCATCTAGTACCGCCGACGGCTTGTGGGTAACTGATGTAATCATTACCTACTGCTGGCGTATTGATGAGCCTTTAGAGTCCCACACAGAAGGTTTCCCTACTTCGGGCGAAACGATGTAGAAATCGTATGGTTTTACGGAAGGGTTCCGATCACATACGTGTACTGGCTACACGGATGCTGTTCGGACGGATAATACTAGCGGGCTTTGGTTTAAGCCGGATCCTAGTATTATATTATTGGATTGTTATCATCTCATTGTATTCGTATTTTTCGGAATACGAATACGGGTATATATATATACGGTGAGGGCATTCTTGTAATTTTGCAAGAGATGCTTCTAGAAGGGGACACCTCATTATTGGATTATCTATTTTGGTAAATAGATTAATGAGGTGGAAATTGGGGAGATATTATTGGCATGGGTGAAGCATGGCTCTTTATGTTATTTTATTTATTTGGCTACACTATTGAAGTATGGTTGATTATTTGTATTGTAAAATAATCTATGCTTCAATAAGTGAGTATACATGAGCCATTCTTCACTTACCAAAAGACCTAGCTCATTTGTGACTTTCATTTCTCTCTCTTCATTTTCTTCCCCTTCTTCCTCTTAGACCCTGACCCTCACATGTGTTGTGAAACCATGGGTCTTATGAGATAAAACACGCCATTAGATATTCTACATCATCTAGGCTATCTAGTTTAGCGAACTAGGTACCCTAGTTAGCTCGGTTTAAAGGTTGGAACTTGAAGTACATACTCTCGGGTGGACCATCTTCGACACGAGGAGGTCAACGTTGCAAGATCGATCCATTCTTCTAGGAGCTAAAGAAGAGGAGGAGATGAAGAAGACATGAAGGATATGGTTCAAGAAGGTATAACACTCTTACCGAGTAGCTAAACCACTAGGTTTTTTTTGGTAGTTAAGGTTTTCGTAAAGATCCTGTAGTTTAGTCGGTGTTGTGTTGCATAGAAAAATCGTTTTTTGAAAATTCCGCCTCCCCACGAACCCGCGGGGTGCGCGACACTGACTTACATTGGTATCAATGCTAACCTAAACCTTAACTTACAGTTTAGACGATGTATAGAATTACGAAACCGAAATAACTCCGAAACATCGAAACGAAATTCCAAGTTTCTATCGATTTTTACAGAGGCCCTAAATTGTTTTTAAACGGTTGCAGAGTGCTCTTCTTATTGTAACTCCAAATTATGGCCAGCCACATTGTTAAATTTCTCGACTTTGCCGGCCCCCTTGATGAGTTTGGTCTTGTGTTTTGTTTAGTGTTCTGGAATCTTGGAATTAGGGTTTCAGGTGCTGTTTGATATTGCCCAGATTGCATGTGATGTTATCTTTATATTGGGGGAATTCGGAGTGTTTCGAAGTCGCGGTTTTAATATCGTTTACTTGTTTCAGTTTGTAAATGTGATACAATATTTGGAATCCACACTAATTAGTTTTGTGAAAACTAGTTTGTGTTTTGTAAATCTAGCATTTTAGTCTCATTTGATTGATTGCCACAAAGTTTCGATTTGGATCAAAACTCCACCGCAATCATGTATCGTATGCGAACACTCTCCGGGAAACACTACTAGATAGCCATGCCCATAGCTCCGACCAAGTGACTATAGGAGAACCTCGTTGCCAAAAGCATCCACTCGGGTGGTCGCGGCTATGGTGTTCTACCTAAGTGCACTTCGTTGACGACATCGGGAGTGCGGCTATCTACTAAAGTTTCCGACGAGCATTCAATCATCTTTATCAGGAATCTTGTTGAATTATTCGACTGGTTATTGAAAAGTGTTTTCAGTTCGAGACTTAAATGCAAGGTTTATAGGGTTAGACATGAAATCCGAAATATGTGATATTCTGGGTTTATGATGTCTAAGACATATGCGGATTCTAATTATTGTAGTTTTCATTTCTTTTCTGCGACTGTAAGTGTAATATGTGGTGTATCCTCGATCTCGTTGCTATATGTCAACGACATTAGGGATACACGTATTTATTTACGTTGATGACATATGATATTATGATGTTGCTTTATGATATGTTATATTGGATCGTCGTGATTGAATAGCCCGGGTTTTTTTTGTGTGAGATGAGAGTTTTTCAATTTTCATGCATGTAATAAATTGTATGTAATATTCTTTATTGTGACACTTCCGGGTTGAGAATGTTGTCTCCATTGATGTATATTATTTACTTTAGGATTCTTCCCTTATGAAAAATAACTAAATAAATAAAAAAGGCTATAGGAAAATTCCCCAAAGGGAGAATTACGTGCCCACATGTGATGCGCCTTGGAGCCAAAATTATAAGTATTACACTTATAAAATAGGACTGAAGTTGGGGCTTACGTGCCACACGTAAGCACTTATATACAAAATATATAGGCGCCTTTATAAAACAACTAGCAGGCCAGAAGGCGCATCACGTGCCAACACGTGATGCTCTTCTCTGGGGATGCTGCATATAGGCAAACCGGCCTAGTGCCATTGGGTCACGTGCTACACGTGAGAATTCTTAATATCTTCTGACCCGATAGAATTAAATTCTATATAAAAGGGATCAAGAACCCTATTTTGGAAATATTTTCCCCAATCTTTTTAAAGAAGAAAGATTGTGCTCTGTAAATCAGAGCACCGTTGGATCAAAGATCCAATGGTGATTAAAAATCACCAAAATACAGAATAAGTTCTATGTCGGAAAATATTTTCACAATCTTGTTAAAAACAAGAAAAATATCATCTGTAAAACAGAAGTCCTTGGATCAAAAATCCAATGGTGGATAAAATCCCCAAATCAATTAAGAAATCTCTCAATGAGAGATTTCCTTAACTGAATCAACAGATCAGCCTTCAATATATAAAGGACCTAAGACTTCAAGTCTTAAAAAGAAGAAACCCCCATAAACTGCAAGTTCAAAAGAAAAGAAGAATGCCTAGGTAAGAAGGAACAAAACACAAAGAACATCTTACTTCTTCTTCTTCTCCACAAGAGTTTAACTCTTCCAAAGAACTTAGTTCTTTCTTCTGGCAAAGGATCTACAGAAGCAGATCTCCTCACAAGTTGAGAATTTAATTCTTATCGGAGAGATTCTGCCATGCAGATCCAAAACCTAGGGGAAGATTTAAGTTCAGAGAATTTAATTCTCCCAAAAAATATATAGGAATTTAATTCCTCTGATAAAACAAGGGTTTAACCCTTCATATAAGAACTTAGTTCTTCCTTATGGTGAAAGATCTGCAGAAGAAGATCTCCCTACAAGTAGAGAATTTAATTCTCATCGGGGAGATTCTGCCATGCAGATACAAAACCTAAGAGAAAAATTAAGTCCAAAGAATTAAATTCTTGTAAAAACAAGGGACCTGAAATTATCAAAACTAAAACTCCGTGCATATTAGGGATCACGTGTTCACACGTGACCACTTTTGATAAACATAAAAGAAAGATTGAAATAGATCACGTGTTCACATATGACCCGCCCCCCAGATAGTGCTTAGCACTTATAAAAAAGGAAAGGGAATAAACCCAAGGAGGCAATGTCTAATTCTGAGGCGCCTCACGTGCTCACACGTGATGGCCATAAGAATAAAGTGTTTAACACTTATAAAAAGAAAAGGAAATAAAACCAAGCGAACAACAACAACCTTTAAGAAGTGTTTAACATTGCTTTAGAGCCTCGCGTGCCATACGTGAGCGCCCTCAACTTTCAGTGTTTAACACTGCCTTAAATTATCCCGTGGAAACACGTGAGCGCTGAAGATACATTAGTGTTTAACACTATAAGGGACCAACTTCAACCCCAAATTGGTTAAGTCCTTCCTGAGATTAAATCTCCAAGCAAACTGAGGCTCTATGTTCAGAACTGATAACTCCTCAATCTGGAATCTGGTTCAAGGGTACATCTCTCCACACCTTTGATACATGTCGTTGTAATCCTTCAACGTCTTCAGAGAGGTGGGGGGTCCCAATAACCAATAACTTTTGGCACACCCCCAAACCAATGAGACTAGACTTCATAGACCGTAATGTCCTTACACTAACTATGGACTGTAATGTCCTTAAATTAATCTTTATGGACTATGATGTCCTTAAATCCAATGGAAACCCAATGGACCGCAACGTCCTTAAACTAATGATGGACCGCAACGTCCTTAAACTAATGATGGACCGCAACGTCCCTAAACTAAACTCTATGGACTATGATTTCCTTAAACTCCACGGACTATGATGTCCTTAAACTCAATGGACCGTAACGTCCCTAAACTAAAACGATAGAGCCCAAATGCTCTTTCGTTGGATTTAAATGATCCTTAAACCTTGTTAAGTGGTTCTTACTCTAAAAACTTAGACTAACGTATCCTTAACAAGTATTTAAGTTGATCTTAATCTTAAACGAGATTAACGATCCTTAAATCAACCAAACCCAAATCTAATAAAATACGGATTTGGACTAATCCACGCCCTACGGGCGACAACACAAATTAGTCTCCGTATACAATCCACGGGCAACCTAAAATAAAACAAACACACACGACACAAAGTGAACATCTAGAGAAGGAGAAAGTGGTTATCGCTATGCGGTAACATAATTAACTGCAGGGCTTGCGCCTACAGGGAAGAGCGTCCCCACAATCAAAAACCCCTCGCAAACGAAAGGGAATCTGATGAAGTCTGCTACAGTGGCCGCTAAACCTCCGATACATGGTGCCATAAATCAACTTGGTATCTTCGGAGAGGTGGACAGATATAACCAAATAGCATCTGCCCCCAAAATTCAGGCCAGACGTCCCAACGCCCCGGTCGCTTCTTTCGGCGGTAAACAGATTCTGGCATGCCCGGTGGGGCCTCTTTCTTTTTCCACTCCACACCTCGTGTGTCGTGTTCGCGAATGAATCGCGGTTTAGTATGGTTGCCCTTGGATTCGAGATACTAAGATTTGGCGTCTTGCTCCGTGCAGAAGAGAAGATGGCGTCAATGGCTTCCAAATGCACCAACTGCAATAACAACCCCCACTCCGCCCCGTCTGGAGGAGTAACTTATGGGCCCCAAGCGGCCTCTATCTACGTAATGCCGGTGGAAAAGGTGACACAGGCCACCACGGGATTGTTCTTCGGAACCATGCTCCCGCCAATGAGTTTCAGCGCCCCAGTGCCGTCGCAGGAAGCTCCGAAGAAGTCGGTCTTCGATCGGCTTGCAACTACCACGGTCCCTCTCAACGGGTCATCCAAGTCTACTACCTCAGTCTTCGACAGGCTGAACCTAAGCTCAAATGAGCCCGCGAAGAGGATCTCAATACCAGAGAAGGTCATCCCAAATCCTGCTGCAGATGAAGTCGTCCAAACTACTTCCCCTACTCGAAAGTCGGCCTTCGACAGGTTGACCATTCCTTCCCAGCGGATGTCAGTCTTTGACAGGCTGGCGCCAATAAAAGCCTCTCCTCAAAGCAGGGGACATGACGAAGCTACTCTGACGATAGAGGGGATCCCGGCTACACGACATGCTCGACATCTCCACTGGCGTCGAGTGAGGAAAGTTAGGGGCAATTCCCCTTCTAGACTGACCCCACCAGCTCCAATGGTGGAAGTTGATGCTGCTGTTCCAACTGGGAACAGTTTTGAGCCACTCAGGAGGGTGCACAAGAACTCTCCAACTGCTATGTTGGAAAGGTCTCCTCCACCTGTGGAAAATGTTACTAAGGCGAAGCCAGAACAGCCCTCTCAGCGACTGTCCTCCAAAATACACAGGGTCTGGTGAAGAGTCCAAGATTCTGTAATCGACAAAGACTACTCCCGCAAATCGAAGAAAATGAAGGTCCAGCAAGAGGAGAACAATCCCGCCGTCGTACCATGGAAAGTATCGTCTGCGATAGCCCCCTCAACTTCGACCGCCCATAAAAGGAGAAGGCCGGAGAAGATCCCCATATCTGTGACAAATCTCAAAGGCACTGAATCCAAACACCCCAAGTCTGGGAGTATAGTAGTGCACACCATTTACATGGCTTCCGGAAAAGAAGAAAGTCGTGCTTCTAGGGATCATCGACCACTTACGCGGTCCGTAACAAAGGCTCAGGAGCAACAACAGAAACTCTAGGAGATGCTGACGAAAATGACCGCATTCACCGGGCAAAAGGAAAACCCGGAAGTATCGTCGGATCAACGCCAGGAGCAAGAAACTGACACCGAGTTCCTCCGAAGAATGCTCGAAAAGAAAGATAAAGAAGCCACGGAACAAGCGGCTAACATAAAACAAATGGCGCTCATGTTCCAAGATATGGTAGGGATAATGATCCAGCCGGACCCTCCAGCCGGAAATCCCCCAATAATCATTGAAGACGACAAAGGGGAGACATCAAACCCTCTTCCGGCTTTATCAGCAGCTAGGGAGGAGACGATCTCGTAAGCTGCGCTTGATGACTACATATCTCAACAAATACGGGCTCATCAAGCAAGCAAAGCCGCTGGCCAAGTCGTCAAAACTGGGCGACCCAATCCAGGTTGGTACGATCAAATTAAGTACTCGCCGGGATATACGATCCCTAAATTTCACGTGTACAAGGGGACATGCAACCCCCATCAGCACGTCACTCAGTTTAGAGCTCTATGCGGCAATACTGGAGGTGACGACAAATTGCTGCTTCACCAATTCGTCAGCAGTTTAGCGGAGACGGCATTTGAATGGTACTCGGAGCTTCTGAATGACTCCATCAAAACGTTCATAGAAATGGAGTTTCTATTCACCCAGCGTTTCGCAAGCGCCAGCGAACGCATCCCGATCACGGCATTGATCAATGCCAAGGTGATGCCAGGAGAGACTTAGGTTCAGTATGCAATTCGGTGGCGGAACCTATGGTCAAATGTGAACAACGCATAGAAGAAGCTCCTGCTGTGGGCATGTTTGTAGGGACCTTGGATCCGCAGGCGACTATATCCCAATTCATGATATTCTTCAAACCAACCACCTTCCAAGCCTTGATCGACAAGCTGGTCCAAATGGACCAGATGGGCCATAGAACGCCCTCCTCGAAAACGGATCTCCGAAATGAAAAGGGCAAAGAAGAAGCTACCTTCGTCGCCAACGCTTAGCAACAGCCGAGTGATCCGAAACCAGCTGCTCGCCAGAACGATAAACAGCGGACACTCGGAGAAAAGCTGAGACGTCCTTACTCATTCCCTCAGGATAAAACAAAAATACTGTTCGAACTGGCGGTGCGCAACAGGCTTATCACTCTACCAGATCCGAGACGCCCGCTGCAACCGGACGACGTCAACAATCCCAATTACTGCCCCTATCACCAAATAGTGGGCCACCCAATCGAAGATTGCTTCGTCTTCAAAAACTGGATTGAGGACCAGTACCAACAAGGCAAATTCACGCTGTCTGAAAATTGGAGGGTGAACCCGCCACAACCGCATGCTCCTAAAAAGGTGGACACGCCGGGGGCATCATGCTCATTTATAGAGGAAGCTCCATGGGAAGTTGTTCTTTCGAACAAGACTAAAAGAATGCTGAAAGACCTTCAAGCATGTCCAGCAATTAGATGGAAAAGCTCACTGGAGCCAGAGATCATTGAGGGAATGCTGAAACCGCGCCCGACACCAAGAGTTGGTAGCAATGGGCAAAATACCCAGGCCCAGCCGTCGAAGTCTTCAAAAAGAAGAAGCAGACCAAAAAGCCCGCGTAGTCTGACGACAAACGCACGGACCTGCAAAAGCATATTGACGCGCTGGAAGAATATAACCAGAAGGCGCGGACCCCGGTCACACTCCAAGAGTTTCTCAACCACATCCTTGTAGGAAGAGATAATGACAATGATGATGGAGAAGACTCGTCAGAAGAACCCGAGAATTATGTGGCAAGTTGTCACATGATCTTTTATTCACCAATAAATGACGAAGAAGATCACTCGGCATCAGAAGGTAATATAGAGGAGCCGGGGGCAGGGTCTGTGCCAAAATCCTTAGAACCGTCAGACGAAATGATTGACATGTTGCTGAATGAAGCCCGTCAGAAGAGCAAAGCCGATCAAGAGCGTGAAATGTCCATATTTGGAAGAGACAGGCGTTGGCATCAAGCTGAAAAAGTCCTGGTAGGAATGAGTTGCAAAGTATTCCAATCGGATCAAAGCATGCCTGCAGCAGACAAAAACAGGCTTAAAATGAGGAAACGGTTCGCTAAATCCCTGTCAATGGGAATGAAGCTGCCATCTTTCAAAGGAAATACTCCTGGCGGTATACACCTTGACGAAGCAGATGTACATCCTAACTACTGCTTATACCATCAAAGGATTGCGCATCCTGCTGAAGAATGCAAGGCCTTTAAAAAATGGTGGCAGGGATACGTTGCTCACCAATAACATTTCAAGCGGATGAAGCGCCAAACTTGTCAGGAGCAGAAAAACACGACAAATGAGTACAAAAGAACTGCCGGCAACTGTCACATGGTTAATACCAGGGGATCGCAAGTTCTCACCTTCGGAAGCGACTCTGACGAAGAAATTGCCCTCGGCCCTCTCTTCAAAGAATCCACCTCAGGAAAAGAGGAGGAGATAAAGAATTGTGAAAACATTCAGTTGCGCAACCGTACGTTGCCCGAAAAGAATCTCGGACCTACAAACAAGGGATCGAAAAAAAAAGATAAGGGGAAGGAAAAAGTCCCTGAGGATACGCCCTCGATGATCGAGTTGTCGAAGAGCTCACAGGTAAGGACCCGCTCAAGAAGAACAAGGTGGATTACAATGTCCCGGCACATCTGAGAAAGATACCCTCACAATTGAGTATCTTGGATGCCCTTCTCCTTTCTAAAGAGGCATGAGATTCCCTGATCAGGGCATTACAAGAGCCCGAGCAGTTTCAAGCTTTCCTTGCCGAAGAAAAGATGAAGGTCAAGCTGGAAGAAGTGCACACAGCTGATATCACTTTTGGCGATGAAGATCTCCTCCTAGGAGCGTGCGAGCACAACTGTTCCCTGTATGTCACCGGGTACTGCCATAACATCAAGATATGGAAGATCTTAGTTGACAATGGGTCTTCTGTCAACCTCATAAATGTGAGGGTACTAAAAGAAATCTGCATAAGCGTTCAACACCTCGCTCGGGATAAAATCACCATCTCCGGGTTCAACTTCCAGTCATCACGGGCGCTCGGGTCTGTAATACTGACGTTACACTTTGGGCTGCTCATCATTGACATCAAATTTCATGTCATTGATGCCAAGACCTGCTACAACGCTTTACTCGGTAGGCCTTGGTTGCACGAGTACAATATCGTCCCTTCTACACAGCATCAGTGTATGAAGTATTTCAAAAATGGTCTCGAGTATACCGTGACGGGGGAACTAAACCCATTCTCCGTAAATAAAGTCTGCAAGTATGAAGAAGCTAAGTATTTCTTACCAGACTTTGAAGACACGGAAAGATTCCATAAACCGGAGAATAAGCAAAAAGCTATCACCACTATTCCGGTCTTCGGGAGCGATACCGAGGAGGAAGAAGAGATAGTATATTCGGGGCCGCCCCAATGCAATAGGCTGGGACCGTCTACCCCTATTCTGGTCTTTGGCAGTGACTCTGAAGACGAAGTCAACGCAGTGTTCTCGGTCCGTCCATCAATGCAGGCCCTCACCGGAGATGATCAGAGTCTGCAAATCTCCATAGTACCGCGGCAGTACTACAGAGAGATTGATACGCTTGAGACATTTAGCGTGCAAGAGCTACAGACATTCTACATCCCTCCCAGACGAAGAAGTGAAAAGGCGATCCTATTCTATCGATCAGGGAAAACCAAAGTCGAGAGAGAAGTCTGGCGTGGTTCCAAACCTGCGCTTGACAAGCTCCAACCAATCCGTCTGCCCAGATACTATGCAGAGAGATTGAAAAGGTTATTAAGATGCCAAGACATACCTTTCAAACAGACTGCTCGGCAAGCTCAGTTCTACAACAAGATTTGGAACGTCCCCGGAACTCAGCGAAAATTGCCCAACGGAAAAATGGAAGTGATTGGGCTTGGATATGTCCAGTACAAGAAACGGGAACAATTCCATGGCTTCCATGTCATAAATGACCTCGATGAAGAAGGGGATGCTCTTTTAAAAGACGCCGACGCTGAGCCAGAACGACGTCCTGTCATAAAAATGCCGAGTCCGTCGTTTGAAGAACAAATAGACAAGCTAATAAGGGAAGCGAGTCAAAAGGTTCGGAACGACCACAGCCGCGAAATAGCCATTTATGAAAAAGCCAGGACGCAATGTATCATTCAGCAGGCTACAGAGGATGACGATCCATTTCACCCCCAACCCTCTGTGCGCTCTCGTGGCAAAAAGAAAGCCCGACGTAGAAACAACAGCAAGGTCAAGAATGGAGACGACATTCCAAGACAGTTAGTCGGATCCAAAAGACCACGCAATCAAGAAAGGGTCAGCCGCAAGCCGTCTCTTATGAAAAAGATGGTCGAGCATATTCTTTCCCGAAGTCTCGGACAAGGAGAATCTTTGACCTTATCATGAAACATCAGATGATGACACTCCCGAAGTCTCGGCACCCCGATCAAGCAAATGAGGTTCATCACCCAGATTATTGCTCCTATCACCTAGCGATAGGACATCCTCTTGAAGACTGCTTCAACTTCAAAAACTGGGTTGAAGACCAATATCAGCAAGGTAGGTTTGCTCTATCCAACAGTTGGAGGGTAGCCCCACCGCAAAGGCATGTGCCAAAAGCAACGTATATGGCGAGAGTAGAACCAGATCAATACCGGTCTTGGAAACGATCTCGTACCTGTCACGTGATAACGCTGTCAGAAGAAGGAGTGCCCAAGAATATGGATGACCTCTCCTGGTGCTTCGAAAATGAGGATGAAGATGAGTTGATCTCAGAATTTCCACCGGCGCCAAAAAAGTTGGAAGATGGAATACATACTACTGCGAACAACCTAAGGAAAACCGACTTAGGGACGACAAACGACCCGCGGCCAACGTTCATCAGTGAACTGTTGTCTAAAGAACAGGTGACTACGCTAAAAGACGTACTCATGCAGTATACAGACTGCTTCGCATGGAACTATTCCGAGATGCCGGGGCAAGATACAGAAGTAGCTGTGCATAAATTGACGATATCTCCGGACGTCAAGCCAGTCAAACAAGCACCAAGAAGAATGCGGCTTGAACTTGAAATGAGTATAAACGCCGAAGTCAAGAAGCTAATCGACTCCGGCTTCATCCAAGAAGTTCAATACCCCGACTGGATCGCCAACATTGTCCCAGTGATGAAGAAAAATGGGACGGTGCGCATCTGCGTGGACTTCCGGGGCCTCAACAAATCCTGTTCGAAGGATGATTTCCCCGTACCGGTTACCGAGCTGATGATAGACAACACGTCCACTCACGAAGTCTTCTCCTTCATAGACGACCCATCAGGATACAATCAAATAAAGATGCATCCCGAAGACCAGAGGCATACCGCTTTCTAGACTCCTCTGGGCGTATTCTGCTACAAAGTGATGCCCTTTGGTCTGAAGAACGCTGGCACCACCTACCAGAGGGCCATGACAAAGATCTTTGATGACCTCATATACGAGATTGTCGAATGTTATATTGACGACCTCGTGGTGAAAAGCAAATCGCACGAGGAGCATTGGGAGCATCTGAAGATAATGTTTCAGCGCCTTCGAAAATACAACCTGAAGATGAACCCTCTGAAATGCGCGTTTGGAGTTTTTTCGGGCAAATTCCTAGTATTCATTGCACGATACTGGGGAATCGAAATAGACCCATCAAAGATACGGGCGATTATAGAAATTCCTCCGCCAAGAACTCTCAAGCAACTGCGGTCTCTCCAAGGAAAGCTCGCGTATATTCGGCGGTTCATAGCCAACCATTCCGGAAAATGCCGCCCTACAGTCACTTGATGAAGAAGGGAACCCCGTTCGTTTGGGATTGTAAATTCCAGGGTGCACTGGATGAAATCAAGCAATACCTGCAGAATCCGCCGGTACTGACCGCTCCGGTCAAGGGAAAACCTTTCATCCTGTACACAACCGCCCTTGAAGGTTCCTTAGGCGTGCTATGGGCACAGGAGAACGACCAAGGGAAGGAGAGAGCCCTTCACTATTTGAGTTGAGTTCTACTGGGGGCAGAAAACAACTACTCCCCTATCGAAAACACTGCCTGGCGTTAATCTTCGCGATAACGAAGCTCAGACACTATGCTTTAGCGCATGAAGTCCATCTCATATCAAAGGTGGATCTTCTAAGTATTTGATGTCAAGAGCCATACTAACAGGACGGATCGCTAAATAGGCCCTACTCTTAATGGAATTCTCGATAACATACCGACCTTTCAAGGCAGTGAAAGGCCATGCAATCGCCAACTTCCTTGCTGAGCACCCAATACCTGGCGACTCACCTTTAAATTGCAAATTGCCAGATGAGCACGCATTTGACACGATCAACAGGGAAAAAGGAGAGAGTGATACCCGATGGGAACTCTACTTAGATGGGGCATCTTCTATGAAGAAGCGAAAGCACAGCTCCCCCATAATCAAATCGGGGGTAGGCCTTATCTTCGTGAATCTACAAGGAGGGATAATGCGCTTTGCCTTTTCCCTAATAGAGCCGAGAATAAACAATGAAGCAGAATATGAGGTTTTGATAGCAGGTCTTGAGATCGCTGTCGACATGGAAATCGAAAACCTCCTCATATACGGAGACTCCCAGCCGGTCGTTAGTCAAGTAAACGGCGACTATCAAACGTGCAGACCAGAGTTGGTAAAGTATGGTGAGAGAGTGCAACAATTGCTGACTAAAATCCCTTCCTACACCCTAGAAAGCATACTGCGTACAGAAAATAGCAAAGTGGACGCACTAGCCAAACTCGCTAAAGAACTGGCTGACGAAAACCCTGTCACGCCCCGCTTCCTATAGTGCGCTAAGATAGGCATGTGACAGAGCCAACCATGCTACCTGTGGATATGAAACATCCCTCTACAGTCACATTACGGCTGTCTATAAGATATCAAGAACAGTAGAAATAAAATAAACTATCTAGTACATGTCCATGAGCCAGAATAAACGAGTCAAGAAATAATATGCGGAAGCAATAGATCCAATAAACAATAATAATCTGGAATGTACGTCCCAAATACGGGCTCACATCAGGAATGAAAATGCTGAAAGAAAACTAAACTAAAATACTAACAGGTCCTCACTACTCGGCCTGTACACTGAAATACTCCCGATTGGCCTGCTGCAAAGGTAGAGGATCTGGGCCATGCAAAACCCAGACGTCAGTGCGTCATAATATCAACAATAATATAATCAGGAGGTGACAAGACATCCAAGCATGAGTATGAACAGTAATAAGAGTATAACAGTATCATGAATAAGGAACAGTGAAGGGTGTAAGCACCTGTGATGTGCAGTAAGTAATCTAAACTGTGCTACTGGGTTATCTATTCTAAAGTCTTCGAAATCAATTAATGTAATCCTCATCGTAACCCATCGGTGATTATTCCGTAACGCCCGGAAAAACGACAAACAATAGGTATTCCGTAACGCCCGGAAAAACGGCAAACAATAGGTATTTCGTAACGCCCGAAAAAATGGCAAACAATATGATAGCCCTTTGAGTTACGTTCGGTTACATTCTTGATTTCCCCATACCCCTAAGTTATGTGTTCAAGTCGGGTATTGATAAATCTGAAGCTAATGCCAACACAGGATCAAGTAAGAACAGTTTTGTCTATACAGACAACATGATATGTCTATCGGGACAACTTGTCAGGATTGTCGGCATTAGAAACAGGATCAGGTAACATGTCAAGTAGTGCACAGGTATCAAGCGGGTGCTCATAATCAAACTGTAGCAAGTATTGAATCAGGGTGAAAGTACGGATGTACAATAAAAGCATGGATGCACAAATATCGATCAGGGGTTATATCATGACTAAGTAGGATGCACAATATCAAGCATGAGGTACTAATATATTAATAATATGAGTTAATGTAATATAGGGTGCAACTAGTTATGCAGAATTAATGGTATGGATACACAAATAAACATGGATGCAAGAATAACTATTAAGGATCGCGACTATAGCTCCATTACTATGTAGGATGCATATTTTATAGCATGGGGTGTTAATATAGCAGTAACATGAAATAACGTGACATGGAATGCAAATAGATATATAATTAATGGTATGGATGCACAAACATCGATTAGGGTTACATTTACAGTTCTAAGACTAAGTGAGATGCACATTATTAAGCATGGGGTGTTACTACAATAATAATATGAATTAATATGGTCTATAGATGCAGTTATATATATTTTAAATGATATGGATGCAAACGGGTATCCAAAAACAGTAAAACTTTAGTATGGATGTATAATATGATAAACGGGTAACATTTTACTTATATGGATGCACAATGATATACCTATCACGTAGCAAGATGAATTAGCATGCGACTAGATATGTAAATAACGATATGGATGCATACGGATGTCCGAAGACAGTAAAACTATAAAATGTGCCGACCAAAATTAAAATTGGATATCCGGGTAACGAAAATGCATAACCTCAAGAATGGATGCACGTACGTACGCGTAGCCATCCAAACAAGTCCGTTTTACTGAACGGGACGAGAACAAGATGCGTGGATGTTACCACAGGGTCAGGGGTATCATGCAGACCATGCTAGATATTTTTAAAATAATTTTCTTGACTTTAAATATTATATTAAAAAAATGCAGATGCCAGTTATAATGCCCGTATGCAAAAATGAAAGTGCACGGATCCATAAATCAAGCCAGGATAAACCATAAATATGAATCAAGACAGGTTTCAAGTAAGCGGGTCGGGTCGGATGCTAATACAGATGTCAAATATACTATTCGCACCCAAAACACAGTAAATAAGGAAAATACCATAAATAAAGAAATACATGAACTAGAACTGGTATAAATGAACTAGGGTGTTATATTATACCCAACTACAAAAAGAATTTCGTCCTCGAAATTCCCAAAACAAGAAAAAAATAAACAAACATGAAACTACAGGAAGAGATCTGGAAACTTCTGTCGAATCTCGTCTTCTCGTTCCCAAGTCGATTCTCCATGCGAGCGATTTTCCCAAGAAACAAGTACGAGAGGGATAACCTTGTTCTTAAGGACCTTTTCCCTTCGATCAACAATCGACATCGGTCGTTCCTCAAAGGTCAAATCCTCCCTTACGGTTAGCTCTGAATGATCTAGCACGTGTGTTTCATTTCGAACATACTTACGGATTTGAGATACATGAAACACGTCATGAACATTCGCCAAAGATTGTGGTAACGCCAATCGATAAGCCACTTCTCCAACACACTCCATAATATCGAAAGGCCCAACGAATCGAGAGCTAAGCTTGCCTCGACTCCCAAAACGAATCACTCCTCTAGTCGGTGATATCTTCAAGAACACAAGATCACCAACAGCGAACTCTAGAGGTCTTCTCGATGTGTCGACCCAACTCTTCTACCGATCTTGTGCTGCCTTCATGTGATTTCGGATAGTATTAACCTTCTCCACGGTTTGCACGATCAAATCCGGTCCCAACAATGTTCGTTCTCCAATATCGTCCCAACAAACGGGTGAACAACACTTGCGACTATACAATGCTTCAAATGGAGCCATCTGAATAGTCGCCTGAAAGCTGTTATTGTACGAAAACTCCACCAAGTGTAGATGATCCTCCCATGAACCCTTGAAGTCTAACATGCAAGTTCTCAACATGTCTTCAAGAGTTTGGATCATTCTCTCCGACTGGCCATCTGTCTGAGGATCATAAGCTGTGCTAAACTTCAATCGCGTCCTCAAACTTTCCTGTAAACTCCTCCAGAAGTGTGATAAGAATCGGGTGTCATGGTCTGAAACGATACTCACAGGTACTCCATGCAATCTCACAATCTCCTGCATGTACCATTCTGCCAACGCTTCCGTTGATTGACCAACTTGAAATGGTATGAAATGAGCTGCATTGGTCAATTGATCAACAATCACCCAAAATATATTGTTGCCTTTTGGACTCCGTGGTAAAGCTTTCACGAAATCCATGGTTATATGTTCCCACTTCCATTGAGGAATCGGAAGTGGTTGCAATAAACCAGCAACCCTTTGATGTTCAGCCTTAACTTGCTGACACACCAAGCACTTCGCTACAAAGCGAGCAATCTCCCTTTTCATGCCTTCCCACCAGAAATGAAGTCTTAGATCGCGGTACATCTTCATGCCTCCTGGATATACGGAATACGCGGAACTGTGCGCCTCCTTCATAAATTCTTCACGAATATCTCCTTTTGGCACATACAAATGGCTACCATATCGCAATGAACCATCTTCATGAATCAACAAGTCCGTTCGAAGTCCTGCTTCAACCTGTTCTCGAAACTTCTGCAATCTTGGGTCGTACGACTGCGCTGCTTTAATATTATCGATCAATGACGACTGTACTTGCAGCTGCATCAACTGTCCTAAAGAATGCGGTAGCACAATCTCCAACTCGAATCTCCGAAAATCTTCAATAAGTTCTTTTTGTGCAGTCAACATCCGAATTGCTAGCAACCGACTAAGCGCATCCGGCACTACATTAACTTTTCCCGGATGGTATTTAAGATCAAGATCATAGTCAGCCATCAGCTCTAACCATCTACGCTGCCTCATATTAAGCTCTTTCTGTATGAACACATACTTTAGGCTTTTGTGATCGGTGAATGCTTCGACCCTTTCGCCCAATAAGTAGTGTCTCCAAATCTTCAAAGCGAAAATTACTGCTGTAAGCTCCAAGTCAAGACTTGGGTAATTCTTCTCATGGGTCTTCAACTGTCTCGATGCGTAAGCTATAACCTTCCCATGCTGTAGTAAAACACATCCCAAACCTTTCCCAGATGCGTCGCTGTGAATCACCAATCCTCCGGAATCGTCTGGTATAGTCAAAATAGGAGCAGTTATCAACCTTTGCTTCAACGCCTCAAAAGCTGATGCACAATTATCCGTCCATACAAACGGTACTTCCTTGCGCGTAAGCTTGGTCAAAGGCTCAACCAAACGAGCAAAATTCTCCACGAACCTTCTGTAATAGTTGGCAAGTCCAAGAAAACTTCTGATTTCTGCTACGTTCTTCGGAATCGGCCAATCTCGAACTGCTACAATCTTCTCGGGGTCAACGGCGATTCCATCTCCGGATACAACATGCCCCAAAAACTCCACTTCTTCAAGCCAAAACTCGCACTTGCTCATCTTTGCATACAATCTTTCTTTCCTCAATGTTTGCAGTGCGATCTTCAAGTGTTCCGCATGCTCTTCAATGCTCCTCGAGTCGACCAGAATATCATCGATGAACATCACTATAAACTAGTCCAAAAACGGTGAAAAGATTCGGTTCATCAAGTCCATAAATATCACCGGTGCATTCGTGACTCCGAATGGCATCACTAAATACTCGTAATGTCCATACCGAGTTCGGAACGCAGTCTTGCAAATATCCTCTGATTTAACTCGGACCTGATGATATCCGGACCGCAAATCCAGCTTCGAGAATACCCTCGCGCCACTGAGTTGCTCGAATAATTCGCCAATGCGAGGGATCAGGTACTTGTTCTTAATAGTCACCCGGTTCAATTCTCGATAATCGATGCACATCCTCCTTGTGCCATCTTTCTTCTTAACTAGAAGAACTGGAGCTCCCCGAGGTGAATTGCTGCTGCGAATCCAACCCTTCTCAAGGAATTCGGTAACCTGCTTCTTTACTTCTTCCAACCTCACTGGTGCCATCAGATAGTACGCCTTTGAGATTGGCGCTGCACCAGAAACAAGATCGATCGCGAACTCCATATCTCGCTTTGGCGGTAAACCCGAGATGTCCTCGAACACGTCCATGAACTCTCGAACTACAACTGGCGATTCCTCCTTAGCAACTTCCATCGACGAAAGAACACTGTTTGTCGGCCTAGCCCTAAACTCGACTGGCCCGACAGAACTGCTTCCTCCAGCAAAAACAAACTCTGGATGTCCGGGAATCTGGAAAATCACTTTCTTTGCCCTACAATCAATGTGAGCGTGGAAAGTGCCGAGAAAATCCATTCCCAAGACAACATCATAGCTGCCGGTATCGATCCCCAAGAAATCTGCAAATAACTCCCGTCCGCAAATAACAACAGAACAATCCTTGCATTCGCTACTAGATATGATCTTCCCATTCCTAGTGTGTATGTCCCAACAACTAGACAGGGTCATGCAAGAAATCGAGTGTGCAGCAATAAACTTGGACGACATAAAACAATGGGATGCACCAGAATCGAATAATGCTAATGCGGGAAAATCATGAACAAGTAGGATACCGGAAACAACTTCTCCTGAAGCCAAACACTGAAGAAGATAAGCACGGTAAACAGGATTCAAGCTGACGATAAAATATGAACTGGTAAGCAATGAAACCGAGAGAAGCAAGGTAATATCACGACCATAAATCAAGGAAAGGAATCAAGACTAGGACTCCAAGTTACTTAAATAGAGTACCGCATTGTAACCATGCCGCGGTACATAGTTACAATCACATAACTCCACTCAAGCCGCCCAAATCCTAGTATTAGAATCGAAGGAATAGGACGGGATAAACAATAAGGAATCAAGAAGATTTCAAGCCGAGATGCTAGGTTGTTTTCATATCGTCAAGACAAAGGGTCAAGAGAAAGATATGATTCAAGAATCACGATAACAATGTGGCAGGACATGCTCCTAGTTACGAGTATTCTGATTCGTGTATTGGGTCCAATACCCAACTACAAAAGAATCAAACCCGATTAACCTAAATCTTATAGCTCTGATACCAAACAAACCCTGTCATGCCCCGCTTCCCAGAGTGCGCTAAGATAGGCACGTGACAGAGCCAACCAAGCTACCTGTGGATAGGAAACATCCCTCCACAGTCACATTAAGGCTGTCTATAAGATATCAAGAATAGTAGAAATAAAATAAACTATCTAGTACATGTCCATGAGCCAGAATAAACGAGTCAAGAAATAATATGCGGAAGCAATAGATCCAATAAACAATAATAATCTAGAATATACGTCCCAAATACGGGCTCACATCAGAAATACAAATGGTGAAAGAAAACTAAACTAAAATACTAACAGGTCCTCACTGCTCGGCTTGTACACTGAAATACTCCTGATCGGCCTGCTGCAAAGGTAGAGGATCTGGGCCATGCAAAACTCAGACATCAGTGCGTCATAATATCAACAATAATATAATCAGGAGGTAACAAGACATACATGCATGAGTATGGACAGTAATAAGAGTATAACAGTATCACGAATAAGGAACAGTGAAGGGTGTAAGCACCTGTGATGTGCAGTAAGTAATCTAAACTGTGCTACTGGGTTATCTATTCTAAAGTCTTCGAAATCAATTAATGTAATCCTCATCGTAACCCATTGGTGATTATTCCGTAACACCTGGAAAAACGGTAAACAATAGGTATTCCGTAACGCCCGGAAAAACGGCAAATAATAGGTATTCCGTAACGCCCGTAAAAATGACAAACAATATGATAGCCCTTTGAGTTACGTTCGGTTACATTCTTGATTTCCCCATACCCCCAAGTTATGTGTTCAAGTCAGGTATTGATAAATCTGAAGCTAATGCCAACACAGGATCAAGCAGGAACAGGTTTGTCTATACAGACAACAGGATATGTCCATAAGGACAATATGTCAGGATTGTTGGCATTAGAAACAGGATCAGGTAATATGTCAAGTAGTGCACAGGTATCAAGCGGGTGCTCATAATCAAACTGTAGCAAGTATTGAATCAGGGTGAAAGTACAGATGTACAATAAAAGCATGGATGCACAAATATCGATCAGGGGTTACATCATGACTAAGTAGGATGCACAATATCAAGCATGGGGTACTAATGTATTAATAATATGAGTTAATGTAATATAGGGAGCAACTAGTTATGAAGAATTAATGGTATGGATACACAAATAAACATGGATGCAAGAATAACTATTAAGGATTGCGACTATAGCTCCATTACTATGTAGGATGCACATTTTCTAGCATGGGGTGTTAATGTAGCAGTAACATGAAATAACGTGACATGGAATGCAAATAGATATATAATTAATGGTATGGATGCACAAACATCGATTAGGGTTACATTTACTGTTCTAAGACTAAGTGGGATGCACATTATTAAGCATGGGGTGTTACTACAATAATAATATGAATTAATATGATTTATAGAAGCAGATATATATATTTTAAATGATATGGATGCAAACGGGTATCCGAAAACAGTAAAACTTTAGTATGAATGTATAATATGATAAACGGGTAACATTTTACTCATATAAATGCACAATGATATACCTAGCATGTAGCAAGATGAATTAGCATGCGACTAGATATGTAAATAACGATATGGATGCATACGGATATTCGAAGACAGTAAAACTGTAAAATGGTAATATGGGATGCATAACTAAACATTATGTGATGTTATTATTCAAATGGGTGCAATATTTTGTAGTCTAGCATGTAACAAGATAAATTTGCATGCACTAGATACGAAATAAATTTTACGATGCAAACGGACGTCGTAAAACTGTAAAACTATAACATGGGATGCATAATTTTAAATGCATGTATTATATTTATTCAAATGGATGTAAATATAGTAACATAGCATATAGCAAGGTAAACTTTCCTTGATCGAATCACGCGACGGATACGCACGGCACGTCCGATGTCGGTAAATCGTCGCAACGCACACGCGGCACACGGGACGGGTCCAGGCAAGGCAAGAGGGTGATCACACAGGCAAGGTACGTTAACTGGATCACTTGGATCGTTAGCGACGAGCACGGCTCCGGCGGTGATCACCGGAATCAAGAAACAAGATCAAGAAAAAGAAAGAAGAAAGAAGAAGAAGAAGTAAGAAGTAAGAAGAAGAGGCCGTGTATTAAATAAGGAAATAAATAAATAAATAAATAAATAAATAAATAATATATAAATATATATATATGTAGAGGAGAGAGAGAGATTCACGAGAGAGAGAGAAAGAGAGAGAGGGGTTGTTAGTTTGTTAGGAAATTAGTTTAGATTTAAATTTAAAAAAATCTTTTATTAGTTAACTAAAATTTTATTTTATCAGTTTATAAAATTAATATTATATAAATAAAATTTGATATTCTGGTAAATACAAACATAGTCCAAAACATGCCCGGGTCGGGTCTAAAATTCAGTTTTAAAATACGAAAAATATATGTGCCGACCAAAATTAAAATTGGATATCCGGGTAACAAAAATGCATACCCCAAGAACGGATGCACGTACATGCGCGTAGCCATCCAAACAAGTCCGTTTTACTGAACGGGATGAGAACAAAATGCGCGGATGCTACCACAGGGTCAGGGGTATCATGCAGACCATGCTAGATATTTTAAAAATATTTTTCTTGACTTTAAATGTTATATTAAAAAAAATGCAGATGCCAGTTATAATGCCAGTATGCAAAAATGAAAGTGCATGGATCCATAAATAAAGCCAGGATAAACCATAAACATGAATCAAGACAGGTTTCAAGTAAGCGGGTCGGGTCGGATGCAAATACAGATGTCAAATATACTATTCGCACCCAAAACATAGTAAATCAGGAAAATACCATAAATAAAGAAATACATGAACTAGTACTGGTATAAATGAATTAGGGTGTTACAAACCTCGATGACGTAAGGATTATTGTACAAAGCCATTGAGTTCTTGCACTAGTAGAAATATCTCCGGAGTCGTCTGAAGAAAAGGAAGCGGCCAAGGAAACAGCCCTGCAAATTGAAGATCAAGAAAGAGCTAAGGATTGGAGAGAAGTTTTTATAGATTACTTCAAATTCCGTCGAACATCTGAAGATGCATCCTAAAGATATCAGCTCATGAAACAAGCTCTGTCTTTCGCTTTCGTCAATGATACTCTATATAAGAGGTCGTTCGACTCTCTGCGGCTGAGATGCCTGGGGCCGGAAGAAGCAAGGAGAGTCGTCCAAGAAACTCATGACGGACTCTGCGGTCTCATCAAGCCGGGCTGAAGATGAAGCTGAAGATCAAAAGGATGGGCTACTATTGGCCCATGATGATTCAGGACTGCCTCAAATACGCGAAGCAGTGCCACTCGTGCCAAATTCATGGAGACTTCATCTACCAGCATCTAAACCCGCTACACCCAACAGTGTCTAGCTGGCCATTCGAAATGTGGGGAACCGACATAATTGGGCCCATCGAACCAGCGTCATCCAGAGGACATCGGTTCATATTGGCGACAACTGATTACTTCTCTAAGTGGGCAGAAGCAGTACCGCTAAGAGAAGTGAAGACGGAGAACATCCTTCATTTCTTCAAGACACACGTCATCTATCGGTTCGGCACTCCATGACGGATTATCTATGATAACAGGCCAGCCTACAGAAGTCACAGAATTAGCCGCTTTGCACAGCAACATAATATAGACTGGAGATACTCCTCAGTCTATAATCCCTGAACTAACGGTCTAGTTGAGGCTTTCAACAAAACCTTGACAAAGATCATAAAGCAGACGGTGTCCAAAAACAAAAAGGACTGGCACGAGAGACTACATGAAGCTCTCTGGGATTATCGGAAAATGTTCAAGACGGCCACGAACACAATGCCATTCGTGTTGGTATTTAGCACAGAAGCGGTACCCCCCTGGAGATAGAGCTACCCTCTCTACGAGTGGCGGTTCGGTATGAACTAACAGATGAAGAAAATGCTCATCTTCGGCTTGAAGAGCTAGACACCCTCGATGAAACTCGTCTCGTGGCACAGCAAAACCTAGAAACTTACAAATCAAGGATGACGCGCTCATACGAAAGATTGACTAGGCCGAGAACATTCCGTCAAGGCGAACTCGTTCTAGTTGTATCGTGCCAAACGGGGGAAATTCGAGCCAAACTATGAGGGCCCATACATCATAGATAAGGTCTACCAAGGTGGGGCTTACTTGCTCATGGATATACATGGCGAAAGACCCTTCCGACCAATAATGGCCGATTCCTTAAGAAATACTACGCCTAACGAGTCATAGCCCAGGTTAATGATAGATGACGACGCTTGTGTCCACTCGCTGTCTTCCTGAGTACCAAACTCTGTAAGTGCTATCCGGCAAAGCTTCGCCACTGAAAACTAATAATGGACCAAAACGTCCCTAAACTAACGATGGACCGTAATGTCCTTAAACTAGCTGCGGACTGAAATGTCCCTAAAACTAACAATGGACCGCAATGTCCTAAAACTAGCTACGGACTAAAACGTCCTTAAAACTACTATGAAACGAAGCATACTTACGCGGCAAAAAAAAAACGGTACGTCCACAAGCAGAATGGGCACGGATGAAAACCCGAAAGGGCGCAGTGAGTAAAAACAGCAGGGCTACCGGCGAGTTTGTGAAAACCTGAAAGGGCGCAAACTCGTAAAAAATAATTTTCCTGTGCACTTGCAGGGTCCTCTGAACCTTGTAAGGAGAAAATACCCGCGTGAAATCCTTACGACTCATAAGAGAGAAAAACACTTAGGAATTCTCACGATCCCTAAGGAGAACTTACACTTACAAGATCCTCACGACTTGTAAGGAGAATTCCCCCCTATGAGACCCTCACGGCTCACAAGATTCAAAAGTCTTATGATCCAGGGACCTAAACCTTTCTTAAGCCATCATATCCCCCTAAGATGCCCTATAAGCGGTTAATATTGACCTTTGTATACAATCCACGGGCACAAATAAACGTCTCCCCCACCAAGTTCCGCCAATGGCGCAAAATGTCCTCATATGGTGAGCGACACTTGAAATTCCTCTTGACTTATAAAGAGAAAACACTCTTGTAAGATCCTAATGACTTATAAGAGAACACGCACTTAAGAATCCTGTTAGGTCCACGTTACCTCTCCCGGTACTTACGGGGTTGCGGAAACGGTAAATCAAAATTTTTCTAAACTTTGTAACATGGACCGTAAAAGCCGGATCTTTGCTAAACTAAAACTAGTATTCTAGCTAAAGAGAGTTAGCTACTATGTTGATGGTTATACCTAAACTTGAACTCCTTCTCTTCTTGTTGTTGTTCTTCTTTCTTGTTCTTTGTAGAAGCTTGAATGGTCCTCTTCTCGTCGCCTTCTTCTTGCCGAAGATAGATCCACCTCGAAGGTTCGACTTTGGGCTCTTCCTCGATCTTTGAGTGAACTAGGGTTTCCGGCTTGCTAAACCTTCATCCTAGAATGAGTAGAGAGTGATTAGGGTTTGCTTTTCCTTTTAAAGAGAATGATTCTCAACACATGAGAAGGTTTCTCTTTGCTAGAGGAAGAAGAAGATGAAAATGAGGAGAGAGAGAGGTTATGATAGAATGAGCTCTCTTTTTTCTTTCTTGCAACCATATTGCAAAAGGAAAAATATTATCTAAATGATAATAATTGAAAATGAGAATAGCTGATGGTAGTATTTTGAATGACCACAACCATGCTTCATTTAATAAAAAAGTAAGCATGAATCAAGGAAGACTTTCAAGGCATGAAAGTGGTCAATGGTCAACAAGTCAACCAAGGTCAACAAGTCAACAAAAAACAACCATAACATAATTCTCATTTAATTATTATTATTAATAGATAATATATAAATCCATTAGGGTTTGGAAAAAGAAGACTGTCAACTGTGCATACGCACCCGATCCGAAACCCTAATGAAAAACCTCATTCTCCGCCTCAAGCAACTGTGCATACACACCTGCATTCTCGTTCCGAGGAACAAGAATACCAAGATATAAAAGCAACCCCAAAAACATATACCAGTATCTGGCTCAAACCAGAGCCTGCCAGTATAATCCGTCCGGACTCCAAACGTGCACAAGTGCGCGGATGAGAACGAACCCTGTCGCAAAACCATGCGACCTCTACTCTGTTTTGCCCAGAGGCGAATACCCTCTGTGTGGGACTCTAAAGACTCGACACTACGCTGGCAGTGGGTTTAACCACAGACCGCAAGCGGCACTAGCTGTGCGTAACGGTCCCCAGGTAGATGTCGACAAGAAGGCTGACGAGGTGAAACCCCATCTGAACTCCTACTGAGTCTGAATGTGACATTCTCCGTACAGTCCGGTCTGTTCGTCTGATACATCGCATGGTGGGCCTAGGGGGGCGGTAAACGTCAGTCCCCTAATAGCGGTACAAGTCGTGTCGGAGTGAAGCCCAATACACCCTGAGATAACACTGGAACCTACCAGTACATCTCGCTTGCCCTGGCCAGGGACTACTTGTGTAATGGCTCTCCTAGACACAGCGCGATGTCAACTCCCAATACCGGGAGAGACGAATCCTGTCTAACCGTCACTGCCTCCAAGTGCTTCGGGACTGCTCCCAACTACTACCTGTTTGCATGACTCAATAGAGCCGTGGTAGGGTAGTAATCAAAGAACAGTGGGAACACACTCGAGGCGAAGTGACAGTGTCAAGTCAGCGGACTAAGCTGCACTCATGTCACCTGGGAACTGATAACTGACGATAGGTATAATACCAACCATCAGTTCCCGACGAGTCCTGTCCAGTGTACTCGTAACCCAACGAGCACCCGCATACTATCTCAAGTACGACGTACTGACGGCTGTGGGACAGACCGTCTCCCGTGCTGGGATGAGAAGCGCATACGCTAGTCTACTCCGGAGCATCGATGCCCTATCTCGATACTCCCACGACCAGGGACGTGTATAAGGATGTGCTTGTAGATTACCCAGCCCCCACGAGTGTGATCGCCATCACAACGCCGGTAATCAAGCAAAGATCCTAAGGGCTCTACTAATGTGTATAGGTGATATAAATAAATAAACACACATGTACACATTAAAGCAGAGACAAACCAAGTAGCATACTACTATATTGAGCAAGATTGTCTGCACAACTGTGAATATCCCAAGCTTCCATCAAGTAATATACATACTAGTATGATACAGTAATGGCCTCTAGGGCATATACACCAACAATCTCCCACTTGCACTAAGGCCATGTACTGGCGTATCGAAGACCTATCATCTCGATCAGCCGCTCGAACTGAGTCTGGGGTAAAGCCTTTGTGAATGGGTCCGCAGTGTTGTCCTTTGTATCCACTCTCCGCACCTCGATCTCCTGTCGATCAATGATCTCCCTGATCAGGTGATACCGCCTTAAGATGTGCCTGGATTTCTGATGGGACCTTGGTTCCTTCGCTAAAGCTATAGCCCCATTGTTATCGCAATACAGAGGTATTGGGTCAACAATGGACGGAACCATCTGAAGTTCACTAATGAACTTCTTAATCCAGACCGCCTCTTTTGCGGCATCGCTTGCAGCAATGTATTCAGCCTCCATCGTCGAGTCTGCGACGGTATCCTGCTTGGAACTCCTCCAACATACCGCCCCTCCGTTGAGGGTAAACACAAAACCCGAGACAGACTTGCTGTCATCTTTGTCACTTTGGAAGCTAGAATCGGTAAAGGACTCGACCCTGAGGTCTCCATTACCGTAAACCAGGAACATCTCCTTAGTCCTCCTCAGGTACTTGAGAATGTTCTTCACTGCTGTCCAGTGGTCCTCCCCTGGGTCTGACTGATACCGGCTTACCACGCTCAACGCGTAAGCTACATCTGGTCTTGTACATAGCATCGCATACATTATAGATCCTACCGCCGAAGCGTAGGGTATAGTGCTCATGCGAACCCTCTCCTCGTCAGTCTTAGGAGACATCTTCTTGGAGAGGGTAATTCCGTGCAATGCGGGTATGTTACCGCGCTTGGAATCCTCCATACTAAATCTCTTTAGTACGGTCTCTATGTACCTGGACTGCGAAAGTCCCAATAGTCTCTTGGATCTATCTCTATAGATCTTGATCCCCAGAATGTACGAGGCATCACCCAGGTCCTTCATGGAGAACCTTTGTGACAAAAACAGCTTGACCGATTGTAGCATAGGAACATCATTTCCTATCAAAAGAATGTCGTCCACGTACAAGACTAGGAACACGACAGTTCGTCCTACAATCTTCTTATACACACAGGGTTCATCTTCGTTCTTGATGAAATCAAATTCCTTGATTGCCTCATCAAAACAGATGTTCCAGCTCCGCGATGCCTGCTTTAATCCATAAATGGATTTAAGCAACTTGCACACCCTTCCGCTGCTCCCACTGTCTACGAAACCTTCTGGTTGATCCATGTAAACGCACTCTTCCAAACAACCGTTTAGGAAAGCCGTCTTAACATCCATCTGCCAGATTTCATAGTCATGGAAGGCAGCAATGGCAAGTAGGATCCGAATGGATTTGAGCATAGCCACCGGAGAAAAAGTTTCATCATAGTCCAAACCAGGTCTTTGACGGAAACCTTTTGCAACGAGTCTAGCTTTATAGGTTTCCACCTGCCCATCTACACCAAGTTTCCTTTTGTAGATCCATTTGCATCCAACGGGTTTTACCCCAGGTGGAGCAATATCCATGGTCCACACTTTATTGGCGTACATGGACTCCATTTCGGATTGCATTGCTTCCTGCCACTTATCAGAGTCCCTACTGATAATGGCCTGCCTGAAACTGGTAGGGTCATCTTCTTCCAAGATGCAATCCTCTCGATCCCCGTCTATGAGAAAACCGTAGTATCTCTCGGGCGGATGAGAAATCCTACCAGATCTGCGGAGTGGCTGAGGTTCGTTTGGGGTTATTGAATCTAGCGGTTCCTCCAAATTTTCAGTTACATTTTGTGGTCGCTGAATTTCTTCCAGTTCTACCGAACTCCCACTAGTTTCTTTTGCAAGAAATTGCCACTCTAAAAAGGTGGCGTGGCGAGATACAAACACCTTCTGTTCCTCGGTGTGGTAGAACAGATATCCTGCGGAGTTCTTAGGATATCCCACAAATTTACATAGAACTGAACGTGCCTTAAGTTTGTCCGGATTTTGTACTTTTACATAGGCCGGACAACCCCATATCTTAATGCCTTTAAGATACGGCTTCTTACCATTCCATATCTCGAACGGTGTCTTAGGCACAGATTTAGACGGAACATCGTTCAATAGGTACGCCGCTGTCTGAAGCGCATGTCCCCAAAATGAAAGAGGCAACTCAGCACTACTCATCATGGAGCGAACCATATCCAATAGGGTACGATTCCTCCGCTCCGAAACACCGTTGTGCTGTGGTGTATAAGGAGGAGTAAGCTGAGAGAGAATACCATTCTCTTTTAAGTAATCTAGGAATTCCGTGCTTAAGTACTCCCCTCCCCTGTCAGACCGGAGGATCTTGATACTTTTGCCAATCTGGTTCTCTACTTCCTTTCTGAATTCCTTGAATTTCTCAAAAGCTTCAGATTTGTGTTTCATCAGATACACATATCCGAACCTAGAGAGATCGTCAGTGAATGTGATGAAGTACGAGAACCCACCCCTTGCATGTATAGACATCGGACCACACACATCACTGTGTATGAGTCCCAAGAGCTCTCTTGCTCTTTCTCCATGTCCGGTGAACGGAGATTTGGTCATCTTCCCTTTGAGACAAGACTGACAAGTTTCATAAGATGAAAACTCGAACGCATTCAAGAGTCCATCTCTATGCAACTTACTCAGTCTTTTCTCTCCGATATGACCGAGTCTACAATGCCACAAGTAGGATTCATTCGTATCTGAATTCTTCCTCTTGCGTGTGTTTTGTATATTGAGAACTGTATTCTGATTTAGAACGTAGATACCATTAAACAGTGTACCCTCTGCAACCAGTACCTTATCAAGGTAAATGTTCATGATATTCTTTTCAAGAACAAACTTATATCTATCTTTATCGAGTAAAGAAACTGATATGATGTTGCAAACCATAGAGGGTACATAGTAGCAATCGTTCAAAATCATAGTCTTGCCATTTGGCAATACTAGGTGATATTCACCGACGGCTGCCGCATAAACTTGTGCTCCGTTCGCTACTCTGAGCGACATATCACCCGGTGCAACTTTCCTACTTTTTCTCAGTCCTTGCAATAAATTACAAATATGAGATCCTGATCCGGTATCAAGTACCCAGGAGGTAGGGCTGACCGTAAAACAGTTCTCAATTACAAGAACACCTGAAGTAGATGCAAAACCATGCTTCTTCTTCAACTGGGTATCCTGGAAATCCATACTTTCCTCTTTCCCATTCTCATACTCATGACGGTTGTCACAAGTTAGAGCTGAACCAACTTTCCCCAGTCCCGAATAAGAATTCGGTTCGGTCAAGCGATACATTTTATTATCTTGATTAGGGCATGAAAAGGTTGCTGCCTGGAGAGAGAGAAAAGAAACACTCAGCGTATGCTCGTGCAAGATTAGATTGGTTTATTAATTTATCTAACCAGGGTGTCTCCCACTGTTTCCTCAAATCCTTCTTAAAACCTTTTTTAAAAGAAGAACTAGCCGGGTTTTAATTCACGTTACAATACTTGCTTAACCTTTCAGCCAGGCTAGTGTCGGTACTTCGAGGGAGGTTTTCCAACGCTTTCGCGAAGTTCCTTAATTAAAGAACCTCTTTTCCCTGTGGGCGTAACCCCGCTAACACCTTTCTAGACACCTACTAGGTTTATAGCATTGATCGTTAAGTGAAATAATCTCCCGAGAGTAAACCAACTCATCAGTGGGATCGGGATCCAACTGTCATTGTGTGATAACCTAGATGGAATCCACTCTAGTCACCACACTCCAGAAGGTATGCTAAACCTGCAAGTTTCAGTTCTTTTGAAACTCCCGATGTGGTTTTTGCCCCTAGGATCCAAATGACCTTGACTGAGCCAAAATGTCAAAAGATCCTAGTCAAGTTCAACCCGTCATTATCTTGACTGCATTAGACCCACCCGTACGAGTCCTTGACTGAGCCAAAATGACCGCACGACTGTCCTAACCAATCACTTTGTATCCTACGGAAAAATATTACATAGCTACCGTTCACTACGCCTCGGCTGAGCACGAAATACGTAGCACGAATACTAAGCAATATTAATCCGAAACGACGGAGGGCTACGACTGGGTTTTTGGCGAAAAACCCGTTAACGTAATGAACTTGATTTCGTTGAAGGAACGTGATACGCCCTTTTGAAAATATAGTGGCGAAAAACTTTTGCTAAAGAGGTCACTCCCGGTGAAGGGATCTCGGCTCTTTCCTCGTCGAGTGAGGTGCTGGGCATTCGTAAGATGAATACCTCGATGCAAAGCAAGAATAATCGACTATAGTGAAGTTATTACCCTGACGCAAATTTTTTGTCCAAGGGGTCACTCCCGGTGAAGGGATCTCGGCCCTTGCCTCGTCGACTGAGGTGCTGGGTATTCATAACCGAATACCTCGATGCAAAACAAAAATGAACGTCCTTGCAATAACAGCTTTTTGAAAAAATTTGTTCCAACAACGTCTTTTAGGTTTATTTTCTTGCATTAGTTCTTTTAATGCGTGATATTCTTGCATTAGTTCTTTTAATGCGTCCCATCATTTAATCCTACCATTGCAGAAAACAACCAAAATATGACGTACGCTTATGCCATTCGCATTCGCCACGGGGTCCCGTCATCACTCGTTAGGTTACTTAACTAACGACAGAGCGGGGGCTGGGCTAGCGCGGCTGTAAAACATAAGCAACGCCTAAATAGTAAAGCAATGATAGACATTACAGATCACAGATGAATACATTGGATATACTAGCAATCCGCAATCCTTTCGAGCCTGGAACGAAAAGCGGATAACACGGTCGCGGTGAATAGCCAAAACCCCACCCAAGACCCCTACGGGTGCGGCAAACCACCCGCCAAGTACCCGAAGCGAAACAACCTCCCTCAATGCCATGAGTAGGCCACTCGGCACTTCGAGCTACCCGGTAGTTTGTGCACCCCTCCATGGGTCTATCCTAGGAGCAAAAACAGTAAAAAGAATTATACAATGACGGCTACAACCCCGACCCGGTTGTGCGGCCAAACAAAAATATTATTACATCAATTTACATTTACAATGAATGAAAGAAAAACAAAAGCTCATCTCACATCCACCCCGGCTATTCACCCGCGACAGTCCAACACATTCATATACACATTCCAGCACATTACAGATCATGTATAACCCCGACTAATCGACTTATAGCGATTAGCCGACGTTCAATACATGCAAACATCACAGATATAACCAACATAGTCAAAGTGCAGTGAAGTTCGGAAAAAAAATACGGAATTATAGGACCCCAAAAGCAAATTTCAGTTCTGGAAAATCTGGGTACATATAATACATCTTAAAAATCACAAAATCCAACCAGAAGAACACTGCACGAAAAACGATGCAGCAAGGAAACCAATCTGCGGCGCTTCCGCGGCACATGCCTACCTCGTGCCGCGGAAGCGCGGCGACTTAAATGAATGACGTCATCGTTTTTCTTCTGTGTTCAAACAAAACCCTGAGACGATTTTACAAGTATAAAGTTTTTCATTTTGAGCCAAAAAAAATTCAACAGAAACTCAGGTTTTTAGTTTTTCCGGTTTTGCGATTTTTCGGTTCCGAACTTCGTTACACTTCACTACCAAGCTAGTTTAAGTTTAGTTAGGCTCTGATACCACTGTTAGGTCCACGTTACCTCTCCCGGTACTTACGGGGTTGCGGAAACGGTAAATCAAAATTTTTCTAAACTTTGTAACATGGACCGTAAAAGCCGGATCTTTGCTAAACTAAAACTAGTATTCTAGCTAAAGAGAGTTAGCTACTATGTTGATGGTTATACCTAAACTTGAACTCCTTCTCTTCTTGTTGTTGTTCTTCTTTCTTGTTCTTTGTAGAAGCTTGAATGGTCCTCTTCTCGTCGCCTTCTTCTTGCCGAAGATAGATCCACCTCGAAGGTTCGACTTTGGGCTCTTCCTCGATCTTTGAGTGAACTAGGGTTTCCGGCTTGCTAAACCTTCATCCTAGAATGAGTAGAGAGTGATTAGGGTTTGCTTTTCCTTTTAAAGAGAATGATTCTCAACACATGAGAAGGTTTCTCTTTGCTAGAGGAAGAAGAAGATGAAAATGAGGAGAGAGAGAGGTTATGATAGAATGAGCTCTCTTTTTTCTTTCTTGCAACCATATTGCAAAAGGAAAAATATTATCTAAATGATAATAATTGAAAATGAGAATAGTTGATGGTAGTATTTTGAATGACCACAACCATGCTTCATTTAATAAAAAAGTAAGCATGAATCAAGGAAGACTTTCAAGGCATGAAAGTGGTCAATGGTCAACAAGTCAACCAAGGTCAACAAGTCAACAAAAAACAACCATAACATAATTCTCATTTAATTATTATTATTAATAGATAATATATAAATCCATTAGGGTTTGGAAAAAGAAGACTGTCAACTGTGCATACGCACCCGATCCGAAACCCTAATGAAAAACCTCATTCTCCGCCTCAAGCAACTGTGCATACACACCTGCATTCTCGTTCCGAGGAACAAGAATACCAAGATATAAAAGCAACCCCAAAAACATATACTAGTATCTGGCTCAAACCAGAGCCTGCCAGTATAATCCGTCCGGACTCCAAACGTGCACAAGTGCGCGGATGAGAACGAACCCTGTCGCAAAACCATGCGACCTCTACTCTGTTTTGCCCAGAGGCGAATACCCTCTGTGTGGGACTCTAAAGACTCGACACTACGCTGGCAGTGGGTTTAACCACAGACCGCAAGCGGCACTAGCTGTGCGTAACGGTCCCCAGGTAGATGTCGACAAGAAGGCTGACGAGGTGAAACCCCATCTGAACTCCTACTGAGTCTGAATGTGACATTCTCCGTACAGTCCGGTCTGTTCGTCTGATACATCGCATGGCGGGCCTAGGGGGGCGGTAAACGTCAGTCCCCTAATAGCGGTACAAGTCGTGTCGGAGTGAAGCCCAATACACCCTGAGATAACACTGGAACCTACCAGTACATCTCGCTTGCCCTGGCCAGGGACTACTTGTGTAATGGCTCTCCTAGACACAGCGCGATGTCAACTCCCAATACCGGGAGAGACGAATCCTGTCTAACCGTCACTGCCTCCAAGTGCTTCGGGACTGCTCCCAACTACTACCTGTTTGCATGACTCAATAGAGCCGTGGTAGGGTAGTAATCAAAGAACAGTGGGAACACACTCGAGGCGAAGTGACAGTGTCAAGTCAGCGGACTAAGCTGCACTCATGTCACCTGGGAACTGATAACTGACGATAGGTATAATACCAACCATCAGTTCCCGACGAGTCCTGTCCAGTGTACTCGTAACCCAACGAGCACCCGCATACTATCTCAAGTACGACGTACTGACGGCTGTGGGACAGACCGTCTCCCGTGCTGGGATGAGAAGCGCATACGCTAGTCTACTCCGGAGCATCGATGCCCTATCTCGATACTCCCACGACCAGGGACGTGTATAAGGATGTGCTTGTAGATTACCCAGCCCCCACGAGTGTGATCGCCATCACAACGCCGGTAATCAAGCAAAGATCCTAAGGGCTCTACTAATGCGTATAGGTGATATAAATAAATAAACACACATGTACACATTAAAGCAGAGACAAACCAAGTAGCATACTACTATATTGAGCAAGATTGTCTGCACAACTGTGAATATCCCAAGCTTCCATCAAGTAATATACATACTAGTATGATACAGTAATGGCCTCTAGGGCATATACACCAACAAATCCTCACGATTCCTAAGGAGAAAACGCACCTACGAGATCCTCACGACTCGTAGGGTGAAATACCTTTATGAGACCCTTACGGTTCGTAAAGTCAAAAAGCCTTAGTCGACCGGATCCTAACTCTGTTTGCTAAGCCACCTTTGTTCAAATCGACAGAGGCAAATGATGATTCGCTCCTTGCGATATCCCAGTCATAGCGATGCTGATGCCTAAATCGGTATCAAATTACAAGTCCTTTCATGGCAAATGATGATTCACTCCTGGCAATATTCCGGTTGCAGCGATAATGATGCTAAGATTGGTATCAGATCTCAAGTCCATACTCGCAACAAAATCAGCTAGCTAAAAATACATATAAAAATAGCCGAAATGATTGGGCAACTCGCAATAAAAAGCAGCGAGTAAAAAGAAAAATAGCCGAAATGATTGGGCAACTTGCAATAAAAAGCAGCGAGTAAAAAGAAAAATAGCCGAAATGATTGGGCACCGCGAAAAATAGCCGAAATGATTGGGCAATCGCGACTTTCGTGATATAAAAAGCTGAAATGTTAGAGCATCGCCGAAAGAAATAAAAAAAATGAATGAATGAAACTTTTGCCCTACAGGTGAGTCCATACTGACCCCTGTATACAATCCATGGGCATAAACGAAAGAGGAACCACATTTATTAATAAACTCTGTCAAGGAGAGAGTCAGATCTCGACTGCAATATCTGCATCCCAGAAGATCAACACGGCGTTCCTTCTCGACACCGTAGAAAGCGGAGCAGGTCAACCCCTACACCGCAGAAAGCGGAGCAAGTCAGCCAATGACCTCCATCTCGAAAACACGTCAGCCAATGACCTCCGTCTCGGAAACACGTCAGCTAATGACCTCCGTCTCGGAAACAAGTCAGCCAATGACCTCCGTCCCGAAAACAAGTCAGCCAAGGACCCCTGTCTCGGAAACAAGTCAGCCAAGGACCCCCGTCTCGGAAACAAGTCAGCCAACGACCTCCGTCTTGGAAACACGTCAGCTAATGACCTCCGTCTCGGAAACAAGTCATCCAATGACCTCCATCTCAGAAACACGTCAGCCAATGACCTCCGTTTCGGAAACAAGTCAACCAATGACCTCCATCTCGGGAACAAGTCATCCAATGACCTCCGTCTCGGAAACACATCAGCCAATGACCTCCGTCTTGGAAACAAGTCAGCCCAATGACCTCCGTCTTGGAAACAAGTCAGCCAATGACCTCCGTCTCGGAAACAAGTCAGCCAATGACCTCCGTCTCGGAAACACGTCAGCCAATGACCTCCGTCTTAGAAACAAGTCAGCCAATGACCTCCGTTTCGGAAACAAGTCAGCCAACGAACTCCTCGTCGGAACAACGCTCCGACCTGGAAACAAGTCAACCAACGACCTCCCGTCGGAGCGATACTTCGACTCAGAAACAAGTCAACTCACCAGCCACTTATGAGTCATTTTGACTTGTAAGGGAGAAAATTCTTTTGTGAGATCCTTATGACTCTCAAGAGAAAACGCGCTTAGGAATCCTCATGACTCCTAAGGAGAAAATACACCTACGGGATCCTCATGACTCGCAGGGAGAAAAGTCTTTATGAGACCCTCACAACTTATAGAATTGAAAAGTTTTAGGCGGCAGATCTGAACCTGCATCCTAAGCCATCATTGCCCTGCAAGGAGGTCCAAGATGGACTATTGTACGGGCCACACTCTCCCAAGTCGAATATCGACAAGAAGGGAAACAACCACTTACGAGTCCTCTCAACTTGTAAGGGAGAAAATTCTCTTGTGAGATCCTTACGACTCTCAAGAGAAAACGCACTTAGGTGTTCTCACGACCCCTAAGGAGAAATTACACCTAGGAGATCCTCTCGACTCGTAGGGAGAAAAGTCTTTATGAGACCCTCACGGCTCATAAAGTTGAAAAGTCTTAGACGGCAGATCTGAACCTGTTTCCTAAGCCATCGCTGTCCTACAAGAAGATCAAGATAAACAGAAAATTCTCTTGTGAGATCCTTACGACTCTCAAGAGAAAACACACTTAGGTGTTCTCACGACCCCTAAAGAGAAATTACACCCACGAGATCCTCTTGACTCGTAGGGAGAAAAGTCTTTATGAGACCCTCACGGCTTATAAAGTTGAAAAGTCTTAGACGGCAGATCTGAACCTGTTTCCTAAGCCATCGCTGTCCTACAAGAAGATCAAGATAAACTACATATGGGCCACATTCACCAGAATCACATGCAAACTTGAGATATAAAACAATATATATATATATATATGTCTTTTATTCATGAATTCAAAATGAATACAAGATACATGTCATAAAAAGAATCAAAATGGATACAAAATATTCTCTCACTCAGGAGTGAATAGAAGAAAAGGAGAATATACAAAAAAATCTTCAAGCCGGTGGACGGTGTAATAAGTTCGTCAGTTCATCCTTCTTCGCTGGGCCTCGACTTCAAGTTTTGTTATTGCCACGAGACGGATCTTCGCCTGAGACTGTTGATCCTGATACGAGGCAAGCCGACTCTCAAGCTCTTTTTCAGCAACTTTATGAGCTTCGACCATCTCGCGGGTAAAGATAACGGCTTTATCAATAGCCACCACTTTCGTGATAGCTTCTTGAAGCAACTGCCAAAGTTCGTACGCACGAGTGGTCTTACCAGTGAGTTGAGCTTGAAGTTCCCCCAGAGCATTTGAAGCTAGCTCCCTCTCCGAAAATTTTCGGTTGAGCCTTTTTTCGCAAGACTGAGAATTAGCTGCGCACCGCTCAATCCACCCCCGTAGGCTCACCTTGGCAGTTAAGAGCTCGGAAGGAAGGCATATACATTCGAGATTAAGAGCCTCCACTCAACGACAATACTTAATCCAAATATACACAAACCATGTGCTATGTAAGGCAATAAGGAGAGTCTTTGGTGTACACCCCATTAAGCATGCATTCGTGACTATATGCCTGCTTAAATTGAATTGGTATCCAAAACGCGCTGATTTGCGGGCAACATGACAATAGCGCTCGCACTTAAAGAAAATTCCTAAGGGTAATGTATAAAGCTCATGAACACGAGCGGGGTGCACGTACGAATATATGAAGAACAGAAAAATTCAACAGAAAGCATTCAACAGTCAATAATAAGAGAAATACATCGATTTAAATATACTACTCTACAGGGAAAAGATCACCAAATATGGGATCAGAGATACAGAGGTTAACAAAACAAAATACAAAGTTCTCAAATTCCCTCTCTGCCTTCTCCAATACGTCGAAGCGACGGTTTTCACGAGGAGTTGCTCCCCACCGTTTAGCACCGTGCTCATCGGCAAAAGCGAACATGATGGCCCGCCGAGCTTTTATTTGACTTAGTAAATGAACCGAACGATCCTTCAGAGGCTGGGTAATTAAGTGTACCTTATGGAAACACTCAATTTTATCCTCTGCCGTATCAAGAATCGCCGGAGTCATCTCCGTCGGATGAGGGGGAATATCGGCAAGCACGGATTGAAAGATCATCCGGAGCCAAATGGAGCCCATAGGAAGAGCAAAGCCCCTACGAGTCAGGAGCTCATACATCACCGCGTCACACTGAGCGTCGGTAAAAAGAGGGTCTACTAGCCGTGCGGCAAGTGAGAAATAATCTCCTCAATAGGCACCTTCCATGATTGCCGACGAGCGTGGGGGTGGTTGCAAGCCATAACCTTTGGTTTGTTTCTCAAAATGATCACTCTAAGGTCTGAATGGTTTTCTATTTGAAAAGAGGAAGAAAGGCACGGCTTCAGGTTATAAAGAGAAGCATTAAATGCTATGCACAGAAAATGTTGAGCATGGTGGAACTATTCCCAAGGCCTAGAAAAAAGGGAAAGCATGGGAAATGAAAGAGGTGACTCATTGGAATCAGAGCAGGGTGATGAAACGACCTCATCAGCAGAGCCTCACGCGCATGGCACGTGTGCACCCACGTCGATCCTTTTGAAAACCAAAATGTCACCGCACGTGCATAACACGTGAGCGTCGGCGCTAGTTCGGGATTAAAATCTCCTACAACGCCTCATGCGCAAAACACGTGAATTCCAACAACAGTATAACGACACTTCATGCAAAATACATGTTAAAAAAGGGGGAAGAAAGTTTTGTCATTTATACTCCAGGAACTTATACAAAAACAAAAGAAAATGTTTACAATGGCTAAACACTAAATCCGGGACATGGATCGAGGAATTCAAAAGGAAGGCCGTCTATAATGCTTCTAGCTTTTCTGACCATTTTCGGGTGCTGCTTCTCACGAATGCAAGCGTCAGGATTCTCGCTGATGTCATCTGTCCTTTGGTAAGCAGAGATTATTGTCGTCTGTTGGAAAACTTGATGCAAGATATCAACAAGATTATCTCTCCGCCTCTTCGAGATCAGGCCCATCAGATATACTGAGTGCACCTTGTCTTCGGCATCATCAAGTGCTTTAAGCGGCATGACTTCGTAAAATCCAGGAAGTGCTTCCCAAATCGTTCCCACGATGGTCTTCAAAAGAGTGGAACGAAGGGAAAGTAGTCGACCGTTGTACTCGTCGAAGCGAAGCATAATCTCAGCGCATTGTGCATTTGTAAACTCCTGGTTTTTGGCAGCAGCCTTGGACGTGAATGTCTTCATAAGAAATAATGTCGTCGAGATCATACATATGAGGGCCATAGTATCTGAAAAGAAAAATCACTGAAAGTTTAGTGATCAAACTGATTAAGAAAATTCTCATTAAACAGACACGGTAGTTTAAACAACTTTTGACATCCCCGTAGAGAAAACAAGTTCTGTTAAAACACCCAAAAAATTTAAAATTGTGCAACCCTAAGAAAACGCTCAAGAACACCAGGGAATGAAATTCCTGAAGGGCCCCTTGTGTTAGTGTATATGCCCTAGAGGCCATTATTGTATCATACTAGCATGTATATTAATTAATGGATGCTTGGAATATTTACAGTTGTATTAACAGTCTTTCTCAAAATGGTAGTATGCTACTTGGTTTGTTTCTACTTCAATATGTGCATGTGTTTCTTTTAGCATATTACTTATACATATTAGTGGAGCCCTTAGAAGATTTTCTTGATTACCAGCGTTGTGATGGCAGTCACACTAGTGGGGGTTGGGTAATCTACAAGCACATCCTTATACAGGTCCCTAGTCATAGGATTATCGAGACGGGGCATCGATATTCCGGAGTAGACTAGTGTATACGCTTCTCATCCCAGCAGGGGAGATGGTCTGTCCCACAGCCATTAGTACGTCGTACTGGAGATAGTATGCAGGTGCTCGTTAGGTTACGAGTACACCGGACAGGACTCGTCGGGAACTGCTGGTTGGTACTATACCTATCGTCAGATAGCAGTTCCCAGGTGACATGAGTACAGCTTAGTCCGTCGACTTGACATTGCTACTTCGCCTCGAGTATGTTCTCACTGTACTTTGATTACTACCCTACCACGGCTCAAAGGAGTCGTGCAAACAGATAGTAGTTGGGTGCAGTCCCAAAGAACTTGGAGGCAATGGCAGTTAGACAGGATTCGTCTCTCCCGGTATTGGGAGTTGATATCGCGCTGTGTCTGGAGAGCCATTATACAAAGTCCTTGGCCAGGGCAAACGAGGTTTACTGGTAGGTGTTCCAGTAGTTTCTCAGGATGTTCTGGGCTACACTCCGACACGACTTGTAACGGTATTAGGGGTCTGACGTTTACCGCCCCTAGGCCTGACATGCGATAATCTTAGACGAACGGACCGGACTGTATGGAGATTGTCACATTCAGGCTTAGTAGGAGTTCGGATGGGTTTTCCTCATCGGCCTTCTTATCGACATCTACCTGGGGACCGTTACATACAGCTAGTACCGCTTGCGGCCTATGGTTAAACCCACTGCCAGCGTAATGTCGAGTCTTTAGAGTCCCACACAGAGAGTTTCCCTGCACGGGGCAAAAGTTGTAGAGGCCGTATGGTTTTACGGCAGGGCTACGATCACGTACGTGCACTTGTGCGCGTATGATGTTCGGGCGGACAATACTAGTGGGCTTTGGTTTAAGCCGGATCCTAGTATTGTATAGATGGATCGGTTTTGTCTTCTAGTATTCGTATTCTACGGAATGCAGATGCAGGTGTGTATGCACGGATGTGAGGAGCAAGAAGGAGATGCCTCATTAAGATATTGACCATTGACTTGGTCAAAACCATTATGAGATGGAGGAAAATGTTTACTAATATTTTTAATGATAATTATGTTATGGCTAATTGGTTTGGCTATTTGACCATGTTGACCATTTGACCTGGTTGACCATTGTTGACTTAGATATTTTTTTGTGCACTAGATATTTTCTTGGCTTGGATTTAACATGGCATGATAATGGTCAAATCAATGATTGCCATCACAATTTTGATAATAAAAGATTGGTAATTATTTTTCTCTTGGATCATTATCTCTTACTCATTCTCTCTCATCAAAAGAGAGCTCCCATGGTTGCTTCTTCTTCCTCCTCACTAGAAAATTCTATAGCTCTCACGTGTTTAGAAAATTCTATAGAATCTAGATAGACAAACAAAACCATCTTCTTACTTTACATCACCTAGGACATCAAGCTTAGCAAACTTGTTGCCCTAGTTACCTCGGTTTGGAGGTGGAGCTCGGACTATAGACTCTCGGGTGGATCGTCTTTGACTCAAGGAGGCCGTGGAGGTGACCAAGATCCGGATCGATCCTCGGAGCTCACGTAGACGAGGAGGATAGTGGAAAAGACCCGAAGGACCGGTATCATGAGGTATAATCTTTCTATCACAGTAGAGTAAACCTCTAGTCTTTGTTAGCAATGGTTTGGAAAAGATCCTTTAGCTTAGTCTATGTTTCCTTTGTAAGAAAATTTTGATTTTTACCTGTTCCGCCTCCCCGCTAGCTTGCGGGGTGAGCGACATAGACTTACAGTGGTATCAGAGACTAGCTTAACCATTACTAACATGTTAACAAAGTGTTAGAAATTCAATCACCGGAAAAATCACAAAACAACGTCAAAAAGGCACGTTTTCTGTCGATTTTTAAAACTAGTCCAAAAATTTTTCCAGGGACCTTAAAAATACGTGCAGGCTTTTTTATTGGCACCTAAGAAAAACGAGGAAGTGAATCGGTCAGACCACCGCGGAACCGCGGCAGAACCAAGTGTTCCGCCGCGGATCTGCAGCCGAGTCAACGCCGAGTCGACTCGTTTTTCCTGCAGTGTGTCTATCTTGGCGTTTTGTGATTTCTCTGATATTTTGTTTATGCCCAGATTATATGAGTACTGTGTTGCACTTGGGGTAGATTCAAATCTAGTAATCGATTGAAATACTAAATACTTTAGCTAATCGGATCTTCTGTGATGCGATATATGTACCGAACGTCCACTAATTGCTATACGTCGATTAGTGGGTGTTGTACATATCTGTAATCTGTGATGTTGGTTTGTGGATATGAACTCATTGGATCATCGTGATGAATAGCCGCGGATGTGAGATGAGGGTTTTCATTTTTCATTCAATGTAAAATTGTAAATTGATGTAATATTATTTTATGGTCACACATCCGGGTTGAGGTTGTAGCCACCATTGTATATTATTTCTTTTACTGTTTTCGCTCCTAGGATAGACCCAAGGTGGGGTGCACAAACTACCGGGTACTTTGAAGTGCCAAGTGGCCTACTCATGTTGTTGAGGGAGATTGCTTCACTTCGGGTATTTGGCGGGTAGTTTGCCACACCCGTAGGGGTCTAGGGTGGGGTTTGGCTATTCATCGCGACCCTATAATCCGTCTTTCGTTGTAGGCTCAAACGAAACGCGGATTCCTAGTATATCCAATGTGTTCATCTGTGTTCTGGAATGACTATCATTGCATCTGACGAATGTATATATCTATATATGATATCTAGTAGGCGTTGCTTATGTTTTACATCCGCGCTAGTCCAGCCCCCGTTCTGTCGTTAGTGAAGTAACCTAACGGGTGATGACGGGGCCCAGTGGCGAATGCGGATGGTAAAAGAGTACGTCATATTTTCGTTGTTTTCTGCAATGGTAGGATTAAATGATGGGACACATTATATTAATGCAAAGAAAATAAACCAAAGCTGAATTGTTGGAACAATTTCAAAACCACTCGGTTTTTTCAAAATAGCAAAAATTTTAAAAACGCGGAGCTTAAACCACTCCTTTTAAAAGCTATCAAGGTTCTTTCGATTATATCAAGTTCACTACGTTCACGGTTTGACCAAAACCATTCGTAGCCTTCCGTCATTTCATATGAATATTCAATAGTATTCAAGTTATGTTTATTGGCCTTAGTCAAGGCATAGTGATTGGTAGCTGCTGGGTGTTCATATGTTGTATAGATAGATGCGTTAGTTTGGGACAGTCGTATTACCTTGTTGGCCTTAGTCAAGGGTATATACGGGTGGGTTCAAATTAACCTGGACAATGACGGGTAGAACTTGACATGTGACTTATGATTTGTTGGCCTTAGTCAAGGTCATAAGAGCATGGGGCAAAAATCCACATCGGGAGTTTCTAAAGAAACTGAAACTTGCTAGTGTTGCATACCATTTGGAGTTTGATAATGTTGGTAGGATTCGTTCAGCATTATCACACAATGATATTTGGATCCCGATCCTACTGTGAGTATCCGCTACTCCTCGGGAGATTTTCTCACTTAACGATCAATGCTATAAACCAAGTAGGTGTCTAGAACAGTGTTAGCGGGGCTACGTCTCTAGGGAAAAGAGGTTATTTAATTAAGGAACTTTGCGAAAGCATTGTAAAACCTCCCTCGAAGTACCGACACTCGCCTGGCTAAACGGTTAAGCAAGTATTGTACGGTGAGATTAATCCTAACTAATTCTTATTTTATGGTTTGAAGAAGGATTCGAGAAACAGTGGGAGCCATTCTGTTTAGATAAATTAAAAACCAATATAAACTTACAAGAGCATCATGCTAAGTGTTTTCTTCTCTCACTCTCTTAATTGCAGCGACCCAGTGACCAGACATAGGTTATATCTAGATAATAAAATGACTGAATCTAACTGTAATGACTGGCAAAGGTCTGTCCATATGTCCATTGCCCATGACAAGATGGGACACCTCTTCACCAATAAAACCCCTGCCGTCTCAGGTCCAGTTTCCACCGTCATGGATATTGATATCCATAAGACATCGGAAAAGGAATGTGCGAATGTCAAGTGCCTCGTGTTGGCCTTAGTTGATGGTACATACCAGAGGCAGCACGAGAAGATAGACTTAGTTTCTATCTTCCTCTATTACAAAGATTTATACGGAGAGCAATCTCGTATCGCAAGATATGAGACCTCGAACGAATTGCTTTAAGCGAGGTTGGCTGTCGGGTCATCTGTAGGGGAAAACGTCCTTACAGAGACTAGCTATTTTGATGAGCTCATGGACCTGAAGACTACGTTGAAGAACGGGTCAAATACTGAATTGATTCTACAGTCTTTGCCCTCTACTTACTCCCTGAAGGAAACCAGGGAAGTAGAAGGAAAGGGAAGGGCAAAAGTTTCGGGTCTAGATATAGGGAAGGAGGGACGTCCCTTTTGTTACAGGAAAGGACATTGGCAGAGGGATTGCAGGGCTTGCAAAGCCAGTAGCCAGGATTCGAAGCATGTTGTGGCTTCGGCTTCGGGTGTGTTTGTAATAGAAAACTGTATATCAATTACGTCTACTTCCTGGGTAGTAGATACCGGATCAGGATCTCATATATTTAATTCATTACAGGTTTTGAGAAACCGTAGGGTTATCAGGTTAAGTGATATAACTCTCAGAGTTGCGAATGGAATGAGCGTGGACGCTGAATCCGTAGGGGAATATCATCTAGGATTGACAAGTGGGCAGATATTGATTCTACATAACTGTTTGTATGTACCTAGTATGGCTTGTAATATCATATCTGTATCCTTACTTTCTAAGGAAGGATATAATTTTATATTTGTAAACGATGTGGTCCACTTCCACCTTAATCAAGTTCTGATTGGGTCAGGTATATTAGATAACGGTATATACGTATTAAATCAAGCTCAGGTTTTCAGTGTCCAGAACACACTTAAAAGAAAGTCTCTGGAAACAAATCAGGCTTTCTTATGGCATTGTAGACTGGGTCACATCAATGAAACACGATTGACGAAGTTACATAAAGAAGGATATTTGAATCCGTTCGAATATTAATCTTATGCTACTTTTCAATCTTGTCTCATGGGAAAGATGACAAAGACTCCGTTCACTGGACACGGAGTAAGAGCGAGGAGCTCTTGGGACTCATACACAGTGATGTGTGTGGTCCAATGTCTACACATGCGCGAGGTGGTTATTCCTTCTTCATTACTTTTACGGATGATTTCTCTAGGTATGGACATGTCTTCTTGATGAAGCATAAATCCGAGGCCTTTGAGAAATTCCGGGAATACAAGAATGAAGTGGAAAAACAAAGAGGCAAAGGTATCAAGACACTGAAATTTGATCGAGGTGGTGAATACTTAAGTGCCGAGTTCCTGGGATACTTAAAAGAGAATGGAATTCTCTCTCAGCTTACTCCTCCATACACACCACAATACAACGGTGTATCGGAAAGGCGGAATCGAACTCTATTGGATATGGTTCATTCTATGATGAGTAAGGTTAAGTTACCGCGATCTTTCTTTGGTTATACACTAGAATCAACTGCATATCTTTTGAACCATGTTCCTACTAAGTCAGTACCCACCACACCATATCAGATGTGGAGTGGGAAGAAACCCTGTTTTTAACACTTTAAGACACGGGGATGTCTAGCTTTTGTTAAAAAGCAGCATGCGGACAAGCTCGAGGCACACTCAGTACAGTGTAAGTTTGTGGGATACCCAAAGAACTCCAAGGGGTATGCTTTCTATTACGCAGAGGAGCAAAAGGTCTTTGTTTCTCGTCATTCCCGCTTCTTGGAAACTGAATTTTTAGAAAATCAGATAAGTAGGAGCGCAATAGAACTGGAAGAAATTCCAGAACCACATGCTATTACTGAAAGCTTGGTAGAACCAGAGATTTCAGAAGAACTGGACATCCCGGTGCCACTCCGCAGGAGTAGTAGGCAGTCTCATCCGCCTGAGAGATACTACAGTTTTCTCATAGACGGGGATCGAGAGGATTGCATTATTGAAAATGATGAGCCTACTAGCATCCAGCAAGCCATTCAGAGTGGCGACTCGGTAAAATGGCTGGATGCAATGCAGACCGAAATGGAGTCCATATACACCAACAAAGATTGGACTTTGGACATTGCTCCAGAAGGGGTAAAACCCGTAGGCTGCAAATAGATCTTCAGAAAGAAGATTGGTGTAGATGGGCAGGTTGAAACCTATAAAATTGGTGTAGATGGGCTGGTTTGGACTATGACGAAACCTTTTCTCCAGTGGCTATGCTCAAATCCATTCGGATCCTTCTTGCCATTGCTGCCTTCCACGATTATAAGATCTGGCAGATGGACGTAAAGATGGCTTTTCTAAATGGTAATTTGGAAGAGTGCGTCTATATGGATTAGCCGGAGGGTTTCATTCAAAGTGGGAGTAGCGGTAAAGTGTGAAAGTTTCTTAAGTCCATTTATGGACTAAAGCAGGCATCGCGGAGTTGGAATCTGCTTTGATGATACTGTCAAAGAATTCGACTTTATCAAAAATCCAGATGAACCATGCATTTACAGTAAGATTGTAGGGAGAACTGTGGTATTCCTCGTCTTGTACGTGGATGACATTCTCCTAATAGAAAATGACATTCCTATGCTACAGTCAGTCAAAGGATTCTTGTCACAGAGGTTCTCCATGAAAGACCTGGGTGATGCCTCCTATATTCTGGGGATCCAGATCTATCGTGATAGATCTAAGAGGATGTTGAGACTTTCACAGTCCAGGTACATCGACACCATACTGAAACGATTCAGTATGGAAGATTCAAAGCGCGGTAATCTACCGACTTGTCACGGAATCACCCTCTCCAAAGAGATGTCTCCCAAGAATGATTTGGAAAGGGCTCGCATGTCATCTATACCCTACACATCTGTGGTAGACTTATAATGTATGTGATGTTGTGTACCAGACCAGATGTAGCATACGCATTGAGCGTTGTAAGCCGGTATCAGTTGGACCCAGGAGAGAAGCACTGGATAGCAGTAAAGAACATTCTCAAGTACCTGAGAAGGACTAAGGAGATGTTCTTGCTGTATGGCGGAAAAGACCTCCAGATCGAGACCTTTGCTGACTCCAGCTTCCAGAGTGATAAGGATGACTCCAAGTCCATGTCGGGTTATCTCTTTACCCTCAATGGAGGGACGGTCTGTTGGAAGAGCTCCAAGCAGGAAACCGTTGCTGACTTGACGATGGAAGCGAAGTACATAGCTACTTGCGATGCCGTAAAAGAGGCTGTCTAGATGAAGAAGTTCCTTACAAAACTTCAGGTGGTTCCAACCATTGTTGGTCCAATACCGCTGTATTGCGACAACAACGGAGCTATAGCCTTAGCGAAGGAACCCAGGTCCCATCAGAAGTCCAGGTACATTTTGAGGCGGTACCACCTGATCAGGGAGATCGTAGATCGCCGGGAGATCGAGGTGAGGAGAGTAGATTCGGAGAATAACACTGCAGATCCACTCACGAAGGCCATCCCTCAGACACAGTTCGAGAGGCTGATCGAGATGATAGGTCTTCGATACGCCAGTACATGGCCCTAGTGCAAGTGGGAGATTGTTAGTGTATATGCCCTAGAGGCCATTACTGTATCATACTAGCTTGTATATTACTTAATGGATGCTTGGGATATTCACAGTTGTATTGACAGTCTTGCTCAAAATGGTAGTATGCTTCTTGGTTTGTTTCTACTTCAATATGTGCATGTGTTTCTTTTAGTCTATTGCTTATACATATTAGTGGAGCCCTTAGGATCTTTGCTTGATTATCAGCGTTGTGATGGCAGTCACACTGGTGGGGGCTGGGTAATCTACAAGCACATCCTTATACAGGTCCCTAGTCGTAGGATTATCGAGACGGGGTATCGATATTCCAGAGTAGACTAGTGTATACGCTTCTCATCCCAGCAAGGGAGATGGTCTATCCCACAGCCATTAGTACGTCGTACTGGAGATAGTATGCAGGTGCTCGTTAGGTTACGAGTACACCGGACAGGACTCGTCGGGAATTGCTGGTTGTACTATACCTATCGTCAGATAGTAGTTCCCAGGTGACATGAGTACAGCTTAGTCCGTCGACTTGACACTGCTACTTCGCCTCGAGTATGTTCCCACTGTACTTTGATTACTATCCTACCACGAATCAAAGGAGTCGTGCAAACAGGTAGTAGTTGGATGCAGTCCCGAAGCACTTGGAGGCAGTGGCGGTTAGACAGGATTCGTCTCTCCCGGTATTAGGGGTTGATATCGCGTTGTGTCTGGAGATCCATTACACAAAGTCCCTGGCCAGGGCAAGCGAGATTTACTGGTAGGTGTTCCAGTAGTTTCTCAGGGTGTTATAGGCTACACTCCGACACGACTTGTACCGCTATTAGGGGTCTGACGTTTACCGCCCCCTAGGCCCGACATGCGATACTCTTAGAAGAACGGACCGGATTGTACGGAGATTGTCACATTCAGGCTTAGTAGGAGTTCGGATGGGTTTTCCTCATCGGCCTTCTTATCGACATCTACCCGGGGACCGTTACGTACAGCTAGTACCGCTTGCGGCCTATGGTTAAACCCACTGCCATCGTAATGTCGAGTCTTTAGAGTTCCACACAGAGAGTTTCCCTGCACTGGGTAAAAGGTATAGAGGCCGTATGGTTTTACGGCAGGGCTACGATCACGTACGTGCACCTGTGCGCGTATGATGTTCGGGCGGACAATACTAGTGGGCTTTGGTTTAAGCCGGATCCTAGTATTGTATAGATGGATCGGTTTTGTCTTCTAGTATTCGTATTCTACGGAATGCGGATGCGGGTGTGTATGCACGGATGTGAGGAGCGAAGAAGGAGATGCCTCATTAGGGTTTTGACCATTGTCTTGGTCAAAACCATTATGAGATGGAGGAAAATGTTTACTAATCTTTTTAATGATAATTGTGTTATGACTAATTGGTTTGACCATTTGACCATGTTGACTATTTGACCTGGTTGACCATTGTTGACTTAGATATTTTTGTGTGCACTAGATATTTTCTTGGCTTGGATTTAACATGACATGATAATGGTCAAATCAATGGTTGCCATCACAATTTTGATAATAAAAGATTGGTAATTATTTTTCTCATGGATCATTATCTCTTTCTTATTCTCTCTCATCAAGAGAGAGCTCCTATGGTTGCTTCTTCTTCCTCCTCACTAGAAAATTCTATAACTCTCATGTGTTGAGAAAAATAGAATCTAGATAGACAAACAAAACCATCTTCTTACTCAACATCACCTAGGACGTCAAGCTTAGCAAACTTGTTGCCCAAGTTACCTCGGTTTGGAGGTGGAGCTCGGATTATAAACTCTCGGGTGGATCGTCTTCGACCCAAGGAGGCCGTGGAGGTGACTAAGATCCGGATCGATCCTCGAAGCTTACGTAGACGAGGAGGACAGCGGAGAAGACCCGAAGGACCGGTATCATGAGGTATAATCTTTCTATCACAGTAGATTAAACCTCTAGTCTTTGTTAGCAATGGTTTGGAAAAGATCCTTTAGCTTAGTCTATGTTGCCTTTGTAAGAAAATTTTAATTTTTACCTGTTCCGCCTCTCCGCTAGCTTGCGGGGTGAGCGACATAGACTTACACTTTGATCTTTCAGAGCTAAGCTCTTCGTTAAGGAATTAAATTCCTTTTATGCGCTGGAATTAAATTCTAGAAACCCCATAAGAGGGGAAATGAAAAATCAAATGCCATGAGTCCTTAAAGGTCAGAGGAGGAATGCCCAAAGAATTGAGAGTGATTACACAAAAATCACATCTTTGGATCTCTAAGAGATGGGTTTTAGAGGAGAGCAAAGCTCTCATAATGGATTTAAAATCCAGAGGTTTCTTTAAGAAAAGAGTTCTCTGATGTTCAAAAGCTTTACCTAAAAAAAGGATTTCTTTTTCCAGCAGAGTTTAACTCTGGAATTGCAATGGCAGAGAACTAAACTCTGAAGAGGAGAATTAAATTCTCAAGAAAATAACCAAGGAAGAAGATGAAAGAACAATGTCTGCCTAATCACCAAACCCTTGCATTTATAAGACATGACATGGGCGGTTCACCTCCCCATCCCCCTAGACAATCCAACGGTTGTAAAGGTGACAGCGTTGCACTCACGTGCAAGCCACGTGAGAACAACGCTGTGGGGGCATTTGTTCCCTTATGAAAAATAACTAATAAATAAAAAGGCTATGGGAAAATTCCCCAAAGGGAGCATCACGTGCACACACGTGATGCGCCTTGGAGCCAAAATTACAAGCATTACACTTAACAAATAGGACTGAAGTTGGGGCTCACGTGCCACACGTGAGCACCTATATACAAAATATAGAGGCGCCTTCATAAAGCAACTAGCAGGCAAGAAGGCGCATCACGTGCCAACACGTGATGCTCTTCTCTGGGACTGCTGCATATAACCAAACCGGTCTAGTGCCATTGGGTCACGTGCTACATGTGAGGATTCCTAATATCTTCTGACCCGATAGAATTAAATTCTACATAAAAAGGATCAAGAACCCTATTTTGGAAATATTTTCCCCAATCTTTTTAAACAAGAAAGATTGTGCTTTGTAAATTAGAGCACCGTTGGATCAAAGATCCAATGGTGATTAAAAATCACCAAAATACAGAATAAGTTCTATGTGGGAAAATATTTTCCCAATCTTGTTAAAAAAAAAGAAAAATGTCTTCTGTAAAACAGAAGTCCTTGGATCAAAGATCCAACGGTGGATAAAATCCCCAAATCAATTAAGAAATCTTTCAATGAGAGATTTCCGTAACTGAATCAACAGATCAGCCTTCACTATATAAAGAACCCAAGACTTCAAGTCTTAAAAAGAAGAACCCCCCATAAACTGCAAGTTCAAAAAAAAAGAAGAAATCTTAGGTAAGAAGGAACAAAACACAGAGAATATCTTACTTCTTCTTTGTCTCCACAAGAGTTTAACTCTTCCAAAGAACTTAGTTCTTTCTTTTGGCAAAGGATCTACAGAAGCAGATCTCCCCACAAGTTAAGAATTTAATTCTCATCAGGGAGATTCTTCCATGCAGATCCGAAACCTAAGAGAAAAATTAAGTCCAAATAATTAAATTCTTGTAAAAACAAGAGACCTAAAATTCTCAAAACTAGAACTCCATGCATATTAGGGATCACGTGTTCATACGTGACACCTTTGATGAACATAAAAGAAAGATTGAAATAGATCACGTGTTCACACATGACCCGCCCCCCAGATAGTGCTTAGCACTTATAGAAAAGGAAAGGGAATAAACCCAAGGAAGCAATGTCTAATTCTGAGGCGCCTCACGTGCTCACACGTGCTCACACGTGATGGCCACAAGAATAAAGTGTTTAACACTTATAAAAAGAAAAGGGAATAAAACCAAGCGAACAACACCAAACTTTAAGAAGTGTTTAACACTGCTTTAGAGCCTTACGTGTCACGCGTGAGCGCCCTCAACTTTCAGTGTTTAACACTGCCTTAAATTGTCACGTGGGAACACGTGAGCACTAAAGATACATTAGTGTTTAACACTATTAGGGACCAACTTGTTAGTTATATGTATGCCCTAGAGGCCATTACTATACATAAGATGTATATTGTAGTGGATGCTTGGACATATATAGGGATGACTTTCTTTCTCGATATGATAGTATGATATCTGGTTACTCTTTACCTTAACGTGTACACTGATTGTCTCTCTGTTACATGTTGGTAAAGCCCTTAGGATGTGTACTTGACTACCTGGACTATGATGCGGATCATACTAGTGGGGACACGGTAGTCCATAAGTACATCCTTCAAGGTCCCTAGTCGTGGGTGTATCAAGACGGGGCATCGATATACCAGAGTAGACTAGCGTATACCTTCTCGACCCATACAGATGGGCGATGGATGATCCCATATCCATTGGTGTTTGACATCAGAGATGATATACGGGTGCTCAGTGGAGACTGGGTACACTGGACGGACTCGCCGAGAACTCCCAGATGGTATTATACCTTACGTCAGATGGCAGTTCTCTGGTGACACTGGTACAGATTAGTCTGTAGACCCGAGATCGTCATAGAGTCTTGTGTGATTCCCACTGTGCTTTGATTTCCATCATACCACGTCCAAGAGGGCGTGCAAAAAGGTGTCTTTTGGGTACAGTCCCGAATCACATGGAGGCAATGAGCGATAGGAGGGGTTCGTCTCTCCCGGTATAGGGAGTTGATGTTGCGCTGTGTTCGATTGGCTATAACAGGAAGTCCTTGGCCAAGGCTGTTTTAGGGATTTACTGGTAAGTGTTACCAGTAGTTTCTCAACCCGTTATGAGCCTCATATCGACACGACTTATTGAGTTATTGGGGTCTGACGTTTACCACCCCTAGACGAGATATGCGACATATCAGACGAACAGACCGGACTGTACGGTAGTGTTACTGGTTGGATTCACACAAGTGTGAGCGGGCTTGCTCGTTGATCTTCTGATCGCTCAATACCCGGGTGGCCGTTACGTTTAGCAGACCGCTTGCGGCTTGTGGGTGTTTGATATAATCATCACCTACTGCCGGCGTATTGACGAGTCTTTAGAGTCCTACACAGGGGTTTCCTGGCTCAAGCGAAACGAAATAGGAGCGCATATGAGATATGTGCGGGACCGAGAATAATACCAGTATGTGATACTGTATTCTATTCTCGCGATTTATGACATTGATCGGTTGTATGCGATATAGCCGGGTTATCGGATCAAGTGTTGATTCGATAAGTTATTACTATTGATATTAGTCGGTTATATGCGATATGACCGGATCGTTAAATCAAGTGTTGATTTAATGATTTAATGTATAATTATATATTTGATATATTACTTTACATTAACTAGTGTTGGTTCACTTAAGATTGATTTTCTCACTTGAATGTGCACATTGTTTATATGTGATATATGCAAGTGTACATATTTGTATCATGATTGATGATACAAACAAGTTGTGTGTATGGGACTTGAACCAAATCAAGGTTAAATTAGGGTTTACCATTTTCCTAGTATATAACAAAAGAGTGTGACTTTGGTCAAAGTTATCAAGCTTCATGAAGCTTGATAAACATTGACAAAGTCAACTCTTTTGTCATTTGCTTAAGATATTAGTTAACCCAACCCTTAACCTAATGCTTTGGTTAATTCTCTACATGAGTTAAGCATGAGGGCTTAACTCAACCATGGTTCCATTATTTATTTGATAAGTTTCATTTGGATAATGATTGATATGATTCTTTTCTTCTTCTTCTCCTTCATCAAGCTCACAAAAGCTTGCTAGCTCCAATGGTGCCATGAGAAAAAGAGTGAGAAATCCAATTCTAAAGTGAACCCACTTCCTATTTCTTCATCCTCTACTACTTGCCATGTAGTATAGGGTGTTCTCTTCACAAAGTTTTTGACCAACTGAAGGAATAACTAGAGTTTGAGTCTCCCCGACGTAGATCATATTCGGCCTCGAAGTCAATGACCTAGCCCGATCATTTCTCCGACGAAACCATCGCTAGAGTCCGGGATCCGATGATCGCAGTGGAGGGATGTCAACACGGAGCTTTAGAAGTGGAGGACCGGATCTACAAAAGTTGTATTTCCATTCACTTGTAGCAAAGTAGTTTGCTATTTTCATTTGTTCGCCTAATCTCTAGTTAACGATCTTCATTAGGGTTTCTCGGCACATAATTTTTGAATTTGGCATGGTTGATGCCTTGTGGAAGCTCTTGAGTGTGCCTAGGAACCCTACAGTGGTATCAGAGCCTAACTAGAGCTTTAGGCGATGTGTTAACAAAGTTAAAACTCCGAACGAACCTGATACGTCCAAGTTTACCCCCTCTCTGTAGAATTTTCAAAACCGTGTATTTTCTGAATTAAAAATATGTAGAAAAATAAGCAGGGTTTTCTAGGGGTTACTGTGAAGCACGTGTCCCTGACTCATCTAAAGCGCCGCGGAACCGCGGCCCCACCCTGGCATTTGCGGCGGTTCCGCGGCCATAAAGAAGCTTCTTGTCACTTTCTTTGCACAGTAATCCCCGTCTGTAATGCCTGTGTTTTCAGGGTAATTTTAATTACTGCTCAAGAGTTGAGTTTTCTGGGTTGTATTGGGAGTTTGTAGATTCGATCGGATTGTCAAACTTTGTCTATATGTTTTTCCGGGTAATTTTAGAATATGTTAAAAAGTTCGACCGGATATAAATACCCACTTTTTCCCCTGCCGGGAAATTTCCAAGTGTTGGATTTTTCCGTAGTTTAATAACGTTCTAAGTAGTGCAAGTAACGCGATGGTCCCTCTAGAAGACAACAAACCTTAACTCGATTATGTGACTGTCTTGAACTGCCCTTTGAACCTTAGGGTTTGGGGTAGTACGGCGTGCCACATGTGAGGCGTTGGCTTGACCCTTCTACGGCTGGACCGTTGGTACTGTGGCATGAAGTGAATGTTTTTAAACTTATTTCATGTGTTGAGCTGTTTCGGGAAAACTTGGGTGTTTGATTGTTCTATCGGAAAGTTTGACATTTTCTATTTATCTGGAATGTGATACAATATTTGGAATCCACAAGTAGTTATGTGATAACTGATCTGAATGTTATAAACATAGCACTTTAGTCTCAAATGATCGGTTGCCATGGAATTTTGATGCGATCAAAAGTCCGTTGCAATTACGTAGCGTACGCGGATACTCGCCGGATAAACTTAATAGACAGCTACGTCCCTTAGCCCCGACCAAGTGACTGTAGGAGAACCCCGTCGCCGAAAGCATCCGTTCGGGTGCTCACGGCAGTGGTGTTTCGCCTTGGTGCACTTCGTTGACGGTATCGGGGGTGCGGCCGCCTACTAAAGTTTACGACGAGCATTCGATCAGTTTTTCGGGAATCTTGTTGAATTGCCCGACTAGATATTGAAAAGTGTTTTCGATATAGAGACTAAAATGCGGGGTTTATAATTGTTAGGCATGTGATGTCTAAGGAATTCATTTGGTCAGGCATGCGATGTCTGAGGAGATTGCGGATTCCAACTGTTGTAGTTTTACACTTTCTTTTCTGTGACCGTAAGTGTAGTATGTAGTGGTATTGCCGGTTTTCGTTGCTATATATCAACGACGATCGGTGTATGCATACTTACTTACGTTGATGACATGTGATGTTATGTGTTGCTGGATATGTTATATTGGATCGTCGCGTTTTGAATAGCCGGGGGTTTTATATGAGATGAAAGTTTTTATTTTCATTCATGTAAAATTTATTGTATGTAATATTCTTTTATTGGGGCACTTCCAGGTTGCGGAAGATGTCACCGTTGTTGTATATTATTTACTTTTCCGCACTAGGATAGACCCAAGGAGGAGAGCACAAGTAACCGGGTTCTAGAGTCCAGTGGGAGACCAACTCGAGGAGTCGAGTCCGGGTCTCCTAACTCTAGAATTGGTAGGGTTGCTTGCCGCTCTCGTAGGGGTCTAGGGGTGTGGGTTTGGCTATTCATCGTGACCGTGGAATCCGTGTTTTATACTGGCTCGTATTGAAAACACGAATGTCCTAGTATATCCAATATTTCATATGTTTCTTCTGCTGCGATATCTGTGATGTGATCATTTGATATGTTGTGATGGATACTGTATATAGTATATATGATATATTATATAGATGTTACTTATGTTTTGCATGCGCGCTAGCCCTGCCCCGCTCTGTCGTTAGTTACCTAACCTAACCGTGCACGAGGGGACATCGAGACGAATGCAGATGGCATAAGTGTACGTCGTATTTATCTGTGATGTTTAGGTGATTTAAATGATGGGACTTCATTAATGTAATTAATGAAAGAAAAGAAACCTAAGATGTTGTGGAATCGAATTTTCAAAAACAGGTAGCTACAGTTCTTGCTTTGCATCGCGGTGTTCCTTGTAGAACATCCTGCACCTTATTCGATAAGGAAAGGGCCGAGATCCCTTCACCGGGAGTGACCCCTTTAGCAATGACTAGCAGATGCTACACCCCTCGGTTTGTCTTTTGATTGCTTCTATAGTTTTTGCTTTGCACAGCGGTATATATGATATATCCTGCACCTTATTCGATGAGGAAAGGGCCGACGATCCCTTCACCGGGAGTGACCCCTTTAGCAAAACTAGAAAAGCCTAAAAAACACTCCATTTTAAAATCATTCGATCCTACAACGATATAAAGTTCATTACGCAAAGGGTTTTCTTAAAAACCTGACGTAGCCCTCCGTCATTTCAGATAAGTAATAGTTAGTATTCGTGTTGCGTTTGTTGACTCAGTCAAGGCGTAGTGTGCGGTAGCTGATTAGTGCTTATCTGCAAAGCATATGATGCGATTGGATTAGGGTAGTCGTGCGGCCTTGTTGACTCAGTCAAGGGTCGTGCAGGTGGGTTTAATTCAATCAGGAAATGACGGGTTGAATTTTACTTGCGGTCTATGGTTTGTTGACTCAGTCAAGGTCATAGATCGCTTGGGGCAAAATATTATTGGGAATTTCAAGTGTTGAAATTTGCAATGAGATTGCATACCTTCTATGAGATAGTTGGATCCCGATACCCGCTGCGAGTAAGAGTTACTCCTGGGAGAGTTTTACACATTATAATTAGCCGATCAAGTAGGTGTCTAGAAAGGTGTCAACAGGGTTACGCCTCTGGAAAAACGAGGTTTACTTTAATTAGGTCCGTGCGAAAGCACGGGGAACCTCCCTCAAAGTACCGACACTGGCCTGGCTGAAAGATTGGCGAACTTGTAGCGTGTAATTAATCCCGGCTAGTCTTTCCTTTTAGGGTTTGAAGGAAGATTTGATAAAAACAGTGGGAGCCATCCTGATTAGATAAAATAATAACCAATCTGATCTTGCAAGAGCATACGCAGAGTGTTTTCTTCTCTCTCTCTCCAGGTAGCGACCATATCACGCCTTAATCAAGATAATAATACGGATGTATTGACCGAACCCGCTTGTTATACTGAGCTGGGGAACATTGGTCCCGCTCCAACTTATAAATTGTTAATGACCGAGCAGGAAATTGGGGAATACCAGATTTCCCGTGCCGCCAAAACGAAGAAAGTGCATATGATGCATCTCCTTCGGGTGTGTTCATTACAGAGAACTGTTTCTCAGTATCCTTTACGTCCTGGGTATGAGATACCGGATCAGGATCCCGCATATGTAATCTGTTACATGGGCTACAGAAAGGTAAAGAACTGAGAACGGGTGATAAGTTTCATGAGGCAGAAAACGGTGCAAGTGTTGCAGCCAAGTCTGTTGGTCACTGTCACCCTGTATTACCAGAATACATTGATTCTGAACAAATGCTATTAGATACCGAACCTGATATACAAAATCATATCAGTCTCTTTATTTAGATAAAGAAGGATATAATTTTGTATTGTTGGATAATGTTTTGAACATTTCCTAAATCAAGAGTTGATCGGTTCAGGCACGTTATCTAAAAGCATTAACGTTCTAAATCAAACTACAGTTCTTAGTATACAGAACACACACACACAAGAAGAAGAGTTCAGAAATGAACGAATCCTTCTTGAGGTATTGTAGACTAGGTCATATCAATGCGACCCGACTAGCTAAGTTACATATAGATGCATATTTAAATTAGTTTGAATTTACATCTTCTGAAACTTTCCAGTCATGTCACAGAGATAAGATGACCATAGCTCTGTTTAATGGAAACAGAGAAAGAGTTAGTGTACTCTTGGGATGATACATTTTGATGTATGAAGGTCTCCTGTCTACACATGCCAATATCGGTTCTTTGTACTTCATTACATTCTCTGATGATCTCTCAAGATTCAGACATATGTTCCTGTTGAAACACAAGTCCGAATCTTTTGAGATATTCACAGAATATAAGTTAGAAGTAGAGAACCAAAAACAGGTATAAGTATTATGTCCTTTGATGTGATCAGGGAGGAGAAAACTTGAGCACGGGATTCCTGGACTATTCTAAGAATGAGATTCTCTCTCAGCATTACTCCTCCGTATACACCATAGCACGATGGTATATCGGGGCGGAGCAATAGCACCCTATATGATATGGTGCGCTCTATGATGAGTACTACTGAGTTTCCTATTTCCGTTTAGGGAGTTGTGCACTTATGAAGTTGCATTCCTATTGAATAGGGTTCCGATCAAATCAGTTGCCTACCACTTTATATATGATATGGAAAGGGAAGAGCCCATCTCTTAAGTCAGTTAAGATTTGGGGTTGTCCAGCCTATGTCTAAAAGCAAAATCCGGACAAGCTCGAGGCAAGGTCAGTTCTGTAGAAGTTTGTTGGATATCCCAAGATTTTGCAAGGGAATATCTTCTACCAAACCGTGGAACAAAAATGTTTTGTTTCTCAACATGCCACCTTTGTGAAAGGGAATTTCTTGTGAAGAAATTAGTGGACATGAGGTAGAACTGGAAAGAGTTCCAGCTATACAAACTGCAGCTGATGATTTGGCAGAACCAAAGGATTCAATAGTAACCAACGAACCTCAGCCTCTCCGCCGATCTAGTAGGGTTTCTCACCCACCTGAGAGATACTTTGGTTTCTCTATGACAGTGGGAGCGAGAATTGCATCATGAGATGATGACCCAACTAGTTTCGAGCTGGCCATCAGGAGTGTGACTCTGTAAGAACGGCTGGATGTTTATCGATCTGAGATGGAATCCTTATACACCAACAAAGTATGGACTTTGGTTGCTTTATCTGAAGAGTTAAATCCCCATCAGGAGCAAGTATATCTTGAGAAGATTATTTGGTGTACATGGAAAAGTTGAGACTTTCAAAGCTAGACTTGTTAAAGGTTTGCATCATAGACCAGTTATGGCTAATAATGAAACCTTTTCTAAGTAGCTATGCTTAAGTCCATCCAGATCCTACTTACCACGGCTACATACCATGACTACGATATCTGGCGGTTGGGTGTCATGACTGCTTTTCTAAATGATGTTTTAGAAGAGAGAGTCTGTAAGTACACAGTCAGAGGGCTTCGTAGACAGTGGGAGCAGCGGAATCATGAGCAAGATATTTTATGTGATAAAATAGGCATCGCGGAGTTGGAACATCTGTTTTGATGAGTTAGTCAAAGAGTTTGACATCATCAAAATGGTAGATGAACCTAGTATATACAAAAAGGTAGTAGGGAGTATGGTAGTGATCCTCGTATAGTACGTGGATGACATACTCTTGATAGGGAAGTAGTTTCCTATGCTACGCTCGGTCAATCTCCGCTTGTCACAAGGATTCTCCATATAGGATCATAATGATACCTCCTGAATCCTGGATTTTGGATCTATGAGATAGATCTAAATGGATGTTAGGATACTCACTAGTTGTAGTGAGATGGTATCAATTGATCCTAAGGAGAATCACTGGAAAAGTTCCAGGGTGATAAGTACGACTGAATGTCAGTCGCAGGCATTGTCTTTACCCTCAGTAAAGGGACGGTATGTTGGAAGAGTTCCAAGCTAGATACCGTGGCATACTAGACGATAAAGGCTGGATACATCGCTACTTAAGATGCTACCAAAGAGGCGGTCTGGATGTATATTAGTTCATGAGATGAACTTCGTTCCTCCCATTGTGTGACAATGGAGTTGTGGCTTATGCCAAGGAACGCCCGTCCCATCAGTGATCCAGACATATTCTAAGGCTGTGTCACCTGATCGTGGAGATGGTTGATCTCCAGGAGATCGAGGTTAGGAGAGTAGACTCAGAGGACAACACGGCGGATCCACTCACAAAGGCCTTTTCCCAGAAAGAGACTTTTATGGGATGGTTGAGTATGAGATACTACAACTACTGCTATCAGATGGCCCTAGTGCAAGTGGAAGATTGTTAGTTATATGTATGCCCTAGAGGCCATTACTATACATAGGATGTATATTGTAGTGGATGCTTGGACATATATAGCGATGACTTTCTTGCTCGATATGATAGTATGCTATCTGGTTACTCTTTACCTTAACGTGTACACTGATTGTCTCTCTGTTACATGTTGGTAAAGCCCTTAGGATGTGTACTTGACTACCTGGACTATGATGTGGATCATACTAGTGGGGACATGGTAGTCCATAAGTACATCCTTCAAGGTCCCTAGTCGTGGGTGTATCGAGACGGGGCATCGATATACCAGAGTAGACTAGTGTATACCTTCTCGACCCATACAGATGGGCGATGGATGATCCCATATCCATTGGTGTTTGACATCAGAGATGATATACGGGTGCTCAGTGGAGACTGGGTACACAGGACGGACTCGCCGAGAACTCCCAGATGGTATTATACCTTACGTCAGATGGCAGTTCTCTGGTGACACTGGTACAGGTTAGTCTGTAGACCCGAGATCATCATAGAGTCTTGTGTGATTCCCACTGTGCTTTGATTTCCATCATACCACATCCAAGAGGGCGTGCAAAAAGGTGGCTTTTGGGTACAGTCCCGAATCACATGGAGGCAATGAGCGATAGGAGGGGTTTCGTCTCTCCCGGTATAGGGAGTTGATGTTGCGCTGTGTTCGATTGGCTATAACAGGAAGTCCTTGGCCAAGGCTGTTTTAGGGATTTACTGGTAAGTGTTACCAGTAGTTTCTCGACCCGTTATGAGCCTCATATCGACACGACTTATCGAGTTATTGGGGTCTGACGTTTACCACCCCTAGACGAGATATGCGACATATCAGACGAACAGACCGGACTGTACGGTAATGTTACTGGTTGGATTCACAGGAGTGTGAGCGGGCTTGCTCGTTGATCTTCTGATCGCTCAATACCCGGGTGGCCGTTACGTTTAGCAGACCGCTTGCGGCTTGTGGGTGTTTGATATGATCATCACCTACTGCCGGCGTATTGACGAGTCTTTAGAGTCCTACACAGAGGTTTCCTGGCTCAAGCGAAACGAAATAGGAGCGCATATGAGATATGTGTGGGACCGAGAATAATACCAGTATGTGATACTGTATTCTATTCTCGCGATTTATGACATTGATCGGTTGTATGCGATATAGCCGGGTTATCAGATCAAGTGTTGATTCGATAAGTTGTTACTATTGATATTAGTCGGTTATATGCGATATGACCGGATCGTTAAATCAAGTGTTGATTTAATGATTTAATGTATAATTATATATTTGATATATTACTTTACATTAACTAGTATTGGTTCACTTAAGATTGATTTTCTCACTTGAATGTGCACATTGTTTATATGTGATATATGCAAGTGTACATGTTTGTATCATGATTGATGATACAAACAAGTTGTGTGTATGGGACTTGAACCAAATCAAGGTTAAATTAGGGTTTACTATTTTCCTAGCATATAACAAAAGAGTGTGACTTTGGTCAAAGTTATCAAGCTTCATGAAGCTTGATAAACATTGACAAAGTCAACTCTTTTGTCATTTGCTTAAGATATTAGTTAACCCAACCCTTAACCTAATGCTTTGGTTAATTCTCTACATGAGTTAAGCATGAGGGCTTAACTCAACCATGGTGCCATTATTTATTTGATAAGTTTTATTTGGATAATGATTGATATGATTCTTTTCTTCTTCTTCTCCTTCATCAAGCTCACAAAAGCTTGCTAGCTCCAATGGTGCCATGAGAAAAAGAGTGAGAAATCCAATTCTAAAGTGAACCCACTTCCTATTTCTTCATCCTCTACTACTTGCCATGTAGTATAGGGTGTTCTCTTCACAAAGTTTTTAACCAAGTGAAGGAATAGCTAGAGTTTGAGTCTCCCCGACGTAGATCATATTCGGCATCGAAGTCAATGACCTAGCCCGATCATTTCTCCGACGAAACCAGCGCTAGAGTCCGGGATCCGATGATCGCAGCGGAGGGACGTCAACACAGGGCTTTAGAAGTGGAGGACCGGATCTACAAAGGTTGTATTTCCATTCACTTGTAGCAAAGTAGTTTGCTATTTTCATTTGTTCGCCTAATCTCTAGTTAACGATCTTCATTAGGGTTTCTCGGCACATAATTTTTGAATTTGGCATGGCTGATGTCTTTTGGAACCTCTTGAGTGTGCCTAGGAACCCTACACAACTTCAACCCCAAATTGGTTAAGTCCTTCCTGAGATTAAATCTCCAAGGAAACTGAGCCTCTTTGTTCAGAACTGATAACTCCTCAATCTGGAATCTGATTCAAGGGTACATCTCTCCACACCTCTGATACATGTCGTTTGAATCCTTCAACGTTTTCAGAGAGGTGGAAGGTCCCAATAACCAATAACTCTTGGCACACCCCCAAACCAATGAGACTAGACTTCATGGACCGTAATGTCCTTAAATTAACTATGGAACGTAATGTCCTTAAACTAATTTTATGGACTATGATGTTCTTAAATCCAATGGAAACCCAATGGACCGCAACGTCCTTAAACTAATGATGGACCAGAACGTTCTTAAACTAATGATGGACCGCAACGTCCCTAAACTAAACTCTATGGACTATGATGTCCTTAAACTTCACGGACTATGATGTCCTTAAACCCAATGGACCGTAACGTCCCTAAACTAAAATGATAGAGCCCAAATACTTTTTCGTTGGATCTAAATGATCCTTAAACCTTAAGTGGATCTTAGTCTAAAAACTTAGACTAACGTATCCTTAACAAACATTTAAGTTGATCTTAATCTCAAACGAAGTTAATGATCCTTAAATCAACCAAACCCAAATCTAAGAAAATACGGATTTGGACTAATCCACGCCCTGTGGGCGACAACACAAATTAGTCTCCGTATGCAATCCACGGGCAACCTAAAACAAAACAAACACATACGACACGAAGTGAACATCTGGAGAAGGAGAAAGTGGTTATCGTTACGCGGTAACGTAATTAACTGCAGGGGATTGCGCCTGCAGGGAAGAGCGTCCCTACAATCAAAAACCCCCGCAAACGAGGGGGAATCTGACGAAGTCTGCTACAGCGGCCGCATCTATCTAAACCTCTGATACATGGTGCCATAAATCAACTTGGAATCTTCGGAGAGGTGGACAGATAAAACCAAATAGCATCTTCCCCCAAAATTCAGGCCAGATGTCCCAGCGTCCCGGTCGCATCTTTCGGCGGTAAACAAGGACAGACCTAAGGTGGGGGGCACAAGTAACCGGGTTCTAGAGTCCAGTGGAAGATCATCTCGAGGAGTCGAGACCGGGTCTCCTAACTCTAGAATTGGCAGAGTTGCTTGCCGCTCTCGTAGGGGTCTAGGGATGTGGGTTTGGCTATTCATCATGATCGTGGAATCCATATTTTTCATTACTAGCTTAATTTAAAACACGGACCTCCTAGTATATCCAATATTTCTTATGTTGATTTCTACTGCTTAAGTTCTGTGGTATAATCATATAACCGCGTGAGATGAATGCTGCTATATATATATATACGATATATTAGTAGACATTATATAGTTTTGCATCTGCGCTAGTCCTGACCCCGCCCTGCTGTAAGTTAAGTAACCTTATGGTGAAGACCCGGGTCCCTATGGCGAATGAGGATGTCATATATGTGTGTTTTATTTTCGTTTCTTCTATGATGTTTAAGAAATATAAATGATGGGACGTCATTAATGAGATTAATGAGAAGATAAGAAAGCTAAAGATGTTGTAGAATCAAATTTTTCAAAAAGATAGCTCTAGCTCTTGCTTTGCATAGCGGTATTCCATTATGAATATCCAGCACCTCATTCGATGAGGAAAGAGCCTAGATCCCTTTACTGGGAGTGACCTCTTTAGCAAAACTAGCAAATGTTACGACTCGCTTGGTTTGTTTTGAAAACTACTCGATTTTAAAAACGGAGTTTAAACCACTCCTTTTTCAAATCACTAGATTCTACAACGATATCAAGTTCATTACGTTAAAAGGTTTTCTTCAAAACCAAACGTAGCCCTCCATCATTTTAGATAAGGACTATTTAGTATTCGTGCTGCGTTTGTTGACCTTGTCAAGGTGTAGTGTGCGGTAGCTGATTAGTGCATATCTGCAGTATGTGATGCGATTGGATTAGGGTAGTCGTACGCCCTTGTTGACCTTATCAAGGGTTGTGCAGGTGAGTTTGATTCAATCATGAAATGACGGGTAGAACTTGATTTGCAGTTTATGGTTTGTTGACTTTGTTAAGGTCATAAACCGCATGGCATAAAAACAGATATCGGGAATTTCAAGTGTTGAAATTTGCAATGAAATTGTATACCTTCTATATGGTAGTTGGATCCAGATACCCACTACGAGTAAGTGTTACTCCTGAGAGAGTTTTCCACTTTACAATTAGCTGATCCGGTAGGTGTCTAAGAAAGGTGTTAACAAGGTTATGCCCCTGCGGAAACGATGTTATTTAATGAGTTCTATACGAAAGCATGGGGAGACTCCCTCGGAGTACCAATACTTGCCTGGCTGACCGATTGGCGAACTTGTAGGGTGTAATTAATCCCGGCTAATCTTACCTTTTAGGATTTGAAGGAAGATTTGATAAAAACAATGAGAGCCATCCTGATTAGATAAGATAGTAACCAATCTATTCTTGCAAGAGCGCACGCTAAAGTGTTTTCTTCTCTCTCTCCATGACATGCCTTAATCAAGATAATAATATGGATGTGTGGACTGAACCCGCTTATTATGCTGAGCTAGGAAACGTTGGTTCCGCTTTACCTTATAACTGTCATAAGTCTGAGCAAGGAATAGGGGAATGCATGGATTCCCATGCAACCCGAACGAAGAAAGAACATTTCGATGCATTTTCTTCAGGTGTGCTCGTTATTGAGAACTGTTTCTCAGTATGCTCTATGTCCTGGGTATTGGATATCGGATCAGGATCCCACGTTTGTAATTTGTTACATGGGTTAAGGAGAGATAGAGAACAAGGATAGAGTGATATGTCTCTCAAAGTAGGGAATTGAGCAATTGTTGCAGCCAAAACAGTTGGCAAACATTACCTAGTGTTACCAAATGGTAATACATTGATTCTGAACGACTGTTGTTTCGTACCAAAAATAATGTGCAATAAAATATCGGTTTCTTTGTTGCATAAAGAAGGATATAATTTTGCATTAGAGGATAATGTTATGAACATTTTCCTAAATCAAGTGTTGATTGGGTTCGGTATGTTGTCTAACGATATATACGTTCTAAATCAAAACACGGTTCTAAATATACAGAACACACACAAGAGGAAATCTTTAAAAATAAACGAAGCCTTCTTGTGGCATTGTAGACTTGGTCATATCAATGCAACCAGACTAGATAAGTTGCATAAAGATAGATATTTGAATTCGTTCGAATTTACATCTTATGAAACATGCAAGTCATGTCTCAAAGAAAAATGATCAAAACTCCGTTTACGGGACACGGAGAAAGAGCTACTGAACTCTTGGGACTGATACATAGTGATGTATGTGGTCCTATGTCTACACATGCCAGGAATGGTTCCTCGTACTTCATTACATTCACCGATGATCTCTCAAGATTCGGACATGTGTTCCTGTTGAAACATAAATCTGAAGTTTTTGAGAAATTCATGGAATATAAGTACGAAGTAGAGAATCAAAAGGGTAAAAGTATTAAAGTCCTTCGATCTGATCGAGGAGGAGAATATTTGAGCACGGAATTCCGAGACTATTTTAAAGAGAATGGGATTCTCTCTCAGCTTACTCCATATACACCACGGCACAATGGAGTATCGGAGCGGAGGAATCGCACCCTATTAGATATGGTGCGCTCTATGATGAGTACTGCTGAATTACTTATTTCCTTTTGGAGTTATGCACTTGAGAAAGCTGCATACCTATTGAATTAAGTTCTATCAAAATCTGTGCCTAAAACACCATATGAGATGTGGAGTGGAAAGAGACCATATCTTAAACAAGTTAAAATATAGGGTTGTCCGACCTATGTTAAGAAAAGGAATCCGGACAAACTTGAGGCACGATCAGTTCTTTGTAAGTTTTTGGGATATCCAAAGAATTCACAAGGATATCTATTCTACCATACCGAGGAACAAAAAGTGTTTGTTGCTTAACATGCCACCTTTTTAGAAAAGTAATTTCTTGTGAAAGAAATTAGTGGTAATGAGGTAGAACTGGAAGAAGTTCCAGCCACACAAACTACAACTGATGATTTGGTAGAACCAGAGGATTTGATAGTCCCCGATGAACCTCAGCTACTCCGCGGATCTAGTAGGGTTCCTCATCCACCTGAAAGATACTACGATTTTCTCATAGACGGTGGGAGCGAGGATTGCATCATGGAAGATGATGACCCAACTGTTCTCCGCCGAAAGACGCAACCGGGACGTTGGGATGTCTGGTCTGAATTTTGGGGGGCAGATGCTATTTGGATTTATCTGTCCACCTCTCCGAAGATGCTAAGTTGATTTATGGCACCGTATATCGGAGGTTTAGACTGATACGGCCGTTGTACCAGACTTCGTCAGATTCCCCCTCGTTTGCGAGGGTTTTTTTTATTGTGGGGACTCTCTTCCCTGCAGGCACAAGCCCCTGCAGTTAATTACGTTACTACATCGCGATAACCACTTTCTCCTGCTCCAGAAGTTCACTTCGTGTCTTGTGTGTTTGTTTTATTTTTGGTTGCCCGTGGATTGTATACGGAGACTAATTTGGGTCGTTGCCCGTAGGACGTGGATTAGTCCAAATCCGTATATCTTAGATTTGGGTTTGGGTTGATTTAAGGACCGTTGATCTGTTTTGAGATCAAGATCGACTTAAATGTATACGAGCAATTGGGGGCTCGATTGGTTTTTTGTTAAGAATACGTTGGTCCAATTTGAGACTAAGATCTACTTAATAGGGTGTTAGGATCATTTCTATTTCAGATCCAACAAAAGAGCATTTGGGCTCTATTGTTTTAGTTTAAGGACGTTTCGGTCCTTTATCGCCGTTTTGGAGGCGAAGTTCTAGTTTGAGAACATCTCGGTCCGTTGATCACCATTTTGGAGGTGAGATTTTTGTTTAAGAACGTCACGGTCCGTTGATCACCATTTAGGGGTGAGATTTTAGTTTAAGAACGTCATGGTCCGTTGATCACCATTTGGGTGTGAGATTTTAGTTTAAGGACGTTACGGTCTGTTGATCACCATTTGGGGATGAGATTTTAGTTTAAGGATGTTACGGTTCTTTGTTAATTTAGGGACATCTCGGTCCATTGTCCATCGTACGTGCACGTGTATTTGTTACGTGACGGGATAAGCAACGGTGATATGGGATGCATCCAATCTAGGATATGGTTTGATTTAGGATGTGCACTTCAATTTGGGAAGTGCACTAGAAAGCGGTTGGTTGTCGGGACCTGCCACCTCTCTGAAGACGTTGAGGAGTTATAACGACATATATCAGAGGTATAGAGAGATGTATCCTTGAACCAATTCCCGTGTTTGAGAAAAAAGGAATTAATGGTAAACCCAGGAATCATTAGTGGCATTTTTGAGACTAAGATTTCCTCAGGGGAACGTGGGACGAATATCGTTTTGAGATATCATCAGTTGGAAGGTCAATAGTCGTATTTGGGACTAAGATCAGTTTGGAAAGTAATGAGCACATGGGCTCGGTTGATCTGAATTAGGGAGTTTCTACACTCAAGGGGCCTAACCAACCCTGGCTTGGTCTAGTCAGTTTTCTTTTTGTTGAAAATTGCCAAGCATTTATTTGGGTTCAGATATTTTTTTTTGTGCAAAAAGTACAGTGCACTTATGCAAGTTCCGATGCTCACATATAATCATGTGGGATTTTCAGTCATGGGAACTGTCCAATAAGTGTTATACACTTTACCCCTTTTTGTCTTTATATGGAGTGCTAAGCACTCTTTATGGCGCCCACGTGCGAAGCATATGAGGACCTAGGCGCTAGGCGCTCTCCTTTTTCTTATGGCGTCCACGTGAGGGACACGTGAGGCACCGGGCGCTGCCCAATGAGTGTTAAGCACTCTTTTCTTCTGTGGCATCCACGTGAGACGCTGGGCGCTGAGCACCGCTCATTAAGTGCTAAGCACTCTTTTTTTTCTGCGGCGCCCACGTGAGGGGTACGTGAGGTGACGGACGCTGAGCGCCGTTCAATATGAGTGCTAAGCACTCCTTATTTTTCTGAGGCGTCCACGTGAGGAGCACGCGAGATGCTGGGTGCCGAGCGCCGCTCAATGTGGGTGCTAAGCACTCCTTATTTTGTGGCGCCCACGTGAGGGGCACGTGAGGCGCTGGGGCGTTGATCGGTGATTTTATTTTGTTATGAGGAATTCGATTTTCTAGTTCTTTTCTGAATCTTTGATCTCCAAGAACAACTTCTTCCCGATAAGAATTAAATTCTCAACTTATGGGAGACTTGTCTTGTGGATCTTAGATCCAGAGAAAGAACTAATATCTTCTTTTAAAAGGGTTAAACCCTTCAATAGGTAAAACAAGATGGTTTGATCTCTCCTCCTTTTATTTACCTAGAGTTTTTTTCTGAGAAGGGAGACTTCTTCTTTCTTCATTTTTCAAGCGTTTTGCTTTGTTTTTAGAAGCTTGTAGGTTATTTTTTCTATATCAGACTTGAAGTCTTGGGTCCTATATATAGTAGAGGCAAGTTTGTTGATTAGTTGAAGAAATCTCACATTAAGAGATCCTAATTGATTTAGAGATTTTTACTCACCGTTAGATTTTTGATCCAAGGGTTCCTGTTTTACAGAACAAGATTGGGAAAATATCTTCCCTTGCGCAGAATTTATTCTGCAAAACGGTGATTTTTTAATCACCGTTTGATTTTTAATCCATCGATTCTCTGTTTTATAGAGGGCAATCTTTCTTGTTTAGAAAGATTGAGGGAGTATATCCCGAGAATAAAATTTTATTCTATAATTTAATTTGGAGAATGTTTTCTCTTGACGGAATTTAATTCTGTATTTATGATGATTTATCATCTCCGTTGGATTTTTGATCCAACGACTCTGTTTTTTAACAGAGAGTAGAATTTAATTCTACCTGGGCACCGGTGCTCACATGTTGTGCATGTGGGCGCTAAATAAAGTTTTAATTCTTTTATGTACTTTGCACATTGACGCCCACATGAGGAGCGTGTGCGACGCCAGCATAAGAGTTTTTTTTAACTCCGGTGCGCATTCGTGGAAGGCACGTGAGGCGCTGCCTCTTGAATTTTGAACAGAGTTTTGCTCTTTTTATTGGAGGAAACAAATGCCCACCCACCGTTGCGCTCACGTCGCTCACACGTGAGTGCGGTGACACCTTTTCCACCGTTCGATCCCCCTGGGGAGTTGAACCGTCTCTTGAATCTTTATAAATTGGGCCTTTGGCCTTTATGATGGTTGCTGTTCATCTTCTGTCTAAACTTCTTCTATCTTGAGAATTTAATTCTCCTTCCAGAGCTCAGATCTCTGTTTAAAGAAACTCTTTTAGAGTCAAAACTTTGTCAAAGTTTTGGTAAAAACCATGACAATGTCCTAATGATTAAAAATTTTCTTCATGTCTTAAGGTTTTTTAACCCATTAACAGAGCTTTGCTCTTCTTTTGCAGCGATCTCTTAGAGATCTAAAGATGAAATTTTGCTTGAGTAGATCGTAGATCTTAAAGATATTTTAGGGTTTTACCCTGTTAGAAAGCTTTGCTTTTGAGGGTTCTGGGATGCTATCCCATTGTTCTACAGAGCATGGCTCTGAAAATTTTTGGGAATTTTATTCCTTCTATAATTTTCTTAACAGATATGAAATCTATTTGCAGAACACGGTTCTCGAGGGAGTTTAACTCCCGAGTCCAATGATATTTTCTCATTAAATGAGAATCCTTTTGGATTCTATTTTTAATGAGTGACTGCCCCATCATTGATTGGGCGTTACCTTGATTTTGTGGGGCCCCTGTCCCCCTTTTTTAACTGTGGTGCAGTATAATCATTGTGTCGATAGATGACTCCTCCTTTTTTTGTGCAGATACTATAGCTTCTGATTCCTCTTTTCCCTTCGTACGTTCGGAAAGTGCTTTTGCTAACGCGCCCATAGATCAGGAAGTCTTCACGCTTATTAAGGATCATGACCCAGAGCAAAAATCTCTTCATCTGTAGGGGTCTTTGTACAGTCAGATTATCCGGGGTCAGCGCAGTTTTTCTTGTGCAGCGCCTTCGGAGCCAATCCCAGCGATTCATTACGCTGATTCGCCTCAAGTGACTTATGCCTTAGAAGAGATCAACTGGACCTCGGAAAGTCGTCTTCAGCCTTCTATGTCGTCGATACCCATACAGCTACCGATGGCCTTAGACATTTTGGGGCGATGCATATGCCTAGGAGAGTTGCGCCCTTGGGGGTAAATTTTTATGATAGGATTGACGTCCCGTCATTCGGCTGGCTATCTACAGTGGGCCCGGTATATCCTATCGGCCAAAAAGTCGCTGCTACTAAAGACCATGTTGTATCCCGCAATCTACGCGTCTCTTTTTCATTACCACGCTCCCCATGTATGGTGGATCAAGTTTTTTTTGGAACAATGGAACATCCTGACCCATACCTTTCTCTTATCAGATCAGGAAGTTTCGATTTCATTGGAAGAGTTTGCGGAGATCTCCGGCTTACCCGTCAGAGGGGAGCACTATGAGGAGATACTTCCTCCCGATGAGTACATCTTTGCCACTAAATCAGTGGTAATGGGCCTTACCCCTGAGAACGCCATTCAACATCAGTTCCCCAGTTTGATCAAGGTGCTGAACATGTACGAGAATTTATTCCTGGAGTCTGGCGGGCATAGGGTTAGCTTTGCAGATTTTATCACCCGCTTTCTTCGTCCGAAAGTTCTGTCTAAACAGGCCACGAAATTCACTAAACTCAACGACCCGTTCGGGTTTGGTTTAGATAACTTGCCGACGGCGGAAGCGGATCTAAAGAATTTCTTTCTTCCGGACACTCCAGTCGCCCCCTTTATGGAGATCGCTGCCCCAGGTGTTGACGAAGAGTCATTCTTTTTGGGTTCATTGGCCTGTGGCTGAGTCGGTTCGCACTTCCGACGCACCCCCGCTACATAAGGCCATCTTTTTTTTATCCGGCTCATCCCATCGTCGCAGGGACGCGCGTGGCCATTGGGACCGCGGGGTTAGCTCATCTATACCACGGCCTAAGTTTAGCAGCTGACACTACTTAGCCGGGAGTAAAGCCCGTGTATCTCCCATTACATTACTTCACATCATGGATTAAGATGCACATGATGGGTGCCTTTGGCGTTCACAAACGACCCCTGTTCTACAAAAGCTACAACTTCCCCCGGGTAATGTACCTAGTTGATGCTTCTACTCCGGACTCGTCACAACGAGAGGCTCGGCGATTGCTCCTCCGACTACGCATAGTTGGAGACAGTACGACCTTTGTCGATAAGGTCTTGACTATCGGCAAAGAATCCACCAAAATGGTTCAACCGTTGCACGATACCTTTATGGATGGGGCTTCCGCATTGAGGGCCCGGGAGGTTATGCACCTGTACTCCATCAGGCCGGGCTTCCTAGTGTTTAGACAGAACGCCTCGGTGCTGTTCATGAGGTATAACCCGCACTGCTTCGTTCAACAGTTGGGTTATAACCAGGTGTTCCTCTTGAGGCGTTCTTAGTCGAGCCGGCTACTACGGAGGAGGGTATTCGAAGCACGCTGCACCATTTTATGCGATTAAATACGGGGTCCCATTTCCTCGTCAGCGAGCTGAGCTATGTGCCGAAAGCTTCGAACGCTTACGTGGCGTGGTACCAGCAAGCGATGGGTGCTGTTATCAGGGAGGAAAGACGGCTGTTACTCGATCACAAGGATGCCGTCCCAGCCGGTAATCCAGCGGCCCCTTTGAAGCGAAGGACCACCATTCGTCCTTGTTTAAGAGAAATCACTATGGTTGTAGTCCCATGAGCTTTCCTTGAGAAACTTCAACCGGATGTTCCCGCAACAGCGGTAGCCATGGCGTCTCCAGACTCGGTCATCAGTTCAGAGATCGGGACACGCTGTCCGAAGAGGCCTGTCAAGCAAAAGCTTTTATCGTTGGCTGTTGCTGTCAGTTCGCAGAAGAAAAATAAATTTCTATTCTCTGCTGACGTCATATTCGGACAGGATCCCCATGCTCCCTACAGTGAGAGCTTGTTCGAATATGGCACCAATGCGGGTTTGTTTGACACTCTTGCAACCGATACTGATCTTCAGGCTGCCCTCGCAGCTTCTGAGCGACTGGCTCGCGAGGAAGCATCCTTGATCTCTATTGCGGAGTCGGGTATACTTCATTTACATTCTTCTGCATTTATCCCCTCTTCCCTTATTATGCTTTATTAACGCTCACTTCTTTAACAGGTATTTCTGCCGAAGAGGCTCTCGCGGCTTCCCTCAAGACGTTTGAGAAGGAAGAGAGGCTTCGCGCCACCTTAGGTCTTGGTATGATTCTCTTTACTACAACTTTGCTTGTTTAGTTCCTTCTTTTCATGGTATGACTCTTTTCTTTATCTTGCTGTAGGGACTACCAAAACCCAGGTTGTTCCAAGTGTAACTCCAATCCCAGGCAGTGGTGCCGAAATGCTTCCAAAGCCACCGACTATGGCTGGGGCCATCCCAAAGCCACCACAGGAGGCGTTGCTGAAGCAGCCGATGATGGACGCCGCAACGGCTCCGGAGGCCAAGCTCGGTTCGGATGACGACGCCCCCTGTCGGAAGTTTTAAGAAGGTCGGTCCTTACGGTCCAGGCTGAGAGGAAGCGCAAAAAGCGCGCAGTGAGGGAACGCGACGCTGTCTTGGCCGTAGATGCAGGCTTGAGCAATGTTCCGCCTGCTAACGTTCCTTTGATGGACATTCCTTCTGCCCTGTCTACTGCCCATAGATAGGTTGCGCATATAGCTCGTGAAGAGAGTGAACGACTATTTCGAGGTAGTACAACGCACGGTCCTTAATAACAGCTCCTCTCCCCTTTCTATTTATTTAACATACGCCTTTTTATTTACATGGACCAAATTTAGGTGACGGTGTGACAGATGAAGTGCCGGCAACTAAAGAGCCCTAAATGTCTAATCTTTCCCTGGAATCTAAGACCGTTCTCACTGCCGCCCTTTCCCCATGTGGATCCTTGATATCGGCGGGTGACGCAAGCTTATGACAGCCCTTGTCAAATCAAGAGATGATGTTGTGGGCGTTGATTCCGCTCTCCCAATGGAAATCGATGAAGCCGTCACAACTGGTGATGCTTCGGGCACGATTTCAGTTTCTGACTTGTCAGGTATTCCTTGGGTTATTATCTTTGAGTTTTTTTTATCCTGCTAAGCATCTCTGATGATATTTCCTTTATCTTGAGCATAGGCGCAATGAACCCTGAGGCTGTACTGGCCAAAGAATTACCGCCGGCCGCTGCCTTGATTGTCACGGCTCCTTCTGTACCTCCCCGAATTTTGGAAGGTAAAGGTTTCTCATTTAGTTGCTTTATTATAGATACCAATTTTCTTCGCCTTAACCATATATCATCGCAACCTTGCAGGAGTGCTCTTCAACTACTTATACCAAGTGCTACACCCGCACTTTTCCTTCTAATCGGAAGTCGTTCCCTCTTCCATTAGTGGTCATTATAGTCTATGTTTAGTGTTTCTCCTTTTCGTGAGTAAACTTTCTGTTACTAAGCCTTCCTTATATTTTCCCCAGTATCACAGTTCAAAGGATGGAGCGAAGAAATAGCCAATCCTCCGAAGCTCCTGTTTTGCCACCTTTAATAGCTGGTACGGTAGGTTTCTTCCCTCAGGTGTCTTCTTTGTCTTTCAAGTTGAAATCTGACTGTAATTTATTTTGCAGTGATTACACCGGCTTCAGCTCCTTTTAAGTCCCGCATTCCCATGCCTGCGGGGCCCTTCGCTAAACGTCCATCCTCCAGGGGCGCGGTAAATAGCTGGCGAACGTTAAGCGAGTTTATTGAGGAACTTGACGCCGAGGCTCTCACCTCTGCTACGGATTTTGTCGACGAAGTCAATCCAATGCTGGTGACACTCATGAATTTCCACAGTGAAGTCCTTGTCGGTTCCTTGGTTGATTATTGCAGAAAGATAGAGACTTGTCTTCATGAGGCTGAACTTGTTAGTTATATGTATGCCCTAGAGGCCATTACTGTACATACGATGTATATTGTAATGGATGCTTGGACATATATAGGGAGGACTTTCATGCTCGACATGATAGTATGCTATCTGGTTGTTCTTTATCTTAACATGTACTCTGATTGTCTTTATGTTACATGTTGATAAAGCCCTTAGGATGTGTACTCGACTACTGGGACTATGATGAGATCATACTAGTGGGGCCACGGTAGTCGACGAGTACATCCTATAATAGTTCCTAGTCGAGAGTGTATCCAGACAGGGCATTGATACACTAGAGTAGACTAGCGTATACGCATCTTAACCTATATGATGGGCGATGGATGATCCCATATCCATCGGTGTTTGACATCAAGGATGGTGTACGGGTGCTCAGTGGAGACTGGGTACACTGGACGGACTCGCCGAGAACTCCCAGATGGTATTATACCTCACGTCAGATGGCAGTTCTCCGGTGACACTGGTACAGAGTAGTCTGTTGACCCGAAATCGTCATAGAGTCTTATGTGATTCCCACCGTGCTTTGATTTCCATCATACCACGTCCAAGAGGGCGTGCAAAAAGGTGGCTTTTGGGTACAGTCCCGAATCACATGGAAGCAATGGGCGATAGGAGGGGATTCGTCTCTCCCGGTATAGGGAGTTGATGTTGCGCTGTGTTCGATTGGCTATAACCGGAAATCCCTGGTCAGGGTTGCTGAGATTTACTGGTAAGTGTTATCAGTAGTTTCTCGAACTGTTATAGACCTCAAATCGACACGACTTATCGAGCTACTGGGGTCTGACGTTTACCACCCCTAGGAGAGATATGCAACATATCAGACGACGAGACCGAACTGTACGGGAGTGTTACTGTTTGGATTCATAGGAGAATGTACAGGCTTGCTTGTTGATCTTCTGAGTGCTCAATACCTGGGTAGCTGTTACGTTTAGCTGACCGCTTGCAGCTTGTGGGTGTTTGATATGATCATCACCTACTGCCGGCGTATTGACGATTCTTTACAGTCCTACACAGAGGTTTCTTGACTCAGGCAAAACAGAGTAGGGGCACGTATGTGATATTTGCGGGACCGAGGATAATGCGATATGAGATACCGTATTCTATACTCGCGATATTTGATATCAGCCGGGTCATCGGATCAAGTGTTGATTCGATGAATCGGTACGGATAAATATTAGTCGGTTATATGCGATATAGCCGGATTGTCGGATCAAGTGTTGATTCGATAATTTAATGTATAATAATATATATGATATATTAAATTACATTAACTAATATTAGTTCACTAAAAGATTCTTTTTCTCACTTGGGTAATACATTGATATATATGCAATATATGTTAATTGTATTATTTTATTTTGTTACGATAAATATTATATATGTGATATATAATATTGTAACATGATATGATAACTAATGCAACATGTTTAGTGGAGTTTAAACATGATTAGGGTTTGGATTAGGGTTAAGACTTCTAGTAGATTCTAGAAGGTTTCTTTTTGTCATGATAAAGATATTTGTATTGATATTTATCTATGACTCATGCTTTAACCCAACCCAAACCCTAACCCTAGTTAATTCTCTACATGAGTTTAGTTGACCATGGTTGCATTATTCATCATATTAATCTTTTCATTGTTCATCACAAAAGGAGATTCTATCATCTTCTTCCTTGAGTTCCTTCTTGGAAAAAGCTTTCTAGCTTTTTGCTAAGTGATGAAAATATGTGAGAAAATGAAAACAAAAAAGACCAAAAATCCTACTTCATCATCCTCATCTATCCTTGCCATTTAGATGAGGGTGTTCACTTCATATTATGAGTGTTAGCTTGTGTTAACGAAACTTCAAGGTAGATCATCTTTGTATCGAAGATCGGAAGCAAGACTGCATCTTTCTCTTCGTGGAACCTCTCGAGAGTCCGGAACACGATGATCGCAGCGAAGGCACCTCAACACAGAGCTTAAGAAGTGAAGGACCGGATGTACAAAGGTTGTAATCCCTCTCACTTAGTGTTAAAGAGTTTAACATGTTAGTTTTCGCCTAAACCCTAGTTTAAAGATCCGGCTTTGGGTTATTCGGCACGGCTAAATTTTTAATCGGGCATGGTTGATGCCTCGTGGAACCTTGTGAGCGTGCCTAGCAACCCTACAGAGCTTAAGCGCCTCACTCCTGAAGTATTGACTTTGAAATCTCAGCGAACCGCGTGGATCGAGCAGAGTGTCTCTTTCATTCAATATTTTGAACAAAAGGTCGCCCTGAGGCGAAAGGTGCATGAGACGACTTCTGGTGTATCCGTCCAATTGCGCACCCAATTTCAAGTGAATGCCGCACAATTGAAAGCTAGTTTTGAAAGACTCCAACGATGTATCTCTGACGAGTCGGTGCTAAGGCAGAAGATTGATTTTACTGAGCCGGTCACACAAACTTGTGAAGCTGTCAGACAGGAAATTGCTGAGAAGCTTTCATCCTGCTTGCAACAACGAGACCAAATCGAAGTGGAGCTGTCCATCGTAGCTGAACATGAGAAGGAAGGGAGCGCATGAGCTGGTCGTCAGTTTGCTGAAAGCTCCTCCTTCTTAATCATTGTAATTGTATTCCCTCTTTTTGCATTGGTTGTATCTCTTAAACATTTTGATTCATGAATAAGAATATACATTCTCTTTTATGCACTTATCCGTGTCTTGATGCCTTTATGTGGTGGTAATTAGTTTACTTACTCGTTTCGGAGCTTGTAGTTTATTTGCTCATTTCGGAGCCTGTAGTTTATTCCCACATTTCGGAATTTCTAGTTTATTGACTCATTTCGGAGTTTGTTTAGTTTATGAACTCATTTTGGAGTTTATTTAGTTTACCTCCCTTGGGCTTATAGGAAAACTTTTCCTAACGTTATAGTTAATCCCTGCTCTTTACGACAGAGGTCCGTTAGGTTTTGTGGTACTATGGTTTTAGTCCATGGTACCGTCGCGTTGGCTGATGCATTCCCTGATATGCAGACTTTACGCTGCTGTTCAAGTAGCCCCGCGACTGTCGTGTCTCTGATCTCTCGGGGGCTGGACAAGACGTCTTCAAGTAATCTTCTTAGGCAGTTTGACCATCGGAAGAGCAAGCGTTAGGAATTTTGCCATGTCGCTTTTTTACTTGAGGTCAGGCTTAATTTGGGAGCCCCGATGAGTTATAATCACTCCGCACTGGTGTAGGATGATCTCCGATAATCTTTCGGGTTTTATTTGTGTTGTCGTCAAGACCCTGAAGTTAGGAATTTGGCCTTTGCTTTCTTTAATTTATCTATTTTGGAGCTTTTGTTGACATTGCGTCTGCTGTAATGAGAAGAATGTCAGAGTAGTTTTTAGGTTATTTTGTGAACCATCAAGACTTAGAGCTGGGAATTTGGCCCTGGCTCTATTTTGTTGTGACCCGGGAGTCATTGTTAACGTCGCATCTGCATTCTGCTGGAGTGAGAAGGAACACCGTTGTTGACATTGCGCCTGCTATAAAGAGACGGATGTTAAGGTAGTTTTTAGGTTGTTTTATGAACCATCAAGACTTAGAGCTAGGAATTTGGCCATGGCTCCATTTTGTTTTGACCCTAGAGTCTTTGTTGACGTCGCGTCTGCATCCTGCTGGAGTGAGAAGGAACACCATTGTTGACATTGCGCCTACTGTAATGAGACGAATGTTGAGCTAGTCTTTAGGTTGTTTTGTGAACCGTCAAGACTTGGAGCTAGGAATTTGGCCATGACTCTGTTTTGTTTTGACCCTGGAGTGTTTGTTGGCGTCGCTTTTGCATCCTGCTGGAGTGAGAAGGAACGCCGTTGTTGACATTGCGTCTGCTGTAACGAGATGAATGTTGAGATAGTCTTTAAGTTGTTTTGGGAACCGTCAAGACTTGGAGCTAGGAATTTGGCCATAGCTCCGTTTTGTTTTCATCCTGGAGTATTTGTTGACGTCGCGTTTGCATCCTGCTGGAGTGAGAAGGAACGCCATTGTTGACATTGCGCCCGCTGTAACGAGACGAATATTGAGGTAGTCTTTAGGTTGTTTTGTGAACCGTGAAGACTTGAAGCTAGGAATTTGGCCATGGCTCCATTTTGTTTTGACCCTGGAGTCTTTGTTGACATCACGTCTGCATCCTGCTGGAGTGAGAAGGAACGTCGTTGTTGACATTGCGCCTGCTGTAATGAGATGATTGTTGAGGTAGTATTTAGGTTGTTTTGTGAGCCACCAAGACTTGGAGCTAGGAATTTGGCCATAGCTCCATTTTGTTTTGACCCTGGAGTCTTTGTTGATGTCGCGTCTGCATCCTGCTGGAGTGAGAAGGAACACCAAATTGACTTCTCGAGTGTGGTTGTCACCGTCAAGATCTGGCTCTCCCTTTGACGGAGCCTGGTGGGAAAACATGATTCCCTTTCGTTCGTGCCCATGGATTATATACAGGGGCGGATGTGGACTCACCTGTAGGGAGAAAATTTCATTTCTTTTTATTTCTTTCCACGATGATCTATCATTTCAGCGTTTTATATCGCGAAAGTCGTGATTGCCCAATCATTTCGGCTTTTTATCGCGGTGCCCAATCATTTCGGCTCTGTATATTTTTTTATTTTTACTCGCTGTTTTTTTTTATTTCGAGTTGCCCAATCATTTAGGCTGTTTCATATGCATATTTTTAGCTCGCTGTTTTTTTTTTATTGTGAGTTACCCCATCATTTCGGCTATTTCATATGCATATACTTTTTTTCCGAGTCGGGAACTTGGATCCTGACACTAATTCCGGCATCAGCATCGCTGCGACTGGGATATTTCCAGGAGCGAATCATCATTTGCCTTGAAAGGACTTGGAATTTGACACCGATTTGGGCATCAGCATCGCTAAAACTGGGATACTGCCAGGAGAGAATCATCATTTGCCTTGAAAGGACTAGATGTTTGACACCGATTTAGGCATCAGTATCGCTGTGACTGGGATATTACCAGGAGCGAATCATCATTTGCCTTTTTCGATTTGAACAAAGATGGCTCAGCAAACAGGGTTAGGATCCTGTTGACTGAGGCTTTTGATTTTATGAGCTGTAAGGGTCGCATAAAGGTATTTCTCCGTACGAGTCGAGAGGATCTCGTAGGTGTAGGTTCTCCCTAAAAGTCATGAGGACTCCTAAGCGGTATTTTCTCTTGCAAGTCGTAAGGATCTTACAAGAGTGTTTTCTCCTTACAAGTCAATAGGACCTATAAGTGTCATTCACCATATGAGGACATTCCTCGCCATTGGTGAAACTTTGTGGAGAAAACGTTTACTTATGCCCGTGGATTGTATACAAGGGCCAATATTGAACCGTCTGTAGGGCAATTTGGAGAATACGATGGCTTAAGAACAGGTCAAGGTCCTTGTAGCTTAAGACTTTCAAATTCTATGAGCCATGAGGGTCTCATAGAGGAAGTTCTCATTACGAGTCGAGAGGATCTCGTAAATGAAAATTTTACGAGATTGCGCCCTTTCGGGTTTTCACAAGCTCGCCACTAGCCCTGCTGTTTTTACTCACGGTGCCCTTTCGGGTTTTCATCCGTGCCCATCTTGCTTTTGGACATACCGTTTTTTTTTTACAATGGGACTTGGGTTGCATCCTTCACCGTATTTGGGGTGATGCGCCATGTTTGAGGCGGAGTACTAGTTTAAGGACATTCCGGTCCATCGCCGGTTTAAGAACGTAGTGGTCCATTATCACCATTTTGGGTGAAGCTTTTTCGAATACCACTTAGAGTTTTGACTCAGGAAGAAAGCGAGCGGGCATGAGCGTCATCATCTATCATTGACCTAAGTCGTGACTCGTCAAGTGTGGTATTTCTTGAGGAATCGGCCGTTTATTGGCCGGAAAGGTCTTTCTCTATGCATATCTATGAGCAAATATGCCCCACCTTGGTAGACCTTGTCTATGATGTACGGGCCTTCATAGTTTGGCTCGAATTTCCCCCATTTTGCACGATTGGGGATCATAGGTCTTTTGACGAATAGCATAAGTTCGCCTTGGTGGAATGTTCTCGGCCCAGTCAGTCTTTCGTATGAGTGCGTCATACTTGCCTTGTAATCTTCTAGGTTTTGTTGTGCCATGAGACGAGTTTCATCGAGGGCGTCGATCTCCTCAACCCGAAAATGGGCATTTTCGTCATCTGTTAGCTCGTATCAAACCGCTACTCGGAGATAAAGGAGTTCTATTTCCAAAGGAAGGACTGCTTCAGTGCCGAATACCAACACGTATGGGGTTGTATTCGTGGCTGTCTTGAATGTCGTCCGGTACACCCAGAGAGCTCCGTGCAATCTCTTGTGCCAGTCCTTTTTGTTTCTGGACATCGTTTTCTTTATAATCTTGGTCAAGGTCTTGTTGAACGCTTCAGCTAGACTGTTGGCATGAGGATTATAGATTGAAGAGTATCCCCAGACTATTTTATGCTGTTCTGTGAAGCGGCTGATTTTATGGCTCCTGTAGACTGGTCCATTATTCGAGATTATCCGTCACGGAGTGCCGTACTGGTAGTTGACATGTTTCTTGAAGAAATGGAGAATGTTCTCCATCTTCACTTCCCTTAGCGGTACTGCTTCTGCCCACTTAGAGAAGTAATTGGTCATTGCCAGTATGAACCGATGTCCTTTGGATGACGCTGGTTCAATAGGGCCGATTATATCGGTTCCCCACATTTCGAATGGACAGCTAGCCACCATTGAGTGTAGTGGATTTGGATGTTAGTGGATGAAGTCCCCGTGAACTTGGCACGAGTGACACTGCTTCGCATATTCGAGACAGTCCTGAATTATTGTGGGCCAATAGTAACCCATTCTTTTGATATTCAGCTTCATCTTTGGCCCGGGTTGCTGATAACTGCAGAGTCCCTCGTGAGTTTCTTGTACAACCCTCTTTGATTCTTCCAGCCCCAAGCACCTTAACTACAGACAGTCAAGCGACCTCTTGTATAGAGTATTATCAGCGAAGGCGAAAGACAGAGCCTGTTTCATGAGCCGATGTCTTGATGACGCGTTTTCGGGCATTCGATGGGATTTGAAGTAGTTTATGAAGACTTCCCTTCAATCCTTGACCTTTTTTTCATCTTCTATTCGGAGGACCGCTTGTTTGGTCGTTTCTTTTCCTTCAGATGGTTCCATTGAATCCTCTGAAGATATTTCTGCTGGCGCGAGAACCCGGTGGCTTTGCACAACGATCCTTACGTCATCGAGATCTTCATCAGCCAGCTCCTTAGCAAGCTTTGCTATTGCATTCATCTTGCTATTTTCCGCATGCGGAATGCTCTCCAGGGTGTAGGAGGGGATTTGTGTCAGCAACTGCTGCACTCTCCTGCCATATCTTATCAACTCTGGATTGCATGTCTGATAGTCGCCGTTTACTTGGCTAACGACCGACTGGGAATCTCCATATATGAGGAGGTTTTCAACTCCCATATCGACAGGGATCTCGAGACCCTGTCGGGTTTGCTTGTCACCCTCACTAGGTTTTAACAAGCATCAAACATGAAACTTTAAAAATTTAGGGTGCTAACCAAACCTAACCTAGAATCGAACTAGTAAGTTAGGGTAAAAATTAACACGTATCATATACTAGTAAGGGTCTAACCTTAAGAGGAAAGAAATACAAGCTTTGTAGACCTCTCCTCCTTGACTCCTTGGTCCTACTTGGAGTTTGAACGGATTCGCTTGAAGCCTTCGAAGTCCACGACAATCCACCATGGAGTTCCTTTGCTCAAGCTCATTACTTCACTTTATCTAAGTAGAAGTGAGGCAAAAAACCTACACTAGTGGGCTAGACTAATATAAATTAGTGAAGTGGGTAGTGTTCTCACTTAAAAAACCTTTCTTTTCTTTTTCTTCACTCACTTGGAAAAGGATAGAGAGCTTGGAGGAAGAAGGAGATGGAAATGGCTTAGCTTGAGCTCAAGGAAGAATAAACTCAAGATAATAATGAATAATATGAGAAAAGAGAGAGTCACACTCACTCTTAACCTAAGCTTGGAAAATATCTAGATATTTTTAGATGGTTGCGTTAAAAGATAATTAGGAAACAAACCCATGGTTAGATAAGATATTTTAAGAAGTGTGTAGAAGAGAAGAAAAACCAACCATGATTTATTTCCAATTTTCTTTTAACTCAATAATAAAAAATATCATAATAGTTTCGATGTGAGTCTTGCATAGCCATCTCCAATGTATCATCAACCATGAGACATGTATGAGTGCATACATATCAATATAAACATACATGCATGCATGCATACAAAATAAAGAAAGGGTTTAATAAATGAGCTAATGGTCATTTGATATTAAATCAACATTTGATTTAATAATCTGTTCATATCATATACGACCTGACCAAAAGAAAACGCTTGACTAAAATATGGTATCATATACACGCATTAAATTAAGCTCCCGTGCATATCCCCATATGCACCCCCACATCGTTTCGCCTGAGCTAGGAAACCCCTTTGTGGGACTCTAAGACTCGTCAATACGCTAGCAGTAGGCAGTGATCATATCACATACCCACAAACCGTCAGCGGTACTAGCTGCATGTAACGGCTCCCAGGTATTGAGCGAACAGAAGAACAACAAGCAAACCTGTTAAAACTCCCGTAGAGCCAACCGGTAACACTTACTGTACAGTTCGGTCTCTTCGTCAGATATGCTGCATATAAAGTCTAGGGATGGCATCGTTGACCCCAATAACTCAATAAGTCATGCCGATGTATGGCCTATAACAGATCGATAAACTATTGATAACACTTATCAGTAAATCTCATCAGCCCTGGCCAGGGACTTCCTGTTATATCCAATCGAGCACAGCGCAACATCAACCCTCAATACCGGGAGAGACGAAACCCCTCCTATCGCTCATTACCTCCATGTGTCTCGGGACTGTACTCAAAAGCCACCTGTTTGCACGACTCAATAGAGCCGTGGTAGGGTGGAAATCAAAGTACAGTGGGCGAACACACAAGACTCTATGACGATCTCGGGTCTACAGACTAACCTTTACCGGTGTCACCTGAGAACTGCTATCCGACGTTAGATATAATACCATATAGGAGTTCTCGGCGAGTCTGTCCAGTATACCCATTCTCCACTGAGCACCCGTATACAATTTTTGATGTCAAACACCAATGGATATGGGATCATCCATCGCCCATCAAATGGGTGAAGACACGTATACGCTAGTCTACTCTGGAATATCGATGCCCCATCTCGATACACCCATGACTAGGAAAATTTAAGGATATGCTTATAAACTACACATGTCCCACAAGTATGATCTGCATCATAATCACAGTAGTTAAGTAAATATCCTAAGGGCTTTATCAACATGTATCAAATGAATAAAATGCATGATTAAGTGAACATGTTAAGATAATGAGTAACCAGATAACATACTATCATGTCGAGCAAGAATTTCCTCTGAATATATATACATTTCAATACATCGACTATCAAATAATGGCCTCTAGGGCATACATATATCCAATAATCTCCCACTTGCACTAAGGCCAATTATTGGCATATCTCATACCCAACATCTCAAAAAGTCGCTCATGCTGCGGCTGTGGGAAGGGCTTAGTGAGTGGATCCGCGGTGTTATTCTTTGTATCTACTCTCCGAATCTCGATCTCGCGGCGATCAACTATCTCCCGGATGAAATGATATCGCCCCAGGATGTGTCTGGATCGCTGATGGGACCTGAGTTCTTTGGCCAACGCCATAGCCTCATTATTATCATAATACAACGGTATTGGATCAATAATGGTTGGAACTACTCTTAGTTCCGAGATGAACTTTCTCATCCAGACGGCTTCCTTGGCAGTATTATTTGCAGCAATATACTCAGCTTCCATCATGGAGTCTGCAACGATATCCTATTTGTTACTCTTCCAACACACCGCCTCTCCATTGAGGATAAATACAAACCCTGAGATAGATTTACTGTCATCCTTATCATTCTGGAAGCTCGAATCGTTAAAGGCCTCCATTTAGAGATCTCCGTTACCATACACCAAGAACATTTCTTTAGTCCTTTGCAAGTACTTAAAAATGTTCTTCACAGCTAACCAGTGTTTCTCTCCTGGGTTGAATTGATACGTGCTTACTACACTTAGTGCATAAGCTACATCAGGACGAGTACACAACATCGCATACATTATCGATCCCACGGCTGAAGCGTAGGGTATAATGCTCATGCGAGCTCTCTCTTCATCAGAATTTAGACAAAAGTCCTTAGAGAGAGTGATTCCGTGACAAGTGGGTAAGGCACCCCGCTTGCAATCTTCAATACTAAATCTCTTTGGGATGGTGTTAATATACCTGGATTGGGAAAATCCCAACAACTTTTTAGACTATCTCTATAGATCTTAATGCTCAATATGTACGAGGTATAACCCAGGTTTTTCATGGAGAACCTTTGTGATAAGAACAGTTTTACCGATTGTAGCATAGGAATATCGTTTCCTATCAGGAGAATGTCATCCACGTATAATACAAGGAATGTGACAGTACTCCCTACAATCTTCTTATAAATACAAGGTTCATCTGGATTTTTGACAAAATCAAACTCTTTGATCGCATCATCAAAGCAGATGTTCCAACTCCGTGATGCCTGCTTTAATCCATAAATAGATTTAAGCAACCTACATGCTTTCCCGCTGCTCCCACTATCAACGAAACCCTCTGGCTGATCCATATAAACACACTCTTCTAAATCACCATTTAGAAATACAGTTTTAACGCCCATCTGCCAGATTTCATAGTCGTAGTGAGCAGCAATAGCAAGTAGGATCCGAATGGACTTAACCATGGCTATAGGAGAAAAAGTTTCGTCATAGTCCAGACCTGGTCTTTGACAAAATCCTTTCGCCACAAGTCTTGCCTTATAGGTCTCCACCTGCCCATATACACTAATCTTTCTTTTAAAGATCCATTTGCACCCTACGGGTTTTACCCCAGAGGGTACAACTTCCAAAGTCCATACTTATTGGTGTACATAGATTCCATTTCGGATCTCATTGCATCCAGCCACTTCACAGAGTCACCACTCGTGATAGCTTGCTGAAAACTAGTAGGGTCATCATCATCCATGATGCAATCTTCTCTATCACCATCAATAAGGAAATCGTAGTATCTCTCCGGTGGGCGAGAAGACCTACTAGATCTACGGAATGGCTGAGGTTCATAAGTTTCTGTTGCAATATCAGGTTCAACCAGGTTGTTATTTGTAACTTGTGTCTCTAGAACTTCTTCTAGTTCTACCGCATTGCCATCAGTATCATTTGTAAAAAAATATTTTTCTAAAAATGTGGCATACTGAGAAACAAACACCTTTTGTTCCTCCTTGTGATAGAAGAGATATCCATACAAGTGTTTTGGATATCCCACAAATTTACACATGACCGACCGTGTCTCGAATTTTTCTGGATTCTGCTTTTTAACAAAAGCCTGACAACCCCAAATCCTAACTCGTTTAAGAGATGGTCTCTTCCCATACCATATCTCATATAGTGTGGTAGACACGGTCTTTGTTGGAACCCTGTTCAACAGATATGCTGCAGTCTCCAATGCATGCCCTCAAAAAGAGAGAGGTAACTCAGTATCACTCATCATAGAACATACAATATCTAATAGGGTGCGATTTCATCGTTCTGACACACCGTTGTGCTGTGGTGTGTAAGGGGGAGTGAGCTGAGAGAGAATCCCATTCTCTTTTAGGAAGTCTGAAAACTCTGTGCTTAAGTACTCTCCACCTCGATCTGATTGAAGTTTCTTGATGCTCAATCTAGTTTGTTTTTCTACTTCAAGTTTATACTCTTTGAATTTCTCAAAAGCTTCAGACTTATGCTTCAATAAAAACACGTGCCCGAATCTTGAGAAATCATCAGTAAAAGTTATGAAGTAAGAAAAACCACCTCTAGCCTTTGTAGATATTGGCCTGCATACATCACTATGTATGAGGCGTAAGAGTTCAATAGCTCTTTCTCCGTGTCCAACAGATGAAGTTTTGGTCATTTTACCCTTGATACAAGACTGACAAGTCGCATAAGATTTATATTCAAAAGGATTTAAATACCCATCTTTATGTAACTTGTTTAGTCTTGTTTCGTTAATATGACCAAGTCTATAGTGCCAAAGAAAAGCTTCATTTATCTCTGAAAATTTTCTTTTAGTTGTGTATTGTATGTTGAAAACCGTGTGTTGATTTAGAACGTATATCTCATTATTTAATGTACCATACCCAACCAACTCTTGATTCAGGTTAATGTTCATAACATTATTTTGCAGCACAAAATTATATCTTTCATTGTCTAATAAAGAAACAGATATTATATTACACAGCATGCTTGGTATATAATAACACGGGTTCAAAACCAATATACATCCCGATGGCAACCCCAGGTGATACCTTCCTACTGAAACTGCATGTACATTGGAATCATTTCCAACCCGAAGAGTGTGATCACCAATCTTCAAAACTATGCTATTTCTCAATCCCTGCACACAATTGCAGATGTGAGAACCCGAACCGGTATCCAATACCCAGGAAGCAGAGTTTATAGAAAAACAAACACACTTGAAGCGGAAGCATCACCATGCTTCTTCTTCTTTAGATCAACGAGGAACTTGATACAGTTTCGCTTCCAGTGTCCCTATTTGTGGCAATAAAAACATTCCTCTTTCCCCATTTCCTCGGCCTTGGATTTGTCTTTCCCTTTTGCCTTTTTCACTCCATCTCTTGGTTTGGTGGGTTTCTTCTTCCCCTTTCCCTTGGTCTTGGCTTTTGGGAGAGAAGAGGAAGATGGCCTGTCAATCAAAGCGGGAGTTTTTACTGTATTGAGTGTGCTCTCTGCACTTCTCAACAAATTGAGAAATTCAGGCGGTGACTTCTCCATGTTGTGCATATTGAAGTTTACTATAAATTGAGTAAAGGCAGAGGGAAGAGACTATAGAACAATATCAACATACTGTTCGTTCTCCATTGACCATCCTAGGCCCTCAAGTTCTTCAATAAGAGCTATCATCTTAAAAACATGATCACCTACTGGTGTGCCAAGAGCCATCCTCATCTGAAATAGCTTTTTCGATGCCTCGTACCATAAGGTACGAGATTGCTCTCCATACAACTCCTTTGTATGGAGAAAGATGGATTGAACGTCCATCTTCTCATGCTGCTTTTGATGTGTGTTATCCATCGATGCAAGCGTGAGGCATTTGGCAGTGGCACAGTCAATATCCCATGTCTTGCGGATTTCCCTATCCGCAACTGAAGATGTAGGGCCTGGGATGGGAGGGGCTGGGGCAGTGAGGACATATGATACCTTATCATATGTCAGGGTAATGTTTATGTTCCTTAGCCAGTCTTTATAATTGGTCCCTGTCAGTTTATTTTTCTCTAACAGAAGCTTAAGTCCAGTCTTGAGTATCTGCCATTAGGAGAGAGAAAAGAATACACTCAGCGAAAGCTCTTGCAAAAATTAGATTGGTTATTATCTTATCTAATCGATGTCTCCCACTGCTTTTATCAAATTTTCCTTCAAACCTTAAAAAGAAAATTAGTCGGGATTAATTACATTCTACAACTTCGCTAACCTTTCAGCCAAGCCAGTGTCGGTACTTTTAGGGAGGTTCCCCGTGCTATCGCACGGACCTAATTAAAATAAACCTCGTTTTCCCAGAGGCATAACCCCGTTGACACCTTTCTAGACATCTAATGGGTTAGCTAATTGTAAAGTGCAAAACTCTCCTGGGAGTAACTTTTACTCACAGTGGGATCGGGATCCAACTATCATATAGAAGGTATGCAATCTCATTGCAAATTTCAACTCTTGAAACTCCTGATATGGTTTTTGTTAGTTGTATGTATGCCCTAGAGGCCAGTATTGTACAGATGATGTATATTATATTGGATGCTTGGACATATATAGAGAGAACTTTCTTGCTCGATATGATAGTATGCTATCTGGTTGCTCTTTATCTTAACATGTATACTTGTCTTTTGATACTGTCTTATAGTTACATGTTGGTAAAGCCCTTAGGATGTGTACTTGACTACCTGGACTACGATGTGGATCATACTAGTGGGGACATGGTAGTCCATAAGTACATCCTTCAATGTCCCTAGTCGTGGGTGTATCGAGACAGGGCATCGATATACCAGAGTAGACTAGCGTATAGCTTCTCGACCCATGAGATAGGCGATGGATGATCCTATATCCATTGGTGTTTGACATCAGAGATGATATACCGGTGCTCAGTGAAGACTGGGTACACTAGATGGACTCGCCGAGAAATCCCAGATGGTATTATACCTCACGTCAGATGGCAGTTCTCTGGTGACACTTGTGCAGGTTAGTCTGTAGACCCGAGATCGTCATAGAGTCTTGTGTGATTCCCACTGTGCTTTTATTTCCACCTTACCACGTCCAAGAGGGCGTGCAAAACGGTGGTTTTTGGGTACAGTTCCGAGTCACATAGAGGCAATGAGCGATAGGAGGGGTTTCGTCTCTCCCGGTATTGGGGGTTGATGTTGCGCTGTGCTCGATTGGCCATAACAGGGAAGTTCCTGGCCAGGGCTGATTTAGAGATTTACTGGTAAGTGTTACCAGTAGTTTCTCGGCCCGTTGCCTCACATCGGCATGACTTATCGGTTGTTGGGGTCTGACGTTTACCACCCCTAGACTTGATATGCGACATATCAGACGAGAAGACCGGACTGTACGGGAAGTGTTATCGGCAGGCTTTTACAGGAGTTGGAGCGGGCTTGCTTGCTGATCTTCTGATCGCTCAATACCCGGGTAGCCGTTACGTCCAGCTAGTACCGCTGACGGCTTGTGGGTGCTTGATGTGATCATCACCTACTGCCGGCGTATTGACGAGTCTTTAGAGTCCTACATAGAGGTTTTACTGGCTCAGGCAAAACGAAATAGGAGCACGTATGTGATATGTGCGGGACCGAGAATAATGCGTGTATGTGATACCGCATTCTATTCTCGCGACTTTTTGTGTCGGTCGGTTATATATGATATAGCCGGGTTATCGAATCAAGTGTTGATTCGATAAGTCGATACAATGAATGTTAGTCGGTTATATGAGATATGACCGGATTATTAAATCAAGTGTTGACTTAATAATTTAGTGTATAATTGTATATTAGATATACTAGTTTACATTAACTAACACTTGTTCACTTAAGGATTTTTCTCACATATTCACACTTTAATATATATGTGATATATATTAAAATGTGTTCTCTTTTTTGTATCATGGTTGATGATAAACTTGTCATGGGTGTATGAGACTTACACCATGCTATTTGTTATGTTAGGTTTTATGTATTTAAAGTAATTACAAAATTAGTGGAAAATTAGAAAATGCATGAAGCTTGTGGAAGCTTGTGGATGCATTGACTAAAGTCCACTAAATTTGTTTTTACTTTGGATTTTTTATTAACCTAACCATCACACTTAGCCATGATCAAGTCTCTACATGAGTTAGTATATGATACTCACTCACCATGGTTAGCTCACTCACTTGATCATTATCTTTCTCATTTCTTTTCTTTATCTTCTTCCTTGAGAAAAAGAAAAAGCTTTCTAGGGTTTGATCCAAAGTGAGAAGTATTGTGAGAAATAAAATTCTAAAGAGTACCCACTTCCTATTTCTCCATCCTCTACCAGACTAGCACTTTAGTTTAGGGTGTTTGCTTCACTAATTCTCTAGTTAGTGAAGTAGTAGCTTGAGTCGGTATTCTCTCGATGTAGATCATCTTCGGCCTCGAAGACTTCAAGCAAGGACGCATCTTTCGCCTCGTGAAGCCATGCAAGAGCCCGGGAAACCCATGATCGCAGCGAAGGGACTACGACATGGAGCTTTAGAAGTGAAGGACTGATCTACAAAGGTTGTATTTCGTATTCCCTTAGTAGTAAATTTAGTTTACTAGCTTATGAAACCCTAATTTTCTAGCAACGATCTTGCTTAGGGTTGTTAAGCACGGCTTAAATTTTAATCGTTCATGGTTGATGCATTCTTAACCCTTGTTAGTGTGCCTAGTAACCCTACAGTTTTTACCCTTAGCACTTATGACCTTAACTATGGTCAACAAATCATAAGCTCTAGTCAAGTTCTACCCATCATTTCGTGATTAATTAGACCCAGTTATATGACCCTTAACTATGGTCAACAATGTCATATAACTGTCCTAATTAATCGCATCATATGCTGTGTAGGAAGACATCACTTAGCTACCATACACCATGCCTTAACTATAGTCAACAAACGTAGCATGAATACTAAGTACTCTACTTCCTAAAATGATGGAGGGTTGCGGATGGTTTTTAAGAAAATCTTTAACGCTTTGAACTTGATATCGTTGCAGAATCAAATGGTTTTCAAAAGGAGTGGCTTAAGCTCCGCAATTTTGAAATTTTACTTTTTCGTAAAAAACTGAGTGGGTTTCAAATTCGATTCTACAACATCTTTTAGGTTTCTTTTTCTTTACATTAATCTCATTAATGTAGTCCCATCATTTAAGTCCTTAAGCCATCACAGAAAAAACGAAAAATAGAACGTACGCTTATGCCATCCGCATTCGCCACGGTGTCCCGTTATGCACCGTTAGGTTACTTAATTAACGGCATAGCGGGGCGGGACTAGCGCGGATGTAAAATATAAGCAACATTTATTATATATCATATATATAATATACCATTTGTCTCAGCATATAAAGTGATCACATCACAGAATAACAACAGCAGAATCACATATATGAAAATATATGATATACTAGAAGGTCCGTATTTTGTATTTAGCCAACGATAGAAAATACGGATTCCACGGCCATGAAGAATAGCCAATCCTACACCCCTAAACCCCTACGAGAGAGGCAAACGACCCTTCCAATTCTAGAGTTAGGAGACCCAGTCTCGATTCCTCGAGATGGCCTTCCACTGGACTCCAGAACCCGGTCACTTGTGCTCCCCACCTTGGGTCTATCCTAATGCGGAAAAGTAAATAATATATATCAATAGTGACATCATTCTCAACTCGGAAGTGCCCAAATAAAAGAATATTACATACAATGAATTTTACATGAATGAAAAGAAAAACTCTCATCTCACATAAAACCCTCGACCATTCAATCACGACGATCCTATACATCATATCACAGCAACACATAATATCACATGTCATCAATGTAAGTAAGTATACGTATCCCAATTGCCGTTGACGTATAGCAAAGAAACCGGCGATACACCACATACTACACTTACGGTCGCAGAAAAGAAATGTCAAACTACAACATTTAGAATCCACACTATCCTTAGACATCACAAATCCGGAATATCTCATATTTCGGACTTCATGCCTAACAATGTAGATCTTACATTTGGGTCTCAAAAATGAAAACACCTTTTCAAAAGAAATTGGGTAATTCAACAAGATTCCCGATTCTGCCCGAGACCGAATTGTTAGATTTACAAGCAACTAATCAATTTTCACAAAACTAATTAGTGTAGATTCAAAATATTGTATCACATTCATAAATACTAGGCGATATTAAACATTTCGATCGATCGGTCAACCACCCAAAATTCTCAGAGGATTCAACACTTGAATCAGATTCAAAAATTTCTAGACAGTGCCACAAGCACATACGGACCAACACAAGAAGGCATGTCCCAAGCCTCACTAATGGCGCTGCGGAACCGCCGCCAAAAGCAACTTTCGGCTGCGGTTCTGTGGTCATTTGGTCGAGTTAGGGGTTCGTTTTTCTTGTGGGTCCATACAATAACCTGCACGATTTTCTGAGCATTTTTAAACCAAAAAATTCCAACTTTTGAAAAATTTCCAGAGAACAAGTTTTGAAGTGGTATTTGATGTTCGTTCGAAATTTTTAACGTCGTCTAGGTTACCCTAAAGTTCTAGCTTGGCTCTGATACCACTGCTGGGTTTGCTTGGCACCCTCACTAGGTTTTAACAAGCATCAAACATGCAACTTTAAAAATTTAGGGTGCTAACCAAACCTAATCTAGAATCGAACTAGTAAGTTAGGGTAAAAACTAACAGGTATCATATACTAGTAAGGGTCTAACCCTAAGAGGAAAGAAATACAGCCTTTGTAGACCTCTCCTCCTTGACTCCTTAGTTCTACTTAGAGTTTGAACGGGTTCTCTTGAAACCTTCGAAGTCCACGACGATCCACCATGGAGTTCCTTTACTCAAGCTCCCTGCTTCACTTTATCTAAGTAGAAGTGAGGAAAACAACTTACACTAGTGAGCAAGAGTAATATAGATTGGTGAAATGGGTAGTGTTCTCACTTAAAAAACCTTTCTTTTCTTTTTATTCACTCGCTTGGAAAAGGGTAGAGAGCTTAGAGGAAGAAGGAGATGGAAATGGCTTAGCTTGAGCTCAAGGAAGAATAAACTCAAGATAATAATGAATAATATGAGAAAAGAGAGAGTCACACTCACTCTTAACCTAAGCTTGGAAAATATCTAGATATTTTTAGATGGTTAAGTTAAAAGATAATTAGGAAACAAACCCATGGTTAGATAAGATATTTTAAGAAGTGTGTAGAAGAGAAGAAAAATCAACCATGATTTATTTCCCATTTTCTTTTAACTCAATGATAAAAAATATCATAATAGTTTCCATGTGAGTCTTGCATAGCCATCTCCAATATATCATCAACCATGACACATGTATGAATGCATGTGTGCATACATATCAATATAAACATACATGCATGCATGCTTACAAAATAAGGAAAGGGTTTAATAAATGAGCTAATGGTCATTTGATATTAAATCAACATTTGATTTAATAATCCGGTCATATCATATACGACCCGACCAAAAGAAAACGCTTGACTAAAATACTGTATCATATGCACACATTTAATCAAGCTCCTGTGCATATCCCCATATGCACCCTACATCGTTTCGTCTGAGCTTGGAAATTCCTTTGTGGGACTCTAAGACTCGTCAATACGCTAGCAGTAGGCAGTGATCATATCACATACCCACAAACCGTCAGCGGTATTAGCTGCACGTAACGGCTCCCAGGTATTGAGCGAACAGAAAAACAACAAGCGAACCTATCAAAACTCCTGTAGAGCCAACCGGTAACACTTACCGTACAGTCCGGTCTCTTCGTCAGATATGCTGCATATAAAGTCTAGGGATGGCATCGTCGACCCCAATAACTCAATAAGTCATGCCGATGTATGGCCTATAACAGATCGAGAAACTACTGATAACACTTATGAGTAAATCTCATCAGCCCTGGCCAGGGACTTCCTGTTATAGCCAATCGAGCACAGCGCAACATCAACCCCCAATACCGGGAGAGATGAAACCCCTCCTATCGCTCATTGCTTCCATGTGTCTCGGGACTGTACCCAAAAGCCGCCTGTTTGCATGACTCAATAGAGCCGTGGTAGGGTGGAAATCAAAGTACAGTGGGAGAACACATAAGACTCTATGATGATCTCGGGTCTACAGACTAACCTATACCGGTGTCACCTGAGAACTGATATCTGACGTTAGATATAATACCATATAGGAGTTCTCGGCGAGTCCGTCCAGAGTATCCAGTCTCCACTGAGCACCCGTATACAATCTTTGATGTCAAACACCAATAGATATGGGATCATCCATCGCCCATCAAATGGGTCAAGAAATGTATACGCTAGTCTACTTTGGAATATCGATGCCCCGTCTTGATACACCCATGACTAGGAACATTTAAGGATATGCTTATAAACTATACATGTCCCATTAGTATGATCTGCATCATAATCACAGTAGTCAAGCAAATATCCTAAGGTCTTTATCAACATGTATCAAATGAATAAAATGCATGATCAAGTGAACATGTCGTGTCACGACCTGAAAAGTACGGAACATGACCGGCACTTAAATTACGAAACGTCTCGAGGCGTACGTAACCTAAGTAAGCCCAAAACCCAGAAATCCAAACCAAGTAAAGCAGTAGAGTGAAGGAAAACCATTTTAAAAGCAAGAAATTTAACAACATAAGCCAAAATATGCATTTTTAAAATATCAAGTCTTTTCTAAAAATTCCGGCAAAGTTTCCTTTGTAAAAACTGACCCCAAACGGGTACAAACTTGATAAAGCATATATAATGAATAAAGGCATCCCCAAGCAGGAGCTAGCTCTTGGCCAACCGGCGGACAAAACCACACAATGCAATATAATATACAACGCCGAAGGGCGAGGATCAAAACTAAAAAGGAAACTCAAAACAACATGGAATCCATAATAATACAAGCGCGACTTTAAGGTCGAAATAATATACACTGGTCTTCTATGTCTATCAAATATACAAGTCTGGTTGATGGAGTTTTAACTAGATACAACTGAAATAACAAAGATACAATGGTGGTCCTGATACAAAAGAACCCACCTACTAAAGCAATCACCCGGAAGGGACAGTGTGCCAGCAAAACCGCAACAAAACCTGTGCGGCAAAACCTGCAAGAAACTGTGGCACAACGGAGGTGAGTTGCCAACTCGTGAGTAGAAAACATCTACGAGTAGAAATCGCATGCATAACGCAATCCTAGGTCAATACGATCAATATACATATATATAACCTCAAATGATAAGTCTGAAGCAAGAAAAAATGGCAAGGGTAAACATCTATACATAAGGGTAATCCCATGTGCTCGTGTCAGTGCCTCAGGTAGCAACATATCATATGAATGAGGTATGAATGCATGAAAACAGAATACATGTAAATGAAGAAACTGCTTTCATAACTTAGTGAGATTTCTGTATATTTAAAACGAGGTATCATCAATGAAATCAACATAAACAGTGTCTACATCGACACAAAACATAAATCCCAACATCTCAATATCTCAGGCTCCGGCTATCCGGACTGGCCTGTATCAACAAATCTCAATACCTCAATATCTCAAAATCTCAGTATCTCAAATCTCACTATCTAGGGCTCCGTCAGTCCTGATCGGCCCCTAACATCAATCACATGACCACGAACGGTATCCTCCGGATATCCGACGCGCCAGGTAAAATTACCGGTATGCAGTCTGCCTCTGCCGAGCTCATCGTCTACACCTCGATCTTCTTGCCTCAGGGTACCTTACCGGGTCCACCATGTACCCGCAGACGGTTCATCCAACTCCTCGAATAGGGTCTCGAAATCCATCTCATAACCGAGAAAACATCATGGTGGACGACTCATACATCATGAGAAAAACCGCACTTTTCGTTTTAAAGAGAGAGAGAGAGAGAAGTTTATATATATTCTTGCGGTTTTCTCCCAAATCCAGGAAATCTCATGAAAATCCGAAATCCAATCATCAATAGAAAGTAAACAGTGAATATTGGCATAAAACTCCATAATACTGCATAATCAATGAATACATGAATGCATCTGATATCATGCAATGAATGCAATAGTTAAACTAGCATCTAAAACCTATAACATATTGCAACTATTAACTTAGCAAGCTATGTCAAGAAATAGTAGTTTCTAAAGTGTACGTGACTTTGCAATTACCGATGAAGATGTGTGTGAGCCGGCAAGCAAGTGTACGTGGAACATACGCATCATCGGTAATGGTGTTGGTGTCCTGACAGCAGGGTTTTCATGATAATTACATATAACATATGTACAAACATGCAATGCGATGAAATATCATGAATATACAGAAAGTGATGTAGTAACAGCAACACTGAAAATATACCTACCCAAAATCCGAGTCATACAGTTTGGTATATAAACATACTCACGATTCCACACTTTTGAAAATAAGTATGACTCGAGCCCAGTCAAAAAGGTAAGGCAATCCGCCTAAGTCTGAGTCGATATATATATATATATATATATATATATATATATATAGTAGTCGGTGATCTCGCCTCAACAGTATCACGTACGATACAATAATATGACATTCTCGAGTCAAGAGTGCAGATCTATCCTCATAACTATCTCTCGTACGGTAAATCTATCGTAAGCCATCCCAAATCTGGGTAATATGACATTTATCTCATTATCCATCTGATATCCACATCATCACATATCGTGAGCAGGGGGTACTGATCTAAGTCTAGTAAAATACTAATATCATCAACAAAATCATGATCTGGCTACTGATCTGCAGCCTCATACAATCCGATGTCATCAACACTTATCATCATATAGGAGTATACATCGCCCAAGCGATCCATTATAAGTATCTTATCATATCTTATATCATATCTCGATCACAGGTCAACTATCATATATATATCACCAACATAGTATCGTCGTCCAATGACCCGCTATAACATCATGACATATCTCGGTCACACATTAAATATCTCACGGCATCATGCCCGATCAGATCGACTCATTCCCGAGTATCATATAACATTCTCGTCATCCAAGCATGTGAATATACCAACTAAATATGTCCCCAACACGCACAAGGATAACAATGTATGCGAGTATGTGTATGTGCGTGTATGCAAATCTTTACCCTAGGCTTTTCGTGACTAAGAAATCGACTAAAGTCCTTCTTCAATTCTCGCTAACACTAAAACCCATGATCACCTAAAGCTCCCCTTGCTAAGTGTTCAATCTCTCCATAACATATAAATGCATATCTATACATATCATATCATTTCTTACGACTTTGCGGGGGTGCTATACGCCATTCACCCGACTTCTCCCCGTAGATATAAATCTACTCACCTTGCTTCTTGTGTGCCGATGCCGACGCCGCCACGCGCTTGCTTGTCGTCTCGAAGTCTTCGTAGAGGTACATACACATCACAACGTATCGTATCGCATCAAAATCCAAATCAAAGCCAAAATGACACGCTAAAAGCCTATAAGTTTAAACCTACGGACTACGCTTTCAAAACCACCAAACAACTCTCGATTTCATCGTACAAATGTCAAATCATCGAGTTAAAACCAAATCCCTAAAATCCAGAATTTCAAATACGTAAAACAAAACCCCGAATCAAAACAGCAACTCAAGAAAGAGGTCCCAGATTTTGTATAAGGTGAAAACAAGGTAAGCAAACAATACTGGGGTAGTGTATAGGGGGCATGTGACCTACTGAAGCAACCTGGACCCATGCACTCACCAAGTGGCCGGCACTCAAGGGTAAATTCCGGCCAGGCCGGTTTTGGTAGGGTGGAATTGTCTCGAATTGGTAGGATGGTCTCCTGGTAGTCAATCTAAGCTCCTGAAGTTGTTTGCTTATTGTTGGGGTCAAAATTTGCACCCCCGGTTGACTGAGTCAAAGTCAAGGTCAACCCCAAGCCAGGTGGGCCCAAGCCCAGGTCAAGCGGGCCCAAGCCCAGGTCAAGCGCAGGTCGAGCCCGCGGCCAGCCTCCTCCATGACAAAATATAGATCATGTAATAAATAATTTTTATGTAATTTTTTATGCATGAATGTATGCAAAATGGGCATAAAGCCCAATTTTTGTAAAGCCCATGGCTTTTGTGCAAAAAGAAATGGCACATGAGCCATGGGATAGGCAAAATGCCATTTTGTGAAGCCCAAGGGGCTATGTGTAAAGTGTATAGCCTATAAAGACAAGGATAATGAAAATATCCCAACAACTTTTTCTCTCTCCAAAGAAAAATCTAGATCTGTGATCTTCTCCTTCCTCAAGGTTCTAAACCTTCCTCTCTTTTTTTAAATTAAATTAAGAGTTTTACTCTTCATTTTCCAAAACTAAATGGTTTTTCACCACAAAACCCACAAAGGGGAATTCAGATCTGCCATCAGATCTCAGAAATGAGAGATTTTTAGAATCTCATATTTCTTGATCTTCAAGATCCGGCCAACAAAGGAAGAAGAAGGAGACCCATCTCCAGAAACCTCACATTGGGAAAGAACTAGGGCTCAAGGGGAGAAGCCCTTCATCAGCTTCAAAACACAACACTGCATATTGAGTTCGCATGACCAGTTTAACCCGTCAATCGGAGGTTCCCTCGCTCCAAAGGCGAGGGGTAATTAACGGCAGTTTAGTCCACGGCTGCCGGAGATTCGGATCCCCATAATCATTAAACCCCGGCCTACCCTAGGCAGGGGGAATCTGTAATTCTCCTGACAAGCGCGCGCGTATTCCCATCTCAATAGGGTGACGAAAAACACCCTACAGATTCTGGCACGTCCGGTGGGACCTATCTCTCCTCCCATATTTCGGGTTAAACGTTCATGCGAACTTAATCAATATGCATAGCCATATCTATACTATAATAATGCTTTTTCATGCAGATTTCAAGCAATCATTTTACAACAATGTCTCCAAAGATGAACTCAGCTCTCAGCACGGCTCCCGTCTCCTACATGATGAAGATAGACTCCAGGACGGTCCTTCCGGCCTGTCTCGGGCGACAATGCGTAACATTTCAAAATAATAAAATATTAATTTTGGGAATTTTTATAATTTAATATTATTTTATGGAATATTTTAATAATTTGGTATAATTAAATACAAATAAATGGGGGGAAATTTGGAAAATTATGGAAAATTCTAAAATAGGGTAAATTAGAGAATTATGCCATTTCTAAGTTTTATGATTAGTTATATGATAATTTAGTGCTAATCGCGATTAAAAATCGCTCGTCGGTTTTTTTGGCATTTTATATAAAACATGCACATATCATCTTTTCTTACACTTGTGCAATTTTCCACCATGTTTATTTTGGGGTTACTATTTTAGTGAGAAGGTTTTTAGAGAGAAAAGATAAGAAAAGAAAAGAAAATGGAAAAGGATTACTAAATGAGGTATGGTGAGAGAGAGAGAGGTATGGGGTTCTTTGACTAAAGACTTAGTCGTTTCCTCTTCAACCTTCACTCATTTCTCTCCCTCTTCCACTTGTTGCTGCTGCTGCTCCTGCTCCTCACCTCCCTCCCCTCTTCAACTCCTCAAATCACCATGAAAACTACACCAAAACCCCACTCTCATTTCACAAAAAGTGTGCTTAAGCTCAAGATCTACACATTGGACCAAGGAAGCAAGGATTTTGGCCACTAGGGGCAACTCAAGAAAATTCTTGAGTTGCCAAATGAGGTAATTGCTGAACCCTTAGCTTAGTTTTAGTATTACTTATACCCCATGTTTAGATTGAACCGATATTGTTTGATTTTGTGGACTTGAGGAAAACCTAGTTAGGGTTTGAGGAAATTTTGAGTTGTAATATGAAATTAAGCTCAGTAGAGGTTATATAAATACCCTAGTGCATGAATTGAGATCCAAACCTGAGACTTAAGGCCCGGAATATGGATTTAGAAACCGATATCGGAAAGTTTGTGGAATCTGTGAAGGTTATTTGAGATCTGCTATCAACCCGAGACTCTGAAAATTATTTTGAATGGACAGTGGCATGTGCAGGCACCCAGGAAGCTAACCCCAAGACCCTAGCCCCTAACTCCTAGACCCGGCCGCAGATTTATCCTGTTTGGCCGCAATTTGTGGCCAGACCTGCCCCATTTTGGTTCGTGTTGGTTTTGGTGTTCCCTCATCAGTAAATTAAGCCCATGGTATGTGTAGATTTGTCTGGTTTGACCTAGGGTGAAATCTGGAGCCTATTTCTTTAGTTGCTGTTTTGGATTCGTGTTTCCGTATTCCGTATTTTTAGTTCTGAAATTGTGTATTGTGTTTTACCTCGACCATTTGGCGTTTATACGACGATATCGATGATTTTTTGATGGTTTTGAAGGCGTGCCCATAGGTTCTAACCTATAGGCCCCTTATCGTATCGTTTTGGGTTTCGTGTGCCGTTTTAGCTTTGATTTGGTTTTAATCCGCATTTACGATACTTTGAAGTATAGGTACCCCATGAAGACTTCGGGATTACAAGCAAGCGGGTGGCGACGTCGACAAATGAAGACGCAAGGTGAGTAGATTATATCTACTGGGGGAAGTCGGGTGGATGGCGTATAGCACCCCCGCAGTCCGTAGTTGATACTATATATTATGTTTGATAGTTATAGTGTGTCATGGATATTGTGTTAGGTGTACTATGGATAGCTTAGGGTTAGAAGTAAACTAGTATAAATCATAGTCGCGAACCCTAGAATAGGTTTACACCCACACGCGCACCCTTGCATATTCACTATACTTACACTGTGTTGATGATGATATTGGATGACATTGGAGATGAGTCGATGATTTTAGGCATTGTGCCGTGAGATCGGTGATGTGATGTGATTCGTACTTGCGATACGACATGTGATCTTAGCGGGCCGTTGGGCATGTGTTTTACTCCCGCTTTCATACTTATATAGATGGTATTGATTTGTACTAGACTTAGATCTGTACCCCAGATTATGTGATATGATGATAAAGATACCTGATATTTGATGAGAGGAATGTGATACTGACCCGTACCCAGCTATAGGGATGCCGTATGACGATTTACCTTACGATCTTTATATTGATGATAGATCCGCACTCATGACTTGAGGATGCCATATGATATACTGTATCGTACGCGATACTATTGAGGCGGGATCACCGACTATTATATCTATATATCGACTCAGATTTAGGTGGTTTCCATACCCCTCCCGATTGACTTGATACTTAGATCTGTAGTTTGCATAGTAGATGTTAGACTAGACCCGAATCATACTTATTTCAAAACTACGAATCGGGAATATATTAAAAACACCGTAGCCCTTATTGTTAGTAAAAATCTTGATTCGTCTCATTTTCAAATGGCATAACTGCATGACATATACGTATAGGTGTAGATTCTTTACTGTTGCATTGATTATCCTATTTCCGCATATTCATGCTATTCACATTGCTTTGTGTCACGACCCAAGTTTGGATGTGACCGGCACTTAGATTGTATCATATCTAAAGATATGCACAAAGTCCAGGTAAGCCGAAAACCAAGATCAAAATACCTTATCACGGAATTATTTATGAAAATTTAGTTTTTAAGTAAAAATCCTAATTTATGAAGTTAATTTATTAAACAAGTATAAAGTGTTAGGTTTAGTTGTATCCCTAGTAGGGATCAACAATATTAACAATGAACATGAATCTCAACAATATAACATCACTATGAATCTCATAAAGAAAGAAACTATAATATAATGACCAAATGATCTCAACTGTCCATATATATAAAATCTCTCATTCTAAGTCAAAATACAGGTTTGATGGAGACTTTCTAGATACATAATACAAAATCAAAAGAGAAGGTTACTACACATGTAACCCACCTAGCAAAAGATATGAAAAAGCTGCAACCGTAAATCTGCACCGCAGTCAGCCGTCCCCTCTACCCCTGCAAGGAACTGTGGCACAACGGGGGTGAGTTGCCAACTCAGTGAATATAACTAACATATATCGGTTAATAATGTAAATATGACGATCATATTAACTGAAATGTGCACAAGTACAATATATGATTATGGATGAAAATCATCAATGTATAAAGTAAATCTCATAACACCACTGAAATCTCATCATCTATTTTCAATAAACTCATTTCTCCGTGTCCATCAATGACACAAAACTTCTATTTCTCACAGGCATCATTCCCAGAATGATCCTGAATCAATAATATCGGTCGTTATCATCTAGATATACACCGTATTTTTACCACTAACTCCGGTATCGAGTAACCTCGCTAGGCTCCCCCGCCTTAATGCGGCTATCCTGCCCCTCGGTCTCGACCGGGTCCACCATGTATCCAACTGTATATCTCCCCCACTCAGTATGGATAACGTAAAGTCCGTGACCGTATCGCTCCCTCACTCGGTCCGGAATAAAATCAAAACAGAAAACCTCTCATGGTGGACATGACACATCAATCATGAAAACACTGGATGTATGTAGTAGTATTCAAAACTCAAAACCATAAATCCTCAATTCTACATTTACCTCTTATATAAACCAGAAATACACATATATCAACATGATAAAAACGATGCAATTTACTATTATTAGGGATATGTGAAATACGATGAAATTTCATGTTAAACAAGTATTGTATTTAAGTGTAAAGTGACATAGCAATATCGACGAGGTGTGTGTAGCATATAATAAGTGCACGTGGCATAACTCGTCGATAATTGTGAAGTGTTCTAATAACTAAGCATTTTATATATATATATGATGAATGCATATTATCAATTTGACATAACGATATAAAGCAATTAAGTTAAGTAAAATTACGAGCGAAACCCGCCATCTTTACAAAATTCCCCGGTAGATGTTTAGTCTACTCACCGGAAAAGTCGAATCTATTCCGGAATTGCTAATCCTTTCCCTTTCCTCGCTGCCTCCGAAATTCCCGTATTCGTATCTAATTTCATAAATTAATGTATATAAGAAAATGGCTATTCCGATACGACGGAAAAGACAAACACTCTTTCCCACTTACAAGTTACATACTATTCGATTAAATCAAGTTAGTAAACACTTATTCTTACTGGATTTCAACCTTAATCTGTATTGTTACAGAATTTAAATCGCGACGTATTTTAGTCGTGTCGTATTTAGTGTTTTACGATATCCTTTCCGATATAAAGTTCCAGATTTTATTTGCAGTGAAACTAGTTTAACTAAACCATACCAAAATAGTCAAAATTACAAATTGAAACCAACCCAACAGAGTAAACCCACCTAGCTTCCTACATGGCCGGCGACGCCGGATTTTCTTGTATGGCCGCCGGCCCAAAACCGGCCCCCTGGGTTCGTAGTTCTATGGTTTGTTCTAGTTGTTTCCTACATCATTTTAACTCTGTTTAGTTAATTTAATTATCTTCCAGATCAAAGTAGATTTTAACAGAGCTAACTTTAACAAAGATACGATATTATGTGACTTATTCAAATTATCTAACTAATCTACAGAACTTAAATTACCTAAAGTGTTTAAGAATTTACCCTCCAATTAGTTGTAGGAATAACCCTCCAAAATGTTAAATCCCTCCTAGCTTGATGGTGAACAAAAACTCAAGAACAAGCTCCTTTTTCTTCTTCTTCCTCTTGTTCTTTCTTTTCTCTTTTTAAATTTTCCTTTTCTTTTAATTTTTTAAAGTTTTGATCCGAGTTTTGAACTGAAAAAATGTGTTATATAAGTGAATGGGGAAAAGATAAGGGAAGGTGGTGGTGTCAAGGTTTAAAGTGTGTGGTTTTCATGCAAGAAGGAGGTGGAAGGTGAGTAAGTGTATGGAAGCATGATGTGTTCTTGCTCTATCTTAAATTTTAGTTTTAATTTGAATATAAATTCTGAACTAAAAAGAATTTCCACTCACTTTCACTTATACCCTCAACAATATTCTATTTGCATAAAAACTAAAACTTTACAAATTAATCCCTCAAACTTAACTTATTAGAAAACATACATTTTCTTAAAATGAAGCTAAATTTATCATTAAAACCCTTATAACTTATTTAATTTGCATATAGAAATTTTTATTTAAATTGTATTACATATAACTTATGAAGATTGACTTATTTGATTTTAACAGTTTTGTGATTTATCATATTTTTATTTATTTAATTAATTTTATTTATTTCTAAATATTCGAAATGCTACAATATCCCCCCTTAAGAAAATTCGGTCCCCGAATTTAAAATAATTACTAGACATACCTACGAAAAGATGTGAAAATTTCTTTCGCATTGCGTCCTCCGTCTCCCAAGTAATCTCCTTGTGATTCTTTCCTTGCCAGAGAACCTTTACAGACGGAAGTATCCTCGATCGTAGTTGCTTTGCCTGCCTGTCAAGGATAGCGACTGGCTGCACTGTATAGGATAAATCTGGCTCAAGCTGTAAGGTCTGATGCTGGATCGCGTGAGATGGATCGTGAAGATATCTGCGAAGCATCGAAACGTGGAACACCGGATGCACGTCGGGAAAAATTGGTGGAAGTGCCAACCGATAAGCTACGGCGCCCACCCTCTCTAGAATCTTGTAAGGTCCAACATAACTGGGGCTGAGCTTCCCTTTCTTCCCGAAACGCATCACACCTTTCATTGGAGATACTCGCAAGAATACATGATCTCCCACCTTAAACTCGAGCCTACGGCGTCGTCGATCTGCATATGATTTTTGTCTGCATTGGGCTGCTTTCATTCTATCACGTATCAACTGAATCTTCTCTGTAGTCTCCTATACTATCTGCGGTCCCAAAATGCCACTCTCGCTAAGTTCCGTCCAGCAAATGGGCGATCGACATTTCCTCCCATACAAAGCTTCAAAGGGTGCCATCTGGATCGTCTCCTGAAAACTGTTGTTGTATGAGAATTCTACCAAAGGTAGGTGACGATCCCAACTGCTACCAAAATCAAGACTACAAGCCCGGAGCATATCTTCCAATATATGAATGGTCCGCTCCGACTGACCATCTGTCTGAGGGTGGAAAGTCGTACTAAAACTCAGCCGTGTACCAAGAGCGTCCTGAAGTTTCTGCCATAGCCTGCTAGTGAACTGGGTACCTCGATCTGATACTATGCATGTCGGCACTCCATGTAGACGTACATTCTCATCGATATAATCCTGTGCATACTGAGCAAATCCATACGTCATCTTCACTGGAAGAAAATGAGCGGCCTTTGTCAATCTATCTACAATCACCCAAATGGAATCATACCCTCTGCTAGTCCTGGGTAGACCCACCACAAAATCCATGGAAATCTGTTCCCATTTCCACTCTGGAATGGGTAAGGGCTGCAACTCCCCGGCTGGCCTCTGGTGTTCTGCTTTGACTTGCTGACAAGTCAAGCATCTCGAAACATGTTCTGCAATGTCCCTCTTCATTCCTTCCCACTAATAAACATCTTTCAAATCACGATACATCTTGGTGGAACCAGGATGAATACTGTATGCTGATCTGTGGGCCTCCTCTAAAATCTCACGCCTCAATCCATCAGAATCTGGTACACAGAGACGAGTCCTAAAACGTAATACTCCAAGATCATCAATCACGAACTCCGTCTCCCTGCCCTGCCTAACCTGATCCATAATCTCCATCACACGAGTATCTGTGGGCTGCGCCTCTCGAATGCGATCCAATAACTGAGGTCTGGTACGAACATGTGCTAGCTGGCCTCCTGCCGACGTGAACTCAAACTGTATACGACTATCACATAAGATCTTCCGGTCTGTAGAAGACTGTCTCTGCAAAATGCTCAGATGAGATAAGCTACCTCCAGGCCTCCGACTCAAGGCATCCGCTACAACATTCGCTTTTCTTGGATGGTACAAGATCTCACAGTCGTAATCTTTCACCAGTTCCATCCATCTACGCTGCCTTAGGTTCAGATCTTTCTGTTGGAAAATATACTTTAAGCTTTTATGATCTGTGAAGATTTGACACGATTCTCCATACAAGTAATGTCTCCAAATCTTTAATGCGAATACCACAGCAGCCATCTCTAGATCATGGATGGGGTAGTTTTGTTCTTGCCTCTTCAACTGTCGAGAAGCATAAGCTATAACTCTGCCGTGTTGCATCAACACACAGCCTAAACCCATTCTAGAAGCATCGCAATACACAACGAACCCTCCTGACCCGGAAGGTAAAGATAATACAGGTGCAGTCGTCAATCGCGTCTTTAACTGCTGGAAACTCTGCTCGCACGCATCTGTCCACTGAAATGGAACCTCCTTCCTAGTCAAACCGGTCAACGGTGCCGCTATCCATGATAAATCCTGTACGAAGCGTCGGTAATAACATGCCAGACCTAAGAAACTCCGAACCTCAGTAACTGACATAGGCCTGGGCCAGTGCTGTACCGCTTCAATCTTCTTTGGGTCCACACATATACCCTCTCTCGTAACTATGTGACCCAAGAACTCCACACTATCGAGCCAGAAAGCACACTTAGAAAATTTTGCATATAGCTGATGCTCCTTCAAGGTTTGCAACGTAATACATAAATGCTGCTCGTGCTCCGTCTGAGTCCGGGAATAAACAAGAATATCATCTATGAATACTATAATAAACCGATCAATAAATGGTCTAAAGATACGGTTCATCATATCCATAAAAGCTGCTGGAGCGTTGGTGAGTCCGAACGACATCATCAGAAATTCATAATGCCCATATCTCGTACGAAACGCCGTCTTCGGAATATCGTCCTTCCGAACCCTCAGCTGGTGATACCCTGACCTCAAGTCAATCTTTGAGAAAAACCCAGCTCCTTGCAACTGATCGAATAAGTCATCTATACGTGGTAATGGATACCTGTTTCGCACAATGACGCGATTCAGCTGTCGGTAGTCGATGCACATTCTCATACTGCCGTCCTTCTTCTTTACAAATAAGACAGGAGCTCCCCACGGTGAAACAGTAGGACGAACAAGTCCTCTATCTAACAACTCTTGCAACTGGCTTTTGAGTTCTTTCAATTCCGTTGGTGCCATTCGATAGGGTGGGATAGAAATAGGCCCCGCACCCGGAATCAAGTCAATACAAAATTCAATGTCACGATCTGGTGGCAATCCTGGTAACTCAGCAGGAAATACCTCAGGAAATTCTCGTGCGATCGGAATCTGGTCCAATGGAACCTCAGCGACCCCTATGTCCTGAACGAATGCCAAGAACCCATGACGACCCTTCTTCAAAAGTCGCCCCGCACAAAGAGCAGAAATCATATTGACATGAGCTAGTTTGCAATCCCCCTGCACAACAAACACCGGTTCACCTGGAAAACAAAATCTAACCGCCTTTCCCCGACAATCTACATAGGCATGACAAGCGGCTAACCAATCCATACCAAGAAGTATGTCAAAATCTAACATGTCCAGGAGAATCAGATCAACTAGCGAATCTCTATCACCAATACGCACCGAACATGATCTGAATACGTGTCGAGCTATAAAAGAATCTCCAATCGGGGTAATCACTACTAATGGTAACTCTAATAATGACGACTTTTTCCCCAACAAAAGTGCGAATCGTGAAGATACATAAGAATGTGTAGAACCGGGATCAAATAAAACATGTGCCTCTAACGAGCATACTGTAAGAGTACCTGTCACGAATGCATTTGATGCCTGGGCATCCTGTGGAGTCAGCGCAAATACTCGTGCCTGGCCCCTGCCCGCATCCTGTCGTCTTCTACCTCTATCTCCTCGACCTCTCTGAGCACGTCCTGCAAAGCCTCGACCTCGTGGTGCAACTGCCTGGCGTGTAGCGGCAACTAGGGGAGGAAGTAAAGCCATCGGCGTAGGAGGTGGAAGGGGTAAAGCAGCTTATGGAGCAACGGTCCCTCCCTGAGATCTACAATCCCGCGCGAAGTGCCCGGGAAGCCCACAACTAAAACAGGTAGATGGTTGTCTCTGATCATCTGAATAAGAACTGAACATCTGGCCCTGCGTCCAACCTCGTCCGACACTGCGGCCTGGAGTATATCTGCCTGGATGTGACCCTCTACCTCTGCCAAACTGTCTATTCGTCGGCACGATCGGTCTACTCCTCTTTGGCTCCGGAACAACTACTGACTCGCTCAAACGCTCCTCTACTCGAATCGCCGCATCCATGGCCTGCGCATACGTATCAAAATGCTGGGAGCCTATCGCTAGATACAATTGCGTGTCCAAACTTCTTAGGAACCTCTTCACCCGAAGCTCCTCCGTAGGTACTAAGTATGGGGCATATCACGACAGCTGGGTGAATCGTAAGTCATAATCTGCTACTGACATAGTTGCTGATTTCCTCAATGCTTCAAAACTGCTAGCTCTAGCGTCCCTCACACTCTGGGGAAGAAATCTGGAAAGAAAGACCGTAGAAAACTCGGTCCACGTCATCGGAGGAAGACTCACAGCTCGACCTCTCTCCATCGACTCACACCACTCCTGTGCAAGTCCCTCCAAATGAAAGCTAGTCAGCTCTACTGACCTCGCATCAGAACATCGTAATGATCTGCCTATCCTCGCCATCCTATCAAGAAAAGACTGAGGATCCTCCGCCACGTCGGTCCCCGAAAATACCGGAGGTCTCAATCTCATAAACTCTGCAAGTGATACCTCCATCACTCTCGTATCTACTGGTGCCATTGTCTGTGTAGGCTGTACCTCGGACTCTGATACGGTCGGTGCTGGATCTGTCTCAGTACTCGAGTGGCCTCAGCTAACTGTCCTACCACTCGCTACAATCCCAACATACCCTCCTCAATCCTCATCATACGATCTGGAGGAGGAGGATTGACATGCTCATGCACCTCCGGAACGTCCGGTGTACCAGTCATCGTCACAGGCGGACTCACCCTAGCTGCATCTCTGGCTGCAGCTCGTCTAGACCGTGTGGCCATAGCAACTGGAACAAGAAACAAGAGTTGATAAGGTGTAGGAATAGAAGCAATCACTAACGAAGAATCAACGGAAGAATAGGTCAAGATAAACATCCTGAGGTTAGTTAGGCTGAATACGATAACGTAAATATGCCGCGGAACATAAGTACGGTACTGCATTCATCCTAATTCACCTACTCCATCAAACCAAAGGTCATCCTAACTCACGGACTCACATCAACCTATTGAAATCCCTTACTTAATTCTGTAAGGTTACTCCTAAGCTCTGATACCAACTTTGTCACGACCCAAGTTTGGATGTGACCGGCACTTAGATTGTATCATATCTAAAGATATGCACAAAGTCCAAGTAAGCCGAAAACCAAGTTCAAAATACCTTATCACGGAATTATTTATGAAAATTTCGTTTTTAAGTAAAAATCCCAATTTATGAAGTTAATTTATTAAACAAGTATAAAGTGTTAGGTTTAGTTGTATCCCTAGTTGGGATCAACAATATTAACAATGAACATGAATCTCAACAATAGAATATCACTATGAATCTCATAAAGAAAGAAACTATAATATAATGACCAAATGATCTCAACTGTCCATATATATAAAATCTCTCATTCTAAGTCAAAATACAGGTTTGATGGAGACTTTCTAGATACATAATACAAAATCAAAAGAGAAGGTTACTACACATGTAACCCACCTAACAAAAGATATGAAAAAGCTGCAACCGTAAATCTGCACCACAGTCAGCCGTCCCCTCTACCCCTGCAAGGAACTGTGGCACAACAGGGGTGAGTTGCCAACTCAGTGAATATAACTAACATATATCGGTTAATAATGTAAATATGACGATCATATTAACTGAAATGTGTACAAGTACAATATATGATTATGGATGAAAATCATCAATGTATAAAGTAAATCTCATAACACCACTGAAATCTCATCATCTATTTTCAATAAACTCATTTCTCCGTGTCCATCAACGACACAAAACTTGTATTTCTCACAGGCATCATTCCCCGAATGATCCTGAATCAAAAATATCGGTCGTTATCATCTAGATATACGCCGTATTTTTACCACTAACTCCGGTATCGAGTAATCTCGCTAGGCTCCCCCGCATTAATGCGGCTATCCTGCCTCTCGGTCTCGACCGGATCCACCATGTATCCAACTGTATATCTCCCCCACTCAATATGGATAACGTAAAGTCCGTGACCGTATAGCTCCCCCACTCGGTCCGGAATAAAATCAAAACAGAAAACCTCTCATGGTGGACATGACACGTCAATTATGAAAACACTGGATGTATGTAGTAGTATTCAAAACTCAAAACCATAAATCCTCAATTCTACATTTACCTCTTATATAAACCAGAAATACACATATATCAACATGATAAAAACGATGCAATTTACTATTATTAGCGATATGTGAAATACGATGAAATTTCATGTTAAACAAGTATTGTATTTAAGTGTAAAGTGACATAGCAATATCGACAAGGTGTGTGTAGCATATAATAAGTGCACGTGGCATAACTCGTAGATAATTGTGAAGTGTTCTAATAACTAAGCAATTTATATATATATATATATATATATATGATGAATGCATATTATCAATTTGACATAACGATATAAAGCAATTAAGTTAAGTAAAATTACGGGCGAAACCCGCCATCTTTACAAAATTCCCCGGTAGATGTTTAGTCTACTCACCGGAAAAGTCGAATCTATTCCGGAATTGCTAATCCTTTCCCTTTCCTCGCTGCCTCCGAAATTCCCGTATTCGTATCTAATTTCATAAATTAACGTATATAAGAAAACGGCAATTCCGATACGACGGAAAAGACAAACACTCTTTCCCACTTACAAGTTACATACTATTCGATTAAATCAAGTTAGTCAACACTTATTCTTACTGGATTTCAACCTTAATCTGTATTGTTACAGAATTTAAATCGCGACGTATTTTTGTCGTGTCGTATTTAGTGTTTTACGATATCCTTTCCGACATACAGTTCCAGATTTTATTTACAGTGAAACTAGTTTAACTAAACCATACCAAAATAGTTAAAATTACAAACTGAAACCAACCCAACAGAGCAAACCCACCTAGCTACCTACATGGCCGGCGACGCCGGATTTTCTTGTATGGCCGCCGGCCCAAAACCGGCCCCCTGGGTTCGTGGTTCTATGGTTTGTTCTAGTTGTTTCCTACATAATTTTAACTCTGTTTAGTTAATTTAATTATCTTCCAGATCAAAGCAGATTTTAACAGAGCTAACTTTAACAAGATACGATATTATGTGACTTATTCAAATTATCTAACTAATCTACAGAACTTAAATTACCTAAAGTGTTTAAGAATTTACCCTCCAATTAGTTGTAGGAATAACCCTCTAAGATGTTAAATCCCTCCTAGCTTGATGGTGAACAAAAACTCAAGAACAAGCTCCTTTTTCTTCTTCTTCCTCTTGTTCTTTCTTTTCTCTTTTTAAATTTTCCTTTTCTTTTAATTCTTTAAAGTTTTGATCCGAGTTTTGAACTGAAAAAATGTGTTATATAAGTGAATGGGGAAAAGATAAGGGAAGGTGGTGGTGTCTAGGTTTAAAGTGTGTGGTTTTCATGCAAGAAGGAGGTGGAAGGTGAGTAAGTGTATGGAAGCATGATGTGTTCTTGCTCTATCTTAAATTTTAGTTTTAATTTGAATATAAATTCTGAACTAATAAGAATTTCCACTCACTTTCACTTATACCCTCAACAATATCCTATTTGCATAAAAACTTAAACTTTACCAATTAATCCCTCAAACTTAACTTATTAGAAAACATACATTTTCTTAAAATGAAGCTAAATTTATCATTAAAACCCTTATAACTTATTTAATTTGCATATAGAAATTTTTATTTAAATTGTATTACATATAACTTATGAAGATTGACTTATTTGATTTTAACAGTTTTGTGATTTATCATATTTTTATTTATTTAATTAATTTTATTTATTTCTAAATATTCGAAATGCTACACTTTGCATATGTTGATTGCTATAGTACTATCATGTTGCTAGGGCACCAGCACCATTATCGATGATGCGTATGTTCCACGTACACTTGCTTGCCGGCTCACGCACTTCATCATCGATAATTGCCATGTCACTATACAGTAGCATTATTGCATCAGGATATGACCTTGTATGTGCATCCTATTATTTCCATGTTGCATGATATATTGTTATACTTGCATTTAAATTATATGTCACATACCCATACTTGTACACATACATTGATATCTTCATACCTGTGCACATGCACACTGTATATTCATACCAGTGCACACATACATTGATATCTTCATACTTGCTTAAATTACGCATTGAGATATGTTGTTTCCATGTTAATTCTGGATTTGGGGAACCGAGGATATTTCAAAAGAGAATAGTTAATTATTTAAAAACCCAGTTTTCCTTGATATGATATTTCGGTGTGTCCACCATGTGTTTTCTCGGTGCTAGAGTGATATATGTGAACCCGAATTGAGGAGTTGGATGAGGCCGATTACGGGTACATGGTGGACCCGGTATGGTACCCCGGGGCGAGAACGGTTTCGCTGTGTAGTAGACGGTGAGCCTGGCTGTGAGACCACTACCTACCGGTGATTGGTTGGACCTGGCGGTTATCCAGAGGATACTGACCAGAGTCGATAGATGGATATGGGCGTACTGCCGGGGCCGAGGGCCGATTCCGCAGACATAGCCCGTGGGTTGATCCGGACTGACGGAGCCCGATAGATGAGGATTTACGTATCGATGCTAGGCACGGGTTTCATGATGTTTTCCATGATTTTGATTATATCCTCACATTTACATGCATGATGCTTATTGTCATTGGGTGACGGGTGGACGGGATCCACATATATACAGACATTGATCACATACAGACTTTGATTACATTGATCATACTTCATTTGTATATATATAACAAGGTACGAGGGCGCTGTCATATATACTTTTACACCAATATTAGTGGAATGAGACGCTAATATATATGTATTGATATCCATTGATACTTCTTCATGTTTACTTCATGCAGACATACCTTACATTATGACATGTTATTATCTGAGGCACTGGCACGAGTACTTGGCACTACCATTATGATTAGATGTTACACTGCCACATTTTCTTGCTTCAGACTTACTCTTGAGGGTTATATTTTATACTGATCATATTGACCTAGGATTATGTCTTGCATTCGATTTCTGCTTGTAGATATTCTCTATTCACGAGTTGGCAACTCACCCCCGTTGTGCCACAGTTCTTGCAGGGTTTTGCCGTACAGGTTCCGTAGCGGCATTTCTGGCACACTGCTTCCATATGGGGGACTTGCTTGGGTAGGTGGGTTCTTTTGTATCAGGACCACCCTTGATGATGTATTATTCTTTTGTATCTAGAAATTCCATCAACCAAAACTTGTATATATTGTTTCAGACTCAGACACTAGTGATGTATTATTTCGACCTTAGAGTCGCGCTTAGTAGTGTTACAGTTTTCATGCTTATCTGGGTTTCTTTTGAATTTTGATCCTCGCCATTCGGCGTTGTATAGTATATTGCTTGTATGTTTATTTATCCTTAAAATGGTTTTAGATTTCTGGGCTTTTGGCTTACTTGGATCAGATGGAGTCCTATAGACTTCATATGGTTCAAGGGCCAGTCACGTGCTCTTTTGTGGGTCGTGACAAAGTTGGTATCAGAGCGCTAGGTTAACTTTGGTTCGAGTCTAAGTTTGACTATGTGGAGCCTAGGGCGCCTATATATATACGGAACTTAGGCTTGACTCTACGGAACTTAGACTTAGTCGAGGGGGTATTAGACCCGAACTTTCGTCGCGTAGGATGACCCTTGGTTGATGGAATAGGTGACTAAAGTAGAGTGACGTACCGTGGGTATGTTCCGCGGCATACTTACGACACGCCACTCCGCTTAAGGAACCTTAGGATGTACATATTTTCGAGATCAGTGATTCTCTTCATATCCATGATTATACATCCATTTGAGATCCTCGATTCTATTAGTTTCATGATCATACCTTCATTGATGTTGTTCCTTCTTATGATCATGTATCCACTCTGGATCTGTTGTTTCTTTCTTGCCATTGATCTGCTCTCTTCGATACTCGATTGAGGTTCCTGTCGCCATGATTGAGCGCAGTTTGGGCTGCTGCTAGGGTTACGGTCAGTGCGAGCTCGTCTGGTACGAGGGCCGGCCATTGTGTTTTCTGGTGACATGGGAACGTCTCGAGTTAGTATTAGTGATTGTGACCTCTAGTGGAGGCGAGTGCTTGGTTTTGCACCGGATGATCGGGCCATTGTTAGAGCTGCCAGTTGAGAGATGACTGTTGATGTACAGCATACCTCAGAGATTATGATGTCACCTACCGTGCAGACAGATGGAACAGCTGTTGCTGAGATTGACAGGGTGTCGCTTCCAGAGCTTGCGAGCTGAGATTGCCGGAGCTTCCAGGCAGATATGAGACAGATGATAGCTAGTCTACCCGATTTGAGAGACGAAGGTGATTCGTCCGATTTATGCGCCGGAGCAGGCCCAGTTGAGTTAAAGATTTCCAGTGTGGAGAGTCTTACTCGGATCTAGAGCAGACCGATTTAGAGATGACCGCCAATGTATTGCCTTTCCTGGAGGATTGAGGCGCTGTTCAGCGTACAGACGAATGAGCCAGTTGTTGCTGCAACTGATGAGATATCGCCCAGATGATTGGAGCTACTGCAGCATGAGTATATACTTGGAGATATGATGGACGGTCGCTAGTCACCGAGGGTGGATGACTAGGGCATGTGGTTCGTTCGCTTACCGATGCAAGGTCATCAGATAGGTTGCTTCCAGCTAGAGACGACTTCACGCGGAGACGTTGAGAGTCGACAGAGATGATCGAATGTCAGAAACCTGCTATTCCAAGTTTAAAGTATTCGGAAAGACATGCAGGCAATTCTATGGACCCTCTAGAAGAATGAAACCCTAACTCGACATAATGACCGTGTGAAAGCCTTTGAACCTTAGGGTTTGTGGCAATTCTGCGGCGCCATTAGTGAGGCTTGGGTTTGCCCTTCGACGGCTGGACCATTGATACTGTGGTATGTACTCGATGCTGTTAAACTGTACCCAAGATGTTGAGCTCTTGGGGGATTATGAGGTTTTGATGAATCGATCGAATGGTTCGACTTCCTTCGGATGCTAGGTGGTGAGATGCATTTCTTGGGAGACTCCAGATACGAGGATAGCCGTTGGAGCACAGTCCTTGCAGCCATGATGAGACGAGTCCGAAGCAGTCGACATTGAAGCAGAGTGAAGTAAAGAGTTCGCAAGAGATTTCGACGAGATGACGTCCCACTCCGCTAGCATCAGAGATGCGATACGCACGCAGAGGCGTTGTATATGGATATATCTTCCAGAAAGAGGCGCGATAAGTATGCAGTCGTTCCGGAATAAGAATTAGCTTCAGCAGTGGATGATGACTTCCGGGCAATTCGGCAGGAATGAGATTTGAGAGAGAGACATCGACAGGACCTTTCTGGAATACGATACGAGAAGACCTAGACACAGGAGTGGCCATATTGCGCACACCCAGCAGGCCAGAGTTCGGCATCGTCGACGAGGTAGTTGACCAGGTTCGGATAAAGGACCTTACCCAGACGCGTTGCGAATTGATCGAGGACGGACAAGTATTGAGTATTCCTCTGATGGTTGGGACGCGTTCCCGAGGACCTGTTCGGCCAGACATCTTCTATAGAATGGTGAAGCTACAGAGTACGCGATTTTGAGTCCGTGCGAGAGACTGCGGATTGACCGTGGCCGAGAACAGTGCGGTGCGTAGATAGCATGGCGTGACGTTATAGTGGACGACGATAGAGATAAGTGGAACCAGAGGTTTGTGCGAGACGCTGACGAGCTGTCATTACTTCCCGTCGAGGCTAGAGACCTGATATGCTTACAGAGGCGTTAGGATGCGACCAATTTCCGAGAAAATGTTGTGCTGAGGACACAGATGTCCATCGAGTGAGAAGAGATTATGCAAGAGAGCCAGCCTTCGTACAGTTCGACATAAGTAAGATCGGAAGAGACCTTGAGCAGGATTCCTTCCAGGACATTGTTGCAATGATGTTTGCACCCAGGATCAGATGTGTGATATGCATTCAGAGAGCCAGAGGCCGACGCCAGTGACATACTGCTTTACGAGTGGTCGTGAGAATTGACCGAGAGATGACCAGAGAAGTGCTAGAACGGAATCGTCCACGTTAGCACACCTGACAGGGCCGATGAGCCTATCGATTGTGAGATTGCTAATCCACAGAGAAGATGAGGACCCAGAGACAGAGGGCGCCTGACCGTGAGCAAGGGACAAGTAGATATCTTGCGCTGCTAGCGTTGGATGCACCGACACCTTCTCGACTTTGAAGGAGGGACTACAGACGACGGTATTGACGATTGGTGATTTTGTGATTCGATTATCACGTATCTGACAACTTGGATTTTGACTGAATGTTTTTGTAGTTGGGGGTTTAAATTTAAATTCGGAGACCGAATTTATTTAAGGGGGTAGATTGTAACATTTCAAAATAATAAAATATTAATTTTAGGAATTTTTATAATTTAATATTATTTTATGGAATATTTTAATAATTTGGTATAATTAAATACAAATAAATGGGGGAAAATTTTGGAAAATTATGGAAAATTCTAAAATAGGGTAAATTAGATAATTATGCCATTTCTAAGTTTTATGATTAGTTATATGATAATTTAGTGCTAATCGCGATTAAAAATCGCTAATCAGTTTTTTTGGCATTTTGTGCAAAACATGCACATATCATCTTTTCTTACACTTGTGCATTTTTCCACCATATTTATTTTGGGGTTACTATTCTAGTGAGAAGGTTTTAGAGAGAAAAGATAAGAAAAGAAAAGAAAATGGAAAAGGATTACTAAATGAGGTATGGTGTGTGTGAGAGAGAGGTATGGGCTTCTTTGACTAAAGACTTAGCCATTTCCTCTTCAACCTTCACTCATTTCTCTCCCTCTCCCTTTTGTTGCTGCTGCTGCTCCTGATCCTCACCTCCCTCCCCTCTTCAACTCCTTAAATCACCATGAAAACTACACCAAAACCCCACTCTCATTTCACAAAAAATGTGCTTAAGCTCAAGATCTACACATTGGACAAAGGAAGCAAGGATTTTGGCCACTAGGGGCAACTCAAGAAAATTCTTGAGTTGCCAAATGAGGTAATTGCTGAACCCTTAGCTTAGTTTTAGTATTACTTATACCCCATGTTTAGATTGAACCGATATTGTTTGATTTTATGGACTTGAGGAAAACCTAGTTAGGGTTTGAGGAAATTTTGAGTTGTAATATGAAATTAAGCTCAGTAGAGGTTATATAAATACCCTAGTGCATGAATTGAGACCCAAACCTGAGACTTAAGGCCCAGAATACGGATTTAGAAACCGATATCGGAAAGTTTGTGGAATCTGTGTAGGTTATTTGAGATCTGCTATCAACCCGAGACTCTGAAAATTATTTTGAATGGACAGTGGCATGTGCAGGCACCCAGGAAGCTAACCCCAAGACCCTAGCCCCTAACTCCTAAACCCGGCCGCAGATTTATCCTGTTTGGCCGCAATTTGCGGCCAGACCTGCCCATTTTGGTTCATGTTGGTTTTGGTGTTCCCTTATCAGTAGATTAGGCCCATGGTATGTGTAGATTTGTCTGGTTTGACCTAGGGTGAAATCTGGAGCCTATTTCCTTAGTTGCTGTTTTGGATTCATGTTTCCGTATTCCGTATTTTTAGTTCTGAAATTGTGTATTGTGTTTTACCTCGACCATTTTGCGTTTATACGACGATATCGAGGATTTTTTGATGGTTTTGAAGGCGTGCCCATAGGTTCTAACCTATAGGCCCCTTATCGTATCGTTTTGGGTTTCATGTGCCGTTTTAGCTTTGATTTGGTTTTAATCCGCATTTACGATACTTTGAAGTATAGGTACCCCAGAAGACTTCGGGATGACAAGCAAGCGCGTGGCGTCGTCGACAAATGAAGACGCAAGGTGAGTAGATTATATCTACTGGGGGAAGTCGGGTGGATGGCGTATAGCACCCCCGCAGTCCGTAGTTGATACTATATATTATGTTTGATAGTTATAGTGTGTCATGGATATTGTGTTAGGTGTACTATGGATAGCTTAGGGTTAGAAGTAAACTAGTATAAATCATAGTCGTGAACCCTAGAATAGGTTTACACCCACACGCGCACCCTTGTATCTTCACTATACTTACACTGTGTTGATGATGATATTGGATGACATTGGAGATGAGTCGATGATTTTGGGCATTGTGCCGTGAGATCGGTGATGTGATGTGATTCGTACTTGCGATACGACATGTGATCTTAGCGGGCCGTTGGGCATGTGTTTTACTCCCGCTTTCATACTTATATAGATGGTATTGATTTGTACTAGACTTAGATCTGTACCCTAGATTATGTGATATGATGATAAGGATACCTGATATTTGATGAGAGGAATGTGATACTGACCCATACCCAGCTATTGGGATGCCGTACGACGATTTACCGTACGAGCTTTATATTGATGATAGATCCGCACTCATGACTTGATGATGCCATATGATATACTGTATCGTACGCGATACTATTGAGGCGGGATCACCGACTATTATATCTATATATCGACTCAGATTTAGGTGGTTTCCATACCCCTCCCGATTGACTTGATACTTAGATCTGTAGTTTGCATAGTAGATGTTAGACTAGACCCGAGTCATACCTAATTCAAAACTACGAATCGGGAATATCTTAAAAACACCGTAGCCCTTATTGTTAGTAAAAATCCTGATTCGTCCCATTTTCAAATTGCATAACTGCATGACATATACGTATGGGTGTAGATTCTTTACAGTTGCGTTGATTATCCTATTTCCGCATATTCATGCTATTCACATTGCTTTGCATATGCTGATTGCTATAGTACTATCATGTTGCTAGGGCACTAGCACCATTATCGATGATGCGTATGTTCCACGTACACTTGCTTGCCGACTCACACACTTCATGATCGATAATTGCCATATCACTACACAGTAGCATTATTGCATCAGGATATGACCTTGTATGTGCATACTATTATTTCCATGTTGCATGATATATTGTTATACTTGCATTTCAATTATATGTCACATACCCATACTTGTACACATACATTGATATCTTCATACCTGCGCACATGCACACTGTATATTCATATCAGTGCACACATAAATTGATATTTTCATACTTGCTTAGATTACGCATTGAGATATGTTGTTTCCATGTTAATTCTGGATTTGGGAAACCGTGGATATTTCAAAAGAGAATAGTAAATTATTTAAAAACCCGGTTTTCCTTGATATGTTACTTCGGTGCGTCCACCATGTGTTTTCTCGGTGCTAGAGTGATATATGTGAATCCGAATCGAAGAGTTGGATGGGGCCAATTACGGGTACATGGTGGACCAGGTATGGTACCCCGGGGCGAGAACGGTTTCGCTGTGTAGTAGACGGTGAGCCTGGCAGTGGGACCACTACCTACCGGTGATTGGTTGGACCTGGCGGTTATCCAGAGGATACTGACCAGAGTCGATAGATGGATATGGGCGTACTGCCGGGGCCGAGGGCCGATTCCGCAGACATAGCCCGTGGGTTGATCCGGACTGACGGAGCCCGATAGATGAGGATTTACGTGTCGATGCTAGGCACGGGTTTCATGATGTTTTCCATGATTTTGATTATATCCTCACATTTACATGCATGATGCTTATTGTCATTGGGTGACGGGTGGACGGGATCCACATATATACAGACATTGATCACATACAGACTTTGATTACATTGATCATACTTCATTTGTATATATATAACAAGGTACGAGGGCGCTGTCATATATACCTTTACACCAATATTAGTGGAATGAGACGCTAATATATATGTATTGATATCCATTGATACTTCTTCATGTTTACTTCATGCAGACATACCTTACATTATGACATGTTATTATCTGAGGCACTGGCACGAGTACTTGGCACTACCATTATGATTAGATGTTACACTGCCACATTTTCATGCTTCAGACTTACTCTTGAGGGTTATATTTTATACTGATCATATTGACCTAGGATTATATCTTGCATTCGATTTCTGCTTGTAGATATTCTCTATTCACGAGTTGGCAACTCACCCCCGTTGTGCCACAGTTCTTGCAGGGTTTTGCCGTACAGGTTCCGTAGCGGCATTTCTGGCACACTGCTTCCATATGGGGGACTTGCTTGGGTAGGTGGGTTCTTTTGTATCAGGACCACCCTTGATGATGTATTATTCTTTTGTATCTAGAAATTCCATCAACCAAAACTTGTATATATTGTTTCAGACTCAGACACTAGCGATGTATTATTTCGACCTTAGAGTCGCGCTTAGTAGTGTTACAGTTTTCATGCTTATCTGGGTTTCTTTTGAATTTTGATCCTCGCCATTCGGCGTTGTATAGTATATTGCTTGTATGTTTATTTATCCTTAAAATGGTTTTAGATTTCTGGGCTTTTGGCTTACTTGGATCAGATGGAGTCCTATAGACTTCATATGGTTCAAGGGCCAGTCACGTGCTCTTTTGAGGGTCGTGACACAATGGGAGGAGCCGCCGCTACCTTTTGGCTCTATTCTTTTCATGTCAGCTAACGCCATCCCAGCTCCTCAATCCCTGGTGACAGACAAACCGGTCTCGAAAGGCAAGAGGCCAAATGTGGTGGTCTCGAAGTCGCCCCAACTCAAACGCAAGTCGGTGTTTGAACGGCTCTCTTTGCCCCAGCTGGGGACAAGGCCATCAACACCAACAAAGCAACAGGGCATCTCGAGCAAGCCCCAACGATGCCCATGAGAACTGCTCAATTGGGTATCTTCTCTAAGCTCCCCATCACTCAGCCTATGGCGGCATCCCGGAGAGCAGAAGCCTGCCAAGCGCTCAAGGCAGAGAAGCTGAGGCAGAAGCGACTCAGATACAGAGCCAACAAAAGGGCTAGGGATCTGGCCATGTTAAAATTTGTGAATTTACAAAGCCCGGACCGCTCCGCGAAACCATCTGCCAGTGATGAAAGGATGGCTGAATGTGTTATCCACACCGTCTACATGGTGGGAAAGCATCCCAGCGACAACCTTCGCAGCAAAAGCAAGGATGGGGCCGCCACATCTCAAATCCAACCTGGTGTGAATATAGCTATCACTTCTCAAGACCAGCATCCTCTGGAGGGCGATGAAAATCCTCCTAGTGAGGCTGATAGGCAGAGAGAGCCCTCAGTTCATGAGGAGTCAGGCTCAGAAGCCAACTTTCCATCCTAAGACCGCAGAGCAGCAACTTCTTCAAGAGCTCCGAAAACAGCTCAGATGCAAAGACAAGGAGATGGACAAGCTCTACTCAAAGATCGACGACTTGACAAATGTCGTCTTACGGCTTACGGCCCAACTTGCCTCTCAGCCGTCCAATCAAGAGTGGGCCTCTGCTCATGAATCGGAAAACGGTGTCCCGAGACAGCCGACGCCTATTCCCTTAAATCCAAAGGTGGGCGAACCGCACAAAAGCCAGTCGCATCCTATCTCAAGAAATGTCTTGGATACCGATGACAGTAGCCCTCTAACTCAAGATCAAATCATGGATTTGGTTGCCAACAAAGTCAAAACATTGGTAGCTGAAACCGAAGCGCAAAAAGATATCAGCAGTAGTGGGAGACCATATCCTGCACAGTATGATCTGGTAGAATTTCCTAGCGGCTATGTCATCCCTAAATTCGGAAGATTCGATGGGATAGGAAATGCGAATCAGCACGTCGCCCATTTTAAAGCTTCATGCGGGAATACTAGGGGCAATGATGCGCTTCTCCTCCGCCAGTTCGTTAATAGCGTAACCGATGTTGCTTTCGACTGGTACGCGAGCATACCGGATGGCTCTGTTACAACTTTCGTCCAAATGGAGTCTCTGTTTCGGCAGAGATTCATGAGCGTCAGCGATAAGATCACCATTTCCGAGCTCGTAAGGACCAAGCCCAAGAACAACGAAAGCAGTACGGATTTTATAACCCGATGGCGCAATCTCTCCGTCAAATGTGAACCGCCGATAGAGCAGGACCAATCTGTCAGTCTCCTCGTCGGAAATCTCAACAATTGGATGGCCCTGTTTCTATGCACCGCGGGTCTCAAAACATTCCAAGAGCTGACTAGGAATGTCCAGATGTTGGAACGCTCAAAGCAGGAGTCCTCCTCTGACTCCCAAAATAACAATAGGTCCTGGAGAAACTGAAATGACGATAATCGCAAAGGCGGAAATCCCGACGATTCTGAGGCTTTCAACACTTCGGCTAACCGAAATAAGCGAGGGATAAGCGGGCCTGGTGCCAACCAGCCTCGGAAGCCAGTGTCGGAGAGGGATGAGAATCCCCACTGAAAAAGAAGCTGGACAAGGTCTATTCCTTCAGAAGGGACAAAATCCGTAAAATATTCAAAGACGCCGTGGGGAACGGTCTACAACTGCCAGAGTCAAAAAGACCGCAGGAAGCGAATATGACCGACGACCCCAAATACTGCCCCTATCACAGAGTGATAGGTCATGCCATTGAGGACTGTTTCGTCTTCAAAGATTGGGTCGAAAAGCAATACAAGGCAGGAGAGATAGAACTGTCCAAAGGCGTGTTAATAAACAGTCAAGTCGCAACCGCCAATTTTACACAAACGGAGATCGAAGATCTTCGTGAAACTAATTCTCTTAGACATCTGCCTTTCACTGAAAACAATCGACCACCACGTCATTAAACTGGGAACAGTCGACCTCTAAGTCGTTAAACTGGGAATGTAAAAAAAATTAATAAATATAAAAAAAATGTGTGTATATAAACAAAAAATGTGTAAATAAAAGAAAAATAAAGAAAAGCCGAAATGATCGGGCAACTCACAATAAAAATCAGCGAGTAAAAATGAAAATGAAAATAAAGCCGAAATGATGGGGCAACCGCGAACAAATAGCCGAAATGATAGGGCAATCGCGACCTTCGCGATAAGAAAAGCTAAAATGATAGAGCAATCGCGGTAAAACAAAAACAAAAAAAACAAACAAAATAACGGCGAATGATGAGTCGCTCCTGGTACCATATTCCAGTATAGCGATGCAGACGCCAACCAAAATCCAATTTTTCAAAATTCTCCCAGCCCTACGGTTAGTCCCCAAATTGACTACCGTATACAATCCACGGGCTCAAATAATTCTCATCACCCTCATGCCCCACCGTAATCACCAGTTATGCGGCTGGTCTCCGCTTTTGGAATTATTCTTCATTGAGAAGACTCACTCATGTGTCCTCACGATACATGAGGAGAACAAACCTTTATGGGATCCTTACGACTCATGAAAGAAAAACACACTTAGGAGTCCCCACGACTCCTAAGGAGAAAATACACCTGCGAGATCCTTACGACTCGCAGGGAGAAAATGCTATTATGGGACCCTCATGGCCCATAAAATTGAAAAGTCTTAGGTGGTAGGGATCTAAACCTGTCTCCTAAGCCATCGCTCCCCAACCCCCAAGTGGCGAATGATGAGTCGCTCCTGGTACCATATTCCAGTGTAGCGATGCAGACGCCGATTAAATTCCAAATCCTATACCCCAATGGCGAATGATGAGTCACTCTCGGTACCATATTCCAGTGCAGCGATGCAGACGCCAGCCAAATTCCAAATCCAAATCCCCAAGTGGCGAATGATGAGTCGCTCCTGGTACCATATTCCAGTGCAGCGATGCAAACGCCAACAAAGTCCCGAAATTTTTATGGCCCCACGGTCTGGATCATACATCCTGCAAAACCGTATACAATCCACGGGCGTAAAACGATCCCAATCTCTCCCAAGTCCTACCGGCGAGACCACATTCAAATTCCCACCGGCGGGGAAGATTCAAAAAAAAAAGAAAAAAGAAAAAAAAAGAGAAGAAAAAAAAAGAAGGTATGTCCACAAGCAAAATGGGCACGGATGAAAACCCGAAAGGGCTCCGTGAGTAAAAACAGCAGGACTGCCGGCGAGTTTGTGAAAACCCGAAAGGGGGCAAACTCATGAAAAAGAGATGAAATGCACTCGCAAAATCCTCTCGATTTTGTGAGGAGAAAATTCCCGCGTGAGATCTTTACGACTCACAAAGGAGCAACACACTTAGGAGTCCCCATGACTCCTGAGGAGAAAACACACCTACGGGATCCTTACGACTCGTAGGGAGAAAATGCTTTGTGAGACCCTTACGGCTCACAAAATTGAAAAGTCTTAGGTGATAGGGACCTAAAACGTGTCTCCTAAGCCATCGTTTCCTAATAAGCAAGCGCAAATGATGATTCGCTCCTGGTACCATATTCCAGTATAGCGATACTGATGCCAAGCAATAACCAATTCCCAAATCCTCCCGGGGCAAATGATGAGTTGCTCCTGGCATTATTCCTGTGTAGCAATACAGATGCCAAACCAAAACCAATTCTCAAATCCTCTCACGACAAATGATGATTCGCTTCCGGTACCATATTCCAGTATAGCGATGCTGATGTCAACCCGAATCAAATCAAACCAGCAAGCTCTACGTCGAAATCATGCTTCGTCTCAGAATGTACCCCGTATCGGAACCATACTTCGCCTCGGAGTACCTGCCTTCCCAGTCGGAATTATACTTCGCCTGGGAATCAACCTCTGCATAGAAATTATGCTTTGGTCAGAATGTCTGCCGCTCATCGGAATGATGCTCCGATCCCCTGGAATCATGCTCCGCTCTTCGGAATGATGCTCCGATCCTTGAAATCATGCTCCACCCTTCGGAATGATGCTCCGAATCCTGGCATTATGCTCCGCTCTTCGGAATGATGCTCCGATCCTTGGAATCATGCTCTACCCTTCGGAATGATGCTCCAAATCCTGGAATTATGCTCCGCTCTTCGGAATGATGCTCCGAATCCTGGAATCATGCTCCGCTCTTCGGAATGATGCTCCGATCCTTGGAATCATGCTCCACCCTTCGGAATGATACTCCGAATCCTGGAATCATGCTCCACCCTTCGGAATAATGCTCTGAATCCTGGAATTATGCTCCGCTCTTCGGAATGATGCTCCGAATCCTGGAATCATGCTCCGCTCTTCGGAATGATGCTCCGATCCTTGGAATCATGCTCCGCTCATCGGAATGATGCTCCGAACCCTGGAATCATGCTCCGCTCATCGGAATGATGCTCCGATCCTTGGAATCATGCTCCACCCTTCGGAATGATGCTCCGAATCCTGGAATCATGCTCCGCTCTTCGGAATGATGCTCCGAATCCTGGAATCATGCTCTGCTCTTCGGAATGATGCTCTGAATCCTGGAATGATGCTCCGCTCTTCGGAATGATGCTCCGATCCTTGGAATCATGCTCCACCCTTCGGAAGGATGCTCCGACCCCTAGAATCATGCTCCGCCCTTCGGAATGATGCTCCGATCTCTGGAATCATGCTCCGCACATCGGAATGATGCTCCAATCTTGGAATTATGCTCCATGCTTCGGAATGATGCTCCGATCTCCTCCGATCTCTGGAATCATGCTCCGCGCTTCGGAGGGATACTTCGACCTTGGAATTATGCTCCGCGAATCAGAATGATGCTCCAATCCCTGGGAATCATGCTCCCCGGGATGATGCTCCGCCCTCGGAATGATGTTCCACCTCAAAGTTCAGCTTCAAGATCCATCAATTTCATGCACACAACTCAAATGTGCAGTGTACATTTATTGATGGGGGCACTTTGTTGGGGTCAAAATTTGCACCCCCGGTTGACCGAGTCAAAGTCAAGGTCAACCCCAAGCCAGGTGGGCCCAAGCCCAGGTCAAGCTGGCCCATGCCCAAGTCGAGCCCACGGCCAGCCTCCTCCTTGACAAAATATAGATCATGTAATAAATAATTTTTATGTAATTTTTTATGCATGAATGTATGCAAAATGGGCATAAAGCTAAATTTTTGTAAAGCCCATGGCTTTTGTGCAAAAAGAAATGGCACATGAGCCATGGGATAGGCAAAATGCCATTTTGTGAAGCCCAAGGGGCTATGTGTAAAGTGTATAGCCTATAAAGACAAGGATAATCAAAATATCCCAACAACTTTTTCTCTCTCCAAAGAAAAATCTAGATCTGTGATCTTCTCCTTCCTCAAGGTTCTAAACCTTCCTCTCTTTTTTTTAAATTAAATCAAGAGTTTTACTCTTCCTTTTCCAAAACTAAATAGTTTTTCACCACAAAACCCATAAAGGGGAACTCAGATCTGCCATCAGATCTCAGAAAGGAAAGATTTTTATAATCTCATATTTCTTGATCTTCAAGATTCGGCCAACAAAGGAAGAAGAAGAAGACCCATCTCCAGAAACCCCACTTTGGTGAAGAACTAGGGCTCAAGGGGAGAAGCCCTTCATCAGCTTCAAAACACAACACTGCACATTGAGTTCGCATGACCAGTTTAACCCGTCAATCGGAGGTTCTCTCGCTCCAAAGGCGAGGGGTAATTAACGGCAGCTTAGTCTGCGGCTGCCGGAGATTCGGATCCCCACAATTATTAAACCCCAGCCTACCTTAGGCAGGGGGAATCTGTAATGCGCCTGACAAGCGCGCGCGTATTCCTATCTCAATGGGGTGACGAAAAACACCCTACACTTATCTCGTAAACTTCCCAAGTCATCCCAGATTCACCTGCACGCTCCAATTCCTCACAAACCGACATGAAAGTTCTGTAATTCCGTATTTTGGGTTTCAGTTGGGCTTGGTCGGGGTTTCTAAGATCATAGGGGGGTTTTCTAGTCACTGATTACACTCAAGTTCACCAACACAACTTAAAGAAACCCTAACCCTCTCTAGAATTTTCCAACCACATCAAAACCTCTCTAAATCACATCCAAATTTAAATAGAGGCTAGAGAAACTTAACTAATACACAAATGGTGGAAAGATTACCTCATTTGACACTCATGAACCCTCTACAGCGCCAAAGCAAACTTTCTTGGTCCAAAGTGTAGCTTGAGGGCTTGTGCACAATTTTTGTGAAGAGGAGATGGGGTTTTGGTGTTGTTTTGATGTAGTTTTAGGGTTTTGAAGTGGAGGTGGAGGAGGGTGCTGCCATGGGAGTGAGGGAGAAGAGGAAAAGATGAAGAAGATGAATGATGAATGAAAACAAATGATAGCCATGCTTGGTTGACCCCTCACCCTCTCTCTATCATGCCCATCCCTCTTGCAATCATTGTGTCTCTTTGACTTTTCTTTTTCCTTTTCTTTTCTTTTCTCTTTTCTTTTTAAAAAGCCATGCATGATAAATATAAGGAAAAGCCATGATACAAAAATGTAACAAGTGTGAAAAATGTGACATGTGCATGTCATGTACACAAAACACGCTTAATGCGCGATTAGCGATATTTAATCGCGATTAGCGTTAAAAGTGTAAGTCTACGCTAGCGCCCCGACAGTCTACAGACGCCAAAATGCGGAACAAAACTTTTTAAACTGGCGCTATCGTATACTTTAACCCGGATCTGCCATTATTGCTAAACTAACAAACTGTAAAGAGTGTAGAATGGTTATACCGAACGATCCGAGTCCTTCGTTCTTCAACCATCATCCCACGCTCCGTTGCGGCTACTCCGATCTCGTCGATCTCCGAATCCTTCGTCGAGGTGGCACCACATGATCGGTTCTTTAAACGGGCTCCCGCCTCTGACTCGAGGCAACTCGATCGTCAAGTTTGCCAAAAGAGACGACCAAGAATGATGTAGAATATGAGTAGAATACTTTGTCTCACTTCGTCCAAATCCGTGGACGATCGGTTAATGAAGTTGCCGTGGAAATCGGGTGATGGAATGAAATGAACAGTGAATTCCATACACCCCAAAACTATCATATCTTTTCTAACCGATGAAATCAACAACCATGAGAGAGAGAGAGAGGGGCCGGCCTCTTTATAGAATGAGGGAGGTGACCGTAGGAGAGGGGGGTGAACATATGATGAAGCTTATCATGAAGAAATATCTTAACCAAAACAAGAATGTATAAATTTCAAAGCATGAGTCATAATCACACCTCATCAAGCCATTAATGAAACCATTAATGCACTAATGAGTCATATGCCTCATCATCACTTCTAGAAGCTTCTAGAATGATGACTCACTCATATCAGAAGAAAAGATAAATCCGTCTTTAACCGAATGTTAAAAGACGGCTGATAGAAAACTGGAAACTTGCAACTTCCAAAAGTGATCCTGAAACGAATTTCAGGACAACCCCGAAACAGTATAAATATACCCGCATTTGTATTACGACCGAATACAAATGCAACTGAGACAAAGATATTATACCTACTCAATATAATACTCGGATCCGGCTTAAACCAAAGCCGACCAGTATTATCTGCCCGAAAAATAACACGTGCGTAAACGCACGTGCATTTTCCGAACCCTGCCATAAAACCATACGGCCTCTACAACGTTTCGCCCGAACTTGGGAAACTGCCTGTGGGGGACTCTAATGACTCGTCAGCACCCTGGCAGTGGGTTTAACCACAAACCGTCAGCGGCACTAGCAATACGTAACGGCTGCCCACGGACTGACCTCAAGGGTGGCCGAGGAGCGAACTCAAGGGAGACCGATGAGCGAACTCCTCCGAAAACCCTACTGAGCCTAACAGTGACAATGTATATACAGTCCGGTCCGTTCGTCAATGAGTATCGTATATCCGCCTAGGGGGCTAGTAACGTCAGACCCCCAGAAGCAGTATAAGTCGTGTCGGAGTGAAGCCCAAATACACCCTGAGATACTACTGGAGTACCTACCAGTAAATCTCCTACCATGGCCATGGATTTGTGTAATGGCTCTCCTAGACACAGCACGATCTCGCCCCCAATACCGGGAGAGACGAATCCCATGCCGATCCGCTCACGTGCCTCCATATGGCTCGGGACTGTACCCAAAAGCTACCTGTTTGCACGACTCCTTTGAGCCGTGGTAGGGTAGAAATCAAAGCACAGTGGGAACTCACACGAGACAAATGACGACCTCAGGTCGATGAACTAACCTGTACACATGTCACCAGGGAACTGCTATCTGACGGTAGATATAATACTAACTAGCAGATTCCCGGCGAGTCCTGTCCGGTGTACTCATAACCCAATGAGCACCTGTATACATCTTAGGTGATCCAACTGTCACCAGTGGCTTGTGAGACCGGCCACCGCCCCTCGTCGGGGTCTCGACTGTACACACTAGTCTACTCCGGAGTATCGATGCCCTGTCTCGAAACTCCCACGACTAGGGACCACAATTAAGGATATGCATATAAACTACCCAACTCTCACGTATATGATCGCCCTCATACAGTTGGTAGTAAAGCAAGATCCTAAGGGCTCTATCAAAGTGTAACATGCAATCAGTCACCTGAACATGAACACGACTGATAAAGGCAAACCAGATAGCATACTATCATTTCGAGTAAGACTGTCCTACCGGGATAGGTCCTCCGCAATCATTGCAATCACGTACCTGCGATCCAATAATTGACTATGAGGGCACTATCTCCAACAATCTCCCACTTGCACTCAAGGCTAATATTGCGATGTCGACTACTCACAGCCCGTGTGAAACCGAACATCCAACTCCTCTACTAATCAGTTTCACAAAGCCCGTTTGTAAAACTATTGTGTTCGAGAAAATAGCCTCAGTGAGTGGATCCGCCTAGAAGTTTCTTTCTGTATCTCTCATAATCTCAAGTTCGCGGAGAAAACCATCTCCCGAATTGAGTAGTACCTGTCTTAGAATATGTCTGGATATCTGATGGGACCTTAGTTCATAAATGAACACCATATCCAAACTTCTTAGACTGTATCGATCACTGAACCTAATCAGTATCGGGCACTATGCCACCCACAGTATCCTTTGGACCACCTGTCCATAATACTGTCTCTCGTCAGAGGGAAAACTAAAACTCTGACAATCACTCTGTCATCCATGTCACCTTTGAAGCATGGAATGATAACCGTCTACCGAAAGAGGCTGCCGTTATCAAATCCGTAGAACATGTACTAGTGTTCTAAAACTGCTTCCTTATGTTTCTCCAGGATTGGATTAATACAAACTTATTGTATCTAGTGCAAAAATAACATTTGGTGCGGTACTTGACATCTCATGATTGACTCAATTGCCTAAGCAAGTGATCTGCCAATCATGCACATCCCTCTCCCCTTTAGTCTATACGACACCTTTAGAGAGGGTGACTCCATCACCTGCAGGTACTCTACCATGCTAGGAGTCAACTATTCTAAAAACCATTAGAATATCTGTCAAAGTACCCATATTGGGAAACCACCCAAATCTAGATCTAAAACCATAGATCCAGAAACCAGAATGTCTAATATTATATCCATGTCTTGTCTGGAGAAACAACTGTGTGACGACCACAGTACAACCGATTGTAGTATAGGAATTTTGCTTCCCACTCTGTGTATGTCATCCTGATACCATGACATCACACCCTACTGCCTTCTTAACTGATCCATCCCCTATTCTGATTGAAGTCAAACCCATGACTGTCACATCAAAATTAGATGATCTATCTCCGCTATAACTGCTCAAGTCTATAAATAGATATAAGCATCTTGCCCACTATGCTTCCGCTGCTCCCACTGACTACGACAACCCTCCTACCGGGTCTCATATCCTGGAACAACAGTAGTGTCAAGTCTGGGTAGATAAGAACCTCCCTGTCACCGTCCTTGAGGCTACCGAAGTACCTCTCGGGTGTCTGAGGTTACCTACCAAATCTGCGGAGTGGCTATTGGAATGTCAAACCTGATTGAATGTATAGGTCCTATTAAATTTTCCGTAATCGTTCGCGGTTCTGGAATCACTTCCAGTTCTACCATACTCCCACTACTGTTTTCTGAAAAGCTCCATTTTTACTAAAACTGTGGTGAGTCAAGAACAATATCACTATTGATCTTCCAAATGGTAGAATATCAACCCTCGTCATAGCCAGGGTCAACCCACAAACAGCCATTACAGAACCGTGCCTTGAGTTATCCAGAGTCTGGTTTTAAGCATAAGCTGGACAACTCCCCATACCTTAATTTCTTTTAAGGTACGAACCATTCTATATCCAATATAGAAACTTTGGCACTTATTTAATTGGAACCATATTCAAACCATGCAGCTGTCTCCAGTGCATATCAACTTAATGGAAAGAGGCTATTCAGCATTACTCAACTTAGGAAACCATCCAATTATGAGTAACCTGAAAAAGAAACACGTTTCTCAAAACCATCACTATCATCTGAATACCAATCACAAGAATCTACATCTTCGATCTCTTTGAAGAATCCCGATACTTGTGACACCTGGTTCTCCACTTTATTCTTATACCCACAACTTCTCAAAACTTAGACCTTGTATTTGTACGAAACACTCGTCTAAATACTAGAGAAGTTATAAGTAAACAGAACAAAGTACGAGGACCTACCCCTTTGTCCTGAAGGACACTTGGACAACATACAATACTCTGTATAAGTCCGCTGAGTTAAACAACTCAAAACCTGTGCGTCGTAGGTAGAAAACTGTACCCTGGCGATTTCCTCAAATATCACCAATTACAACGAATTCCGATATAATGAGGATGATCACCTAATTCCCAATATCTTACTCCGACTCATCATCTGTAAAACCATACAGATATGAAAATGAAACCTGGTAAATACATACCCTTGGAGTAAGTATCTAATCGGGAAAACAGTTTTTCTTTAACAATGCACTGAAACATGAAAATGTTTCGTAGGGGTATCCTGGTATTCATAGCAATGCCTCTTCCATAATCAAATTCATGACTTCAACCGTATATTTTAGTGCCATCTCTCCAAATCACTTTATTTGTCTTTAGTCGTTACCTTCTGTACACCATCGTTAGGCTAAATGGTTTTCTTCCTTCCCTACCGTTCGGCACCAGCCTATGGTTTGGAAGAAGACTATCCAGTAAGCATAATAGGTGTACCCTCCTAAACCAAGGAGTACTCGCAACTGAGAGAAGGTGATGATAAAAGACAACTGAACAATACCTTATTCTTTTAAAGGTGAAATAGGAGTGGCGATGAAGTACGCGGTCTTGGTCGTGAATGATATCAGTCGCAATTTACTTTGCCCTCTTTCTAATCCCTTTATTTTGTCTTTACATATTACCTTCTGCACACCCCACTTAGGCTAATTGGTTTTCTTCATTCCCTACCTTTCGGCACCTGCCTATGGTTTGGAATAAGACTATCCAATAAGCGTAATAGGTGTACTCTCCTAAACCAAGGAGCTCTCGCAACCTGAGAGAAGGTGATAATAAAAGACAACTGAATAAACCAATTCTATTTCTCCTGAACCTGGATCCATCCCCGAAGAAGTCCCTTCGAGTTCGTATATAACCATACGATGGATCTATCCAATGGAAGTGGATATCCGTAGTAATACGGGTGTTCTGAGAAATTCAAAGGGTAAAAGAAGGAGTGGCAATGACTTATGCAACTCAGACAATCCAAAAGCCAGTATTTTAAGAAGGTTCGGTCAACCTGGTCACTGAGTCATAGTCTAGGGTCGGTCAAAAGGTCGCTGCCAAAGAGAGAGAGAGAAAAGAAACACTCTGCGTGCACTCTAACCTAGATCAGAATGGTCATCACTTTATCTAATCCGGAAACCTCCCACTGTCCTGTCAAATTCTCCTCCAAACCTAAAGAAGAATCAATCGGGATCATCCGAAGAGTAAACCAACTCATCAGTGGGAATCGGGATCCAACTCTCATCGCATGTTAACGTGATGGAATGCATCCACGTTATTCATACTCCAGAAGGTATGCGCATACTTGGCAAGTTTCAGTTTCTTTAGAAACTCCCGATATTATTTTCTTGCCCCATGCTCTTATGACCTTGGCGTATGTCAACAAATCATAAGTCACATGTCAAGTTCTGCCCGTCATTATCTTGTTAATTTGAACCCACCCGTACATACCCTTGACGTATGCCAACAAGGTAATACGACTGTCCCAAACCAACTCATCTATCTATGCAACAAATGAATACCCAGCAGCTACCAAACACTATGCCTTGACGTATGCCAACAAACATAGCTTGAATACTACTGACCATCCATAAGAAACGACGGAGGGCTACGGTTGGTTTTTGGCGAAAAACCTTTAACGTAGTGAACTTGATATCGCTGAAGGAACCTGATAGCTTTTTTAAAATATAGTGGCGAAAACCTTTTGCTAAAGAGGTCACTCCCGGTAAAGGGATCTCGGCTCTTTCCTCGTGGAATGAGGTGCAGGATATTCCACTGAATACCGCTATGCATAAGCAACATGTAATCGACTATAGTAAAGTTATTGCCCTGACGCAAACTTCTGTCCAAGGGGTCTTTCCCGGTGAAAGGATATCAGCCCTTGCCTCGTCGAATGAGGTGCTGGATATTCACACCGAATACCGCTATGCATAACAAAAGGAAACGTCTTTGCAATAACACCTTTTTAAAATTGTTCCAACAACTCAAACAGGTTTGTTTTCCTTTGCATTGATCAGAATCAACGCAGTCCCATCAATCAATCACACCAGAAAAGAACGAAAATAAAATGTACGTATATGCCATCCGCATTCGTCACTGGGTCCCGTCATCACCCGTTAGGTTACTTAACTAACGACAGAGCGGGGACTGGACTAGCGCGGGTGTAAAACATATACAACATCTAATAGTATATAAGCCAATATACATAATCGCTCCAGGCGTGATAATATGCAACATTACAGAAAAGTAATAAGCATCACAGAACAATACAGATATCTGGGATCCCCGAGTTTCACAGAGCCGCTGCTGAAACTCGACGTTCCCCTGTCGTGTGGATAGCCTGTGCAATGAAACCTAGACCCCTACGGGTGCGGCAAGTTACCCGCCAAAACTTGAAGCGAGGCAGTCCCCACAGCATAGTGAATGGAACACCCGGCACTTCACAGAATCCGGTAATCTTGGGCACCCCTCCTTGGGTCAACCTGTACCCCCTACGAGTGCGGCGAATAGTCTGCCAATTCTGAAGTGGGGCCCCTCTGCCTCTCAAAGCCATGAGATGCGGACCCGTTGCTTTCCCGAACCCGGCTATCCGTGCACTCCGTCGCGGGGTAAAACCTAGTACAGTAATGAAAAATAGTACAATAGGTACATCGACCGCAACCTGGTCGTGCCCCAAAAGAATATTATACAACAGGCAGTGACGGCAGTCCACATGTTGGACGCTCGCCCCGCAATATCAAATGTACAAATAAACACAAACTGTACTACCATTGCACACTGCTATCCACCACGACAAATCCGCAACATCACAGCACAACACAGAACATCAACGCGAATGTCACGTTCGCAAACCCGTCTAAAAGAACTATAGCAATCAGACGCGGTTTACCGATCAAATGACATTCCCGGTCGGAGATATAATGTAAGCACTGTAAACTAACATGTTTAAATTTCGATCGACCAAAGACCAAATATCAAAAAGTGGGCCCCAAAGCTTACTGGTGAACAGTAATAAAACCTGGGCCAAAACTATATATCTTAAAAACCCCAAAAACCAAAGTAGAACCCACTGGAAAATTTTGGACGCACGTTCTCCTCACGTGGCCGCGGAAGGGCGGCCAAACCATGGGTTTGGCCGCACTTCCGCGCCTCCATGGAGGAATCATGACTCCAAATTTTCTCGTGGGTCTTAGAAAAGCCTGCACGGATTTTTAAGATATACAGAAATCAATTTTGACACCGTTTAAAATTAACAGAACTGTCAAGTGAAGAAAAATGCGATTTTTGCAGTTTTCGATTTTCGGTCGGATCGATGTTTTAAACGCGTTAGCACAAGTTAGTATAGCAAAATGGTGAGGCTCTGATACCACTGTAAGTCTACGCTAGCGCCCCGACAGTCTACAGACGCCAAAATGCGGAACAAAACTTTTTAAACTGGCGCTATCGTATACTTTAACCCGGATCTGCCATTATTGCTAAACTAACAAACTGTAAAGAGTGTAGAATGGTTATACCGAACGATCCGAGTCCTTCGTTCTTCAACCATCATCCCACGCTCCGTTGCGGCTACTCCGATCTCGTCGATCTCCGAATCCTTCGTCGAGGTGGCACCACATGATCGGTTCTTTAAACGGGCTCCCGCCTCTGACTCGAGGCAACTCGATCGTCAAGTTTGCCAAAAGAGACGACCAAGAATGATGTAGAATATGAGTAGAATACTTTGTCTCACTTCGTCCAAATCCGTGGACGATCGGTTAATGAAGTTGCCGTGGAAATCAGGTGATGGAATGAAATGAACAGTGAATTCCATACACCCCAAAACTATCATATCTTTTCTAACCGATGAAATCAACAACCATGAGAGAGAGAGAGAGGGGCCGGCCTCTTTATAGAATGAGGGAGGTGACCGTAGGAGAGGGGGGGTGAACATATGATGAAGCTTATCATGAAGAAATATCTTAACCAAAACAAGAATGTATAAATTTCAAAGCATGAGTCATAATCACACCTCATCAAGCCATTAATGAAACCATTAATGCACTAATGAGTCATATGCCTCATCATCACTTCTAGAAGCTTCTAGAATGATGACTCACTCATATCAGAAGAAAAGATAAATCCGTCTTTAACCGAATGTTAAAAGACGGCTGATAGAAAACTGGAAACTTGCAACTTCCAAAAGTGATCCTGAAACGAATTTCAGGACAACCCCGAAACAGTATAAATATACCCGCATTTGTATTACGACCGAATACAAATGCAACTGAGACAAAGATATTATACCTACTCAATATAATACTCGGATCCGGCTTAAACCAAAGCCGACCAGTTTATCTGCCCGAAAAATAACACGTGCGTAAACGCACGTGCATTTTCCGAACCCTGCCATAAAACCATACGGCCTCTACAACGTTTCGCCCGAACTTGGGAAACTGCCTGTGGGGGACTCTAATGACTCGTCAGCACCCTGGCAGTGGGTTTAACCACAAACCGTCAGCGGCACTAGCAATGCGTAACGGCTGCCCACGGACTGACCTCAAGGGTGGCCGAGGAGCGAACTCAAGGGAGACCGATGAGCGAACTCCTCCGAAAACCCTACTGAGCCTAACAGTGACAATGTATATACAGTCCGGTCCGTTCGTCAATGAGTATCGTATATCCGCCTAGGGGGCTAGTAACGTCAGACCCCCAGAAGCAGTATAAGTCGTGTCGGAGTGAAGCCCAAATACACCCTGAGATACTACTGGAGTACCTACCAGTAAATCTCCTACCATGGCCATGGATTTGTGTAATGGCTCTCCTAGACACAGCACGATCTCGCCCCCAATACCGGGAGAGACGAATCCCCTGCCGATCCGCTCACGTGCCTCCATATGGCTCGGGACTGTACCCAAAAGCTACCTGTTTGCACGACTCCTTTGAGCCGTGGTAGGGTAGAAATCAAAGCACAGTGGGAACTCACACGAGACAAATGACGACCTCAGGTCGATGAACTAACCTGTACACATGTCACCAGGGAACTGCTATCTGACGGTAGATATAATACTAACTAGCAGATTCCCGGCGAGTCCTGTCCGGTGTACTCATAACCCAATGAGCACCTGTATACATCTTAGGTGATCCAACTGTCACCAGTGGCTTGTGAGACCGGCCACCGCCCCTCGTCGGGGTCTCGACTGTACACACTAGTCTACTCCGGAGTATCGATGCCCTGTCTCGAAACTCCCACGACTAGGGACCACAATTAAGGATATGCATATAAACTACCCAACTCTCACGTATATGATCGCCCTCATACAGTTGGTAGTAAAGCAAGATCCTAAGGGCTCTATCAAAGTGTAACATGCAATCAGTCACCTGAACATGAACACGACTGATAAAGGCAAACCAGATAGCATACTATCATTTCGAGTAAGACTGTCCTACCGGGATAGGTCCTCCGCAATCATTGCAATCACGTACCTGCGATCCAATAATTGACTATGAGGGCACTATCTCCAACAAAAAGTGCATATAAAAATCATAAAAATTCATAATTCGCCTAAATCACATAAAGCACCCTCTTTTCAATAATTTCCATAATTTCCCAAATTTTCCCTAATTTATCGATATTTAATTATACCGCCCTATTAAAATATTCATTATATTTATTATTTAATTATAAAAATTCCTAAAAATAATATTTTATTTTTCTGAAATGTTACAATCTTCCCCCATTAAAGAAATTCGGTCCCCGAATTTAAATTTAAACCCCTCAATACTAAAACATTTCAGCAAAAGCCTAAGCCGTTAGGGTCCCGAAACCATCAATACATAAAACACGTCGTAGCGCAATGCGTACGCATGAACAATGAGTAGATAACCCAAAAACAAAACTCCGTCAAGCATCCCGCAATCATCGGAGTCATGGTGAAGACACGAATGCCAAGTCCAAAACGAACCCAGTATGATATATATATCAAAACTATACATATAAACATCAAATCTATACTTGTAAACATCTGAATGAAATGCATGCCAAACCTTTTTAAGTCGCTGTGCGATGCGCATAACACTGCACGGTGGCGGACGTCTAATATAAGAAAATAACTCTACATATATATATCGTTTGTTTAATATTTACGTCCCGCCGTTTTGAAAATAATTTAGAAAGGTTCCCTGGCTTTTAAACGTTTCGTGTCATATCAGACACGTAGGTAAATACTGAGACTATAGCTCCCTGTTTGGAAATCCCTTCGATAACTCTCAATGCATGCAAGATATTCAGGTACTGTCCTCTGACTAGTCCTTCTCAGTATGAAAACAATTAGCAAATATCATAAAAACGTACTGCTCCATAAGAAATCAATCCCAAAATGTGCATATGAAAGCTACGTGCGTCTGGTGCGCATGGAGATCAAAATCCATGAATGTGTCATACATGTGCACAAAAACAACATCTAAGTGCAACGGGTGTGCACGAAACACCTGTCAGAGGCAACGTGGGTGCCTGACAGCAAAATCGGGTGCATCTGATATGCACGAAGAATCTCGATTTAGTGCATCTGGTATGCACCAATATCGCATCAAGCGCCTAAATATGCGCAAGAATCCAATTCTAGTGCACAAGGTGCACGAAAAAAATATCGAATATCGCAATCGAAATCGACAGTATACAACACATCTCAATCAAAATCCAAATCAAGTATACCGTGGTATATAATCTCACAACCATGTGCATCAGCGTGCACAAAAGAAAATCAAAATAGTAAAAGTGCATGAAAACTATGCCAAAAGTATAAGTCAAATCACACGCATGCCCTAGGTATGAAATCACAATCAATATCTCAAATGACATCAACACGAAGTCAGGTGCAACTGTGGTGCACAAAATTTCAATCATGCAAATAAATCGCTCGAAATATCAGGCATGGAATCAAAATCAACCTCAAGTGCAATAAATACGCATAACTCATAAATCAACACGACGGTGTATGAAAACACATCTCAAGAGCAATAACTATGCACAAAACGTAAATATCCAGAAGGTGCAACCATGGTGCACAAAAGAAAATATCATGAAACTTGGTCATCAAAATTCAATCATGCAATAAATCACCCAAAATACTGAAATCCAAAGTGACTGATACGTGATAGTCAACTCACGAAATCACCAATCATAAATACTGTCGTCGATATGTCCTTCCTCCAAGGTCGAGAAGGTGTCGGTGCATCCAATGCTAGCAGAGCAAGATATCTACTTGCCTCCCGACCATGGCCTGTCGTCTGGTGCCCGTAGGCTCTTGTATCTCACTGCGAATTGCTAAGTACATAGCTCCCCGGCTCAACGGTCCAATATGGAAACGATAATGGAAGTAGTCCGCTCTGGCACATCACTCTAAAGATCTCTGGCCAACTCTTATGGTCACTCATAACATGTCCCGTCGACGATGCTGAACTCTGGCCTGCTGGGCATGCACAATATGACCGCTCCTGGGGTCCATGTCTTCTCGTGTAATATTCTAGAAAGGTCCTGTCGAGATCTCTCCCAAAATCCCACTTCTGCCTCCTTTACTAAATCTGTTTCTTGTTCCGGAACGGCTGCATACTCATCGCGACTCCTTCTGGAAGATATATCCATATATAACGCCTCTGCATGCGTATCACATCTCTGATGTCGGCAGAGTGGAACGTCATCTCATCAAGATCTCGGACGAACCTCTTACTTCACTTTTCTCTACTGTTGACTGCTTCAGACTCGTCTCATCATGGCTGCATGGACTGCGCTCCAACGGCTATACTCGTATCTGGAGTCTCCCAAGCAATGCATCCCACCACATAGCATCCGAATGAAGTCGAACCATTCGATCGATTCGTCAAAACCTCATAATCCCCCAAGAGCTCAACATCTTGGGTATGGTTTAATAGTATCGAGTACATACCACAGTATCAGTGGACCAGCCGTAGAAGGGCAAACCCAAGCCTCACTAATGGCACTGCGGAACTGCCGCAAACCCTAAGGTTCAAAGGCTTTCACACGGTCATTATGTCGAGTTAGGGTTTCATTCTTCTAGAGGGTCCATAAAATTGCTTGCATGTCTTTCCGAATACTTTAAACTTGGAATATGGGTTTCTGAAATTCGATCGCCTCTATCGACTCTCAACATACCGGCGTGAAGTCGTCTCTAGCTGGAATCAATCTATCTGATGACCTCGCATCGGGGTAAGCGAACGTACCGCATGTCCTAGTCATTCATCCTCGGGTGACTAGCGACCTTCTATCATATCTCTTAGTAGAACTCGTACTGCAATAGCTCCAACATCTGGGGCAATATCTCGTCGTTCGCAGCAACAACTGGCTCATTCATCTGCACGCTGAACAGTGCCTCGATCATCATGAATGAGCGATACATCAATGGTCATCGTATTCTTGCTGGTCACTATCAGTGGCTCAATCCTCTGGTACTAATCTGCACGTCCGAGAAATCTCATAACAGCGATCCATCAACGCCCATGGCGCGAAAACACAATAACACGGCGCATCTATGCAAATCGTATGTCCCTGGAATCATGCCCTGATCAGTCCTCGTCCGTGACGAGCTCGTGCTGACCGCAACTCTAGCCGTATCTCTCTGTGCCCGTACAACCGTGGTAACAAAACCATAACTGGTACCGATGAGGCTAGATCATAGGAATGAATAGTATACTATGCAAAGAAATGTACCTCCTAAGGCTTCGTAAGCGGAGTAGCGTATCGTAAATATGCCGCGGAACATACGTACGGTATGTCACTCTACTCAAGCTACCTACTCCATCAACCAAGGGTCATCCTACACTCCGAAGGTAAAACCTAACGCTCTGATACCAACTTTGTCACGACCCGAAAAGTACGGAACATGACCGGCACTTAAATTACGAAACGTCTCGAGGCGTACGTAACCTAAGTAAGCCCAAAACCCAGAAATTCAAACCAAGTAAAGCAGTAGAGTGAAGGAAAACCATTTTAAAAGCAAGAAGTTTAACAACATAAGCCGAAATATTCATTTTTAAAATATTAAGTCTTTTTTATAAATTTCGGCAGAGTTTCCTTTGTAAAAACTGACCCCAAACGGATACAAACCTGATAAAGCATATATAATGAATAAAGGCATCCCCAAGCAGGAGCTAGCTCTTGGCCAACTGGTGGACAAAACCACACAATGCAATATAATATACAATGCCGAAGGGCGAGGATCAAAACTGAAAATGAAACTCAAAACAACATGGAATCCATAATAATACAAGCGCGACTCTAAGGTCGAAATAATATACACTGGTCTTCTATGTCTATCAAATATACAAGTCTGGTTGATGGAGTTTTAACTAGATACAACTGAAATAACAAAGATACAATGGTGGTCCTGATACAAAAGAACCCACCTACCAAAGCAATCACCCGGAATGGACAGTGTGCCAGCAAAACCGCAACGAAACCTGTGCGGCAAAACCTGTAAGAAACTGTGGCAAAACGGGGGTGAGTTGCCAACTCGTGAGTAGAAAACATCTAGGAGTAGAAATCACATGCATAACGCAATCCTAGGTCAATACGATCAATATACATATATATAATCTCAAATGATAAGTCTGAAGCAAGAAAAAGTGGCAAGGGTAAACATCTATACTTAAGGGTAATCCCATGTGCTCGTGTCAGTGCCTCAGGTAGCAACATATCATATGAATGAGGTATGAATGCATGAAAACAGAATACATGTAAATGAAGAAACTGCTTTCATAACTTAGTGAGATTTCTGTATATTTAAAACGAGGTATCATCAATGAAATCAACATAAACAGTGTCTAGCATCGACACAAAATATAAATCCCAACATCTCAATATCTCAGGCACTGCCTATCCGGACTGGCCTATATCAACAAATCTCAAAATCTCAGTATCTCAAATCTCACTATCTAGGGCTCCGTCAGTCCTGATCGGCCCCTAACATCAATCACACGACCACGAACGGTATCCTCCGGATATCCGACGTGCCAGGTAAAATCACCGGGGCAGTCTGCCCCTGCCGGGCTCATCGTCTACACCTCGATCTTCTTGCCCCGGGATACCTTACCGGGTCCACCATGTACCCGCAGACGGTTCATCCAACTCCTCGAATAGGGTCTCGAAATCCATCTCATAACCGAGAAAACATCATGGTGGACGATTCATACATCATGAGAAAACCGCACTTTTCGTTTTAAAAAGAGAGAGAGAGAGAGAAGTTTATATATATATATATATTCTTGCGGTTTTCTCCCAAATCCGGGAAATCTCAAGAAAATCCGAAATCCAATCATCAATAGCAAGTAAACAGTGAATATTGGCATAAAACTCCATAATACTGCATAATCAATGAATACATGAATGCATCTGATATCATGCAATGAATGCAATAGTTAAACTAGCATCTAAAACCTATAACATATTGCAACTATCAACTTAGCAAGCTATGTCAAGGAATAGTAGTTTCTAAAGTGTACGTGACATGGCAATTACCGATGAAGATGTGTGTGAGCCGGCAAGCAAGTGTACGTGGAACATACGCATCATCGGTAATGGTGCTGGTGTCCTGACAGCAGGGTTTTCATGATAGTTACATATAACATATATACAAACATGCAATGCGATGAAACATCATGAATATACAGAAAGTGATGTAGTAACAGCAACATTGAAAATATACCTACCCAAAATCCGAGTCATACAGTTTGGTATATAAACATACTCACGATTCCACACTTTTGAAAATAAGTATGACTCGAGCCCAGTCAAAAAGATAAAGGAATCCGCCTAAGTCTGAGTCAATCTATATATATATATATATATATATATATATAGTAGTCGGTGATCTCGCCTCAACAGTATCATGTACGATACAATAATATGACATTCTCGAGTCAAGAGTGTAGATCTATCCTCAAAACTATCTCTCGTACGGTAAATCTATCGTACGCCATCCTAAATCTGGGTAATATAACATTTATCTTATTATCCATCTGATATCCACATCATCACATATCATGAGCAGGGGGTACTGATCTAAGTCTAGTACAATACTAATATCAGCAACAAAATTATGATCTGGCTACTGATCTACAGCCCCATACAATCCGATGTCATCAACACTTATCATCATATAGGAGTATATATCGCCCAAGCGATCCATTATAAGTATCTTATCTTATCTTATCTTATCTCATATCTCGATCACATGTCAACTATCATATATATATCACCAACATAGTATCGTCGTCCAATGACCTGCTATAACATCATGACATATCTCGGTCACACATTAAATATCTCACGATATCATGCCCAATCAGATCGACTCATTCCCGAGTATCATATAACATTCTCGTCATCCAAGCATGTGAATATACCAATCTAAATATGTCCCCAACACGCACAAGGATAACAATGTAAGCGAGTATGTGTATGTGCGTGTATGCAAATCTTTACCCTAGGGTTTTCGTGACTAAGAAATTGACTAAAGTCCTTCTTCAATTCTCGCTAACACTAAAACCCATGATCACCTAAAGCTCCCCTTGCTAAGTGTTCAATCTCTCCATAACATATAAATACATATCTATACATATCACATCATTTCTTATGACTTTGTGGGGGTGCTATACGCCATCCACCCGACTTCTCCCCGTAGATATAAATCTACTCACCTTGCTTCTTGTGTGTCGACGCCGACGCCGCCACGCGCTTGCTTGTCATCTCGAAGTCTTCTTGGTGGTACCTACACATCACAACGTATCGTATCGCATCAAAATCTAAATCAAAGCCAAAATGACACGCTAAAAGCCTATAGGTTTGAACCTATGGACTACGCTTTCAAAACCACCAAACAACTCTCGATATCACCGTACAAACGTCAAATCATCGAGTTAAAATCAAATCCCTGAAATCCAGAATTTCAAATACGCAAAACAAAACCCCGAATCAAAACAGTAACTCAAGAAAGAGGTCCCAGATTTTGTATAAGGTGAAAACAAGGTAAGCAAACAATACTGGGGTGGTGTATAGGGGGCATGTGACCTACTGAAGTAACCTGGACCCATGCACTCACCAAGTGGCCGAGCACTCAAGAGTAAATTCCGGCCAGTCCGGTTTTGGTAGGGTGGAATTGTCTTGTATTGGTAGGGTGGTCTCCTGGTAGTCAATCTAAGCTCCTAAAGTTGTTTGCTTATCTCGTAAAGTTCCCAAGTCATCCCATATTCACCTACACGCTCCAATTCCTCACAAACCGACATGAAAGTTCTATAATTCCGTATTTTGGGTTTCGGTTGGGCTTGGTCGGGGTTTCTAAGATCATAGGGGTTTTTTCTAGTCACTAATTACACTCAAGTTCACCAACACAACTAAAGGAAACCCTAACCCTCTCTAGAATTTTCCAACCACATCAAAACCTCTCTAAATCATATCCAAATTTAAATAGAGGCTAGAGAAACTTAACTAATATACAAATGGTGGAAAGATTACCTCATTTGACACTCATGAACCCTCTACAGTGCCAAAAAGCAAACTTTCTTGGTCCAAAGTGTAGCTTGAGGGCTTGTGCACAATTTTTGTGAAGAGGAGATAGGGTTTTGGTGTTATTTTGATGTAGTTTTGGGGTTTTGAAGTGGAGGTGGAGGAGGGTGCTGCCATGGGAGTGAGGGAGGAGAGGAAAAGATAAAGAAGATGAATAATGAATGAAAACAAATGAGAGCCATGCTTGGTTGACCCCTCACCCTCTCTCTCTCATGCCCATCCCTCTTGCAATCATTGTGTCTCTTTGACTTTTCTTTTTCCTTTTCTTTTCTTTTCTCTTTTCTTTTTAAAAAGCCATGCATGATAAACATAAGGGAAAGCCATGATACAAAAATGTAACAAGTGTGAAAAATGTGACATGTGCATGCCATGTACACAAAACACCCTTAATGTGCGATTAGCGATATTTAATCGCGATTAGCGTTAAAAATGCATATAAAAATCATAAAAATTCATAATTCGCCTAAATCACATAAAACACCTTCTTTTCAGTAATTTCCATAATTTCCCAAATTTTTCCTAATTTATCGGTATTTAATTATACCGCCCTATTAAAATATTCATTATATTTATTATTTAATTATAAAAATTCCCAAAAATAATATTTTATTTTTCTGAAATGTTACATCAAGATAAAGAGTAACCAGATAGCATACTATCATGTCGAGCAAGAATGTCCTCTGAATATATATACATGTCAATGCATCCACTATCAAATAATGGCCTCTAGGGCATACATATATCCAACAAACCCGCTATCAAAGCTTCATACTCAGGCTCGTTGTTTGTTCTTGGCTCAGTTAAGTAAAGGGCGAAACGCATTATTCCTCCTTACGATGTCACGAAGATGAGGCCCACCCCGGCTTTGATTATAGGAGCGTTATGCTTCCGCTTCTTCATAGAAGATGCCCCATCGAAGTAGAGTTCCCGTTGGACATTATCTTCTTCCTTTTCCTATTTGATTGTATCGAACACATGATCGTCTGGCAATTCGCAACTTAATGGAGAATCTGCTAGTATTAGATACTCAACGAGAAAGTCAGCGATGGCCTGACCTTTCACTGCCTTGAGGGGTCGATACGTTATCGAGAACTCCATCAAGAGGAGGGCCGATTTGGCGAGCCTTCCTGTCAGTATGGCTCTTGATATTAAATATTTGAGAGGATCCACCTTCGATATGAGATGTACCTCATATGCCAAAAAGTAATGCCTGAGCTTCGTTATCGTGAAGATCAGTGCCAGGCAATACTTTTCAATTGGGGAGTAGTTGTTTTCTGCCCCCAGGAGAACTCGACTCAAATAGTATAGAGCTCTCTCATTCCCCTGATTGTTCTCATGTGCCTATAACGCGCCTAAATAACCTTCCAAGGCTGTTGTGTATAGGATGAAGGGCTTTCCCTTAACCGGAGCGGTCAACATTGGCGGATTATATAGGTATTGCTTGATCTCGTCCAGTGCACTTTGGCATTTATGATCCCAAACGAAAGGGGTCCCCTTCTTCATCAGATGACTGTATGGACGACATTTTCCAGAGAGGTCGGCTATGAACCTCCGGATATACACGAGCTTTTCTTGGAGAGACCGCAATTGTTTGAGAGTTCTTGGAGTGAGCATTTCCATAATCGCCTTGATATTTGATGGGTTTATTTCGATGCTTCGGTGTCGTATGATGAATCCCAGGAATTTGTCTGAGGAGACTCCAAACGCGCATTTCAGAGGATTCATCTTTAGATTGTATTTCCGAAGACGCTGGAACACTATTTTTAGATGCTCCTAATGCTCCTCGTACGATTTTCTTTTCACCACAAGGTTGTCAATATAGCATTCAACAATCTCATGTATGAGGTCATCAAAGATCTTCATCATGGCCCTCTGGTAAGTAGCGCCTGTGTTCTTCAAACCGAAGGGCGTCACCTTGTAGCAAAATATACCCAACGGAGTTCGGAAGACGGTATGCTTTTGATCTTCAGGATGCATTTTTATTTGGTTGTATCCTGAGGATCCATCCATAAAGGAGAAGACCTCATGTGTGGACGTGTTATCTATCATTAGCTCGGTAACAGGCACTGGGAAGTCATCCTTTGGGCAAGCTTTGTTAGGTCCTGAAAATCCACGCAGATGCGCACTATCCTATTTTTCTTCATTACTGGAACAATGTTGGCGATCCAGTCGGGATACTGAACTTCTTGGATGAAACCGGAGTCAATTAGTTTCTTGACTTCGGCATTGATACTCATCTTAACTTCGAGCCACATTCTTCTTGGCGCCTGTTTGACTGGCTTGACGTCCGGCGATATAGCCAGTTTATGCACCGCTATTTTTGGATCCAGTCCCGGCATCTCGGAATAATTCCATGAAAAGCAGTCTTTATATTGCATAAGCACGTCCTTTAGCGTAACCACTTATTTTTTAGACAACAACTCACTGACAAACGTTGGCCTTGGATCGTTTTCCGTCCCCAAGTCGATTTTTTTAGGTTATCCGCCGTGGTGTGTATCCCATATTCCATCTGTTTTGGCGCCGGTGGAAACTCTGAGATCACCTCCTCCTCGTCCTCATTTACAAAGCACTTGAAAAAGTCATTCATATTCTCATGCTCTCCCTCCTTTGAGAGTGTGATCATGCGGCAGGTATGAGTTCGTTTCCAAGCCCGATGTTGATCTGGACCTACTCTCGCGATATAGGTTGCCTTTGGCTCATGATTTCGTGGTGAGGTTACCCTTCAGCTGTCGGATAGAGCGAACCTGCCTTGTTGGTACTGGTCTTCAACCCAGTCTTTGAAGGTGAAGCAGTCTTCAAGAGGATGTCCTATTGCTCGATGATAGGAGCAATAATCCGGATGAGGGATCTCGTTTATCTGTTCAGGGTACCGAGACTCCGGAAGCGTCATCATTTGATACTTCATGATAAGATTGAATATTTTCCTTATCTTGTCTTGAGGGAAAGAGTATTCCCGACCTATCTTCTTGATAAAGGACGGGTTCCAACCATATTTTTCTTGATAGCGCGGCTTCTTAGATATACCATGTTGTTTGCGAACGTTGTTTGCACTCTTTGTCCTGTTTTTGCCTCTATTTCTAGATTTTTCCTTCTTGCGATGACATACAGCGAGCTGGGGATGGAGGGCATTATAGTCTTCTTTCTCTGCAGACTGTTGAATGAGACTTGCAGAAGATTTGAAATGTCACCGTTGTCTTTAAGAGTGACTACCGGCGGTTTATCTGCTAGTGGTTCCGATTGAACCATCGTTCGAGCCACATTCTGGATCAGAAGGGCCATCTGGTTCATTTTAAAGGACATTTCTACCGCTTCTTCACCTCTCTTTTTGAGAACGCGCTTTAGGAAGTCAATAACCGACTCCTCCTCTGTTCTTTCTCTAGGTGCGTCTTCGGGATTTGCCTTAGACGATGGATTAGCGAGTGCTTCCGTCTGAGCAAGTATCTCCTGTAGCTTTTCACATTGCAGTTGAGCCTTTGTCTGGGACTGAGTATGCGATCCGTGACTAGTAGAAGCACGAACTTCTTCTTTGGAGTTCACCATGTGGACTATATGAACTATCATGCCCCCAGGATTGAGGTGATTGGAGTTTTGACCTTTGATGTTTGCCTCGGGCATTTGGATTTTATTAAGAATCTATTTTTTGTGAGAAGTCGCTTTGGTTTTGGGAGGAACCGTTGTATCAGGAACCGTCTTGGGATGAGTCCCCTTGTATTTGAAAGAGGGTTTGTCATAATTTGGCTGACATTTAGGGGAAGTGCCACGGTTGGTAATTGGGTCCTTCACCTGCTTCCACACCTTATATATAGATGAAGAAAGTTCTTTTAGAGAGTGAATGGGTTGCTTCTCTCGTAGGATCTCCACGGGCTGCGGAGATTTCTTTAATATTGCGGTGGGAGAATTTTGTCTGACCGTTCGCAGCAGTTTGAAGATGTTACCGATTGGAACAGTAGCCTTCATCATCAGAGTTGAAGCAGGTGGAGTCAACGCTGATGGAGAACTCTCCCCAGCTTATTTTATACGATGCCGATATCGACGTCGACCGTTTCTTACAGCCAGAATTTGATTAGCCTCAGAATTTTGCAAAGCCTGCCCCATGTTTTCTTTGAGAGCTTGAATATTCTGCCTCCTGCGTCGACCATGGCCTTTGGAAGGTACCAGTTGTTTGGAGATCAATTCCGTCGGCAAAGCAAAAACTTAAGGAGCCAGCCTGTGGAAGATAAACTTCTTCTGGGATTCCTCCTTCGGCGTTGAGGTACCGAGAGTGGGAGGTGAGAGCATAGACCCGAAGAGAAGCCTATTGATTTCTTGAAGAGTCGTATTGCAGAGATTTGAGGCTGCAAGTGGCTTATACTTGACTCTACCAGATGTGACAGAGCCTGAGTTGCGGTGAGTGGAAGCAAACGCCATTCTAGGGTAGAGACAAAACACCGGCTTCAGTATCCCATCACCCAAAGGCAACTACAAACATTTATACCGCGATTATTTGATTGCGGAAAAACACGACACACGAAGTGTGGAGTGGAAAAAGGAAGGGGTCCCACTGGGCGTGCCAGAATCTATTCTCCGCCGAAAGATACGACCGGGATGTTGGGACGTCTGGCCTAAAATTTGGGGGGCAGATGCTATTTGGATTTATCCGTCCACCTCTCCGTAAATGCCAAGTTGATTTATGGCACTGTATATCGGATGTTTAGACGGATGCGGCCGTTGTAGCAGACTTCGTCAGATTCCCCTCATTTGCGAGGTTTTTTTTTATTGTGGGGATGCTCTTCCCTGCAGGCGCAAACCCCTGCAGTTAATTACTTTACCGCATCGTGATAACCACTTTCTCCTACTCTAGAAGTTCACTTCGTGTCGTGTGTGTTTGTTTTATTTTCAGTTGCCCGTGGATTGTGTACGGAGACTAATTTGTGTCGTCGCCCATAGGGCGTGGATTAGTCCAAATCCGTATATCTTAGATTTAGGTTTGGGTTGATTTAAGGATCGTTGATCTGTTTTGAGATCAAGATCGACTTAAATGTATACGAGCAATTGGGGGCTCGATTGGTTTTTTGTTAAGGATATATTAGTCCAATTTGAGAGTAAGATCCACTTAACAAGGTTTTAGGATCATTTCTATTTCAGATCCAACAAAAGAGCATTTGGGATATATTGTTTTAGTTTAAGGACATTTCGGTCCGTTATTTCCATTTTGGAGGCGAAGTTCTAGTTTGAGGACATCTCGGTCCGTTGATCACCATTTTGGAGGTGGGATTTTAGTTTAAGGACGTCACTGTCCGTTGATCACCATTTTTGGATGAGATTTTAGTTTAAGGATGTTACGGTTCATTGATCACCATTTGGGGGTGAAATTTTGGTTTAAGAACGTTACGGTCCGTTGATCACCATTTGTGGGTGAGATTTTAGTTTAAGCACGTTACGGTCCGTTGTTAGTTTAGGGATATCTCAGTCCATTGTTCATCTTGCGTGCACGTGTATTTGTTACGTAACGGGATGAGCAACGGTGATATGGGACGCATCCAGTCTGGGATATGATTTGATTTGGGATGTGCACGTCAATTTGGGAAGTGCACTAGAAAGCAGTTGGTTGTTGGTACCCACCACCTCGCTGAAGACGTTGAGGAATTATAATGACATGTATCAGAGGTGTAGAGAGATGTACCCTTAAATCAATTCCCGTGTTTGAAGGAAAAGGGATTAATGGTAAACCCAGGAATCATTAGTCGTATTTTTGAGACTAAGATTTCCTCAGGGGAACGTGGGACGAATATCGTTTTGAGATATCATCAGTTGGAAGGTCAATAGTCGTATTTGGGACTAAGATCGGTTTGGAAAGTAGTGAGCACATGGGCTCGGTTGATCTGAATTAGGGAGTTTCTACTCTCAAGGAGCTTAACCAATCCGGGCTTGGTCTACTCAGTTTTCTTTTTGTCAAAAAGTGCCAAGCATTTGTTTGGGCTCAGATATGGTTTTTTTATACAAAAAGTGTTGTGCACTTATGCAAGTTTTGATGCTCACATATAATCATGTGGGCTTTTCAGTCATGGGAACTGTCCAATAAGTGTTAAACAGTTTACCCATTTTTGTCTTTATATGGAGTGCTAAGCACTCTTTATGGCGCCTACGTGCGAAGCACGTAAGGTGCTAGGCGCTCTCCTTTTTTTATGGCGCTTACGTGAGGGACACGTGAGACGCTGGGCACTGCCCAATGAGTGCTAAGTACTCTTTTCTTCTGTGGCGTCCACGTGAGGGGCATGTGAGGCGCTGGGCGCTGAGCGCCGCTCATTGAGTGCTAAGTACTCCTTTTTTCTATGGCGTCCACGTGAGGGGCACATGAGGCGCCGGGCGCTAAGTGCCGCTCAATATGAGTGCTAAGCACTCCTTATTTTTCTGAGGCGTCCACGTGAGGAGTACACGAGTCGCTGGGCGCCGAGCGCCGCTCAATGTGAGTGCTAAACACTCCTTATTTTGTGGCGCCCACGTGAGGCACTAGGGCGCTGACCGGTGATTTTATTTTGTTTTGAGGAATTCAATTTCCTGGTTCTTTTCTGAATTTTTGATCTCCAAGAACAAGTTCATCCCGATGAGAATTAAATTCTCAACTTGTGGGAGATTTGTCTTGTGGATCTCAGATCTAGAGAAAGAACGAAGTTCTTCTTTTAAAAGGGTTAAACCCTTCAATAGGTAAAACGAGATGCTTTGATCTCTTCTCCTTTTGTTTACCTAGAGTTTTTTTTCTGAGAGGGGGGCTTCTTCTTTCTTCCTTTTTGAAGCATTTTGCTTTGTTTTTAGAAGCTTATGGGTTTTTATTTCTATATCAGACTTGAAGTCTTGGGTCCTTTATATAGTAGAGGCAAGTTTGTTGATTAGTTGAATAAATCTCTCATTAAAAGATCCTAATTGATTTTGGGATTTTTACGCACCATTGGATCTTTGATCCAAGGGTTCCTGTTTTCCAGAACAAGATTGGGGAAATATCTTCCCTTGCGCAGAATTTATTCTGCAAAACAGTGATTTTTTAATCACTGTTGGATTTTTAATCCATCGATTCTCTGTTTTACTGAGGGCAATCTTTCTTCTTTAGAAAGATTGAGGGAGTATATCCCGAGAATAGAATTTTATTCTATAATTTAATTTAGAGAATGTTTTCTCCTGACGGAATTTAATTCTGTATTTCTGATGATTTGTCATCTCTGTTCGATCTTTGATCCAACAGCTCTGTTTTTTTAATAGAGAGTAGAATTTAATTCTACCTGGGCGCCTGCGCTCACGTATTGTGCATGTGGGCGCTAAATAAGGTTTTAATTCCTTTATGTGCTTTGCACATTGGCGCCCGCGTGAGGAGCGCGTGCGGCGCCAACATAAAAGTTTTTTTAACTCTGACGCTGGCGCCCTCGTGGAAGGCAGTGGGCACTGCCTCTTGAATTTTGAACTGTTTTTATTGGGGGAAACACCAACTAGTTTCGAGCAAACCATCACACGTGGGGACTTTGTGAAATTGCTGGATGCTATGCGATCTGAGATGGAATCCGTGTACACAAAAAAGTATGGACTTTGGAAGTTGCTCCTGAAGGGGTAAAACCCATTAAGAGCAAATGGATCTTTAAAAAGAAACTTGGTGTAGATGGAAAAGTTGAGACCTTCAAAGCTAGACTTGTAGCAAAAGGTTTTCGTCAATGACCAGGTGTCGACTATGATGAAACCTTTTCTCCAGTGGCTATGCTTAAGTCCATCAGGATCCTACTTGCCATTGCTGTATACCATGACTACGAAATCTGGCAGATGGACGTCAAGACCGCTTTTCTAAATGGTGATTTAGAAGAGAGTATGCACATGATACAACCAGAGGGCTTTGTAGACAGTGGGAGCAGCGGAAAGGTGTGCAAACTGCTTAAATCAATTTATGGATTAAAGAAGGCATCGCGGAGCTAGAACATCTGTTTTGATGCAGCAGTCAAAGAGTTTGACTTCATCAAAAACGTAGATGAACCTTGTATCTACAAAAATGTTGTAGAGAGTAAGATTGTCTTCCTCGTATTGTATGTGGATGATACACGCTTGATAGGAAATGATGTTCCTATGCTACACTCAGTCAAACTCTTCTTATCACAAAAGTTCTCCATGAAAGATCTGGGTGATACCTTCTACATTTTGGGGATAAAGATCTATAGAGATAAATCTAAGAGAATGTTGGGATTGTCCCAATCCAGGTACATTGACACCATACTAAAGATATTTAGTATGGAAGATTCTAAGCGTGGTAATTTACCCGCTTGTTTAAGAATCACTCTCTCCAAAGAAATGTCTCCCAAGACTGATTTGGAGAGGGCTCGCATGCAAGAGATACCCTATGCTTCTGCAGTTGGGTCTATCATGTAGCGATGTTATGAACCGGACCAGATGTAGCTTACGCACTTAGTGTGGTAAGTAGGTATCAATCAGATCCTGGGAAAAAGCACTGGACAGCTGTGAAGAACATTCTTAAGTACTTGAGAAGGACCAAAGAGATGTTTTTGGTGTATGGTAACGGTGAACTCCAAGTGGAGTCGTTTACCAATTCGAGCTTCCAGAGTGATAAGGACGACAGCAAGTCGGTCTCGGGTTTTGTCTTCACCCTCAATGGAGGGACGGTATGTTGGAAGAGTTTTAAACAAGATGCCATGGCAGACTCAATGATAGAGGCTGAATACATCGCTGCCAACGATGCTACCAAAGAGGTTGTCTGGATGAAAAAGTTCATTGCTGAATCTGGTGTGGTTCCATCTATTGAGGGTCCAATACCCTTGTATTGAGATAACAATAGAGCTGTGTATTTGGCCAAGGAACCCCGGACCTATCAGCGATCCAGACATATTCTTAGGCGGTATCACCTGATCCGGAAGATAGTAGATCGCCGGAAGATCGGGGTCATGAGAGTTGACACGAAGGACAACACAGCGGATCCACTCACGAAGGCCCTTCCCCAGACACAATTTGAGAGACTTTTTGGAATGTTGGGTATGCGATACTACAACAACTGGCCTTAGTGCAAATGAGAGATTGTTAGGAATATGTATGCCCTAGAGGCCATTATTGTATATTATAGGGGGTGCTTGGACATATATATAGAGGACTTTCTTGCTCGACATGACAGTATGCTATCTGTTTGCTTTTTATCTTAATATGTACGCTTGTTTTATTATTTTATGTCTATGATACATGTTGATAAAGCCTTTAGGATGTTGACTTGATTACCAGAACTATGATGCAAATCATACTAGTTGGGATTGTGTAGTCCATAAGCACATCCTTTAATAGTTCCTAGTCGAAGGGATACCGAGACAGGGCATCGATGTTCCAGAGTAGACTAGTGTGTACGTTTCTTGATCTTGTATGGAGCGATGGTTGATCCCATAACCATTGGTGTTTGACATCAAAGATTGTGCACGGGTGCTCGTTAGAGAATAGGTACACCGAACAGAACTCGCCGAGAACTCTTAGATAGTACCATACCTATCGTCAGATAGCAGTTCTCTGGTGACACCTGTACAGGTTAATCTGTAGACCTGAGATCGTCATAGTGTCTTATGTGATTTCCATTGTGCTTTGATTTTCTCTCTACCACGGCTCAAAGAAGTCGTGCAAACATGTGGATTTTGGGTACAGTCTCGAGCCACATGAAGGCAGTGAGCGATAGGAGGGTTTCGTCTCTTCCGGTAATAGGAGTTGATGTTGCGCTATGGTCGATTGGCCATAATAGCAATTCCTTAGCCAGGGCTGATGAGATTTACTGGCAAGTGTTATCAGTAGTTTCTCGAACCGTTATGGGCCACACATTGGCATGACTTATCAAGTTACTGGGGTCTGACGATTCCACCCTTAGACTCGATATGCGACATATGAGACGAAGAGGCTGGACTGTACGGTAAGTGTTACTTATAAGCTTTATAGGAGTTTGGACAAATTTGCTTGTTGATTTTCTATTCGCTCAATACCTGGGTAGCCGTTACGTCCAGCTAGTACCGCTGACGGCTTGTGAGTAACTGATGTGATCATTACCTACTGCTGGCGTATTGACGAGTCTTTAGAGTCCCACACAGAGGGTTTCCCTGCTTTGGACGAAACGATATAGAAGCCGTATGGTTTTACGGAAGGGTTCCGATCACATACGTGTACTGGCTACACGGATGCTGTTCGGACGAATAATACCAGTGGGCTTTGGTTTAAGCCGGATCCTAGTATTATATTATTAGATTATTATCATCTCATTGTATTCGTATTTTTCAGAATACGAATACGGGTATATATATACGGTGAGAGCATTCTTTTAATTTTGCAAGAGATGCTTCTAAAAGGGGACATCTCATTATTGGATTATCTATTTTGGTAAATAGATTAATGAGGTGGAAATTGGGGAGATATTTTTGGCATGGGTGAAGGATGGCTCTTTATGTTATTTTATTTATTTGGCTACACTATTGAAGTATAGTTAATTATTTGTATTGTAAAATAATCTATGCTTCAATGAGTGAGTATACATGAGCCATTCTTCACTTACCAAAAGACCTAACTCATTTGTGACTTTCATTTCTCTCTCTCCATTTTCTTCTCCTTCTTCCTCTTAGACCCTAACCCTCACATGTGTTATGAAACCATGAGTCATGTGAGATAAAACACTCCATTATATACTCTACATCATCTAGGCTATCTAGTTTAGTGAACTAGGTACCCTAGTTACCTTGGTTTTGAGGTTGGAGCTTGAAATACATACTCTCGGATGGATCATCTTCGACACGAGGAGGCCGACATTGCAAGCTCGATCCATTCTTCTAGGAGTTAAAGAAGAGGACGAGATGAAGAAGACTCGAAGGACATGGTTCAAGGAGGTATAACACTCTTACCGAGTAGCTAAACCTCTATGTTGTTTTTGTTAGTTAAGGTTTTCGTAAAGATCGTGTAGTTTAGTTAGTGTTGCGATGCGTAGAAAAATTGTTTTTTGCAAATTCCGCCTTCCCGCGAACCCATGGGGTGCGCGACAATGACTTGCATCCTCCGTCTCAAGTTCATGAACAAACTAATGCTGTTTTTCAGCAACAACCTAGAAATGATCCTTATTCCTCCACTTATAATCAGGGATGGAGGAATCCTCCTAATTTTGTTTGGAATCAAAACCAATCTCAAAATCAAAATTAGTTCTTAAGCCAAAATAACTATCAAAGGCTTCCCCCACAGCAACAATAGCCACCACAACAAATTTCTCAGCCCTTTCAACCGCAATCTTTTCAAAATCCGGCCAACAGGTTTGCCTTTTATAATAATTCTTTCAAACCACAGACTAATATTCCAACGGCCGGTACCGATAAAATCTCTGTACTCGAACGAAACTTAGAAACGTTTATTTAACAATCCATACAAACGGCGACAAATTTAACGTTTTCTATCCAAACACTGATGCAACAAACTGCCACGGTGAAAGTACAAAAGCATTAGAAGCATAAATTGCATAGTTAAATGCCGCAATGAGTGCGAAAGAGAAAGGGAAACCTCCATCCCACCCTCTACCAAATCCTTGCCATTCACAAAGCGCAAATCTTATCCTTCACAACAAAATCATAATGTGAGTGCCGTAACCACGTTGAGATCTGGAAGAGTGCTGAATAACCAGGTTGGTGAACAAGTTAATGATTCAGATGATACCCCGGCTACTACTTCTACTCCTACTTCGTCCGATCCAACATCTTTTTCCGAGCCTATTCTCCGTTCTTCACTAGACTCGAGCTCTCAGCCTACTCCCTTGAATGAATTGCCATCTACAACCATCTAAAATCTAATTTTGGGATCCATTCCATCCCCACAAACTTCTCCACAAGAATTGGACCCAACCCTTGTTAATAAAGCTCATTTTCTAAACCGGTTGAGGCCAAATAGACCAAGTCGACACACGGAGAAGATTGTGGAAATTTTTAAGCAAGATAACATAAATATTCCTCTCTTAGATGTTATCCAACAATTTCCATCCTATGCAAAAATTCTAAAGGACTTATGCACTTGGAAAAGGAAAATTCAAGTGCCTAAAAAAGTTTTCTTAGCGAGTAATATGAGCAATTCTCTTACACAATATGTGCCCAAGAAACGTAAGGATCTCGGGTGTCTTACAATATCTATTACTATTGAGGGTAAGAATATTAATCACGTTCTACTCGATTTAGGTGATTGTGTTAACTTGCTCTCGTATTCTGTTTATGAGCAATTAGGCATATGATAGTTGAAACCTGTGCACTGCACTCTCCAGGTGGCCGATCGATCTATCATCCACCATAGGGGTGAGTTAGAGAACGTGTTGATCAAAGCAGGGGAATTTATATTCCCTGTGGACCTTATAGTTATAGATACACAGCCTGTGGCAAACTTCCGGAACCAAATTCTGGTGATTCTAGGTCGATCTTTTCTCGAAACTTCCAATGCGAAAATCAATTATCGTAACGGTTTTATAAACCTATCCTTTGGGAAGATGACAATTGAGCTTAACATTTACAGGTTAGGAAGTCAACCCTCCAAACCTTATTCTTATATAATTAATGTATGTTCTGTCGACAAGATAGCTTGCGACAGTTATGAATTTGAGGAGCTTCACGATATTAATATCGACGCCACTTGTGCGTTATTGTTTGATCCTGCTATTTATTATACACGTGAGGACCCTTCTGTCGACAAGTCCACACCCAAATCCGAATCCTTTGACTTAGTCGAGCTATCTGAGTTAGTCCCTTACATTAGAAATAAATCTCTTATGGAGTCCGAGTATCATATCTTTCTTTCCGATAAGATAAACATTCGGAATATCGATGAAAGTTTTAAAGACATTTTCGCCGAAGAAATCGCATTCATAAAAGACGTGGGTGTTATGATGAATCAAGCTCCACCTGAAAAAGTTGAACCACCTCCCCTTCTTCTTATCAAGTAAGAGAATGCGAATATTCCACTTATTCCTTATCTTTCACATTCTCATTTTCATCCGCCGTCACTGTTTCGTCTCTACCAACCGAGACATAAATTCTTTCGATTACACCTCTTATCTCCTCCCCACTTCTTCACGTTTATCTATAACATGATCTTCTACCAACCATGGTATTACATTGATAAAATATTTGAATGGTTGGTGTTGATTTTTTGTCTTTGTAAAGCTTCACGTAGACCAATAATATCCCCCCTCTTATGTTAAATTTCAATGCTTAAATAATGAAAACACTGTTTACTCAAGTTTGGGGGGAAGAAAATATTTTGGCTCTTGAAAGAAAAGAAATTTTTGCACGATTATGAGCCAAGAACAAGTTTAGGGGAAGATTTCACAGTTATTCACTCTTGCCCCTTTCTTTATACCATCTTATTAAATTGTTCCTCCTAGAATTCAGGTTTTGAGCTTACAGGATAACATCAGTAAGGACACTGCTGCAAACAAGTTTGGGGGGATGGTTTATATGGATGGTTTGTGTGTGTGTGTGTGTGTGTACATGCATCATTTGTAAATATTGCATTGCATAATTTTTTTTTTGATAATAAGAATTAGAAAATGAAAAATACATATGAAAGAAAGGAAGAAATTTAAGAAAAGTAAGAAAATTAGATATTTGAAAACAAAGCTAGTAATAGGTAATCATGAGCTGTTGTCCCAAGGGTTAGTAAGATAAAAGGAATCACTGATCTGCGAATAGAAATAAGTCGTAAAATATTCCTTATTCTTAAGTCCAAACATCTGAACGTTGATACCCTACTATACGCACTTGCACACATCTTGAAACTTGGGATAGTTGAGAATACCTTGAAATGCTCTTGTCTAAAAGCTTTAGTATGAAGGAAAAAGATATATAAACAAAAATATAAATGACACATAAAAATAAATAATGAAGAAAAATAAACACTGGTTTTGTAATTACTTAAGGCGGCATAAAAAAATATAGCGAGGGTGCCTTATCACCGAGTGCCTTAGACCAACTGGTTTGGGAGTCACTGCTAAGTCTTAGGTGTTGTAAGACTAGAATATTGCTAATTACGCCTAAAAGAGTGAGCACATTTGGTAATCGGTTAGTTAGTACCTCAAGAAGTATTAACAGTCGTATGAAGAATGTGTAAACAATTCCAACTTAAAACATTCACCGAGTAAAAGTACCAAGGAAGATAGACAAGAGTATGATTGTTTGAATTGAATTCTCTAATTGTAAGGATGTTTTTTACACACACGTAGGGGTATATGATCGATATTTGGAAGAAAGGTAGGGAGAAAGACTAAAGACAATATTTTATTGAGGGATGATGCGATTTCTGATATTTTTTCAAGACCATTAAGATAGGGCTCATGACAACTAAAAAACTAGTGTAGTTTGAAACTCTTATTTTCAAGTTCTTTCTTTTATAAGTTCCTTATATTTGTATGTAATTTTTATCTTCTTTCTTTTATTATGGCATTTTGTGGGAGTGATCCGCTGAAAACCCTCAGGAGACAACACTCCTCCTACTAGGGACACCTAGAGGTTTAAAAGCTTGTTACACGTGCTAAGTGCAATCGTGTTGCCTACGAAAGTGTGCTAGGTTTTTCATGTTTTTCTTTAATAAATAGTTTGCTCGGGACGATCAAAGATAATTTTAGGGGTATTTAATTAGTCTAAAATATTGTACATTTGTATGAACATTTTCCCTACTAATATTAACTGCTAAAAGGTGTTAATTGTAAATAAAGAACATATGTGGGTTTATTTGTAAAAAGATTATTATCATATGTTTCTTCATTTTAATTGATATAATTAGGGAAAATATATGCATATAATATTTAAATGAAATATTAGTAATTAAAATATGCATATCATATCAAATATTCCTAATCAATATTCTTAAGATATTATATTATATAAATGGTTGGAATAATATCTCAAAAATACCAAATGCTACTAACACTTTGATTTGAGATATTGTGCAGGTGTTAGCTCAGGTCTGGAATCCAAGTAAGAGATCCAAGTTAAATCGGGATATCGAAACCGAATCTGCCAAATTTTAGAAGCAAATCGAGAAATCTAGCAACGGCAGAGACTCAGAGCAATATTTTCAGAATCTATACATCAAAAGGATCTCCAAATATCGACATAAAAAGCCATAAAAAATAACAAAACCCATTTCCACCAAGTGGCGGCGGAACCGCGGTCAACAAGGGGATAGGGCGGCGGATCCGCGGTCAAATCAGAGCCGTTCGATGTGGGATTTGGGATCGTGATTTTAACTGTATCTACTCACATATGGAATCTAGGGTTACTGGTTTCAAATACTATATAAAGGACCAAGAGTCGTGCATTGATAATCATCGAAGTGCTCACATAATGATCTATTCATTTACCTCCATAGAAAGAGAGATCTAGAGCAACTAGGGTTCTTGTAATCTTCTTTCTAAGAATAGAATTATAATGCAATAGTTGATTAATAAAAGAAGTTTTTGTTTTAGTTCTTTTTGCATTTATTTTTCCGCATTTAATTTACGCAATACTTTTCTGCATCTTAATTATGATTTCATTTTTCTTCAACCTTTCTTCTAAACCACTAACCATGAGCGAGTAATTTCTTAATTGCTAGGGTTTGTAGGATAGGGTAAGATAATGAATAAAAATCTTTTAACTTTTTTTAACATTTTAATATTTATAAACTTTAGCAAAATAATGTTAACCTTCTGTTTACCCCAATCAGAGCAAAGCTCTGTTCAAATTCCAAGGCGGGAAGTGAAGCAACGCTTCTGTTTCTTCCAATCAGAGCAAAGCTCTACTTTGAAAATCAAATGTCAAAATAATTGAAGCAACGCTTCAGATTCCTTGCGCTGTGCGCAACGCGCCACGTGTCAAAATCAGACACGCCAGCGCAAAGAGCGCAGCGCCCAAGGCAGCGCACCCAATTAGAGCAAGGCTCTGTTTAAAATTCAAATTTTAATAAAGGAAGCAACGTTTCAGCTGACTTGCGCTCTGCGCTGCGCGACACGTGTCAGCGCAGTTGCGCTGCGCGACACGTGTCAGCGCAGTTGCGCTGCGCGACACGTGTCAGCGCAGTTGCGCTGCGCGACACGTGTCAGCGCTGTTACGCTAGCGCTCTGCGCTGCGCGACACGTGTCAAGCGCAGGTGCGCTTGCGCCAGCTGTGCCAGCACTTAAAACAGAAAAATTCTGGAAAGATCTTTCTAATCTTATTAAAACAATAAGATTCTCTTCTGTAAAACAGAAGCCCTTGGATCAAAGATCCAACGGTGGGAAAAAATCCCTAAATCACTCAGAGAAAGATCTCTTTAACTGATTTAACAAACTAATTGGCACTATATAAAGGCCCCTAGATTCCAAGTCTAAAACACACAGAAACACAGAGAAAAAGATAGAGAACTCCTCTAAAATTTTGAGAAGAAACTCAGAGAGATAAAAAGGTAAAAACCTTTGAATAAAAGAAGAATTTCTTCTAAAAAAAGATCAATGATCTAAGAACAAGATCAGAGATCTTCAATAAAATAATAATAATATTAAAAAAGAAGAAGTAATTTACTTCTGTATAAAGGCATTGCCTTTTGATGAACCATTGGTTCTCTGAAAACAAGAAAAAAAATTGTTTTCTCTGATCTAAGTTTGATCAAAATTTTAAACAGTGCCTTGCACTTTTGAGTTTGTACTGTTGTGCTCCTTGGATTGGCGCAAGCCACTGGGGAGCGCCACGTGTCAGCTCCAGAACAAATTGCGCTATGCGCTTTTAAAACAGAGCACTGCTCTCTTAAATTGGTGCACTGCACTAGAGCGCGCCACATGTCAGCAGCGCAATAGCGCAGCGCACTGCGCTTGCGCTCACCAGAACGTGACACGTGTCACCTCCACATGCGCTTGCGCCATGCGCTTGCGTCTTGCGCTCATTAATTGGCGCAAAGCGCCTGACAGGCCACGTGGCACACTGTCAGAAGAGCAAATGCTCTGCATTATTCAAAAGGGGCAGAGCCCAATTAAGAGGCCCAATGGACCAAAACAAATACAGTGCATTATTAATAGGGGCAGAGCCCTAATAAAGGCCTAACAGGCCTAATAAAAATGCCATGCGTTCTTTAAAAAAGGGCAGAACCCAAACAAAGGTCTGCCAAAACAAATGCTGTACATTAATAAAAGGGCAGAGCCCAAGCAAAGGCCTAATAGGCCAAAAATAAATAAAATGATGTACATTTTCAACTGGACTTAGCCCAATTCTGGCCGTAAGTCCTCAAATTAAATTGAACTGAGCATGACTGCTCTCTCAAATCAATTTACATCCGGTTCAAGGGTAAATCTCTGAACTCCTTTGATATTTGTCGTTGTAATCCTTCAACGTCGTTAGAGAGGTGACGGGTCCCGACAACCACACATACATATGGACTTAAGTGTCCTTAAACTCATGGACTTAAGCATCCTTAAACTGATATACGGACTTAAGCGTCCTTAAACTCATGGATATAAGCGTCCTTAAACTCATGGACTTAAGCGTTCTTAAACCGATATACGGACATAAGCGTCCTTAAACTCATGGACTTAAGCATCCTTAAATCGATATATGGACTTAAGCGTCCTTAAACACATGGACTTAAGCGTCCTTAAACCTATATACGGACTTAAGTGTCCTTAAACTCATGGACCACCATGTCCTTAAACTGGCAATGGACCACTATGTCCCTAAACTGGAACAATAGAGCCCCCAAATGCTCTTTTGTCGGATCTAAACGATCATGTTTAAGTTGATCTTAGCCTCAAATATGGCTAACGTATCCTTAAACCTTCAAACAAACTTTAGTCCCAAATCGGACTATGGATCACCCAACCAACTTTGGTTCAAGGGTACATCTCTGAACTCCTCTGACATCTGTCGTTGTAATCCTTCAACGTCGTCAGAGAGGTGACGGGTCCCGACGGCCATATATTAAATGGACCACTACGTCCCTAAACTGGAACAATAGAGCCCCCAAACGCTCTTTTGTCGGATCTAAACGATCCCGTTAAGTTGATCTTAGTCTCAAATTAGACTAACGTATCCTTAACAAACGTTTGAGTTGATCTTAGCCTCAAATATGACTAACGTATCCTCAAACCAAAACCCCAAACCCAAATCTAAGAAAATACGGATTTGGACTAATCCGCGTCCTACGGGCGACGACCTAAATTAGTCTCCGTATACAATCCACGGGCAACCACAAACAAAACAAACACCCACGACATGAAGTGAAATTCTGGAGAAGGAGAAAATTATTACAGCGATGCGGTAGCGTGATTAACTGCAGGAGCTTGCGCCTGCAGGGAAGAGCTTCCCCACAATCAAAAACCCCTCGAAAGAGGGGGAATCTGACGAAGTCCGCTACATCGGCCGCATCCGTCTAAACCTTCGATACACGGTGCCATAAATCAACTTGGCATCTTCAGAGAGGTGGACGGGTAAAACCAATTAGCATCTGCCCCGAATCTCAGGCAAAACGTCCCTGTCTTGGCCGCCATTCGGAGGGGAACAGATTCTGGCACGCCCGGTGGGACGTTTTCCTCTTTCCACTCCACACTTCGTGTGTCGTCTTCACGAACGAATCGCGGTTTGCTGTGGTTGCCTGTGGATTCGAGGTACTTAGATTTGGTGTCTTGCTCCGTGCAGAAAACAGAAGATCAATGGATTCAAACTGCACTACCTGCAACTGCAACTCTCGCTCCATCCCTGCTGGAGGAGTGACTTACGGGCCCCAAGCGGCCTATATTTTCAAGATGCCAGTGGAACAGGTAACTCAAGCCACCACTGGACTATTCTTCGGGACCATGCTCCTACCGATGAGCTTTAATGCCCCAATGTCGTCGCAAGAAGCTCCAAAGAAATCGGTCTTTGATCGACCTACCACTGCCGCGGCCCCTCTTAACGGGTCGCCCAACTTTAATACCTCAGTTTTCAACAGACTGGGCCAGAACGTCTACAAGCCCGCGATACCCGAAGTTGCCATCCTAAAGTGGATAGCCATCCCGGCTCAAGCGGATGAAATCATTGGAAAGGCTTCTCCTTCCAAGAAGTCAGTTTTTACAAGGTTGGCCATTCCGGTTTCTGCTCCAGGCGAGGTCCTCGAAGCTGCTTCCTCTGCCCAGAGGTCTGTCTTTGACAGATTAGACATTGCTTTTCAACGGGTGTCAGCCTTCGACAGGCTAGCACCAATAACAGTCTCTTCTCAAAGTAGGGAGCATGGTGAAGTCACCCTTATAGCTGAAACAACTCCATCCGCACGACACGCTCGACATCGCCACTGGCACCAAGTAAGGAAGGCTGGGGGCAACTCTCCCTCTGGATTTACTCCACCAGCTCCAACGGTGGGGATCGATGCTGCTGTTCCAACCGAGAACAGCTTTGAACTTCTCAACAAGGTGCGCAGAAACTCTCCTACTGCAGTGCAGAAGCGAACTCCTTCACCTGTGAAGAATGCTACAGAGAAGAAGCCGGAGCAACCTCCTCAACGGCCATCCTCTGAAATTTACAAGGTCTGGCATCAAGTCCAAGACTCCGTGATGGATCAAGACTATCTCCGCCAACAGAAAAAGATGAAGGTTCAGCAGGAGAAGGACTACTCAAAGCCACAAAAAGTGACAGCTGGCTGGGTGCCCACTGCAATAGCTCTCTCAACGTCAATCACTCAAAAGAAAAAGAGGCCGCAAAAAGCCCTTGTGAACATGACGAATCGTAAAAGCGCTGAATCTAAACACCCCAAGTCTAGGGGCATGGTGGTGCACACTGTTTATATGGCTTCCGGAAAGGAGGAAAGCCGTGCTTCGACTGTTAGTGTATATGCCCTAGAGGCCATTACTGTATCATACTAGTTTGTATATTACTTAATGGAAGCTTGGGATATTCACAGTTGTATAAACAATCTTGCTCAAAATGGTAGTATGCTACTTGGTTTGTTTCTACTTTAATGTGTACATGTGTTTATTTTATTATATCACCTATACGCATTAGTAGAGCTCTTAGGATCTTTGCTTGATTACGAGCGCTGTGATGGCAGTCACACTCGTGGGTGCTGGTTAATCCATAAGCACATCCTTATACAGGTCCCTAGTTGCAGGACTATCGAGACAGGGCATTGATACTCCGGAGTAGACTAGCATATGCGCTTTTCATCCCAGCAGGGGAGACGGTCTGTCCCACAGCCGTCAGTACGTCATACTTGAGATAGTATGCGGGTGCTCGTTAGGTTACGAGTACACTGGACAGGACTCGTCGGGAACTGATTGGTTGGTATTATACCTATCGTTGGTTATCAGTTCCCAGGTGACATGAGTACAGCTTAGTCCGCTGACTTGACACTGTCACTTCACCTCGAGTGTGTTCTCACTGTACTTTGATTACTACCCTACCACGGCTCAAAGGAGTCGTGAAAACAGGTAGTAGTTGGGTGCAGTCCCGAAGCACTTGGAGGCAGTGACGGTCAGACAGGATTCGTCTCTCCCGGTATTGGGGGTTGACATCGTGCTGTGTCTAGGAGAGCCATTACACGAGTAGTTCCTGGCCAGGGCAAGCGAGATATACTGGTAGGCTTCCAGTGTTATCTCAGGGTGTTATGGGCTACACTCCGACACGACTTGTACCGCTATTAGGGGACTGACGTTCACCACCCCCTAGGGCCGCCATGCAATGTATCAGACGAACAGACCGGACTGTACGGAGACTGTCACATTCAGGCTCAGTAGGAGTTCAGATGGGTTTCACCTCGTCAGTCTTCTTGTCGGCATCTACCTGGGGGCCGTTACGCACAGCTAGTACCGCTTGCGGTCTGTGGTTAAACCCACTGCTAGCGTAGTGTCGAGTCTTTAGAGTCCCACACAGATAGCTATTCGCCTTTAGGCAAAAGAGTAGAGGTCGCATGGTTTTGCGACAGGTCGCATGGTTTTGCGACAGGGTTCGGTCACATCCGTGCACTTGTGCACGTTTAGTGTCCGGACAGTTAACACTAGCGGGCTTTGTCTTAAGCCAGATCCTAGTGTACATTTTGGGATTGGTTTTACCTCGTATGTATTCGTGTTCCTCAGAACGCGGATGCGGGTGTGTATGCACAATTGACAGAGAGACAGAGGCAAAGGATTCTCATTAGGGTTGTTGACTGTTGACTGTTGACCGTTGACTTTTTGCTAAACCCTAATGAGAATATGATATATGATTAACAATAATATTAATTAAGTATTATAGTGACATAGTTGTTGAGGGGTTGACTTTGTTGACTTGTTGACTTTGTTGACCGGTTGACTAGGTTGGACTAGTTGACCATCATCATGACAATAGCTATCATTTCATGGCAAAGACTTTTGCTTGCTTGTTTATCTTGTGCAAAATGAGTGCATGAAATGATATGGCTATTTTGACTTAAACCATCACATAATACTTGATTGGTATTTTTGTTATGATGACTTTGGATTATGAGAGCCAAGAGAGAAAAGACTTACTCATTTTTCTCTCATTTTCCTTTCTCTCTCTTGTTTTGAGCTCTCACCTTCTTCCTCTAGCTCTCCCTCTCTCTAGTCTATGGTTCACTTGTCTCATGTGTTGAGAAGCAAGAACCATAGAGAAAAATCCCAACACACTCTCCTCTACTCACTCTAGTTCACAAGGTTTAGCAAACCGAGTGAACTAGTTTCTTCAAAGTTCGAAGAAGAAGCCAAAGGTAGAAGCTTTCGGGTGGATCGATCTTCGGCGCAAGGAGACGACGGGTGAAGCCGATCCGTACACCATCGAGAGTTAAAGACGAAGGAGTTCAAGAAAGAAAGGTATAACCCCCTAACCGAGTAGTTAACAACTCCTAGTTAGGTTGTTAGGTAGATAGTTTAACAAAGATCCGTTTTGAGTCCATGTTACCTCCTCTAGAAAAATCGTTTTTCGTCATTTCCGCCAGCCCGTAAGTACCGGGAGCGGTAGCATGGACTTACAGTGGTATCAGAGCTTAGTTAAACACTACCTAACATGTTAGCATAGTAACTAGAAATTCGATCGGAGAAAAAGTCACGAAATACACCCCGAAATCAAACTTGCTGTCAATTTTTAAAGTGCTGTAAAAATAATAAATCATACTTTAAAAATCGACTCAGGGTTTTTATAGTCTACTGTAGAAAAACGGTCCTGAGAACCCATCAAACCGCTGCGGAAACGCGGCAATAGCTTGTTATTGCCGCGGTTCCGCGGCCGATTTAACTCGGCTGTGGATCGTCTTCTCTGCAGAACACTCAGTGGGGTATTTTTGGGATTTTTGGTATATGTTTTTTCAGCCCAGATTTTCCAGAAAGAAAAATTTGTTTTTGGGGCTTTAAAAACCGTATTTTGATCGAGTTTCTAAAGACTTAAGCTGACGGGTATTTATCTGTGATGTGATATTTGTATTGAACGTCTGCTAATCGCTATATGTCGATTAGTGGGGGTTATACAAATCTGTGATCTGTGATGATGTTGGTATGTATATATGAATTCATTGGATTGTCGCGGGTGAATAGCCGGGGGGTTGTGAGACGAGACTTTTCTTTTCTTTCAATTCATGTAAATTTGTAAATTGATGTAATATTATTTGTATGACCGCACAACCGGGTCGGGGTTGTAGCCGTCATTGTATAATTTCTTTTTACTGTTTTTGCTCCTAGGATAGACCCATGGAGGGGGTGAACAAACTACCGGGTATCTTGAAGTGCCGAGTGGCTTACTCATGGTGTTGAGGGAGGTTGCTCCGCTTCGGGTACTTGGCGGGTAGTTTGCCGCACCCGTAGGGGTCTTGGGTGGGGTATTGGCTATTCACCGCGACCGTGTAATCTGCTTTTCGTTACAGGCTCGTACGAATTTCGGATTCCTAGTATATCCAATGTATTCATCTGTGATCTGAAATGGCTATCATTGCAATATATATATATATCTATATATGATATTATTTAGGCGTTGCTTATGTTTTACAGCTGCGCTAGCCCAGCCCCCGCTCTGTCGTTAGTTAAGTAACCTAACGGGTAATGACGGGGCCCCATGGCGAATGTGAATGGCATAAGCGTACGTCATATTTTGGTTGTTTTCTGCAATGGTAGGATTAAATGATGGGACGCATTAAAAGAACTAATGCAAGAAAAATAAACCAAGTAAAAGTCGTTGGAACACTTTGAAAACCACTCGGTTCTTTTCAAAACCAAACTTTTAAATGCGGAGCATGAACCACTCCTTTTGAAAGCTATCTCATTCCATCGATTATATCAAGTTCACTACGTTCACGGTTTTTCCAAAACTATTCGTAGCCCTCCGTCGTTTCACATGAATAGTCAATAAGTATTCAAGCTATGTATGTTGGCCAAAGTCAAGGCATAGTGATTGGTAGCTATTGGGTATTCATGTGCAGCATAGATAGATGTATTGGTTTGGGGCAGTCGTTCTACCATTTTGGCCAAAGTCAAGGGTATGTGCGGGTAGGCTCAAATTAACCTGGAGAATGACCGGTAGAACTTGACATGTGACTTATGATATTTTGGCCAAAGTCAAGGTTATAAGAGCATGGGGCAAAAACCCACATCGGGAGTTTCAAAAGAACTAAAATTTGCTAGTGTTGCATACCATTTGGAGTGTGATGATTCTGGTAGGATTCCTTCAGTTTTGTCACGCAATGATATTTGGATCCCGATCCTACTGTGAGTATATGCTACTCCTTGGGAAATTTCTCACTTAACGATCAATGCTATAAACCAAGTAGGTGTCTAGAAAGGTGTTAGCGGGGCTACGCCCACAGGGAAAAGAGGTTATTTAATTAAGGAACTTCGCGAAAGCGTTGGAAAACCTCCCTCGAAGTACCGACACTAGCCTGGCCGAACGGTTAAGCAAGTATTGTACGGTGAGATTGATCCTGACTAATTCTTCCTTTATGGTTTGAGGAGGGATTCGAGAGACAGTGGGAGCCATCCTGTTTAGACAAACTAAAAACCACTCTAAACTTGCAAGAGCATCGTGCTAAAGTGTTTCTTCTCTCTCTCCTAATTGCAACGACCAATCGACATGACCGGACTTAAGTTATTACTAGATAAAAACATACTGACAGGGCCAAACTACAAAGATTGGCTCAGGAATGTCAAAATGGCAATCACTTATGACAAGTTGGGGTATCTTCTTACTACCAAAGCTCCCCCTGTCCCAGGTCCCAAAACCAGCGTTGCGGATAAGGAAATCCGTAAAACCTGGGAAATCGACTGCGCGAAGGCCAAGTGCCTCGTGCTTGCCTCTATGGACAACGAACATCAGAGGAGGCACGAGAATATGGACCTCGAATCCATATTTCTCCATACAAAAAAACTGTATGGAGAGCAATCTCGTATCGCCAGATACGAAGTGTCAAAGAAGTTGTTTTCGGCAAGATTGGCCGTCGGATCATCGGTAGCGGAACACGTGCTTAAGATGATTGGCTACATAGAGGAGCTCGCGGACCTTGGGACCACGTTGGAGAATGAGCTCTATACGGACTTGATTCTCCAGTCCCTTCCTTTCACTTACGCCCAGTTTATCCTGAACTTCAACTTGCTAGAAAAGGAAGTTGAACTTTCAGAACTCCTCAACATGCTGAGGAGCGCAGAGGGCACCCTACAGAAAGGTAGGGAAACATCCACTTTGTTTGTAGGAGGATCTTCCTCTTCTAGGTCCAAGGCGAAAGCTAAGGGAAAGAAGAAGAAAGCCTCCGCCAAACCAAGGGGCGGTGTTAGTAAAGTGGATACGAAGGGAAAGGCAAAAGCAACAAAGAAAGTAGGGAAGCTTGTGGATAAGGAAGAATGCTTTTTCTGTCATAAGAGTGGACACTGGAAGAAATATTGCAGGGCTTGGAAGGCCAGAACACAGGATCTGAAGCAAGTTGCGGCTTCAGTTTCAGGTGTGTATGTTATTGAAAAATGTTTATCAATAAACTCTACTTCCTGGGTATTGGATACCGGATCAGGATCTCATATCTGTAACTCTTTGCAGGCGTTGAGAAACCGTAGGTTTTTGAAGGCAGGTGACATGACCCTCAAAGTTGCAAACGGAGCTAGCATAGATGCTAAGGCCGTAGGGGACTATCACCTGGGAATGTCAGATGGACATGTTTTGGTTTTACGTAATTGCTTTTTTGTACCCAACGCAACTTGTAATATCATTTCTGTATCTTTAACTTCTAAAGAAGGTTATGAATTTGCGTTTGTAAGTAATGTTGTAAACATTCACCTTAATCAAGTTCTGATTGGGTCAGGTACATTAAGCAATGGTATATACGTATTAAACCAACCACAGATTTTCAATGTCCAGAATACACACAAAAGAAAGTCTCCGGAAATAAATCAGACTTTCTTATGGCATTGTAGACTGGGTCACATCAATGAGAGAAGGTTGACGAAGTTACATACAGAAGGATATTTGGATCCGTTCGAATATCAATCGTATGCCACTTGTCAATCCTGTCTCAAAGGAAAGATGACAAAGACTCCGTTCACTGGACACAGAGTAAGGGTGAGCGAGCTCTTGGGACTCGTACACAGCGACGTGTGCGGTCCAATGTCTACACATGCGCGAAGCGGTTATTCTTACTTCATTACTTTTACGGATGCCTTTTCAAGATATGGTTATGTCTTCTTAATGAAACATAAGTCCGAAGCCTTTGGAAAATTCCAGGAATATAAGAATGAAGTAGAAAAACAAACCGGCAAAAGTATCAAAATTCTAAGATCGGATCGAGGTGGTGAATACTTGAGTGCCGAGTTCCTGGACTATTTAAAAGAGAATGGAATTCTCTCTCAGCTTACTCCTCCATACACTCCGCAACATAACGGTGTATCGGAGAGACGGAACCGAACCCTATTGGATATGGTACGGTCCATGATGAGTAACGCTGAGTTTCCGCGATCATTCTGGGGATATGCACTAGAATCAGCTGCATACCTTTTGAACCGAGTTCCAACTAAGACTGTGTCTACTACACCATATCAGATGTGGTGTGGAAAGAGACCCTATCTTAATCACATTAAGACATGGGAAAGTCCAGCTTTTGTCAAAAAGCAGCATGCGGACAAACTCGAGGCACGCTCAGTACAGTGCAAGTTCGTGGGATATCCAAAGAACTCCAAGGGATATTTCTTCTATTGCGAAGAGGAACAAAAGGTTTTTGTTTCTCGTCATGCCCACTTTCTAGAACACCAGTTCTTAGAAAAGGAAATTAGTGGGAGCGCAGTAGAACTGGAAGAAATTCCAGAACCACGAGCTATTACTGAAAGCTTAGTAGAACCAGAGGGTTCGAAAGATCAGGACATTCCTACGCCGCTCCGCAGAAGTAGTAGGCAGTCTCATCCGCCCGAGAGATACTACGGTTTTCTCATAGACGGGGATAGAGAGGATTGCATCATTGATAGTGATGAGCCTACTAGCTTCCAGCAAGCCATTCAGAGCGTTGACTCGGTAAAATGGCTGGATGCAATGTGGACCGAAATGGAGTCCATGTACACCAACAAAGTATGGACGTTGGACATTGCTCCAGATGGGGTAAAACCCGTAGGATGCAAGTGGATCTTCAAAAGAAAGATTGGTGTAGATGGACAGGTTGAGACCTATAAAGCTAGACTTGTTGCAAAGGGTTTCCGTCAAAGACCTGGCTTGGACTATGACGAAACCTTTTCTCCAGTGGCTATGCTGAAATCCATTCAGATCCTTCTTGCCATTGCTGCCTTCCACGATTATGAGATCTGGCAAATGGACGTAAAGACTGCTTTTCTAAATGGAAATTTAGAGGAGTGTGTCTATATGGACCAGCCAGAGGGTTTCATTCAAAGTAGGAGCAGCGGAAAAGTGTGCAAGTTGCTTAAGTCCATCTATGGACTAAAGCAGGCGTCGCGGAGTTGGAACATCTGTTTTGATGAGACGGTCAAGGAATTTGGCTTTATCAAAAATCCAGATGAACCATGCATCTACAGTAGATTTGTAGCGAGAACTGTAGTATTCCTCGTTTTATACGTGGATGACATTCTCTTAATAGGAAATGACATTCCTATGCTACAATCTGTCAAAGGGTTCTTGTCACACAGGTTCTCCATGAAAGACCTGGGTGATGCCTCATACATTCTGGGGATCCGGATCTATCGTGATAGATCCAAGAGGATATTAGGACTTTCACAGTCCAGGTACATCGACACCATACTGAAAAGATTCAGTATGGAAGATTCCAAGCGCGGTAATCTATCGGCTTGTCACGGGATCACCCTCTCCAAAGAGATGTCTCCCAAGACTGATTTGGAAAGGGATCGCATGTCTATTATACCCTACGCTTCTGCGGTAGGCTCTATAATGTATGCGATGTTGTGTACCAGACCGGATGTAGCTTATGCACTGAGTGTAGTAAGCCGGTATCAATCAAACCCTGGGGAGAAACACTGGATAGCGGTAAAGAACATTCTCAAGTACCTGAGAAGGACTAAGGAGATGTTCTTGGTGTATGGCGGAAAAGATCTCCAGATCGAGGCCTTTGCTGACTCCAGCTTCCAGAGTGACAAGGATGATTCCAAGTCCATGTCGGGTTTTGTCTTTACCCTCAATGGAGGGGCGGTGTGTTGGAAGAGTTCCAAACAGGAAACCGTTGCTGACTCGACTATGGAAGCGGAATACATCGCTGCATCTGATGCCGCAAAAGAAGCCGTCTGGATGAGGAAGTTCTTGAAAGAACTTCAGGTGGTTCCGTCCATTGTTGATCCAATATCTCTGTATTGCGACAACAACGGGGCTATAGCTTTAGCAAAGGAACCTAGGTCCTATCAGAAATCCAGACACATCTTGAGGCGGTATCACCTGATCAGGGAGATCGTGGATCGCCAGGAGATCGAGCTTCGGAGGGTTGCTTCAGAAGATAACACTGCAGATCCATTCACCAAGGCCTTGCCCCAGACTCAGTTCGATCGGCTGATCGAGATGATAGGTCTTCGATACGCCAGTACATGGCCTTAGTGGAAGTGGGAGATTGTTAGTGTATATGCCCTAGAGGCCATTACTGTATCATACTAGTTTGTATATTACTTAATGGAAGCTTGGGATATTCACAGTTGCATAAACAATCTTGCTCAAAATGGTAGTATGCTACTTGGTTTGTTTCTACTTTAATGTGTACATGTGTTTATTTTATTATATCACCTATACGCATTAGTAGAGCCCTTAGGATCTTTACTTGATTACCAGCGTTGTGATGGCAGTCACACTCGTGGGGGCTGGGTAATCCATAAGCACATCCTTATACAGGTCCCTAGTCGCAGGACTATCGAGACAGGGCATCGATACTCCGGAGTAGACTAGCGTATACGCTTCTCATCCCAGCAGGGGAGACGGTCTGTCCCACAGCCGTCAGTACGTCGTACTTAAGATAGTATGCGGGTGCTCGTTAGGTTACGAGTACACTGGACAGGACTCGTCGGGAACTGATTGGTTGGTATTATACCTATCGTCGGTTATCAGTTCCCAGGTGACATGAGTACAGCTTAGTCCGCTGACTTGACACTGTCACTTCACCTCGAGTGTGTTCCCACTGTACTTTGATTACTACCCTACCACGGCTCAAAGGAGTCGTGCAAACAGGTAGTAGTTGGGTGCAGTCCCGAAGCACTTGGAGGCAGTGACGGTCAGACAGGATTCGTCTCTTCCGGTATTGGGGGTTGACATCGCGCTGTGTCTAGGAGAGCCATTACACGAGTAGTCCCTGGCCAGGGCAAGCGAGATATACTGGTAGGCTTCCAGTGTTATCTCAGGGTGTTATGGGCTACACTCCGACACGACTTGTACCGCTATTAGGGGACTGACGTTCACCACCCCCTAGGCCCGCCATGCGATATATCAATCGAACAGACCGGACTGTACGGAGATTGTCACATTCAGACTCAGTAGGAGTTCAGATGGGTTTCACCTCGTCAGTCTTCTTGTCGGCATCTACCTGGGGGCCGTTACGCACAGCTAGTGCCGCTTGCGGTCTGTGGTTAAACCCACTGCCAGCGTAGTGTCGAGTCTTTAGAGTCCCACACAGAGAGCTATTCTCCTTTAGGCAAAAGAGTAGAGGTCGCATGGTTTTGCGACAGGGTTCGGTCACATCCGTGCACTTGTGCACGTTTAGTGTCCGGACAGTTAACACTAGCGGGCTTTGGTTTAAGCCAGATCCTAGTGTACGTTTTAGGATTGGTTTTATCTCGTATGTATTCGTGTTTCTCGGAACGCGGATGCGGGTGTGTATGCAGAATTAACAGAGAGACAAAGGCAGAGAATTCTCATTAGGGTTGTTGACTGTTGACTGTTGACCATTGACTTTTTGCTAAACCCTAATGAGAAAATGATATATGATTAACAATAATATTAATTAAGTATTATAGTGACATGGTTGTTGAGGGGTTGACTTGTTGACTTTGTTGACCGGTTGACTAGGTTGGACTAGTTGACCATCATCATGACAATAGCTATCATTTCATGGCAAAGACTTTTGCTTGCTTTTTTATCTTGTGCAAAATGAGTGCATGAAATGATATGGCTATTTTGACTTAAACCATCACATAATACTTGATTGGTATTTTTGTTATGATGACTTTGGATTATGAGAGCCAAGAGAGAAAAGACTTACTCATTTTTCTCTCATTTTTCTTTCTCTCTCTTGTTTTGAGCTCTCACCCTCTTCCTCTTGCTCTCCCTCTCTCTAGTCTATGGTTCACTTGTCTCATGTGTTGAGAAGCAAGAACCATAGAGAAAAATCCCAACACACTCTCCTCTACTCACTCTAGTTCATAAGGTTTAGCAAACCGAGTGAACTAGTTTCTTCAAAGTTCGAAGAAGAAGCCAAAGGTAGAAGCTTTCGGGTGGATCGATCTTCGGCGCAAGGAGACGACGGGGTGAAGCCGATCCGTACACCATCGAGAGTTGAAGACGAAGGAGTTCAAGAAAGAAAGGTATAACCCCCTAACCGAGTAGTTAACAACTCCTAGTTAGGTTGTTAGGTAGATAGTTTAACAAAGATCCATTTTGAGTCCATGTTACCTCCTCTAGAAAAATCGTTTTTCGTCATTTCCGCAAGCCCGTAAGTACCGGGAGCGGTAGCATAGACTTACATCGACGGGTTACCGACCGCTCACCCGATCCGTGACAAAAGCCCAGGGGAAACAACAGAAGCTTCAAGAGATGATGACTGTAATGGCTGCACTTACTGGGCCAAAAGGAAGCCCGGAGGCATCATCAGTGCAGCGTCACGAACAGGAAGCCGATGTTGAATTCTTACGTAGAGTCCTCGAAAAGAAGGACAAAGAAGCCGCAGAGCAGGCGGCTAACATAAAGCAAATGACGCTTCTCTTCCAAGATATGGTAGGGATGATGTTACAGCCGGACCCTTGTTGGATATATGTATGCCCTAAAGGCCATTATATGATAGTGGATGTATCTATACATGTATATATATATATTTAGTATGCATTCTTGCTCGACATGATAGTATGCTATCTGGTTCTTCTTTATCTGACATGTTGATTTGATCATGCTTTTATTCATTCATACATGCTGATAAAGCCCTGAGGATATCGGCTTGACTACTCTGATTATGATGGAGATCATACTAGTGGGACATCTGTAGTCTATAAGCATATCCTGGAACGTCCCTAGTCGTAGGTATATCGAGACGGGGCATCGATATACCAGAGTAGACTAGCGTATATGATACTAGACCCATACGATGGGCGATGGATGTTCCCACATTCATCGATGTTTGACATCAAGATCATATACGGGTGCTCAGTGGTGACTGGGTACACTGGACGGACTCACCGAGAACTCCTATATGGAATTATATTTATCGTCGGATAGCAGTTCTCAGGTGACACTGGTACAGGTTAGTCTGAAGACCCGAGATCGTCATGGAGTCTTGTGTGTTCTTCCACTGTACTTTGATTGCCACCCTACCACGGCTCTACTGAGTCATGCAAACAGGTGGCCGTTGGGTACAGTCCCGAGACACACGAAGACGATGAGCGATAGGAGGGGTTTCTTCTCTCCCGGTATTGGGAGTTGATGCTGTGCTGTGCCCGACTGGTTATAACAGCAAGTCCCTGGCCAGGGCTGCTGAGATTTGCTGATAAGTGTTATCAGTAATTTCTCGATCTGTTATAGACCATTCACCAGCACGACTTATTGAGTTATTGGGGTCGACGTGACCATCCCTAGGCTCGATATGCAGCATATCTGACGAAGAGACCGGACTGTACGGTAGTGTTGCCGGATGGCTCGACGGGAGTTGTAGCAGGTTCGCTTGTTGTCTTCTGATCGCTCAATACCCGGGTGGCCGTTACGTTTAGCTGACCGCTTGCGGCTTGAGGGTACCTGATATGATCATCACCCTCTGCCGGCGTATTGACGAGTCTTAGAGTCCCACAAAGGAGTTACCCAGTCCAGGCGAAACGTTGTGGTGCGCGTATGCGATATGCGCATGCACCCGATTGAAATGTGCGTATATGATACCGAACATTGATCGGGTGAACTGCTTTTGGTGGGGTCATATGAGATATGACCGGATTGATAAATCAAGTGTTGATTTATCATTTAACCATTAGTTTTCTCACTTAAAACCTTTTCTTAGATGATAGATGTGTGCATGCATGTGTGCTTTTCTTTCTTTCTTTCATGCTAGTTTCATGCACATGTGGATGTGCATACATGCACACATACATACACTCATCCATCATGGTTGTTAGCATATGGAAATGGTGGCAATATAAGACTCACACCATGGATTATATAATGGATTATTATTTAATTTTGGTTTTAAAAGAAAATGAAAAAGGAAAGGATAATCATTCTTGCTTCTACATTCTTCCTTTGACCTAACCATGCTCAACTACCACTAACCTAAGGTTATCCTTCTCTTTATCATTCCAAACTAAAGTTAAATAATGTCTCCATCACTTTAACCATGGTTCATAGCATGAAGGAATAAAATATATATTGATATATTTCTTTTTCTTCACTTGAGTTATCTTTTTACCTCTTGTCAAAAATTGCCACCATCTTCTTCCTCTTGCTCTTTTGCTCTCTAGTTTTTTTCTAGTGAGCAAATACCACTTAAAGATAGGTTTTTGAAGTGAGAAACCTAACCACAACATCATTCTACACAAGCTTAGCCATTTTGTTTAGAGTGTTCTCTTCGTTTTGACGAAGTTGCGAGCTTGGACGGAGATCTCCGTGGTGGATCGTCGTGGATACAAGGGGACTTCAAGAGGACCTTCGTTCAACACCCTAGAGACCAAAGGAGTCCAGCGAAAGGGAGCTACAAAGGTTGTAGCCTTCAAACCCTAGATTAGTTCGCTTTTTATTTCGTAACCCTAATTTTCTAGGATCGATCCCTTTGCATGTTAGTTTAGCACCATAAAAATTAAAACTTTGGGTCATGTGATGCTTCAAAACTCTTCATAGGGTGCTAAACAAACCTTTCATTGGTATCAGAGCCGATCTAGAACATTAGGCGACGTTTTTACGAAGTGAAAACCCCGATCGGACAAAAATACGGTATTTTTAGGTGCTCTCTGGAAATTTTCTAAAATTTGATAATTTGCAGAATTAAAAATATGTAAAAAATACAGCAGGAAAAAATAAGGATTACGGTACAAAAATTTTCAAGTGAACAGTGATTATCGCCGCGGAAACGCGGCCGTATAAATGAATTAATGAATTTTGTTTGTACAGTAATTCATGAATCTGCTTGTATAAATTTTTGGATATTTTTAATCTGTATTTGGTTTTGAAAAATTCTGGAGATGGTGTTGGACTCGTCAATTCGATCGGGGCTTTCATTTTGTAGCTTTTCCGGGTAAATTAGAAAGTATTGAAGTGTTTGAACGAGTATCATTTACTCACTATTCACGGGGTTTAAATACTTTGGAGATACGTGCAAGTCTTTTTGCGGTGGTCCCTCTAGAAGACAACAAACCTTAACTCGATTATGTGACCGTCTCGAACTGCCCTTTGAACCCTAGGGTTTGGGGCAGTACGGCGTGCCACATGTGAGGCGTTGGCTTGACCCTTCTACGGCTGGATCGCTACTACTGTGTCACACTCCGGATTTTTGAACCCTGCTCAAGTGTTGAGCTTTAGTGAATCTTGGGTGCTTGATCGTTCGTTCGAAAACTTTAATACTGTCTGTTTGTCTGGAATATGATACAATATGTGGAATTCATATAGTTTAGGCATGAAATACGAAATATGTGATATTTCGCATTTATGATGTCTAAAGAGAATCTGGATTCCAAATATTGTAGTTTTACACTTTCTTTTATGTGACCGTAAGTGTAGTATGTACGATATCGCCGGTTTCATTGCTATACATCAACGACAATCGGGGTACGCATACTTACTTACGTTGATGATATGTGATATTATGTGTTGCTGAGATATGATGTGCAGGATTGTCGCGATCGAATAGCCGGGGGGTTTTTGTGAGATGAGAGTTTTATATTTTCATTCATGTAAATTCAAATGTAATGTAATATTCTTTTATTTGGGGCACTTCCAGGTTGCGGTTGTGTCACCAGTGTTGTATATTATTTACTTTTCCGCATTAGGATGGACCCAAGGAGGGGAGCACAGGTGACCGGGTTCTGGGGTTCAGTGGGAGGCCATCTCGAGGAGTCGAGACCGGGTCTCCTAAACTCCAGGATTGGTAGGGTCACTTGCCGCTCTCGTAGGGGTCCAGGGTGTGGGCTTGGCTATTCATCGCGACTGTGGAATCCGTATTTTCTATTCTGGCTAAATACTAAATACGGACGTCCTAGGATATCCCACGTTATATCTATGTTTCTGCTGCCTGTGTTCTGTGATATCTGAGACGAATGACATATTATATATATGATATATAGTAGACGTTGCTTATGTTTTACACCCGCGCTAGTCCCGTCCCGGTATGCCGTTAGTTAAGTAACCTAACGGTGCATAACGGAACATTGCGGCGAATGCGGATGGCATAAGCGTACGTGTTATTTTCGTTTCTTTTCTGTGATTGGCTTTAGGACTTAAATGATGGGATTACATTAATGTGATTAATGTAAAGAAAATAAACCTAAAAAGATGTTGTAGAATCGGATTTAAAATGAACTCGGCTATTTATGAAAAAGCTACATTTCAAAACTGCGGAGCTTAAGCCACTCCTTTTGAAAACTGTTTGATTCTACAACGATATCAAGTTCAAAGCGTTAAAGATTTTCTTAAAAATCATTCGCAACCCTCCGTCATTTTAGGAAGTAGAGTACTTAGTATTCGTGCTACGTTTGTTGACCTTAGCCAAGGCGTAGTGTACGGTAGCTAAGTGATGTCTTCCTACAAACGCATATGATGCAGATTAATTAGGACGGGCATATGACTTTGTTGACCTTAGCCAATGGTCATGTGAACGGGTCTAATTAATCAAGAAATGACGGGTTGAGCTTGACTAGTGCTCGTGATTTGTTGACCTTAGCCAAGGTCACGAGTATTAGGGGTAAAAACCACATCGGGAATTTCAATAGTTGAAATTTGCAATGAGATTGCATACCTTCAATATGATGGTTGGATCCCGATCCCACTGTGGGCAATAGTTGCTCCTAGGAGAGTTTTACAGTTTACAATTAGCTAACTCATTAGGTGTCTAGAAAGGTGTTAACGGGGCTCCGCCTCTGGGAAAACGAGGTTTACTCTAATTAGATCCGTGCGAAAGCACGGGGAACCTCCCTCAAAGTACCGACACTGGCCTGGCTGAACGGTTAGCGAAGTTGTAGACTGTAATTAATCCTGACTAGTTTTTCTTTTTAAGGTTTGGAAGAAAAACTTGATAAAAAGCAGTGGGAAACATCGATTAGACAAGATAATAAACCAATCTAATCTATGCAAGAGCTTTCGCTGAGTGTATTCTTTTCTCTCTCTTAATGGCAGATACCAATGACTGGACTTAAGCTTCTACTAGATAAAAACAAACTGAATGGGACCAACTATAAAGACTGGCTGAGGAATCTGAAGATCGCCTTGACTTATGATAAAGTATCATATGTCCTCACGGCTTCAGCCCCACCCGTCCCTGGTCCAAAATCCTCAGTTGCGGACATTGAAGTCCGCAAGACATGGGACGCTGACTGTGCCACGGCCACATGCCTCACGCTTGCATCGATGGATAACACACATCAAAAGCAGCACGAGGACATGGACATTCACGGTATATTGCTCCATACAAGGAGTTGTATGGGGAGCAATCCCGCGTATTACGATACGAAGCATTAAAGAAATTGTTTCAGATGCGAATGGCCCCTGGCACACCAGTAGGAGACCATGTTCTGAAGATGATAGCTCTTATAGAAGAGCTTGAGGACCTTGGATGGACAATGGACAATGAACAATATATAGATATTATTCTGCAGTCCCTTCCCTCCACCTTTGCTCAGTTCATAGTGAACTTCAACATGCATGGCACGGAGAAGGATCTCCCTGAACTCCTTAATATGTTAAGGAGTGCAGAGAGCACTATGAAGTTAGCAAAAACTCCCGTTATGACTATTGGACAGTCTTCATCTTCTCGCCCGAAAGCCAAGGCCAAGGGAAAGAAAAAGAAGAAACCCACTAATCCTAAAGGGGGAGTTAAAAAGGTGAAGGGAAAGGTAAAGTCCAAGGCTGGAGACTCAGGGAAAGGCGAATGTTTCCATTGCCACAAGACAGGACACTGGAAGCGCAATTGCACGGAGTACTTAAGTCTCAAGAAGAAGCATGGTGATGCTTCTGCTTCAGGTGCGTTTGTGACTGAAAACTGTTTTTCTATAAACTCTGCTTCCTGGGTATTGGATACCGGTTCAGGTTCTCACATTTGCAATTCTATGCAGGGGCTGAGAAATAGTAAGGTTTTGAGGACAGGTGACCATACTCTCCGCGTTGGAAATGGTTCCAATGTACATACAGTCGCAGTGGGAGAGTATCACTTGGGGTTGCCATCTGGATGTATTTTGATTTTGAATCCATGTTATTTTGTACCAAGTATGCTATGTAATATAATATCCGTTTCTTTGTTGGACAATGAAGGATATAATTTTATGTTGCAGAACAATGTTATGAACATTCACCTAAATCAAATGTTGGTTGGGTATGGTACGCTTAATAACGGAATATATGTCCTAAATCAACACACAGTTTTCAGTATACAACACACTAATAAAAGAAAACTTTCAGAATTAAATGAAGCTTTTCTTTGGCATTGTAGACTTGGTCATATTAACGAAACAAGACTAAACAAGTTACATAAAGATGGATATTTAAACTCTTTTGAATATAAATCTTATGCGACTTGCCAGTCTTGTATCAAGGGTAAAATGACCAAAACTCCGTTTACCGGACACGGAGAAAGAGCTACTCAGCTCCTTGACCTCATACATAGTGATGTATGTGGGCCAATGTCTACACAGGCTAGAGGCGGTTTTTCATACTTCATTACATTCACCGACGATTTCTCAAGATTCGGTCATGTATTTTTATTAAAGCACAAGTCCGACGCTTTCGAGAAATTCATTGAATATAAACAAGAAGTAGAAAAACAAACCGGCTTGAGTATTAAGATACTTCGATCAGATCGAGGTGGAGAGTATCTCAGTACAGAATTTGCAAACTTCCTAAAAGAGAATGGGATTCTCTCTCAGCTCACTCCTCCTTACACACCACAGCACAACGGTGTGTCAGAACGACGGAATAGGACCCTATTAGATATGGTCCGGTCCATGATGAGTGACGCTGAGTTACCAGTCTCGTTTTGGGGGCATGCATTGGAGACTGCAGCATATCTGCTAAACAGGGTTCCAACCAAAGCCGTGTCTACCACGCCATATGAGATATGGAATGGGAAGAGACCATCTCTTAAGAGAATTAAGATTTGGGGTTGCCCGGCCTATGTTAAAAAGCAGAATCCGGACAAACTCGAGACTCGGTCGGTCATGTGTAACTTTGTAGGATATCCAAAGAATTCTTATGGATATCTATTCTACCACAAAGAGGAACAAAAAGTGTTCGTTTCTCAACATGCCACATTCTTAGAAAAAGAGTTTTTCACAGACAAAGATGATGGCAAGGCGGTAGATCTAGAAGAGGTTCTAGAGACACAAACTATAAATGACGATTTGGTTGAACCGGCTGTTGCAGCAGAAACTGAAGAACCTCGGCCACTCCGTAGGTCTGGTAGGACTTCTCGCCCACCGGAGAGGTACTACGGTTTCCTCATTGATGGTGACAGAGAAGATTGCATCATGGATGATGATGATCCTACCAGTTTTCAGCAAGCTATCACGAGTGGTGACTCTGTGAAGTGGCTGGATGCCATGAGATCCGAAATGGAGTCTATGTACACCAACAAAGTATGGACTTTGGACGTTGTACCCCCTGGGGTGAAACCTGTAGGGTGCAAATGGATCTTTAAAAGAAAGATTGGTGTAGATGGGCAGGTAAAGACCTATAAGGCAAGACTTGTAGCAAAAGGTTTTCGTCAAAGACCAGGTTTGGACTATGACGAAACTTTTTCGCCCGTAGCCATGCTTAAATCCATTCGGATCCTACTTGCTATTGCTGCTCACTACGACTATGAAATCTGGCAGATGGACGTTAAAACAGCATTTCTAAATGGAGATTTAGAAGAATGCGTTTATATGGATCAGCCAGAGGGCTTCATTGACACTGGGAGCAGCGAAAAAGCATGTAGACTGCTTAAATCCATATATGGGTTAAAGCAGGCATCTCGGAGTTGGAACATCTGTTTCGATGATGTTATCAAAGAGTTTGATTTCATCAAAAATCCAGATGAACCTTGTGTTTATAAGAAGGCTGTAGGAAGAGCTGTCACATTCCTCGTATTGTACGTGGATGATATTCTTCTGATAGGAAATGATATTCCTATGCTACAGTCGGTCAAATCATTCTTATCACTAAGGTTCTCCATGAAGGACCTGGGTGATGCCATATACATCCTGGGCATACGGATCTATAGGGATAGATCCAAAAAGTTATTGGGATTGTCCCAAACCAGGTACATCAACACCATCCTAAAAAGGTTTAGTATGGAAGACTCCAAGCGGGGTGCCTTACCCGCTTGCCATGGAGTCACTCTCTCCAAGGATTCTTGTCCAAAGACCGATGAAGAGAGAGCTCGCATGAGCATTATACCCTATGCCTCGGCAGTAGGATCTATAATGTATGCGATGTTATGTACACGCCCAGATGTAGCTTATGCACTCAGTGTTGTAAGCAGGTATCAATCCAACCCAGGGGAGAACCACTGGACAGCTGTGAAGAACATTCTTAAGTACTTGCGAAGGACTAAAGAATTGTTCTTGGTGTATGGTAATACAGATCTCCAAATAGAGGCATTTACCGATTCGAGCTTCCAGAGCGATAAGGATGACAGCAAATCTATCTCAGGGTTTGTATTTACCCTCAATGGAGGGGCGGTAAGTTGGAAGAGTTCCAAACAGGATACCGTTGCAGACTCTACGATGGAGGCTGAGTACATTGCTGCAAATGATGCCGCCAAGGAAGCCGTCTGGATGAAGAAGTTCGTCTCGGAGCTAGGAGTAGTTCCAACCATTATTGATCCAATACCTTTGTATTGTGACAATAATGGGGCGATGGCGTTAGCCAAGGAGCCCAGATCCCATCAGCGGTCCAGACACATCCTGAGGCGCTTTCATTTGATCCGGGAGATTGTAGATCGCCGCGAGATCGAGATTAAGAGAGTAGACACAAAGAACAACGCCGCGGATCCATTCACCAAGGCCCTCCCTCAGCCGCAGCATGAGCGACTTTTTGAGATGTTGGGTATGAGATACGCCAATAACTGGCCTTAGTGCAAGTGGGAGATTGTTGGATATATGTATGCCCTAAAGGCCATTATATGATAGTGGATGTATCTATACATGTATATATATATTCAGTATGCATTCTTGCTCGACATGATAGTATGCTATCTGGTTCTTCTTTATCTGACATGTTGATTTGATCATGCTTTTATTCATTCATACATGCTGATAAAGCCCTGAGGATATCGGCTTGACTACTCTGATTATGATGGAGATCATACTAGTGGGACATCTGTAGTCTATAAGCATATCCTGGAACATCCCTAGTCGTAGGTATATCGAGACGGGGCATCGATATACCAGAGTAGACTAGCGTATATGATACTAGACCCATACGATAGGCGATGGATGTTCCCACATTCATCGATGTTTGACATCAAGATCATATACGGGTGCTCAGTGGTGACTGGGTACACTGGACGGACTCACCGAGAACTCCTATATGGAATTATATCTATCGTCGGATAGCAGTTCTCAGGTGACACTGGTACAGGTTAGTCTGTAGACCCGAGATCGTCATGGAGTCTTGTGTGTTCTCCCACTGTACTTTGATTGCCACCCTACCACGGCTCTACTGAGTCGTGCAAACAGGTGGCCGTTGGGTACAGTCCTGAGACACACGAAGACGATGAGCGATAGGAGGGGTTTCTTCTCTCCCGGTATTGGGAGTTGATGCTGTGCTGTGCCCGACTGGTTATAACAGCAAGTCCCTGGCCAGGGCTGCTGAGATTTGCTGATAAGTGTTATCAGTAATTTCTCGATCTGTTATAGACCATTCACCAGCACGACTTATTGAGTTATTGGGGTCGACGTGACCATCCCTAGGCTCGATATGCAGCATATCTGACGAAGAGACCGGACTGTACGGTAGTGTTGCCGGATGGCTCGACGGGAGTTGTAGCAGGTTCGCTTGTTGTCTTCTGATCGCTCAATACCCGGGTGGCCGTTACGTTTAGCTGACCGCTTGCGGCTTGAGGGTACCTGATATGATCATCACCCTCTGCCGGCGTATTGACGAGTCTTAGAGTCCCACAAAGGAGTTACCCAGTCCAGGCGAAACGTTGTGGTGCGCGTATGCGATATGCGCATGCACCCGATTGAAATGTGCGTATATGATACCGAACATTGATCGGGTGAACTGCTTTTGGTGGGGTCATATGAGATATGACCGGATTGATAAATCAAGTGTTGATTTATCATTTAACCATTAGTTTTCTCACTTAAAACCTTTTCTTAGATGATAGATGTGTGCATGCATGTGTGCTTTTCTTTCTTTCTTTCATGCTAGTTTCATGCACATGTGGATGTGCATACATGCACACATACATACACTCATCCATCATGGTTGTTAGCATATGGAAATGGTGGCAATATAAGACTCACACCATGGATTATATAATGGATTATTATTTAATTTTGGTTTTAAAAGAAAATGAAAAAGGAAAGGATAATCATTCTTGCTTCTACATTCTTCCTTTGACCTAACCATGCTCAACTACCACTAACCTAAGGTTATCCTTCTCTTTATCATTCCAAACTAAAGTTAAATAATGTCTCCATCACTTTAACCATGGTTCATAGCATGAAGGAATAAAATATATATTGATATATTTCTTTTTCTTCACTTGAGTTGTCTTTTTACCTCTTGTCAAAAATTGCCACCATCTTCTTCCTCTTGCTCTTTTGCTCTCTAGTTTTTTTCTAGTGAGCAAATACCACTTAAAGATAGGTTTTTGAAGTGAGAAACCTAACCACAACATCATTCTACACAAGCTTAGCCATTTTGTTTAGAGTGTTCTCTTCGTTTTGACGAAGTTGCGAGCTTGGACGGAGATCTCCGTGGTGGATCGTCGTGGACACAAGGGGACTTCAAGAGGACCTTCGTTCAACACCCTAGAGACCAAAGGAGTCCAGCGAAAGGGGGCTACAAAGGTTGTAGCCTTCAAACCCTAGATTAGTTCGCTTTTTATTTCGTAACCCTAATTTTCTAGGATCGATCCCTTTGCATGCTAGTTTAGCACCATAAAAATTAAAACTTTGGGTCATGTGATGCTTCAAAACTCTTCATAGGGTGCTAAACAAACCTTTCAACCCTCCAGCTGAAGACCCTCCAATCATTGTCGAAAACGATGGAGGGGAGACATCTAATCCTCCTCCGGCCCTTTCAGCAGCCAAGGAGGAAACCATTTCCAAAGCTGCACTAGACGACTATATAGCTCAGCAAATACGAGCTCATCAGGAGAACGAAGCGGCTAGGCAAATTGTTAGAACCGGACAACCCTATCCAAGCTGGTATGACCAAATCAGTTACCCTCCGGGATATACGATCCTTAAGTTCCACGTATGTAAAGGGACATGGAATCCACATCAACATGTCGCTCAATTCAGGGCCTTATGCGGCAACACTGGAGGCGATGACAAATTGTTGCTTCGCCAATTCGTCGGCAGCTTAGCTGAAACGGCCTTTGAATGGTATTCGGAGCTACCTAACGACTCTGTCAAAACATTTGCGGAGATGGAGCTATTGTTTACACAAAAATTCACGAGTGCTAGTGAACGCACCCCGATAACCGTATTGATCAACGCCAGGGTAAGGCCAGGCGAAACGTGGGTCCAATACGCAACACGATGGCGGAATCTGTGGTCGAAATGCGAACAACGCATCGAAGAAGCACCTGCAGTAAGCATGTTTGTGGGCACTCTTGATCCGCAAGCAACCATTTCGCAATTCATGATGTTCTTCAAACCGACTACGTTCCAGGCTTTAATTGATAAGCTAACCCAGATGGATTAAATGGGTCACAGACCGTCTCCTCCAAAGCCGGAACCCCAAAACGACAAGGGTAAAAGGAAGGCGACCTTCATTGCGAACACCCAACAGCAGCCCAGTGCCCCAAAGTTAGCGGATCAACTGGAAGAAAGACGGCGGTATTATAATGAGAAAATGAAGCGCCCTTACTCATTCCCGCGGGATAAAACGAAGAGGCTGTTCGAGCTGGCGATGCGCAATAGGCTTATCTATCTCCCGAATCCAAGGAGACCACCGCAACCCAGCAAGGTGAATAATCCTAATTATTGTCCTTACCACCAAACGGTAAGTCACCCGATCGAGAATTGTTTCGTCTTTAAGGGATGGATCGAGGATCAGTACCTACGTGGCAAGTTTGCGCTGTCTGAAAAGTGGAAAATAAACCCACCACAACCGGACACTCCAAAGAAGACGGACACACCGGGGGCAACTTGTTCTTTTGTTGAAGAAGCTCCGTGGGAGGTTGTGCTATCAGACAAAACCAAAAGGATGCTAAATGATCTCAAGACATGCCCAGCGATCAGGTGGAAGAACCCGCTCGAACCCCAGATCGTCGAAGGGATGCTGAAACCGCGCCCAACTCTAAAGATCGGTGGTGAAGGCACAAGCACTCATACCCAGCCGTCCAAATCTTCAAAGAAGAAGAAGAAGAGATCCAAAAATCCCGTGAAGCCTGGCGACAAGCACACGGATTTGCAAAAACAGATTGACGTGCTGGAAGAGTATAACCAAAAGGCGCGGATTCCAGTTACGCTCCAAGAGTTCCTCAGCCACGTCCTCGAGGGCGAAAACAATAGAGAAGACTCATCAGATGAATCTAAGGACTGCGTAGCAAGTTGTCATGTGATCTCTCACTCATTGATAGATGATAAGGAGGCGCCTTGCATCGAGAAACCGGGGGCGGGTTCTGAACTAGAACTTTTGTGGCCGTCAGACGAAATGATCGATGCCTTCCTGAATGAGATTCGTCTGAAAAGTAAAGCCAATCAGGAGCGTGAGATGGCCATATTGGAAGGAGCCAAACGCCGGCGACTAGACGAAAGAGTCGAGGCACTATCATCGAATCAAAAGACATCTGCTGCGGATAAAAACAAATTCAAGACGAGGAAAAGGTTTGCTAAAGCCATATCAATGGGAATGAAGCTACCACCCTCAGAAGAAAACACTCTCGGTGGAGTAGAGATGCATCCTAATTACTACTTATATCATCAGAAGATCGCATATCCCACTGAAGACTGCGACTCCTTTAAGTGTTGGTAGCAAGGGTATGTCGCTCACAGGCAACACTTCAACAGGACAAAGCGTGAAGCTCGTAGACAGCGGAAAAATGCGATATATGAGCATAAAAGAGTTGCCGGCAATTGTCATAGGGATGATCCCGGGGGATCACGAGTTCTCACCTTCGGGAGCGATTCTGACGAAAAAGTAGCCCTCGGCCCTCTCTTCAAGGAGTCCATCTCCGAAGAATTGAGGAGTTGCGAGAACATTCAGCCGTGCAATTGCACGATACCCGGAAAGAATCTCGGACCCGCAAACAACGGAGCGAACAAAAAGGATAAAGGAAAAGGAAAAACGGCCTTCGTCGCCAACACTCAACAACAATCGAGTGGCCCTAGACCGGTTGTTCGCCAAAACAACAAGCAGCAACCCCTCTATGAGAGGTTGAAACGTCCTTACTCATTTCCCCAGGATGAAACATGGAGGCTGTTAGAAGCGGCAGTGCACAACAGACTTATCACTCTACCAGAGCCGAAACACCAGCTACAGCTGGGTGATGTCAACAATCCTAATTACTGCCCTTACCACCAAGTATTGGGCCATCCGATCGAAAACTGCTACGTTTTTCAAAAACTGGGTTGAAGACCAATACCAACAGGGCAAGTTCGCGTTGTCCGAAAACTGGAAGGTGAGCCGGCCACAACCACATGCTCCGAGAAAGATGGATATGCCGGGAGCATCATGCTCATTTATAGGGAAAGCCCTATGGACCGAAAAGTCAGTAAACTAGAGATTCGCCTCAAATACGGCGACGACAGACCGAAACGTCCTTAAACTAACGACGGGCCACTACGTCCTAAAACTAGCTGATGACCAAAACGTCTTTAAACTACTACCGCGGCATCCTCAGGCTGACGAGATAAAAAAAAAGGAAAAAAAAAGAGAATAAAGAATAAATAAAAAAATATAATTAAAAAAACGGTATGTCCATAAGCAAAGTGGGCATGGATGAAAACCCGAAAGGGCTCCGTGAGTAAAAACAGCAGGGCTACCGGCGAGTGTTCGTGAAAACCCGAAAGGGCACGACCTCGTTAGAAAAAAAAAGAATAAAAAGAAAAAAAAAAGGTATGTCCATAAGCAAAGTGGGCACGGATGAAAACCCAAAAGGGCTCCGTGAGTAAAAACAGCAGGGCTGCCGGCGAGTGTTTGTGAAAACCCGAAAGGGCGCAACCTCGTTAAAGGACACTTGTAGGGTCCTCTCGACCTTGTAAGGAGAAACCACCCGCATGAGATCCTTACGACTCACAGGGAAGCAACACACTTAGGGATCCTCACGATTCCTAAGGAGAAATTACACTTGCGAGATCCTCACGACTCGTAAGAAGAACTCTCTTATGGGATCCTCACGGCTCATAAGATTTGAAAGTCTTAAGTTATAGAGACCTAAACCTATGCTTAAGCAACCCCCACAACCTTCGATATTGCCCTACAAGTGGCTCAGTACTGACCCTTGTATACAATCTACGGGCGCGAATAAACATTTCCCTAACCAAGTCCCACCCGTGACTGGGGATATGTCCATACGGTGAACAACCCTTGTAAGTCCTCTCGACTTATAAGGAGAAAAGCCCTCTTGAAGGATCCTTACGACTTACAAGAGAACATGCGCTTAGGAATCCTCACGATTCATAAGGAGAAAACACACCTACGAGATCCTCACGACTCGCAGGGAGAAATACCTTTGTGAGACCCTTACGGCTCATGAAGTCAAAAAGCCTTAGTCGACAGGATCCTAACCCTGTTTACTAAGCCACCTTTGTTCAACATCGACAGAGGCAAATGATGATTCGCTCCTGGCAATATCCCAGTTGTAGCGATGCTGATGCCTAAACCGGTATCAAATTTCAAGCCCTTTCATGGCAAATGATGATTCGCTCGTGGTAATATGCCAGTTGTAGCGATGCTGATGCTAGGATTGGCGTCAGATTCCAAGTTCCACACTCGCGATAAAAAATCAGCGAGCCAAAAATGCATATGAAATAGCCGAAATGATGGGGCAACTTGCAATAAAAAGCAGCAAGTAAAAAATGTATGCATGCAAAGTAGCCGAAATGATTGGGCAACTCGCAATAAAAAGCAGCGAGTGAAGATGAAATAAATAGCCGAAATGATTGGGCACCGCGAAAAATAGCCGAAATGATTGGGCAATCGCGACCTTCGCGATATAAAAGCTGAAATAATAGAGCATCGCGGAAATAAAATAATAATAAAAAAAATGAATGAATGAAACTTTTGCCCTACAGGCGATATCATAGCAACCCCTGTATACAATCCAGGGGCACAAACAAAGAAGGAAACACATCTTCCCTCCCCATACTCCATCAGAAAACGGAGCCAAGTCTTGACGGTAACTCATACAAAACCTGAAAGACGATCGGAGATCATCTCACACCAGTGCAAAGTGGTCACTACCTCGGTGTCCGTCTCGATACAACAGACGAGATGTCATGACAGCGTTCTTCTTCCAACAGGATTCGGACGTGACGCAGCAAACGAAGCAAAGGCCAAATTCCTAGCTTCAAGGTCTTAACGGCAAGTCATATAAAGCCTGAAAGACAACCGGAGATCATCTCACACCAGTGCGGAATGGTCACCATCTCGACGTTCGTCTCGACACAGCAGACGCAACATCATCAAACAGCGGAGCCACGGCAAAGTCCCTAGTTTCAAACCTCGACGGTTCACCAACAACCTAGAGACAACCGCGACATTCGTCTCGATATAGAGGACGCAATGCCAGCAAACGAAGCGAAGGCCAAATTCCCAGCTTCAAGGTCTTAACGGCAAGTCATATAAAGCCTGAAAGACGATCGGAGATCATCTCGCACCAGTGCAGAGTGGTCACTACCTCGGTGTCCGTCTCGATACAACAGACGAGATATCATAACAGCGTTCTTCCTCCAACAAGATTCGGACGTGACGCAGCAAACGAAGCAAAGGCCAAATTCCTAGCTTCAAGGTCTTAACGGCAAGTCATATAAAACCTGAAAGACAACCGGAGATCATCTCACACCAGTGCGGAATGGTCACCACCTCGACGTTCGTCTTGACACAGCAGACGCAATATCATCAAACAGTGGAGCCACGGCAAAGTCCCTAGTTCCAAACCTCGACGGTTCACCAACAACCTAGAGACAACCACGACATTCGTCTCGATATAGAGGACGCAATGCCAGCAAACGAAGCAAAGGCCAAATTCCTAGCTTCAGGGTCTTGACGGCAAGTCATATAAAACCTGAAAGACTATCGGAGATCATCCCACACCAGCGCGGAGTGGTTATGACTCATCGGGGCTCTCCAAAATGAGCCTAACCTCAAGTAAAAAGTGACATGGAATATCCCTACACTTGCTCTTTCGATGGTAATATTACCTGGAAGATTACTTGAAGACGTCTTGTCCAGCCCCCGAAGGGATCAGAGACACGACAATCGCAAGGCTACTCGAACAGCAAGATTGCATATCGAGGAATATATCAGCCAACGCGACGGTACGACGGCCAAAACCCTAAGTACCACAGACCCTAACGGACCTATGTAGTAAAGAGCAGAGGTTAACTGTTAGGATATTCTTGCGAGAAATGCTTGATTCGTCTCGACTCGTGAGGAAAAGCCTCAGGCAGCGGGGATTAAAAAACCTGTTTCCTAAGCACTGGGACCCTGCAAGTCGGTCCAAAAATGGACTCTTGCATACTATTCACGGGTCACACTCTCCAAACTCGAATCTCAACAAGGAGGGAAACAACCGCTTACGGGTCCTCTCGACTCGTAAGAGGGAAAATTCTCTTATAAGATCCTTACGACTTATAAGAGAAAACGCACTTAGGAATCCTCACGATTCCTAAGGAGAAAATACACCTACGAGATCCTCTCGATCCATAGGGAGAAAATTCTTTATGAGACCCTCACGGCTCATAGAGTTGAAAAGTCTTAGGTAGCAGATCTGAACCTGCGGCCTAAGCCATCACTACCTCTTGAAGAAGCCAATACAGGATGCTCACTCTATCATCCGTCAACCATGTTTACTAAGGCAGCATACTGATAATAAAAGAAAGAAGAAAGCGATAGAAAGAACGTCCGATTTGCATTTGATCAAGCGTTCGAGGCACACTCATTCATGCATGTGCAAAAGACTCAGAACGAGAAATAAGACAAGCTGAAATAAAAAAATTTCCATTCATATTGAAAAGGGTTCTTACAATCATAAAGAAATAAACAAAGACATTATCCGAATGATTACAATGGCAAAACCTCAGATCCAGGGCATGGATTAAGGAATTCGAAAGTAAGGCCATCTAGAGTCTTTCTGGCCTTTCTGATCATTCTCGAGTGTATCCTCTCGCGCTCACGCGTGTCAAGATCTTCGGCAAGGCCCCCCATCCTTCGATAAGCAGCAAATATCATCGTCTGTTGAAAAATTTGATGCAGAATTTCGGTGAGGCTATCTCGCCGTTTCTTCGAGATCAGCCCCGACAGGTATACTGAGTGCACCTTGTCTTCGGCATCATCCAGCGCATTGAGCAGCATGGCCTCGTGAAACCCTGGAAGTGCTCTCCAAATTGCTCCCAGCACGACTTTCAAGAGAGCAGAAAGGCGAGGAAGCAACCAACTAACGCGTGCGTTCAGACGACCCATAATCTCCGCACACTGGGCATCTGTAAACTCTTGGTTTTGGTGACGGCCCTGTACGCGGATATCCTTATAAGTGATGAATTCGTGTAGACTGTATAAATGAACAGCCATAATGCCTGAAGGAAATATCATTGGAAGATTAGCAATGAGGAAAAAAAAAGACACAGGGAGTTAAACTCCTCGAGAGCAATGCTCTGCAGACAGGAGTGTCACCTGTCAAAATCAGTTATGAGGAGAATTTGAAGAAAATCCCCTAAGAACATTGAGAGCTTTGCTCTGAAAAGATGATATAATAATAATATAAAATGCCATCTTTAATCTCCAAGATCCATGAAAAACTCTTAAGAGTTCTTCTATATGATTTGGAAGGAGCAAAGCTCCATTAATGAATTAAGAAAATACAAGGAAAATCTTTTAGAGAGCAGAGCTCTATTAATGGAACCCTAATAGGGTTCCCTTTAGTTCTCTTTAGATCCCTTTAAACCTATAGGGCAAAGCTCTGCTAAGTGAAACCCTAAATGGGTTTTCTTTAGATCAGGGATCTGTTGAGAGCAAGGCTCTTAAAATTGATTTAATCTAATTTTTACCTAAAGATTCTCTAGAGTCTGAACTCTTAAAAGTGTTCGAACAAAAGAGCAAGGCTCTAAATAAAAATTCTTATGAAGAGATGAAAATCATCTAAGGGACCAAAGGTCCTATTTATAAGTATTGAAGAGCCATTTCAACTTCCAAAAGATGGCGCGACGGTTGGAATTCTGCCACCGCTGCGCTCACGTTCGGGGCCACGTAAGCGCAACGGTGGGGGGACATTTGTTTACCCCAATTAGAGCAAAGCTCTGTTCAAATTCTAAGGCGGGAAGTGAAGCAACGCTTCTGTTTCCCCCAATCAGAGCAAAGCTCTATTTTGAAAATCAAATGTTAAAATAATTGAAGCAACGCTTCAGATTCCTTGCGCTGTGCGCAATGCGCCACGTGTCAAAATCAGACACGCCAGCGCAAGGAGCGCAGCGCCCAAGACAGCGCACCCAATTAGAGCAAAGCTCTGTTTAAAATTCAAATTGTAATAAAGGAAGCAACGCTTTAGCTGACTTGCGCTCTGCGCTGCGCGACACGTGTCAGCGCAGTTGCGCTGCGCGATACGTGTCAGCGCTGTTGCGCTGCGCTCTGCGCTGCGCGACACGTGTCAAGCGCAGGTGCGCTTGCGCCCGCTGTGCCAGCACTTAAAACAGAAAAATTCTGGAAAGATCTTTCTAATCTTATTAAAATAATAAGATTCTCTTCTGTAAAACAGAAGCCCTTGGATCAAAGATCCAACGGTGGGGAAAAATCCCTAAATCACTCAGAGAAAGATCTCTTTAACTGATTTAACAAACTAATTGGCACTATATAAAGGCCCCTAGACTCCAAGTCTAAAACACACAGAAACACAGAGAAAAAGATAGAGAACTCCTCTAAAATTTTGAGAAGAAACTCAGAGAGATAAAAAGGTAAAAACCTTTGAATAAAAGAAGAATTTCTTCTAAAAAAAAGATCAATGATCTAAGAACAAGATCAGAGATCTTCAATAAAATAATAATAATATTAAAAAAGAAGAAGTAATTTACTTCTGTATAAAGGCATTGCCTTTTGATGAACCATTGGTTCTCTGAAAACAAGAAAAAAATTGTTTTCTCTGATCTAAGTTTGATCAAAATTTTAAACAGTGCCTTGCACTTTTGAGTTTGTACTGTTGCGCTCCTTGGATTGGCGCAAGCCACCAGGGAGCGCCACGTGTCAGCTCCAGAACAAATTGCGCTATGCGCTTTTAAAACAGAGCACTGCTCTCTTAAATTGGCGCACTGCACTAGAGCGCGCTATGTGTCAGCAGCGCAATAGCGCAGCGCACTGCGCTTGCGCTCACCAGAGCGTGACACGTGTCACCTCCACATGCGCTTGCGCCTTGCGCTCATCAATTGGCGCAAAGCGCCTGACAGGCCACGTGGCACACTGTCAGAAGAGCAAATGCTCTGCATTATTCAAAAGGGGCAGAGCCCAATTAAGAGGCCCAATGGACCAAAACAAATACAGTGCATTATTATCAGGGGCAGAGCCCTAGTAAAGGCCAAACAGGCCTAATAAAAATTGCATGCATTCTTTAAAAAAAGGCAGAGCCCAAACAAAGGTCTGCCAAAACGAATACTGTGCATTAATAAAAGGGCAGAGCCCAGGCAAAGACCTAATAGGCTAAAGATAAATAAAATGATGTACATTTTCAACTGGACTTAGCCCAATTTTGGCCGTAAGTCCTCAAATTAAATTGAACTGAGCATGACTGCTCTCTCAAATCAATTTACATCCGGTTCAAGGGTACATCTCTGAACTTCTTTGATATTTGTCGTTGTAATCCTTCAACGTCGTCAGAGAGGTGACGGGTCCCGACAACCACATATTGATACGGACTTAAGCGTCCTTAAACTCATGGACTTAAGCATCCTTAAACTGATATACGGACTTAAGCGTCCTTAAACTCACGGACTTAAGCGTCCTTAAACTCATGGACTTAAACGTCCTTAAACCGATATACGGACTTAAGCGTCCTTAAACCGATATATGGACTTAAGCGTCCTTAAACTCATGGACTTAAGCGTCCTTAAACCGATATACGGACTTAAGCGTCCTTAAACTCATGGACCACCGTGTCCCTAAACTGGCAATGGACCACTATGTCCCTAAACTGGAACAATAGAGCCCCCAAATGCTCTTTTGTCGGATCTAAACGATCCTGTTTAAGTTGATCTTAGCCTCAAATATGGCTAACGTATCCTTAAACCTTCAAACAGACTTTAGTCCCAAATCGGACTATGGATCACCCAACCAACTTTGGTTCAAGGGTACATCTCTGAACTCCTCTGACATCTGTCGTTGTAATCCTTCAACGTCGTCAGAGAGGTGACGGGTCCCGACGGCCATATATTAAATGGACCACTACGTCCATAAACTGGAACAATAGAGCCCCAAACGCTCTTTTGTCGGATCTAAACGATCCCGTTAAGTTGATCTTAGTCTCAAATTAGACTAATGTATCCTTAACAAACGTTTGAGTTGATCTTAGCCTCAAATATGGCTAACGTATCCTCAAACAAAAACCCCAAACCCAAATCTAAGAAAATAATGATTTGGACTAATCCACGTCCTACGGGCGACGACCTAAATTAGTCTCCGTATACAATCCATGGGCAACCACAAACAAAACAAACACCCACGACATGAAGTGAAATTCTGGAGAAGGAGAAAGTTGTTACCACGATGCTGTAGCGTAATTAACTGCAGGGGCTTGCGCCTGCAGGGAAGAGCGTCCCCACAATCAAAAACCCCTCGAAAGAGGGGGAATCTGACAAAGTCTACTACATCGGCCGTATCCGTCTAAACCTTCGATCCATGGTGCCATAAATCAACTTGGCATCTTCGGAGAGGTGGATGGATAAAACCAATTAGCATCTGCCCCGAATCTCAGGCAAGACATCCCTATCTTGGCCGCCATTCGAAAGGGAACACCTTCTTATCGGGCGTACTATTAATTTATTGATAGTCACGACCATGATTTGAGATTGGTTAAACACTTGTTTTGTTAAGGGCTTAACATGAATAAAGATCAATGAAAGGACAAGGGTTAGTTGTGGGAAACCCTAATTCCCTCCAAAAACCCTAATCTACATTCATCACTATCGCTCTAGTTTTAAACTATTAAAAGATAAAAAGAGTCATTTTTAAATATTCATCCATTAACTACTAGGTCTTATGAACCCTACAAGCCTTTTTATTATAAATTTTATATCCGTTTTAAAATAGAACAACAATCAAACCATCCTATTTTTTATCAACACGTCTAAAGCAAGAAAAGAGTTCATGTTTCCCTGCGGACGACCCGTACTCATCGCGGCTAGCTATTAGCGACCCCGTTTTGATTGCGGTTATTTATGAAACACTTTTTGCACGATCAATCAGTTAGGTTACTTAACTAACGGCAGAGCAGGGGCAGGACTAGCGCGGATGCAAAACATATATAACATCTACTAGTATATATAAATAAATATATATATAATCATTCATCTCAGACATGATATATAAGCAATATCACAGAACAACAATAAGCAACATGGAATAGCGGATAATCTAGGAGCTTTGGGTTTCATTTAAGCCGCAAATGAAACCCGACGTTCTCCAGTCATGTGGATAGTCTGTGTAATGAAGAACCTAGACCCTATGAGCGCGGCAAGTTACCGGTTAATCTCGAAAGTGAGGAAACCCCAATCAACAAAGTGAATGGGTCACCCAGCACTTCACAGAATCCGGTAACTTGAGCACTCCTCTGTGGGTCGTCCTATACCCCTACGAGTGCGGCGAATAGCCCGCCAATTCTAGAGTAAGGCCCCCTCCATCTCAGAGCCATGAGATGCGGGCCCGTTTCCCTCTAAAACCGGCTATTCGAGCACTCCTCCGCAGGGTAATCCTAGTACAAAAAAGAAATATATATACACAAATGGTGACATCGACCTCAATCCGGCCGTGCCCCAATAAAAGAATATATAAACTGGCAGAGATGGCAGTCCACATGTCAGACGCTCGCCCCACAATAATGAATATACAAATGAATCTAAATTGTACAACTACCATTGCACTAGGGGCTATCCAACACGACAATCGGAATAAATCATCATAAATATAAACATCACAGTAGCATAAACAAGTATGTGCAACCCCGTCTAAATGACATATAGCAAATAGACGACATTTGAAAACGCATACACCATATTACAAAAATCAACGATGCAAAAGTTTTAAGTTCTAAACTTTCCGAGTTGCCCCAAAGCAAAGATAACACTAAGTGAAATGTAGGACAAATCAAACAAGACCAAGATTCCAATTTCTAAAACCCAAGACACTGGATGAAAATAAGGATCTGATATGAACAGTAAACCGTCCATAGCGGGGTTTTGGCCATTTTGGGCAGTTTTACTTGGATGGAATTGTCTCGTTTTCATCGTGTGTCACACTTATATCTAGAGTAAGCCTCTGCATTTGTTTAAAAAAAAATTCAGAGACCAAAAAATTTCTTGGACAGAGAGTGGGTTTTGAAACTCAGAATTTTTCGGTTTTGAAACTAAAGCATCGTCTACTACTAGTTTCTAATATTTGGATGGTTCTGATACCATGTTGAGATTCCTAACACCCTTGCCGCTGACCGCGGCCGCTGTGGAATGAAAAACTTTGACTTTTAAAACTTTGACGCTAGAAAACACATCCTAGAATCTAACCAAATATCGAAACTAGCAAATTAGAGGAGTCTAGCTACTGTGAAAGAGTGTTATACCTAATGACACGTATCCTTCGGGTCTTCACTCCTCTTCTTAGGCACTTTGATGTCTCCTAGATCAACCTTAATGGTCGACCTCCTCGGTCCTAGATAATCCACCTGAAGGTTCTTTATTTAAGCTCCTACTTCAAAAAGAAGCAAGCTAGTTTGCTTAGATGATGTGGTGATATTTAGTAGTAGTTTTCTATCTCAAATCCCTTTGGCTCTCAACATATGAGAATGAAAAAGGATTGAACAAGAGAATGAACTCAAGAAGGAGAGAGAGAGAGAGAGAGGCAAGTGAAGAATGATCTTTCTAAAAAATGGCTAAGGCTGTCTTTTTTTTTATATGAAGTATATATTGATTTTTTCATTAAAAAATCAAACCATACTTCAATAGTATTCACAATAAATTCCAAAGTCATGCTTCATGCCATCTCACCCTTTTCCATCCCATTTTCTATTTTCAACAAAATAGAAAAATGCATGATGAGGTGCATCTTATAGAAGGTATTTTGTATAAATACAAAATACTTTCTACCGTATATACATACCCGTATTCATACCAAAATACGAATACCCAAGAGATAGAATAATACTACTAATATAATATTAGTATTAAATCAATATCTGATTTAATAAACTGGCTTAACCCTAAGCCCACTAGTATCATCAACCGTCTGATCGAAAACCTAGATAATACTGGAATATTCATATCGAAATATGTATATGTAAATTATTAAATCAATACATGATTTAATAATCCGGCTTAATCCTAAGCCGGCTAGTTTTATCATTCGATTGGAACTTTGTCCGATTGTTCATATCAGAACTATACCACCCATTCTTGATCGCATTGCATATAGGTAGGTACTTTTGATCCATGTTTGCTACATAATTGCGGGTTACAGGTTCTCAGCTCAAAACAATGAAAATCAAGAGCAGTCACGACAAATTCAGGACAACTGCCAACAACAGATAAAAATACGGGTTTCCGCTCACCATCCGTCAGGTGATGCCTACCAGTTCGAAAGACAAATGTCAATCAAAGGTCATTCATGCACAAAGCACAAGTGAGGCAGCACAAGAATCGAGTTGATAACGCGGAGCTCAAGAAAATAAATGCAAAAAGTCCACATTCTTTCATCTTTTTAGACTCTTGAGAATCTAGGAGAAAAATGGAGTGATACTGAAAAACCAAGTGTACTAAACAGAGAAGGAAAGCAACATGGAATATCCCAGAAAAAACGAGACAGAAACTCACCCAAAGCACCACGGAACCGCGGCCGATGTGGCATTTATGCGGCGGTTCCGCGGCCGAGTCAACTCGGAGTCAGAAGATATTTTTAGGGTAGTTTTGTAATTGTATAAGGGCTCAGATTTGGCCCTAGGGTTTTATCTATCTGCCTATAAATAGCCCAGTTTCAAGCCAAGTGAGGATGCTTATTCTTTTGTTAAGATTTAGTATAGTTTGGTTTTTGACTTCTCTTCCTTCTTCATCTTTCCTCCATTAATATTGTAGTGAGCTTTTGAGTGAATGATGAATAAAGAAGAGTTCTTTTCATATGCATGTCTTATAATTTAGTTCTTATATTTGTTGCTTGTAATCCTCTTTATTAAGAAGTTGTTTGTTTGTTTGTTTGTTTGTTCTTCTTTTTTTCTTTTATCCTTGCAATTATGATACTTAGGTGTGATCCTTGCCTAAATGAGGTCCCAAATAGCTAGTTGTAATTTTCTATCTCATTTATTTCCATCTTCCTTGTTTGTTTTATTTTCTTTTTCTTTTGTAATGGATGAGTAGTTTCTCACTTGTTAGGGTAGGATAGGGAAAGTTTGAGAGAAGGAAATCTTTCTCACTCTTTTTTTTGCCCAACATCTTGATTCGAACTCCCGTCAAGGCAACCACAATCCGCTCCCTACGGCACCCTATCCTACATGATAGCGGAAACACCCTAGTGAGACCAGTTGTGGTTGAATTGACCGGAGATTACGGCTAAGAGCCAAGAACGGACGAAAAAGGACCAAAAGGAAGAAACTAAGCATTGGAAAACCTAGCTTATATTCGCAAGTTTCCGTCCTAGTTGTGCTAATCCTCGTTATTGCCGATTACCGTAACATCGATATTAAGAGTGACAAACGAAAAAAGTGAACGAACTCCTAACTCAAACTAACCTAATCCTAACCCTAACAAGCTCTTTTATCATACATATTTAGCACATAGTTAATTTTGAACAAACTCGGACAATTTGGATTTAACTCGTTAAAACACTAAGAAAAAGATTCACATCTCTCCATGGACCGACCCGTACTCATCCGGCTAGGTACCAAGCGAAACCGTCTTGATTGCGGTAATTAAAACTAGCATACTAAAAATCTTTCAATTACTGATCGAAAATCTGGATGACACTAGAATATACATATCGAAATATGTATATGTAAATTATTAAATCAATACATGATTTAATAATCCGGCTTAATTCTAAACCGGCTAGTATTATCATTCGATTGGAACCCTGCACGTATAAACATACGACCACCACATCGTTTCGCCTAAATCATAGAAACCCTCAATGTGGGACTCTAAAGACTCGACAGTATGCTGGAGGTGGGTTTAACCACAAGCACGCCAGCGGTACTAGCTGTACGTAACGGCTATCCAGGTACCTGTCGAAAAGAAGGTCGATAAGCAAGCTCATCCAAACCCCTACTAAGCCTATCCGTGACAATCTCCGTACAGTTTGGTCTTTTCGTCTAAGAGCATCACATACTGGGTATAGGGGTGGTAAACGTCAGACCGCTACTGACCTAATAAGTCGTGTCGATATGGCTCAAAACTGATCCGAGAAACTACTGATCTAACCATCAGTAAATCTCAACTGTCTTAACCAAGGTTTTATAATTCTAGCCAACCGGACACAGTGTGATATTGACTCCCAATACCGGGAGAGACGAATCCCTGACAATAACCCACTGTCTCCATATGGCTCGGGACTGTACTCAACCAAAAGCTGTTTGCACAACTCAGTAGAGCCGTGTAGGGTGGTGATCAAAGCACGGTGGGAACTCACACGAGATAAATGATGATCTCAGATCTAAAGACTAACCTATACTCATGTCACCTAAGAACCGTTATCTGACGATAGGGATTATCTAGAGGTTCTCGGCGAGTCCATCCAGTGTACTCAACCCTAATGATCACTTGTATACAATCTTAGGCGATCATACCAATGGCTGTGGGACAAGCCATCACCCCTCGTCAGGGTCTAGAAACGTATACACAATTCTATTCTGGAATATCAATGCCCGGTCTCGATACTCCTGCGACTTGGGACCTTTAAGGATGTTCTTTTGGACTACCCAACTCCCACAAATATAATCGCCATCATAACACTGGTAGTCAAGTGAAATCCTATAGGTTTTATTAATATGTATCAGCCATATGTGATATCGGGTATAACATATGCACATGTTAAGATAAAGTCAAACCATAATAGTATACTACTGTATCGGGTCTTTATCAATATGTGTAAGAAATATAAAGCAACAAGAGAAAGAAATACACATATTAAGACAAAGACAACTCAAATAATATATTATACACAACTGAGCAAGATTGTCATGTACATACATATTCATAGCATCCTATACAATACATGCCTCTAGAGCATATATATCCAACAAATTTACCAATTTATGAAAAAACAAATCCATACTTGGTATAATATCCGTATAACTCATTATATTATTATTTAAATTCTAAAATAATATTTTTCATTTTCTGAAATGTTATAAGAGATCTTTTGGTGCTTTAGATTTTTTTGTCATTAGAATCGAAAGATCTCTAAACTGTCGAAAAGGTTTTTGTTTTAAACTTTTCTTAATCTTTTGCAAAAAACATCTTCGAATCATTTTTAAACTTTTCTAATCTCCAAAACACAATTCATTATCTCTTTCGATTCAAAACTTGATTTATCTATTGAGATCATTAGGATTGTATAGATAGTTCTGTAAAGATTTGTTAAAATCTTAATTTGTACGACCTAGTGAAGAAATGTCTAAAATCTTCACATCGTAAAGGTTTGGACTTGAGCCTCGGAAAAGGTCTAGATGTTCACCATCTGCAAGTGTAAAGATTTGGATCTGAGCTTGGGTAAAAAATCTAGGTTTCTCCACCCGCAAGGAGTCACTGGATAGTGTGTTAAATTTTGAGCAGAAATTCTCAGGTGGGGATTAGCCACAGGGTTGGTGAATCTTTATAACAATTTTCTGTGTCCATTTACTTTTCTGTGATTCTGTGTTGTGATAGTATTCGTATTTTAGACTCGAAATTTATATTCCGCTGCATAATTTTTAAATTGTTACAAATCACGCTGAGTTTGATATAAAACCTTATTCACCCCCTTTTAAGACTGCTTTCACCCAGACAGCCTGTCTCTGTCTGTGAGCTTTTTTTTAGTCAGTTTCACTTTGCTCTAATCTTCTCCACTACTTTCGTGCCTCTCATACCCCCATCCATGCACTCTTGCATTGTGTGGGTGTATTTCAACGCTGAACGTCCGAGATTCCCCAAAGCAAAGTTGGGTCATGCCCGATTGGGATTTTCTCATGGGTAGCCGATTCCGTCGGGTTTCCACGGGGATTTTGCGATTCCTTACCCCTCCCTTCTCCGGTTTTCATTCCTACTATATTTTTTCCACCCCTTCTCTCTTTTCTCGCATTTAAAAGCGGGTGGCGACTCCGGTTAGGTAACCCAGACTCCGCCTTATTTGTGGCTTTTCTTGTTTCCCTTTTTTCAGGTTGGTGGCTACAAATACGCATGAAATTGGTTAGATATCTCATGTAACTGGTCACATATCGCAGGAAAATGGTTAGATATCTCAAGAAACTGTTTAAATATCTCATGTAGCTGGTTAGATATCTAACTGTTTAGATATCTTATGTAACTTATTAGATATCTTAGAAAACTGATTAGATTTATCAGACAACTGGTTACATGTATAAATATATGAAATAAAATGTGTAGTTACAAATATGTAATTCAAATTGTGTATATCTTGATTACATAATGTTTCACTCCAAATAGCTACAAAAGTAGATATCGATATTAATTCGTCATATACAAAACGTGAAACTATAACTTTCACTTTCAAAATCAATCGATTGGAGCCGTACAGGTTTGTCTGTTATAATTCTCTTTGCCACATCTTTCACAAGTTGTCATCCTTTTTTCATGTCTCTTTTCTTTCCATACTTGATAAGAGTTCTACTCGGTCGTTTGATTGTCTAAGGAGGTTGAATTTCAATGCTTTCTTCCGACACCATCGGCTTGTCAAAAGTACGAATATGATAGATCGTATTGGTGTAACTTGTCTTGAAATATTTAATTGCGCTAAAAACGGTAGATTTGATATAAGATAGTCCCTAACAATTCAAACCAAGTAATTGCCTCGAAAATCAACAATACCACACCTTTGTTATCAATCCACTCAGAAAACATAACAGGAGCCACGATTAAGCAATAGTAAATGTGTGTGCTAGATTGTTGAGAAGTAATGAAAAAAAAGTAAATGATATCTGATGGGACTAATTAAATACAATAAATTAGAGCGAATGAAGGAAAATAAGAGATATCAATTAAAATTAGACTATTTGGAAGGGAATGGATTTGTTAGAAGGAACTACCCACTTTTGGAGGGAAAGAGAAGCTATGGTAGGAAATTAAATCTCACTAATTTGATGGTAATTGATTGGATATCTCATGCAACTGAGTAGATATCTCAAGCAAATGCATAGATATCTCATGCAACGCTTTAGATATCTCAGTTTTGGCTAACAATCTGTCACAAGTACAGATCACAACGCGCTATTATTGCTCACATGGATCCAAAAGAGTATAATGGGTATATACAAAAGTACATTGATCAAAATGCATGTGGAGGGTTTTTTGGACAGAGAGAACATTGAACCGGAGGGGGGGGGGCAACAATCTTGAGGGAAGGTGATTTTTAACTGTGGGAAAAGTGTCCTGGGGTTTTTTAACCCGTTTACCCTTTATTTTGTTGCTAGGTTGTTTTTTTTTTCTTTTTTGGCACTGGGCTGTGAGCCTAACCTATGCACACACAACACACATTGACAAGCATACAACAAACACCTAGGAAACCCGTGAATTAACCCTGAAAATATTAATTTGCGGCAATTTCCCCTCCTGGGATTTCTGGGGTTCGAACTCCACACCCTCCTCAAGCTAGGAAGTGCCTATACCAACCAAGCTATTGCTCATTGGTGCTAGGATGGATGTTCTTAAGTGGAATTTTCATGTTTTTCTTTTGATTACAGTAACTGCCCTATTAAGAGGATTACAATTTCCAAAACCACTGTTTCATGGTGGGGTTTTGAGGCTAAACTCTAAAAATTGAAATCGATGCCTATTTCACAACTAAAATGGAGTTTCCTAAATCACGTTTTCAAAATGTTTCAAGTGTTCCAAACCCCAATTTTTAAATTTCCAAAAAGACTGAAGTTTCACTAAGTTTCAGGTCGTTCTCTTTTATCCTTCTTTTTAAGACTATGTTGCAAACGATCTTAAACTTTGTGAAACCCGTTTTTAGGTAACCATGGATTGCATATATGCAAACCACAGTTTCGTTTTAATTTCAATGAAAAGGGTTCTTGCAAACCTTGTTGCAAAATATGCCCCCACTTCAAAATTTAAAAATAAATAAATATAAAGATTAATATATATCATAAACGAGTCTTTGGAAATTTTGGGTCATACATTATATATGTCTACAGCATATACAAAACAAAAGAAGTCTTTTAGCTTATGGAGTAATGTGTTTTGTTTCCTGATCTTGCGTTCAATTCCGCAATCCAAAGCTAGTTTGAGAAGATTTTATTTTTGCACAAACAGGTTGCTACCACTTCAATAAGATGGAGAAATATAAGGCAGCAAGGTGGTTTCCTTGTTTTTTCTCTCTTTTTTTGAGAGGTAAACGGTAAGGCAAGCACCCTGCTCCTAAAAACATATATTAAAAATTGATTACGATTCTTGATTCTTGATTCTTGTTTAGGTTGTTTTTTTGGCACTAGCTAGTAAGCCCTAATCTATGCACACTCATATACACACCACACCACACACAAGCATACAACATAGACGCATCCAGGAGACCCATGAATTTCCCCGAAAACATTAATTTGTAGCCGCTTCCCCTCTTGTTTATGTTGTTACTAAAGTCATTGCGCATTGGGAGGGGATGAAGTTTAAAGAGTACAATACCTTCGTAAAGAGGGTAAATATGCATTTCAGCGCCTTAAAGGCTACAAATAAGGATTCTATGGATGATAGATAGCATGAGGAGCTTTTTGGTTAAATATAAGTCTCCACTTTTAGTTTTCCTATTTAGATTAGCATGATTCAAGTGTTGGATTTCAAATTAGCTAAGTTTTAACACTTTAATATGGTGAAAACAAATCTTATACATGGATTATAACTTATCTTTTTGTCTCATGCAAAATCCAAAAAAATATAAAAAGAATTTCTTTTGAGAACACAAATGTGACACAAAGCATTAGAATTCATATTTCAAGCTGACATCGAAATGTTGGATACAGAGTCCCTGCTATTTGAAGAAAATAGTACTCGTGCTATTAAATCCAACGGTCCAGATTCATCCAAAAATCAAATCAATGGTCGAGATTTGTATAAAACATAGAAGCCTTTGGTGTTTGTGTATTGCACGTGGTTTACACATGTGGTGTGGCCAAGATTGCATAATAGCATGGATGCTATTTTATTTGCATAGCAGGGGCTCCAATTCCCGAAATGCCCATGCGGCTAAAATCTTTCTAAAATTTTCTTTTTATATCAGGTTGTGAGTCTTAAAAAATATTCTTTGTCAAAATTTGTTGATTGGGGTTGGACAAAATTAGATCAAATAAAGTCCAATGAACACCACTATCATACAATTTTTCCACCCGTTAAAACGTCAATTTCATCGATATTGACCCAATAAAAACTCAATTAAGATAATTACATTGTATGTGTCATTTGTTTAACATGCATGTTCATTCAAAATGCACCGTGGCTTAGATTCTTTCGGCTACTTTGAAGAATCGGAATAATGTTAGCACCAATGGTTTGTTAGATATTAATAGCCAGCCTAAAATAGTATAATATCATACATTATTATTATGATAAAGATTCTTTCACTCCTTGAAACAAAAAAGAATCTATATGAGATTATCCACACACTTTGGCAATAGACTTGCAATAAGCTGGTCACCATTATTAATAAATTTCATATTATCCTATAGCAATGAGAGGTGTATCCCCATCTTACTCATGTTTTTGCATTCAAGAACATCTTTCACGAGGTTTGTCGTAAAGATAACCTGTAATTTCTTGGTTCGCTTCATGCATATTTGTTATATTGATTTTGGTAATAACCGAAAATAACCGCTCTATTGACGTGAGCTATTTATGATCACATATTAAAGAATATATTGACATCTTAAGATTAAAAACAAAGCTTATTATTACTTTTTCTATTGGAAACACATCAAATATAAATACATGTTAGTGCATTCTGATTAAAATTTCAAACGTGTCTAAACGGTCACTCAACCAAACTCCCGAAAAAATCTAAAATACAGCTAATATTACTTGGTCCAAATCATTGAGAAAAAAAAATCGTAAACATTAGTTCTCTCAACATTGAGGCATTGACTTCGCTGGCTACACTGCATCTTCTCTAACCACTCGCTCACATTGTCATTATCAATTAAACCGAGCATCCAATCTCACACTTGAATCTTTCCATAAAATTAAATACAATTTGCAACTTAATCGATAAATTAAAAGATAATAAGATTAAAAATTTGGGGGAAGTCCAGAAGGCAAGGAACCAACAACCCCCAACCGCTCTCTCTTTATTTTTTGTCCCTTCACACCAATACATCTTTTTTCTGTGATTTTGTTAATCGAGTGCGACTTTTTACCTCACAAGAATTGCTTCAGATCCCCTCTTCCTCTCGATTTAAATCTTCACCCAATTTCCCTCGTATTCATCAAGCTTCACTTGCAGCACCAAAGCGAGCAGATCTCGTTTCGTTTGAGGTACAACTTGATCGATTTTTGTTTGGAATTTGGGGGAACCCTGGTCTTTGATTTGGTGGTCGTGTGGTGTTCTTGTTTGATTCAGGATTTGGATTTAGGTGGAAATGGTGGTCGCTGGGCCTTTGACACCTGGCCAGGTGAGCTTCTGTGCTTGAGAACCCTTGAATAATTTTCATTTTTGAGTTGGGTTTCCCTCAATTTGTGGGATTTTTTCTGTGAAATTTCCTCAAAGCTCATGTATTTCATCAAACATGTAAATGATGCATGATGCATCCTGTGAACACACCAAGATGAATGCCAGATTCCTTAGTCCCTAGAATAGATTTTTATTATTGCAAAGTTTTTGACTTCTCTTCGGGTTTATGTTGATTAGAGATGTGTTTTAGAGGTGCCATTAGATCCATGCAACTACAAAACAACTAGAATAGCAAAAGGCCATCCCAACTTTGTTGGTTTTGGATGCATTAAATTAGCGGCAATCGCAATTCTACTCTTGTTCCCCATAAACTGCCTCCATCTATAATTGTCTAGGCCTACCTGTAGCGCTCGTCCCTCAATTTACTATTTCTAACTTGGGCGTTTATCTGCTTCCGTTACACATGTCCAAAGCATCTCGATCTGTTCTTCTACTCAATTAAAGTATATAGAAAAAGATCTTCCTATGATCCTATCTTCGCTAAGTGTAAATGAAGTATTTATTTTTTGGGGATTTGGATCTCCGATAGTTGCATTCTAAGAGTTAAACTGGATCTAGTTCTTTACATGCCAATCAACCGTACAAGCAACAAGGAATTTGGCGCTAATTCATAGAGGATTAAATTGAAGAGCACAGCTTGCTTACATCAAACGAGTGTAACTTTTTAGAATAAATAAACTTAAGATTGTAGTGAAAATATGAATTGCAATGGACACATGAGGTAGTTTACATTACTTTAACACTTTATTACTTGTCTAGGACTCATCTTTATGACCTTCTGAAACTGACTTTGAGGTTTGTGCACCAATTAAAATTTGAATCATGCCCAGCGCTTAGGTTTGCATTCAAGATAATGGGTATCAAAACTTGGCCAACTCGTAGCTAATCTATAAATATTTGATTCTTGGTTAAATCTCAAACAAATATTCAAGTTAGGTTTATGTAAAATGGTCATTGCCTTTGTGTACTATCTAACGTGCAAGCTAATCCAGAATGATGACAATTAATATGAACATGCACTCCAGTACTCCAAAGATTTCATAAGCACCAACTTTTTTCCCCAAACGAAGTTCATTCTCTAACTGGAAGAGTCAGATTGACAAGTTTGGGCACTTGATTGTAGCTAAAGCTGGTTGAATACCTAATTGTTGATGACACGACAACATAAACTGATATAGGTGGCTTCGGGCTTCTTTTCATTGTTGAGTCAATTGATTCCTCATAGAACAAAGAGCTCTGAAATTTGTTGCGCATCAGTATACAAGAATTTACCTGCATCGAGTTCACTCATCCACTTATCATTTGGTCTGTTAACGAACTGAGGATGAACCATAAAACATAAACACATATATGGGTACTAGTCACTTATGACCTGGCTCTATTGCATATAGTAACTCATCTTACTAAAATGTTAGGCCGTACGTAGTATGTCCAGTTGTTCACTTGATAGCATCATATTTGGTGCCAGAGAAGTTGCTCTTTCTTCTAACAAAAGCTAATCGAGGCACGGGGATGATAGATGTGCACCATTGCTTATGAAGTATGAACATTTCCGGAATTGATTTTTTGAGCTATATTGCCATCCAATATATTGAATTTCAAGGTTTGCGCCTTTTTTAACAATGAATCTTTCTGTTGTCAACTCAATCTCCATTTTGTCTTGCATCTTATTATCTGAAAGGCTCTCAAATATTATGATGCTGAAAACATTTGATGCTTTAAGCTTGACTTTAGTTACATTTAATCTAGTAAATTAACTGTTCAAGCTTTAAGTCATACTTTCTTATTGGCTCCATATCCGAATTGCTTTGAAAGGCTGTCTTAATCTTTGCACTTCTGCAAGCATCTGGAAACTAAGCTGCTTAAGTCAATTTCTCGTGATTATCTGATTATTTGATATAAGTGATTATCTGATTATTTGATATAAGGCTGATATCAATCAACATTTTTCTATCTACATAAATTTTGTGTTACTCAACTGATGACCTTGACGCTTGTTACAGGTGTCATTCTTGCTTGGTGTTTTCCCTATATTTACTGCATGGGTATATTCAGAAATCTTGGAGTACCGAAAACCCTCCCCTCCTCCCAAAGTGTAAGACGTTTTTAACAATTTACAAATATTTGTATCATTAATTGCAAAGTTTTTGACACTTTACGAATATTTGAATCGCTAATTTAAAATTACCTATATATGCATGGAGCATAGATATTTGATTCTAAAGGATGGGATGGGCTACTTTCCTTCGTTGAGCATTCTGTTAGGAATACTACAATCATGTCTTTGTTATCAACTGTCAGAGTCGGAATTAGATTGTTAAAATTAAATTTTCCAAGCTGTTTGTTTTGTTTATTTCCACACACAGTACATGGCCAAGATAAAATTTGTGTACAGCCTGGAGCTAGGAAGCATGGGCACTTCCATTTGCTCGCCATGCTTGTGTCCAACACGTATTAGGCACTTGGACACTCCGACCTCTGTCCACCACCGTGTTCGCACGCTTGGCACGTGCCAGTCCAAAGTGGACGTACCCGTCATTTTTACATTAGCGCAGGATGTTGACAAATAATAATGTGTAATATATGCGTGGACAATTTAGATACCTTCGAGAATACAAGTTTTAAATATTTCAAATATCCGCCATGACGACTGGAGCTAGAAGGAGTAAGGGTCCAAATTGATTCAAATGATGAACTTGGAGATATAAAAGTCGGTGCTGAATTTAAAAAGTTAATATTTTGTTTGTTTTAACTCTTTTAGATTGTATAATTGTGTGTTTTTACTTTTAGTATTATATATGTATTTTGTTTCTGCTCAAGAAAATGCATGGTTATGGATGAAAGTAATAACCTTAATTTTATTTTAATTGTGCTTTTAAGATTGTACAAGTAAATGTTTCTTCACGAAGTTTAATTTTGAAACATATTAAATATATAGATAAATAATATAACCGTAGCTCGGTGTCCTCCTTTTTACAAATTTGGGAGTCCTGTGTCGGTGTCTATATCTGTATCGGTGTCCGTGTCCATGTTTGTGCTTCATAGGCCTGGAGATACGGAAAAGAGAAAAGTAAGAACAATCACTATTCCTGTCATGATTATATTCAAGAGAGAAGGCTGAGAACTAATAGTCAATCTGAGATGACCCTTTTATTGGTCACCCCAGTTTAGATAATGCGACCAAAGATCAAGTCAAGAATCAAATTTCACAGATAAACTAGTACCTTCTGGTTCTTACTCTTTTACATCCTGCCTCATAGTGTAATTTATCTTCATCAAATTAACTATGAAGTCCAGGTTGAACTCCAATGCTATTTGCTGTATCTCAGCATTAAGCTCATGATTTTGATGAGAGAAATGTCACGCGGGGTCTATTGGTGTAGCACTAGAGTAATTACTAACTATTGTTGCTATGTGACTATGTGAGCACTTATTTGATCAGTTCATTATTAAATGAGTTATTGCATAGATAACTCCTGCCACCTCTCCAGCTAAAGGTAGGAATTGCGATAGTTGTTTTTGAGTGTGGGGCCTCCTCCATTGCAGGCCTCTTACCAACTTGGCAAGTTCTTCTTGAATAACATCATAACAGTATAAAAGACATTCTTAAAGATTTTAGTGCAGGGAAAACGATGAAAAAAGGCACTGAAAGGAAAGTGTGAACAAATTGACAAACTTATTTTATTATTCAAAAGATGACGAGACAGGAAATCACCTTGAATACTACAATTTCTTTTTCATTTTTGCATGCAGTTTTTTGGGGAGTATCCTCTGAAGTTAGCTATCAATCTCATATGGTAGGTATATTATTGCTACCCTATTAAGTCACTAAATGAAGCAACCTTTGAGTAGGATGATATTCAAGATGAATACAAGCTAAAAAAGGAAGTACTAGAAAGGCCATGATCTATTCCAAATATCTGAAGCGACCATAAGGAGTTTTTTTCCCTTAAAAAATTGATCAAATTGAAGAAAAGTCTTCAAGGAAACACAGTATCCTGTTATTGGTATAGAATACATATCCCACTCAATTTCTCTTACTAACCTCAAAATTTTGGGATAAAGTCTTGTTCTTGTATCCCTTTCTTCCCCCCCTGCAAATATACCCATAATGCATAATGCAACCACCCCCTCCCCGCCCGAAAAAAGAGAAACAAAAAAAAAACACAAAAAGGAATAAAAACACCGCACACAAAGATCTGCCTTGGGGATAACTTTGACAATTTCTCGGCACTCTTTGCTTGTGCAACCAGTTTGGACCAATATCAAGTCCTTTTAATTCTTCCTGCGATAACCGTTTTTTATTAGATAGTTTATGGATTAATTCGTCCACTCTTCCCTCCATCAGAGAATAACTGTCCAAATTTTTCTGGAAATTGCAATATGTAAAATACCATTTTCTATGTTGTCAACTGGAATGAGAATTGGATTTCAAACTGTTACCTTGGTTTTAATTAAGCTTTCAGAACCTTTCTGTTCCAAATTAGTTTCTCGATTGAGAACTACAAACTACAGTACTTCTGTCCGACTTTGCCTTTATAACCTCCGGGTAGTTCAAGCAAGAGTTGATCTTGTCAAGGCCTATTCGACTTTGCCTTTGTAAGTTAAGGGTAGCTTAAGCATGAGTTGAGCTTGTATGTGGTTGCCTTGTGCAAGCCTTCATGTATGAACCAATCTGATAGTGTTTGGTTGCACAGAAAGTTATTGTATTTCAAAATAAGCAAAGACAGACTTTGAAATCTTGATAAATGATTGAGTTGGAAATTCACAAGAGTGCTTAATTGGGAATACAGTTTTCCAGAGTAGATGGTAGAAGAAAAAACTCTCTTGTTTACCTTAAAGAAGTAGGTTAACGTTTCCTTTATCTTAAGTTACTTTTTATTACTATTAGTTACTCTTTAGGCAAATGGGCAATTACAGGCAGTTTGGTAATCGTGGTGACCATTCTGTTTGTACTTAGTTTCATAATAAAAAACTAATTACCAACTTCATGCATTTTCAAATACAGTACCTACCAATGTTACAATGCATTTATTTCCACGGAATCAATAATCCATTCGACCATACAATGATTTAATATGCCTCTCAGCAATGACTTCCTGGTTTGCAGCCATTCAGATGCCAATTTGGTTGAATTGGGAAATGGAGCGGTTAAGGAAGACGACCATGTTGTGTTGCTTGAAGGAGGTCTATCAAAATCAGCATCTATGAAATTTCAGAGTGCTTCTACTCGAGCAAATTTAATCAGGTTAGTGAAAGCTCGCATTGAGAAAACTCAACATTATATCTATATAACTTCACAAAATGCTGGAGTTTACCATGCTGGCAAATTTTTTTTTTTTTGCCCTGTAGGTTTATAACGATGGATGATTCTTTTTTGCTTGAAAATCGAGCTATATTGAGGGCCATGTAAAGATTCTTCCTGTTATTTATATTTAAGAAATTATCATTCTCTTACTCCCTATACCTGCTGATCAACTTTTAGATGTCATTCAGGTCGGAATTTGGGGCGACACTTATCTATTTCTACCTGTGTGATCGAACAAACTTGTTCTCAGAATCTAAGAAGGTGAAAACTTCTTACTTTTGCAGAACATAACTACTTAGAATATTGGTTTTGACAATTAAACTGATGGTATAAAAATTACACACTTAATAGTTATCATCTGTATATAAATTATACTGTCAAATAGACAAATGAAACTTAAAGTTCATTCTTCATGATGCCAAATGCTATTTGTGTTCAGCAGATATATTCATCCAATTATGTTATTGTATACCCAATTCTACTTAGATGCACCTTGGTCATTCTGACAAAATAATGCTGTTATCCAACATAAGCATGAATTTCCAGTTTGTGTAATATCTGAGTTTACATGTACAGAGTTTCCTATATCCTTGAGATTCAGATAAATACTAAAAACCGTTTTCCAATCATGTTGTAAAGCTTGGAGTTTGTTCTCACCATGGAAATCAATTCAACATGCATCCATTGTTCGTTGTGTTTTCAAGCCAAAAAAATGTAGTCCTGTCCGGAAATTTCTGATGCTTACACACACACACACACACGTATATATACGTGTGTGTGCGTGTGTGCATCTCTCTCTCTCTCTCTCTCTCTCTCTCTCTCTCACACACACACACACACACACACACACGTCTTTCTTGCTTAAGCCCTGACATCTTAACACTGTTAATTAATTAGCAGAAACAATTTGACTCAAATTTTCTTTCAGTGCTATATGCAATAAAAGAGGTTCTTATGGTCTCATATAACATTTTTCCGTGCTTTATGGCTTCTCAGAGTTACAGCCGCGACCTTTTTCTCTTTCTATACACTCTTCTTATTATAGCTTCGGCACTGACTTCTCTCAAGAAGCACCATGACAAGTCAGCTTTCTCAGGGAAAGCCATACTTTATTTGAACCGGCACCAAACAGAGGAATGGAAGGGATGGATGCAGGTTGGTGTATTATATCTTGATCCAGTATCGTTCCAATATCTCATATCTTGTTTTAGTAAGTTCTTAAACAATACTTCGTTTAAATTTACATAATGACCAACTAACAACTTGGTTTCTCTCCATCATAGCTAGGAGCTACTTGTACTATTACTGTATCGGTAGACCTATTCTCTTATACAGATTCAAGTTCATGTTAGTTTGATGGCTGATGAGATTTAGTTTTGGTTCTTAGGCTAAATATAGCTAATGTACCCTTAACTATGAGTGTTTTTAGTTAACTCGATATTTTAGTGAAAAATAACTCAGTTAAAACCAAAATTTAAGGGAGTTTATTGTAATAAAAACTTAAAAAACTGAGATAGTCAAGGATAGTTCAGTGAAACTGGCCTTTGTCTTAATTTGGTAAAACTCAGCCTGGTGGTATGAAATTTTCCGAAGATGAATGTTGTTCAAAGGATTTTCTTGTTCTGCAATGCTGTAAATGATGTATTTATGAATAAAAAAGTTAAGTGGTCAGTTAATGGGAGTAAACTACAGTTTTCAATAACCTATAAAATGAGAGTGTAAGAGGGATGATACCACATCAGAAGTTCGTGTAATTAGGGAATGATTATCACTTAATTTCTATGGAAATATCCTAGACATAGGTTTTAGTTACTTCTGATGTGTGGAAATTTGTATCAAAACTTGATGGAAGCATTGGGCTAGCCGAGGCTACTTAATATTATTTTTTGGGTGGTAAGTGACACACATGCATCCAGAATAACTTGATCCATTTATTTCCCCTCCAGGTCTTGTTTTTAATGTACCACTACTTTGCTGCCTCCGAGATTTATAATGCAATACGTGTATTTATTGCTGCTTATGTGTGGATGACTGGCTTTGGGAATTTCTCTTACTATTACATACGTAAAGATTTTAGCCTTCCCCGATTTGCTCAGGTATCATGATCTTTTTTTCATCTATCAGTAATCTTAGTATAATATTCAAAGCGATTTCCTTTATTTTTTATTACATTTTTAGAAGAACTCTAATTATAATTATAATGCAGATGATGTGGCGGCTAAATTTCTTTGTTGCATTCTGTTGTATTGTCCTGAACAATGACTACATGCTGTATTATATCTGTCCTATGCACACACTCTTCACACTTATGGTATATGGGGCACTAGGCATCTTTAACAAATATAATGAGATTGGATCGGTGATGGCTGTGAAGATCATCTCATGCTTTTTGGTGGTGTTTTTAATTTGGGAAGTTCCTGGAATTTTTGATCTTATATGGAGTCCTTTTACATTTTTAGTAGGTCAGTACCAATTTGGTAGCATTGTTTTTTTTCCTTAAACTTCTATTGAGTCCTTAACTTGATATCTTGGGCATTGAAGATTTTAATTGCGTGTTCTTGGTACAGGATTTAAAGATGCAGATCCTTCTAAAGCAAACCTCCCTCTATTGCATGAATGGCACTTTAGATCTGGCCTTGATCGTTATATCTGGATCATTGGAATGATATATGCATATTATCACCCAACCGTAAGTTAATTTAATGCTGAATAAAATAGCTAGTGACTTTGATAGAATATAAGACTGTATCCCTCAACCCCCACTGCCTAGAGTTTTGAGTCAAGTGTCAGAGATAATAAGATGGTATTAAAGTACCTTAAGTTCAAAATTCAAATCAGATCAGCCACACATTCGATAAAGAACGATTAACAAAAAAATACTGCCGTGCAAGTAGCCAGATTCCAAGGTACAAAAAAGGACGCTCAAACTGAAGAGACATGTTAAAATATAAAAATGTATCCCTCAACCCTCACTAAAAGTTTGGAGATTTGGTGCAGTGTTATGGGCATTGACTTAATTTTTGTTGAATTTCATTTGTTTGAGGTTTATACCTCTCGTTGTGCTTAATAACGTCATTCATGCGATAGGTTGAAAGATGGATGGAGAAGCTAGAAGAATCTGAAACTAAACGGAGGTTGTCAATCAAAACGAGCATTGTTACTGTTGCTTTGGTGGTGAGTCTCATGATTTGTTCAGTTGACCCTACATTTTCATCTTCTGGTTGATCTTATGTTATAAAACGAGAGTCTGTATTATTGTTGCAGGCTGGTTATTTGTGGTATGAGTTCATATACAAGCTAGACAAAATTTCATACAACAAATATCATCCTTACACATCATGGATTCCCATCACGTATGTATTACAAAGTTAATTGAAGTTATTGTAAGTTACGATCAAACTTTTTACAGTCTAATAATTTATGACCCTTTTTTCTGCACTCAGTGTGTACATTTGCCTGCGTAATTGCACACAACAGCTCCGCAGTTTCTCCTTGACTCTCTTTGCGTAAGTTATTTGTCTATGATATCCAAAACAGTGTCCTGCTTATATTGTGGGTTAATTATGTTTGCTTTCTTTATAATCCTCTTTTCCTTGGTTTTCTTAGGTGGCTTGGCAAGGTCACTCTAGAGACATACATCTCCCAGATCCATATCTGGCTAAGGTTTGTATCCTTAAATCATTTTGAATAATGCATTAGTTAACGAGGCTAGAGAATGGATAATTTCCAAAAGAGGAGCTTCAGCATACAGAATGTATAATCAGTAGACAAGTGAACTGTAACTTCAGCAAATAAAACTGTGAGAAGAAAATAGGTGCAAACATGTAGATGGCCAAATAAACGGTTTGTACCTAAGTGCGCCTTTTTTCTACTTTGGATCAATTGCTCATTGTGACAGTGGTGCCGAATGTGTGGTTCACAATCAAAGCAAGATGTCTAAAGTGGAGAAAAGCTTCTCGAGTAATATCTAATCATAAATTTATAAATAAGCTTTTAAGATCAACAATATGTTTCAGGTTGTGCTCAAGAATGTTTTCATGTTGGATATTTAAGAAATATCATGCCCCCAAAAACAAAGAGATGAGAATGAAGAGATGAATGGGTGTAATTTCATTAGGAGATGAATAGGAAATGAGTGTATCTGCAGAAAATTAGATGTATTATTTATAAGGGATAAAGTGATGGGGAAAAACAAAAGAGACAGTTCACTAATAGAGAAATTTTCTCTTTTTATTAACAAAGGAAGGCTGAGAATAAATGTTAAAAATGCAATTGCAACCTCCTCAAAGCTGTTTGCAATATAATTGTGATAATTTTATCTTTTTAGGGACATATCTGTAGTAATTGACTAGCCTTCCATAAAATAGTCTACAGTTTTATTTCTAAGCTCATGAGTAATTCGGTCAGATAGTTGCGTGCCCAATTTGATCATGTACATTGTAATCTTTTCATTTTAAATTCAGATAATTTAATGGTTCAGAAACTAACCTATTTAAAGTTTGCATGTTGGCTAAGTTTCTCGAAATTACTCATGTTAATTTATAAATATTGTTCCTAATGCTTGTTTGTTATTACTCTTCAGATCAAATGTGCCCAACGGTCAGCCTAAATGGCTTCTTTCTTTCATTCCAGATTACCCATTGCTCAATTTCTTGCTAGTAACAGCAATCTATCTCTTTGTAAGTATTCCTCCAAAGGATTGAATATAAACCACTTCTCAATTCAACCGTGTAAAAAGTTCCCAGAACACAATCATTTTTCTCTAATCTGTTTAATCGCCTACTTGTTGCAGATATCCTATCGGATCTTTGATCTGACAAATGCACTTAAGATCGCTTTCGTCCCTAACAAAGACAACAAACGGCTGCTGCATAATTTTATTGCAGGAGTAGCAATTTCGCTGTGCCTGTACTTGATTTCGTTAGTTTTAGTTTCAGTCCCTCGATTATTGGTAAGTTCACAGACCTGGTGCTTTTCTTTCCATACTTTTTTAAAGGCTAAGTTTCACAAAATTCCCATAAACTTCCCAGCATTATTCAGATAAATTCCCTTAACTTTTTTTTTTGGGCAACAATTGATACCCTAAAATAAGCAAATTGCAGTAGATATCTTAAACTTCCGGTCATGCCAATAATTTATAAAATTTATATATGTAGATTTGGGGCGTGACACTTCCAATTTAAACAACTTAGCCTTTTTGGTAAAATACAAAAAGAGAAATGGAGGTAAACTGGCATCAGATTTTAAATACGAGGTATTAACTGCAAGTTGCTAATTCCAAGATATTTATTTGTAGCAAAAGAAAATTAGCGTATATTTCTGAAATATGCTGGTAGTTTAAGGCACTTTTGTAAAATTTAGCCTAATGTAGCCGTATGTTTTGTTTAACAAATGTTTACTGCATTTACAGGCATAAAGTGAACCACAATATTTGATGAGTTTTCACTAAAATCGACTGAAAGTCCAGACTCCACCACCAAGCCAGAGCTTGAACTCTTTGTATATGTGACTTCAGTCCAACAATTTTTGGATATAGAAAACAAATAATTTTCCTTGGCTCATACCCGCAATTGGTTTTGGCTCAATGGTTAGAAAGAGTGGGGCTGCTTTAAGATATGGTGATTTGGGTTGTGATCTTTGAAGCATGAGGAATTCTGTATATTGTTTCATTTTTTATCAATTTTTATATTCATTGGGTTATGATACATTGTTTTGAGCACTTACGAGGAATATGCTATTCTCCTAATTTGTAACATAGACTTATAACAATTATCTACAGAAAGCTTTGTCTGCAGAAGCAAATTAGCAGTAAGAATAACATCATATGCTCCGTCCCTGCGGTTTGTTTTGTTTGTTTGATTTGGTGAAGTCACCAGTTGTGGTATCCTTGTTCTCTCATAGTAACAGGTTGGGAGCTGTGAAACTTTCTCGGGAATACTTTTATGGGAATGTGTCAAATTGTTCATTTCTTCCTTTTTTTTCCTTCGGAAAGCGGGTATCGAACTAGGAAATTACACCACATAAGTTATGCTTGATTGGTAAATTGTCCGGTTCTCAGGTTTTGGCTTTGCCTATGAATTACAATTTTTTTTCTTGGATATATAGGATTCCATATCGAATTGTTAAATGAAAATTTTACTTCAATTTTCCTCTGCTTTTAGTTCACTTGGGATTTGGAGACACATGCTTTAAGATTCCATCAAGCGTGTGTATTTTTAGATGTAATATGTAATGTGAAATTTGATATTTTATTTATCATAATCTAAGTGAAAAAAATATTCTCATTGGTGCATGTAAAAGAGAATTTGATGATTGTCTAGGATCAGGACAAAAGCAGAAGCATGAATTTTGGTTGGAGGGAGCAAAATAAAGACAACGAACCTTCTTGCGAAAAATCCAACCAATTTCAAAATAAAGACAACGAATCATTCTTGAGAAAAATCCAACCATTTTCCTCTATATTAAAACCATTATACAAATTAAGAAGTAGATAATAATTTTAAAATAATTTAGACACCAAAATTGGGAATTTTATATATTGTGAAGGCATATTGGAATCCACACCATTTAAATGAAAGCATTATAAAAAATAAAATTTTTGCGAGCAATGAGAATTGGCCCGAATTTACTAACTTATCCTCTAAGCTAAACTCCACTAATGAAATTTTAGAGCATATATATGTATAAAATATTTTCTAAAATGCAATATTTGATTGCAATTGATATTAATCATTTGATTTTTTGAAGAAAAGTTCAATGGAGGCAATTGATTCCGCCCTCCTCCATCACAATCGAGCCCCCATCTTCTTCTTTTGCCCTCCCCTCGTCCCAATCCAGCCTTACCTCCCTCCTCAACCCATTCGAGCTCCCACCTCCCTCATCCCCTGTCGCATCATCACCACCTTCATCAACTCTCCATGTTTATTCTAAGCTTGAGGATAAGAAGAAGATGAAGAAGAAGAAGAAGAAGAAGGAATTTTAATTTTAATTTAAAGTTATTTTAATTACAAAATTAATTAAGTTTAAGATAAAAACTAATTAAAAACAGGGTAAATTAACTTTACGTCCACTTTTGGTTTTGAGATAACACCATTGAACTTTGAGAATACTATATGTTAGTATTTGAAATATGTATATATATATATATATATATATATATATATATATATATATATATATATTTGATGTAAAATGTTTAGCCTAGGTTTCTTTCCAAGATTAATGTTATGCTATGTGAGTAATTGACCTACCGGAAGCTTTGGCCCAATATTTGGTTCCCGGAAGCTACGGCCTTTAAATTCAAAGGACAAACGGATTAAGAAAGGAATCAACAGGTTAATGGCAATAGTCAAATTTATGACCGTTTAAATCCATTTGTTTTTACAGAGGCATGAAAACCTTTTCGGAAGTGAAGGGGTTTCTTCTCCGTAACCTCTCAATACTTATAAATAAAACCCATTCTCTAAGTTTGAAAAACAGTACAAATACTTCTTTCTATTTCCCTCTCTAATAAAACTATTTTCATACCATTAATATAAGAATTAATATAAGAGTTGTAAAGGTTTTGAGATCGGGGGTTTAGTCAATATTGCTAATTGCCGGCCCTAATTGGTTTCGTTGTATCCTGGAAGTGTATCATCCGTAAACCCAATAGCAAACTCGTAACCGAGTGAGGGACAATAAGCGCTTTAAAGAAAGCCGTATTCCATGCGCTTTGAAATCTACAACGTTTTTCTTAATTGTTTTATAATACTATTTCTATCTCTATTAATCAGAATATTCCACCAATTTTAAAATGCTTATTCGTCTAAAAATGGAAACGAAAATAAGTGTTAGTTCGATTAAACTGATGAATCAAAATTTGGTGAAATTAGACCGCTTCGATGGTCAAAACTTTACTCGATGACAAGATAAGATGACATTCCTACTTACGGTTCTAAAGATCTTCTATGTCCTTGATCCGATACTTCCACCGATTCTGGCACCTACCGCTACCGATACCGACCAGATGAAAGAAGAAAGAAAGAAGCGAGTGGAAGACAAATTACTTTACCGAGGCAACATCTTGAACACGCTCTCCTACCTTTTCTACAATCTCTACACTAAGACTATATCACCAAAAGAGACATAGAAGGCTCTTGAATATAAATATAAAACGGAGGAGTAAGAGACAAATAATTTTTTAATTGCAAATTACTTAGAATTCAAAATACTTGATGGCAAACCCATTCTTGAACAAGTGCATGAACTACAAGTCATTGTTAATAGGATCCGATATTTAAATATTACTTTACCGGAAACATTCCAAGTAGGGCCTATTATCGCTAAACAACCACCATCTTGGAATGAATTCCATAAGAAACTTGTCACGCCCCGCTTCCCAGAGTACGCTAGATTGGGCACGTGACATAGCCAACCATGCGACCTGTGGGTTGGAAGCATCCATCCACAGTCACATTACGGCTGTAGAGATATCAAGAACAACATAAAAATTTCTAAAACATGTTCATAAACCAGAATAACAGGAGTCAATAATAAATAAATACGGAAGCAAATGATCCAATACAAATAACTGAAAAGTATGTCCCATAATGCGGGCTCACATCAGGAAATAAATGCAGGAAATAAAACTAACTAATACTAACACCTCACAGTTCAGCCTGCTGGCTGAAGTACTCCTGCTCGGACTGCGACAGCGGTACGGAATCTGGGCCATGCAAAACCCAGACGTCAGCGCGTCATGTCATCAAGTAGTATAATAGGAACAGTGTAACAGGCAATGCAAAATAAACATGAATAAAATGAGGGCAACAAATAATGTGAATCAAGCAGTGCAGAGTAGTGTGCAGTGGGTAACTAAACTGTTCTATCAGGTTTTCTATTCTAAAGTCTTTGAAATCAATTTGAGTAATCCTCCATGTAACTCAAAGGATATGTTCCGTTACCCCCCGGGACCACGGATCAGGAATATGGGAACCAATAGTGGTTCTGTCCCGTTACCCCCCGGGACCACGGATCAGGAAAATGTAAGAGTCACGAATGGCTCTGTCCCGTTACCCCCCGGGACCACGGATCAAGTAATACCCTTTTAAGTTACACTTTAGTTTACACTTTTGATTTCCCCATACCCCCAAGTTATGTATGTCGAGTCAGGTGTTCAGTAATCAAGAACTAATGCCAACACAGGATCAGGTAACAGCAGGTTTTGTCTGGATAGACAACAGGAATGGTCCATGAGTACAACATGTCAGGTTTGTTGGCATTAGACACAAGATCAGGTAACAGGTCAGGTCATGGTATATCAGGTCAAGTCAACAGTAAACGGTACCATGTCGGGTGTATCAATATATATCATGTGTAACAAAGTCAAGTCAAGATGTAACAATGTCGTGGGTGTGCTCACAACAGATATATAATCGAACAGGGGATTAACAGCAGGAAATAAGCAATAAATTAATCAACAATAAGCAGTTCATTCAATCACAATAGTGCATTAATATAGTGCAGTCGTTTTATTATATTAACAGGTTTTGAGCACCCTTAGCGGTGCAACAGTTTAAAAGATGATGCAATGCAGTTATATCAAGCCTTTGAATACGAATATCCGAATGTAATAGAACTACATGGGAAAGTGCTACAATCTATTAAACGGTAAAATGTGATTAACAGGTAAACTTGGTTTTTAGGTTAAAAGTGGCAAATTGTAATTTCTATGTTAACTGTAAAATGATATATGTCATATTGCAACCAAATGAGAAAACAACTATACCGAGTTAAGTTTTGCAGGTTTAATGAGTCAAACATATATAATTGTATAGTATAGCATGTAGTAAGTGATACTTGCCTCGACGGGTCGCGAACCGGGAAAAACGGAACGTAACATCGGCGGGGAAACACGCGACGAACGCACGGTTCACGGATTGAACCCAAACAACGAACCAAGGGACCTCACGGGTCAGAGTACTCCGCTAGATCGTTGGGACACGTCGCCGGCACGGCCGGATTCCGGCGAGCACAAAACAGTAAAGGAAACATCATGTCTCGAAACAAAAAACAAAGAAATACAGGGAATTACAAGGAAAGGGGGAAGGAGCTGAGAGGGTGCTTATGATGATCAGCAGAGGAGTTGCGAAGGTTGACAACGCCACCGGAGCTCCGGCGGTGAACAGTGATCGCGGGGGAAGAAAACTGTTGATGAAGAAAACATTAGCCAAGAAGGAAGGAAGAAGGGAAAGAGGAGGGAAATATCCTACCGAGGAGCGTGCGAGGTCGGGGGCAAGAGGACCGGGTCGTCGGCGGCGACAGTCGGCGGTCCGGCGGTGTGCAGGGAAAACTGCAGGCGGCCGCACTGAGGGTGCAGGTGGCTGGGAACGCTGGAAAAGGGGGAAGAGAAGGCTTGGCTGCGATGAGGGCATCGGGACGACTCGCCCGGCGGTGCTGGTGCCGGCGTGGGGCTGCGGTGGTGAAGGGAACGGAGGTTGCGCGATGGGTTCGTGAGAAAATATATGGAGGAGGGAGAAATGGGCGTTTGAATATATGAGAGAGAGAGAGAGAGATTATGGGAGATAGAGAGAGGTTATGGGGTCCACGTAATAAAAGGTGATGAATGGTTGAAGAATTGTTTGTTAGGAATATATTGATTAAAAGATTCAGAAGATGTGAAGGTTACAGCATAAGGTTTTAAAAAATATATGATTGATTAAATATTAAAATTTGGGGTTTTGGCGCAAAATAAAACATTTCCAAATCGCGTCCGGGTCGGGTCCAAAAATTTGAAATTTAAATAATAGGATTTTAAGCGGGTTCCAAATTTTAAAATGAAATGTTTTATGACTAAAAAGCATACCCCCAAGTCGGACACCTGTACACGCGCGTAGCTGTCCAAACTCGCCCGTTTCACCGAACGGGACGAGAACTCGACGCACGGACGCTACCACGCGGCTAGGGGTGACGAGTAGGCCAAGATAGATATTTTTAATTTTATTTTAGGTGCTAAAATTTGTTATATGCAGAAATGACTTAGCCAGATAAAATTTACAGTAAGACCCAAACAAGCAAGATAAATAAAATGAGTAATATCTAATGCTCAACCAATAACAGAAAATAGTAGTATTGGGCTCGGGTGTTACATTATACCCAATTACAAAAGAATTTCGTCCTCAATATTCCAAGAATACACGATAGAAAACTACAGGAAAAGGTAAGGAAACTTCTGTCGGATCTCTTCTTCTCGCTCCCACGTGGACTCTCCATGCGATCGATTACCCCAAGAAACTAGCACAAAGGGGATAACCTTGTTCTTAAGAACCTTTTCCCTTCGATCCATGATTTCAACCGGTCGCTCCTCAAAAGTTAGGTCTTCCCGTACAGTTAACTCCGAATGATCCAAAACGTGTGTTTCATCTCGAACATACCTTCGTAGTTGAGATACATGAAACACATCGTGCACACCTGCCAAGGACTGCGGTAACGCCAAACGGTATGCTACCTCTCCAACACGCTCCAATATCTCGAAGGGTCCAACGAATCGAGGACTAAGCTTCCCTCGACTCCCAAAACGGATCACCCCTCTAGTCGGTGATATTTTCAAGAATACCAAATCACCCACGGCGAACTCTAGAGGTCTTCTTGACGTGTCAGCTCAACTTTTCTGTCTGTCTTGAGCTGCCTTCATATGCTTCCTGATTGTATTCACCTTCTCAACTGTCTGTACCACCAAATCTGGTCCCAGTAATGTTCGTTCACTAACATCATCCCAACAAACAGGTGAACGGCACTTACGACCATACAAAGCTTCAAACGGAGCCATCTGGATAGTTGCTTGGAAACTATTGTTGTAAGAAAACTCCACCAAGTGTAGGTGATCCTCCCATGAACCCTTGAAGTCCAACATGCATGCTCTCAACATGTCTTCAAGAGTTTGGATCGTTCTCTTCGACTGACCATCGGTTTGAGAATGATAAGCTGTGCTAAACTTCAATCGAGTCCCCAAACTTTCCTGTAAACTCCTCCAGAAGTGTGATAAGAACCGAGTGTCCCGATCGGACACGATGCTTACCGGTACGCCATGCAATCTTACAATCTCCTGCATGTACCGTTCTGCCAAAGTCTCCGTTGATTGACCAACTCGGAAAGGAATAAAGTGAGCTGCCTTGGTCAACCGATCGACAATCACCCATACTGCATTATTGCCCTTTGGACTCCGCGGTAAAGCCGTCACGAAATCCATGGTTATATGTTCCCACTTCCACTGAGGAATCGAAAGTGGTTGCAACAAACCAGCAACCCTTTGGTGTTCAGCCTTGACTTGCTGACATACCAAGCACTTAGCCACAAAGCGAGCAATCTCCCGTTTCATGCCTTCCCACCAGAAATACTGTCGAATATACATCTTTGTGCCTCCTGGATGTATAGAGTAAGCTGAACTGTGTGCCTCCTTCATAAGCTCTTCACGAACATCCTCCTTTGGCACACACAAACGGCTACCATACCTCAACGAACCATCTTCGTGGACCAGTAAATCTCTTCGTAGTCTAGCCTCAACCTGCTCTCGAAACTTCTACAGTCTAGGATCCTGCGATTGTGCCGCTTTAATCTTCTCAACCAAGGACGACTGTACCTGCAACTGCATCAACTGTCCCGTAGAATGTGGTAGCACAACCTCCAAGTCGAATCTTCGAAAATCTGCAATGATCTTCCTCTGCGTAGTTAACACCTGAATCGCTGGTAACCGACTAAGCGCATCCGGCACGACGTTAACTTTTCCCGGATGGTACTTAAGATCAAGGTCGTAGTCGGCCATCAGCTCCAACCATCTTCGCTGCCTCATGTTCAACTCCTTCTGAGTGAACACATACTTCAAACTCTTGTGATCTGTAAAAACTTCGACTCTCTCACCCAAAAGGTAGTGTCTCCAAATCTTCAAAGCGAAGATCACAGCCGCAAGCTCCAAGTCATGAGTTGGGTAATTCTTCTCATGGGTCTTCAGTTGTCTTGACGCGTATGCTACGACCTTCCCATGCTGCATCAAAACACATCCCAAACCTTTCCCAGATGCGTCGCTGTGAATCACCAGTCCTCCAGAATTGTCTGGTACGGTCAGGATAGGGGCGGTTATCAACTTCTGCTTCAACGTCTCAAAAGCCAATGCACACTTATCCGTCCATACAAAAGGTACCTCCTTGCGTGTAAGCTTGGTCAATGGTTCTGCCAAACGAGCGAAGTTCTCCACAAATCTCCTGTAATATCCGGCTAATCCAAGGAAACTTCTTATCTCAGCTACATTCTTTGGAATCGGCCAATCTCGAACTGCTGCAATCTTTTCGGGATCGACGGCGATTCCATCGCCCGACACAACATGCCCCAGAAACTTCACTTCTTCCAGCCAAAATTCGCACTTACTCATCTTCGCATACAATTTCTCCTGTCTCAATGTCTGCAGTGCAATCTTCAAATGCTCAGCATGCTCCTCAAAACTCTTCGAGTAAACCAGAATATCGTCAATGAATACCACAATAAACTGGTCCAAGAACGGTGAAAAGATTCGGTTCATCAAATCCATGAATATTGCCGGCGCATTCGTTACTCCGAAGGGCATTACTAAGTACTCGTAATGTCCATACCGAGTTCGAAACGCCGTCTTGCAAATATCCTCTGCTTTCACTCGGACCTGATGATATCCGGATCGCAAATCCAGCTTCGAGAATACCCTCGCGCCACTAAGCTGCTCAAAAAGTTCTCCAATGCGAGGGATTGGGTACTTGTTCTTGATAGTCACCCGGTTTAATTCTCGATAGTCGATGCACATCCTTCTCGTGCCATCCTTCTTCTTTACTAGAAGAACTGGAGCTCCCCAAGGCGAGTTGCTGCTTCGAATCCAACCCTTCTCAAGCAATTCAGCAACTTGTTTCTTGACTTCTTCTAACTCTACTGGTGCCATTGGATAATACGCTTTAGATACTGGCGCTGCACCAGGAATAAGGTCAATCGCGAACTCCACGTCTCGCTTCGGCGGCAATCCGATATATCTTCAAATACGTCCATAAAATCGCGAACAACCGCCGGCTCTTCACCACTATCAACTTCCATTGCTGCAAGAATATTGTTTGTCGGCCTAGCTCTAAACTCGACCGGCCCAACAGAACTGCTTCCTTACCGCAACTGCTGTCTGCTGTGAACTCCCAATTTTCCCGATATGCTCTGCTGTTCCCGAGGTGCCGTAAGAACTTGTGAGAAAGTGGTCAAACCCAGGGAGACGGTCTGCCTTTGGATGCCTACATCCAAGCTGCGCATGGACCTTTATGCCCTATCTGCATCGTTGGCGACTAAAGGTCCAGCGAAACTGCTGAGTCTCGTCCACTCCGCTGCATGCATGTCCACGGGTGCTCCACTTTGCCTCAGCCCAATAAATTTCTCTTCCATTTCCTCCCGGGCAGTCCGCGGAAAGAACTTCTCCAGGAAACTCTTAGAAAACTCCGCCCAACTGATCGGCTTGGGTAAGCGGGTCTCTTCCACAAGCCACCACTCTCGGGCGTAATCCACTAGCTGAATGCGCACCACATCAACTCTTTTGTCCTCTGGAATCTGTGCCGCAATCAGCAAATTCTCCGTGTCGACCAGCCACTGCTCGGCTGGCAACGGCTCCCCCAAACCAGTGAATGTAGTCGGACCCAAACGTCTGAAATCTGCCACGGTCCCTACTCGGTCAACTGGTTTAGCTCCAGCGTTGTTTACAGACTGCCGAACGATCTGCAAACCTTCCTGAAGCGAATCTGCTTGCTGCTGGATCAGCTCAGTATGCCTCTTCTGATTTTCCAGCATTCCACTTATCACTCCAAGCATGGCGGCTTCGTCCACACGCCTCTGGTATGTCTTCAATTTCTTACCGGCCATAATCCTAAACTCAAAATACCCAACATTAGCATGATGATAGATTTTGAATATAGATCAAGACTAGAACTCCAAGATACTTGAATAGAGTACCGCATTGTAACTATGCCGCGGTATCATAGCCACAATTACTTAACTCCACCCGAGTCGCCTAAGTCCTAGGGATAACAAGAAATCAGGTTTTCGAGTCGACATGCAAAGTAAGTTTGCACGTCGTAAAAGATATAATCAGGAAGAATGTGATTCAAGAATGGTAAATGGCAAAGTGGCAGGACATGTTTCCTAAACACGGGTATTCTGATTCGTGTATTGGGTACAATACCCAACTACAAAAGAATCAACCCAACTAACCTATGGCTCTGATACCAAAAGAACCATGTCACGCCCCGCTTTCCAGAGTGCGCTAGATTGGGCACGTGACATAGCCAACCATGCTACCTGTGGGTTGGAAGCATCCATCCACAGTCACATTACGGCTGTAGAGATATCAAGAACAACATAAAAATTTCTAAAACATGTCCATAAACCAGAATAACAGGAGTCAAAAATAAATAAATGCGGAAGCAAATGATCCAATACAAATAACTGAAAAGTATGTCCCATAATGCGGGCTCACATCAGGAAATAAATGCAGGAAATAAAACTAACTAATACTAACACCTTACAGCTCAGCTTGCTGGCTGAAGTACTCCTGCTCGGACTGCGACAGCGGTACGGAATCTGGGCCATGCAAAACCCAGACGTCAGCGCGTCATGTCATCAAGTAGTATAATAGGAACAGTGTAACAGGCAATGCAAAATAAACATGAATAAAACGAGGGCAGCAAATAATGTGAATCAAGCAGTGCAGGGTAGTGCGCAGTGGGTAACTAAACTGTTCTATCAGGTTTTCTATTCTAAAGTCTTTGAAATCAATTTGAGTAATCCTCCATGTAACTCAAAAGATATGTCCCGTTGCCCCCCGGGACCACGGATCAGGAATATGGGAACCAATAGTGGTTCTGTCCCGTTACCCCCCGGGACCACAGATCAGGAAAATGTAAGAGTCACGAATGGCTCTGTCCCGTTACCCCCCGGGACCACGGATCAAGTAATACCCTTTTAAGTTACACTTTAGTTTACACTTTTGATTTCCCCATACCCCCAAGTTATGTATGTCGAGTCAGGTGTTCAGTAATCAAGAACTAATGCCAACACAGGATCAGGTAACAGCAGGTTTTGTCTGGATAGACAACAGGAATGGTCCATGAGTACAACATGTTAGGTTTGTTGGCATTAGGCACGAGATCAGGTAACAGGTCAGGTCATGGTACATCAGGTCAAGTCAACAGTAAACGGTACCATGTCGGGTGTATCAATATATATCATGTGTAACAAAGTCAAGTCAAGATGTAACAATGTCGTGGGTGTGCTCACAACAGATATATAATCGAACAAGGGATTAACAGCAGGAAATAAGCAATAAATTAATCAACAATAAGCAGTTCATTCAATCACAATAGTGCATTAATATAGTGCAGCCTTTTTATTATATTAACGGGTTTTGAGCACCCTTAGCGGTGCAACAGTTTAAATGATGATGCAATGCAGTTATATCAAGCCTTTGAATACGAATATCCGAATGTAATAGAACTACATGGGAAAGTGCTACAATCTATTAAACGGTAAAATGTGATTAACAGGTAAACTTGGTTCTTAGGTTAAAAGTGGCAAATTGTAATTTCTATGTTAACTGTAAAATGATATATGTCATATTGCAACCAAATGAGAAAACAACTATACCGAGTTAAGTTTTGCAGGTTTAATGAGTCAAACATATATAATTGTATAGTATAGCATGTAGCAAGTGATACTTGCCTCGACGGGTCACGAACCGGGAAAAACGGAACGTAACATTGGCGGGGAAACACGCGACGAACGCATGGTTCATGGATTGAACCCAAACAACGAACCAAGGGACCTCACGGGTCAGAGTACTCCGCTGGATCGTCGGGACACGTCGCCGGCACGGCCGGATTCCGGCGAGCACAAAACAGTAAAGGAAACATCATGTCTCGAAACAAAAAACAAAGAAATACAGGGAATTACAAGGAAAGGGGGAAGGAGCTGAGAGGGTGCTTACGATAATCAGCAGAGGAGTTGCGAAGGTTGACAACGCCACCGGAGCACCGGCGGTGAACAGTGATCGCGGGGGAAGAAAACTGTTGATGAAGAAAACATTAGCCAAGAAGGAAGGAAGAAGGGAAAGAGGAGGGAAATATCCTATCGAGGAGCGTGCGAGGTCGGGAGCAAGAGGACGGGGTCGTCGACGGCGACAGACGGCGGTCCGGTGGTGTGCAGGGAAAACTGCAGGCGGTCGCACTGAGGGTGCAGGTGGCTGAGAACGCGGGAAAAAGGGGAAGAGAAGGCTTGGCTGCGATGAGGGCGTCGGGACGACTCGCCCGGCTGTGCTGGTGCCGGCGTGGGGCTGCGATGGTGAAGGGAACGGAGGCTGCGCGATGGGTTCGTGAGAAAATATATGGAGGAGGGAGAAATGGGCGTTTGAATATATGAGAGAGAGAGATTATGGGAGATAGAAAGAGGTTATGGGGCCTACGTAATAAAAGGTGATGAATGGTTGAAGAATTGTTTGTTAGGAATATATTGATTAAAAGATTCAGAAGATGTGAAGGTTACAGCATAAGGTTTTAAAAAATATATGATTGATTAAATATTAAAATTTGGGGTTTTGGCGCAAAATAAAACATTTTCAAATCGCGTCCGGATCGGGTCCAAAAATTTGAAATTTAAATAATAGGATTTTAAGCGGGTTCCAAATTTTAAAATGAAATGTTTTATGACTAAAAAGCATACCCCCAAGTCGGACACCTGTACACGCACGTAGTTGTCCAAACTTGCCCGTTTCACCGAACGGGACGAGAACTCGACGCACGGACGCTACCACGCGGCTAGGGGTGACGAGTAGGCCAAGATAGATATTTTTAATTTTATTTTAGGTGCTAAAATTTGTTATATGCAGAAATGACTTAGCCAGATAAAATTTTACAGTAAGACCCAAACAAGCAAGATAAATAAAATGAGTAATATCTAATGCTCAACCAATAACAGAAAATAGTAGTATTGGGCTCGGGTGTTACAAAACTTATTCATAAAACCGATAATTTTGCTTTGGAACAATTTCAAAGGCATTTTCGCATTGAAAAGGAATACCGTCTCAAAAATGAGAAGAACGATTCGTTATTAACCAAAATAAACACTCTTGAAAAATTATGGAATAAATAAAAAAAAATGGATCCAAAAGGTTTAACAATGTGTTGCAACCTAAGAATATCATGATAAGTTCAAGAAAAAGAATAATCCCAATAAAACAAATACAAAAAATGGCTTTGCTTCAATTATTGGAAAAAGGGACATTTCAAATATGAATGTAAATTTCCGAAAAAGAGCCATAAAAAGCATGCAAACATGATCGAGAATAACTTAGTTGCTATGGTGATCAAAATCCTTATGACTACTAAGAATTTTGGTTGGTGGTATGACTCGGATGTCATGGTTCACGTTTGCAATGATAAAAGTCTTTTTAAAATTTATGAAGAAGTGGCCGACGGGCAACGTTACTAAAGTAGTCGGAAAGGGAACGGTTGAACTTTAATTTACTTCGGAAAAGAAACTCATTTTGATCAATGTTCTTCACATTCCGGATATCCGAAAGAATCTTGTATTCGCCGATCCAGTTTGTAAAAAAGGAATTCGTGTTGTGCTGAATTTCTGCAAGTTAATCTTATCGAAAAATGATATATTTGTTGGGAAATAATATTTTTGTAATGGGATGTACCAATTAAGCATTAATGAAAACTATCGTTTTTTATATATTGTTTATTCTTATTCATTATGGCATAGTAGATTTGCACATATTAATTCTAATACTATTAAAAGTATGTCTAAACTTGGTTTGCTCTCTTTTAATCATAGTAATAATTCTAAATGCGAAATTTGTGTTCAATAAAAAATGACCAAAAAGCCTTTTCCAACGGTAGAGAGATCTTCAGATGTTTTAGATTTAATTCATTCCGATATATGTGAATTAAATGGTGTTTTGACACGAGGTGGAAAACAATATTTTTTAACGTTTATTGATGACTTTTCTAGATACTTATATGTTTATTTATTAAAAACAAAATATAAGGCTTTTGAATATTTTAAGAAATTTCAAAATGAGGTTGAAAGTTTTTTGGGAAAGAAAATCAAAATTCTTAGAAACGATAGAGATGACGAGTATTTATCTAATATTAGTTCTAATCATTTTGATGATCATGGTATTATACATCAAGTTACCGTACCATACACACCGCAACAAAATGGTTTGGCCGAAAGGAAAAACTGTATACTTCAAAACATGATTAATGCTATGTTGTTGCTTGCATGTTTACTTAACAATTTGTGGGGAGAGGAACTGTTGACCGCATGTCACGTTCATAATTGATTTCTGTCTAAGAAGTCTAGTTTATGTCCATATGAGTTGTGGAAAGGTAGAAAGCTTAATATTTCTTATTTGAAAGTTTGGGGTTGCATTGCATATTATAGAATTCCTGATCCTAAAAGAGTGAAATTAGGCCCTAAAGCGAATAAAAACGTATTCATTGATTATGTGGAAAATAGGAGGGCGTATAGACTATTATACTTGGAATCTAATATGATTATGAAGTCCCATGACATTGAATTTTTTGAGAATAAATTTAATGTGGATAAAGTTGTTGATAATAGCCATAGAATAGAAAATCCTAATGTTCAAGAAGATGTGCAAATTGGGAAGAGAAAAATTGATGATTTTGTTGTTGAACGTAGGAAAAGTCTAAGACCTAGAAAGGAGAAGAATTTTGGTCCCGATTTTATCAGTTTTCTAGTTGAGGGTTCTAGAGAGAATGTTACTAATAAGATTGAATTTATTATGCATATTGAAAATTATCCTAAATCTTATGAAGAAGCAATGAACTCTAGAGACGTTGCATTTTTAGAAAAAAGCGATTAACGATGAGATGGACTCGATTATGTCTAATGGTACTTGGGAACTAGTTGAGTTGCCTCCCGGATCTAATCCAATTGGGTGTAAGTGGATATTTAAAATAAAATACAATGTGGACAGATCGACTCAAACTTTTAAAGCTAGACTAGTTGCTAAGGGTTTTCGGCAAAAAGAGGATACCGATTACTTTAACACTTATGCACCGACTGCTAGGATTACATCCATTCGTATGTTGATTGCATTATCATCTATTTATCATTTGCATATACATCAAATGGATATAAAACCCGCATTTTTAAATGGAAACCTAGAGGAAGAGGTTTACATGGAGCAACCTGAAGGGTTTGTTAGCCATTGGGCCCGATCTAGCCCAATATCCACTATATGAGTGGGTACCCTATAAATTCAAATATAGAAGGCTATGGTTTCATAGATGAGACATATGAGACATATAATAATACATATAGAGTTTTTCTTGAGAGAAAAAAACTAGAGTGTCGTCGTCTCCTTCTTCATCCTCTTCTACTGTGGGTTGACTTGCGAGGTGATCAACTGGGGGATTCTCTGTAACGACTCTAATTTTACTATACAAAATTTTTTAAAGTTAATATACAGAATGGAGTTTGCTAAGCTTAGTACAAGTTATAAATTAAATTTGTTTAAGAACAGCAAGAAATCACTTGTAGATTATTGGTAAAATCTCACACTGCTGTGACGTAGCCCCTGTATTCGAATCCTATTAGCCACATGTTATTTTTCTGAATTTTTATTTTAAAATTTTTGGAAGTCCAAAAGTTTACACGTGATACACGTAAAAATTGAAACGACAGAAAAAATAAACATGTATAAAATGTTGAGTACACTGCCGAGGACACGTGGCCAGAATCCAACCCCCCACCTCCTCCACGTGGCCGGTAAGATGCCTCATAAGGCCGGCACCGCCGGGACTCTATAGGGAAAAGTGTCTGTGTTTTGCCCACAAAACCCTTTGGCCTACCCCATTATCCTTATTCTGTTTATTTTCTCTGCAATTCAGCAGAGAATTAAAATTCACCTTTAATCTCATTTTTAATGCTTTTTAATTCAATCTTTCAATTCCAAAACCCTAATTCCATACTATAAATACAACCCCATACTCTAGCCACTCTTCATTCTGAAACCTATTGTCAAAATTATCAAAAATTTTCAAGTACAAGTGGAGTTAGCCCAAGGTCAAATTCCGGCGAGAATTAGAGGCAATTCCGGCAACCCCACGATATCACGAAGGCTACCACCCTCTTCCGCTACCTCCCCTCTATTCTTTTAGCAAATAAGTCCTATATCCCCTCTTCTCTTTTTACCATAAAAATTTTTCTTTTCAAAACTTGTCAGTAAGTGGAGTTATACCGACATTCAATTCTATAATTTTTAAAATTACAATTTTTCTTAAGAATAACTCATCCATATCACTATACCTTGCTTATTAATCATGAAACAAATAAGTAAAACAATTTTCATCTTAAAATATCATGTTATGTAACTTTAAATTGCGTTTCTCGTTTAAATACCACAAACTTTACATATGACATCTTTTATTGTTTTGCTTAATATTACCTTTAAAAAACCTCACGAGATAATGACCTACCTTTCACATACACACATATTGATATAGCACGATTATCTTGAAACATAACTTTTATGGCAAAATACGACTTTTCATCAAAATATCTTGAACTATAAAACTCGGTTTTTTTAAATGGTGTTATCAAATTCTTTGCGATTATGTCTCTACAACCAATTTTGGGGTATCCACTATTGGATGGTGCATATTATTGCACATTCTCGGGCTAGTAGAGTGATATGCAGACCTCCTCAAGGAGCATACGATCTCAAAAGAATTTTAATATGATTTATAAGAAAAGACGGGGTTTTCTACTTAATAAATAAGATTAATTTTTTTAATAATTATATAAATTGTAAGTGCACGGCGGCGCCCCGGCCGTCAACCCGACGCCGGAATGCGGAAACGAAACTTTTCTAAGAACTAGAAACCGGCACCACCGCGTACAAAATATCCCGGATCGGGCCATTAACCTAACTCTAGCAAACTAGAAAAAGAGTAGAGAAGCTATACCAAGCGATCCGTGTCCTTCGGTCTTCGCCTCCACTCCGATCTCCTCGCAGAATCTCCGGTCTTCATCTCCACGTCGGAATGGGCACCACATCGCCGGGTTCTTTTACGGGCTCCCACCTCTGGACCGAGGCAACTCGGGCACGAAGTTGGCGAGCCGATGTGCCCAAGGGGTGATGTAGATGAAGTGTAGAATGGTTGTCTCTTGGGGTTATAGAAGTTGCCTTTGATGATGAAGGAGAAGAAGAACTTTTGAAGAGGGGTTTGGAATTTAGCAAGCAAGCAAAATGAGATGAATCAATTTCCCTCATGAAAAATGATCTCTCTCATCTCCCTCATAAGTGGCCGGCCCTTTCTCTAGGAAAAAAATGGTGGAGAGAAAAATGAATCAAGAGGAGGAAATATACAAGGGAGGTGAGTGTAGGAAAGGAAATGGTGACCACACCCAAAAGCAAGCCTCACATCAAAATCCTAATCAACTCTAATATCATTAATGCAAGAAATGATCACAAGAAAAGCAAAGATCCTTTACCTATCATAATCCCTCATTTCACAGATAACCCCTCCACAAATGCTAATTTGCGAACTTGCAAATTAGCCCATCCATCAGAAAAATCCGGCCGTGAAGGAACAAATGAAAACTGGCCGAAACGGAATGCAAACTGGCAACTTCAGAAAACTGATCCCGCAATAAATTACAGGAAACCCCGCTACTGTATATACATACCCGTATTTGTATTCCGACTGAATACAAATGCAAAGAGACAAAATCTACACTGTACAATACTAGGATCCGGCTTAAACCAAAGCCCACTAGTAAAATCCATCCGATCATGATCCGCGCAATACCGCTCGTATCTGATCGAACCCTGCTATATCTCCATACGGCCTCAACAGCGTTTCGTCCGAAACTTGAGAAACTGGTCTGTGGGGGACTCTAAAGACTCGTCAATACTTTGGTTGTGGATTTAACCACTAGCACGTCAGAGGTATTAGCCAATACGTAACGGGCTACCAGGTACTGACCAAAAGGGACGTCGATGAGCGAACTCATCCTGACACCCTACTGAACCTGTCAGTGACAATATCCGTACAGTCCGGTCCGTTCGTCTATGAGCATCGCATGACGGGCCTAGGGGGTTGGTAAAAGTCAGACCCCTAAAAGCGGTATAAGTCGTGTCGGAGTGTAGCCCAGAACACCCTGAGATACTACTGGACTACCTACCAGTAAATCTCCTGCCTTGGCTAAGGACTTTCATGTACTGGCTCTCCTAGACACAGCGCGACCTCACCCCCAATACCGGGAGAGACGAACCCCTGCAGATCCGCTCACTGCCTCCATGTGGCTCGGGACTGTACCCAACTAAAACCTGTTTGCACGTCTCATTTGAGCGTGGTAGGGTATTAATCAAAGCACAGTGGGAACTCACACGAGACAAATGACGATCTCAGGTCGATGAACTAACCTGTACACATGTCACCAGGGAACTGCTATCTGACGTCTGGTATAATCCCAACTAGTAGGTTCCCGGCGAGTCCTGTACGGTGTACTCATAACCCAATGAGCACCTGTATACATCTTAGGTGAACCAACTGACACCAGTGGCTTGTGAGACCGGCCACCGCTCCTCTTTGGGGTCTCGACTGTATACACTAGTCTACTCTGGATTATCGATGCCCTGTCTCGAAACTCCCACGACTAGGGCCTTTTAAGGATGCGCTTATAGACCCCAGCTCCCACATATATAATCGCCCTCATACTGCTGGTAGTCAAGCAAGAATCCTAGGGGCTCTATCAACGTGCAACAGTGATCAGTAATGTCACCTAAAGCAGTACACGATGATAAAGATAAACCAGATAGTATACTATCATCTTGAGTAAGACTGTCCTACCGGCATAGGTCCTCCCTCAATCATTGCAATCACGTGCCTGTGATCCAATAATTGACTCTGAGGGCACTATCTCCAGCAATCTCCCACTTGCACTCAAGGCTAATTATTGCGATATCGCATACTCACAGCCCGTGTGATACCGAACACCCAACTCCTTTACTAGTCCGTCTCACAAAGCTCGTTTGCGAAACTATTGCATTCGAGGAATAGCCTCAGTGAGTGGATCCGCTGTGATGTTTCTTTCTATGTCTCTCTTTATCTCAAGTTCGCGGAGAAAACCATCTCCCGAAATGAGCAATACCTGTCTTAGAATATGATTGGATGTCTGATGGGACCTAGCTCATAAATGAACTCCAAATCCAAACTTCTTAGACTGTATCGTCAACTGAACTTAATCAGTATCCTGCTCCATGCCTCCCTCAGTATCCGCCTGGACCAGCTGTCCAAACTACTGCCCCTCGTCAGAGCGAAAACTATAACTCTGACAGCCACTCTGTCATCCAGGTCACCTTGGAAGCCTGGAATGATAACCGTCTCCTAAAAGAGGCTGCCGTTATCAAATCCCTAGAACATCCACTTATGTTCTAAAACTGCTTCCGAATGTTTCTCCAGGATTGGATCAATATCTTATCTGGAGAAACCACTGTGTGACAACCAAATTATAACCGATCGTAGTATAGGAATCTCACTTCCTAGTTTGTGTATGTCATCCAAATACCAGGACATCACACCCTACTACCTTCTTAACAGATCCATCCCCTATTCTGATGAAGTCAAACCTATGACTGTCACGTCAGAAATAGATGATCTATCTCCGCTATATCTGCTTTAGTCTATAAATAGACATAAGCCACCTTTCCACTATGCTTCCGCTGCTCCCACTGATTACGACAACCCTCTGGCAGAGTCATATAGACGTACACTTCTAAAGCTAGTTTCGAATGACGCTATACTCATCCTCCTGCCGGGTCTCACAGTCTGGAACAACAGCAATGGCAAGTCTAGGTAAACAAGAACCTCCCTGCCACCTTCCTTGAGCATACCGAAGTACCTCTCGAGCGTCTGAGGTTACCCACCATATCTGCGGAGTGGCTAATGGAATGTCAAACCAGATTGAATCTTTAAGTTCTTATCAAATCTTCAGTAATCGTTTGCAGTTCTGGAATCACTTCCAGTTCTACCATACTCCCACTACTGTTTTCTGAAAAAATCCATTTTTATTAAAACTGTGGCGAGTCAAGAACAATATCACTATTGATCTTCCAGATGGTAGAAAGTCAACCCTCGTCATAGCCCGGGTCAACCCACAAACAGCCATTACAGAAACGTGCCTTGAGTTATCCAGAGTCTGGTTTTAAGCATAAGCCGGACAACTCCCCGTACCTCAACATCGTTAAGATATGAACTGTTCTATATCCAATATAGAAACAGAGGTACTGATTTAATTGAACTAGATTCAAATCATGCAGTTGTCTCCTGTGCATGTCAACTAAATGAAAGGATGCCGATCAGCGTTACTCAACTTAGGAATGCTTCCACTTATGAGTAACCTGAAAGAGAAATAAGTTCTCTTAAACATTACTATTAACTGAATACCACACACAAGTATCTACATCTTCGATCACCTTGAAGAATCCTGATACTTGCAACACCTGGTTCTCTACTTTATTCATATACCTATAACTTCTCAAAACTCAGAACATCCATTTCTACGAAACACATGTCTAAGAACTAGAGAAGTCACAAGTAAACAGAATATAGTACGAGTACCAACCCCTCTGTCCCAATGGACACTGGACAATATACAATACTCTGTATAAGTCCCCTGAGTCTAGTGACTCATTCACTGTGTGTCGTAGGTTGAAAACTGTACTTATAGTTAAGAAGAATTACACCGCTGTTCAATACTCCTTACCTAACCATCCACTGATATAGGTAAATGTCATAGACATAATTTCAAAAAGGTATATCTCACTCTATAAAAATAGACGTACAGATATATCAATTTGAAATTGGTGCATAACAACGGATATTCAAAACCAAATATTTGCTGTCCGGCAAACAGCCCAGGCGATTTCCACAAATATCACCAATTACAACGAATTCCGATATAATGAGGATGATCACCTAATTCCCAATAACTTACTCCCACTCATCATCTGTAAAACCATACAGATGTGAGAATCATACCTGGTAAATACATACCCTGGAGCAAGTGTCTAATTGGGAAATCGGTTTTCTTTTAACAGTACACAGTGAAACTGAAACATGTAAATGTTTCGAAAGGGTATCCTGGCATTCTTAGTAATGCCTCTTCCATTATCCAGATTCACAACTGTAACCGTATATTTCTTTGCCATCTCTCCAAATCCCTTTATATGTCTTTAGTCGTTACCTTCTGTACATCCCTTTAGGCCAAATGGTTTTCTTCCTTCCCTTCCGTTCGGCACCAGCCTATGGTTTGGAAGAAGACTATCCAATAATCATAATGGGTTTACTGTCCTAATCCTAGGAGCACTCGCAATGCGAGAGAAGGTGAAGATAAAAGACAACCGAATAAACCTTATTCCTATTTCTCCTGAACCAGAATCCATCCCTGAACTGGAACAAGTTCCTTTCGAGTTCGTATATAACCATACGATGGAATATCCAATAAACTGTGGATCTTCGTAGTGATACGGAGTGTCCTGGAGAAATACAAAAGTGATTTAGGATTGGCAAGGAAATACTTGGTTTGGTCATGAATAGCAGTCGCAATTTACTTTGCCCTCTTACTAATCCCTTTATATGTCTTAACTTAATACCTTCTGTACACCATCGTTAGGCTAATTGGTTTTCATCATTCCCCACTGTTTGGCACCAGCCTAAGGTTTGAAAGAAGACTATCCAATTTGCGTAATAGGTGTACCATCTCCTAAACCAAGGAGTACTCGCAACCTGAGAGAAGGTAAAAGGAAAAGACAACTGAATTGTCCTATTCGTTTTCTCCAGAACCTGAAACCATCCTCGAATAAATTCCTTCGAGTTCGTATATAACCATACGATGATTTTGCCCAATGGAAGTGGACGTTCGTAGTAATCCTGGAGAAAAGGGTAAAAGCAGGAGTGGCAATGAGGTTTGCAACTCTGACAATCCAAAAGCCAGTGTTTAAGAAGGTTCGGTTAATTTTGGTCACTGAGTCATAGTCAAGGGTCGGGCCATGGTCGCTGCCAAAGAGAGAGAGAAAAGAAACACTCAGCGTGCACTCTAGGCTAGATCAGAATGGTTATCACTTTATCTAATCAGGAAACCTCCCACTGTACCGTCAAATTCTTCCCCAAACCTGAAAGAAGAATTAGTCGGGATTACCCGAGGAGTAAACCAACTCATCAGTGGGAATCGGGATCCAACTATCATCGCATGATAACGTAACGGAATCCGCTCACGTTATCACACTCCAGAAGGTATGCGTATATCTGGCAAGTTTCAGTTTCTTTAGAAACTCCCGATGGGATTTTTTCCCCATGCTTTTATGACCTTGACTTTGGCCAACATATCATAAGTCACATGTCAAGTTCTACCCGTCATTCTCCAGGTTAATTTGAACCTACCCGTACCTACCCTTGACTTTGGCCAAAATAGTAGTACGACTGTCCCAAACCAACGCATCTATCTATGCTGCATATGAATACCCAATAGCTACCAATCACCGTGCCTTGACTTTGGCCAATATACACAGCTTGAATACTTATTGACTATTCATATGAAACGACGTAGGGCTACGAATGGTTTCTGGCGAAAACCTTTAACGTAATGAACTTGATATCGTTGAAGGAACCCGATAGCTTTATAAAAATATAGTGACGAAAACCTTTGCTAAAGAGGTCACTCCCGGTGAAGGGATCTCGGCTCTTTCCCCATAGAATGAGGTGCAGGATATTCCAACTGAATACCACGATGCAAAGTAAAAGTAATCTGCTATAGTGAAGTTATTGCCCTGACGCAAACTTCTGTCCAAGGGGTCACTCCCGGTGAAGGGATCTCGGCCCTTGCCTCGTCGACTGAGGAGAAGGATATTTCAACTGAATACCACTGTGCAAAACAAAAGAGAACGTCCTTGCAATAACAGCTTTTTGAAAAGTGTTCCAACAACATCTGAATAGGTTTGTTTAGCTTGCATTGATCCGAATCAATGCAGTCCCATCAATTGATCACACCACAAAGAACAAAAATAATGATGTACGTATATGCCATCCGCATTCGCTACTGGGTCCCGTCATCACCCGTTAGGTTACTTAACTAACGACAGAGCGGGGACTGGACTAGCGCGGATGCAAAACATATACAACATCTACTAGTATATATATCAATATATAATATTCGCTCAAGGCGTGATAAAATGCAACATCACAGAAATGTAAAAAGCATCACAGAACAATACAGATATCTGGGATTCCCGGGTTTCACAGAGCCGCTACTGAAACCCGACGTTCCCCTGGTCGTGTGGATAGCCTGTGCAATGAAATCCTAGACCCCTACGGGCACGGCAAGTTACCCGCCAAAACCTGAAGCGAGGCAGCCCCCTTCAGCAACGTGAATGGACCACCCAGCACTTCACGGGATCCGGTAACTTGGGCACCCCTCCTTGGGCCAACCTGTACCCCCTACGAGTGCGGCGAATAGCCCGCCAATTCTAGAGTAAAGCCCCCTCCGTCTCAACTCCATGAGATGCGGGCCCGTTGCCCTCTAGAACCCGACTATCCGTGCACCCTTCCGCGGGGCAATCCTAGTACAGAAAGTAAAATATACATACAACGGGTACATCGACCTCGACCCGGTCGTGCCCCAAAAGAATAATATACAAACAGGCAGTGACGGCAGTCCACATGTCGGACGCTCGCCCCGCAATATCAAATGTACATATAAAACAAAACTGTACTAACATTGCATCCAGGCTATCCCCCACGACCAATCCGCAACATCACAGCACAACACAGAACATCAATGTGAATGTCATGTTCGTAAATCCGTCTAAAAGGGCTATAGCAGTTCGACAGGATTTACCGATCAAATGACATTCACGGTCGCAGATATAATATAAATACTGTGAACTAACATGTTTAAAATTCTCGATCGATCAAATTTACCGAAGTGGGCCCCAAGCACTACTGTAGCACTCACAGAAAATCTAGGCCCAAAAAGAATATTCCAAAAACCCCAATTTCAACCCAGAAACCCACTGTGAAAATTTGATAAAGTGAACAGTCAACATGGCGGCGGAACCGCGGCCAATGCGTGGGTTTGGCCGCGGTTCCGCGGTGGTACAGTGACGTCACGCGACCAAATTTTCACAGAATGCTTATATTTGCCTGCATGTGTTTCTGCAACAACCTGAAAAATTTTTAGAGCCCAAAAAAATTTCGACAGAAATTAATGCAATGAAAACGCGGTTTTTGAAAATTCGTCCGATCGAAGTTCTAAACATGTTAGAGCAAGCTAGACTAGGTTAATGGTGAGGCTCTGATACCAATATAAGTGCACGGCGGCGTCCCGGCCGTCAACCCGACGCCGGAATGCGAAAACGAAACTTTTCTAAGAACTAGAAACCGGCACCACCGCACACAAAATATCCCGGATCGGGCCATTAACCTAACTCTAGCAAACTAGAAAAAGAGTAGAGAAGCTATACCAAGCGATCCGTGTCCTTCGGTCTTCGCCTCCACTCCGATCTCCTCGCGGAATCTCCGGTCTTCATATCCACGTCAGAACGGGCACCACATCGCCGGGTTCTTTTACGGGCTCCCACTTCTGGACCGAGGCAACTCGAGCATGAAGTTGGCGAGCCGACGTGCCCAAGGGGTGATGTAGATGAAGTGTAGAATGGTTGTCTCTTAGGGTTATAGAAGTTGCCTTTGATGATGAAGAAGATAAGAACTTTTGAAGAGGGGTTTGGAATTTAGCAAGCAAGCAAAATGAGATGAATCAATTTCCCTCATGAAAAATGAACTCTCTCATCTCCCTCATAAGTGGCCGGCCCCCTCTCTAGGAAAAAATGGTGGAGAGAAAAATGAATCAAGAGGAGGAAATATACAAGGGAGGTGAGTGTAGGAAAGGAAATGGTGACCACACCCAAAAGCAAGCCTCACATCAAAATCCTAATCAACTCTAATCTCATTAATGCAAGAAATGATCACAAGAAAAGCAAAGATGCTTTACCTATCATAATCCCTCATTTCACAGATAACCCCTCCACAAATGCTAATTTGTGATCTTGAAAATTAGCCCCTCCATCAGAAAAATCCGGCCGTGAAGGAAAAAATGAAAACTGGACGAAACGGAATGCAAACTTGCAACTTCAGAAAACTTATCCCGCAATAAATTACAGGAAACCCCGCTACTGTATATACATACCCGCATTTGTATTCCAACTGAATACAAATGCAAAAAGACAAAATCTACACTGTATAATACTAGGATCCGTCTTAAACCAAAGCCCACTAGTAAAATCCGTCCGATCATGATCCGCGCAATACCGCGCGTATCTGATCGAACCCTGCCATATCTCCATACGGCCTCTACAGCGTTTCGCCCGAAACTTGAGAAACTGGTCTGTGGGGGACTCTAAAGACTCGTCAATACTTTGGTTGTGGATTTAACCACTAGCACGTCAGAGGTATTGGCCAATACGTAACGGGCTACCAGGTACTGACCAAAAGGGACGTCGATGAGCGAACTCATCCTGACACCCTACTGAGCCTGTCAGTGACAATATCTATACAGTCCGGTCCGTTCGTCTATGAGCATCGCATGGCGGGCCTAGGGGGTTGGTAAAAGTCAGACCCCCAAAAACGGTACAAGTCGTGTCGGAGTGTAGCCCAGAACACCCTGAGATACTACTGGACTACCTACCAGTAAATCTCCTGCCTTGGCCAAAGACTTTCATGTACTGGCTCTCCTAGACACAGCGCGACCTCACCCCCAATACCGGGAGAGACGAACCCCTGCAGATCCGCTCACTGCCTCCATGTAGCTCGGGACTGTACCCAACTAAAACCTGTTTGCACGTCTCCTTTGAGCGTGGTAGGATAGTAATCAAAGCACAGTGGGAACTCACACGAGACAAATGACGATCTCAGGTCGATGAACTAACCTGTACACATGTCACCAGGGAACTGCTATCTGACGTCTGGTATAATCCCAACTAGCAGATTCCCGGCGAGTCCTGTCCGGTGTACTCATAACCCAATGAGCACCTGTATACATCTTAGGTGAACCAACTGACACCAGTGGCTTGTGAGACCGGCCACCGCCCCTCATCGGGGTCTCGACTGTATACACTAGTCTACTCTGGAGTATCGATGCCCTGTCTCGAAACTCCCACGACTAGGGACCTTTTAAGGATGCGCTTATAGACCTCAGCTCACACGTATATGATCGCCCTCATACTGCTGGTAGTCAAGCAAGAATCCTATGGGCTCTATCAACGTGCAATAGTGATCAGTAATGTCACCTAAAGCAGTACACGATGATAAAGATAAACCAGATAGCATACTATCATCTTGAGTAAGACTGTCCTACCGGCATAGGTCCTCCCTCAATTATTGCAATCACGTGCCTGTGATCCAATAATTGACTCTGAGGGCACTATCTCCAACATAAATATCATCAACCCATATATTTTTAATATATAATAAAATTCCATGTTTTCTAGAAAATAAAAGAATGACAAGTTTCATTAAAATACTATCAAGTATCAATACAAGACAAGTTGCACTTAAATACCATGAACTATTCAAGCTAAATTAATTTTCACTAAAATACCTCAAATCTTAAAAGTTACAACCATGAAATCCTAAATACGCTAAATAATTACTCGAGATTTATTTTGAAAGTATATAAAATATTTTCATAAAACCTCTCGAGTTATATAAAATTACATTAAGGACCCTAGTAAATATAGGTTTAAGCAGGACCAATTCTCTTGATCCTCAGAGAGCCGGAGAAAGTGGGTGCTTGTCTATTTAAGATAGAAAAACTTAACAGAGTTATCAACGGTAATTGTCTTGGAAAAAGGACACAAATCCTGCCGTCCATGTACAGCAGTTACCGATAATTCCAAAACCTAATTCAAGATCCAATTCTGTTTAAATTGTCTGACTCAAGTCTAAGTCCAAATCTAAATCAATCTGAACCCAATACAAATATGAATCCAAGTCAACGTGAATCTAAACATGAATACTTGAACATGAATACCAGAACAATATCAAACATGCAACATAACTTGATTTCACTGAACCATGGCTATATCTTGACTTGACTACATGACTACTTGATATATCCTGAATCTGTTTACATGAACAACTTAAACCATGGTTTCGGCAAGTCTGATAACTACAAATCAATACAATCAATACAATATACATTACGAGGTTTAACGGGGTAGATTGGTACAGAATGTGTTAAAAATAGCATGATAATGGACACTGAAAGACACCTACATGAACATCTTGTACTGTTGTCCCATGGGTTTTGACGGGGCCTTATACTTATATGTTACTTTAGTCCACGGAGCAAGTTGGACTCCTCTCGTATACACTGATACATTCTATACCAAGCTACAAACCACTACGTTAGCTTAACAAACATATACTCTACCAGTTCTTTTCTTTTTATCTGTCTATTACATTCTATCTTTCGGGACTTACTGAGCGCTAGTTCACTGATGATATTCCTGTCTCTTCTTTCTTTGGAATGTTTGTCAGGAGAACCCCTCTCAGGAGACCGAGCCTAGCCAAGACGATTTGGAGCGGTTCACAGAGGAGCCAGACTTCTAGGTTTTTACTCGTACTTATTTCTTTTCAATTCATATGCCACTGTTTAGGCATCGCTTTCTATCATTGTACTTTTCTTTCAGTTGTATGTAAAGAATGAATATTAATAAAATCTGTTGTTTATATTACATCTCTTGTCATTTTTGTACTTTACATTTATATTGCTTATTTACGCTTAACGTATTTACTTCTGAGTAAATACGTCGCGTCCCTGCCATGTCTCCTTCCTCGTACACCGGGAAGCGGGGCGTGACAGGTTTTGTAGGCGGCCCATGCAGGTCAATTCTGCATGGAATCCTAAGCAATATATCACAAGAATTATAAGAATCAGCAACTATACATTCTTTACATTTTTAATCTCTTGAATCTATCATAACCTTTCTTTTTCTTTCAAGATTATGGATTCCCCAAACAACATGAGTACCAATGTCAACGGCAACACCCCACCATCTCCTCTACCACCACCTACCGTTATAGCTCCCATCAATGAGCATATGGTATTGCTTGAGGCAATAAAGAGTGTTCTGGAGGGTCCACAGCAGCAGGCTGCTATCCTCTTGCACCGCCCTGAAGCTGAGGCACCCGAAGTCAAACAATTTCGGGCATTGCACCCTAATCACTTTTCTGGGAAAGAGAGCCCACTAGAGGTAGAGAAATGAGCTCAGTCCATTGAAGATGACCTAGCAGCAGCACAAGTGCCAGAGACTGCTTGGGTGAGAGTTGTGAAGCTGCAACTCGCCGACAACGCCAGAGTATGATGGAAGGCTGAAGAAAGCCGTCTTGCCCAACCAATTGAATGGAGAACTTTTCGTAAAATGTTCGACGCAAAATATTTCCCCGAGACTGCACGTTTCGATATGGAACAACAGTTCATCCACTTGCAGCAAGGTTCTATGTGGAGCAAATCCGTGGATGAATACGATACTGAGTTTACCATGCTTAGCAGGTAAAATATGTCTCAATATTCAATTTCTTGATATCACATCATACACTGCTAACACAAGACCGTAACAGATTCGCGGTACATCTGATCCCAACCGCTGAGATCCGGGCTCGAAGATTTCAGCAAGGGTTGGACCCGAAGATCCAAGCTGTACTAGTTACAAGGGATTTTCCAACCCATGATCTTGCGCTAAAGGCTGCCTAACGATATGAGGCAGTAGTGAAGAAGAAGGGCAGACCTTAGACTGCCGATGTGAAGCGCCTTGCCACTCAGATGGCAGGAGGAGTCTCTTACAGGCCACCGTTTGTACCCAGGAGACTGGGAGTACAATTTAACCGGCCCAGTCCAGAATTTTTCTTCTACTGCAAGAGGAACGGACACCTGGTGAAGGATTGCAGGTGTGCTAACCACCTATGCTTAGTTTTTGGCGCATCCACTCACGCCATTAGAGATTGCCCACATCGTCTCACCCCAACTCCCGCACTCCGACCAGCGATCACCTATCCGCAGCAGCCAGCTATTCAGGCTCCTGCACTTCGCTTACCCCTGCCTGCCCCACCTCCTCATGGACCTCCTGCACAGCCTCCTCATCAGTTCCATCAGGCACAGAGGAACATGCCTCAAGGACAGAGGAATGTGCTTCCAGCAAGGAGGAATGTACCTAGGCGCCAGGCTTTCACAATGACTGTAGAAGAAACTGAAGCCACCGGTCAAGTCATCACTGGTAACACCTAATCTTTCAAACCTTTACAATACTTGTATACATCAATATATTCTGTTCCTATACTTAAACATATCCCACACAACTTAGGTACAATTTTAGTTGCCTCCCTACCCGCTTTAGCTCTCTTCGATACTGGAGTATCACATTGCTTTATGTCGCAACAGTTCGTCCAAACTCATGCTATTCCAGTTAAACCGCTCGTATCCAGCTGGAATGTCAGTTCAGGGAACGACATTCTAAAGGCAACTATGTGATACGATCTGTGTTCAGTGGTCGTCTGCAGCAGAGAATTTTATGCGGACTTCAAGGTGTTGGATATATCGAACTTCGACGTAGTCTTGGGAATGGACTGGCTATGAACTTTCTACACTACCATCGATTGTCGTCAAAGAAGGGTAGTGTTCGAGATACCAGATCATCCGGTCTTTTATTTCAAGAGTGGAGACCGTACCGTGGAACCTAGCACCTACAAGGTTAAACCAAAGAAGGCACTGATTGAAACAATACAAGCGGAAGAAGACAAGACAGAGGTAGTTCGAGAGTTTGAGGATGTATTCCCTGAAGACATCTCAGGTTTGCCTCCCGATCGAGCTCTTGAATTCAGTATTGACTTAGTACCTGATGCACAACCGGTGATAAAAGCACCATATCGCTTAAGTCCTGAAGGATTGAAGGAGATCCGTACTCAGCTGGATGAACTTCTGAAGAAAGGATGGATTCATCCTAGTATTTCAAGTTGGGGATCTCCCGTTTTGCTCGTGAAGAAGAAAGAAAGTTCATACAGAATGTGTATAGATTACCGATCTCTGAACGAAGTGATGATAAAGAACACGTATCCACTACCGCGCATTGACGACCTATTCGATCAACTAAGTGGGTCTTGCGTATTCTCAAAGTTAGATCTTTGTTCAGGTTATCATCAGATAAAGGTCAAAGGGTCTGATATTCCAAAGACGGCATTCAGGACTAGCTATGGTCATTATGAGTTTCTCGTGATGCCATTTGGAGTGACCAATGCACTTGTGATATTTATGAATCTGATGAACCAGGTTTTTCGAGAGTACTTAGACAGGTTCGTTGTTATTTTTATCGACGATATCTTAGTGTATTCAAAGAATCGGAAAGAGCATGCTGAACATTTACGGATTGTCCTGGAGACATTGCGACAGCATCAACTTTATGCCAAGTACAACAAGTGCAAATTTTGTCTAGATCAAGTCAGATTTCTCAGACACATTGTTTCGGGCGAAGGATCTCAGTAGATCCAGCTAAAGTGGCAGCTGTTAGCGAATGGCCGACACCGAAGACGGTGAAGGATATTCAAAGTTTCTTGGGATTAGCTGGATACTACCGAAGATTCATTAAAGGATTTTCGAAGATTGCAACACCCCTGACCAAGCTCACACATAAAGATAAAGCATTCGTGTGGTCAGAAGCATGTGAACAAACTTTTGTGTAACTCGAGTCAAAATTGACATCAGCTCCTATTCTCGTAATACTGTACCAATCTAGAGGATTTGTTGTACATTGTGCTGCATCCAGTAAGGGATTAGGATGTGTTCTACACCAGCATGGAAAGGTTGTAGCTTTTGCATCAAGACAGCTGAAGGTTCATGAGCGCAACTATCTAACACATGACTTGGATTTGGCGGTCGTTATCTTTGCACTTAAGATTTGGCGCCATTATCTGCTTGGAGAACGAGTGGATATATACACGGACCATAAAAGTCTGAAGTATGTGTTTACTCAGAAGGAGTTGAATATGCGGCAGAGAAAATGGTTAGAACTTATGGAGGACTTCGACATCAACCTACAATATCATCCAAGGAAGGTGAATGTAGTTTTTGATGCACTTAGTCGCCAGCCGTTATCTATGAATCTCACCGCACAGTGGAAACTACGGCAGGAATTGCACGGGATGGATATAGAAGTGGTCATACCAGGTAATACTTCAGAATTGATTAACTTACAACTTCAATCTACTTTTGTCAATCAGATCAAAGCAGCTCAAGCAAGTGATGCCAAGCTGCAAAAGATCCGAGAACAAGTAGAAAGTAGACTACAAACAGACTTCCTCATCCACGAAGACGGATCTTTAAGATATGGAAGCAGGTTGTGTGCACTACAAGGTTCTGATCGGGAAGAGTTGATGAAAGAAGCTCACAGCTCTCCTTACTCAGTACACCCTGGTGGTACAAAGATGTACAAAGATCTACAGCAACATTACTGTTGGCATGGGATGAAGCGCGAAGTAGCCAGAAGCGTAGCTAAGTGCTTGGTGTGTCAGCAAGTGAAGGCTGAATATCACAGAATTGCTGTTTTACTTCAACCGTAATCTATCCCAGAATGGAAATGGAAACACATTACCATGGACTTCGTGACTGCATTTCCTCGCAGCATGAAAGGTAATGATGCGGTATGGGTTATTGTGGATCGACTCACCAAGTCGGCTCACTTCATCTCATTTCGAGTTGGCCAACCTACCGAGACGCTAGCAAAGAAGTATATGGAGGTAAACATAAATCTAGTGTAAGATTTAACCTCAAACTGTTCTATTTCCGATACCCATGAACTCATGCAGGAGATCGTAAGATTACATGGTGTACCGGTTTGCATTGTCTCTGATCATGATACTAAATTTCGATCGCATTTTGGCAGAGTTTGCAAGCTAGCTTGGGAATGAATCTGAAGTTCAGCACAGCTTACCATCCAAAAACAGATGGACAGTCTAAGCGAACAATTCAGATTCTAGAAGACATGCTAAGAGCTTGTATGTTAGACTTCAGAGGATCGTGGGAAGATCACCTACATCTTGTGGAGTTTTCATACAACAACAGCTACCAGACGAGTATTGGAATGACACCATTTGCAGTGCTCTATGGAAGGAAGTGTCATTCACCACTAAGTTAGGACGACATCAGAGATCGTGAACTCCTTGGACCAGAGATGATCGTGACAACTGTGGACGTAGTTCATACGATTAGGGAAAGAATGCGCATAACCCAAGACCGACAGAAGCACTGGGCTAATGCAAAGCGCCGACACCTGGAGTTCTAACCTAGAGATCATGTATTCTTGAAGATTTATCAAAACCGTGGAGTAATTCGCTTTGGCAAGAGAGGTAAGCTCAGTCCGAGATATATAGGACCGTTCAACATTCTCGAACGAGTCGAAGAAGTGGCATACCGTTTGGCACTTACACCATCATTGGAAGGAGTGCACAACGTGTTCCACATATCCCAGCTTAGAAGATATGTGAGCGACCCGAGCCAGATCCTTGATCACTCCGAGCTCACCATACAGACAAACTTAACTTGTGAGCAACAACCCATAGAAATTCTGGACAGAAAGGTAAAGTTACCGAGGAACAAGGAAGTAAACTTGGTCCGAGTAATGTGGAGAAAAGATTTGCCAGGAGAATCAACTTGGGAGCGAGAAGACGACATGCATGCAAGATACCTTTTCGTATTTGTAAATTAGTCCTTATGTAAATGTAAATTTCGAAGACAGAATTTTTGTAAGGAGGGTAGAATGTAACGTCTCTAATTTTACTGTATAAATTTTTTTAAAGTTAATGTACAGAATGGAGTTTGCTAACCTGAGTATAAGTTATTGTTCCCTGATTAAAAATCAGGAAAAAGTTTCAAAAGAGGCATCACGTGCTCACACGTGATCAGTGGTCACGTGTTGGCACGTGATGGTTAAGCAGCGGCCAGAGAACAGAGCGCAGAAGAAGAGAAGCTCATTCCAGGGGTCACGTGCTCACACGTGACCAGGGGTCACGTGCTCACACGTGACCAGCTTTAAAAGCCTTATTCTTTAACAGAATTAAATTCTGAGGAGAGATCATTCAAATCTTTCCAAAATGGAGAAGATTTATCTGAAACCGTTGGATCAAGAATCTGAAGGTGATTAAATATCACTAATTTATGGAAAAATCTTGGACATGAAAAGATTTCCCCTTAAATCTAACCGAAATAACAAAGAGATATCTTTGGATTTAAAATCCAATGGTGAATAAAATTCACCTAATAATCTAAAGGACCAGATCAATGATGAAAATAAATCAAATCTCTCAATAAACAAATCAAATCTTTCAATGAAAGATTCATTAAACAGATTGATTCTTTTCCTTCTCCTATAATTAGGTGCCAAGGGAGAGAGTTAAAAAAAGGGGGGATAGAAAAACAGACATAGAGAGAGATATAGAGCCTTGGAATCTTGAAAATTCAGAAGGAAGAATTTGATTCTCTGCAAAAGAAAAACCCTAGGTAAGAAAAGAGAGGCTTCAAAAGAGAATTTAATTCTCAAAAGAGTTTAACTCTTATATAAAGAAAAGAACTTAGTTCTTTCTCTGGTGGAGGATCTACAAAGTGCACATCTCCCCATGAATTGAGAATTTAATTCTCATTGGGTTGAGATCCTGCCATGCAGATTTAAAACATAGAGGAGGAATTGAGTTTTGAGAATTTAATTCTCACAGAATTAGAGGTATTTAATTCTTTTGAGATAAAATTAGGGTTTAACCCTATATTATAGGAATTTAATTCCTTCAGAGTGGACAGAACTAGGGTTTAACCCTAATTGAGAACTTAATTCTCTCAAACTCACAGGAATTTAATTCCCTTAAAAAAGAAATTAGGGTTTCACCATATGCCAGAATTTAATTCTTTATTGAAGAATTTAATTCCTACAGAAAAGAAATTAGGGTTTAACCCTATCTAAGAATATAATTCTTCAGAGGAAAATAGGAATTTAATTTCTCTAAAGTTTATTTCTAGGGTTTAACCCTATGAAGAATTTAATTCTTAAAAGATGAACAGATCTTTAAAATATGCAAAGAACCAGAGTCACGTGCTACCACGTGACCTCTGTAAAGATCCACAGAAAAGAACTTTGAGGCAACGTCTCACGTGCCCCACGTGACCCCTGAAGGATACAAAGAAAAAGTAAACAGAAGCTATGGGCGCCCTCACGTGCTACCACGTGACCCCTTGGCAAAAACTTTAACAGTTAAAAACCCACATTCCCATCACGTGACAGCACGTGATGCTCCAAGAGCAATTATAGAAATTATTCAATAATTTTGGCAGAATAAAATAAGGGGAATCAGGGCGCTCTCACGTGTCCACACATGATCCCTCTCTCCTTAGTGTTTAACACTAATTTGAAGACTTTGTTCCCAGTGTTTAACACTAATTTTCTTAGTGTTTAACATTAATTTGAAAACTCTATTTGCAGTGTTTAACACTGATTTTCTTAGTGTTTAACACTAATTTGAAGACTTTGTTCCCAGTATTTAACACTGATTTTCTTATTGTTTAACACTAATTTGAAAACTCTATTTGCAATATTTAACACCGATTTTCTTAATGTTTAACACTAATTTGAAAACTCTGTTCCCAATGCTTAACACTGATTTGCTTTAGTGTTTAACACTAATTTGAAATCTATGTTTCCAGTGTCTAACACTGATTTGCTTTAGTGTTTAACACTAATTTGAAATCTCTGTTTCCAGTGTTTAACACTGATTTGCTTTAGTGTTTAACACTAATTTGAAAGCCTTGTTGCTAGTGCTTAACACTGATTATCTTTTAGTGTTTAACACTAACTTGCTAATCTTATTCCCAGTGTTCAACACTGTTGGTCTTTAGTGTTTAACACTAGTTTTAGCCCAATTAACTAAGTTTCTAGAGGCAAAGCCTCTCCTTCAATGAACTAACAGAGGGCCAATATTCTAAACATGATTGGACTTAGCCCAAGCTGGCCATAAGTCCTCAATTCAAACTTAACTAGGCTAATGGGCTCATAATATAATTAATTGGTCTTAGTTCCAAATTGGGCCAAAGATTATTTAATCTACCTTGGTTCAAGGGTACATCTCTTCACTCCTTTGATACTTGGCGTTGTAATTCCTCAACGTCTTCAAAGAGGTGACGGTCCCGATGACCACACATTGATACGGACTGTGAGGTCATTAAACTCATGGACTATGATGTCCTTAACCTTGACCGTGATGTCTTAAAACTAATGCCGGACTGTGGATTCCTTAAAATCCACGGATTATGATGTCCTTAACCTTGACCGTGATGTCTTAAAACTAATGCCGGACTGTGGAGTCCTTAAAATCCATGGACTATGATGTCCTTAACCTTGACCGGGATGTCTTAAAACTAACAACGGACTATGACGTCCTTAACCTTGACCGTGATGTCTTAAAACTAACGCCGGACTGTGGAGTCCTTAAATCAACGGACTATGACGTTCTTAACCTTGACCGCAACGTCTTAAAACTAACATTGGACCGCAGTGTCCTTAAACTACCTATTGACCGCAATGTCACTAAACCAAACAACATGCCCCCCTTAATTGCTCTCTTGTTGGATCTAAACGATCCCGTTAAGTTGATCTTAGTCTAAAACTAGACTAACGTATCCTTAACAAACGTTTAAGTCGATCTTAATCTCAAATGAGGCTAACGTATCCTTAAAACCAAACCCCTAAACCCAAATCTAAGATAATACGGATTTGGACTAGTCCACGCCCTACGGGCGACGACATAACTCAGTCTCCGTATACAATCCACGGGTAACCAAACACAAAACAAACACACACGACACGAAATGATCATCTGGAGAAGGAGAAAGTTGTTACCGCAATGCGGTAGCGTAATTAACTGCAGGGGCTTGCGCTTGCAGGGAAGAGCGTCCCCACAATCAAAAACCCCTCAAGGCACGCCCGGTGGGACCTTTTCCTCTTTCCACTCCACAATTCGTGTGTCGTCTTCGCGAACGAATCGCGGTTTGTTAATGGTTGCCTTTGGGTTTCAAGTTACTAAGATTTGGTCTTTTACCTGGCGCAGAAATCAAGCATCAATGGCATCCAACTGCTCGAAATGCAAGTGCAACAGACGCTCCGCCTCACCTGGAGGTGTAGCCTATGGGCCTCAAGCGACCTCTATCCTTGTAATGCCAGTGGAACAGGTGACTCAGGCCACCACCGGTCTGTTCTTCGGGACCATGCTCCAGCCTGCAAGCTTCACCATTCCAGTGCCCGCACCGGAAGCGCAAAAGAAGTCGGTCTTCGATCGGCTCACTGTTACAACGGCCCCTCTCAACGGGTCGTCCAATGTCAAGCCGGTAGCCTCGGTCTTTACCAGGCTGAACCTAAACTCTAATGGGCCTGCCAAGAAGCCCATGACCCCTGATATGGCCATCGCAAAGAAGATAACCATCTCCATCCCTGAAGTCATTAAGACGGCTTCTCCTGCTAAAGAGTCGGTCTTTTCAAGGCTGACTATTCCGGCTCCTGCTCCTGCTCGAGGGTCTGTTTTTGACAGATTGAACATTGCCACTCAAAAGACATCAGCCTTCAAGAGGCTGGCACCAACGGCGTCTTATCCGGATAGGGGGCAAGACGAGACTATCCCTATCGCCGAGCCAGTCCCAACAGCTCGACACGCTCGACGTCGCCACTGGCGCAGAGTAAGGAAGGCCGGGGGCAACTCTCCCTCAGGGCTAACTCCATCGGCTCCGATGGTGGAAGTTGATGCTGCTGTTCCAACTGGGAACGGCTTTGAACCGCTAAGGAGGGTACACAAGAACTCTCCGACTGCCACGCTAAAAAGATCTCCTCCACCTGCGGAGAGTATTACAGATGCAAAGCTGGAGCAGCCCCCTCAACGGCTGTCCTCCAAAATTTACAAGGTCTGGCGGAGGGTCCAAGACTCAGTAATCGACCAAGATCACTCTCGCCGGCAGAAGAGGGTGAAGGTTTGGGAAGAAAAGAACTGTCCTGTCAAATCACAAAGGACGACAACCACTTGGGTGCCCGCTGCAACGGCTCCCTCGACGTCGATTACTCAAAAGAGAGGAAGGCCAGAGAAGGTCCTTATGCCTACAACTAATGTCAAAGACAGTAAGCCTAAACGCCCTAAGTCTGGGGGCATAGTGGTGCATACCGTTTACATGGCGTCCGGGAAGGAGGACAGTCGTACATCTACAGGTCATCGACCGCTCACGCGATCGGTGACTAAAGCTCAGGAGCAGCAGCAGAAGCTCCAAGAAATGATGAATGCGATGGCCGCACTCACTGGGCCAAAAGAAAGCCCCGAAGCATCCTTGGATCAACGCCAGGAGCAAGAAACTGACGCTGAGTTCCTTCGCATGATACTGGAAAAGAAGGATAAAGAGGCTGCGGAACAAGCAGCCAATATAAAGCGAATGGCCCTTCTGTTCCAGGACATGGTGGGTATGATGATCCAACAAGATCCTCCTGCTGAAGATCCCCCGATCGTCCTTGAAGATGACAAGGGAGAAACGTCAAATCCTCCACAGGCTCTGTCAACAGCCAAGGAGGAGACAATTTCCAAAGCTGACTTGGACGAGTATATAGCTCAGCAGATACGGGTTCACCAGGCGACTGAGGCAGCCGGTCAAGTTGTCAGAACAGGGCGACCGTATCCGAGCTGGTATGATCAGATCAAGTACCCGCCGGGCTATACAATACCGAAATTCTATGTCTATAAGGGGACGGGCAATCCCCACCAGCATGTTGCCCAGTTCAGGGCGCTTTGTGGCAACACTGGAGGTGACGACAAACTGCTATTTCGCCAGTTTGTCGGCAGCTTGTCAGAAACGGCGTTCGAGTGGTACTCTGAGCTCCCGAACGACTCCGTCAAAACATTTGCGGAGATGGAGCTGCTATTTACGCAGCGATTCGCGAGCGCCAGCGAACGCACCCCGATAACGGCGTTGATTAATGCCAGGGTGAAACCAGGCGAGACGTGGGTCCAGTACGCTATACGCTGGAGAAACTTGTGGTCGAAATGCGAACAACGCAATGAGGAAGCGCCCACGGTGGGCATGTTCGTGGGTACCCTAGATCCTCATGCAACTATCTCACAGTTCATGATGTTCTTTAAGCCAACCAAGTTCCAGGTTTTGATCGACAAGTTGGCCCAGATAGACCAGATGGGTCACAGACCGTCTCCCCCAGAGCCGGAACCTCGGAATGACAAGGGTAAAGGAAAGGCAACCTTCGTTGCGAACGCTCAGCAGCAACCCAGTGCCCCAAAGCTGGCGGATCAACTGGAAGAAAGACGGCGGTATTATAATGAGAAAATGAAGCGCCCCTACTCATTCCCGCGGGATAAGACGAAGAGGCTATTCGAGCTGGCGGTATGCAACAGGCTTATCAACTTGCCAAACCCAAGGCGGCCGCCGCAACTCAGTGAGGTGAATCACCCCAATTATTGCCTTTACCATCAAACGGTAAGCCATCCGGTTGAGGATTGCTTCATCTTCAAAGGATGGATTGAAGATCAATACCTACAGGGCAAGTTTGCGCTGTCCGAGAAGTGGAAGGTGAACCCACCACAACCGCACACTCCCAAGAAGATAGACACACCGGGGGCAACTTGTTCTTTCATTAAAGAAGCTCCATGGGAAATCGTGCTTTCAGCAAAAACCAAAAGAATGCTGAATGAGCTCCAGACGTGCCCAGCGATCAGGTGGAAGAACCCGCTGGAACCCCAGATCATTGAAGGGATGCTGAAGCCGCGCCCAACTCCAAAGATCGGTGGTGATGACCCGAGCACTGACAACCAGCCGTCAAAATCTTCAAAGAAAAAGAAGAAGAAATCCAAGAAGCCCGTGAAGCCTGGAGACAAGCGCACGGACTTGCAGAAACAGATTGACGCGCTGGAGAAATACAATCAAAAGGCACGGACTCCCATCACACTCCAAGAGTTCCTCAACCACGTCTTTCAGGAGGAAGATAATGGAGAAAGCTCGTCGGATGAATCCGAGGGATATGTGGCGAGTTGTCATGTGATCTCCCACTCGTTTACGGACGATGAAAAAACTCCTGGCACTAAGAAACTGGGGGCATAGCCTGAACCAGAACTTGTGTGGCCGACAGACGAAATGATCGACGCCTTTCTAAACGAGATTCGTCTGAAAAGTAAAGTCGATCGGGAGCGTGAGATGGCCGCATCAGAAGGAGCCAAACGCAGGAGACTAAACGAAAGAGTCGAAGCACTCCCGCCAGATCAAAAGACATCCGATGCAGATAAAAACAAATTCAAGACGAGGAAAATGTTTGCTAAAGCCATATCAATGGGAATGAAGTTACCGCCCTCGGAAGAGAACACTCGCAATGGAACGGAGATGCATCCTAATTATTGTTCATATCATCAGAAGATTTCACACCACACTGAGGAGTGCGACGCTTTTAAGTTATGGTGGCAGGGATATGTTGCTCACCGGCAACATTTTAAGCGAATGAAATGCAGAACCCGTCGGGAGCAGAGAAGTACGACCGAAGGGCACAAAAGAACTACCGGTAACTGTTACACGGTTAACGCCGGAGGATCACAAGTTCTCACCTTTGGGAGCGACTCTGATGAGGAAATGGCTCTGGGTCCTCTCTTTAAAGAATCCATCTTAGGGAAAGAGGAAGAACCAGAGCCCTGCGAAAACATTCAGCTGCGCAATCACACGCTCCCGGAAAAGAATCTCGGACCCGCAACTAGAAAAGATAAGGGAAAGGAAAATGTCGTTAAGGATATCACCTTAGATGACCAAGTCATGAAAGAGCTAATTGCCAAGGACCCGCCTAAGAGGAGTTAGGTGAACTATAACATCCTAGCGCACCTGAGGAAGCTACCCTTGCAGTTCAGCATTCTTGACGCCCTCCTATTATCAAAAGAAGTGAGAGATTCATTAATCAAGGCGCTGCAAGAGACCGAGCAATTCCAAGCCTTCCTCACCAAAGAAAGGATGAAGGATGAACTGGAAGAAGTGCATACGGCCGATATCACTTTAGGTGATGAGGACCTTCTCCTTAGGACGTGCGACCACAACCGTCCCCTATACGTCTCTGGATATTGCCACGATATCAGGATAGGCAAAATCCTGGTTGATAATGGGTCCTCCGTCAATCTCCTTAATGTTCGGGTGTTGAAGGAAATCTGCATGAGCTTTCAGCACCTGGCTCGTGATAAAATTACCATCTCCGGGTTCGACTCCCAGTTGTCACGAACTCTCGGATCTGTAATACTAACATTACGCTTCGGACTACTCGTCATGGACATCAAGTTTCACGTCATTGACGCCAAGACCTGCTACAATGCTCTGCTCGGTCGTCCCTGGTTACATGAGTACAACATCATCCCTTCTACGCAGCATTAGTGTATGAAGTATTTCAAAGATGGTCTCGAGTATACCGTAACAGGTGAGCTGAACCCATTCTCCATGAACGAAGTCCGCAAGTATGAAGATGCAAAGTACTTTTTGCCAGATTTCGAGGACACAGAGAGGTGTCGCAAACCGGAGAATAAAGCCGCCGCCACCATTCCTGTTTTCGGGAGTGATACCGAAGACAAAGAAGAGATAGTTTATGCTGGGCCATCTCGACGCAACAACCCGGGACCGTCCGCTCCCATATTGATCTTCGGAAGCGATTCGGAAGATGAGGTCAATGCTGTGTTCTCCAGTCGGCCGTCAATACGAGAATTCCCTGGTGGTGATCAGAGTTTGCAAATTACCATGGTTCCGCGGGAGCACTACAAAGATCTTGACGCACTTGGAGCTTACAATGTGCAAGACCTACAGACATTTTACGTCCCTCCCAGGCGAAAAGGTGAAAAGGCGATCCTATTCTACCGATCTACGGAAACAAGAGTGAAGAAAGAAATCTGGAACGGTGCGGATTCTACACTTGACAGGCTCCAACCCATCCGTTTGCCCAGATATTATACAAATGGACTAAAAAGGCTATTGAAGCGCCAAGGGGTACCCTTAAAACAGACTGTCCGACAAGCTCGGTTCTACAACAGGATTTGGGATGTCCCTAGGACTCAGCGCAAGCTTCCCAATGGGAGAATGGAAACGCTCGGGCTTAGATATGTGAAATCTAGGAAACGGGAACGAGTCCATGCTAGCTATGTCATATATGACTTCGATGAAGAAGGGGACGCCCTGTCAGAAAACGCTGACCCCGAACCAAAACATGATCCTGCAATCAAAATGCCGAGCCCGTCATTTGAAGAGCAAATGGACAAGCTTATCAGAGAAGCGGGTCAAAAGGTTCGAGGCGACCATAATCGCGAAATGGCCATCTATGAGAAAACCAGGACGCAACGCTTCCTTTAACAGGCTGCAAAAGATGAAAATGCTCCTCCCTGTCAACCTGTGGTGCAAAAGGCCCGACGCAGAGGCAGAAACAAATCAAAGAGTAGAAAAGGCGTTCGACAGCGACAAAGCGGGACCAAGAAGTCACGCGATCGGAAATTGAGCGGTCCGGATTTGTCCCTTATGAAGAAGATGAGTCAGGCATACTCTTTTCCTCAGAATAAAACACGGAAGATACTTGACCTCGCTATAAAACATCAAATGATTACACTTCTGTAGTCCAAGCACCCCGAGCAAGCCAACAAGGTCTCTCATCCAGACTATTGCTCTTATCACCGAGCAATAAGACACCCTCTCGAAGACTGCTTCACCTTCAAGAACTGGGTCGAAGACCAATATCAGCTCGGCAAGTTCGCTCTATCCAGCAGTTGGAGGGTAACACCGCCGCAGAAGCATGAACCTAAAGCCGTGAGAGTAGACCAGAACAACATCGGTCTTGTAAGCGAGCTCGTACTTGTCATATGATAACATTATCAAAAGAAGAGCCTGAGAATATGGATGACCTTCCCCGGTGCTTCGAAAACAACGATGACGAGGTAATCTCAGAATTTCCACCAGCGCCGAAGGAGCTGGAAGATGGCATACATACTACTGCAGATAACCTCAAGAAGATTGAGTTGGGGATAGCAAATGACCCGTGACTGACATTTATCAGCGAATTGCTATCTGAAGAAAGGGTGGCTGCGTTAAAAGACGTGCTTATGCGGCATAGAGATTGCTTCGCATGGAACTATTCCGAAATGTCAGGACTAGATCCAGAAATAGCTGTCTATAAATTGGTAATATCCCCGGACATCAAGCCAGTTAAACAAGTGCCGAGAAGAATGCGGCTCGAGCTTAAGATGAGCATCAACGCCGAAGTCAAGAAGCTGATCGACTCTGGGTTTATCCAAGAAGTTCAATATCCCGATTGGATCGCTAACATCGTCCCAGTGATGAAGAAAAATGGGACAGTGCGCATATGCGTGGACTTCCGGGATCTCAATAAAGCTTGCTGGAAGGACGATTTCCCAGTACTGGTCACCTAGCTGATGATAGATAACACGTCCACTCACGAGGTTTTCTCTTTCATGGACGGCTCATCAGGATACAATCAGATAAAGATGCACCCCGAAGACCAGAAGCACACCGCTTTCTGGACTCCTCTGGGTATATTTTGCTACAAAGTTATGCCCTTTGGTTTAAAGAACGTCGGTGCCACCTATCAGAGGGCCATGATGAAGATCTTCGATGACCTCATACATGAAATCGTCGAATGTTATATCGACGATCTCGTGGTGAAAAGCAAATCGTATGAGGAGCATTCAGAGCATCTGAAGACCGTATTTCAACGCCTTCGGCAATACAACTTGAAGATGAACCCCCTCAAATGCGCGTTCGGGGTATCCTCAGGCAAGTTCCTAAGGTTCATTGTCCGGCACCGGGGTATCGAGATAGATCCGTCGAAGATCAAGGAGATCATAGAAATGCCACCACCAAGGACTCTCAAAAAATTGCGGTCTCTCCAAGGGAAGCTCGCGTACATCCGGAGATTTATAGCCAACCTTTCAGGCAAGTGCCGCACTTACAGTCACCTGATGAAGAAGGGAACCCCGTTCGTCTGGGATCACAAATGCCAAGGTGCACTGGACGAGATCAAGCAGTACCTGCAGAACCCGCCGGTGTTAGCTGCTCCAGTCAAGGGAAAACCTCTTATTCTTTATACAACTGCCCTCGAAGGTTCCTTAGGTGCATTATGGGCATAAGAGAACCACCAAGGGAAAGAAAGGGCTCTCTATTACTTGAGTCGGGTTCTACTGGGGGCAGAAGGCAACTATTCCCCCATTGAAAAACACTGCTTGGCGCTGATCTTTGCGATAACAAAGCTCCGGCACTATGCATTGGCACATGAAGTCCGTCTCATATCGAAGGTGGACCCTCTTAAATATTTGATGTCAAAGGCCATATTGATAGGTCGGCTCGCTAAATGGGCCTTGCTCTTGATGGAGTTCTCGATAACTTATCAACCTCTTAAAGCAGTCAAAGGCCAGGCCATCACCGACTTCCTCGCTGAACATCCGATACCGGCCGATTCCCCTTTGAATTGCGAACTGCCAGACGAACACGCGTTTGATGCAATCGACGGTGGTGGTAACCGGTGGGAACTTTATTTTGATGGAGCGTCTTCCGTGAAAAAGCGCAAACAAAGCACCCCTATAATCAAATCAGGGGTAGGCCTTATCTTCGTAACCCTACAAGGAGGGATAATGCGATTCGCCTTCTCCTTGACAGAGCCGAGGACAAACAATGAAGCCGAATACGAAGCTTTGATAGCAGGTCTCGAGATCGCCATTGACTTGGGAATTGAAAACCTCCTCATATATGGAGACTCCCAACTGGTCGTTAGCCAAGTGAACGGCGACTACCAGACATACAAGCCAGAGCTGGTGAAGTATGGCGACAGAGTACAGTAATTGCTGACTCAAATTCCCTACTACATGCTGGAAAGCATACCGCGTGCGGAAAATAGCAAGGCGGACGCGTTAGCCAAGCTCGCTAAAGAGCTGGCCGACGAAAACCTCGATGACGTAAGAATCATGGTACAAAACCGTCGGGTTCTTGCTCCGGCAGAAATATCGCCGGAATCATCCGAGGAAAAGGAAGCAACTGAGCAGACGGCCCTGCAAATAAATGACCAAGAAAAGGTTGAAGATTGGAGAGAAGTCTTCATAGACTACTTCAAATCCCATCAAACGCCTGAAGATGCGTCCTCAAGACACCAGCTCATGAAGCGAGCCTTATCTTTTGCCTTCGTCAATGACACTCTGTACAAGAGGTCATTTGATTCCCTGTGGTTGAGATGCCTGGGACCCGAAGAAGCAGAAAGAGTCGTCCAAGAAGTTCACGACGGACTCTGTGGTTTTCACCAAGCCGGACGAAGATGAAGTTGAAGATCAAACGAATGGGTTATTATTGGCCCACGATGATCCAGGACTGCCTCGAGTATGCGAAGCAATGCCACTCGTGCCAGATTCATGGGGACTTCATCCACCAGCATCCAAATCCACTACATCTAACGGTGGCTAGCTGGCCGTTCGAAATGTGGGGGACTGACATAATCGGCCCCATCGAACCAGCATCGTCCAGAGGACAACGATTCATTTTGGCAACAACTGATTACTTCTCCAAATGAGCAGAAGCAGTACCGCTGAGGGAAGTGAAGACGGAGAATATCCTCCATTTCTTCAAGACACACGTCATTTATTGGTTCAGAACTCCGAGACAAATCATCTCCGATAACGGGCCAGCCTACAGAAGCCACAAGATTAGCCGCTTCGCACAACAACATAACATAGACTGGAGATATTCCTCGGTTTATAATCCGAGAGCTAACGGTCTAGCTGAGGCTTTCAACAAGACCTTGACGAAGATCATAAAGAAGACGGTGTCCTGAAATAAGAAGGACTGGCACGAGAGATTACAAGAAGCTCTCTGGGCGTATCGAACTACGTTCAAGATGGCCACGAACACAACGCCATACGCGTTGGTATTCGGTACGGAAGCAGTACTCCCCCTCGAGATAGAGTTACCCTCTCTACGAATGGCAGTCCACTACGAGCTGACAGACGAAAAAAATGCTCACCTTCGGCTTGAGGAACTTGATGCCCTTGATGAAACCCGGCTCATAGCGCAACAAAATCTGGAGGCTTACAAAGCAAAGATGACATGCTCATACGAAAGATTGACCAGGCCGAGGACATTACGCCAAGGCGAACTCGTGCTAGTGGTCAAAAGACCTATGATCCCAAATCGCGCCAAGCGGGGAAAATTCGAGCCGAACTATGAAGGCCCGTACATCATAGACAAGGTTTACCAGGGTGGAGCCTATCTACTCATGGATATGCACGGTGAAAGACCTTTTAGGCCAATAAACGACCACTTTCTGAAGAAATACTACTCCTAATGAGTCATGGCCCGGGTTAAAGATAGATAACGACGACTATGTCCGCTCGCTATCTTCCTAAGCCTAAACTCTATAAAGTAGTGACATGCCTTCTTCAACAACGGACCGAAATGTCCTTAAACTAACAACGGACCGAAACGTCCTTAAACTAACAACGGACCACTGTGTCTTAAAACTAGCTGTTGACCGAGATGTCGATAAACTGCGGTGGATTGCAGCGTCTCAAAGCCGATACAAAAAAAATATTTAAAAAAATATATATAATAAAAATAAAAACGGTACGTCCATAAGCGAAATGGGCACGGATGAAAACCCGAAAGGGCTCCATGAGTAAAAACAGCAGGGCTACCGGCGAGTGTTTGTGAAAACCCGAAAGGACGCAACCTCGTTAAAGGACACTTGCAGGGTCCTCACGACCTTGTAAGGAGAAACCACCCGCGTGAGATCCTTACGACTCACAAGGGAGCAACACACTTAGGAGTTCTCACGATTCTTAAGAAGAAATTACACTTGCGAGATCCTCACGACTCGTAAGGAGAACTCTCTTATGGGACCCTCACGGCTCATAAGATTCGAAAGTCTTAAGTTACAGAGACCCGAACCTGTTCTTAAGCAACCCCCCCACAACCTTCGATATTGCCCTACAAGTGGCTCAATACTGACCCTTGTATACAATCCACGGGCGCGAATAAACATTTCCCTAACCAAGTCCCATCCGTGACTAGGGATATGTTCATATAGTGAATAACCCTTGTAAGTCCTCTCGACTTATAAGGAGAAAACCCTTTTGTAAGATCCTTACGACTTACAAGAGAACATGCACTTAGGAATCCTCACGATTCCCAAAGAGAAAACACACCTTCAAGATCCTCACGACTTGTAGGGAGAAATACCTTTGTGAGACCCTTACGGCTCATGAAGTCAAAAGTCTTAGTCGACAGGACCCTTAACCCTGTTTACTAAGCCACCTTTGTTCAACATCGACAGAGGCAAATGATGATTCGCTCCTGGCAATATCCCAGTTGTAGCGGTGCCGATGCCGAAATCGGTGTCTAAATCCAAGCTTGCAGCGAAAAGCCAGCAAGCCACACATGCATACGAAATAGCCGAAATGATGGGGCAACTTGCGACAAAATAAGTAAGTAAAAATGTATGCATGAAAAATAGCCGAAATGATTGGGCAACTCGTAATAAAAAGCAGCGAGTAAAAAAAAATAAAATAAATAGCCGAAATGATAGGACACCGCGAAAAATAGCCGAAATGATGGGGCAATCGCGACCTTCGCGATATAAAAGCTGAAATGATAGAGCATCGCGGAAAAAGAGATAAAATAAAAATTAAATTTATGCCCTACAGGTGATGTTACATCAATCCCTGTATACAATCCAGGGGCGCAAACAAAGAAGGGATTATACTCCTCCTCCAGGTTTCATCGTAAGAAGAAGCCAAATCTCGACGGGCCACAAGTGACCTAGAGACCGTCTCAACACTCGTCTCGTCATAACGGACACAACATCAAGCAAGCGGAACAGCGGCAATTCCCAGTTCCATGACTCGGCGGTGTATAGATCACCGAAAGTCGAATCCCAACTCCGTGAAATGCGGATACAATCAACAAAATTCCTGGTTACGTGGAACGCGGATAACGTCACTCTTTGACCCCGTGGAAAACGTCCAGAGCGGATCCTGGTCCTCGCAGAACACGGCAGTGAACCCGTGGGAAGCATCCAGAGCAAAATTCCTGGTCACGTGGAACGCGGATAACGTCACTCTTTGACCCCATGGAAAACGTCTAGAGCGGAGCCTGGTCCTCGCAGAATACGGCAGTGAACCCGTGGGAAGCATCCAGAGCAAAATTCCTGGTCACGTGGAACGCGGATAACGTCACTCTTTGACCCCGTGGAAAACGTCCAGAGCGGAGCCCAGTCCTCGCCAAGCAGGGCAGTGAACCTGTGTGAAGCATCTAGTGCAAAATTCCTGGTCACGTGGAACACGGATAACGTCACTCTTTGACCCCGTAGAAAATGTCCAGAGCGGAGCCTGGTCCTCGCAGAACACGTGTTGGATATATATGCCCTAGAGGCCTTCATTGTATAGGATGCTAGGGATATGTATGTACATGAAAATCTTGCTTAATATGATAGTAAGCTATCTGGTTTGACTTTATCTTAACGTGTGATATATTTTACTTTGTATTTATAAACATGTTGATAAAGCCCATAGGGTGTTTGCCTGACTACCGGCGTTGTGATGGAAGTCATACTTGTGGGAGCTGGATAGTCAATAGGCACATCCTTAGATGTCCCTGGTCGAAGAAGTATCGAGACTGGGCATCGATACTCCGGAGTAGACTAGTGTATACATATCTAGACCCTGAGGAGGGACGATGGATTGGTCCCGCAGCCATTGGTGGAGTGCACCTAAGATTGTATACAGATGCTCACTGGGTGTGAGTACACCGGACAGGACTCGCCGAGAACTGACTGGATGGTATTTATACCTAACATCAGATAGCAGTTCTCAGGTGACATGTGTGCAGATAGTCCGTTGACTTAAGGTCGTCATTTGTCTCGTGTGAGTTCCCACTGTGCTTTGATTACTACCCTACCACGGTTCAAAGGAGTCATGCAAACAGGTTTTAGTTGGGCACAGTCCCGAGCCACGTGGAGGCAGTGAGTGACTGTTAGGGATTCGTCTCTCCCGGTATAGGGAGTTGATATCGCACAGTGATCGGTTGGTCATTACCATAAGTCCCTGGCCAGGGCTGATTGAGAATTACTGATAGACTGATCAGTAGATTCTCGGATGGTACTTGAGCCATGCCGGCACGACTTGTACGGTTATTAGGGGTCTGACGTTCACCACCCCCCTAGACCATATATGCAATACTCCTAGGCGAACAGACCGGACTGCACGGATATTGTTACGGACAGGCTCAGTAGGAGTTCGGATGGGTTTCCTCATCGGCCTTCTTATCGACATCTACCTGGGGACCGTTACGTACAGCTAGTGCCGCTTGCGGTCTGTGGTTAAACCCACTGCCAGCGTAGTAGTCGAGTCTTTAGAGTCCCACACAGAGTTTTCCCAACTCCAGGTGAAACTATATAGAGGTCGTACAGTTTTACGACAAGGGTTCGGACGAATACGTGTTTAAACGCACGTACGACATTCGAACAGTTTTTACTAGACGGCTTTAGTTTAAGCCAGATTCTAGTATCAGGTTATTGGATTTATACAGTCTAAAGTTTTTCCGTGTTTTCAAGGATGGGAGGGGCGTTCTCGTAATTTCCGGGAAGCTTCTAGAAGCATGGTGATTGGAGGGTTTAGGTGGCATTATCATTAAATGCAATTGTGACTCATTTTGTGTGACTCATCATATCATTAATGCATCATTAATTGCTTAATGACTCATATAGTGAATCACTCAATTGAATTAATGTAGCATGATGAATAATCACATTTATTCATTTATTGATTTATTTATTATGCTTCATATATCAAGTGAGAAACAATTTCATTTTCATTATTCTAGTTCACCTTCTCTCTCCTCAAGCTCACTCTCTCTTTAAGCTCTAATCCTACCACTCATAAGTTGAGAACAAGGATTAGAATAGACTAAAAATTCCATAACCTAACTCTATATGATCTAAGTTCCTTTGATTAGCAACTAGAGAAACTTAGTTACCTCAAGTTTGGAGGTAAAGCTTGGATTAGGGTTCTCGGGTGGATCATCTATCACTTAGAGGAGGCCGAGGAGGACGTAGAGAACGTAAAGAAGAAGGACACGATTCACTAGGTATAATCTCTTTACATAGTAGCTAAGAACTTCTATGGTAGTTGTTAATTATCGTTTAGCAAAGATCTTCGGTTAGTCGATGTATGCTTATAGAACAAGATCGTTTTTCATATTTCCGCCTCCCCGCAACTCGTGGGGTGTTGCACATCGACTTACAGTGGTATCAGAGCCTCACTAAACAATAATTAACTCACTTGCAAAGTTGTATGAATTTCGAACGCAAAACGAACCGGAAAATACCCCGATATCATATAGTTTCTGTCGATTTTAAATTGAGGCCCAAAAATTTTTCAGGGACCTCCAGAATAGCCCACATGAAATTATAAGAACACTGGAAAAAAATGGGCTCCTGAATCGGCCTCTGAGCCACGGAACCGCGGCCGATCGCACCGATCCGCCGCGGATCCGCGGCCGAGTTAGAGCCGATTTAGCCCATTTTTCTCCTGTGCATCTTCTGTGATATTTTGTATTTTCTGGTATGTTTATTTTTTGCTCAGGTCTCAGGTTTACAGAGAAGTTTTTGGAGCAGAATCTAATGGGTTTGATCGATTGAAATTATATGATGTTTGCTTGTTTGATTATATCTGTGAACTGTATTATGTGTTCATAAACCTCCCCTAACTGCTAGTATGTCGGTTGGCAGGGGGTTGCACATATCTGTGATGTTTTAACTGTTCGTGATTATGAACTGTATTGGATTGTTGTGATGATTAGCCGGGGTTTTGTGATGGGTTATTGTATTAATTCATTCGATGTAATTGTAATAAGTTGTAATATTATTTTGCGCGGCACATCCAGGTTGCGGTTGTAGCCACCGTTGTATTATTTCTTTTTACTGTTTTTGCTCCTAAGATAGACCCAAGGTGGGGTACACAAACTACCGGGTATTTCGAAGTGTTTAGTGGCCTACTCACGTTGTTGAGGGAGACCGCTTCACTTCGGGTGCTTGGCGGGTAGTTTGCCGTACCCGTAGGCTTCTGGGGTGGGGTAATGGCTATTCATCATAACTGTGTAATCCGTCTTTCGTTGCAGGCTCTAAAGAAATGTGGATTGCTTGCATATCCAATAAAGTTTATCTGTGATCTGGAATGCCTATTATTGCGTCTGACGAATGTACAATATCTATATATGATAGCTATTTAGACGTCACTTATGTTTTACACCCGCACTAGCCCAGCCCCCGCTCTGCCGTTAGTTAAGTAACCTAACGGGCGATGACGGGACCCGTGGCGAATGCGGATGGCATAAGAGGATATTGTATTTTCATTGTTATCTGTAATGATAGGTTAATGATGGGACGCATTATTTTTAATGCAAAGAAAAATAAAACCTAAATTGAATCGTTGGAACAATTTCTAAAACCACTCGGTTTTCTTCAAAAAGCAAATTTTAAATACGGAGCTTAAACCACTCCTTTTAATAAAGGCTATCATGGTTCCTTCGATCATATCAAGTTCACCACGTTAACGGTTTTTTGCCAAAAACCAGCCGTAACCCTCCGTCGTTTCAAATAGACAGCATATCGTATTCATGCTATGCTTGTTGGCCTACGTCAAGGCATAGTGGATGGTAGCAGTGTGGCTTGCTTATTTGTTGCATAGATAGATGCATTAGTATAGGACAGACGTACAGCCTTGTTGGCCTACGTCAAGGGCATGTACGATGTACCTAAATTAATCAGGACAACGACGGGTAGAACTTGACTTGCGTCTTATGATTTGTTGGCCTACGTCAAAGTCATAAGAGCTTGGGGTAAAAATCACATCGGGAGTTTCAAACATAAAGGAAACTTGCAGATTTAGCATACCTTCTGGAGTGTGGTGACTAGAGTGGCTTCCATCTAGTACATCATGCAATGATAGTTGGATCTCGATCCCACTGATGAGTAGGATTACTCTCGGGAAACTTTCTCACTTAACAATCAATGCTATAAACCAAGTAGGTGTCCAGAAAGGTGTTAGAGGGGCTACGCCTCCAGAGAAAAGATGTTATTTAATTAAGGAACTTTGCGAAAGCATTGGAAAACCTGCCTCGAAGTACCAACACTGGCCTAACTGAAAGGTTAAAGCAAGTATTGTGACGTGTGAATAAATCCTGACTAATTCTTCTTTTAGGTTTTGAAGAAGGATTTGAGGAAACAGTGGGAGCCATCCTGTTTAGATAAACTAATAACCAATCTAAACTTGCAAGAAGCATATGCTGAGTGTTTTCTTTTCTCTCTCTTGTTAGTTGTATGTATGCCCTAGAGGCCAGTATTGTACAGATGATGTATATTATATTGGATGCTTGAACATATATAGAGATGACTTTCTTGCTCGATATGATAGTATGCTATCTGGTTACTCTTTATCTTAACATGTACACTAGTCTCTTTAAACTGTCTTATGGTTACATATTGGTAAAGCCCTTAGGATGTGTACTTGACTACCTGGACTATGATGCAGATCATACTAGTGGGGACATGGTAGTCCATAAGTACATCCTTCAAGGTCCCTAGTCGTGGGTGTATCGAGACGGGGCATCGATATACCAGAGTAGACTAGCGTATACGCTTCTCGACCCATGGGATGGGCGATGGATGATCCCATATCCATTGGTGTTTGACATCAGAGATGGTATACGGGTGCTCAGTGGAGACTGGGTACACTGGACGGACTCACCGAGAACTCCCAGATGGTATTATACCTCACGTCAGATGGCAGTTCTCAGGTGACACTTGTGCAGGTTAGTCTGTAGACCCGAGATCGTCATAGAGTCTTGTGTGATTCCCACTGTGCTTTGATCTCCACCTTACCATGTCCATGAGGGCGTGCAAAACGGTGGTTTTTGGGTACAGTCCCGAGTCACATGGAGGCAATGAGCGATAGGAGGGGTTTCGTCTCTCCCGGTATTGGGGGTTGATGTTGCGCTGTGCTTGATTGGCCGTAACAGGGAAGTCCCTGGCCATGGCTGATCAGAGATTTGCTGGTAAGTGTTACCAGTAGTTTCTCGACCCGTTATGAGCCTCACATCGGCACGACTTATCGGTTATTGGGGTCTGACGTTTACCACCCCTAGACTTGATATTCGACATATCAGACGAGGAGACCGGACTGTACGGGAAGTGTCACCGATCGGCTCGACGGGAGTTGTAGCAGGTTCGCTTGTTCTCTTCTGATCGCTCAATACCCGGGTGGCCGTTACGTTTAGCTGACCGCTTGCGGTTTGGGGGTGCTTGATATGATCATCACCCACTGCCGGCGTATTGACGAGTCTCGGAGTCCCACAATGGAGTTTCCTAGTCCAGGCGAAACGTTGTGGTGCGCGTATGCGATATGCGCATGGACCCGATTAAAATGCGCGTATGGGATACCGTATATTGATCGGGCAGCTTGCTTTTGGTAGGGGTCATATGAGATATGGCCGGATTGATAAATCAAGTGTTGATTTATCATTTAACCATTAGTTTCTCACTAGAAATCCTTTTCTTGTGTTGGATGGATGTATGAATGCATGTATGTTTTTCTTTCATTCTAGTTTCATGCACATATGGATGTGTATACATACATACATGCATACATACATTTATCATGGTTGGATATATATGAAAATGGTGGCAATATAAGACTCACACCATGGTATTTTTTATGAATTATTATTGTATTTATATTTAAACATAAAAGGAAATAAAAGGTTCATTATTGTTTTCTTCTACACTCTTCTTTTGACTTAACCATTCTCACCCACCTTTTAACCTTTGGTTAATTTCCTTTTGTGTTTTAACTCTAGTACAATAATGATTCAACCATGGTTTGAGATGATAGATGGAAAAGATATATTGATATATTTTTTCTATTTTGATTAAAAAAAAATAGTTATCATCTTCTTCAATATTGCCATTATCTTCTTCCTCCTCCTTCATAGCTCTCTAGATTTTTGTAGTGAGCTATATAATCAACAAGTTAGGATTTTGAAGTGAGAAAGAGAACCACAACACCATTCTACACAAGTATAGCCCACTTGTTTAGGGTGTTAACTTGATTTCGTTCACTTGATCGGAGAAAGTCGCTAGCTTGGACAAAGCGGACTCCGGGTGGATCATCAGTGACGTCGAGGAGTTCAAGCGGAGTTTTTTCAACCCCCAAGTAGCCGAGGAGTCTAGCGTAGGGAGCTACAAAGGTTGTAGTCTCTAAATCTTAACTTTTATTAGCATTAAAGTTTTGTAACCTTAATTTTCTAGGATCGATTCCTTTGCGTGTTTGTTTAGCACAATAAAAACTTAAACTTATTTGGACATGTGATGCTTCAAAACTCTTCTTAGGGTGTTAAACAAACCCTACATTGGTATCAGAGCCGACCTAGAACATTAGGCGACGTTTTTACGAAGTGAAAACCCCGATCGGACAAAAATACGGATTCTTTGGGTGCTCTCTGGAAATTTTTTAAAAACTGACTTTTTTCAGAATTAAAAATTCTCAAAAAATAGAGCAGGTAAAGATAAGACAAACTGGAAAATTCGTGGCCATGAACAGTACTTTTGACCGCGGAACCGCGGCCTAAGTAGGCTTAGGCCGCGGATCCGCGGCCACAAGAAAGGATCTTTTGCTCCATTTTGCATAGTATTTTTCCTTATCTGCTACAGTATATTTTGAGTATGTTTAATCTGAATCTGCTGTTGAAAATTTCTGGAGATGGTTTTGGACTCGTCGTTTCGATCGGAATTTTCATTTCGTTTTCTTTTCGGGGTAAACTAGAAAGTATTGAAGTGTTTGAACGAATATCATTTGCTCGCTATTCACGGGGTTTAAATACTTTGGAGATACGTGCAAGTCTTTTTGCGGTGGTCCCTCTAGAAGACAACAAACCTTAACTCGATTATGTGACCGTCTTGAACTGCCCTTTGAACCTTAGGGTTTGGGGTAGTACGGCGTGCCACATGTGAGGCGTTGGCTTGACCCTTCTACGGCTGGACCGCTACTACTGTGTCACACTCCAAGATTTTGAACTTCGCTCAAGTGTTGAGCTTTAGTGAATCTTGGGTATTTGATCGGTCGTTCGAAAACTTTAATACTGTCTGTTTATTCGGACTGTGATGCAATGTGTGGAATTCACATTATAAGACATGAAATACGAGGTATGTGATATTTCGCATTTATGATGTCTAAGAATAATGTGGATTCCAGATATTGCAGTTTTACACTTTCTTTTCTGTGACCGTAAGTGTAGTATGTTCATATCGTCGGTTTCGTTGCTATACGTCAACGACAATTGGGGTATGCATACTTACTTACGTTGATGACATGTGATGTTATGTGTTGCTGGATATGTTATATTGGATCGTCGTGTTCGAATAAACGGGGGTTTTTGTGTGAGATGAGTGTTTTTCATTTTAATTCATGTAAAAACTTGTATGTAATATTCTTTTATTTGGGGCACTTCCAGGTAGCGGAAGTTGTCACCCTTTGTATATTATTTACTTTTCCGCATTAGGATAGACCCAAGGAGGGGAGCACAAGTAACCGGGTTCTGGGGTCCAGTGGGAAACCAACTCGAGGAGTCGAGTCCGGGTCTCCTAACCCTAGAATTGGCAGGGTTGCTTGCCGCTCTCGTAGGGGTCTAGGGGTGTGGGATTGGCTATTCATCACGACCGTGGAATCCGTGTTTTATGCTGGCTCGTATTGAAAACACGGACGTCCTAGTATATCCAATATTTCATATGTTTCTTCTGCTGCTATTTCTGTGATGTGATTCTATGATGGATATAGTGTATAGTATATATGATATATTATATAGACGTTACTTATGTTTTACACCCGCGCTAGCCCTGCCCTGCTCTGTCGTTAGTTACCTAACCTAACGGTGCATGAGGGGACATCGAGGCGAATGCGGATGGCATAAGTGTACGTCATATCTATCTGTGATGTTTAAGTATTTAAATGATGGGACTTCATTAATGTGATTAATGAAAGATAAGAAACCTAAGATGTTGTGGAATCGAATTTTAAAATAAAACAGGTAGCTACAGTTCTTGCTTTGCACAGCGGTATATGTGATATATCCTGCACCTTATTCGATGAGGAAAGGACCGAGATCCCTTCACCGGGAGTGACTCCTTTAGCAATAACTGGCAGATGCTGCACACTCGGTTTGCTTTTGATTGCTTCTATAGTTTATGCTTTGCACAGTGATATATATGATATATCCCGCACCTCATTCGACGAGGAAAGGGCCGACGATCCCTTCACCGGGAGTGACCCCTTTAGCAAAACTAGAAAAGCCTCAAAATCACTCCATTTTTAAAACTTCATTTGATTCTACAACGATATCAAGTTCATTACGCAATAGGTTTTCAGAAAAACCTGACGTAGCCCTCCGTCATTTCAGATAAATCCTACTTAGTATTAGTGCTACGTTTGTTGACCTCCGTCAAGGCGTAGTGTGCGGTAGCTAACTAGTATTTGTCTGCTTATGCATATGATGCAGATTGGATTAGGGTAGTCGTACGACCTTGTTGACCTCCGTCAAGGGTCGTGCGGGTGGGTTTGATTCAATCAAGAAATGACGGGTTGAACTTGACTTGCACCCTGTGGTTTGTTGACCTCCGTCAAGGTCATAGGATGCTTGGGGCAAAATATTATCGGGAATTTCAAGTGTTGAAATTTGCAATGAGATTGCATACCTTCTATGAGATAGTTGGATCCCGATACCCACTGCGAGTAAGAGTTACTCCTGGGAGAGTTTTACACATTGCAATTAGCTGATCAAGTAGGTGTCTAGAAAGGTGTCAATGGGGTTACGCCTCTGGGAAAACGGGGTTACGCCTCTGGGAAAACGAGGTTTACATTAATTAGGTTCGTGCGAAAGCACGGGGGACCTCCCTCAAAGTACCGACACTGGCCTGGCTGAAAGATTGGCGAACTTGTAGTGCGTAATTAATCCCGGCTAGTCTTTCCTTTTAGGGTTTGAAGGAAGATTTGATAAAAACAGTGGGAGCCATCCTGATTAGATAAGATAATAACCAATCTGATCTTGCACGAGCATACGCTAAAGTGTTTTCTTCTCTCTCTCTCTCCAGGTAGCGACCATGTCATGCCCTAATAAAGATAATAATATGGATGTATTGACCGAACCCGCATGTTATACTGTGCTGGGAAACGTTGGTTCCGTTCTTTCTTATAAGAGTTATAGGACTGAACAGGATATAGGGGAATACCAGGATTCCCATGCCACCCGAATGAAGAAAGTACATGTTGATGCATTTTCTTCGGGTGTGTTCGTTACTGAGAACTGTTTCTCCATTTGCTCTACGTCCTGGGTATTAGATACCGGGTCAGGATCCCATATATGTAATCAGTTACATGGGCTTAGAAAAGGAAGAGAACTTAGAGAAGGTGATAAAGACATTAGAGTTGGAAATGGTGCAATTGTTGCAGCTAAGACTGTCGGAGAATATCACCTTGTATTACCAACTGGTAATACATTGGTTCTGAATGAATGCTATTACATGCCGAACCTGATATGCAACATTATATCGGTTTCTTTGTTGAGTAAAGAGGGATATAATTTTGTATTACAGGACAATGTTATGAACATTTTCCGTAACCAAAAGTTGGTTGGATCAGGCATGTTTTGCAATGGCATTTATGTTCTAAATCAATCAACAGTTCTGAGCATAACAAACACACACAAGAGGAAGAGTTCAGAACTGAACGAATCCTTCTTGTGGCATTGTAGACTGGGTCACATCAATGTGACACGACTAGCTAAGTTGCATAAAGATGGATATTTAAATCCGTTTGAATTTTCATCTTATGACACTTGCCAGTCATGTCTCAAAGGCAAGATGACCAAAACTCCGTTTACGGGACACGGAGAAAGAGTTACCGAACTTTTGGGACTGATACATAGTGATGTATGCGGTCCCATGTCTACACATGCCAGGGATGGTTCTTCGTACTTCATTACATTCACTGACGATCTCTCTAGATTCGGATATGTGTTCCTGATGAAACACAAATCAGAAGCTTTTGAGAAATTTAGAGAATATAAACAAGAAGTCGAAAACCAAACTGGAAAAAGTATTAAAATCCTTCGATCTGATCGAGGAGGTGAATACTTGAGCAATGAATTCCTGGACTTCCTAAAAGAGAATGGGATTCTCTCTCAGCTGACTCCTCCATATACACCACAGCACAACGGTGTATCGGAGTAGAGAAACCGCACCCTATTAGATATGGTGTGCTCTATGATGAGTGTAGCTGAGTTACCTGTTTCCTTCTGGGGATATGCACTGGAAACAGCAGCATACCTACTGAACAGGGTTCCCACCAAATCTGTGCCTACCATACCATATGAGATATGGGAAGGGAAGAGACCATATCTTAATTTTATAAAGATATGGGGTTGCCCGGCCTATGTCAAAAGACAAAAACCGGACAAACTCGAGGCAAGATCTGTTTTGTGTAAATTTGTTGGATATCCCAAACATTCGCGAGGGTATATCTTCTACCACAGTGAGGAACAAAGAGTATTTGTTGCTCAACATGCCACCTTTTTAGAAAAGAATTTCTTGCAAAAGAAATTAGTGGCTCTGAGGTAGAACTGGAAGAGGTTCCAGCTGAACAAAACACAACAGAAGATTTAGTGGAACCAGAGCATTCAGTAGCTTCCGACGAACCTCAGCCTCTCCGCCGATCTAGTAGGGTTCCTCGCCCACCTGAGAGATACTACGGTTTTCTCATGGATGGTGGGACGAGGATTGCATCATGGAGGATGATGACCCAACTAGCTTCGAGCAGGCCATCACGAGTGTGGACTCAGTGAAATGGCTGGATGCTATGCGGTCCGAGATGGAATCCATGTACATCAACAAAGTATGGACTTTGGACGTTGCTCCTGAAGGGGTAAAACCCATTGGGAGCAAGTGGATCTTCAAGAAGAAACTTGGTGTAGATGGGAAAGTGGAGACTTTCAAAGCTAGACTTGTAGCAAAGGGTTTTCGTCAAAGACCAGGTGTGGACTATGACGAGACCTTTTCTCCAGTGGCTATGCTTAAATCCATTCGGATCATGCTTGCCATCGCTGCTTATCATGATTACGAAATCTGGCAAATGGATGTTAAGACCGCCTTTCTAAATGGTGATTTAGAAGAGTACGTGTACATGACTCAGCCAGAGGGCTTCGTAGACAGTGGGAACAGCGGGAAGGTGTGCAAGCTGCTTAAATCCATTTATGGATTAAAGCAAGCATCGCGGAGTTGGAACATCTGCTTTGACGTCGTTATCAAAGAGTTTGATTTCGTCAAAAATCCAGATGAACCTTGTATCTACAAGAAGGTGGCAGAGAGTAAGGTTGTCTTCCTCGTATTGTACGTGGACGACATACTCTTGATAGGAAATGATATTCCTATGCTGCAATCGGTCAAGCTCTTCTTATCACAAAGATTCTCAATGAAAGATCTTGGTGATGCCTCCAGCATATTGGGAATTAGGATCTATAGAGATAGATCCAAACGGATTTTGGGATTGTCCCAATCCAGGTACATTGACACCATACTAAAGAGGTTTGGTATGGAAGAGTCCAAGCGTGGGAACTTGCCCACGATCTCTGGAGTCACTCTCTCCAAAGAGATGTCTCCCAAGACTGATTTGGAGAGAGCTCGCATGCAAGGGATACCCTATGCTTCGGCAGTAGGCTCTATCATGTATGCGATGCTATGTACCAGACCCGATGTAGCATACTCACTAAGTATAGTGAGCAGGTATCAAGCTGATCCTGGAGAGAGTCACTGGACAGCTGTGAAGAGCATTCTCAAGTACTTGCGAAGGACTAGAGATATGTTCTTGGTGTATGGTAACGGAGAGCTCCAAGTGGAGTCCTTTACCGATTCGAGCTTCCAGAGTGATAAGGACGACTCTAAGTCGCAGTCGGGCTTTGTCTTTACCCTTTACGGAGGGGCGGTTAGCTGGAAGAGTTCCAAGCAGGAAACCGTGGCATACTCGACGATGGAGGCTGAATACATCGCTGCCAACGATGCTGCCAAAGAGGCTGTCTGGATCAAGAAGTTCATTACTGAACTTGGAGTGGTTCCATCCATTGAGCATCCAATACCTTTGTATTGCAATAACAATGGAGCGGTGGCTTTGGCCAAGGAACCCAGGTCCTATCAGCGATCCAGGCATATTCTGAGGCGGTATCACCTGATCCGAGAGATAGTTGATCGCCGGGAGATCGAGGTCAGGAGGGTTGACACGAAGAACAACACGGCGGATCCACTCACGAAGGCCATTCCCCAGAAACAGTTTGAGAGACTCTTCGGGATGCTCGGTATGCGATACTACAGCAGCTGGCCCTAGTGCAAGTGGGAGATTGTTAGTTGTATGTATGCCCTAGAGGCCAGTATTGTACAGATGATGTATATTATATTGGATGCTTGGACATATATAGAGATGACTTTCTTGCTCGATATGATAGTATGCTATCTGGTTACTCTTTATCTTAACATGTACACTAGTCTCTTTAAACTGTCTTATGGTTACATGTTGGTAAAGCCCTTAGGATGTGTACTTGACTACCTGGACTATGATGCAGATCATACTAGTGGGGACATGGTAGTCCATAAGTACATCCTTCAAGGTCCCTAGTCGTGGGTGTATCGAGACGGGGCATCGATATACCAGAGTAGACTAGCGTATACGCTTTTCGACCCATGGGATGGACGATGGATGATCCCATATCCATTGGTGTTTGACATCAGAGATGGTATACGGGTGCTCAGTGGAGACTGGGTACACTGGACAGACTCACCGAGAACTCCCAGATGGTATTATACCTCACGTCAGATGGCAGTTCTCAGGTGACACTTGTGCAGGTTAGTCTGTAGACCCGAGATCGTCATAGAGTCTTGTGTGATTCCCACTGTGCTTTGATCTCCACCTTACCACGTCCATGAGGGCATGCAAAACGGTGGTTTTTGGGTACAGTCCCGAGTCACATGGAGGCAATGAGCGATAGGAGGGGTTTCGTCTTTCCCGGTATTAGGGGTTGATGTTGCGCTGTGCTTGATTGGCCGTAACAGGGAAGTCCCTGGCCAGGGCTGATCAGAGATTTGCTGGTAAGTGTTACCAGTAGTTTCTCGACCCGTTATGAGCCTCACATCGGCACGACTTATCGGTTATTGGGGTCTGACGTTTACCACCCCTAGACTTGATATGCGACATATCAGACGAGGAGACCGGACTGTACGGGAAGTGTCACCGATCGGCTCGACGGGAGTTGTAGCAGGTTCGCTTGTTCTCTTCTGATCGCTCAATACCCGGGTGGCCGTTACGTTTAGCTGACCGCTTGCGGCTTGGGGGTGCTTGATATGATCATCATCCACTGCCGGCGTATTGACGAGTCTCGGAGTCCCACAATAGAGTTTCCTAGTCCAGGCGAAACGTTGTGGTGCGCGTATGCGATATGCGCATGGACCCGATTAAAATACGCGTATAGGATACCGTATATTGATCGGGCAGCTTGCTTTTGGTAGGGGTCATATGAGATATGGCCGGATTGATAAATCAAGTGTTGATTTATCATTTAACCATTAGTTTCTCACTAGAAATCCTTTTCTTGTGTTGGATGGATGTATGAATGCATGTATGTTTTTCTTTCATTCTAGTTTCATGCACATATGGATGCGTATACATACATACATGCATACATACATTTATCATGGTTGGATATATATGAAAATGGTGGCAATATAAGACTCACACCATGGTATTTTTTATGAATTATTATTGTATTTATATTTAAACATAAAAGAAAATAAAAGGTTCATTATTGTTTTCTTCTACACTCTTCTTTTGACTTAACCATTCTCACCCACCTTTTAACCTTTGGTTAATTTCCTTTTGTGTTTTAACTCTAGTACAATAATGATTCAACCATGGTTTGAGATGATAGATGGAAAAGATATATTGATATATTTTTTCTATTTTGATTAAAAAAAATAGTTATCATCTTCTTCAATATTGCCATTATCTTCTTCCTCCTCCTTCATAGCTCTCTAGATTTTTGTAGTGAGCTATATAATCAACAAGTTAGGATTTTGAAGTGAGAAAGAGAACCACAACACCATTCTACACAAGTATAGCCCACTTGTTTAGGGTGTTAACTTGATTCCGTTCACTTGATCGGAGAAAGTCGCTAGCTTGGACAAAGCGGACTCCGGGTGGATCATCGGTGACGTCGAGGAGTTCAAGCGGAGTTTTTTCAACCCCCAAGTAGCCGAGGAGTCTAGCGTAGGGAGCTACAAAGGTTGTAGTCTCTAAACCCTAACTTTTATTAGCATTAAAGTTTTGTAACCTTAATTTTCTAGGATCGATTCCTTTGCGTGTTTGTTTAGCACAATAAAAACTTAAACTTATTTGGACATGTGATGCTTCAAAACTCTTCTTAGGGTGTTAAACAAACCCTACATCTCTCTAGCAGCTACCATGACTGGACTAAAACTATTACTTGAAAAAAATATACTGACCGGGCAGAACTATAAAGATTGGCTAAGGAACGTCAACTTTGCACTGACTTATGACAAAGTAGCATATGTTACCACCGCTGTTCCTCCCCTTATCCCAGGACCAGATTCCTCAGTTGCGGACAAGGAAGTTCGCAAAACCTGGGATCTAGACTGTGAGAGAGCTAAGTGTATCGTGCTGGCGTCCATGAACAATGAACACCAGAAACAGCACGAGAATATGGATGTTATATCCATCTTTCTCCATTGCAAGGATTTGTATGGGAGCACTCCCGTATCGCGAGGTACGAGACCTCAAGGAAACTCTTCCAGATAAGGTTAGCTCCAGGATCGCCTGTGGGAGAGCACGTCCTCAAAATGATCAGCCTCATTGAGGAACTCGCAAACCTGGGATGCGTGCTAGAGAATGATTTGTATATCGACTTGATTCTGCAGTCCCTTCCCCACACCTTCTCTCAGTTCGTGCTAAGCTTCAACATGCACGAAATGGAAGCTAATCTTCCAAAGCTCCTCAACATGTTGAGGGTAGCAGAGACCTCCTTGAAAAAGGAGAAGACCCCCGTTCTGTATGTTGGACAATCATCCTCTTCTAAATCTAAAGCGAAAGCTAAAGGGAAGAAGAAGATGAAAGCCACCAAACCGAAGGGTTGGGTCAAGAAAGTGCAGGGAACGAACAAGGCAGGAAGGGTGAAAGCAGATATAAACGAATGCTTTTATTGTCACAAGCAAGGGCACTGGAAGAAGGACTGTATAGCCTTCAAAGCCAAGGACAAGAAGCAAGCTGTTGCTTCTGCTTCAGGTGTGTTCGTAATCGAAAATTGTCTTTCAGTAAACTCTACTTCATGGGTACTTGATACCGGTTCTGGTTCTCACATCTGTAATTCATTGCAGGATCTGAGAAATAGTAGAGTACTGGGGACATGTGATATGACTCTCCGGATGGGCAATGGAATGCATGTAGATGCTATTGCAATAGGGGAATATCACCTAGGGTTGACTAGTGGGCACATTTTGGTGTTGTACAGCTGTTTTTGTATTCCCAGTATGTTGTGTAATATTATATCAGTATCTTTGTTATCTAATGAAGGATATAATTTTGCGCTTGAAAGAAATGTCATGAACATTCTCCTAAATTAAGAACTGATTGGGTATGGCACACTGGAAAACGGCATATACATACTTAATCAACCTCGAATTTTCAATATTCAAAACACACTTAAAAGAAAGGCTCCAGATTCAAATCAAGCCTTCCTATGGCATTGTAGACTTGGTCATATAAACGAAACAAGGTTGACTAAGTTACATAAAGATGGATATTTAGATCCGTTTGAATATTCATCATATGCAACTTGTCAATCATGTATCAAAGGAAAAATGACCAAATCTCCGTTCACCGGACACGGAGCAAGAGCCACAGAACTCTTGGGGCTTGTACACAGTGATGTATGTGGTCCAATGTCTACACATGCGAGAAGCGGTCACTCTTACTTCATCACTTTTACTGATGACTTCTCTAGGTATGGACATGTGTTCTTAATAAAACATAAATCCGAGGCCTTTGAAAAGTTTAAGGAGTATAAAAATGAAGTAGAGAAACAGACTGGTAAAAGCATCAAGACACTTCGATCTGATCGAGGTGGAGAATACTTAAATACCAGTTTCCTTGATTGCTTAAAAGAGAATGGAATTCTCTCTCAGCTTACTCCGCCTTATACACCTCAGCATAATGGTGTATCAGAAAGGAGGAATCGCACGCTATTAGATATGGTGCGTTCAATGATGAGTAGTGCTAAGTTGCCACTTTCCTTCTGGGGTTATGCTCTAGAATCGACAGCATACCTATTGAATAGAGTTCCAACTAAGTCTGTGCCTACCACTCCATATGAAATGTGGAGCGGGAAGAGACCATATCTCAAGTATATCAAGATATGGGGGTGTCCGACATATGTTAAAAAGCATAGTCCGGACAAGCTCGAGGCACGATCGGTTTTGTGCAAGTTTGTAGGATACCCCAAACATTCAAGGGGGTACATGGTCTACCACACTGAAGAACAAAAGGTGTTTGTCGCTCGCCACATTGTCTTCTTAGAGAGCAAATTTCTTGCAAAAGAAATTAGTGGGAGCGCGGTAGAGCTGGAAGAAATTCCAGAATCTCAAACTGCTATCGAGGACTTAGTAGAACCTCAGATTTCAATAGAACATGACGAACCAACGCCACTCCGCAGATCTAGTAGGCTTTCTCATCCTCCTGAGAGATACTATGGTTTTCTTCTAGATGGGGATCGAGAGGATTGCATCATCGAAGATGATGAACCTACTAGTTTTCAGCAGGCTATCACGAGTATTGACTCAGTGAAGTGGCTGGATGCTATGAGATCCGAAATGGAATCCATGTACACCAATAAAGTATGGACTTTAGAAGTTGCTCCTCCTGGGGTGAAACCAGTTGGATGCAAATGGATCTTCAAAAAGAAGATTGGTGCGCTTGGACAAGTGGAAACCTACAAAGCTAGACTCGTTGCAAAAGGTTTTCGTCAAAGACCAGGATTGGACTATGATGAAACCTTTTCACCTGTAGCTATGCTTAAATCCATTCGGATCCTGCTTGCCATTGCTGCCTTCCATGACTATGAAATCTGGCAAATGGACGTAAAAACAGCTTTTCTAAATGGACATTTAGAAGAGAGTGTTTACATGGATCAACCAGAAGGTTTCTTAGACAGTGGGAGCAGCGGAAGAGTGTGCAGGTTGCTTAAATCCATCTATGGATTAAAGCAAGCATCGCGAAGTTGGAACATCTGCTTTGAAGAGACAGTCAAAAAATTTGACTTTATCAAAAATGTAGATGAACCATGTATTTATAGGAAGATTGTAGAAGGAGCAGTAGTCTTCCTCGTTTTGTACGTCGACGACATACTACTGATAGGGAATGATGTCCCTATGCTACAATCAGTAAAACTCTTCTTGTCACAGAAATTCTCTATGAAAGACTTGGGTGATGCAACCTACATTTTGGGCATTAAGATCTATCGTGATAGATCTAGTAGAATGTTGGGACTTTCACAGTCCAGGTATATTGACACTATACTAAAGAGATTTAGTATGGAAGATTCCAAGCGCGGTAATATGCCTGCTTGTCACGGGATCACCCTCTCAAAAGAGATGTCTCTAAAGACTGAAGAAGAGATGGCTCACATGGGCATTATACCCTACGCTTCGGCAGTAGGATCTATAACGTATGCGATGTTATGTACCAGACCAGATGTAGCTTACGCACTTAGTGTAGTAAGCAGGTATCAGTCTGACCCAGGTGAGAAGCATTGGATAGCGGTAAAAAACATTCTCAAGTACCTGAGAAGGACTAAGGAGATGTTCTAGATTTACGGTAATGGGGACCTTCAGGTTGAGGTTTTTACCGACTCCGGATTCCAAAGTGACAAAGATGATTCTAAATCCATTTCGGGTTTTGTGTTTACCCTCAATGGAGGGGCGGTATGTTGGAGGAGTTCCAAACAGGATACCGTCGCAGACTCAACTATGGAGGCTGAGTATATAGCTGCTAGTGAAGCCACAAAAGAGGTTGTCTGGATGAGGAAGTTCATCGCTGAACTTCAGGTGGTTCCGTCCATTGCCATTCCAATACCTTTGTATTGTGATAACAATGGGGCTGTAGCATTAGCGAAGGAACCAAGGTCCCATCAGAAATCCAGACATATCTTAAGGCGGTTTCACCTGATCAGGGAGATCGTAGATCATCAGGAGATCGAGGTACGGTGAGTGGACACAAAAGACAACACGGCAGATCCATTCACCAAGGCCATCCCTCAAGTCTAGTTCGAGAGGCTGTTTGAGATGTTGGGCATACGGTACTCCAGCAACTGGATCTAGTACAGACAGTGGGTACTCATTGCACCAATTATAGGACTTAGTGCAAGTGGGAGATTGTTGGATATATATGCCCTAGAGGCCTTCATTGTATAGGATGCTAGGGATATGTATGTACATGACAATCTTGCTTAATATGATAGTACGCTATTTGGTTTGACTTTATCTTAACGTGTGATATATTTTACTTTATATTTATAAACATGTTGATAAAGCCCATAGGGTGTTTGCCTGACTACCGGTGTTGTGATGGCAGTCATACTTGTGGGAGCTGGATAGTCAATAGGCACATCCTTAGATGTCCCTGGTCGAAGGAGTATCGAGAATGGGCATCGATACTCCGGAGTAGACTAATGTATACATATCTAGACCCTGAGGAGGGGCGATGGATTGGTCCCGCAGCCATTGGTGGAGTGCACCTAAGATTGTATACAGATGCTCACTGGATGTGAGTACACCGGACAGGACTCGCCGAGAACTGACTGGATGGTATTTATACCTAACGTCAGATAGCAGTTCTCAGATGACATGTGTGCAGATAGTCCGTTGACTTAAGGTCGTCATTTGTCTCGTGTGAGTTCCCACTGTGCTTTGATTACTACCCTACCACGGTTCATAGGAGTCTTGCAAACAGGTTTTAGTTGGGCACAGTCCTGAGCCACGTGGAGGCAGTGAGTGACTGTTAGGGATTCGTCTCTCCCGGTATAGGGAGTTGATATCGCACAGCGATCGGTTGGTCATTACCATAAGTCCCTGGCCAGGGTTGATTGAGAATTACTGATAGACTGATCAGTAGATTCTCGGATGGTACTTGAGCCATGCCGGCACGACTTGTATGGTTATTAGGGGTCTGACGTTCACCACCCCGCTAGACCATACATGCGATACTCTTAGGCGAACAGACTGGACTGCACGGATATTGTCACGGACAGGCTCAGTAGGAGTTCGGATGGGTTTCCTCATCGGCCTTCTTATCGACATCTACCTGGGGACCGTTACGTACAGCTAGTGCCGCTTGCGGTCTGTGGTTAAACCCACTGCCAGCGTAGTAGTCGAGTTTTTAGAGTCCCACACAGATTTTTCCCAACTCCAGGCGAAACTATATAGAGGTCGTACGGTTTTACGACAAGGGATCGGACGAATACGTGTTTAAACGCACGTACGACATTCGGACAGTTTTTACTAGACGACTTTGGTTTAAGCCAGATTCTAGTATCAGGTTATTGGATTTATACAGTCTAAAGTTTTTCCGTGTTTTCACAGATGGGAGGGGCGTTCTCGTAATTTCCGGGAAGCTTCTAGAAGCATGGTGACTCGAGGGTTTAGGTGGCATTATCATTAAATGCAATTGTGACTCATTTTGTGTGATTCATCATATCATTAATGCATCATTAATTGCTTAATGACTCATATAGTGAATCACTCAATTGAATTAATGTAGCATGATGAATAATCACATTTATTCATTTATTGATTTATTCATTATGCTTCATATATCAAGTGAGAAACAATTTCATTTTCATTATTCAAGTTCACCTTCTCTCTCCTCAAGCTCACTCTCTCTTCAAGTTCTAATCCTACCACTCATGAGTTGAGAACAAGGATTAGAATAGACTAAACATTCCATAACCTAACTCTATATGATCTAAGTTCCTTTGATTAGTAACTAGAGAAACTTAGTTACCTCAAGTTTGGAGGTAAAGCTTGGATTAGGGTTCTCGGGTGGATCATCTATCACTTAGAGGAGGCCGAGGAGGACGTAGAGAACGTAAAGAAGAAGGACACGATTCACTAGGTATAATCTCTTTACATAGTAGCTAAGAACTTCTATGGTAGTTGTTAATTATCGTTTAGCAAAGATCTTCGGTTAGTCGATGTATGCTTATAGAACAAGATCGTTTTTCATATTTCCGCCTCCCCGCAACTCGTGGGGTGTTGCACATCGACTTACAACACGGCAGTGAACCCCTCGGAAGCATCCAGAGCAAAATTCCTGGTCACGTGGAACGCGGATAACGTCACTCTTTGACCCTGTGGAAAACGTCCAGAGCGGATCCTGGTCCTCGCAGAGCACGGCAGTGAACCCGTATGAAGCATCCAGAGCGGAGCCTAGTCCTCGCCGAACACGGCAGTGAACCCGTGTGAAGAATATAGTGCAAAATTCCTGGTCACGTGGAACGCGGATAACGCCACTCTTTAACCCCGCAGAAAACGCCCAGAGCGGAGCCTGGTCCTCGCCGAACACGGCAGTGAACCCGTGTGAAACATCCAGAGCAAACATCGGACTGTGGAGTCCTTAAAATCCACAGACTATGATGTCCTTAACCTCGACCGTAATGTCTTAAAACTAACGATCAACCACCATGATTCTAGACTGAATTTACCTTGGTTCAAGGGTACATCTTTTCACTCCTTTGATATTCGTCATTGTAATTCCTCAATGTCTTCAAAGAGGTGACGGGTCCCGGTAACCACACGTCGGACTGTGGAGTCCTTAAATCCACGGACTATGATGTCCTTAACCTTGACTGTGATGTCTTAAAACTAACATTGGACTGTGGAGTCTTTAAATCTACGGACTATGATGTCCTTAACCTTGACCGCGATGTCTTAAAACTAACATTGGACTATGGAGTCCTTAAACCCACGGACTATGATGTCCTTAACCTTGACCGTAATGTCTTAAAACTAACATTGGACTGTGGAGTCCTTAAACCCATGGACTATGATGTCCTTAACCTTGACCGTGATATCTTAAAACTAACATTAGACTGTGGAGTCCTTAAACCCACGGACTATGAGGTCCTTAACCTCGACCGCAATGTCTTTAAACTACGGTACCCTGGAAAACATCCCAATGCAACCCCTGACCCCGTGAAATACGGATAAGGGCGACCGCACCCAGCACTTGCGGGTCCTCACGACTGGTAAGGAAGAAAACTTTCTTGTGAGATCTTTACGACTCTCAAGGGAAAACCCGCTTAAGAATCCTCACGATTCTTAAGAAGAACTTACACCTACGGGATCCTCTCGACCTGTAGGGAGAAAAACTCTTTATGAGACCCTCACGACTCATAAAGCTCAAAAGTCTTAGGAGGCAGATCTTAACCCTGAATCCTAAGCCATCGCTGCCCTGCAAAGAGACCAAGATAAATTGTCCGCAGAACACATTCAATAAAAAGGAGACACACCATTGAGAAGAAAAATATGTCTTTATTTATAAACCAAAATGGATACAAAGTACAATTCATGAAAGGACAAAAAGAAAATACTCTCATTCAGGAATATGTACAAAAAGAAAGGAAAAGATACAAGTTTTCAAGCCGGCGGGCGATTTAGCAATTTTGCTAGCTCATCCTTCTTTTGCTGGGCCACAGCTTCATGATTCAGGATCGCCAGAAGACGGGCCTCCGCCTGAGCCTGCTGGGCCTGATATGAGGCGAGCCGGCCTTCAAGCTCTTTCTCAGTAGTCTTGTGAACCTCGACCCTTTCACGAGTGAACACGGCAGCTTTATCAAGAGCCACCACCTCTCTGATAGACTCTTGAAGTACCCGCCAGAGTTCATACGCTTTATTGTCCTTGGCTGTGAGGCTGGTTTGAAGCTCGCTCAATGCCTTAGAGGCCAGCTCCCTTTCCGAGAATTTGCGGCCGAACCTCTTCTCGCATGATGCCATGTTTGCCGCGCACCACGCTATCAGCCCCCGCATGTCCGCCTTTGCAGCCACGGCCTCCGAGGAAAGGCAGGAACACTCAAGGGCATGCAAGCAAGCCTCCACCTGCCGACAGAACTCCACCCAGACTCGCACCACCTCTTCGCTATGGTAGGTGGCAAGAAAAGGAAGAGAACCGTTAGCTTCGGCGGCAAATGCTTCAGCTGTGGTTGCGCTGCCAGCACGAAGCTCCTCGATCAAAGACGACAAGGAAACAAGGCTTAAATGGGCCAAGCGCTCTGAGGCTCGCAAAGCATAGGGGCCGGGCAGCATGGCGATGCGCGAGTCCAGCGCTATGGGGGCTGGCAAGGCTGTTCAAATTTGAAAAATGTCAGTAAAAATCTAAAGCAAAGGAACAAGTGGGACTATATTGAAATGTCACTTACCCACGGACATGCAAGTAGGAGCCGAAGGTTCCCCTGGCCCTTCGAGGACCTCGACCTCGTCATCGGCCTCCAAAACTGTAGAGAACATCAATATCAATACGCAAAATAACAGCGATACTATAAGAAATAGCGAACGACACCAACCTTGTCCAGATGAGAGGACGATGCGTTGAGGGGAGATCGCCTGTAGAGCTGCCATCTCCAATAGACGCTGAAACGATTGCCGGGGAGACAAATCAGCGATAGAGGCCGCCAGCCCGTGCAATTCTGGGAAAACAAAAGAGTTCAGACAGCAGAAAGATTGCTAATTTAAAATTTAGAAGGTTACCTTCGAAACTCCTCCCATTCTGAGTCGGGGGGATGGCGGCTTCAACGGCCTCCGCCGTGATCTTCGGCTCCAGCAAAGGGAGGGTAGTCTCGACTACCTCTCCTCCAGCCTCTGGGCCGCCTGCAGGAAGAGTCGTTAGGACGGCAACCCCCAAAGGAGCCTTTACCAAAGGAGCAAGCGCTCCGTGATTAGGAACCGCCACTGGAGGCTCTATGGCAAGAGGAACAGCCTCGTCAGCCTCCTCCACATCGAGCAAGGCTGCATCGGGAATGTCAACGGGCTTTAGCTTCAACAAGCCCGTAGGGACCTCCCCCATCGCCAAGGACTCTGCACAATCCACACAAGAATAAGAATACATATATACGGGCATAAACAATCTGAAAAACTGCAAAAAAGTATAAAAAACATACCAATGCTCAGGGAAGCCTTCAATATGGCTTCTTTAAGCTGATGCTCCTTCTCAAGGAGGCGTGCTCGCCGGGGTTCGAGAGTGGACTCGTGGCCGCCGGTCCATAAGGAGAGCGCGTCCGCAACATCCTCCGAAGCGGCCTGCTTCAGGGCCCTTTCTCCCCACTCCTCCAAAGGGCCAATAAACCGCCGCCGGATCTATGAGGGGTCTTCATAGAAGATTACGGCAGGATAAGCTTTCTTGGGAACCCTTGCGTTCTGAGACTCATCTTTAGAATGCCGTATGGCCTCAGCCAACTGTGCGGCTTCCTCGGCGGCCGAACTCGGGAAAAGTAGTCCAGCATCTGATTCCTGCAGGGCCAACGGTTCATCCTCAAGAATGGGCTCAGACTCTATTAAAGAGTCGTGCAAGTTAGTAGCAACCTTCCTTCGACGCTTGGACCCAGAGCCGGTCGCCGAAGACGACCGCTTCCTTCCCCGCAGAGCCTTAGTGCGGCATCGGCCCACGTCGCCCTCAACACCCTCAACACCCTCATCCCTGTCACCCTCACCCGGTGCCACAACCGAGGATGACACCGCCATTGTCGATGCCACAGGAGGCGGTGCTGCCTCGGGTGGTGGTGCTGTTACCGGAGCCCATTTACCCCGCGACCGAGTACCCAGGGGCATACCAGCTGTTGGGGTAAGATCCACTCTCGAGTCTCCCGGAATAAGCATGGTGCCGGTATCCCTCAGAGGAAAGCGGACCGGGGCGCGCGGTCGCAGCATAGCTCCCGTGGCCAGAACCTGAGTAGGGGCACCATGGCCAAGAAGTACCCTTCTTTCCTCAATAATAATTGGGTTGACCCGATGGAGATACCAGCCCGTGAACGACCCCACGCATCGAGGCATGTAATCAGCATCAGGGATCATGAACTGGGAACCGGTGTTCAGCCTCACAAAATGATGGGCGGCATCTCGAACGGACTCGAGCGAAGGAATCAGCGCGACTATGAAAGCCTCAAACGGGACCCCCTGATCGTAGCCAAACTGCCGGGCAAAACGATGCGGATTGTACCGCATGAAGAGGGCCGCGCTATCCTGACGGAATACCAGGTAACCCGGTCTGATTGCGTATAAGCACGCGGCCTCCCGGGTCTTCAAAGAGGGCGCGCTATCTATTGACCGGTCCTAAAGCGGCTGGGCTGAACCCGCGGAAGAAGATAAGACCCGATCATTAAATACCAACCTGCCAGCAGTAGCATAAGGAGAAATCAACGCCCGAATAGCCCCGAATTGAGTCGGGTCAGCGGCAGAAGCATCCACCAATCGCATAAGCCGCGGGAAGGTATATGCGTCGTAGAATGCGGGCCTTTGATGCATAGCTAAAGCACCCAAGATGTGCATTTCGATCCAAGACGTAACGTAGTGAAGCGAAAAATTTACCACATCTATGCCAGGGGTGGAAGTATTAGCTGCAGCGCCCAACCCGTGATAGAGATGCGCCAATGCCGGGATGCCAACGGCCAGCCGTGTTCCCTCAGCATACGGTGAGCCGGATAGATGACCGAAACTCTCATAAAGCGGAGATGCATAGGGATGACAAACCAGCTGAGCCAGACACTGATAAACCCAACGAAGAACATCTCCTCATCCGTGCCGGGAGCTGCAATGGATTCGAAAGACATCAGGGACATTATGGGGATGTAGTACCGCGGTAGATCCGATTCATTGGTCGGCAGCTTCTTCGGACCAAACCCAAAGGGCTCTTTAATATTTGAGAACTTCGGAGCTGTCTTCGACAAGACGCCCTCGCGAAGGAAACAGGCAATGAAGCTCTTAAAAGTAACGCCCTGCTCCTCAGATTCGGTGAACAGTCGATCAAAGATACCTAGCACCTTGATCAAGCTGGGACGCTTGTGGCGGACGACGTTCTCAGCAGAAAAGCCGTCAAGCGGTGCGGGCTCGGGTTCAAAGACGTATTCATCAGAAGGCAGCAACTCCTCATAAAGTGTCCCTCGAATTGGCAGCCCCGAGATCTTATAAAATTCCCCCAAAGAGATCGAAACCTCTCTGTCCCCCAGAAGAAAAGTGTTGGTGGGGAGATTCCACTGATTCAAGAACGCCTTAACCCACTAGACATGCGGGGATTGATAATGGAAGAGCGACGCGTATATTGCCTGGTAAAGCCCGACCTTCTGCAGCCGCGCACGATGGGTAGCAAGGATATAGCGAGCCCAGAGGAGGTAGCCCGTGGGGTGTCGAGGAGTGAGCCCTATCTTATAAATCTGTCCCCATGGGTGGGCCTCACCCTGGCAAATGCGTCATCCCAGGATATCTATAGCGGGGATCGGATGGTTCGGGATACTGGTTGTTGAAGGCTCGAGCCGTCCCGTTGGAGTCCAATTTGGCATCTACACAGCGAAAACCGTCCTCGGAGGGTCCATCGGCAAGAACGGGAAAGTGAGCTCTGTCGGCACTTCACAGAGGAAACTCTGGCGACCCCAGATGATATGGCAGTACCAAGTTCCCCATAGAAGTAAGCTAGTGCAGTTCGGGTCATGATCCCGGATCATCGCCATCGCTTCCTCGTCGGAAAGCTGCCTCCGAGCGAGTGAAGGGAAAGCACGGAACATAAGCCATCGCACCTGAAACAAAGTAAAGGAAAACTGTCAAAAGTGAAGCCAGGAACATATATATATATATATGAAGACAGTTGAAGAAAGTGACAGAGGACTTATTTGGTAGGACCATTAGTTACAAAACATGTGGGCCCACGAAATCAAGATGACGGCTGGCTAATGATGAGACATAGCAATCATAATGAGACAAAGGGAATATTCTAATCAAATAGGCAGTGGGATTCAAGTGACCCTACACACTCCCCTAAAAAGAAATCTATTTTGGACTCTGTGACAAATCAAACAGAATCAAGGGAATTAAATTCCCAGGAAAGGACATGGCAAACCTCTTCTTCTCGGATGTGAAAGAGACAACCCAGGGCAAGAAAACCCTAAGGAGCCCCCATGGGAAGAACTTAGTTCTTCGTAGGAATTAAATTCCTTTTGAAAAGGGGAATTAAATTCCCAGAAACATTTTTTGGGATGGAATTAAATTCCATGGATTTGAACCGCCACCATCATCTCCCTAAATATCATATGAACCCTAAGAGATCTATTGTTCGTAGATTAAATGGTTTTCTATTTTTGTTGATGAACTTGAAGAAAAAAATGGGTTCATGTTAAAAGGGGTGAACCCTTGGTGTGGATTTAAAATCCAGAGAGTTTTTGAAAAATATATATAAGGGTTCCTCGATCGTTCAAAGATCACTACCTGAAGAGATGGGTTTTCCCTGAACAGAGTTAAACTCTGAAGATTGTGGAGCAGAGAACTAAGCTCTGGAAAAGGAGAATTAAATTTTCAGAAAAAATTTTGCAAGGAGAAAGATGAAGCAAAGTGGAGGCTCTTCTGAAAGGACATGGGCATTTATAGGATGGGATGGAAAACGTTTCATCTACCCTACTCCCAAGGCAGATCCGACGGTCACAAAAGTGACAACGTTGCACTCACGTGCAGACACGTGAGAACAACGCTGTGGGGGCATTTGTTCCCTGATTAAAAATCAGGAAAAAGCTTCAGAAAAGGCATCACGTACTCACACGTGACCAGTGGTCACGTGTTGGCACGTGATGGTTAAGCAGCGGCCAGAGAACAGAGCGCAGAAGAAGAGAAGCCCATTCCAGGGGTCACGTGTTCACACATGACCAGGGGTCACGTGCTCACACGTGACCAACGGTCATGTGGCCACACGTGACTGGCTTTAAAAGCCTTATTCTTTAACAGAATTAAATTCTGAGGAGAGATCATTCAAATCTTTCCAAAATGGAGAAGATTCATCTGAAACCGTTGGATCACGAATCTGAAGGTGATTAAATATCACCAATTTATGGAAAAATCTTGGACATGGAAAGATTTTCCCCTAAATCAAACCGAAATAACAAAGAGATATCTTTGGATTTAAAATCCAGTGGTGAATAAAATTCACCTAATAATCTAAAGGCCCAGATCAATGATGAAAATAAATCAAATCTCTCAATAAACAAATCAAATCTTTCAATGAAAGATTCACTAAACAGATTAATTCTTTTCCTTCTTCTATAAATAGGTGCCAAGAGAGAGAGTTAAAAAAATGGGGGATAGAAAAACAGACAGAGAGAGAGATATAGAGCCTTGGAATCTTGAAAATTCAGAAGGAAGAATTTGATTCTCTGCAAAAGAAAAACCCTAGGTAAGAAAAGAGAGGTTTCAAAAGAGAATTTAATTCTCAAAAGAGTTTAACTCTTATATAAAGAAAAGAACTTAGTTCTTTCTCTGGTGGAGGATTTGCAAAGTGCACATCTCCCCATGAATTGAGAATTTAATTCTCATTGGGTTGAGATCCTGCCATGCAGATCTAAAACATAGAGGAAGAATTGAGTTTTGAGAATTTAATTCTCACAGAATTATAGGAATTTAATTCCTTTGAGATAAAATTAGGGTTTAACCCTATATTATAGGAATTTAATTCCTTCAGAGTGGACAGAACTAGGGTTTAACCCTAATTGAGAACTTAATTCTCTCAAACTCACAGGAATTTAATTCCCTTAAAAAAGAAATTAGGGTTTCACCCTATGCCATAATTTAATTCTTTACATATATGAGGAATTTAATTCCTACAGAAAAGAAATTAGGGTTTAACCCTATCTAAGAATATAATTCTTCAAAAGAAAATAGGAATTTAATTCCTCTAAAGTTTATTGCTAAGGTTTAACCCTATGAAGAATTTAATTCTTAAAAGATGAACAGATCTTTAAAACATGCAAAGAACCAGAGTCACGTGCTACCACGTGACCCCTGTAAAGATCCACAGAAAAGAACTTTGAGGCAACGTCTCACGTGCCCCACGTGACCCCTGAAGGATACAAAGAATAAGCAAACAGAAGCTATGGGCGCCCTCACGTGCTACCACGTGACCCCTTGGCAAAAGCTTTAACAGTTAAAAACCCACATTCCCATCACGTGACAGCACGTGATGCTCCAAGAGCAATTATAGAAAGTATTCAATACTTTTGGCAGAATAAAATAAGGGGAATCAGGGCGCTCTCACGTGACCCCTCTCTCCTTAGTGTTTAACACTAATTTGAAGACTTTGTTCCCAGTGTTTAAACTGATTTTCTTAGTGTTTAACACTAATTTGAAAACACTATTTGCAGTGTTTAACACTGATTTTCTTAGTGTTTAACACTAATTTGAAGACTTTGTTCCCAGTGTTTAACACTGATTTTCTTAGTGTTTAACACTAATTTGAAAACTCTATTTGCAGTGTTTAACACTGATTTTCTTAGTGTTTAACACTAATTTGAAAACTCTGTTCCCAGTGCTTAACTCCGATTTGCTTTAGTGTAGCCCAGAACGGTACAAGTCGTGTCGGAGTGTAGCCCAGAACACCCTGAGATACTACTGGACTACCTACCAGTAAATCTCCTGCCTTGGCCAAGGACTTTCATGTACTGGCTCTCCTAGACACAGCGCGACCTCACCCCCAATACCGGGAGAGACGAACCCCTGCAGATCCGCTCACTGCCTCCATGTAGCTCGGGACTGTACCCAACTAAAACCTGTTTGCACGTCTCCTTTGAGCGTGGTAGGGTAGTAATCAAAGCACAGTGGGAACTCACACGAGACAAATGACGATCTCAGGTCGATGAACTAACCTGTACACATGTCACCAGGGAACTGCTATCTGACGTCTGGTATAATCCCAACTAGCAGATTCCCGGCGAGTCCTGTCCGGTGTACTCATAACCCAATGAGCACCTGTATACATCTTAGGTGAACCAACTGACACCAGTGGCTTGTGAGACCGGCCACCGCCCCTCATCGGGGTCTCGACTGTATACACTAGTCTACTCTGGAGTATCGATGCCCTGTCTCGAAACTCCCACGACTAGGGACCTTTTAAGGATGCGCTTATAGACCTCAGCTCCCACGTATATGATCGCCCTCATACTGCTGGTAGTCAAGCAAGAATCCTATGGGCTCTATCAACGTGCAATAGTGATCAGTAATGTCACCTAAAGCAGTACACGATGATAAAGATAAACCAGATAGCATACTATCATCTTGAGTAAGACTGTCCTACCGGCATAGGTCCTCCCTCAATTATTGCAATCACGTGCCTGTGATCCAATAATTGACTCTGAGGGCACTATCTCCAACATAAATATCATCAACCCATATATTTTTAATATATAATAAAATTCCATGTTTTCTAGAAAATAAAAGAATGACAAGTTTCATTAAAATACTATCAAGTATCAATACAAGACAAGTTGCACTTAAATACCATGAACTATTCAAGCTAAATTAATTTTCACTAAAATACCTCAAATCTTAAAAGTTATAACCATGAAATCCTAAATACGCTAAATAATTACTCGAGATTTATTTTGAAAGTATATAAAATATTTTCATAAAACCTCTCGAGTTATATAAAATTACATTAAGGACCCTAGTAAATATAGGTTTAAGCAGGACCAATTCTCTTGATCCTCAGAGAGCCGGAGAAAGTGGGTGCTTGTCTATTTAAGATAGAAAAACTTAACAGAGTTATCAACGGTAATTGTCTTGGAAAAAGGACACAAATCCTGCCGTCCATGTACAGCAGTTACCGATAATTCCAAAACCTAATTCAAGATCCAATTCTGTTTAAATTGTCTGACTCAAGTCTAAGTCCAAATCTAAATCAATCTGAACCCAATACAAATATGAATCCAAGTCAACGTGAATCTAAACATGAATACTTGAATATGAATACCAGAACAATATCAAACATGCAACATAACTTGATTTCACTGAACCATGGCTATATCTTGACTTGACTACATGACTACTTGATATATCCTGAATCTGTTTACATGAACAACTTAAACCATGGTTTCGGCAAGTCTGATAACTACAAATCAATACAATCAATACAATATACATTACGAGGTTTAACGGGGTAGATTGGTACAGAATGTGTTAAAAATAGCATGATGATGGACACTGAAAGACACCTACATGAACATCTTGTACTGTTGTCTCATGGGTTTTGACGGGGCCTTATACTTATATGTTACTTTAGTCCACGGAGCAAGTTGGACTCCTCTCGTATACACTGATACATTCTATACCAACCTACAAACCACTACGTTAGCTTAACAAACATATACTCTACCAGTTCTTTTCTTTTTATCTGTCTATTACATTCTATCTTTCGGGACTTACTGAGCGCTAGTTCACTGATGATATTCCTGTCTCTTCTTTCTTTGGAATGTTTGTCAGGAGAACCCCTCTCAGGAGACCGAGCCTAGCCAAGACGATTTGGAGCGGTTCACAGAGGAGCCAGACTTCTAGGTTTTTACTCGTACTTATTTCTTTTCAATTCATATGCCACTGTTTAGGCATCGCTTTCTATCATTGTACTTTTCTTTCAGTTGTATGTAAAGAATGAATATTAATAAAATCTGTTGTTTATATTACATCTCTTGTCATTTTTGTACTTTACATTTATATTGCTTATTTACGCTTAACGTATTTACTTCTGAGTAAATACGTCGCGTCCCTGCCATGTCTCCTTCCTCGTACACCGGGAAGCGGGGCGTGACAGGTTTTGTAGGCGGCCCATGCAGGTCAATTCTGCATGGAATCCTAAGCAATATATCACAAGAATTATAAGAATCAGCAACTATACATTCTTTACATTTTTAATCTCTTGAATCTATCATAACCTTTCTTTTTCTTTCAAGATTATGGATTCCCCAAACAACATGAGTACCAATGTCAACGGCAACACCCCACCATCTCCTCTACCACCACCTACCGTTATAGCTCCCATCAATGAGCATATGGTATTGCTTGAGGCAATAAAGAGTGTTCTGGAGGGTCCACAGCAGCAGGCTGCTATCCTCTTGCACCGCCCTGAAGCTGAGGCACCCGAAGTCAAACAATTTCGGGCATTGCACCCTAATCACTTTTCTGGGAAAGAGAGCCCACTAGAGGTAGAGAAATGAGCTCAGTCCATTGAAGATGACCTAGCAGCAGCACAAGTGCCAGAGACTGCTTGGGTGAGAGTTGTGAAGCTGCAACTCGCCGACAATGCCAGAGTATGATGGAAGGCTGAAGAAAGCCGTCTTGCCCAACCAATTGAATGGAGAACTTTTCGTAAAATGTTCGACGCAAAATATTTCCCCGAGACTGCACGTTTCGATATGGAACAACAGTTCATCCACTTGCAGCAAGGCTCTATGTGGAGCAAATCCGTGGATGAATACGATACTGAGTTTACCATGCTTAGCAGGTAAAATATGTCTCAATATTCAATTTCTTGATATCACATCATACACTGCTAACACAAGACTGTAACAGATTCGCGGTACATCTGATCCCAACCGCTGAGATCCGGGCTCGAAGATTTCAGCAAGGGTTGGACCCGAAGATCCAAGCTGTACTAGTTACAGGGGATTTTCCAACCCATGATCTTGCGCTAAAGGCTGCCTAACGATATGAGGCAGTAGTGAAGAAGAAGGGCAGACCTTAGACTGCCGATGTGAAGCGCCTTGCCACTCAGATGGCAGGAGGAGTCTCTTACAGGCCACCGTTTGTACCCAGGAGACTGGGAGTACAATTTAACCGGCCCAGTCCAGAATTTTTCTTCTACTGCAAGAGGAACGGACACCTGGTGAAGGATTGCAGGTGTGCTAACCACCTATGCTTAGTTTTTGGCGCATCCACTCACGCCATTAGAGATTGCCCACATCGTCTCACCCCAACTCCCGCACTCCGACCAGCGATCACCTATCCGCAGCAGCCAGCTATTCAGGCTCCTGCACTTCGCTTACCCCTGCCTGCCCCACCTCCTCATGGACCTCCTGCACAGCCTCCTCATCAGTTCCATCAGGCACAGAGGAACATGCCTCAAGGACAGAGGAATGTGCTTCCAGCAAGGAGGAATGTACCTAGGCGCCAGGCTTTCACAATGACTGTAGAAGAAACTGAAGCCACCGGTCAAGTCATCACTGGTAACACCTAATCTTTCAAACCTTTACAATACTTGTATACATCAATATATTCTGTTCCTATACTTAAACATATCCCACACAACTTAGGTACAATTTTAGTTGCCTCCCTACCCGCTTTAGCTCTCTTCGATACTGGAGTATCACATTGCTTTATGTCGCAACAGTTCGTCCAAACTCATGCTATTCCAGTTAAACCGCTCGTATCCAGCTGGAATGTCAGTTCAGGGAACGACATTCTAAAGGCAACTATATGATACGATCTGTGTTCAGTGGTCGTCTGCAGCAGAGAATTTTATGCGGACTTCAAGGTGTTGGATATATCGAACTTCGACGTAGTCTTGGGAATGGACTGGCTATGAACTTTCTACACTACCATCGATTGTCGTCAAAGAAGGGTAGTGTTCGAGATACCAGATCATCCGGTCTTTTATTTCAAGAGTGGAGACCGTACCGTGGAACCTAGCACCTACAAGGTTAAACCAAAGAAGGCACTGATTGCAACAATACAAGCGGAAGAAGACAAGACAGAGGTAGTTCGAGAGTTTGAGGATGTATTCCCTGAAGACATCTCAGGTTTGCCTCCCGATCGAGCTCTTGAATTCAGTATTGACTTAGTACCTGATGCACAACCGGTGATAAAAGCACCATATCGCTTAAGTCCTGAAGGATTGAAGGAGATCCGTACTCAGCTGGATGAACTTCTGAAGAAAGGATGGATTCATCCTAGTATTTCAAGTTGGGGATCTCCCGTTTTGCTCGTGAAGAAGAAAGAAAGTTCATACAGAATGTGTATAGATTACCGATCTCTGAACGAAGTGATGATAAAGAACACGTATCCACTACCGCGCATTGACGACCTATTCGATCAACTAAGTGGGTCTTGCGTATTCTCAAAGTTAGATCTTTGTTCAGGTTATCATCAGATAAAGGTCAAAGGGTCTGATATTCCAAAGATGGCATTCAGGACTAGCTATGGTCATTATGAGTTTCTCGTGATGCCATTTGGAGTGACCAATGCACTTGTGATATTTATGAATCTGATGAACCAGGTTTTTCGAGAGTACTTAGACAGGTTCGTTGTTATTTTTATCGACGATATCTTAGTGTATTCAAAGAATCGGAAAGAGCATGCTGAACATTTACGGATTGTCCTGGAGACATTGCGACAGCATCAACTTTATGCCAAGTACAACAAGTGCAAATTTTGTCTAGATCAAGTCAGATTTCTCAGACACATTGTTTCGGGCGAAGGATCTCAGTAGATCCAGCTAAAGTGGCAGCTGTTAGCGAATGGCCGACACCGAAGACGGTGAAGGATATTCAAAGTTTCTTGGGATTAGCTGGATACTACCGAAGATTCATTAAAGGATTTTCGAAGATTGCAACACCCCTGACCAAGCTCACACATAAAGATAAAGCATTCGTGTGGTCAGAAGCATGTGAACAAACTTTTGTGTAACTCAAGTCAAAATTGACATCAGCTCCTATTCTCGTAATACTGTACCAATCTAGAGGATTTGTTGTACATTGTGCTGCATCCAGTAAGGGATTAGGATGTGTTCTACACCAGCATGGAAAGGTTGTAGCTTTTGCATCAAGACAGCTGAAGGTTCATGAGCGCAACTATCTAACACATGACTTGGATTTGGCGGTCGTTATCTTTGCACTTAAGATTTGGCGCCATTATCTGCTTGGAGAACGAGTGGATATATACACGGACCATAAAAGTCTGAAGTATGTGTTTACTCAGAAGGAGTTGAATATGCGGCAGAGAAAATGGTTAGAACTTATGGAGGACTTCGACATCAACCTACAATATCATCCAAGGAAGGTGAATGTAGTTTTTGATGCACTTAGTCGCCAGCCGTTATCTATGAATCTCACCGCACAGTGGAAACTACGGCAGGAATTGCACGGGATGGATATAGAAGTGGTCATACCAGGTAATACTTCAGAATTGATTAACTTACAACTTCAATCTACTTTTGTCAATCAGATCAAAGCAGCTCAAGCAAGTGATGCCAAGCTGCAAAAGATCCGAGAACAAGTAGAAAGTAGACTACAAACAGACTTCCTCATCCACGAAGACGGATCTTTAAGATATGGAAGCAGGTTGTGTGCACTACAAGGTTCTGATCGGGAAGAGTTGATGAAAGAAGCTCACAGCTCTCCTTACTCAGTACACCCTGGTGGTACAAAGATGTACAAAGATCTACAGCAACATTACTGTTGGCATGGGATGAAGCGCGAAGTAGCCAGAAGCGTAGCTAAGTGCTTGGTGTGTCAGCAAGTGAAGGCTGAATATCACAGAATTGCTGTTTTACTTCAACCGTAATCTATCCCAGAATGGAAATGGAAACACATCACCATGGACTTCGTGACTGCATTTCCTCGCAGCATGAAAGGTAATGATGCGGTATGGGTTATTATGGATCGACTCACCAAGTCGGCTCACTTCATCTCATTTCAAGTTGGCCAACCTACCGAGACGCTAGCAAAGAAGTATATGGAGGTAAACATAAATCTAGTGTAAGATTTAACCTCAAACTGTTCTATTTCCGATACCCATGAACTCATGCAGGAGATCGTAAGATTACATGGTGTACCGGTTTGCATTGTCTCTGATCATGATACTAAATTTCGATCGCATTTTGGCAGAGTTTGCAAGCTAGCTTGGGAACGAATCTGAAGTTCAGCACAGCTTACCATCCAAAAACAGATGGACAGTCTAAGCGAACAATTCAGATTCTAGAAGATATGCTAAGAGCTTGTATGTTAGACTTCAGAGGATCGTGGGAAGATCACCTACATCTTGTGGAGTTTTCATACAACAACAGCTACCAGACGAGTATTGGAATGACACCATTTGCAGTGCTCTATGGAAGGAAGTGTCATTCACCACTAAGTTAGGACGACATCAGAGATCGTGAACTCCTTGGACCAGAGATGATCGTGACAACTGTGGACGTAGTTCATACGATTAGGGAAAGAATGCGCATAACCCAAGACCGACAGAAGCACTGGGCTAATGCAAAGCGCCGACACCTGGAGTTCTAACCTAGAGATCATGTATTCTTGAAGATTTATCAAAACCGTGGAGTAATTCGCTTTGGCAAGAGAGGTAAGCTCAGTCCGAGATATATAGGACCGTTCAACATTCTCGAACGAGTCGAAGAAGTGGCATACCGTTTGGCACTTACACCATCATTGGAAGGAGTGCACAACGTGTTCCACATATCCCAGCTTAGAAGATATGTGAGCGACCCGAGCCAGATCCTTGATCACTCCGAGCTCACCATACAGACAAACTTAACTTGTGAGCAACAACCCATAGAAATTCTGGACAGAAAGGTAAAGTTACCGAGGAACAAGGAAGTAAACTTGGTCCGAGTAATGTGGAGAAAAGATTTGCCAGGAGAATCAACTTGGGAGCGAGAAGACGACATGCATGCAAGATACCTTTTCGTATTTGTAAATTAGTCCTTATGTAAATGTAAATTTCGAAGACAGAATTTTTGTAAGGAGGGTAGAATGTAACGTCTCTAATTTTACTGTATAAATTTTTTTAAAGTTAATGTACAGAATGGAGTTTGCTAACCTGAGTATAAGTTATTGTTCCCTGATTAAAAATCAGGAAAAAGTTTCAAAAGAGGCATCACGTGCTTACACGTGACCAGTGGTCACGTGTTGGCACGTGATGGTTAAGCAGCGGCCAGAGAACAGAGCGCAGAAGAAGAGAAGCTCATTCCAGGGGTCACGTGCTCACACGTGACCAGGGGTCACGTGCTCACACGTGACCAGGGGTCACGTGCTCACACGTGACCAGCTTTAAAAGCCTTATTCTTTAACAGAATTAAATTCTGAGGAGAGATCATTCAAATCTTTCCAAAATGGAGAAGATTTATCTGAAACCGTTGGATCAAGAATCTGAAGGTGATTAAATATCACTAATTTATGGAAAAATCTTGGACATGGAAAGATTTCCCCTTAAATCTAACCGAAATAACAAAGAGATATCTTTGGATTTAAAATCCAATGGTGAATAAAATTCACCTAATAATCTAAAGGACCAGATCAATGATGAAAATAAATCAAATCTCTCAATAAACAAATCAAATCTTTCAATGAAAGATTCATTAAACAGATTGATTCTTTTCCTTCTCCTATAAATAGGTGCCAAGGGAGAGAGTTAAAAAAAGGGGGGATAGAAAAACAGACATAGAGAGAGATATAGAGCCTTGGAATCTTGAAAATTCAGAAGGAAGAATTTGATTCTCTGCAAAAGAAAAACCCTAGGTAAGAAAAGAGAGGCTTCAAAAGAGAATTTAATTCTCAAAAGAGTTTAACTCTTATATAAAGAAAAGAACTTAGTTCTTTCTCTGGTGGAGGATCTACAAAGTGCACATCTCCCCATGAATTGAGAATTTAATTCTCATTGGGTTGAGATCCTGCCATGCAGATTTAAAACATAGAGGAATTGAGTTTTGAGAATTTAATTCTCACAGAATTAGAGGAATTTAATTCTTTTGAGATAAAATTAGGGTTTAACCCTATATTATAGGAATTTAATTCCTTCAGAGTGGACAGAACTAGGGTTTAACCCTAATTGAGAACTTAATTCTCTCAAACTCACAGGAATTTAATTCCCTTAAAAAAGAAATTAGGGTTTCACCATATGCCAGAATTTAATTCTTTATTGAAGAATTTAATTCCTACAGAAAAGAAATTAGGGTTTAACCCTATCTAAGAATATAATTCTTCAGAGGAAAATAGGAATTTAATTTCTCTAAAGTTTATTTCTAGGGTTTAACCCTATGAAGAATTTAATTCTTAAAAGATGAACAGATCTTTAAAATATGCAAAGAACCAGAGTCACGTGCTACCACGTGACCTCTGTAAAGATCCACAGAAAAGAACTTTGAGGCAACGTCTCACGTGCCCCACGTGACCCCTGAAGGATACAAAGAAAAAGTAAACAGAAGCTATGGGCGCCCTCACGTGCTACCACGTGACCCCTTGGCAAAAGCTTTAACAGTTAAAAACCCACATTCCCATCACGTGACAGCACGTGATGCTCCAAGAGCAATTATAGAAATTATTCAATAATTTTGGCAGAATAAAATAAGGGGAATCAGGGCGCTCTCACGTGTCCACACATGACCCCTCTCTCCTTAGTGTTTAACACTAATTTGAAGACTTTGTTCCCAGTGTTTAACACTAATTTTCTTAGTGTTTAACATTAATTTGAAAACTCTATTTGCAGTGTTTAACACTGATTTTCTTAGTGTTTAACACTAATTTGAAGACTTTGTTCCCAGTATTTAACACTGATTTTCTTAGTGTTTAACACTAATTTGAAAACTCTATTTGCAATATTTAACACCGATTTTCTTAGTGTTTAACACTAATTTGAAAACTCTGTTCCCAGTGCTTAACACCGATTTGCTTTAGTGTTTAACACTAATTTGAAATCTATGTTTCCAGTGTCTAACACTAATTTGCTTTAGTGTTTAACACTAATTTGAAATCTCTGTTTCCAGTGTTTAACACTAATTTGCTTTAGTGTTTAACACTAATTTGAAAGCCTTGTTGCTAGTGTTTAACACTAATTATCTTTTAGTGTGTTTAACACTAACTTGCTAATCTTATTCCCAATGTTCAACACTGTTGGTCTTTAGTGTTTAACACTAGCTTTAGCCCAATTAGCTAAGTTTCTAGAGGCAAAGCCTCTCCTTCAATGAACCAACAGAGGGCCAATATTCTAAACATGATTGGACTTAGCCCAAGCTGGCCATAAGTCCTCAATTCAAACTTAACTGGGCTAATGGGCTCATAATATAATTAATTGGTCTTAGTTCCAAATTGGGCCAAAGATTATTTAATCTATCTTGGTTCAAGGGTACATCTCTTCACTCCTTTGATAATTGGCGTTGTAATTCCTTAACGTCTTCAAAGAGGTGACGGGTCCCGATGACCACACATTGATACAAACTGTAGGGTCCTTAAACTCATGGACTATGATGTCCTTAACCTTGACCATGATGTCTTAAAACTAATGCCGGACTGTGGAGTCCTTAAAATCCACGGACTATGATGTCCTTAACCTTGACCGTGATGTCTTAAAACTAATGCCGGACTGTGGAGTCCTTAAAATCCATGGACTATGATGTCCTTACCCTTGACCGGGATGTCTTAAAACTAACAACGGACTATGACGTCCTTAACTTTGACCGTGATATCTTAAAACTAACGCCGGACTGTGGAGTCCTTAAATCCACGGACTATGACGTCCTTAACCTTGACTGCAACGTCTTAAAACTAACATTGGACCGCAATGTCCTTAAACTACCTATTGACCGCAATGTCACTAAACTAAATAACAGGCCCCCCTTAATTGCTCTCTTGTTGGATCTAAACGATCCCGTTAAGTTGATCTTAGACTAAAACTAGACTAACGTATCCTTAATAAACATTTAAGTCGATCTTAGTCTCAAATGAGGCTAACGTATCCTTAAAACCAAACCCCCAAACCCAAATCTAAGATAATACAGATTTGGACTAGTCCACGCTCTACGGGCGACGACATAACTCAGTCTCCGTATACAATCTACGGGCAACCAAACACAAAACAAACACACACGACACGAAATGATCATCTGGAGAAGGAGAAAGTTGTTACTGCAATGCGGTAGCGTAATTAACTGTAGGGGCTTGCGCCTGCAGGGAAGAGCGTCCCCACAATCAAAAACCCCTCAAGTTAGGGGGAATCTGACGAAGTCTGCTACATCGGACGCATCCGTTTAAACCTTCGATAAGTGATGCCATAAATCAACTTGGCATCTTCAGAGAGGTAGACGGATAGCACCAATTAGCATCTGCCCCGAATTTCAGGCAAGACGTCTGTCGCGCCGTCTTTCGGAGGGGAATAGTTATAAATTAAATTTGTTTAAGAACAGCAAGAAATCACTTGTAGCTCATTGGTAAAGTCTTACACTGTAGTGACGTAGCTCCTGTGTTCGAATCCCGTTATCCACATATTATTTTTCTGAATTTTTATTTTAAACTTTTTGGAAGACCAAAAATTTACACGTACAATACACGTAAAAATTGAAAAGACAGAAAAATAAATATGTGTAAAATGTTGAGTACACAGCCGAGGACACGTGGAAAGAATCCAACCCGCACCTTCTCCATGTGGCCGATGAGATGCCCTATAGGGCCGGCACCGCCGGGCCCCCGTAGGGAAAAGTGTCCGTGTTTTGTCTACAAAATCCTTTGGCCTACCCCATTATCCCTGTTCTGTTTATTTTCTCGGCAATTCAAAAGAGAATTAAAATTCACCTTTAATCTCATTTTTAATGCTTTTTAATGCAATCTTTCAATTCCAAAACCCTAATTCCATACTATAAATACAACTCTATACCCTAGCCCCTCTTTATTCTGAAACCTATTATCAAAATTATCAAAAAATTTCAAGTCCAAGAAGAGTACGAGTGATGTTAGCCCAAGGTCAAATTCCGCGCGAGGATTAGAGGCAATTCCGGTAACCCCACGACGTCACGAAGGCTACCACCCTCTTCCGCTACCTCCCCTCTATTCTTTTAGCAAGTAAATCCCATCTCCCCTCTTCTCTTTCTACCATAAAAATTCTTCTTTTCAAAACTTGTCGGTAAGTGGAGTTATACCGACATTCGATTTTATAATCTTTAAAATTATATTTTTTCTTAAGAATCACTCATTCATATCACTATACCTTGCTTATTAATCATGAAACAAATAATTAGAACAATTTTCATCTTAAAATATCATGTTATGTAACTTTAAATTATGTTTTTCGTTTAAATACCACAAACTTTACATATGACATCTTTTATTGGTTTGCTTAATATTACCATTAGAAAATCTCACGAGGTAATGACCTACCTTTCATATATACACATCTTGACATAATACGATTCTCTTGAAACATAACTTTTGTGGCAAAATACGACTTTTCATCAAAATACCTTGAGCTATAAAACTCGGTTTTCTTTAAATGGTGTTATCAAATTCTTTGCGATTATAGCTCTACAACCTATTTTGGGGAACCCGCTATTAGATGGTGCAGATTATCACACATCCTCGGACTAGTAGAGTGAGATGCAGACCTTCTCATGGAGCATACGATAACGAAAGAATTTTAATACGATTTATAAGAAAAGACGAGGTTTTCTACTTAATAAATAAGATTAATTTTTTAAATAATTATATAAATATCATCAAACAATATATTTTTAATATATAATAAAATCCCATGTTTTCTAGAAAATAAAAGGATGACAAGTTTCATTAAAATACTATCAAGTATCAATACAAGACAAGTTACACTTAAATACCATGAACTATTCAAGCTAACTTGATTTTCACTAAAATACCTCAAATATTAAAAGTTACATGCATGAAACCCTAAATACACTAAATAATTACTCAAGATTTATTTTGAAAGTATATAAAATATTTTTTATAAAAACCCCCGAGTTATATAAAATTACATTAAGGACCCTAGTAAGTATAGGTTTAAGCGGGACCAATTCTCTTGAGCCTTAGAGAGCCGTAGAAAGTGGATGCTTGTCTATTTAAGATAGAAAAACTTGACGGAGTTATCAACGGTAATTTTCTTGGAAAAAGACACAAATCCTGTAGTTCATGTGCAGCAGTTACCGATAATTCCCAAACCTAATTCATGATCCAATTCTGTTTAAATTGTCTGACTCAAGTCTGAGTCCAAGTCTAAATCAATCTGAACCCAATACAAATATGAATCCAAGTCAACGTGAATCTAAACATGAATACTTGAACATGAATATCAGAACAATATCAAATATGCAACATAATATGACTTGACCGAACCATGGCTATATTTTGACTTGACCATATGACTACTTGATATAACCTGAATCTATTTACATGAACAACTTATACTATGGTCTTGGCAAGTTTGATAACTACAAATCAATACAATCAATACAATATACATTACGTGGTTTAACGGGATAGATTGGTACGGAATGTGTTAAAAGTGACACGATGATGGACACTAAAAGACACCTACATGAACATCCTGTGTCGTTGTCCTGTGGGTTTTGACAGGGCCTTGTACTTACATGTTATCTTAGTCCATGGAGCAAGTTGGACTCCTCTCGTATATATTGATACATTCTATAACAAGCTACAAACCACTACGTTAGCTTAACAAACATATACTCCACCAGTTCTTTTCTCTTTATCTATCTATTACATTCTATTTTTTGGGATTTACCAAGCGCTAGTTCGCTGACGACATTCATGTCTCTTCTTTCTTTGGATTGTTCATCAGGAGGACCCGACTCTCAGGAGACCGAGCCTAATCAGGACGATTTGGAGAAGTTCACAGAGGAGCCATACTTCTTGGTTTTTACTTGTACTTATTTCTTTTCAGTTCATATGCCACTATTTAGGCATCACTTTCTATCATTATACTTTTCTTTCGGTTGTATGTAAAGAATGGATATTAATAAAAGCTGCTGTTTATATTAAATCTCTTGTCATTCTTATGCTTTACATTTATATTGCTTATTTACGCTTAACTTGTTTATTTCTGAGTAAATACGTCGCGTCCCTGCTACGTCTCCTTCCTCGTACACCAGGAAGCGGGGCGTGACATTCTCGCTTCTACAAAGTGTGGTTTTCCTTTGGCCGTTATTTGGAGGCGATAAAAATCAGATCTTCTACGTGACGTGGGCGAGAAACGATCCAACCAATCGGATCAGGTATATCGTAAACCTATATATATAAACTTTCCACTGCGGTTAATTGCTTGTTATGTATCTACGCCACCTAAATTGTACATTGGTATCCGAGTCATTCATCTCACGTTCATAGAATTATAATTCTATGATGTTTAAAATATTTGTAACTCAAAAGTTGCGTTTTTTTTAATCTAAACCTAGATTAATTTTTTTTAATAACAGATCTATGATATTAGGATTATCGTTTGATGGATCTTTTAAGATCAATCTATTTTGCATCATTATGTATCACCATAGATTAGATCTATTTTATTTATGACGCTTTAATATAGTTTTTTTAGTTCGTTGATGTGAAATAACCCATGAAACAAAGATGGAATAATTTTTTTAAAGATTAGATATTTTATGTAGAAATAAAATTTTAATTTTTTTTCTCTTTGGTGAGCATTAATGGATGTTGGGTCACACTTTTTTCCTAAAACCCTAACCCTATTTTTTTTTGGATAAAAGAAACTCGTGGGGTATTTTTTTGGGGAGTTTGGTTGGACCAAATATTTTTTTGATTTTTGGTTGAACCAAAAAGATATTTCGGATTTTGTTTTGGAACTAAATATTTTTTTGGGATTTTGGTTTGAAACCAAATATTTTTTTGGATATTTTATTTGGAACCAATTTTTTTTTTTTAGATTTTCGGTTTGGAACCAAAAATATTTTTCTTGGGATTTTTGTTGGGAACAAAATTTTATTTTAATTGTGGTCGTGAGCCAAATATTTTTTTTTAAATTAATTTTTGGAAATTTTATCTTTTCGGTTTTTTTGTAAAAAAAGAAAAATTCAATTTTTTAAAATAAAAGAATTTTAAAAAATTAAGGGGTCTAGCCACCAGGCTCAAGCTGGGCTCGGGCCGGACCCGAGCCCCCGGACAGAGCCGGGGCTCGGCGGCTCGAGTAGAGCCGAGAGCAGGGTCTATTTTTTTTATTTAAAATAAATTTTCAAAATAATCAAAGAAAATTCCAGAAAAATTCTAGAAAATTCAGAAAAATTCCAGAAAATTAATTTTTTAGTTTTCTTATTTTTGGTGAGTTTCACACTCAAGTTTTGAGTTAGTTAAGCGTTTTGCTGTTAACTCTAAGAGTTATGTTTTATTCGAAAATTTTGTTTGCCGACCAAAAGTTTCAATTTTTTTACTCTCACATAAAATGTTAGAGATTTACTGGGCAGTTGTTCCAGTGGGAGCACCTAGGGCGTGTATTAATTTCACGAATAAAATGAAAATCCTAATAAAATGGACAAGATTAGATAGGATAATTTAAATGAAAATGAAATTTGTCAGATTGATTGTTGCATTTTATGTTGTGCATGGCATATTATATATACAAAGACGCATACTGCATTAAATCTGAAAAATTTCAAGTGATACATTTCGAGAGAAGACGAGAGTTTAGATTCAACTATCCAATCTACTCCGTTTCTAGGAAATCTATAATCCGTTTTTCAATTATTTTAACAAAATTTTAAATTTTATATTTTTGAAGGATGTGATTGGGGCCATAGGCCTTATTCTCTATTTTCGGGACGTAAATTTATTGTTTTTGTTAAAATGGGTTGAAAACGAAGCGTTCTTTGGAAAAGAACGGTGCTCCATTATATGCCATAGTCTTAACGCATCCATAATTAAGTCAAGATATCGTAAGTCTCATCAGGGGTGAGATGATTGATGATGATAATATAATAAAATAGAAATATTAGTTTAATATTACATAAACAAGCTGAACGACTTGGACGTTAGTGACGAGCTGGCAGCGATGTAGCGGGGCTGCATGACGCGGCACCATTGAGGTGGCAGTAATGTAGCGGGGCTACATGAGCAGCACCATTGAGATGCAGCGATTTTTGGAGGATTGGCGCATCTAGGATCGCTTTACGCGTTGGCCGTGATGAAGAGCGATGTCATTAGTGGTCATATATTTTATTGCCGAACACTCGCAGTTTATATTGAGCGGTAGTTACAGGGTATCTATGCGCTAAGTGATAAGTTGTGCGATGATTACGAGATAATCTTTGTATAACACCCTAGTTTATATATGCCATATTCTATTTGGGTATTTTCCTAATTTTGCGACAGTTTTCTTGATTAGTCTTGTTTTTTGTGCGGATAATGCATTTGGTATCTGTGGTTATATCCGACCCGACCCGCATGCTTGAAACCCGTTATGATTCAAGATTACGTTATATCATTACCAGTACAGAGGATTAGTGCATATTTAGATTTGATATATACATGTATCATATTTTAGTATCTGTATATATTTTTAAATAATACAAATAATAACCAGATAGTATTTTTAATATCTAGCATAGCCTGTATCATACCCCATATCACGTGTTTGCATCCATACATCGTGTTTATGTCCAGGCTGTTAAAACAGACTCGTTTGGATCGCTACGTATATTTATGTATATCCGTTCTTGGGGGTATGCATTTTACAGACCAGATATCGCATTATAGTTTTAATTGATACGTATATTATTCATATTTTAAAACTAGATTTTTAGAAGGGACCCGGATATTTTTCGGAGTATTTTATTATTAGCTGTTTAAACCTAATATATATATATATATTATAATATTTTTTTTATATAATCCTACTAGCCACTAACTGTGCATATATATATATATATATATATATATATATAATGGAGAAAATGTGTCATAGGTGGGAATTTCCTCCTATGGAGTCGGAAAAATGCACCCTCCATGAATTTTTTTGACGATCGGCATATATCACCTCCATCTTTATCATCTAAGATGTGGATACACCAAATTTCATGTGATTATACCATTTTTCACCGTTGATTTAGTTGGTGCAAAATTAATGGTTTACCGATAATAGAACTATTTACATTGCTAATTCAACGGTGAAAAAGTGGTGGAATAACATGAAATTTAGTGTATGCACATCTTAGATGATAACTATAATGATGATGGATGCCGATCGTCGGAAAAAATGGTGGAGGTTGTATTTTTTCGAAGCCATAGAAGGAAATCCCCTCTTATGGCCTCTTTCCTCCATTATTCTCTCTCTCTTTCTATATATATATATATATATATATAATATAGTATAATAACTAAATATATATTATTCTCTTATTCTCTCTCTCACGGTCTCTCGTTCTCTCTCTCTTCTCGCTCTCTCTTTATCCCTCTGTCTCTCTCCTATATATATATATATATAAATTATTATATAACCTAATAATTTTAAACACCCCTCATCTCTCTCCTCTCTTTCTTCCTCTGGTTTCTTTCCCCTCTCGCGAGAAACCCAACCCTAGCTCCCTCACGTCGTCGCCGACCTCCACACAATCTCGTCACCAACACCTTGCTACCCTCGTTACACCCTTCACCACCTCCTCCTCTCATCCTTCCACGAGAACCCACAAACCCCGAAAACCCACTACACCCGACGACGCCACCTACAACAACCTCCCACGACCCCAACCTCACCGGAGACTCGCCGTCGTCACCCGCGTCACCTCCTCACCATCCCTCTCCACTCCCTGACATCATAAACCACCACGACCACCCTCGACAAACCCTACGACCACAACACCACCCAAGAAACCCTCTACCTTCGCCATTACCCATCGCCGACGGCTTCCTATCCTTGCCGTCGTCACCTCTTCCATCCTCTGTCCCTATCCAGAGCCGACACCACAACCCTTCTTCTTCTTCTTCTTCTCTTCTTTCTTTCTTTTCTTGCTTTCTTGATCGTATCGCCGGAGTTGCACGTGTCGCCGACGATCCAGACGAACCATACCAACACCACAATACTACCATAATGCCACAACCATACCATCACCACCACAAGACCACGACCATGCCACCGCCGTGCCGCTACCAGATCACGACCGTGCCACTACCAGACCATGCACCAGATCGTGACCAGATCACCGCCAGACCATGCACCAGATCATACACTAGATCGCCACCAGACCATACACTAGATCACCACCAAACCATGCAATGGACTATGCACCAGATCACCACCAGACCATGCACCAGACCATGACCAGACCACCACCAGACCATGCACCAGATCATCACCAGACCATGCACCAAACCATGCACCAGATTATGACCAGAACACCACCAGACCATGCACCTTACCTAGAACATGCCATGACCATGCCATGCACCGTACCCAAACCATACCATGACCGTGTCATCACCGTACCCAGACCGTGTCACGCCGTGTATCCTACCCCTGTGCCACGCCATGCCCGCTTCATGATCAGCTCATGCCACTTGTGTGCCACCATCGCATCAGCCGCGTGTCACCGCGAGACCTATCACCGTGTCGTACCACTTCATGGACCGTGTCGTGTTGTATCGCACTAAGCCACCTGAACATCAACCGTTGTTTCCGAGACAAGCATATCTTGCTACAGGCTATGTTACTATATTTATATCCATATGAATAAAAATAATACATGTATTTTAATTATGCATCCCATGTTATAGTTTTACCGTTTTTCGATACCCGTACACATCCGTACTGACAATTGCATATCTAGTTGCATGCTGAAACTTCATTATATCATACTACTATTCTATTGTACAACGTGCTTGCTAATGTGCATCATACATAGTCATGGACTTACAAAAGGTTATCACAGATAGACATATATGCATCCGTGCATTAATCGTGTTTTAATATTTGTTACAGTTTACATTAGATATCTAGTTGATGCATAGACAACACCTGACAGGTTCACGACACACTACCGAATTGTTACATGGATCTAGATACTAATGCCAATAATATTGACGTGTTGTCCTGACGAACGTTATTTGTTGTCTGCAGAGACGAAAACCTGTACCTGCTTGATCCTGCATTGGCATTAGATTTATCTTGGCAATACCTAACTTGAACACAAATCTGAGGGTAAAGAGGAAATCAAGAATGTATCTAAAGAGTAACTCAAAAGGCTATTATTACATGTTTGACGTTTTTCCGGGCGTCACGAAATATCATGTTTGCCGTTTTTCTGGGCGTTACGGAATAATCTTGTTACCGTGGTCCTGTGGGGAATGAACGGGGCATAGACTGATGGGTTACGATAAGCATTACATTAATTGATTTTGAAAATTTTAGATTAGATAACCTAGAAGCCCAGTTTTAGGTTGCACATCCCATACACACACGCACCTCACTGTTTATATTCATGTTGTTGATTTATATTCATGTCTACATATATTATTACATCTTGCTTATTACTATTGTTTGATATTATGACGTACTGACGTTTGGGTTTTGCATGTCCCAGTTCTTCTATCTCTATCGCAGACTGAACAGGAGTGCTTTAGCCGTCAAGCCGAGCCGTGAGGAATTGAGTTTAGTGATATTTAGTTTAGTTATCTTCCGTAGTTTTTATTTCTTGATGTGAGTCCGTATTGGGATATATTTTTCAGATGTTGTTTATTGATATTAATTCGTTCCCGCTTATACATTTTCTTGACTCTTTTTCTTTATTGTGGCAAATGGACATGTACTAGATAGCTTTTATATTTTACTGTTCTTGATATCCTATAGACAGCCGTAATGTGACTGTGGAGGGATGTTTGCTAGCCACAGGTAGCATAGTTGACTCTGTCACATGCCGTAGTTAGCGCACTCTAGGAAGCGGGGCGTGACACTATGTGACGTGGAAACGTCACATTATTTCTTGGTTTGGCCTTATTTACATATAAGGCGTCGAATCATGTAATGTGGATACACTTAAGAGTTATATCTTCATTAATCCAGGATCTGAAAAGTACTGCTCCAGTTAGACTGTAGAGCGACAACAGTATACGGTTGCATATTTTTTACTCGATATATGAAGCGGTTAGTTATGCAGAAAGCGAATGTGTTGATGTTTGCTCGTACGTTTGAGTAACCGAGGTTTAAGGTTTATCGCCAAGGGCGATAGAACCAAGAACGCTGCCGATATGTTGACGAGGTCAACATTGAGCAAAGGCGGGTGTTCTAATGCAAGAAGAGTTCAATCGAGTTACGAAAACATGAATAACGCACTAACAATTTAAGTGATCTGACATGGAGAAATGTGTTGGCAATAATGGATATAATAAGTCCAACGTTTGATTGTAGGAATTTGAACCGCTCCACTTGTCAGGGCACTGAGTGGAAATATGCCTTCTGCTTGGTGCAGAAAAGTTTGTGGAAAAAAATCATGTTTCGTGAACATATGAATCTATTCTGCATCAGGGATGCAGATAGCTATCCATAAATAATCTTCATGTTAGGATACTGAGTGGAAGAAGGCCTTCTGCTGGGAGCAGAAAAGTTTTTTGAAGCAAATCATGCATCGAAGACATATGAGTTAATTTGGCATCGGGGATGCTGATAGCAATGTACAAATCATCTTCCCGTCAGTTACAGTTTCAGTCTTGGCTTAGGATATTTGGATAGCTTAATAGGACAATCTGTCTTATGAGTTCCTTATAGTTTTGAGAATTTACCCTTCTATAAATGTCATGAATGACATGGTAGATTAGGTTAATAGATATATTGATGACTTAACCACCTGAGGTGGATGGCTTGGTATTTGAGCTAAAGCCAAACCATCTACTTGTAAGAGTTGCCTTGGAGGCAAAACAACCAGAGTAAAACCATTTGGATATCCGTTACAGATAATTCACTCCAATAGATACGGACCAATAAATGTGAAGACACACAGTGGAGTTTCATAATTTAACACCTTCATTAATAATTACCCGATATGGTTATTGATCTTACACGGAACTAAAGCATTGATTTGTATCAAACGTAGTATTAGTGAAATGAAAAGTCAGTTCACGCAAACAGGGTTGTGTGTGTTTCACGGACTAGTTCTGGGAACTATAAGCAAGCCATGAGCATTTATTTTAACAGTTCAGGGAACTAAATGCAGGAAATAGAGTCGTCAGATAGCTGATGATACCGTAAACTCTGCAACAAAATGGTGTTGCAGAGAGGAGAATTAGGAAACCCTAAATATGATAAAGAACATGATGGCAAGAGCAAATCTTACATATTGTTTGGGAGATACGCTGTTGGCAGCGATTTATGATCTTGTTCATGTATTTTCAAAGTCAGTGCAGTCAACACTTTGTGTATAGTGGACGAACGAGAGACCTGAAAGGTCACTTGTATCCATGAGTATGTGATAGGACCGTGACTAACATTTGGTCGTGCGGCGTTGATTTTCTCGGAGAAGAAACAACGAACGATTTCCTCAGGGAGGAAACATCGAGCAATTTTCTCGGGGAGGAATTTTCGCAAAAGGCAGAAATAGGTCAGGATTTGGGATTCTACGAGATTGAGGAGTCTCCTAGTCAGTCAGCGGTGCAGAAAGAATTAGTTCTTTTAGTGACTGACAACAGTGGGAGCGATATTTCCGTTGATGGCTTGGAGCCAATCACGGATCCTCAAGTGATTTGTAAATAGTTCTGCGTATTGACACCCCAACAATATTTCAATATCAAAGAGGGGACGTCTATAGTAACTCCACATTGGTTGCGGAACCGAAATCATATGAGGACACTATTTATGGGCCTATTGCGAAGGAGTGAATAATGACAATAGAAGAGGAGTAAGAGTCAACGTTAGAGAATCAATTCTGGGATTTGGTCAAAATTATCCTATCAGACGCAAAACTATTGATAAAAACTGGGTTTTTCGAAGTCTTATGAAAGGAGGAGGATATTAAAGAGAGATAAAAGGCACACTTATTGGCGAAAGGATTCATCTAGTCTAGGTGGACAACGAATTGACACTTTTCACCCGGGGTGATGATTGCGTCTATTTCGCCTCCTTTAATAAATCGTTGCACATAAAGATCTTGAGTCAGTTCTGGGGACTTAGATCGTATTGTCGATGTAGATTTAGATAAGGAGATCTGGAAGATCTACCTACGGGTTTCAAAGCCAAGGTTACTCGAGTTGACTCAGAGAGTTTATTTATGGCTTGAAACACTTATCCAAGAAGTTGTTGGTTCGATATCATCAATCTATATTGGATATTGACTGACGATGATTGAATGCAACAACTGTAAGTTCAGAGATCTTATTATGAACGATGTAGTGATTACCTCCATGACCAAGTCTTTCGGGTCTTCTTTGCCTCCTCTCTATGGCTCCTAGAATATGAATCGAGCTTGCGACGTCGGCCTCCTCGCGTCAAAGATGAGCTACCCGAGAGTATGTGCTTCAAGCTTGACGTCGGCCTCCTCGCGTCAAAGATGAGCTACCCGAGAGTATGTGCTTCAAGCTCCTACTTCAAAACCGAAGTAACTAGGGTACTTAGTTCGCTAATCTAAGTAGCCTAGGTGATGTAGAGTAGCTAATAAGTTGTTTTATCTCATCAGACCCTTTGTTTCACAACACACGTGAGAGTAAGGATCTTGAGATAGAAGGAGAAGAAACTTAGGAGAGAGAATGAGGAGAAGCAAATGAACTCAAGTGTTGTGCTAAGTGTAAAGAATTGCTCATTTTCTATCTACTCACTTATTGAACCATGGAATAAAAATCAATACAATATATCACCCATGCTTCAATAGTGAGACCAAACGAATAAATAAATATATAAGCCATTCCTCACACCATGCTTCAAAATGTCTCCTCCATTTCCACCTCATTAATCCATTTAAGAAAATGGATAATACCAAATAATGAGGTGTCTCCTTCTAGAAGCATTCTTAAGAAAATTACAAGAATACCCCTCACCGTATATACATACCCATATCCGTATTCCGAAAAATAAAAATACACTGAGACAAAAAACAATCCAATAATACAATACTAGGATCCGGTTTAAACCAAAGCCCACTAGTTTTACCGCCTGATACATCATCTGTGCACAAGTACACGTATGTGATCGAACCCTGCCGTAAAACTATACAGCCTCTATATCGTTTCGCCCGAAACAGGGAAACCCTTTATGTGTGACTTTAAAGACTTGACAGTACGCTGGCAGTGGGTTTAACCACAAGCACGCCAGTGGTACTAGCTGCATGTAACGGCTATCCAGGTATCTGTCGATAAGAAGGCCGATGAGCAAACTCATCTGAACTCCTACTGAGCCTGCCTGTGACAATTTCCGTACAGTCCGGTCTGTTCGTCTGAGATACTCGCATATCGTGCCTAGGGGGATGGTAAACGTCAGACTCCTAATAGTGTAATAAGTTGTGCCGGAGGAGAGCCCAATACACCCTGAGAAACTACTGGAGTACTTACCAATAAATCTCGCTTGCCCTGGCCAGGGACTTTGTGTAATGTCTTTCCGAACACAGCATGATATCAACCTCCAATACCGGGAGAGACGAATCCTATCTAACCACTACTGCCTCCAAGTGCTTTGGGACTGCACCCAACTACTACCTGTTTGCACAACTCCTTTGAGTCATGGTAGGATAGTAATTTAAGTACAATAGGAACACACTCGAAGCAAAGTGCGATGTCAAGTCAACGGACTAAGTTGTGCTCATATCACCTGGGAACTGCTACCTGATGATAGGTATAATACCAACCACCAGTTCCCGATGAGTCCTTTCTAGTGTAACTCATAACCTAATGAGCACCTGCATACTATCTCCAGTACGACGTACTAATGGCTGTGGGACAGACCATCTCCCCTGCTGTGATGAGAAACATATTCACTAGTCTACTCTGGAGTATCGATGCCCCGTCTCGATAATCCTATGACTAAGGACCTATATAAGGATGTGGTTATAGACTATCCAGCCCCCACTAGTGTGATTGCCATCACATCGCTGATAATCAAGTAAAGATCCTAAGGTCTCTACCAATATGTATAAGCGATATGCTAAAAGAAACACATGCACATATTGAGGTAGAATCAAACCAAGTAGCATACTACCATTTTGAGCAAGACTGTTATCATAACTTTGAATATCCCAAGCTTCTAATATGTAATATACAATCCAATATGATACAATAATGGCATCCAGGGCATATCTTACTAACAATCTCCTACTTGCACTAAGGCCATGTATTGGCATATCGCAGACCTATCATCTCGATTAGCCTCTCGAACTCCGTCTGAGGGACGGCCTTTGTGAGTGGATCAATAGCGTTGTTCTCCATATCTACTCTCCGCACCTCTATCTCCTGGCGATCTACGATCTCCCTGATTAGGTGGTACCGCCTCAAGATGTGTCTGGACTTCTGATGGGACCTTGGATTCTTCGCTAAAGCTATAGCCCCATTGTTGTCACAATACAGAGGTATTGGATCAACAATGGATGGAACACCTGAAGTTCTGTCATGAACTTCATGATCCAGATTGCTTCTTTCGCGGCGTCACATGCAGTGATATACTCCGCTTCTATAGTCGAGTCAGCAACGGTGTCCTGCTTGGAGCACTTCCAACAGACCGTCCCTCTATTGAGGGTAAAGACATAACCCGACATGGACTTGGAGTCATTCTTGTCACCCTGGAAGCTGGATTCGGCGAAGGCCTCGACCTGGAGGTCTTCTCTGCCGTACACCAAGAACATCTCCTTAGTCCTTCTCAGGTACTTGAGAATGTTCTTTACTGCTGTCCAGTGCTTCTCGCCTGGGTTTGACTGATACCTGCTTACAGCGCTCAATGCATAAGCTACAACTAGTCTGGTACACAATATCGCATACAGTATAGAGTCTACTACCGAAGCGTAGGGTATAATAGACATGCGATCTCTTTCTAAATAATTCTTGGGAGACATCTCTTTGGAGAGGGTGATTTCATAACAAGCCGGTAAATTACCATGCTTTGAATCTTCCATACCGAATCTTTTCAGTATGGTGTTGATGTACCTTGATTGTGATAGTTCTAATATCCTGTTAGATCTATCACGATAGATCTGGATCCCCAGAATGTAGGAGGAATCACCCAGGTCCTTCATGGAGAACCTTTATGACAAGAATCTCTTGACTGATTGTAGCATATGAATGTCATTTCCTATTAAGAGAATGCCATCCACGTATAAGACGAGGAATACCACACTTCTTGCTACAATCTTATTATAGATGCATGGTTCATCTGGATTTTTAATGAAGTCGAATTCCTTGACCGTCTCATCAAAACAGATATTCCAACTCCGCGATGCCTGTTTTAGTCCATAAATAGATTTAAGCAACTTGCATACTCTTCCGCTGCTCCCACTCTCTATGAAACCCTCCGGCTAATCCATATAGACACACTCTTCCAAATTTCCATTTAGAAAAGCGGTCTTTACGTCCATCTGCCAAATCTCATAATCGTGGAAAGCAACAATGACAAGAAGAATCCGAATGGATTTGAGCATAGCCACGGGAGGAAAGGTTTCATCATAGTCCAAACCAGGTCTTTGACGAAAACCTTTTGCAACAAGTCTAGCCTTATAGGTTTCAAGCTGTCCATCTACATCAATCTTCTTTCTAAAGATCCATTTGCAGCCTTCGAGTTTTATCCCTTCTGGAGCAATATTCAAAGTCCATACTTTGTTGGTGTTCATGGACTCCATTTCGGTCCGCATTGCATCCATCCATTTTACCGAGTCTCTGCTCTGAATGGCTTGCTGGAAACTATTTGGCTCATCATCGTCGATGATGCAATCTTCTCTATCCCTATTTATGAGAAAACCGTAGTATCTCTCGGATAGATGAGACTTCCTACTAGTCTTGCGGAGTGGCTCGGGGATGTCCGGTTCTTTTGAAACTTCTGGTTCCACCATACTTTCAGTATTAGTTTGTGGTTCTGGAATTTCTTCCAGTTCTATTACGCTCCCACTTATCTCTTTTTCTAAAAATCAAGTTTCCAGAAAGTGGGCATGCCGAGAAACGAAGACCTTTTGTTCCTCTACGTAATAGAAAAGATATCCCTGGAGTTCTTTGGGTATCCCACAAACTTACACAGTACTGAGCGTATCTCGAGCTTGTCCGCATGTTGTTTTTTTACAAAAGATGGATATCTCCATATCTTAAGATACTGAAGATATGGTTTCTTCTCACTCCATATCTGATATGGTGTGGTAGGCACAATCTTGGTAGGAACCTTGTTCCAAAGATATGCAGCTGATTCTAGTGCATAACCCTAGAAGGATCACGGTAACTCAGCGTTACTCATCAAGGAATGTACCATATCCAATAGTGTTCTGTTCCGCCTTTCCGATACTCCGTTGTGTTGAGGTGTGTATGGAGGAGTAAGCTGAGAGAGAATTCCATTCTCTTTTAAGTAATCCGGGAACTCGGCACTTAAGTATTCACCACTTCGATCAGATCTAAGTGTCTTGATACTTTTGCCGGTTTATTTTTCCACTTCATTCTTATATTCCCAGAATTTCTCAAAGGCCTCAGATTTATGTTTTATCAAGAATACATGTCTATACCTTGAGAAATCATCCATAAAAGTAATGAAATATGAATAAACACTTCTTGCATCTATAAACATTGGACCACACACGTCACTGTGTATGAATCCCAAGAGCTCGCTCGCTCTTACCCCGTGTCCAGTGAACGAAGTCTTTGTCATCTTTTCTTTGAGACATGATTGTCAAGTTGCATATAACTGATATTTAAACGGATCCAAATATCCCTCTTTATGTAACTTCATCAATCGTGTTTCATTGACGTGACCCAGTCTACAATGCCATAAGAAAGCCTGATTTAATTCTGGAGACTTTCTTTTAAGTGTGTTCTGGACGTTGAAAACCTAAGCTTGATTTAATATGTATATACCGTTATCTAGTGTACCTAACCAATCAAAACTTGATTCAGGTGGATGTTTACAACATTGCTTACAAATGCAAAATCATAACCTTCTTTAGAAAGTAAAGATACAGAGATGATTTTACATGTCAAACTAGGTACATACAAAAAATTACGTAAAATCAAAATTTGCCCACCTGTCAATCTTAGATGATATTCCCCTATGGATACAGCATCCATACCCTGAGAGTCATATCACCTGCCTTGATAACTCTACGGTTTTTCAAAGCCTGTAATGAACTACAGATATGAGATCCTGATCCGGTATCTAGTACCCAGGAAATAGAGTAAATTGACAGACAGTTTTCAATCATGAACACACCCGAAGCCGAAGCCACAACTTGCTTCATATCCTGGTTTCTGGCTTTCCAAGCCCTGCAGTCCTTTTGACAGTGCACTTTTCCGTGACAACAGAAACATCCTTCCTTCCCTATTGTTAGCCCCGAAACTTTTGCCATGTCCTTTCCCTCTACCTTAGCGCTCCTCAATATATTGAGGAGTCTTGGAAGTGTAACTTCCTTCCCTTGAATTTTGAAATTCAAGATAAACTGGGCGTAGGTTGAGGGGAGCGACAGTAGAATCAAGTTAGTACATAACTCGTTCTCCAACGTGGTCCCATGGTCTGTGAGCTGTTCAATATAGCCAATTATCGTAAGGACGTAGTCCCCTACAGATGACCCGATAGCCAACTTCAACTGAAGAAATATCTTCGAAGTCTCATATCTTGCGATAAGAGATTGCTCTTCATATAAAACTTTGGTATGGAGGAAGATGGTAGTTAAGTCCATCTTCTCGTGTTACCTCTGGTGTTTACTATCCATTGAGGCTAACATGAGGCATTTGGCTCTCGTACAATCCTTTTCCCATGTCTTACGGATATCAACATCCGCAACGGTGGAATGTAGACTTGGGACGGTGGGGGCTTTGGTAGTAAGGAGGTAGTCCAGCTTATCATAGGTAAGTGCTATCTGGACATTCCTTAGCCAATTATTATAGTTTGGCCCAGTCAATTTATTATCTAGTAACCTAAGTCCGGTCATAGTGGTCGCTGCAATTAGGAGAGAGAGAAGAAACACTTAGTATGATGCTCTTGCAAGTTTAGATTGGTTATTAGTTTATCTAAACAGGATGGAATCCACTGTTTCCTCGAATCCTTCCTCAAATCATAAAAGAAGAATTAGTCAGGATTAATCACACTTTACAATTCTTGCTTAACCTTTCGGCCAGGATAGTGTTGGTACTTCGAGGGAGCTTTTCCAACGCTTTCGCGAAGTTCCTTAATTACATAAGCTCTTTTTTCTGAAGGCGTAGCCCCGCTAACACCATTCTAGATACCTACTTAGTTTATAGCATTGATTGTTTAGTGAAAAATCTCCCGAAGAGTAATCCTTCTCATCAGTGGGATCAGGATCCAGCTATCATTGTGTGATGACCTAGATGGAATCCACTCTAGTCACCACACTTCAGAAGGTATGCTCAAACTGCAAGTTTTTTTTTATATTTGAAACTCCCGATGTGGATTTTTGCCCCATGCTCTTATGACCTTGACGAATGACAACATATCATAAGTCACATGTCAAGTTCTACCCATCATTATCAAAATTAATTTGAACCCATCCGTACATACTCTTGACGAAGGCCAACATAGTAGTATGACTGTCCCAAACCAACGCATCTATATATGCAACGGATGAATACCCAGCAGCTACCAATCACTATGCCTTTGCGAAGGTCAAAATACATAGCTTGAATACTACCGAATACCCATATAAAATGATGGAGGGTTACGAATGGTTTTGGCGAAACCGTGAACGTAATGAACTTGATATAGTCGAAAGAACTATGATAGCTTTTTAAATGGAGTGCTTTAGGCTCCGCTTTTAAAATTTGCATTTTGAAGAAAACCGAATGGTTTTGAAACTGTTCCAACGATTAAGCTTTGGTTTGTTTTTCCTTGCATTAATCAATGTTAAAGCGGTCCCATCATTTAATCCTATCATTGCAGAAAAGAAACGAAATACAGCGTATGCTTCTGCCATCCTCATTCGCCACGGGGCCCCGTCATGCACCGTTAGATTACTTAACTACCGACAGAGCGGGGGCTGCACTAGCATGAGTGCAAAATATAAGCAACGCCTACTATATATATATATATTCATTCATCTCACGCAATAATAGGCATTCCTGTTCACAGATGAATATATTGGATATATTAGGAATTCCGCGTTTCGTTTAAGCCCATAATGAAAAACGGATTCCACGGTTGTGATGAATAGCCAAACCCCACCCTAGACCCCTACGGATGCGGAAAACTACCCGCCAAATTCCCGAAGTGAAGCAACCTTCCTCAATAAAATGAGTAGGCCACTCGGCACTTCAAGAACCTGGTAGTTTGTGCACCCCACTTTAGGTCTATCCTAGGAGCAGAAAACAGTAAAAGAAAATAATACAACGGTGTCTACAATCTTAACCCAGATGTGCCCCATAAAATAATATTACTTCACTTTTACAAATTACATGAATGAAAGAAAAGAAAACACTCTTCGCACATCCCCTGGCTATTCATCCACGACGATCCAATACTCTATATACACAAACCATCTTAACAGATCACAGATATGTGCAACCCCTACTAATCGATGTATAGTGATTAGCGAATGTTTCAAAAACATATATATAAATTGAAACATGTAAATGACGTTAAAACTGCAACTTCGGAACACTCCGAAATTGCCCTAACAGAAAGATAACTAAATATGCAACCTGGGAAAAATCAAACATAACCTAAATCCCTAGATCCAAGTAACAAGAACACCAAACAAAATTCAATACAATCCCACAGATTAGAACCGGCCAGGCCAGTTTTTTGAAGAGTTTGGCCGGCTAAGTTGAGATGGAATTGTCTCGTTTTTGTTTGGTGTTCATCTCACAACTAAAGGAGCACTCCGCAATTGTTTTAAAAAATTTTAGAGTCTCTGAAAATTTCGACAGAAACTTGGATCTTTTGTTTCGTGTTTCAGAGTTATTTCGGTTTCGTAGTTTTACACTTCATCTAAACTATTATTTAAGGTTTACTGGGCTACGATACCACTGTAAGTCAATGTCGCGCACCCCGCGGGTTCGCGGGGAGGAATAAATTTTCAAAAACGATTTATACAAAGCTCGCAACATCGATTAAACTCCAAGATCTATTCGAAAACCTTAACTAATGTTTACCGCCGTAAACAGAGACGAACCGGGATGGATCGTCTTGCCTGAATTTGGGGGTAGATGCTATTTGGATTTATCCATCCACCTCTCTGAAGATGTCAAGCTGATTTATGGCATCGTATATCGGAGGTTTGGACAGATGCGGCCGTTGTAGCAGACTTCGTTAGATTCCTCCTCGTTCGCGAGGGTTTTTTTGATTGTTGGGATGTTCTTTCCTGCAGGCGCAAGCCCCTGTAGTTAATTATGTTACCGCATCGCGATAGCCACTTTCTCTTGCTCCAGAAGTTGACCTCGTGTCATGTATGTTTTTTTTTGTTGCCCGTGGATTGTATACGGAGACTAATTTGTGCCGTTGCCCGTAGGGCGTGGATTAGTCCAAATCTGTATATCTTAGATTTGGGTTTGGATTGATTTAAGGATTGTTGATCAGTTTCGAGATCAAGATCGACTTAAATATATACGAGAGATTGGGGTCTCGATTGTTTTTTTGCTAAGGATACGTTAGTCCAATTTAAGACTAAGATCTACTTAACAAGGTCTTAGGATCATTTTGCTTCAGATCCAACAAAAGAGTATTTGGGCTCTGTTGTTTTAGTTTAAGAACGTTTCGGTCCCTTATCGCCATTTTGGAGGCGAAATTGTATTTTGAGGAAATTTCGGTCTGTTGATCACCATTTGGGGGTAAGATTTTAGTTTAAGGACGTTACGGTCCGTTGTTGCCATTTTGGGGGGCAACGGTTAGTTTAAGAACGTCTCGGTCTGTTGTTAGTTTAGGGATATCTCGGTCCATTGTCCATCTTGCGTACACGTGTATTTGTTACGTGACGGGATGAGCAATGATAATATGGGATGCATCCAGTTTGGGATGTGGTTTGGTTTAGGACGTGCACGTTTGGGAAGTGCGCCTTAAAACTGTAGGGTTCCACAGCACCGCTACTAGGTTGCAGGAGGTATCGATCATGACGTTTTCAAAAAATTGGCACGCTAAAGAACCCTAACCCTACAATCTTAATTAAAGAATTAGACGAAACTAGAATGTAAACATCTTTACATCTAAGTGAACAAGGAATACAACCTTTATAGACCGGTCCTTCACTTCAAAAACTCCGTGTAGTAGTCTCTTCGCTCCAAGTAGTGAACTCCCAGACTCTAGAAAAGCTCCACAAGATATGAAAGGAACAAACTTGCTTGAAGTCTTTGAGGCCAAAGATGATCTACGTCATGGAGACACCAACTCAAGTTACCTCTTCACTAATATGGAATTAGTGAAGCTACCACCCTAAACTAAATGGCTAGTCTAGTAGAGGATGATGAAGTAGGATTTTTGCTCACTTTAGAAATAATTTTCTCACTCAATTTCTTCACTTCCCAAAAGCTAGAGAGCTTGAGGAAGGAGATAAAAAAAAGCAACCATGGAAAAAGGCAAGTCTAGAATGGGAACCATGGATGAGTTAATATCATATACTAACTCATGTAGAGACTAAACCATGGCTAATCATAATGGTTGGGTTAATAAATATCTTAAGTAAAACAAAATTGGTGGACTTAGTCAATAATTCTACAAGTTTCTACTAAGCATCAGCCATGACTAATTTCCACCCAATTTAGAATTACTTTCAATAATAAAACCCTTCATTATGTTAAGCATGGTGTGAGTCTTATACACCCATGTAGCAACAAGTATGACACATTAATATATATCACATATATATTAAGTGTACACATACAAGTGAGAAAAAGAAAAGCTTAAGTGAGCAAATATTAGTTAATGTAAATTAATATATCACATATATAATTATACATCAAATTATTAAATCAACACTTGATTTAATAATCCGGCTATATCATATATAACCGACTAATATCATATATATCAACTTATCGAATCAACACTTGATCCGATAATCTGGCTATATCACATATAACCGACCGATATCACATATCGCGAGAATAGAATACGGTATCACATACTCGTATTAATCTCGGTCCCGCACATATCACATCTGTGCTCCTACTTCATTTCGTCTGAGCCAGGAAACCTCTGTGTAGGACTCTAAAGACTCGTTAATACGCCGGCATTAGGTGATGATCATATTAAACACTCGCAAGCCGTCAGCGGTACTAGCTGGACGTAACGGCTACCCGGGTATTGAGCGATCAGAAGATCAACAAGCAAGCCTGCTCATACTCCTACAAATCCAATAAGTAACACTACCGTACAGTCCGGTCTCTTCGTCTGATATGTCGTATATCTCAGGCTGGGGGTGGTAAACTTCGGACCCCAATAGCCTGATAAGTCATGCTGATGTGGGGCCCATAACGGTTCGAGAAACTACTGATAACACTTACCAGTAGATCTCCGCAACTCTGACCAGGGGTTTCCTGTTATGGCCAATCAAGCATAGCGCAACATCAACCCCCAATACCGGAAGAGACGAAATCCCCTCCAATCGCTCATTGCCTCCATGTGACTCGGGACTATATCCAAAAACCACCGTTTTGCACGATCTCTTGAATGTGGTAAGGTGGAAATCAAAGCACAGTGGGAATCACTCAAGACTTTATGACGATCTCGGGTCGACAGACTAACCTGTACCAGTGTCACCAGAGAACTGCTATCTGACACATCTAGAAGTTCTCGGCGAGTCCGTCCAGTGTACCCAGTCTCTACTGAGCACCCGTATACCTTCTCTGATGTCAAACACCAATGGATGTGGGATCATCCATCGCTCATCATATGGGTCAAGAAGCATATACGCGAGTCTACTCTAGAATATTAATGCCCCATCTCGATACTCCCACGATTAGGAATATTTGAAGGATGTACTTACCAACTACCTCTACCCCACTAGTATGATCTGCATCATAATCCTGGTAGTCAAGTACTCATCCTAGGGGCTTTATCAACATGTAATAGGAGATAATAAGTGTACATGTTAAGATAAAGAGCAACCAGATAACATACTATCATGTCGAGCAAGAAAGTCCTCCCTATATATGTCCAAGCATCCACTATAATATACATCACATGTATAATAATGGCCTCTAGGGCATACATATAATTAACAATCTCCCACTTGCACTAAGGACATTTGTTGTAGTATCTCATACCCAACGCCCCATAAAAGTCTATCTAGGGAAAGGCCACTGTGAGTAGATCCGCGGTGTTATCCTTCGCGTCAACTCTCCTTACCTCGATCCCTTGGAGATCAACCATCTCCCTAATCAGGTGATGCTGTCCTCAGAATATGTCTGGATCGCTGATGGGACCGGCGTTCCTAGGCCAAAACCACAACTCCATTGTTGTCACAATAACAATTATTGGACGCTCAATGGTAGGAACCATGTTCATCTCATGAACAAGAATTATCCAGACATCCACTTTGGTAGCATCGTTGGTAGCGATGTATTCAGCATTTATCGTCTAGTTTGTCACGGTATATAGCTTGGAACTCTTCCAACATACTGTCCCTCCACTGAGGGTAAAGACAAAGCCTGTGACTGACTTTCAGTCGACCTTATCATTCTGGGAGCTCAAATTGGTAAAGGACTCCCACTGGAGTTCACCGTTACCAAACACCAAGAACATTTCTTTAGTGCTTCTCAAGTACTTAAGAATGTCCTTCACAGCTGTCCAGTGATTCTCCCAAGATCCGATTGATTCCTGATCACTACACCTAGCGAGTCAACTACATCTGGTCTGGTACATAACATTGCATACATGATAGAGCCTACTGCAGAAGCATAGAGTATCCTTGCACGCGAGCTCTCTCCAAATCAGTCTCGGGAGACATCTTTTTGGAGATAGTGATTCATAAGTAAGCGGGCGAACCGCCACGCTTAGAATTTTCTGTACTAAACCCTTTTAGTATGGTGTTAATGTACCTGTATTTGGGACACTCCCAATATCCACTTAGATCATAATCCATGAGATGTAGTAGGTATCATCCAGATCTTCTATGGAGAATCCTCGTGATAAGAGGAGCTTGACCGAGTGTAGCATAGGAAACTATTTCCTATTAAGAGTATATCATCTACGTACAATACGTGGAAGACAACCTTACTCTCTACAACCTTCTTGTATATATAAGGTTCATCTACCTTTTTGATGAAGTCAAACTCTTTGACTGCCACATCAAAACAGATGTTCCAACTCCGCGATGCCTGCTTTAATCCTGATGGACTTAAGCATAACCACTGGAGAAAAGGTTTCATCATAAACCACACCTGGTTATTGACGAAAACCTTTTACTACAAGTCTATCTTTGAAAGTCTCAACTTTTCCTTCTACACCAAGAATCTTCTCAAGATCTAATTGCTCCTGATGGGTTTTACATCTTCAGGTGCAACATTCAAAGTCATACTTTGTTGGTGTACATGGATTCCATCTTTGATCACATAGCATCCGGTCATTTCACTGAGTCCCCACTCGTGATGGCCTGTTTGAACCTGGTTGGGTCATCATCTACCATGATGCAATCCTCGCTCCTACCGTCATCGAGAAAACCGTAGTATCTCTCAGGCATGCTGAGAAACAAAACACCTTTTGCTCCTAAGTGTGCTAGAAGATATACCCTTGCGAATGTTTGGGATATCCAACAAACTTATACAGAACCGACCTTGTCTCGAACTTGTCCGAATTTTGTTTTTCAACATAGGCCGGACAACCCCATATCTTAACACATTTAAGACACGGTCTCTTCCCATTTCATATCTCATATGGAGTGGTAGGCACAGATTTAGATGGAACCCTATTCAATAGGTATGCATCTTCTCAAGTGCATAACACTAAAAGTAACAAGTAACTCAGCAGTACTCATCATAGAGCGCACCATATCTCATAGGGTGCGATATCTCCGTCCCGATACACCAAAGTGCTGTGGTGTATACGAAGCAGTAAGCTGAGAGAGAATTCTATTCTCCTTTTAGAAAATCCAGGAACTCTATGCATAAGTATTCTCCTACTCGATCACATCGAAGGACTTTAATACTTCTACCACTCTGGTTCTTAACTTCAAGCTTATATTTCTTGAATTTCTCAAAAGTTTCAGACTTGTGTTTCAACAGGAACATATGTCCGAATCTTGAGAGATGATCAGTGAATATAATGAAGTACGAAGAACCAAGCCTGGTGATCAGTCGAAAATAATGTATTTTTAACACGGCAATTTCCCTATCATTTTCACTCATCTATAAGTGTTCGGCATTCATATTTCACATATTAGCAAATCAGTCGTTAAATATCAGATTTCATGTGTTAGACTTTTAAACCGGCACTATAAATGAAATTGACCGCATTTCATGGCATTGCATCAACCCTATATTGCGCAACACTGGTCTCGAGAATTTGCAGGAACAAAAGCCAGAATTATCAAGAGAAGCTGATAAACATTACATCAACTCCAAGTTTTGAGATCTGGTATCAATCCAAAGGGACAAATACAAATCAACACATCAGATAAAGCCCCAAACATAAGCCCAAGACCACACCAGAAGTTTAAAGCCTCAAGGCAACAACATGGCCGCGGAACCGCGGCCGGAGCCGACTTGCGCCGCGGTTCCGCGGCGGCCTTGACACATCATCACCTCAAATTCAGTGCATAACTCCTACCTCACTTCCAGAAGCTCTTCAAGACACTTCAAGTTCCAGAAGACTCTAGAGACTTCTGCCAGATCAGCAAACTAGGGTTTCTAATGCTTAATTAATCCTAGCTTAAAACCTAAGCTAGCTCCTAACAAACTATTTCTAGAAACTCCTCAACAAACTTTTGGAGGGAATTGTAATTTCAAACCTAGACCTAGGGTTTGGGAAGTCTATAAATAGAAGCCTAAACCTAGGGTTAAGGGATATACTTGATACTTGGATCCATTATCCAAGACTTAGACACTTCTTCATTTTACTCTCTTTCTTCATCTTCTTCCACAAGTCTAGTGACAAGACTTGTGTGAAACCCTAACCCTAATTCCAATCAAAAGCCAAGATTCCCGAGTACCAAATCAAGCAAGAAGCCCTTCAACCTTTTAGGAGCGAAGCCGATCTTCAACAGAGCAAGTGGTCCAAGCCGATCCACGACTCACGGAGAAAAGGCGAAGCCAGATCGACAATTTAGTTCTTCCTCTTGTAGTTCTTGAGCGACTATAATCAAATTGTTGATATAAATAAAAGGTGATATTCTTTTATCTTGTTTTCTTTAAATTCTTGCATCATGATTAGATCGCAATTTCTAGTTGTAGTTCTTGTTGTGATGTTTGAGTAATACTCCGCTCGTCGAGAAGTCAAGACGATCAATAGAATGATGATGTAACATATCTTAAATCGATTCTTGATTCCTACGAGTTTTGTAAACCCTAGCAAGTTCAAGAACCGACGACCTAATTTTGTTGCGATGCTTTCTTGATTGATATCGCTCGAAATTGGGGAGTTACGATCGTTTCTTGAAATTGCTAGAGGCTAGAATGTGAATGATATCGACGAAAGAACAAGGGTTAAACGATGAAACCCTAGTTTCACGAGAAAGCCCTAACTCTTGTCGATCATCATCGATCTAGTATCAATTCTTCGAAGGACAAGAACACGATATCTTGAGATTACATCACGTCTATAGATCCGATCGATTCCTACGAGCTTCATTTAGATTCTTAACATTTGGTTGGAAATATCATCGAAATTCGATTCTCGATTGTTTATCATTTTCTTGATTCTTGATTAGACTAGTGACACCTGAATCAATCGATAAAATCTTAAATCATGTTTTGTTTTCTTTTCGATTAACTTTTCAATTCAAACAAATCAAATATAAAAACGAATCGCACAATCCCTGTGGACGATCCGCACTCACTTACAATCTACAACCGACACCGTAATTGATTGCGGTCAAATATAATTCTTTGATTGTGAATTTTATTCAATTTTCTAATTACCGACACAAAGAAACTTATTCTCTTTAGTCGATTTACACAGTCTCGAATTTTATCATCAATCAAATGGCGCCGCTGCCGAGGATTACGCGCTAATTCGTTTCATATTAAAGTTTTAATTGAAGGATTTATTCCACTATAATTTTTGTAATCAAAATTCGTGCAAACCCTAAACGATTTGTTGTGGTTCATTGCAAGGAAATCTGGAGCTGTTGTGCAATTGAAGAAATTTTTTGGAAAATTCCAGAGAGCTGGAGTTATCAACAGAAAGCTTCTGTTGAATTTTGGTGCAGTGATCTGCACAGAAGACCGCGTTTCCGCGGTGGGAGCCCCCTATTGCGGCGGTTCCGCGACTACCTGAAGCCTTCTCTGTGCAATTTCTCTTCTGTAAGACCCTAACCTTCTTCTCTCTCCTCTTTTTAGCTCCAACTAATAATTTATGCAGGCTTCTTTGCAAATAATCGTAGCTCGCAAGTTGCAAAAGTAAATTTGTGCGTGATTTTGTTTCGTGGTTGTTTGCATTCTAAATACGGATATTAAGGGGCACGGCCAAATCCAAATTAGGTGGGGATTTCATTACCCTTCCTAGGCCCCGAAAATCACAAAACTAGCATTCGCATTGACCCACATTAACTAAAAAATATCTAGAGATGACTCTAAGGACCGTCGCGCTCACTTAGGACAGAAGAAGGCCGTAGGTAATTCATTGCTTATCCGCATTTTCTTGTGGTGTCTAGGCAAGTGTGTCGAAGGCTAGTGGTTATTAATTAGGCCCACTACTTATGTAGTGGAGTACCTTCCCACTTACCTGGCACTTACCTGGCCATAGAGAGACAAAGAGGCAGAGGAGGATTTTATCCTGCGACTTGTCTTTTGGCAGTTAGGAGCGGTCTAGAGATCTGACCTAGGCGACCACTAGATTCTAGGGTTTTGTGTGTTGCATTTGTTGTGTCGCATCATTTTTTCAAAAATCCGTCCATTTTTCAAAGAAAACACCGCATTCATTCATTTACCCTTAATTATAAGCCAACGCTGCTACTTGTACTAACCCTTTTTAGTACAAGATAGGCTGGATACGGGATTCTAGTGCCCGTTTAGTCCGCGTACCCTTTATCGACTCCGAAGTCGGTAACTCTCCATTTACTTCTTCTTTACCCACCACCACACCCACATTGATGGATCTGTCTCCATCGAACTTCTTTACCACTACTCTGCCTCCGTCCGTTGGTGCGCAGAATCCACCCCGCATCTCTCTCCAGGAGAGGTGCTACCCTATTCGAGGTCCTCTTTCGACCTGCTTATCCACACCACCAGCCAACGGGGATAACTTTGAGATTAAACCCCAATACATCAACCTTTTACCCAAATTCCACGGACTCGAGACTGAGGACGCTTACGTTTTCATTACCAAATTTGAAAACGTATGCGCAATGATGGGTACGTCACAACTTTCAGTGGATGCTATGCGTCTACGACTTCTTCCATTTACCTTGTGCGATATAGCCGAGAAGTGGCTATATAACACTACCGCACACTCTATTACGAATTGGGAAGAATTCGTCGCTGCATTCCTTAAGAAATTTTACCCAATACAAAAGACAGCTCGAATCTGTAGCGAACTGAATCAATTTGCCCAGCTCCCTACTGAACCATTCTCTAAATGCTTTGAACATTTCAAGGATCTATTGGTTCAGTGTCCTCATCACGGCATCCCGAGATGGGAGCTTTGCCGAATCATATATGAGGGCAGTAACCCTAACACTAAACAGAGTCTTGAAAACATGTGTCAAGGTACTTTTATGACTAAGGATTATGGGGAAGCTTGGCGATATTTAGAAGAGTTCGCTGAAAAGTCTTTATAGTGGGAAAGTCCATCATTTAGGAGTGGCAACAACCAATCAGATGTTTCCATAGGAGTTAGAGCTGACATTTCATCTATACACAAGAAACTCGAGACTATGGAAAACAAATTTTTAGCCGCCACCCTTAATCAAATGTCACTTTCCAAAACTATATGTGGCTGCTGTTCTGATCCGTCTCACTTGACGGAAGAATGTCCGTTTCAAGGTCATGAGCATACCAATGCCGCATTTCAAAGACCTAGAAACGATCCATTTTCTTCCACATATAATCAGGGTTGGAGGAATCACCCTAATTTTGCTTGGAACCAATCACAATCTCAAAACACGGTTCCAAACCAAAACAATTTCCAAAGGGTCCCTCCACCACAACAGCAACCACAACTTCAATTTAGTCAGCACCCCTTTCAAGCACATAACTTTCAAAATCCGGTCAACACACCTGCACTGTCTAGTCCTTTACAGTTGACCGGAATTGATAAATCCTCTTCTTTTGCACAACACATGAATTTGGTCTAAACAAATATCATGTAAGTTTCGGCTGAAATGAAGTCTTCTGTCGATAAAATTGAGAAAAACTCTGCGTCCCAAAACGAGAGTATTAAATCGATGGAAGAAGAGATGGCACGATTAAAAGCCGAAATTAGTGCAAGAGAGAAAAGAAAACTTCCAGCTCAACCCTTACCCAATCCTGGCTATTCATATCATGTGAATGCAATCACCACGTTGAGATCAGGAAGAGTGCTTGACAATCATGTTGGGGAAGAAGTTGATGATATTGACAATCCTATCAACACCCCGGCTGAGACCTTTCCTTACACACACACTTCTAGTTCTGACCCCAGTTCTTCTACCCCACCACCTTCTTCCGAGCCTATTCTTCGTTTCCCAAAAGGCTCGCCACTTCAGCCCACCTCTTTTACTCCTCCACGGACGATCCCCACTTCTATTCTGGGATCGGTTCCACACACACTTCCTTCTCCTATGATGGACCCAGCGCTTATTGCTAAAGCACCTTATCCTAATCGGTTAAGGGGTAACACACCAAGTCCATATATGGAGAAGATCACTGAGATGTTTAAACAGGTTTACATCAATATCCCTCTTCTAGATGCTATCCAACAAGTCCCTGCATATGCGAAAGTTCTTAAAGACTTGTGCACTAGAAAGAGGAAGAAACAAATGCCCAAGAAGATATTCATGGCAAAAACAGTAGACACGGCTTTCCCCCAGCAATTACCGAGGAAACGTAAGGATCCTGGTTATCCTACGATTTCCATCTCTATTGGGGAAAAACACATTAACCGTGCTCTACTAGACCTTGGGGCAAGTATTAACCTGCTTCCTTTCTCAGTCTATGAGCAGTTAGGGATCGGAGAGTTGAAACCAGCCCATTGCACTCTCCAGATGGCTGACTGATCAATCACCAAACCTAGGGGTGAACTAGAGGATGTGTTAATAAAAATCGGGGAATTTATATTCCCTGTGGACTTTATTGTAATTGATACACATCCTGTAGCGAACTCACGGAATCAAATTCTGGTGATTTTAGGTCACCCCTTTTTGGCCACTTCCAACGCTATCATCAACTGTCGTAATGGTTCTATGACCCTATCCTTCGGGAAGAGGACAATTGAGATGAACATTTACAAGTTAGGAAGCGTACCCTCCGAACCTACTGCTCAGGTCTATTCTGTCGACTTAATGAATGTCGACAGCAGCGAATTTGATGACCCTCATAATACTGATCTTGACTCTTTTCATACGTTATTGTTTGACCCAACTATGTATCATACACATACGGACTCTTCCACCGAGATGTCCGGGTCAACAATTAACACTGATTATGAACTGCTTTTAGAGTCTGAAGATCACCCCGCACTTTGTGATGACATTATTCTTCGGGGTATTGATGAAACTTTTGAGGAGATCTTCGCTGATGAACTCGTATTTCTGAATAACACGGGTGTTGAGATGAATCATGTCCCAATCATTGAAATTGAACCTCCACCCCTTCTTCTGAATTGTAAGAAGAATGCGAGTAATCCATCACACTCACTGCATCGTCTCTCCAAAATGAGACGCACACACATTCTATTCCACCACTTACCCTTTCCACACTTCTTCTTCCACCAACCAGAGCACTGCATTGATAAAATTTTTGAATGGTTGGTGTTGACATTCGGTCTTTGCAAAGCTTGGCATCGACCAATGATTCTTGACCCCCTCATGTGATTTTCAAAAGATTAACATTGCATAACTCAAGTTTGGGGGGGGGTTATATTTTTTCTGGCTCTTGAAAAGATAGTTTTTACAAAATTTTGAGCCAAAAATAAGTTTGGAGGAGGATCTTCACTTAAATATTTTGCCCCCAATAATAATTCCTCCCAAGCTTACAGGTTTTGCGAGATTTAGCAGAAGGCAACAGTGAGGACACTGTTGAAAACAAGTTTGGGGGAGCTTTGTGCTTATTTTTGCATCATTTGCATCATACATTGCATAAGCACAAAACATTTTCGAAAACCTATAAAAATTTAAAAAATTTCAAAAATATAAAAACATTTTTTTTGTACATAAATAAGATAATGAAAGTTTAGATAGTGAAAAATTACATCCATGAGATTAGAAAAATTTAAGAAAACCAAGAAAATTAGAAGTTTTCTTATACGAACTAGTAATAAGTAGTTATGAGCCGTTGTCCCAAGGGTTAGTAAGATGAAGGACGTCACTAATCTGAGGATAAAAATAAGTCTGAAAAATAGTTTCTATTCTGGAAGCCAAACATTTTGAATGTTGATACCCTGCTATTCGCACTTACACACGTCTTAAAGCCTGGGATAGTAGAGGATACCTTGAAATACTCTTGTCTTAAAGCCGATGTATGAAGGAAATAAAAAGAAAAAATGAATGAAAAAAATATAAAGTGGTGAGAAAAATGGACACTGGTTTTGTTATCACCAAGGGCAATAAAAAATATATAGCGAGGGTGCCTCTTCACCTAGTGCCCTAAGGCCAACTGGTCTGGGAGTCACTGCTATGCCTGAGGTGGTGCAAGACGAGGAAAATACACCAAGTAAGCAAACACAGGAGTAATCGGTCGGTTAGTACCTCAAGAAGTATTAACGGTCGCATGAAATTATGTGAGCACATCTAAATATTCATTAATTAAAAAGTACTGAGGCTGATGGGCAAGAGTATGATAGCTTGAATTGAATTCTCCGGGTGTAGGGATGTCTTTACACACACGCAGGGTTATATGATCGATGTTTGGATGAAAGATAGGAATGAAGAATAAGACGATGTTTTATTGAGGAAGGACGTGATTTCCGACATCTTTTCATGACTATTAAGATAGGGCTCATGACAACCGAAAAGCTAGCTTAGTTGAAAACCCTAATTTTCAAAGTCTTTCTTTTACAATTCTTTTCTTTAAATGTAATATTCATGATCTGCCTTTTATTCTTGGATTTTGTGGGTGCAATCCGCTGAAAACCCTCAGGAGACAACACTCCTCCTACTAGGGACACCTAGAGGTTTAAAGGCTTGTTGCACGTGCTTAGTGCAATCGTGTTGCCTACGAAAGTGTGCTAGTTAGTTTTTTTTTTCTTTCTTTATTTTCTCCTTCTTTTTAATAAAACAGTTCGCTCGAGACGATCGAAAATAAGTTTGGGGGAATTTGATCAGTCGAAAATAATGTATTTTTAACACGGCAATTTCCCTATCATTTGCACTCATCTATAAGTGTTCGGCATTCATATTTCACATATTAGAAAATCAGTCGTTAAATATCAGAATTCATGTGTTAGACTTTTAAACCGGCACTATAAAGGAAATTGACCGCATTTCATGGCATTGCATCAACCCTATATTGCGCAACACTTGTCTCGAGAATTTGCAGGAACAAAAGCCAGAATTATCAAGAGAAGTTGATAAACATTACATCAACTCCAAGTTTTGAGATCTGGTATCAATCCAAAGGGACAAATACAAATCAACACATCAGATAAAGCCCCAAACATAAGCCCAAGACCACACCAGAAGTTTAAAGCCTCAAGCCAACAACATGGCCGCGGAACCACGGCCGGAGCCGGCTTGCGCCGCGGTTCCACGGCGGCCTTGACACATCATCACCTCAAATTTAGTGCATAACTCCTACCTCACTTCCAGAAGCTCTTCGAGACACTTCAAGTTCCAGAAGACTCCAGAGACTTCTGCCAGATCAGCAAACTAGGGTTTCTAATGCTTAATTAATCCTAGCTTAAAACCTAAGCTAGCTCCTAACAAACTCTTTCTAGAAACTCCTCAACAAACTTTTGGAGGGAATTGTAATTTCAAACCTAGACCTAGGGTTTGGGAAGTCTATAAATAGAAGCCTAAACCTAGGGTTAAGGGATATACTTGATACTTGGATCCATTATCCAAGACTTAGATACTTCTTCATTTTACTCTCTTTCTTCATCTTCTTCCACAAGTCTAGTGACAAGACTTGTGTGAAACCCTAACCCTAATTCCAATTAAAAGCCAAGATTCCCGAGTACCAAATCAAGCAAGAAGCCCTTCAACCTTTTAGGAGTGAAGCCGATCTTCAACAGAGCAAGTGGTCCAAGCCGATCCACAACTCACGGAGAAAAGGCGAAGCCAGATCGACAATTTAGTTCTTCCTCTTGTAGTTCTTGAGCGACTGTAATCAAATTGTTGATATTAATAAAAGTTGATATTCTTTTATCTTGTTTTCTTTAAATTCTTGCATCATGATTAGATCGCAATTTCTAGTTGTAGTTCTTGTTATGATGTTTGAGTAATACCCCGCTCGTCGAGGAGTCGAGACGATCAACAGAGTGATGATGTAACATATCTTAAATCGATTCTTGATTCCTACGAGTTTTGTAAACCCTAGCAAGTTCAAGAACCGACGACCCAATTTTGTTGCGATGCTTTCTTGATTGATATCGCTCGAAATTGGGGAGTTACGATCGTTTCTTGAAATTGCTAGAGGCTGGAATGTGAATGATATCGACGAAAGAACAAGGGTTAAACGATGAAACCCTAGTTTCATGAGAAAGCCCTAACTCTCGTCGATCATCATCGATCTAGTATCAATTCTTCGAAGGACAAGAACACGATATCTTGAGATTACATCACGTCTATAGATCCGATCGATTCCTATGAGCCTCATTTAGATTCTTGACATTTGGTTGGAAATATCATCGAAACCCGATTCTCGATTGTTTATCATTTTCTTGATTCTTGATTAGGCTAGTGACACCTGAATCAATCGATAAAATCTTAAATCATGTTTTGTTTTCTTTTCGATTAACTTTTCAATTCAAACAAATCAAATATAAAAACGAATCGCACAATCCCTGTGGACGATCTACACTCACTTACAATCTACAACCGACACCGTAATTGATTGCGGTCAAATATAATTCTTTGATTGTGAATTTTATTCAATTTTCTAATTACCGACACAAAGAAACTTATTCGCTTTATTCGATTTACACAGTCAAGAATTTTTATACAATCACCTGGCATTTGTAGATACAGGACTGAATACATCATCATGTATCCATCCCAAGATTTCAATAACTCTTTCTCTGTTTCTAGTAAACAGAGTGTTGGTCATTTTATCTTTGAGACAAGACTGGCAAGTATTATAAGATGAAAATTCGAACAGATTCTAATATTCATCATTATGTAACTTAGCTAGCTGTGTCGCATTGATATGACCCAGTCTACAATGCCATAAGAAGGATTTGTTCATTTCTGAACTACTCCTCTTGTGTGTGTTCTATATACTTTGAACTGTGGTTTGATTTAGAACGTATATGCCATTATATAACGTGTCTGATCCAATCAACTCTTGATTCAGGAAAATGTTCACAACATTATCTTCCAATACAGAATTATATCCTTCTTTAACTTAATAAAGAATTTGATGTAATGTTGTATATCAGGTTCGGTATCTAATAATATTTGTTCAGAATCAATGTATTTATCATTTGGTAATACAGGGTGATATTTGCCAACTGACTTGGCTGCAACAATTGCACCATTCTCTAACACTTAGAGACATATCACCCAATCCCATTTTTCTACCTTTCTGTAGCCCATGTAACAGATTACACATGTGGGATCCTGATCCGGTATCTCATACGTAGGACGTAGAGGATACTGAGAAACAGTTTTCGGTAACGAACACACCCGAAGAATATGCATCAACATGCTTATTCTTCGATTGGGTCGCGTGGAAATTCAGATATTCCCCTATTTTCTACTCGGACTTACAACAATTATAAGATTGAGCGGAACCAACGTTCCCCAGCTCAGTATAATAAGCAAGTTCGGTCAATACATCCATACTATTATCTTGATTAAGGCATGTCACAGTCGCTACCGGGAGAGGGAGAGAGAGAGAGAGAGAGAGAGAAGAAAACACTCGGCGTATGCTCTTGTAAGATCAGATTGGTTATTATTTTATCTAATCAGGATGTCTCCCACTGTTTTTATCAAATCTTCTTTCAAACCCTAAAAGGTAAGACTAGCTGGGATTAATTACACCCTACAAGTTCGCCAATCTTTTGGCCAGGCCAGTGTCGGTACTTTGAGGGAGGTTCCCCGTGCTTTCACACGACCTAATTAAAATAAACCTCGTTTTTCCAAGGGCGTAACCCCGTTAACACCTTTCTAGACACCTACTTGATTGGCTAATTGTAATGTGTAAAACTCTCCTAGGAGTAATTCTTACTCGCAGTGGGTATCGGGATCCAACTATCTCATAGAAGGTATGCAATCTCATTGCAAATTTCAATACTTGAAATTCCCGATAATATTTTGCCCCTAGCGTCCTATGATCTTGACGAAAGCCAACGAACCATAGTCCGCTAGTCAAGTTCAAGCCGTACATTTCATGATTGAATTAAACCCACCCGCATGACCCTTGACGAAAGCCAACAAAGTCGTACGACTATCCTAATCCAATCGCATCATATGCAGCAGATAAGCAGTAAGTAGCACCGCACACTACGCCTTGACGAAAGCCAACAAACATAGCACAAATACTAAATACTAGTTATTTGAAATGACGGAGGGCTACGACATATTTTTAAGAAAACTTTTTGTGTAATGAACTTGATATCGTTGCAGAATCGAGTGATTTTGAAAAGGAGTGTTTTTTAGGCTTTTACTAGTTTTTCTAAAGAGGTCACTCCCGGTGAAGGGATCTCGGCTCTTTCCTCATCGAATGAGGTGCAGAATATTTCACAAATACCACTATGCAAAGCATGAACTAAAAAACCAATCAAAAGACAAAACCGAGTGGGTTGTAGCATCTGCCAGTTTCGCTAAAGAGGTCACTCCCGGTGAAGGGATCTCGGCTCTTTCCTTATCGAATAAGGTGCTGGATATTCTACAAGGAATACCGCTATGCAAATCAAGAACTAGAACTACCAGTTTTTAAAACAAGAATCTACAACATCTTTAGGTTTCTTTTATTTCATTAATCTCATTAATGAATTCCCATCATTTATGCTTCCTAAATATCACAGAAGAAACGAAAGCAACAATATTTATTATATACCATATATATAATATAAGCATTCGTCTCAGAATATCAAGTGATCACATCACAGAATATCAGCAGCAGAATAACGCATATGAAATATTTGATATACTAGGAATTCCGTGTTTTAAATTAAGCCAGTAAAAAAAACGGATTCCACGGTCGTGATGAATAGCCAAACCCACATCTCTAGACCCCTATGAGAGCAGCAAGCAACCCTACCAGTTCTAGAGTTAGGAGACCCGGTCTCGACTCTTTTAGATGGTCTCCCACTGGACTCTAGAACCCGGTCACTTGTGCTCTCCTCCTTGGGTCTATCCTAATGCGGAAAAGTAAATAATATACATCAATGGTGACATCATCCTCAACCCGGAAGTACCCTAATAAAAGAATATTACACACAAGTTTTTACATGAATGAAAATGAAAAACTCTCATCTCACATAAAAAAACCCCGTCTATTCAAAACATGACGATCCAATATAACATATCACAGCAACACATAATATCACATGTCATCAACATAAGTAAATATGCGTATCCCAATTGTCGTTGACATATAGTAGTGAAACCGGCGATACACCACATATTACATTTACGGTCGTAGAAAAGAAAGTGAAAAACTACAACAATTGGAATCCGCAACCACCTTAGACATCATAAACCCAATGTATCACATACTTTGGATTTCATACCTAACTAAATGAATTCCTTAGACATCACATGCCTAACAATTATAAACCCCGCATTTTAGTCTAGATATTGAAAACACTTTTCAATAACCAGTCGGGTAATTCATCAAGATTCCCGACAAGCTGATCGAATGCTCGTCGGAAACTTTAGTAGACGGCTGCACCCCCGATGCCGTCGACGAAGTGCACTTAGGTGAAACACCGCGGCCACGAGCACCCGAACGAATGCGTTTGGCGACGGGGTTCTCCAACAATCACTTGGTCGGGGCTATGGGGCATGGCTATCTGGTAAGGTTACCCGGCGAGTATCCGTGTACACTACGTAATTGCGACGGACTTTTGATCCACATCAAAATCCCGTAGCAACCGATCAAATGAGATTGAATTGCTAGATTTATAAAATTCAAATTAGTTTTCACAAAACTAAATATTGTGGATTGCAAGTATTGTATCACAATTCACAGATAGCTGGACGATGTTAAACTTTTCGATCGAATCAACAAACACCCAAAACTTCCCAAAGAGCTCAACACTTAAGCACGGTTTAAAAAAAACCCAGAACATGCTACGACACCTATGGACCAACCGTAGAAAGGCCAACCCTTGCCTCACCTATGGCGCCGTGGAACTACCACAAACCTTAGGGTTTGGTGGCAGTTCCGACGGTCATAGAATCGAGTTTGGGTTTCATTCTTCTAAAGGGTCCATAGAAAATACCTGCATATTTTCTGAAGATTTTAAACTTGGAAAAATCTTACTCTTGGAAAATTTCCAGCGAGTGAGAAAAATTGGGTATTTGATATTCGTTTGAACCTTTTAACGTCGTCAAGATAACCTGAAACGATATTAGAATTACGACTATGAAACACTCTGAATTGCCTTTACAAAAATATAACATCACATGCAATCTCATTAAAAACAAGCAACACCTGAAACATCAAAACCCAGATACTGGAACACCACGCAAAAACGAAGCCCAAATTCATTAAAAAATCCGGTGAGGCCGGTATTTTTCAACATGTGGCCGGTCAAATTCCAGCGATAGGGGTTCGTTTTCCTGTGGTGTTCATGTAACATTCTGCAGTTGCTTAAAAAATTTTTAGACGACTTAAAAATTTCGACAGAAACTATGTTATTGTTTCGAGTGTTTCGGAGTTGTTTCGGTTTCGTAATTCAACAAATATCGTATAATTCTCTAACATGGCTCTGATACCATTGTAGAGTTCCGCAACACCGCTACTAGGTTTCGGGAGGCATCGACCATGCCTTTTTCAAAAATTTGGCGTGCTAAAGAACCCTAACCCTAGAATCTTAACTAGAGAATTAGACGAAACTAGAATGTAAATATCTTTACATCTAAGTGAACAAGGAATACAACCTTTGTAGAGCGGTCCTTCACTTCAAAAGCTCTGTGTAGTAGTCCCTTCGCTCCAAGTAGTGAACTCCTGGACTCTAGAAAGGCTCCACAAGATGAAAGGAACAATCTTGCTTGAAGTCTTCGAGGTCGAAAATGATCTACGTCGACGAGACACCAACTCAAGCTATCTCTTCACTAATATGGAATTAGTGAAGCTAACACCCTAAACTAAATGGCTAGTCTAGTAGAGCATGATGAAGTAGGATTTTTGCTCACTTTAGAAATATTTTTCTCACTCAATTTCTTCAATTCCCAAAAGCTAGAGAGCTTGAGGAAGGAGATGAAGAAAAGCAACCATGGAAAAAGGCAAGTCTAGAATGGGAACCATGGGTGAGTTAATATTATTTACTAACTCATGTAGAGACTAAACCATGGCTAATCATAATGGTTGGGTTAATAAATATCTTAAGTAAAACAAAATCGGTGGACTTAGTCAATGCTTCTACAAGCTTCTACTAAGAATCAACCATGACTAATTTCCACCCAATTTAGAATTACTTTAAATAATAAAACCCTTCATTATGTTAAGCATGGTGTGAGTCTTATACGCCCATGTAGCATGTAGCAACAAGCATAACACATTAATATATATCACATATATATTAAGTGTACACACACAAGTGAGAAAAAGAAAAGCTTAAGTGAGCAAATATTAGTTAATGTAAATTAATATATCACATATATAATTATACATCAAATTATTAAATGAACACTTGATTTAATAATCCGGCTATATCACATATAACCGACTAATATCATATGTATCAAATTATCGAATCAACACTTGATCTGATAACCCGGCTATATCACATATAACCAACCGATATCACATATCACGAGAATAGAATACGGTATCACATACTCGTATTAATCTCGGTCCCACACATATCACATATGTACTCCTATTTCGTTTTGCCTGAGCCAGGAAACCCCTGTGTAGGACTCTAAAAACTCGTCAATACGCCGGCAGTAGGTGATGATCATATCAAACACCCACAAGCCGTCAGCGGTACTAGCTGGACGTAACGGCTACCCGGGTATTGAGCGATCAGAAGATCAACAAGCAAGCCTGCTCATACTTCTGCGAATCCGATAAGTAACACTACCGTACAGTCCGGTCTCTTCGTCTGATATGTCGCATATCTTAGCCTGGGGATGGTAAACGTCAGACCCCAATAGCCTGATAAGTCATGCCGATGTGAGACCCATAACGGTTTGAGAAACTACTGATAACACTTACCAATAGAACTCAGCAACCCTGGCCAGGGATTTCCTGTTATGGCCAATCAAGCATAGCGCAACATCAACCCCCAATACCGGGAGAGACGAAATCCCTTCCTATCGTTCATTGCCTCCATGTGACTCAGGACTGTACCCAAAAACCACCGTTTTGCACGATCTCTTGAATGTGGTAAGGTGGAAATCAAAGCACAGTGGGAATCACTCAAGACTTTATGACGATCTCGGGTCGACAGACTAACCTGTACCAGTGTCACCAAAGAACTGCTATCTGACGATAGGTATAATACCATCTAGAAGTTCTCGGCGAGTCCGTCCAGTGTACCCAGTCTCCACTGAGAACCCGTATACCTTCTCTGATGTCAAACACCAATGGATGTGGGATCATCCATCACCCATCATATGGGTCAAGAAGCATATATGTTAGTCTGGAATATCGATGCCCCGTCTTGATACTCCTATGACTAGGAACATTTGAAGGATGTGCTTACCAACTACCTCTGCCCCACTGGTATGATCTGCATCATAATCATGGTAGTCAAGTACTCATCCTAAGGGCTTTATCAACATGTAATAGAGAGACAATAAGTGTACATGTTAAGATAAAGAGAAACCAGATAGTATACTATCATGTCGAGCAAGAAAGTCCTCCCCATATATATCCAAGCATCCACTATAATATACATTACATGTATAATAATGGCCTCTAGGGCATACATATAACTAACAAAAACAGTTGGTTGTCGGGACACTCCACCTCTCTGAAGACGTTGAGGAATTACAACGATATGTATCAGAGGTGTAGAGAGATGTACCCTTGAACCAATTCCCATGTTGAATGGAAAAGATCGTGGTGGATCATCTAAGAATCATTAGTCATTTTTGGAGACTAAGATTAACTTAGGGGATGTGTGATGAACATTATTTTGGATATCATCATTTGACAGATCATTAGTCATGTTTAGGACTAATATCAATTTTGGGAATGATGAGCACAGAGGGGTTTTGACTTTGGAAGAAATCAGTCAATTTGGGTTAGATCTGGATCTCCATAATTACCCAACAGTGCTAAGTGTTGAGGCATACAATGCTCACGTGCATTTCGTGTGGGCACTGGAGTAGTGTTAAACACTAAAGTTCTGTGGCGCCTACATGACACATGTGAGGCACCAGATTAGTGTTAAACACTAGGGTTGTGTGGCGCTCACGTGACACACGTGAGGCACTCAAATATGGGCACTGCTCAATTATTTCTCCCATTTATATAAGTGCTGAGCACTTGATTCTTGTAGCGTTCACGTGTGAAATACATGAGGCGCCCCAAATTTGGGTTCTGCCGTTTGGTTTTATTGCCTCTCCTTTTATGTAAGTGCTAAGCACTTAGTTCTCATAGCGCTCACGTGTAAAACATGTGAGATGCCCTAAATAGGGGCAATGCCCTTCTATCTTATTTTCTCTTCCTTTTAAAGAAGTGCTAAGCACTTGATTGAGGGTAGCGTGCAAAACACATGGCTGTCTTAAGAAGTGTTCCTTGCTCCGCTTTTAAACACCCTCATGAGAAACACGTGAGGCAGACTCAACCGTTTCTTTTTGTTTATTAGAAATACTCACATGGAAAACATGTGAGGTCTTGTTATAGTGTTAAACACTAACGAATCACCAGGCTGTTCTTCCATGGTTCTGAGGAATCAAGTTCTCCTTTTGTTCTTTACAAGAATTAAATTCTTTTTATAGAGTTAAACCCTAGTTTTCAGAGGAATTAAATTCCCATATGTTTTTTCTGTAAGAGTTAAGCTCTTTGAACTCAGTTCTTTCCTCTAGGTTTTGAATCTGCATGACAGAATCTCCCCGATGAGAATTAAACTCTCAACTTATGGGAAGATCTGCTTCTACAGATCTCAACCAGAAGAAGAACTAAGTTCTTATATGAAGGGTTTCGTTTTTTCCTTTACCTAGTATTTCAATGAAACAAATCTTTTTTTTGAGAATTAAATCCTCTTGTTCTTCAAAAGCTCCCTATATATTCTTTAAGCCTCTAGTGAGTTTTCTCTCTCTTTGCAGTCGTCCCTCTCTCCTCTTTTTTTAACTTGAAGTCTCGGGTTCTTTATACAGTGGAGAGAAGTTTGTTAATTAGTTTTAGGACATCTCTCATTGAGAGACTCCAATTGATTTGGGGATTTTACCCACCGTTGGATCTTTGATCCAAAGGTTTCTGTCTTACAGAACATATTTTTCTTGTTTTTAACAAGATCGGGGAAATATTTTCCCATATGTAGAATCTTATTCTGTAAAATAGTTACTTTTAATCACCATTGGATTTTTAATCCAAGGGTGCTCGGTTTAACGGAGCACAATCTTTCTTTATTTAGAAAGATATGGAAAATATTTTCCAACTCATGGGATCTTTGATCCGCAAACTTTCTGTTTAACAGAAAATATCATTTCTCATTTAAAAAGCTCAATAGAATTTAATTCTATACTTAATCACCATTGGATCTTCGATCCAACGGTTCCTTATTGAGTAGAATTTAATTCTACGTAGGGAGGTGCCCTCACGTGTTCAACACGTGAGGCTTATTTATTTTATCAGCTGTTTGATTGCAGCTTCTATATGCTTTGCATATAGGCGCTCACGTGTTTAATACGTAAGGCTTATTTATTTTATCAGCTGTTTGTTTGCATTGCAGTGCCTATATGCGTTGCATATAGGCACTCACGTGCTAAACACGTGAGGCTCCATTAGCCTAGTAGTTGTTTTAATTGCAGTGCCTATATGCGTTGCATATAGGCATTCACGTATTAAACACGTGAGGCTATTTTAGTGGGGAACTTTCTCTTACCCCCTTTTTTATAAGGGAACAAATGCCCCCGGCGTTGCTCTCACGTGGCTTGCACGTGAGTGCAACGTTGTCTGCCCTTACAGACGTTGGATTGTCTAGGGGAATAGGAAGATGAACCGCTCCCCATCATGTCTTATAAATGCAGGGGTTTTTGCCTCTGGGAAGACCACTGTTCTTTCATCTTCTTTCTTGCTTATTTTTCTTGGGAATTTAATTCTCTTTTTCAGAGCTTAGTTTTCTACCTGCTGAAATTTCAGAGTTAAACTCTGTTTAAAACTTTTTCTTTGGTAAGGATTATGAACGGAACCCCTTTTTTTTGTTTTTGCCCTGGATTTAAATCCGTCGACAGAGTTTTGCTCTTTTCTTGAACTGATTTCTTAAAGATCCAAATCAAACACATTTTTTTGTAAACTCTGAGGTCTTGAATCAATAGGGACTGTTAATCCTCCACTTAGGGTTTTACCCTGTCATCGATCTTTAAGGATCCTTAGAATTTAATTCCATTTTCTTCGCCTCCTTGCCATTGGGGTTTTCTGGGATTTAATCCTTTTATTAAAGGAATTTAATTCCGTATTCACAGAGCTTAGCTCTTAGAGAGACTCAGAGACTTTTGGGAATTTTATTCCCTAATGTTCTCGAGTATTTTGGGGTTTTAATGCCCCTAATGTAGATTTGAACCTGTTGTGCATTTTAATAGAACTCGCTTTAAGAGTCGTTTAAACTTCACTGTTTACCTGATGAGAATCCTTTTTTATTCTCACAATGATTATTTTGCCTGATCATTGGTGAGCCGCTATTTAGATTTTGTAGGGTCTATTGGTTTTGCAGGCAGTGGTCCTGTCACATCACGGTTTTCTATTATTTTATTTTACCTTATTATTTATTATTATTATTATTATTTTTTTTAAATGGTTTTTTTTTCTTTTCTCTTATTTTAGGAATGATGGCCTCACTTCCCGACTTCCCTTACACTCGCTCAGAAGTCGTTTTTCCACAGTCGCCATCGTACAAGGAGACTATGGCGATGATCAGGGCACATGACAGGGACCATACTAGTCTTCTTTTGTGGGGGAACATGGTACAGTCATATCATCAGGGGCCACCATAGTTTTACCTACGAAGAGCCGACAGAACCCATCCACTCTATATCATTGATGGAACGCCCACGGACTGCTTATGCGGTGGAGGCGACTAACTGGACTCCCGCGGGCCGACTCGAGTCGTCAACGACCAGGATACCCAACCAACCCATAGTGGCCATTGATATTCTGGGGCGCCGAATATGTCAGGGTGAAGCTCGACCCTGGGGGCAGGTTTATAAGGTAGGCGTTACCCTCCGCCACCCAGTGGGCTACCTTCCCTGGGCTCGATACATCCTCTCCGCCCAACGCGCACGTCTGCAAAAGGTTGGGTTGTACCAAGCAGTGTACGCTTCGTTATTCTATTATCACGCCCCTCACGTCTGGTGGGTTAAGGCTTTCTTGAATCAGTGGAATCTTCCCACCAACACGTTCTTACTAGGGGATCGAGAGGTCTCAATTTCACTGGAAGAGTTTCGTGAGATCTCCGGATTGCCAATCAGGGGAGAGCATTATGAAGAGTTACTGCCTCCTGATGAGTATGTGTTTGATATGGTGCTCGCTATGCTTGACGGCCTGTCGACTGAGAACGCCGTTCGTCACAAGTACCTGAGTTTAATCAAGTCCCTGGGTATCTTTGAAAAGTTGTTCGTGACATCGGAAGGGCAAGGTGTCATCTTTAACGCTTTCATTGCTTTCTTCCTTCCCGAGGACGTCTTATCCAAAAAGGCTCCGAAATTTGCGAAAATTGAAGACCCTTTGGGATTAGGGGTAAGGAAACTGCCGGCCAAGGAGGAAGAACTGCCGCATTTCTATATTCCAAACTCATCAACCATAACTTTTGATGCAATTGCGGCCCCTGGCATGGACGAAGGAACCTTCTTTATTGGCTTTATCGGTCTCTGGAGCTGGTTTGCCATGCCGATGCATCGTCGTTTCATGAGAGCCTCCGTCTTTTACCCTGCTCATCGTATATCTGAAGGGGCGCGATTAGCTATTGGTGTCGCGGGGTTATCGCATTTATATCATGGTCTAAGCATTGCCACTGATACTTTGAGCCCAGGTGCGGAGATGTTGAATTTCTCCCTCCACTACTTCACGTCATAGATTGAAATGCATGTGCTAGGAGCGTTCGCTGCGCACCGGCGGCCGGATTTTTACGATTCGTATACCTTCCCGAGAATCATGAGGTTGGTTGATGCTTCCGCTCTCGATCCGACCCAGCTAGGGGCTCTCCGTGTATTGCTCAACCCATACTCGAATGAAGGCGGAATGGTTTTTAGTGATCGGGTCCTCTCTGCTTCAGTAGAGCCCGTCCAGCAATTATTTGACTTATCAAAGAATGGTGTTCCGTCTTTGAAACCAAAAGAGGTCATGCACTTATATTCGATCAGGCCAGGGTATCTGTTATTCCGCCGGAATAAAGTTGTCCTCTTTATGCGGTATAATCCACACCGCTTCGCCCAGCAATTTTTTACACCCATGGCGTCCCTCTAGAGGCATTTTTAGTCGAGCCTGCTCTCTCCTTGGAGGTTACTCGCGATGTCATTCACCATTTTATGCAGTTAAACACTGGCACCCTCTTCATGAACCTAGAGTCCGACTATCTCCCGAGACCTGTAGGGTCCTTTAAGGGTTGGTACCGCTATCGGGTCAACCCCATCATTGCAGAGGTGAGACGGGTGATTTTCGAGGGTAGAGCCTCCGTTCCAGCTCAGGCCACTAACACCCCATTGCAGCCACGGTCAATGGTTCGCCCTCCACTGAGGGATAGCGGTTTGGTGCTTATCCTTAAAACCGCAGAAGTGGAATCAGCCCCTTTCACTGCTATTATGCCGGTGCGTACTAGAGCCGAGGCAAAGGCCTCTAATAAAACACCAGCGGTGGTGTCACCAGTAGTGGTGTCATCAAAGGTCGATACCGAAGGTGAAGTTGGGCAGCGTCACCAAAGGGGAGGAAGCGCTCCTCTGCCAGCGTTAGCACAGGTTCCAAGAGGAGAAAGAAATCGGTCGCCGGCCTACTCGACACTTTGCTTGAGTCCGAGCTTTTTATTCAGGAAATAGAACCTTCTTACTCTATAAAAAGATAAAATAAAAACTGTGATGAAATAAAAAATAAAGAGCCGATATCTATAGAGGAGCTAGATGCTGGTCTTCTCTTTCCTGGTTTGTCTGCCGAGGAGGCCACGCAGTTGGCCGAGGCTTTAAGGCGCTCACAAGATGAGACTAAAAACGTATGTGCCCCGAAAAAACCCTACCCCTCGTTGTATTCTACGACGTTGACCCATCATTACGGAGGGTACACAAGGGTCCTTTGTTAATGGAAGAAGAACGGGCCCTCAAACAGCCCATCACGGTTGCTTCTAAAGACGAGCTTGCACTAAAGACGAGCAGTCACGTATTTGCGCTTGAAGCCCGGTGAGCGTATTTAGTCAGAAAAGAACAACGGCTCGAAAAAGACATACTTCAGGCTTCCTGGCGTATTGGTATGCGTCTTTTTCGTGTCCTTCTTATAAAGAGTAATTTGTATTACTTTTATTTCTTCTTATTTTTGTGAAAAATTTAGAGGGACTTCTATAGCGGAAGCGGATTTGAGTCCAGATCGGGCCATGGCCGTGGATTCTATGAATATCTCCCATAACGCACCGACGGGCGTAGAGGAGATTACTGAAACTGCTACCCTTGCTGTAGAGTTTACGGTGGTGGCTTATGTCCCTTCAGTGTCTACTTCTTCGGCAGAGGTGGTCTTGCCGGTCATGGGTCCTATGGGTATCTCTAACGACGCACCGGAGGGTGTAGAAGAAGCTGCTGAAGCTGCCATCCCTCCAGTTCAGGACGAGCGAAGCATCGAAGGTAATCTTTTTCATATACACATTTTGTTTAACGATCTCTCCTTTATATTAACTTTCCCTTCCCTCAGAATTGCGGGAGCTGGCAGCTTCCATCATGGATCTTTCCCCGAGAAAAACCTTCCAGCGATTGCTTGATATGGCGGCCCCACAAGCAATACCTCCACAAAGCATAGAACTCTTTTCTGGCCAAGGTCGGTACTCTTTTACCCCCTTTTTGTTTTCTATTTTTATAATGATGCTAATACGCTCTCCATTTTAAACCACGGTTCTGGAAGCCGACGACGAAGTCGAGATACTTGATGGGCCTAGGGATCTCTCAAATCCACCTTGCATGACTGTGGGTAAGTGACACTTTATCTCTGGCATCATTTTGTTTACTCTATGTTTGGAAACACAACTAACCGCATCTAAATCTTCACAGTTTTGCCAGCCCTGACCCTATTAGAGTCTCGGATCCCCATGCCATCAGTCCCTTATACCCGACGTGCGTCTGAAAGGATGGAAAAACAGAGCATTTACTCCCTGGCGGCTCTCATTGAAGATCTTTGCGCTGGTACTTCTGTCACGGCCGAAGAATTTGCCGCTGAAGCCAACGCTTCCTTGTCTGTTCTTGCCACCTATCATAACAAAGCATTGGTGCCTGTCTGGGTTGAGTATTGTCGCCAAGTGGAGGCTTGCCTACATGGGCTCGAGTGCATACGCCTTCCCTCCGACATCTTAACTGTAAAAGTGAGCCTACGGGGATGGATTGAATGGTGTGCAACCAATCTCCAGTCATGCGAGAAGTGGCTCAACCAGAAGTTTTCGGAGAGGGAGTTGGCTTCAAGCGTTTTGGGGGAACTTCAGGCTCAGCTTACTCCTAAGACCACCAGTGCATACAAAATTTGGCGGGTGCTTCAAAAAGCCATTACAGAGGTGGTGGCTCTTGGCAAAGCCATTATTTTTACTCGTGAGATGGTTGAAGCCCATAAAATCGCTGAGAAGGAGCTCGAGAGTCGGTTTGCTTCTACCAGAATCAACAGACCCAGGCAGAGACTTGTCTTGCAGCACTGATGGAGCTTGAAGCCGAAGTCCAGCGGAAGAACAACGAACTCGCTGGCCTATTGAACCGTCCGCCGACTTAAACATTTTTGTCGCTGTATATTTTCTCCCTTTCTTTTGTATTCATTCATAAATAAGAGTATCTTGTATTCATTTTAATTCATGAATAAAAAACATATTTCATTTCATACTAGCGCTTTTCTTTCTTCCGCTGTCTCGACTTGGCATATAAAGTAGTTTATATACTCATTGCGGAGTTTGCTGTTTATTGACTCATTCCGGAGTCTCTAGTTCATGAACTCATTTCGGATCTTATAGTTTATTCACTCATTCCGGAGTCTCTAGTTTTTGAACTCATTTCGGAGCTTGTAGTTTATTCACTCATTCCGAAGTCTCTAATTTATGAACTCATTTCGGAGCTTATTTAGTTTGCCTCCCTTGGGCTTATAGGAAAACTTGTCCTAACGTTACAGTTAACCCCTGCTCTTTACGACAGAGGTCTGTTAGGGTCTGTGATACTAGGGTTTTAGTCCGTTGTACCGTTGCGTTGGCTGATGCATTCCACGATATGCAGACTTTATGCTGCTGTTCGAGTAGCCCTGCGACTGTCATGTCTCTGATCCTTTCGGGGGCTGGACAAGATGTCTTTAAGTAATCCTCCTAGGCAATTTGACCGTCGGAAGAGCAAGCATTAGGAATTTTGCCATGCCACTTTTTACTTGAGGTTAGGCTCAGTTTGGGATCCCCGATGAATCATAACCACTCCGCACTAGTGTGGGATGATCTTCGATAGTCTTTCGGGTTTTATTTGAGTTGCCGTCAAGACCCTGAAGCTAGGAATTTGGCCTTCACTTCCTTTGTCGACACTGCATCTGCCGTAATGAGATGAATGTCGAGGTAATCTCTAGGTTGTTTTTTGAACCATCGAGACTTGGAACCAGAGACTTTGCCATGGCTCCGTTTTGTTTTGACCCTGGAGTCTTTTGTTGACGTTGTGTCTGCATCCTGCTGGAGTGAGAAGAAACGCCGCTTTTGACACTGCGTCTGCTGTAACGAGACGAATGTCGAGGTGATATCTAGGTTGTTTTGTGAACCATCGAGACTTGGAACTAGGGACTTTGCCATTGCTCCGTTTTGCTTTGACCCTAGAGTCGTTGACGTCGCGCCTGCATCCTGCTGGAGTGAGAAGAAACGCCGCTGTTGACACTGCATCTGCTGTAACGAGACGAATGTCGAGGTGATCTCTAGGTTGTTTATGAACCGTCGAGACTTGGAACTAAGGACTTTTCCATGGCTCTGTTTTGCTTTGACCCTAGGGTCGTTTGTTGACGTCGCGTCTACTTCCTGCTGGGGTGAGAAGAAACGCCGCTGTTAACACTGCGTCTGCTGTAACGATGCGAGTGTCGAGGTGGTCTTTAGGTTGTTTGTGAACCGTCGAGACTTGGAACTAGGTACTTTTCCATGGCTCCATTTTGGTTCGACCCTGGGGTCTTTTGTTTGTAAGTCTATGTTACCCACCCGGTAGCTTACGGGAGGCGGAATAGGTAAAAATCAATTTTTTCATAGCAAGGTAACATAGACAAGCCATAAGGATCTTTGCTAAACACTAACTAAAAAACTAAAAAGAAGTGTTAACTGCTAGGTTAGACGATTATATCTCAAGCTACTAGTCCTTCTTCTCCTTATTGTGCTTGTCCTCGATGTGAGCTCCTTGGAGTGATGGTGGATGATGCCTCCTCACCGGCTTCTCCACGTCAAAGAAGATCCACCCGAAAGTCTCTACCTTGAGCTCCAACCTCTATAATGAAGTGACTAGGGTGCTTGGTGTGCTAAACTAAGAACTCTAGAGTGAGTAGAGAAGGATTTTGGTGGTTATGTCTCAACAACCCATGTTTCTCAACTCATGAGACATTTGGGCTTTGAGAGAGGAAGAAGGAGAGGAGAGAGCATGAGAGAGAATGTCTACTTGATAAATGAATAGTGAGCTCTCATATTAGGAAAAAATAATAATAAATTTTATTTAGATAATTGTCATGGTTGATGTTGATTTGACTATTATCATGTCACATTTAATGCTAAGCAAAATATCTTTTGCTCAACAAAATATCTAAGTCAACAATGGTCAACATGGTCAGATGGTCAAACCAAATTAGCCATAACACTTATCTCTAATAAAAATTAGTAATCAATTTCCTCCACCTCATAATGGTTTTAATCAAGTCAATGATCAAAACCCTAATGAGGTGTCTCCTTCTTTGCCTATGTCAACTGTATATACATACTCGCATCCGTATTCTGAAGAACACGAATACAATGAGACTGAACCAACCTAAAATCAAAATACTAGGATCTGGCTTAAACCAAAGTCCACTAGTATCAATTGCCCGAACACAAAACGCGCACAAGTACGCGTATGTGAATGAACCCCATCGTGAAACCATGCGACCTCTACTGCGTTTCTCCCAAAGGTGAACAACCCTCTGTGTGGGACTCTAAAGACTCGACACTATGCTGGCAGTGGGTTTAACCACAGGCCGTAAGTGGCACTAGCTGTACGTAACGGTCCCCAGGTAGATGTCGATAAGATGGCCGATGAGGAAAACCCATCCGAACTCCTACTGAGCCTGAATGCGACAGTCTCTGTACAGTCCGGTCTGCTCGTCTAAGAGTATCGCATATCGGGCCTAGGGGGCGGTAAACGTCAGTCTCCTAATAGCGGTATAAGTCATGTCGGAGTGTAACCGAAAACACCCTGAGAAACTACTGGAGTACCTACCAGTAAATCTAGCTTGCTCTGGCCAGGGACTTTGTGTAATGGCTCTCCAAACACATCGCGATATCAACCCCCAATACTGGGAGAGACGAATCATATCTAACCGCTACTGCCTCTAAGTGCTTCGGGACTGCACCCAACTACTACCTGTTTGCATGACTCAATAGAGTCGTGGTAGGGTAGTAATCTAAGAACAGTGGGAACACACTTGAGGCGAAGCAGCAGTGTCAAGTCAACGGACTAAGCTATACTCATGTCACCTGGGAACTGTTAACTGACGATGGGTATAGTACCAGTTCCCGACGAGTCCTGTCCAGTGTACTCATAACCTAACGAGCACCTACATTGTAACAACCCTAATTTTCCAATACAAAATTTTTTCAAATATTTTTTCAAAAATCCACAAAGGGGTATTTTAGCATGAGCACAAGATATAGGTAATTATTTTGTTTTTAATTACAAGCTACAAGAATATAATAACTCAATTTTTAGTGTACAAGAATTTACTTTAAATTTAATGTATACTAGGAGTATTTATTCTTGCTGCTATCAGTTTAAGTAATTAAATACCACAATAATTACAAGAAGGAGCTTGTAGCTCATTGGTAATACCTTGCACTGCTGAACCAAGCCATCAGAGTTCGAATCCCATACCCCACATTATTTTTAATATTGATTTTTTTAAAAACCTTTAGAATACCAAGAGTTTACACGTGCATATCTCACAAAAACCCCACTACACCCAAAGATGTAACACTTGCAGAGGGTAGATGAACCGTCGGGGGAGATCCAGGTCACCGGACTCGGTCGGGAATCGGCCAACTCGGCCTTGACTCGGCCGACTCAGTGATCCGACCGAGTCACGGCCGAGTCACCCCCGATTCGGCCGATTCCGGCGAGGGTCACAACATGAAAGTTGTGTCTTTTGGTATTCCCTACGCACCTGAAAAGTTTCAGCCTCATACCACTTCCAGAGCTCTTTAAAAACCCCAATTACTCCACTTTTAATACATTTTTATTACATTTTATCACATTTTTATTTCTAACTTTTCATCTACCCTAACCCTAGCCTAACCCTATAAATACCAACCCTACACACTACCCTCTCACCCCTCAAAATCTTGAGCCACTCTCTCAAAAGTTTCCACAAGAAGTGTGCTTTGAAACCGAGTTCACGGCGAAGCCCTGACGGAATTCCGGCGACGTGTTTTGGAGCAACCGGCGACGTAACCATCCTCAGCCTTCCTCCCTAGTTCTCTTTACTCTTTAGAAGAGTTTAAACCCGTAAGTCCCACCTCTTCTACCTTCCTTTCCTTTAATGTAAAAATACGAATTTCTGGAACCCGACGGAAATCGGACAAACCGATTTCCGATTCGATTGTTCTTTAAAATTCCACTTGTCACCTAATACATATTATCTACCCATATGCATGTTGACTATTAATCACCCTTAAACCAATTTAATCACACTTTTCCACATGAAATGATAAGTTCTTTACAAAACCGTATTTCTTTCATTAAAATACCATGAAGTTCATTTTTCTTAATGTAATCAAGTACCTCACTCCTAGACATGTTTATTGTGATAACTAAACTTGTTTCAATCAATTTGAATGAAATTTCACACATGAAATGATAACGTTTACGAATACCGTATTCTTGCACTTTATTACCTTTAGGTTTAACATAGCTTATTTCACCTTTAAACTTCACCAAAATCTAATATAAGTCACGGGGTAATGACCTACCCTTACACACACTCAATATAACCCTAAATGATAAATATCAAAAATACAGAATACGAAATTACAGGACTTTTCACTAAAACACCATAACCTTTATAACCTTTAGTTAAATCTTTAAATTGTAAACTTTTCTAAATAAAATCTTATATAAAATGAAAGCACGATTGGTCATGGACATCGATCGTTTATCTAAACTGTCTTGTGGGTCTTGGCAAGTGTGTCTAAGGCTAGTGGTTTTTAATTAGGCCCACGACTGTGGTTCCTTCCCACTTACCTGGCACTTATCTGGCCGCAATTGACGGTGAAGAGGCGATTTGAGGCTTCTAATGACTCATCGTTTAGACCCTAGAAATAGGCTAGTTGGCTTAGGAAACCCTAATAACTAAAATACGGAAACTATACTCTTTTGCAAATAAACACCCTATATTTATAAAACCGTTTTCCTTAATGAAAAGTATTTATAAAACCTAAGCAAAGTGCCGCTACAACCCATCTTTGGGGAACCTGTTAGGGATAGTACGGTTCATCGTGCACCCGCAGGCTAGTAGTGCGAGATTCAGACCTCCGCAAGGAGCATTCGGTCTCGAAAGGTTTAAAATACGATATTTAAGGAACGTGAGACTTTTTTGTAAATAAAATATTCATATAAAAAAAATTATTTATGTGTTTAATTATATATAATTATCATTTAAACACCTATTTTGTTATAATATAAAGTTTCCACTATTTCCTAAAATTCAAGATTAAAAGTTACATTAAAATACCACGAATTTCAAATAAACAATTAATTCTTCTATTAGGATATATTCACTAGAATAACATAAATAAAATCCATACTCATTATAACTATAAAGACGAATAACAAATACTTGAGGTGTATTTTGCAAACTATACAATATTACTTTTTACAATAAACCCCCTCAAGTTTTATAAATTACAATAAGGCCCTAACAAATAAAGAACTTCAAATTATCTTCTCTAGTCTGACTCGGGTTAGAGTCTGACTATTTCTGACTTGAATATAATTCAAGTCAATCTATATTCTTTATATTTCAACTCAAGATGAATACATGAATCCCAGAATCCAGTTAACAATCTATATAACTTGACTAAACCGAACCATGGATATTCCTTTTACATGATTCCCAGTATTCCATTTACATGACTCTATGGTTATAGCCGTTTCCTGATATCATGGTTTCGGTCAGTCAGTTAATCACTCATACAATCAACACAATTTTACAAGATAACAATACAAACAAGACATCGCGGGGTTTAAGGGGTAGACTGGTACGGAATATGTTAAAGGTGGCACGAGGTGGTCACTTAAGACGTAATTACATCCATGCCGTTGTTCCGTGGTATTATCGACGGAGCCTTGTACTACAGGTTACCAAAGTCCCCGGTGTAAGTGGGACTCCCCTCGTATACACTGGCATCTTCTGTACCAGACTACAAACAACAGCGTTAATACAACATTACAATATTATAATATAAAATTAAAAGCTACACTCTCCCTCTCTTACTCTCTGTCTATTCCTCTCTTATCTTTGGGACTTACCGAGCGACCTGTTCGCTGACGACATTTTGTTTCTCTCTTCTTTGAATGTCGTCAGGTGATTTGGACCCGGCCGAGATTGAGCCATCGCAAGAAGACTTGGAGCAGTTTACTGAAGACCCTGCACTGTAGTTTCATTGTACACTTTTCCTTTCTGTACTTTTCATTTCCTGTTATGCCACTGTTTAGGCATCTTTATTTCAGTTGTATTTCCTTTCATGTATTGTACAAAGAATGTTAATAAATAAAAGTTGCTGTTCTTTTTATACTCTTGTCTCTTGTGTAATATTTTATATTGCTTAGCTACGCTTAGCGTATGTACTTCTGAGTACATACGTAGCGGACCTCGTCGCGTCCACTTCGCCGTACACTGGGAAGCGGGGCGTGACAGGTTTTGTTGGTGGCCCATGCAGGTCAGAGCTGTATGAATCCCTGTCATGCAGTTCTGGTCTGCGTGAACAACCTAAGCAATATAACACAAGAAACAGAAACTAAAACATTCTTTACAATTCATGTTCTTTGAATCTTACAAGTTTTTATTCCTTGAATCTTATCATTTCATGTATTTGAATCTGTCCTAATCCAAATTTTTCTTCAGGGTTATGGATTCCCCGAACAATTCCCCGAACAATACCAGCACCAACGCCAACAATACCCCTTCAGCACTACCTCTCACTCCAGTGGTTTCCGCACCATCCACTGAGCAAACCATGCTATTCGATGCGATCCGCAGTCTGCTAGAGGGACAGCAACAACTTCTGAGTCGTCCTGAGGCAGATGCACCGGGAATAAAACAATTCAGAGCTTTGCACCCAAAGCAATTCTCGGGTAAAGGAAGCCCTCTCGAAGCAGAAGAATGGGCACAAAGTATTGAAGACGATCTGGCAGCAGCTCAAGTGCCAGATAATGCTTGGGTCCGTGTAGCGAAGCTACAGCTCACGGACAACGCTCGCAACTGGTGGAAGGCGGAAGAAAGCCGTCTTGTGCAGCCTATTGAATGGAAGACTTTTCGCGAGAAGTTCGACGCGAAATACTTTCCAGCGACTGCCAGGTTTGCAATGGAGCAGCAGTTCATTCATCTACAACAAGGATCGATGTGGGACAAATCAGTAGATGAATACGACGCTGAATTCACCATGTTAAGCCGATTCGCAGCACACTTGATACCGACGGACGATATCAGAGCCCGTCGCTTTCAACAAGGACTGGACACGGAGATTCAGGCTGCCTTAGCCACGGGAAAATTTCTGACTCATGAAGATGCTCTGGAAGCTGCCCGCAGCTATGAAGCAGTGATAAAGGCATGGGGCAGACCTCAATCTGCAGGAGTGAAACGTCCTGCCACTCAGATGGCAGGATGGGCCTCTTCAAGGCCAGCTGTTGAACTCAGAAGACTGGAAGAAGTTAAGGATCGGTCAAGACCCGATTTTTGCTTTTATTGCAAGAGGGAAGGTCACTTGTGGAAGGACTGTAGACGTGCAAAAGGCCTATGTTTGGTTTGTGGCGCGTCCAATCACGGAATTGGAAACTGTCCTTATAGACACAACTCAGCACACACACCCGCCAACTACCCGCAGCAGCCAGCTATCCAGGCTCCTGCAACTCGTCCTGCACTCCCAGCACCACCTCCACGTAGATTTCCTGCTCAGCCAAATCGTCAATTCCATCAGGCACTGAGAAATATGCCTCGAGTACAGGGGAATATGCCTCCAGCTAGGAGGAACGTGCCACGGCAACAGGCTTTCACCTTAGCAGCCATAGAACCTGAAACTGTGAACCAAGATAACTCAGGTAACCTCCTCACCACTTTGACTAAAACTTCTTTACAACCTTTAATTTTGACACCAAACTGTTACACTTTCCTTTTACAAATTTCGAGGACGAAATTTTTATAAGGAGGGTAGAATGTAACAACCCTAATTTTCCAATACAAAAATTTTTCAAATATTTTTTCAAAAATCCACAAAGGTGTATTTTAGCATGAGCACAAGATATAGGTAATTATTTTGTTTTTAATTACAAGCTACAAGAATATAATAACTCAATTTTTAGTGTACAAGAATTTACTTTAAATTTAATGTATACTAGGAGTATTTATTCTTGCTGCTATCAGTTTAAGTAATTAAATACCACAATAATTACAAGAAGGAGCTTGTAGCTCATTGGTAATACCTTGCACTGCTGAACCAAGCCATCAGAGTTCGAATCCCATACCCCACATTATTTTTAATATTGATTTTTTTAAAAACCTTTAGAATACCAAGAGTTTACACGTGCATATCTCACAAAAACCCCACTACACCCAAAGATGTAACACTTGCAGAGGGTAGATGAACCGTCGGGGGAGATCCAGGTCACCGGACTCGGTCGGGAATCGGCCAACTCGGCCTTGACTCGGCCGACTCAGTGATCCGACCGAGTCACGGCCGAGTCACCCCCGATTCGGCCGATTTCGGCGAGGGTCACAACATGAAAGTTGTGTCTTTTGGTATTCCCTACGCACCTGCAAAGTTTCAGCCTCATACCACTTCCAGAGCTCTTTAAAAACCCCAATTACTCCACTTTTAATACATTTTTATTACATTTTATCACATTTTTATTTCTAACTTTTCATCTACCCTAACCCTAGCCTAACCCTATAAATACCAACCCTACACACTACCCTCTCACCCCTCAAAATCTTGAGCCACTCTCTCAAAAGTTTCCACAAGAAGTGTGCTTTGAAACCGAGTTCACGGCGAAGCCCTGACGGAATTCCGGCGATGTGTTTTGGAGCAACCGGCGACGTAACCATCCTCAGCCTTCCTCCCTAGTTCTCTTTACTCTTTAGAAGAGTTTAAACCCGTAAGTCCCACCTCTTCTACCTTCCTTTCCTTTAATGTAAAAATACGAATTTCTGGAACCCGACGGAAATCGGACAAACCGATTTCCGATTCGATTTTTCTTTAAAATTCCACTTGTCACCTAATACATATTATCTACCCATATGCATGTTGACTATTAATCACCCTTAAACCAATTTAATCACACTTTTCCACATGAAATGATAAGTTCTTTACAAAACCGTATTTCTTTCATTAAAATACCATGAAGTTCATTTTTCTTAATGTAATCAAGTACCTCACTCCTAGACATGTTTATTGTGATAACTAAACTTGTTTCAATCAATTTGAATGAAATTTTACACATGAAATGATAACGTTTACGAATACCGTATTCTTGCACTTTAATACCTTTAGGTTTAACATAGCTTATTTCACCTTTAAACTTCACCAAAATCTAATATAAGTCACGGGGTAATGACCTACCTTTACACACACTCAATATAACCCTAAATGATAAATATCAAAAATACAGAATACGAAATTACAGTACTTTTCACTAAAACACCATAACCTTTATAACCTTTAGTTAAATCTTTAAATTGTAAACTTTTCTAAATAAAATCTTATATAAAATGAAAGCACAATTGGTCATGGACATCGATCGTTTATCTAAACTGTCTTGTGGGTCTAGGCAAGTGTGTCTAAGGCTAGTGGTTTTTAATTAGGCCCACGACTGTGGTTCCTTCCCACTTACCTGGCACTTATCTGGCCGTAATTGACGGTGAAGAGGCGATTTGAGGCTTCTAATGACTCATCATTTAGACCCTAGAAATAGGCTAGTTGGCTTAGGAAACCCTAATAACTAAAATACGGAAACTATACTCTTTTGCAAATAAACACCCTATATTTATAAAACCGTTTTCCTTAATGAAAAGTATTTATAAAACCTAAGCAAAGTGCCGCTACAACCCATCTTTGGGGAACCTGTTAAGGATAGTACGGTTCATCGTGCATCCGCAGGCTAGTAGTGCGAGATTCAGACCTCCGCAAGGAGCATTCGGTCTCGAAAGGTTTAAAATACGATATTTAAGGAACGTGAGACTTTTTTGTAAATAAAATATTCATATAAAAAAAATTATTTATGTGTTTAATTATATATAATTATCATTTAAACACCTATTTTGTTATAATATAAAGTTTCCAGTTTTCCTAAAATTCAAGATTAAAAGTTACATTAAAATACCACGAATTTCAAATAAACAATTAATTCTTCTATTAGGATATATTCACTAGAATAACATAAATAAAATCCATACTCATTATAACTATAAAGACGAATAACAAATACTTGAGGTGTATTTTGCAAACTATACAATATTACTTTTTACAATAAACCCCCTCAAGTTTTATAAATTACAATAAGGCCCTAACAAATAAAGAACTTCAAATTATCTTCTCTAGTCTGACTCGGGTTAGAGTCTGACTATTTCTGACTTGAATATAATTCAAGTCAATCTATATTCTTTATATTTCAACTCAAGATGAATACATGAATCCCAGAATCCAGTTAACAATTTATATAACTTGACTAAACCGAACCATGGATATTCCTTTTACATGATTCCCAGTATTCCATTTACATGACTCTATGGTTATAGCCGTTTCCTGATATCATGGTTTCGGTCAGTCAGTTAATCACTCATACAATCAACACAATTTTACAAGATAACAATACAAACAAGACATCGCGGGGTTTAAGAGGTAGACTGGTACGGAATATGTTAAAGGTGGCACGAGGTGGTCACTTAAGACGTAATTACATCCATGCCGTTGTTCCGTGGTATTATCGACGGAGCCTTGTACTACAGGTTACCAAAGTCCCCGGTGTAAGTGGGACTCCCCTTGTATACACTGGCATCTTCTGTACCAGGCTACAAACAACAGCGTTAATACAACATTACAATATTATAATACAACATTAAAAGCTACACTCTCCCTCTCTTACTCTCTGTCTATTCCTCTCTTATCTTTGGGACTTACCGAGCGACCTGTTCGCTGACGACATTCTGTTTCTCTCTTCTTTGAATGTCGTCAGGTGATTTGGACCCGGCCGAGATTGAGCCATCGCAAGAAGACTTGGAGCAGTTTACTGAAGACCCTGCACTGTAGTTTCATTGTACACTTTTCCTTTCTGTACTTTTCATTTCCTGTTATGCCACTGTTTAGGCATCTTTATTTCAGTTGTATTTCCTTTCATGTATTGTACAAAGAATGTTAATAAATAAAAGTTGCTGTTCTTTTTACACGCTTGTCTCTTGTGTAATATTTTATATTGCTTAGCTACGCTTAGCGTATGTATTTCTGAGTACATACGTAGCGGACCTCGTCGCGTCCACTTCGCCGTACACTGGGAAGCGGGGCGTGACATGCATACTATCTCCACGACGACGTACTGATGGCTGTGGGACAGACTATATCCCCTCCTGGGATGAGAAGCGTATACACTATACTCGCACCCAAACTGTGTGGTGAGTTTGCATCGATTATAGAAAACTCAACGCCGCGACACAGAAAGACCACTTTCCATTACCTTTCATTGACCAAATGCTGGAACGATTGGCTGGGCATGAATTTTACTGCTTTTTGGATGGGTACTCCGGCTATAATCAAGTTCCCATCGCCGAAAAGGACCAAGACAAGACTACATTCACTTGTCCTTTCGGTACATTTGCTTACCGTCGCATGCCCTTTGGGTTATGCAATGCACCCACTACTTTCCAGCGGTGTATGATGGGCATTTTTTCAGACATGGTTGAAAAATTCTTGGTGATTTTTATGGATGATTTCTCCATTTTCGGCGACTCCTTTGATGAGTGTTTGCTACATTTAGACGCAGTTCTTACCCAATGTAGGGAAAAGAACCTCACTTTAAATTGGGAGAAATGCCAGTTTATGGTACGGGAAGGTATTGTCTTAGGACATATCATCTCGCAAAATGGTATTGAGGTAGATAAAGCTAAGATCGAAGTCATTTCCAATCTTCCTCCTCCCAAATGCGTCAAAGACATTTGAGCCTTCCTTGACCATGCCGGTTTCTATAGACGGTTCATCAAGGATTTTAGCAAGATAGCTAGACCCTTGACTCTTTTATTGGCCAAGGACACCACATTTGATTTTGACTCAAGCTGTATAAAAGCGTTCGAGTCATTGAAAAACTCACTTATTTCCGCTCACATTCTTTCATCTCCTGACTAGACGCATCCATTTGAAATTATGTGCGATGCATCTGATTTCGCCATTGGTGTTGTCCTTGGACAGCACATTAATAAGATACCGCATGTAATTTATTACACTAGCCGAACCTTAAACGAGGCCCAATTAAATTACACAACAATTGAAAAAGAATTCTTAGCTGTTGTGTTTGCACTAGAAAAGTTCAGGCCCTATTTAATCGTCTCTCCAGTCATCGTTTATACTAACCACTTAGCTCTTCGCCATCTTTTTGCGAAGAAGTACGCTAAATCTCGGCTGATACGTTGGATCCTCCTACTACAAGAGTTTGACCTTGTCATCAGAAAGAAGAGAGGATGCGAAAACGTAGTCCCCGACCATCTTTCACGCCTTCCTTCTTCGCCTACACTTCAAATTCCTATTAAATACGTTTTTCCAGATGAGCAGCTCTTAACTGTGTCATGTGAACCTTGGTTCGTAGATATCGTAAATTATTTGGCCACCGGACTGATACCAAACGAATGGTCGAATCAGGACAGACTCAGATTTCTATCCCAGGTAAAACATTTTTACTGGGATGAACCGTATCTATTTAAATATTGTCCCGACCAAATTATTCGTCGGTGTGTCCCCGACAACGAGTTCAAGAGCGTGCTGTCATTCTGCCACGATCAAGCGTGTGGCAGGCATTTTGGCCCCAAAAAGACAGCAGAAAAGATCTTGCAGTGTGGCTTCTACTGGCCACAACTTTTTAAAGACGCACATGAGTACTACAAGACATGCTCACGGTGCCAACATTTAGGCCGGATATCTTGGAGAAATCAAATACCGCTCCAACCAATATTGGTTGTTGAAAATTTTGATGTTTGGGGGATAGACTTTATGGGACCATTTCCTAATTCCTTTCGGAACATGTATATTCTACTCGCTATTGACTATGTTTCAAAATAGGTCTTGGCTGTGCCCAGCCGAACTATTGTTGTTAGATTTCTCAAAGAAAACATTTTTTCTCGGTTTGGGCATCCTCGCGCGATTATCAGTGATAATGGATCTCATTTTTGTAATAGGACTTTCGAGTCCTTAATACGGAAATACTCCATTACTCACAAGCTGTCAACGCCCTATCATCCCCAAACTTGTAGGCAAGCCGAGATTTCGAATCGGCAGATTAAACAGATATTGGAGAAAACGGTTTCTAAAAACCGTAAAGATTGGTCGTCAAAACTTATTGATGCCCTTTGGGCATTTCGAATTGCATATAAGACCGATCTTGGCATGTCTCCGTATAGGCTTGTTTATGGAAAGGCTTGCCACCTTCCAGTTGAAATTGAGCATAAAGTATTTTGGGCAATAAAAGAGTTGAATCTATTTTTGGGAGATGCGGGCAGCAATAGAAAGCTGCAGTTGAACGAATTAAACGAGCTTCGAGATGAAGCTTACGAGAATGATGTAATCGTTAAAAACCGAACGAAGGTGTTCCACGATAAACACCTTATACGCAAGACTTTCAAACCTGGTCAACAGGTTTTACTTTATGACACTCGGTTACATTTCCATCCCGGGAAGCTCAGATCTCGAAGGAAAGGGCCATTTTTGGTACGCACCGTATATCCGCACGGTGCGGTCGATCTAGGAAATCCTGAGGACGGTTCACTATTTAAAGTGAACGGACACAGACTTAAACCGTTTCTCACTGCGGACCCTTCGGAGGAGCTCCTGTTTTTACAGGAGCCGATCTACATTGACCGATCTTCTTCTATTTACCCCTAAATTTCGATTATCTAGCCAAAACACTGTTTCAAATAAGTTTGGGAGTATGTATCATTTGTAATTATATAAACAAAATAAAAATAAAAATAAAAAAAAATTTAAAAATAAATTTTTTTTTGGGTATTTTTGTAAATTTTCAGTTTTAATAAAAAAAATATAAAAAATATAATAAATAATAAATAAATAAATAATTTACAAATAATTTCCTCTTTTTAGGAGGGGCTTTTTGCAAATAACCAACACATTCCTCCCTATAAATAAAACCCGACCCCCTCTCTGTCTTTCTCATAACCCTAAATTTTCATTTCCTCAAACCCTAACCGCCGCTCCAACTTCTGCAGAGAGATCCCCCCCTGGCCACTGCTCTTCCGCCGCCGAAGCCACCTTTCCGCCGCTGATCCGCCATGCCCCTACCTCTTCTCCCTCTGAAAATTTCAGAGGTGGTTCGATCTCTAAACTCTTCTCTGTTAAATTACAAATTCTACAATTTGATTCTCTGTGATGGCACCAAACATGCAATTAGAATGAGATTTTTCACAAATCTTTGCACACACAATTTACGGAAGTTATTTTGCTGATGAAATCACACGGCGAGGGTGGAACTTTTTAATTTACAATCATCCCAATGCCTATGCTCTTCCAGATCTGGTTACTCGTTTTTACGAGTGCATGGAAGAAGGTTGCCTAGCACAATACGGTTTTATTACTTTGGGCGATAGGGAAATAATCATTGACAGGGACTTCATCCAAGAAATCACTTTAATTCCTAGATTACCTGTTCATGACCAACCCCTTCAATTTGAAGACTATTTACCCTTAATGGGTAACGACTGTTCGAGGGAACCTAGGAAGGGCATACAGGCTAGAACACTCTTCGCCAATATGTTAACCGTGTGTCGTTGGGCACAAAACAACATTTTTGGCAGTTCATATAACACAACATTTTTCACCCCATCTCTTCATATCGTGTACACCTTAATGACTAGGAACCGTAGATTTGATATGTGCACGGTTTTGCTTAATTCAATTGGTGCTGGCAAAAGGGCCGCAAATTACCCATGTTCTATGTTAGTGACACAACTGTGTCGCTATTTCCTCCCTGTGGAGGAATTTGAGTTTTACATGCATGGAGGTATACCCATTAGGCCTCTTATTGAGGGCGTATCCACGTCCTATACCCGCCTAACTGATGTATGGTCGCGAAGAGAACCGGCCGAACATATACCTGCCAGAACACCCAGCTCTAGCTCGACAGCGAGCGAGGAAGAGCTTACCCCTGCAGAACATGCACGTTTAATGAGGAAAGCCACTAGGGGGATTGATAGGTTGGTAGGGATGGTAACAAACTTGGATAATCGGGTGACAGAGATTGAACACGGCGTATCTACGCTGCTGGCGCGAGAGGAGCGTTCCCGTTCACGTTCAAGGGGATGGTAAGGACATGAGCAGTGAGGTCACTGCTTTTGGTAAGTTTGGAGGAGGTGGTGGTTTGTAAATAGTTATCATTGCATTACATATTTTAATTTTTGTACATATTTTTTCTTTCTTTGCATGTTTAATTCTGCATTGCATCTTTATAAAAAAATGAAAAAAATGAAAAAAAAATTATAAAAAATAAAATCAAATAAAAAATTGAAAAAACCAAAAAGATAAAAAAAATATTTCCAACTTGGCCATATTTAACTTAAGTTTGACAAGACGGTTAACTAGCTAGGAAAAACTAAATCCTAAACTTAGTAAATTAAAAACCCTAAAAATAACATTTCTTAAAGTTTAACGGTATCCTTGTAATTTATTTAGAAATAGGCAAATTTTGAGTTCAGTTCTTGGGCTAAGTCAAAATAAGGGAAGAGTATTGAAATTTTTATTGAAATGTAAGTCTAAAAAAAAATTCCGAACCTTTAGTCTAAATTCTGAAAATATATACCCTACAACTGGCACATACACGCACCTTGAAACTTGGGATAGTAGAGGATACCTTGAATTGCTCTTGTCTAAAATCCTTAGTATGAGAAGAAATTAAATAAAAGTATAAGCGTAAATAAAGAGATATAAAAAAAATGTACATTGGTTTTGTAATTACTTAAGGCTGCATAAAATAAAAATATATATATAGAGAGGGTGCTTTATCACCTAGTGTCTTAGACCAACTGGTTTGGGAGTCACTGCTAAGCCTTAAGTATTGCAAGACGAGGAATTACGCCTAAATGCGCAAACAAATTTTGTAATCGGTCGTTAGTACCTCAAAAAGTATTAACGGTCGCATGAAGGATGTGTGAGCAATTTCATCTAAAATTCACCAACTAAAAGTATTTTGGACAATGGACAAGAGTATGATAGCTTGAATTGAATTTCCAAGTGTAGGGGTGATACATACACACACGTAGGGGTATATGATTGGGGTCTGGATGAGAGATAGGAACGAAAAATAGGACTTCTATCTTCAGTAGAGATGATAAAAATTCCTAAGTTGAGATGGAACCTTAGAAGGAAAATTAAAGAGATGCTGAAAGCTAAATAAATTTACAAAACATATACGATCTTAAGTTAAGTGTTAAGGAAGTGTGAAAAATAGGGGTTGATGGTTTCTAAGTTGAAGATAATAGAACTTCTTGCTAGAACACCGAATTGAAGAATGAAAGTCAATCGGCCAAATTGATCAGATTTTATGTGTAGTATCCGCTGAAAACCCTCAGGAGACAACACTCCTCCTACTAGGGACACCTAGAGGTTTAACGGCTTGTTGCACGAGCTCAGTGCAATCGCGTTCCCTGCGAAAGTGAGGTTAGGTTTTTTCGAGAATAAAAATAGTTTTGCTCGGGACGAGCAAAAGATAAGTTTGGGGATATTTGTTCATATCAGAATTTTGCATTATTTTATTCCCCATTCTTAATCATGTTGCAAATAAATAGGTGCTTTTGATCCATGTCTGCTAAGTAGTTGCAGGTTACAGGTTCTCGGTGTTGGATGTATATGCCCTAGAGGCTAGTATTGTATATGTATACATATGGATACTAGGGATATGTATGTATAAAACAATCTTGCTCAGTTTTATAGTATATTATTCGACTTGTCTTTGTCAGGATATGTGTATTTATTTGTATTGTTGTTATATCTTGTTTGCACATATTGATAAAGACTCGATACGGTAGTATACTATTGTGGTTTGTCTTTATCTTAACATAGCATATGTTATACTTGTTATTACATATTGCGGTTACATGTTGATAAAGCCCCTAGGATCTTGCTTGACTACCTGCGTTGTGATGGCGATCATACTTGTGGGAGCAGGTAGTCCATAAGCACATCCTTAAATGGTCCCTAGTCGCATGAGTATCGAAACTGGGCACTGATACTCCAGAGTAGACTAGTGTATACGTTTTCTACCCCCGTCGGGGGATGGTTGGTCCCGCAGCCATTGGTCTGATGTACCCAAGATCGTATACATGTGCTCACTGGGGTGAGTACACTAGACGGACTCACCGAGAACTTTCATGTGGTACTATTCCTATCGTCATATGGAAGTTCTCAGGTGACATGTGTACAGGTTAGTCTTTGGACCCAAGATCGGTATGTGTATCGTGTGAGTTCCCACTGAACTTTGATCACTACCCTACCACGGCTCTACTGAGTCGTGCAAACAGGTTTTGGTTGGGTTCAGTCCCGAGCCACATGGAGGCAGTGAGCGATTGTCGGGGATTTGTCTCTCCCGGTATAGGGAGTCGATATCGCACTGTGATTCGATTAGTCAGGACCATAAGACCTTGGCCAAGGCACTTGAGATTTACTGGTAGGTTGATCAGTAATTTCCCGGATTGGTCCTGAACCACATCGGCACGACTTATCAGGTTATTAGTGTCTGACGTTTACCATCCCCTAAACCCGATATGCGATACTCTTTGACGAAGAGACCGGACTGTGCGGATATTGTCACGGATAGGTTCAGTAGGAGATCCGGATGAGTTTGCTTGTCGGCCTTCTTTTCGATAGGTACCTGGATAGCCGTTACGTACAGCTAGTGCCGCTGACGTGCTTGTGGTTAAAACCACTGCCAGAGTACTGTCGAGTCTTTAGAGTCCCACACAAAGGGTTTCCCTGATTCAGGCGAAAGGATGTAGTAGCCGTATTGGATACGTGCAGGGTTCGATCGATTGATGTACTTTATACTCGGACTTTCGATCGAACAGTTTGTAATACTAGCCGGCTCGGGTTTGAGCCGGATTATTAAATCAGGTATTGATTTAATAATTTACATATATGTATCTCAGTATATATATTCTAGTATTACGTTCTTCGTGTTATTCTATCTCTTTGGACGTTCGGATTTTTATCTGATTGTCGGTATGTATGTACAGTAGACGGAAATCCGTATTTATTACAGTTTTCCTTCTAGGAGGTGGCCACCTCATTTTGGATTTTCTATTTATTTCATAAATGGAAATGAGGTGTAAAATGAGAGGTAAGGGAGGAAAGGTAGTGAGCATGCTTCAATAGTAGTCAAATGAATTTATAATTCATTTTGGAGTTACTATTGAAGCATGGTTGCTAATTGTTTAATGAAAGAAATCATACACAAAACCTAGGGGTGTATTTTCTCTTTCATCATATGCTTCATTATTTTTCTTGTGCTCTCTTTTGCTCTTGCTCTCCTCTTTCCTCTCTAGCTTCCTCCACCTTCATCTTCTTCCTCTTCACTACCTTCTCATGTGTTGAGAATCAAGTAAAGAGGCAAGAAAGAGATAGCTAAACACTTAGACACCCTTCACTACATCCTAGACTACTTGGTTTAGCAAAACAAGTTCTCTCGTTGCTCCTTTAGTTACATAGTTAGGAGCTAAAGCCATGGATCATACTCCCCGGGTGGATCATCTACGACAAAAGGAGGCCGGAGAACAAGCTAGATCCCGGTGGACTAATGGAGCCGAAGTTGGAGTTCAAGCATGTTCAAGGGGGATGCAAGGAGCTAAGGATGAAGAACGAAGACCGAAGGACTTGGTTCCTTTGGTGAGGTTTCTATCATAGTAGTTAGCATCTCTTTGTTTGCTAGTTAGTTTTATGGTAAAGATCCGGTTTTTGGGTTATCTTTGCGCCTCTTTCAAAACTCTAGAAAAAAATTTGTTCCGTAAACCGCCTCGTTTGGAGGCTCGGTAACCCAACCCTCGGAACAATACAGTAAAAATGGTGAAAATACGCTACAAATGTGAGACTACGATCAACAAATAGATGAATCTGCAAGATGCCGCCTACCAGTTTGAGGAACAAACGAAGATCAGCAAACAGTTCAATATACAAAGTACAAGGGCAGCACAAGATTCAAGACTTCAACGCGAAGCTAACGGTAAAAGTCCACAAATTCTACACTGTTGGAAATCTAGAAGAAAGTAGAAAAGATTCTGAAGAACCAAGAGAAGAGAACAGAAGGAAATAACAACATGAAGCAACCCTGAGAAATTGAGCCAATGATCCCTCAAGATGGCCGCGGAACCACGGCCAAACAAGGCTTATGGCCGCAGTTCTGCGGCCGTGCTGTGCACGTGTCGGTGCAAAGTGTCGGTGGTGTCGGTGCTTTGACCCGGCTTTCATAGGTTAGTCTTGTAATTTTAAATATGGATCAGATGTAAACCCTAGGGTTTCTCCTGTTTATAAATAGAAAAGCCTACAGTCTCTTTTGGGGGCATGGCTCTTTTTAATTTCTAGATTAAATTTCAATTCCCTTATAATCGTCAAGAGTGCATCAATAAAAGTAAGTTTTTTCTTTATCTTGAATTTTTCTTATTTGCAATTTAATTTCCGCAATTTTCATATCTGTCTTTTATTATCTGCAAGTTAAATAGCTTTTAAAATAAAAACATAAAAATGAACTTCATCATAATATCCCTAATGAGTGAGTAGTTGCTCACTTGTTAGGGTTAGGTTTGAGAGATGGAATCTCTCACTCCTTTCTTGTCCGTTTAATACTTAAATTAGGACTCTATGTAAATCAAACACCTACCGCTCACTACGGCACCCTATCCACGAGATAGCGGTGATTCCCTAGTTAGACCGGTTGTGGTTGATTTAGATAGAGGTTAGGGCTAAGAGTTAAGAAAGGACGGATAAGGACACAAAGGAAGAAACGAAGTTTCTTCCTTGTCGTGCTAATCCCCTTTATTAATTATTACCCTAACATCTATGTTCTCAATTAGGGCAAAGGAAGCAGTGGGTAGAATTATCTTTCCAAACTAACTTAATCCTAACCCTAGCAAGTTTTTAATCCAAATTAAATTCAATCTTAGTTTTTATAAAATTCAAAAACCCTACCAAAAATAGGAATTAACTCGTTAGAACAATTAGAAAAGAATACGTTTTCCCTGTGGACTGACCCGTACTCAACCGGCTAGCTACCAAGCGACACCGTTCTTGATTGCGGTATTCTATTCTTTGATTTTAAAACGCACGCACGCAAAAGCTCTCTCAATCAGTAAGCAAATGGCCGACACCAAAGTCAGTGAAGGACATTCGAAGTTTCTTGGGTCTAGCTGGATATTACAGAAGGTTCATTGAAGGCTTTTCTAAGATAGCAACACTCCTGACCAAGCTCACACGTAAAGATGAAGATTTTTTGTGGTCAAAAGCATGCGAAAAAGCTTTCGTAGAACTCAAGTCAAGGTTGACATCAGTGCCTATTCTCGTCATACCGAACCAATCTGGAGGATTCAAAGTGCATTGTGATGCATCCGGTAAGGGATTCGGATGTGTTCTACATCAGCACGGTAAGGTTGTGGCTTATGCTTCAAGACAGCTGAAGACTCATGAGCGCAATTATCCAACGCATGATTTGGAGTTGGCAGCCGTCATCTTTGCTCTCAAGATTTGGCGCCATTATCTACTTGGTAAACGAGTGAACATATACACAGATCATAAGAGCCTGAAATATGTGTTTACTCAGAAGGAGCTTAATATGCGGCAGAGAAGATGGTTAGAGCTCATGGTGGACTTTGACATCAACTTGCAATATCACCCAGGGAAGGTGAATATGGTTCCAGATGCCCTTAGTCGCCAACCATTATCGATGAATCTCACCGCTCAGTGAAAGCTTCAACAGGACTTGCATCAGATGGAGATTGAAATAGTCATGCCAGATAACAGTTCAAGTTTGATGAATTTACAATTTCAATCAACAATTGTCAATCAGATAAAAGCAGCTCAAGGAAGTGATGCTAAGTTGCAAAAGATCAGAGAACAAGTAGAGAATGGATTCAGAACAGATTTCATCATCCATGAAGACGGATCTTTTAGACACGGCAGCAGATTATGTGTACCCAAAGGTTCTGTTCGGGAAGAGTTAATGAAAGAAGCTCACAGCTCTCCCTACTCAGTACACCCTGGAGGTACAAAGATTTACGTCAGAATTACTGGTGCTGTGGAATGAAGCGTGAAGTAGTCAGAAGCGTCGCAAAATGCTTGGTGTGTCAACAAGTAAAATCTGAACATCACAGGACAGCTGGATTACTTCAACCGTTACCTATCCCAGAATGGAAGTGGCAACACATCATAATGGATTTTATGGCAGCTCTTCCTCGCAGTACAAAGGGTAACGATGCGGTATGGGTCATCGTGGATCGACTCACAAAATCGGCTCACTTCATCCCATTTCGAGTTAGCCAATCAACTGGGACATTAGTGAAGAAGTACATAGAGGTAAGAATCTACTTAAGATTTAAACTTTTTAAATATGTATTATCTCTGATACCCATGAACTCATACAGGAAATTGTGAGACTTCATGGAGTACCGGTCTGCATTGTCTCCGTTCGTGACACCAGGTTCAGATCGCAATTTTGGTAGAGTCTGTAAGCAAGCTTGGGAACAAGTCTGAACTTCAGCACGGCTTATCATCTACAAACAAATGGTCAGTCTGAACAAACTATTCAGATCTTGGAGGATATGCTCAGAGCATGTATGTTAGACTTCAAAGGATCGTGGGAAGATCACCTACATCTTATGGAGTTTTCGTACAACAACAGCTACCAAGCAAGCATAGGAATGGCACCTTTTGCAGCACTTTATGAAAGGAAGTGTCGATCACCATTAAGTTGGGACGACATCGGAGATAGAAAACTTTTTGGACCTGAGATGATAGTAACATCCGTTGATATGGTTCGTACTATCAGAGAAAAGATGCGCATAGCCCAAGATCGACAGAAGCACTGGGCTGATACAAAGCGACGTCACTTGGAGTTCCAGCTAGGAGATCATGTGTTCTTAAAGATATCTCCAAACCGCGGAGTGATTCGATTTAGAAGACGGGGTAAGCTAAGTCTAAGATATATTGGACCGTTCGACATACTCGAACGAGTCGGTGAAATGGCATACCGCTTAGCACTTCCATCTTCATTGGAAGGAGTGCATAATGTGTTCCACATATCCCAACTCAGAAGGTATGTGAGTGACCCTAGCCACATTCTCAATCATTCCGAGCTCACTGTACAGCCTGACTTATCTTGTGAGCAACAACCTGTGGAGATCCTGGATAGAACAGTGAAGTCACTTCGGAATAAGGAAGTCAACTTGGTTCGAGTGATGTGGAGGAATGACACTCCAGGAGAATCAACTTGGGAAAGGGAAGATGAGATGCGTGCAAGATATCCTCACCTCTTTGTAAACTAGTCCTTAAAATAAAATGTGTACATTTCGAGGACAGAATTTTTGTAAGGAGGGTAGACTGTAACAACTCTAATTTTAGTGTACAAAAAATTTGTGTAAAAGTTAATGTATACTTGGGGTATTTGCATTTACTGTGAGCACTATAAGTAATTGTTTTGCTTTTTAATAGCAAGAAGGAGCTTGTAGCTCACTGGTAAGACCTTGCACTGCTGAACCAAAGCATCAGAGTTCAAATCCCATCCCCCACATTATTTTTAATATTGTTTTCTTTTGAATTTTTAGAAGTCCAAGGGTCTACACGTGCATAACTCGTAAAACCCCCACTACACATATAAAACAAATTGTCCCAGGGAGTAAACCAACCGACGGCGGAACCACGACGACTAACCCCGGCCCGACTCGGCCCGACTCGGCCGGCGGACCAGCCGACTCGACCCGTCGCCGCCGGCCGAGTTGAGCTGGATCGGCCGATTTCCTTCTGTGACCCTCTGTCTTTTTAGCTTCTTATAACTCCCGCATACTTTAAATCTCCTGCACATTTCCAAAGTCTTTTAAATCCAATTAAAACCCCATTAAACCATATTTTTATTACATTTTCAATTCAACCTTTAACCTACCCTAACCCTAGCTTTACCTTATAAATACCATCTCTAGACATACACTCCTCACTCACAATTCTGTCCAAACTCTCAAGAAATTCCTCTAGAAATTTTGTGTACAAGTGGAATTAGCGAAGGGAAAAACTCCGGCGATCTTCCAACAATGACCCTAGGAGCTCCCAGCGACGAAACAACGCACCGACGCCTCCTACGCCTTCCTCTCTCTCTTCTCTATACTACAAACCCGTAAGTGCCACCTCTCTCTTCTCTATTCTTTTCTAAAAACTCGTATTACTAAAACCCGACGGAATCGGAGTTAATCCGATTTTCGATTCGGTTCTTCCTAAAAATTCAACCTTTTCTTAAATACAAACATACCAAACCCTTACATGTTGACTATTAATCATTAACAAACATGTTGAACAAGTTTCATGGCAATATATTTTATTTTGTAACTTTTACCGCTCTTTTTCACTAAAATACCATGTTGTTTACTTTCTACCTTAAAATATCATTAATCTTGCTATACCTTTAATTAGATCATGAGGTAATGACCTACCTCCTCACAACACTCATATGCAACATAGAAAAATACCTTTCGGGAACATAGAATACGGGAAAACGAAACTTTATATATAAATACCATTTACTATTAAAACTGTTTTCTACAAGATTACATATTTTTATAAATCTTTGCAAAGCGCCGCTACAACCCATTTTGGGGAACCCGACTGGGATGGTGTGAATTATTGCACATCCCTGGGCTTAGTAGTGCGAGATGCAGACCTCCGCAATGAGCATTCGGTCTCGAGAGATTTAAAATACGAATATCTTAAGAAAATGAGATTTCTAGAAAATAATAAATTAAAATTATTTTATATAAAATATATATATGTATGTATTATCAAAATACCTATTTTTGATATGGTATAAATATTCCAACCTTTCTAAATAAAAAAAAAACACTTTACATGAAAATGCCCTGAAATTCCATACAAGTCCAACACTTACAATTAAAGACCATGTATTATGAAAATTTGGTTATTTTCACTAGAAATATCACAAATATAAAATCTAATCTATGACAACTCTAAATACGATAATTAAATACTTGGGGTGTATTTTGAAAATTATACAAAAGTATTTTACATAAAAACCCTTCAAGTTCTATAAATTACAATAAGGACCCTAATAAATATAGGTTTACGCGGGACCAGTCTCTTGAGCCTCAGGGAGCCGGAGATATGGGTGCTTGCCTATTTAAGGTAGACAACTTAATAAATGGTGTTATCAACACGGTAATCGTCTTTGAAAAAGACACAAATCCTATATTACATTTACTGATATCATGGTTTCGGCAAGTCATCCAATTATACATTCTATATTACAAGACAATACAAGTTGCAATACAAACAATACAATCAAGATATCGCGGGGTTTAAAGGGTAGATTGGTATGAAAAGTGTTAGAAGTGGCACGAGACTACAAGATTTAAGACACCTAATCTGTATTCCGTTGCTGTTGTACCGTGGCATAACGGTTCCTTGTACATTCCGTTCACCTTAGTCTCTGGTCTACTGAGACTCCTCTCGTATACACTGGCATCTTTCTGTACCATGCTACAAACAATAGCGTTAACCATATAATACAACTATAAAAGCTACTTTCTCTCTCTGTCTATTCTATTTCTCCCTTATCTTTGGGACTTTCCGAGCGATTGTTCGCTGACGACATTCCTTCCCTTTTTTCTTTGGGATGTTGTTAGGTGATCTAGACACTCAGGAGATCGAGCCTACCAGCAAAGACTTGGATCAGCTTGCTTACGACCCAGAGCTTTAGCTTCATTGTACACATTTTATTTCAGTACTTTTCATTTCTGTTATTCTACTGTTTAGGCATTGCTTTCATTCAGATGTGTTTACTTTTCCATGCATTGTACAAAAGAATGTTAATAAATAAAGTTGCTGTTCAGTTATACCTACTGTCTTTTTCTCTTATGCATTTTTATTTATATTGCTTAGATACGCTTAGCGTATTTACTTCAGAGTAAATACGTAGTGGCCAGTCGCGTCCTCTGCCCGTACACCGGGAAGCGGGGCGTGACACCATTGGATCTTCGATCCAACGGTTCGTTGTTGAGCAGAATTTAATTCTACATAGGGAGGTACCCTGACGTGTTCAACACGTGAGGCTTATTTATTTTATCAGCTGTTTGATTGCAGCGCCTATATACTTTGCATATAGGCGCTCACGTGTTTATCACGTGAGGCTTATTAGCCTATAGTTTGTTTGCATTGCAGAGCCTATATGCGTTGCATATACGAACTCACGTGTTAAACACGTGAGGCTCCATTAACCTAGTAGTTATTTTAATTGCATTGCCTATATGAGTAGTTGTTTTAATTGCAGTGCCTATATGCGTTGCATATAGGCACTCATGTGTTAAACACGTGGGGTTGTTTTAGTAGGGAACTTTCCCTTACCCCTTTTTTTATAAGGGAACAACTAACAATTAACTATGGAGGTTTAACTACTATGATAGTTGGTTATACCTCCGTGACCAAGTCCTTCGGGTCTTCTTTTCCTCATCTTCATGGCTCCTAGAAGTATGGATCAAGATTGCAACGTCCGCCACCTCGCGTGAAAGATAATCCACCCGAGATTATGTGCTTCAAGCTCCTACTTCAAAACCGAAGTAACCAGGGTACTTAGTTCGCTAATCTAAGTAGCCTAGGTGATGTAGAGTAGCTAATAGATTGTTTTATCTCATGAGACCCTTTGTTTCACAACACATATGAGGGTAAGGATCTTGAGGTAGAAGGAGAAGAAATTTAGGAGAGAGAATGAGGAGAAGCAAATGAACTCAAGTGTTGTGCTAAGTGTAGAGAATGGATCATTTTAATCTACTCACTTATTGAACCATGGAATAAAAATCAATACAATATATCACTCATGCTTCAATAGTGAGACCAAATGAATAAACAAATACATAAGCCATTCCTCACACCATACTTCAAAATGTCTCCTCCATTTCCACCTTATTAACCCATTTAAGAAAATGGATAATACCAAATAATGAGGTGTCTCCTTCTAAGCATTCTTGAGAAAATTACAAGAATACCCCTCACCATATATACATACCCGTATCCGTATTCCGAAAAATACGAATACACTAAGACGAAAAACAATCCAATAATACAATACTAGAATCCAGCTTAAACCAAAGCCCACTAGTATTATCCGCTCGATACATCATCCGTGCACAAGTATATCTATGTGATCGAACCCTGCCGTAAAACCATACAGCCTCTACATCGTTTTGCCCGAATCAGGGAAACTCTCTGTATGGGACTCTAAAGACTCAACAGTACGCTAGCTGTGGGTTTAACCACAGCACGTCAGCGGTACTAGCTGCACGTAACGGCTACTCAGGTATCTGTCAATAAGAAGGCCGATGAGCAAACTCATCCAAACTCCTACTGAGCATGTCTGTGACAATCTCCGTTCAGTCCAGTCTGTTCGTCTGAGATACTCGCATATCGTGCCTAAGGGGATGGTAAACGTCAGACCCTTAATAGCGCAATAAGTTATGCCGGAGCAGAGCCTAATACACCCTGAGAAACTACTAAAGTATCTACCAGTAAATCTCGCTTGCCCTGACCAGGGACTTTGTGTAATGGCTTTCCGAACACAGCACGATATCAACCCCCTGATACCGGGAGAGACGAATCCTATCTAACTACTACTGTCTCTAAGTGCTTTGGGACTGCACCCAACTACTACCTGTTTGCATGACTCCTTTGAGCCATGGTAGCTTAGTAATCTAAGTACAGTGGGAACATACTCGAGGCGAAGTGCGATGTCAAGTCAATGGACTAAACTGTACTTATGTCACCTCGGAACTGCTACCTGACGATGGATATAATACCAACCTGCAGTTCCCGACGAGTCCTGTCCAGTGTAACTCATAACCCAATGAGCACCTGCATACTATCTCCAGTACGACGTACTAATGGCTGTGGGACAGACCATCTCCAATGTTGGGATAAGAAGCGTATACACTAGTCTACTCTGGAGTATCAATACCCCGTCTCGATAATCCTACGATTAGGGACCTATGTAAGGATGTACTTATAGACTACCCAGCCCCCACTAGTGTGACTGTTATCACAACGCTGGTAGTCAAGTAAAGATCCTAAGGGCTCTACCAATATGTATAAGCGATATGCTAAAAGAAACATATGCACATATTGAGGTAGAATCAAACCAAGTAGCATACTACCATTTTGAGCAAGACTGTTATCATAACTGTAAATATCCCAACCTTCCAATATATAATATACAATCCAGTATGATACAATAATGGCCTATAGGGCATATCTCACTAACAGTGATGACCAAAACTGACTTGGAGAGACAATGAATGCCACTTGGAGTGGTCGTTCTCGCTATAGAAGACACATGAGATATTGAGTTTGTACTTAGGAATTGGATTCAAGAGGAGTCGTTTCAAGAGCATTTTATGTTTGTCTTCGGAGACTCATGAAGTATGTCTTAAAACGGTTCTGCCCGCACTGTCACTCTCCAGTTTATTACTCCAGTCACTAATGGATATGTTTTTAGCCTTTATATTTGCTATAAGACTTTTGATACAGATAGATAGATTTTGTGAGTTCCGTTTTGCATAGTCAATAGTCAAATGTATGCATGGTATGTACTTAACCATACATATAATCCTTACCGATTGGACTTGGTATTATGGTCTACTTGTTGGGATGAAGTGATGAGAATTTTTAGGTATTTATGTGTGACGACCCACTATACCTTGTGCTATGAGAAATCAGGCTTGCGGTTACGTGGACATACAAGTGCCAACTGGGCCGGCAATCTAGGTATGCGAACATTCAGATCTGCATGTATTTTCTTGCATAATGGCAGGGCCATAACTCGGAGTACAAGAAACATGAAGTGTAGATTTTTCACCATGCGGTGGAATATGTGGCTACCTCAGTAGCGCTAAAGGGGCTGATAGGCTGAGGTGATTTCTCGAGAGTTTGCGTGTGATTTCGCATGCAAGGGAAACATGGTTTCTCTTTTTCATGACATCAGGTCAATGATAGCATATTCAAACAATCCTATATATATGAGAAGTTGAAGCACTTACAAATTTAACGACACTTCATCAAGAAGTAAGTGGCATGAGAAAGTGGTTTAAACTATAGGGTTTTTCCTCCAGGTCAGACGATCGGGGATCCGATGATGAAGAAAATAGCTGAGTAACGCTATATGGGTTTGGGCTTCATCTTAGATGACGTATTGCATTTCAGATAGCTTGATAGACGTTACTCTTATGTTTGATATTATTATTATGGGTGGCGACTTTATAAATGCATATTTTAAGATTGATGGTGTATAGCTTTCTTTCTTATCTGGGATGGATATTTCTATATTTTGTTTGACTATTTGAGGCATGGAGTACAAGTGTATAGGACACACGAAGTGTACAGGGTGTTGGGTTTTCATAGAACCACATAAGGGTTTGTCTTGCATCAAACATGTTACAATTTAAATTTTGAGGTGCTAAGTAAACTAATCTAGGATCAAAACTAGAAATTTAGGATAACAATATAGTATCACATACTATAACAAGTGTATAACACTAAGTGTAGAAGAATACAACTTTTATAGACCTCCTTGCTAGACTCCTTGGAACAACTAGACTTTGAACCGGTCCGCTTGAATCTTTCGTTGTCCACGACGATCCACCCGGAGTTCCTTTGTTCAAGCTCCACTTGATCAAGGATAAGATGAAGCAAACACTCCACACTAGTGAGCTAGACTAAATTAGAATGGTGATGTGGGTTTGGATCTCACTCAAAAACCTTTTCTTTTTTATTCTTTCTCTTTCTTTTTCAAACCCTAGAGAGCTTTTTAGGAGAGAGAGGAAGAAGAAGATGGGAGCTTCACTTGACTCAAGTTAAAAAAAGATATGAGACATAATCCTAAATGAGAATAATAATCCTCATGCTAAACTATGGTTACAAAAAATCTAGATATTTTATGACTTGAGGTTAAGCAAAAACCATGGGCTAGAAAACCATGGGCAACAAAACCATGGTATTGACTTTGGTCAACACAAGAGAAAGGAGTTGACCAGTCAACCATGTTTTTGTTCTCATTTTGTTTTTCTCAAATAAACAAAATATATAAATATATGTAACCATGTGAGTCTTGTATTGTCACTACCAATGTATCATCAACCATGACACATGTATGCTTGCATGTGTACATCCATATCAACATATACATACACTCATGCATGCATCATAAAGAAATAGGTTTTAAGTAAAAAGGCCAATGGTCATTAATATTAAATCAACAATTGATTTAATAAACCGGTCATATCTCATACAACCTGACCAATAGAAACTGCCAGATTATAATGCGGTATCATATACACGTATTTAATCAAGCACCCGCGCATATCACCATATGCACCCCCATATCGTTTCGCCTAAGCTAGGTAACCCCTTTGTGGGACTCTAAAACTCGTCAATACGCCGGCAGTAGGTGATGATTATATCAAACACCAACAAGCCGCAAGCGGTCAGCTAAATGTAACGGCCACCCGGGTATTGAGCGAGCAGAAGAAAAACAAGCGAACCTTTCAAAACTCCTATCGAGCCAACCGGTAACACTTACCGTACAGTCCGGTCTCTTCGTCAGATATGCTGCATATCTAGTATAGGGATGACATCGTCCACCCCAATAACTCAATATGTCATGCCGATGTATGGCCTATAACAGATCGAGAAACTACTGATAACACTTATCAGTAAATCTCATCAGCCCTGGCCAGGGACTTTCTGATATAGCCAATCGAGCACAGTGCAACATCAACCCCCAATACCGGGAGAGACGAAACCCCTCCTATCGCCCATTGCCTCCTTGTGTCTCGGGAATGTACCCAAAAGCCACCTGTTTGCACGACTCAGTAGAGCCGTGGTAGGGTGGAAATCAAAGCACAGTTGGAGAACACACAAGACTCTATGACGATCTCGGGTCCACAGACTAACCTGCACCAGTGTCACCTGAGAACTGCTATCCAACGATAGATATAATACCACATATGAGTTCTCGGTGAGTCCGTCCAGTGTACCCGGTCCCCACTGAGCACCCGTATACAATCTTGGTGTCAAACACCAATAGATATGGGATCATCCATCTACCATCTCATGGGTCAAGAATCGTATACGCTAGTCTACTCTAGAATATCAATGCCCTGTCTCGATACACCCACGACTAGGGACATTTCAGGATATGCTTATAAACTACACCCGTCCCACTAGTATGATCTGCATCATAATCACAGTAGTTAAGCAAATATCCTCAGGGCTTTATCAATATGTACCAAATGAATAAAAACATGATCAAGTGAACATGTCAAGATAAAGAGTAACCAGATAGCATACTATCATGTCGAGTAAGAAAGTCCCCTGAATATATATATACATGTAAAAATGCATCCACTATCAAATAATGGCCTTTAGGGCATACATATATCCAACAATCTCCCACTTGCACTAAGACCAATTATTGGCATATCTCATACCCAACATCTCAAAAAGTCGCTCATGCTACGGCTGAGGGAGGGCCTTGGTGGGCGGATATGCGGTGTTATTCTTTGTATCTACTCTCCGAATCTCGATCTTGCGGCGATCTACTATCTCCCGGATCCGATGAAATCACCTCAGGATGTGTCTGGATCGCTGATGGGACCTGGGCTCCTTGGCTAACGCCATAATCCCATTATTGTCACAATACAATGATATTAGATCAATAATGGTTGGAACTACTCCTAGCTCCGAGACGAACTTCCTCATCCAGACTGCTTACTTGGCGGCATCATTTGCAGCAATATACTCAGCTTCCATCGTAGAGTCTGCAACGGTATCCTGTTTGGAACTCTTCCAACACACCACCCCTCCATTGAGGGTAAATACAAACCTAGAGATAGATTTGTTGTCATCCTTATCACTCTGGAAGCTCGAATCGGTAAAGGCCTCCATTTGGAGATCTCCATTACCATACACCAAGAACAATTCTTTAGTCCTTCGCAAGTACTTAAGAATGTTCTTCACAGCTGTCCAGTGATTCTCCCCTGGGTTGGACTGATACCTGCTTACTACACCTAGTGCATAAGCTACATCAAGGCGTGTACACAACATCGCATACATTACAGATCCTACGGCTAAAGCGTAGGGAATAATGCTGATGCGAGCTCTCTCTTCATCAGTCTTTGGGCAAAAGTCCTTTGAGAGAGTGACCCATAGAAAGCGGGTAAGGCACCCCGCTTGGAGTCTTCCATACTAAACCTCTTTAGGATGATGTTGATGTACCTGGTTTAGGACAATCCTAATAACCTTTTGGATCTATCCTTATAGATCCGAATGCCCAATATGTACGTGGCATCACCCAGGTCCTTCATGGAGAACCTTTGTGATAAGAATTATTTGACCGACTGTAGCATAGGAACATCATTTCCTATCAGAAGAATGTCATCCACGTACAATACGAGGAAGGCGACAGTTTTCCCTACAGTCTTCTTATAAACACAAGGTTCATCTGGATTTTTGATGAAATCAAACTCGTTGATAACATAATCAAAACAGATGTTCCAACTCCGTGATTCCTGCTTTAATCCATAAATAGATTTAAGCAATCTACATGCTTTCCCGCTGCTCGCACTATCAACGAAGCCCTCTAGCTGATCCATATAAACGCATTCTTCTAAATCACAATTTAGAAATGTAGTTTTAACGTCCATCTGCCAGATTTCATAGTCGTAGTGAGCAGCAATAGCAAGTAGGATCCAAATGGATTTAAGCATGGCTACAGGAGAAAAAGTTTCGTCGTAGTCCAGATCTGGTCTTTGATGAAATCCTTTCGCCACAAGTCTTGCCTTATAGGTCTCACCTGCCCATCTACACCAATCTTTCTTTTAAAGATCCATTTTCACCCTACGGGTTTTACCCCATGTGGTACAACATCCAAAGTCTATACTTTGTTGGTGTATATAGACTCCATTTCGGATCTCATGGCATCCAGCCACTTCACAGAGTCACCACTCGTGATAGCTTGCTGAAAGCTAGCAGGACCATCATCCTCCATGGTGCAATCTTCTCTATCACCATCAATGAGGAAACCGTAGTACCTCTCCGGTGGGCGAGAAGTCCTACTAGATCTACGGAGTGGCTGAGGTTCATCTGTTTCTATTGCAATAACGGGCTCAACCATGTCGTCATTTGTAACTTGTGTTTCTATAACTTCTTCTAGATATACCACATTGCCATCAGTATTTGTAAAAAGTTCATTTTCTACAAATGTGGCATGTCGAGAAACAAACACCTTTTATTCCTCCATGTGGTAGAAAAGATATCCATACGAGTGTTTTGGATATCCCACAAACTTACACATGACTGCCCGCATCTCGAGTTTGTCCGGATTTTGCTTTTTGACATAGGCCGGACAATCCCAAATCTTAATTCATTTAAGAGATGGTCTCTTCCCATGCCATATCTCATATGGTGTGGTAAACACGGTTTTGGTTGGAACCCTGTTCAAGAGAAACGCTGCAGTCTCCAATGCATGCCCCCAAAATGAGACAGGTAACTCAGCATCACTCATCATGGAACGTACCATATCTAATAGGGTCCGATTCCGTCATTCTGACACACCGTTGTGCTGTGGTGTGTAGGTAGGAGTGAGCTGAGAGAGAATCCCATTCTTTTTTAGAAAGTCTGAAAAATCTATACTGAGGTACTCTCCACCTCGATCCGATCGAAATATCTTGATGCTCAATCCGGTTTGTTTTTCTACTTCAAGTTTGTACTCGGTGAATTTCTTGAAAGCTTCAGACTTGTGCTTTATTAAAAACACATGACCGAATCTTGAGAAATTATCAGTAAAAGTTATGAAGTAAGAAAAACTGCCTCTAGCTTGTGTAGATATTGGCCCACATACATCACTATGTATGAGGCCTAAGAGCTCAGTAGCTCTTTCTCCGTGTCCTGTAAACGGAGTTTTGGTCATTTTACCCTTGATACAAGACTGGCAAGTAGCATAAGGTTTATATTCAAAGGGTTTTTAAATATCCATCTTTATGTAGCTTGTTTATTCTTGTTTCGTTAATATGACCAAGTCTACAGTGCCAAAGAAAAGCTTCATTTATTTCTGAAAATTTTCTTTTATTAGTGTGTTGTATGCTGAAAACTGTGTGTTGATTTAAGACGTATATCCCGTTATTAAGTGTACCATACCCAACCAACATTTGATTCAGGTTAATGTTCATAACATTATTCTGCAATACAAAATTATATCATTCATTGTCCAACAAAGAAATGAATATTATATTACAAAGCATACTAGGTACATAATAACATGGGTTCAAAACCAATATACACCCTGATGGCAACCCCAGGTGATACTCTTCTACTGAAACTACATGTACATTGGAACCATTTCCAACCCGGAGAGTATGGTCACCTGTCTTCAAAAATCTGCTATTTCTCAGCCCCTGCATAGAATTGCATATGTGAGAACCTGAACCGGTATCTAAAACCCAGGAAGTAGAGTTTATAGAAAAACAGTTTTCTGTCACAAACACACCTGAAGCGGAAGCATCACCATGCTTCTTCTTCTTAGATCCAGGTACTCAGCACAGTTGCGCTTCCAGTGTCCCACTTTGTGGCAGTAATAACATTCCCTTTTCCCTGATTCCCCAGCCGTGGACTTGTCTTTCCCTTTAGCCTTTTGAACTCCACCTCTAGATTTGGTGGGTTTCTTCTTCATCTTTCCCTTGGCCTTGGCCTTTGGACGAGAGGAGGAAGATGGCCCAGCAATCAAAGCGGGAGTCTTCACTGCTTTGAGTGTGCTCTCTGCACTTCTCAACATATTGAGAAGTTCAGGTAGTGACTTCTCCATGTTGTGCATGTTGAAGTTTACTGCAAATTGAGCAAAGGCAGGGGGAAGAGACTGTAAAACAATATCTATATATAGTTCGTTCTCCATTGTCCATCTGAGGTCCTCAAGCTCTTCAATAAGAGCTATCATCTTCAAGACGTGGTCACCTATTGGTGTGCCAGGAGCCATTCGCATCTGAAACAGCTTTCGAGATGCTTCATATCTCAGGGTCCGAGATTGCACTCCATACAACTCTTTTGTATGGAGAAAGATAGATTGAACATCCATCTGCTCGTACTGCTTTTAATGTGTGTTATCCATCGATGCAAGCGCGAGGTATTTGGCCGTGGCACAGTCAGCATCCCATGTCTTGCGGATTTTCCTATCCGCAACTGAAGATTTATGGCCTGAGATGGATGAGACTGGGGCTGTGAGGATATATGATACCTTATCATAAGTTAGGGCAATGTTAATATTCCTCAGCAAGTCTTTATAATTGGTCCCATTCGGTTTATTTTTCTCTAGTAGAAACTTAAGTCCTGTCATTGGTATCTGCCATTAAGAGAGAGAAAAGAATACACTCAACGAAAGCTCTTGCAAAGATCAGATTGGTTATTATCTTATCTAATCGATGTCTCCCACTGTTTTTATCAAATTTTCCTTCAAACCTTAAAAAGAAAACTAGACAGGATTTATTACATTCTACAACTTCGCTAACCGTTCAGCCAGGCCAGTGTCGGTACTTTGAGGGAGGTTCCCCATGCTTTCGCACGGACCTAATTAAAATAAACCTCGTTTTCCCAGAGGCGTAGCCCCGTAGACACCTTTCTAGACACCTAATAGATTAGCTAATTATTAAGTGCAAAACTCTCCTGGGAGCAACTCTTGCTCACAGTGGGATCGGGATCCAACCATCATATGGAAGGTATGCAATCTCATTTCAAATTCAACTCTTAAAACTGCTGATATGGGTTTTACCCCTAGCACTCATGACCTTGACTATAATCAACATATCATAAGCACTAATCAAGTTCTACCCGTCATTTATCGATTAGTTAGACCCACTCATATGACCCTTGACTATAATCAACATAATCACATGAATATCCTAATTAATCACATCATATGCTTTGTAGGAAGACATCACTTAGCTACCGTGCACTATGCCTTGACTATAATCAACATACATAGCACGAATACTAAGTACTCTACTTCCTAAAATGATGGAGGGTTGCAGATGGATTTTAAGAAAACCTTAACGCTTTGAACTTGATATCGTTGTAGAATCAAATGGTTTTCAAAAGGAGTGGCTTAAGCTCTGCAATTTTGAAATGTAGCTTTTTCGTAAAAAGCCGAGTGGGTTTCAAATTCGATTTAAAAACATCTTTTAGGTTTATTTTTCTTTACATTAATCATATTAATGCAGTCCCATCATTTAAGTCCTTAAGCTATCACAGAAAAGAAACGAAAATAGAACGTACGCTTATACCATTCGCATTCACCACAGTGTCCCGTTATGTACCGTTAGGTTACTTAACTAACGGCATAGCGGGCCGGGACTAGCGCGGATGTAAAACATAAGCAACGCTTATTATATATCATATATATATATAAATACCATTCGTCTCATCATATAAAGTGATCTCATCACAGAATATCAACAACAGAAGCACATAAATGAATATATAGGATATACTAGGAATTCTGTATTTTCTATTTAGCCAACGATAGAAAATACGGGTTCCACGGTCATGATGAATAGCCAATCCCACACCCTAGACCCCTACGAGAGCAGAAATTGACCCTACCAATTCTAGAGTTAGGAGACCCGGTCTCGACTCCTCGAGATGGCCTACCGCTGGACTCTAGAACCCGGTCACTTGTGCTCCCCACTATGAGTCTATCCTAATGCGGAAAAGTAAATAATATACATGTAATAACCGAGTTCATTTATACCAATTCCAGTTCCCGTATTTACTTATCTGTGGTATTTTTTTGATTTAACGGGTTTTGGGTGCGAATGGTATTTTTACATTTTACATTGCATTCGACCCGACCCGCTTGCCTGAACCTGTTTGATTCATATTTATAGATTACCCTGACTTGTTACATAGACACGTGCATCTCATGTATACCGCATACTGGCATTTTACCTGGCATTGCATCTTTTACCATATAATATTTTAGGTCATGTAAAATAATTTAAAATTGCATTTCATAGCCTGCATGATACCCCTAACCCCGTGGTAGCATCCACGCATTTTGTTCCCGTCCCGTTCAGTGAAACGGACGTGTTTGTATGGCTACGCACATGTACGTGCATCCGTTCTTGAGGGTATGCATTTTCGTTACCTGAGCATTCATTTTGAATTTCGAAAGTCGCAGATATTTTTCGTATTTTCAATCTGTTTTAGACCCGACCCGGACGCGTTTTGAAATATTTTTGTATACCGCCAAAATTCAATTTATTTAATTTTAAAATTTAGTTTAAATATTTTCATACGATTTCTTTAACAAACTTAAACATCTTATCTAAAACTTTAAATCTAAAAATCTTTTAAAATTTTAAATCTAATTTCCTAACAGACTAACAACCCCTTTCTCTCTCTATCTCTCCTCTGCATATATATATTTATATATATTTTATTTATTTAATTTTTCTTTCCTTATTTAATACACAACCTCTTCTTCTTACTTCTTCTTCTTCTTTCTTCTTTCTTTTTCTTGATCTTGTTTCTTGATTCCGGTGATCACCGTCGGAGCCGTGCTCGTCGCTGATGATCCGAGTGATTCAGTGAACGTATCTGACTTGCGTGATCACCCTCGTGCGTTGTTTGGAACCGTTCCGTGTACCGTGTGCGCGTCGCAACATTTCGCCGATGAAGGACGTTCCGTACACATCCGTTCTTGTTCCGTCTATGCAAGTTAATCTTGCTACATGCTATATAACTCATTATATACCTATTTAAATAAATATCACACCTGTATTTTAAATCAAGCATCCCATGTTTCATATTACAGTCTTTCGACGTTCCGTTTACATTTGTATAGTGCATTTCAGATCTAGGGCATGCAAACCAATCTTAATTACATGCTACATTACTTTAGACGCATCTATTTTAACAAATGGAATACCTGTATTTAAAATCATGCAATGGAATACCTGTATTTAACTGGAAATCCCTGGCCAGGGTTGCATTGATTTACTGGTAAGTGTTATCAGTAGTTTCATGCTTGTTATGGACCTTACATCGGCATGACTTATCGAGCTACTGGGGTCTGACGTTTACCACCCCTAGGCGAGATATGCGACATATCAGACGAACAGACCGGACTGTGCGGTAAGTGTTACTGGTTGGATTCACAGGAGTGTGAGCAGGCTTGCTCGTTGATCTTCTGATCGCTCAATACCCGGGTGGCCGTTACATTTAGCAGACCGCTTGCGGCTTGTGGGTGTTTGATATGATCATCACCTACTACCGGCGTATTGACGAGTCTTTAGAGTCCTAGACAGGGGTTTCCTGGCTCAAGCAAATCGAAATAGGAGCGCAAATGAGATATGTGCGGGACCGAGAATAATACCAGTATGTGATACTGTATTCTATTCTCGCGATTTGTATCATTGGACGGTTATATGAGATATAGCCGAGTTACCAAATCAAGTGTTGATTCGATATATTGATACACTTGATATTAATCGATTATATGTGATATGACCGGATCATTAAATCAAGTATCGATTTAATGATTTAATGTATAATTATATATTTGATATATTACTTTACATTAACTAGTATTTGTTCACTTAAGATTGATTTTCTCACTTGATGTGCACAAGTTGTATATGTGATATATGTTTGTGCACTAGTTTGTATCATGATTGATGATACATGCAAACTTGGGTGTGTGTATGACTTACACCATGTTTAGGTTAATAGTTAGGGTTTTATTTATTTTATTCATTTTGGCAAAAATAAAATGGTGGTTTTCTTTGTTTTATGCTTGAAGCTTCATGAAGCTTTTAAGCATCTTTAACAAAGTCCATCATTTTGTTTTGCATGACATTTACATTAAGCTAACCATTAACATAAACTCTAGTTTAGTCTCTACAATGGTTAACTCACCCATGGTTGCATCATGATAGACTTCACTTGATTATTCATTTTCAATAATTTATTATTCATTCTTTTCCTTCTTCTTCATCTTCTTCATGAAGAAGAAAAACCTTTCTTGAAAATTTTCAAGTGAAGATTAAGAGTGAGAAATCCAAATCCAAAGTGAACCCACTTTCTATTTCTTCATCCTCTACTACTTGCCATGTAGTATAGGGTGTTCTCTTCACAAAGTTCTTGACCGACTGAAGGAATAGCTTGAGTTTGAGTCTCCCCGACGTAGATTATCTTCGGCCTCGAAGTCAACGACCTAGCCCGCTCATTTCTCTGATGAAACCAACGCTAGGATCCGGGATCCCGTTGATCGCAGCGAAGGGACGTCAACACGGAGCTTTAGAAGTGAAGGACCGGATCTACAAAGGTTGTAATCCCTTTCACTTTGTAGTAAAGTTGTTTTCTTGCATATAGTTTCGCCTTACCTCTAGTAAACGATCTTCATTAGGGTTTCTCGGCATATAAAAATTTGATTTTGGCATGGTTGATGCCTTGTGGAACCTCATAAGTGTGCCTAGGAACCCTACAAGAAGAAGTCAAGAAGCAGGTCACTGAATTACTTGAGAAAGGTTGGATTCGCAGCAGTAACTCACCTTGGGGAGCTCCAGTTCTTCTAGTAAAGAAAAGGATGTCACAAGGAGGATGTGCATCGATTATCGAGAATTAAACCGGGTGACTATTAAGAACAAGTACCTGATCCCTCGCATTGGCAAATTGTTCGAGCAACTCAGTGGCACGAGGGTATTCTCGAAGTTGGATTTGCGGTCCGGATATCATCAAGTTCGAGTTAAATCAGAAGATATTTGCAAGACCGCGTTCCGAACTCGGTATGGACATTACGGGTATTTAGTGATGCCATTCAGAGTCACGAATGCACCGGCGATATTTATGGACTTGATGAACCGAATCTTTTCACTGTTCTTGGACCAGATTATAGTGGTGTTCATCGATGATATTCTGGTCTACTCGAAGAGCAAAGAAGAGCATGTGGAACACTTGAAGATCGTACTGCAGATATTGAGGCAAGAAAGATTGTATGCAACGATGAGCAAGTGCGGGTTTTGGTTTGAAGAAGTGAAGTTTTGGGGGCATGTTGTATCCGGAGATGGAATCGCCATTGATCCTGAGAAGATTTCAGTAGTTCAAGATTGGCCGATTCCGAAGAACGTAGCAGAGATCAGAAGCTTTCTTGGACTTGACGGGTATTACAGAAGGTTCGTGGAGAATTTTGCTCGTTTGGTTGAGCCTCTAACCAATCTTACGCGCAAGGAAGTACCATTTGTGTGGAAAAATAAGTGTGCGTCAGCTTTTGAGGCGTTGAAGCAGAGATTGATAACCGCTACTATTTGAACGTACCAGACTGTTCTGGAGGATTGGTGATTCACAATGACGCGTCTGGAAAGGTTTGGGATGTGTTTTGATGCAGCATGGGAAAGTTATAGCTTACGCATCAAGACAATTGAAGATCCATGAGAAGAATTACCCAACTCATGATTTGGAGCTAACAGCTGTGATTTTCGCTTTGAAGATTTGGAGACACTACTTATTGGGCGAAAGGGGCGAAGCATTCTCCGATCAAAAAAGCCTAAAGTATGTGTTCACATAGAAGGAGCTTAATATGAGGCAGCGTAGATGGTTGGAGATGATGGCTGACTACGATCTTGATCTTAAGTACCATCCGGGAAAAGTTAGTGTTGTGCCGGATGCGCTTAGTCGGTTGACAGCAATTCGGATGTTGACTGCACAAAAAGGAACTTATTAAAGACTTTCGAAGATTCGAGTTGGAGATCGTGCTACCACATTCTTCGGGACAGTTGATGCAGCTGCAAGTACAGTCGTCGTTGATCGAGAATATTAAAGCGGCGCAATTACAGGACCCAAGATGGTAGAAGTTTCGAGAACAGGTTGAAGCTGGACTTCGAACGGACTTACTGATCCATGAAGATGGTTCGTTGCGTTATGGTAGTCGTTGGTGTGTGCCAAAAGGAGACATTTGCGAAGAACTTATGAAGGAGGCACAGGGTTCCGCATATTCCGTACATCCAGGAGGTACGAAGATGTACCGAGATCTACGACAGCATTTCTGGTGGGAAGGCATGAAAAGGGAAATTGCTCGCTTTGTAGCAAAGTGCTTGGTGTGTCAGCAAGTTAAGGCTGAACATCAAAGGATTGCTGGTTTATTGCAACCACTTCTGATTCCTCAGTGTAAGTAGGAATATATAACCATGGATTTCGTGACCGCTTTACCACGGAGTCCAAAGGGCAACAATGCAGTTTGGGTGATTGTTGATAGATTGACCAAGGCAGCTCATTTCATCCCTTTTCGAGTTGGTCAATCAACAGAAGTTTTGGCAGAACGGTACATGCAGGAGATTGTAAGATTGCATGGAGTACCGGTGAGCATCGTATCCGACTGTGACACCCGTTTTTTATCACACTTCTGGAGGAGCTTACAGGAAAGTTTGGGGACTCGATTGAAGTTTAGCACAGCTTATCATCCTCAGACAGATGGCCAGTCGGAGAGAACGATCCAAACTCTTGAAGACATGTTGAGAGCTTGCTTGTTAGACTTCAAGGGATCATGGGAGGATTATCTACACTTGGTGGACTTTTCGTACAACAACAGTTTTCAGGCGACTATTCAGATGGCTTCATTCGAAGCATTGTATGGTCGCAAGTGTCGTTCACCTGTTTGTTGGGACGATGATGGAGAACGAAGATTGTTGGGACCAGATTTGATCGTGCAGACAGTAGAGAAAGTTAATACTATCCGGAATCATATGAAGGCAGCACAAGATTGGCAGAAGAGTTGGACCGACACATCGAGAAGACCTCTAGAGTTCAATGTTGGTGATCTGGTATTCTTGATGATATCACCTACTAGAGGAGTGATTCGTTTTGGGAGTCGAAGAAAACTTAGTCCTCGATTCGTTGAACCTTTTGATATTGTGGAGCGTGTTGGAGAAGTGGCGTATCGATTGGCTTTACCGCAATCCTTGGCGAATGTTGTAACAACCGAGTTCATTTATACCAATTCCAGTTCCCGTATTTACTTATCTGTGGTATTTTGTTAATTTAACGGGTTTTGGGTGCGAATGGTATTTTTGCATCTTACATTGCATTCGACCCGACCCGCTTGCTTGAACCTGTTTGATTCATATTTATAGATTAACCTGACTTGTTACATAGACACGTGCATCTCATGTATACTGCATACTGGTATTTTACCTGGCATTGCATCTTTTACCATATAACATTTTAGGTCATGTAAAATAATTTAAAATTGCATTTCATAGCCTGCATGATACCCCTAACCCCGTGGTAGCATCCGGCATCTTGTTATTGTCCCGTTCAGTGAAACGGGCGTGTTTGGATAGCTACGCGCATGTACGTGCATCCGTTCTTGGGGGTATGCATTTTCGTTACCTGAGCATTCATTTTGAATTTTGAAAGTCGCACATATTTTTCGTATTTTAAATCTGAATTTTTAGACCCGACCCAGGTGCGTTTTGAAATATTTTTATATCCCGCCAAAATTCAATTTATTTAATTTTAAAATTTAGTTTAAATATTTTCATACGATTTCTTTAACAAACTGAAATCTTTTATCTAAAATTTTAAATCTAAAAATCTTTTAAAATTTTAAATCTAATTTCCTAACAAACCAACAACCCCTTTCTCTCTCTCTCTCCTCTGCATATATCTATTTATATATATTTTTTATTTATTTAATTTTTCTTTCTTTATTTAAATACACTACCTTTTCTTCTTACTTCTTTCTTCTTTCTTTTTCTTGATCTTGTTTCTTGATTCCGGTGATCACCGCCGGAGCTGTGCTCGTCGCTGACGATCCGAGTGATCCAGTGAACGTACCTGACTTGCGTGATCACCCTCGTGCGTTGTTTGGAACCGTTTCGTGTACCGTGCGCGCGTCGCGACATTTCGCCGACGAAGGACGTTCCGTATACATCCGTTCTTGTTCCGTCTAGGCAAGTTAATCTTGCTACATGCTATATAATTCATTTTATACCTATTTAAATAAATACCATACCTATAGTTTAAATCTAGTACCCCATGTTTAATTTTATAACGTTTCAATGTTCCGTTTGCATCCGTTTATATCATTTTAAATCTAGATCATGAAAACTTATCTTGTGACATACTAGATTACATTATACTGCATCCATATCATTTAAAATATATATCGTCGTAATATTTCTTATTATTATCTGTAATTAGTTTATAATCTGCATTTTATAATATTATACATTTGAAAATATTATAGTTTACACATGAAACGTCGTTGCAAAGCGGATACGACAAATCTGAAATTTACTGTACACTTTACCTTATAAAATTCATTATAAATCATAGAAAAATCATTAGTATACGTTCTTTAGTTCGTTACGAAGCTAACTCAGAATACTATAAATTTATGAAATATTTACTTGCAAAATAAATTGTTTAAATAACGTAAAATGCAAATGAATATGTCTTTAAACTGCTGTCCAGGAAAATTCCAGCAGCAAACTTTCAACTTCGGATATTCATAACTTTTTGTAGGGACAACCTGAGATGTTTATACTTATAAAAATAAAAATATTATTGAATTATCTTTGTTTTGGTATAAGGCACGTCCCTTTTGAAGAACGTTTGTTATTTTTAAGCTATTTTACAAATCAGGGTGACGCTGAATTTCTGAACGGAACTTTCTTGTGCATGGTTAATCAATACCACTTTTATAGTTATTAATCGGCTTGAATATGTTATCCATGTTAATATTATTATATCAATATCTATTTAAATAAATAATAGTGCTTGTGTTTTAATATTTAGCAAATTTTACCGATTTACAGTTTTATAGTATCCGTCTGTATCCGTACGGTTTATTACATATCTAGTTGCACGCCCAGACCATATTATTTCATTTTACTGTTACATTAGTATCCCATACTTGATCTTGTGCATCCTATATAGTCATGATGTAATCCCTGATAAATATTTGTGCATCCATGCTTTACCGTGCATCCGTACTTGCTACAGTTTTAGTATGAGCATCCGCTTGACAGATGTGCACTACCTGTTATGACCTGACATACCACTGCTTCACTTGATACCTGATACACCACTACTTGACATGACTTGATATATGTACACTACCTTACTTGACCTGATGCACTGCCTACTTGATATGACATGGTACCGTACACTCCTGACATGACATGACACCTTTATACATTACCTGACTTGACCTGATGTACCATGGCTTGACCCGTTACCTGATCTTGTGTCTAATACCAACTAACCTGACATGTAGTCCTCACGGACCGTTCCTGTTGTCTATCCAGACAAGCCTGCTCTTACCTGATCCTGTGTTGGCATTAGTTCTTGATTACTGAACACCCGACTTGACATACACAACTTGGGGTTATGGGGAAATCAAAAGTGTAAACTAAAGTGTAACTTAAAAGGGTATTACTTGATCCGTGGTCCCGGGGGGTAACGGGACAGAGCCATTCGTGACTCTTACATATTCCTGATCCGTGGTCCCGCGGGGTAACGGGACAGAGCCATTCGTGACTTTTACATATTCCTGATCCGTGGTCCCGGGGGGTAACGGGACAGAACCACTCTTGGTTCACATATTCCTGATCCGTGGTCCCGGGGGGTAACGGGACATATCCTTTGAGTTACATGGAAGATTACTCAATTTGATTTCAAAGACTTGAGAGTAGATAACCTAATAGAACAGTTCAGTTTACTCACTGCACACTACCCTTCACTGCCCTGATTTACATTACTGTTACACCTGCTTTTCATTCATGATTATATTTGCATTGCCTGTTACCCTGTTTATATTTTATTACTTGATGACATGACGCGCTGATGTCTGGGTTTTGCATGGCCCAGATTCTTCTACCTTGTTGCAGACTGATTAGGAGTATTATCGTTGTTAGACCGAGCGGTGAAGTTCCGGTCGGTATGTAGTTTCATTTCCAGGTGTTTCATTTATTGTATCTTTTAGCTTCCGCATATTGTTATTTCTTGACTCTTTTACTCTGGTTTATGGACGTGTACTAGATAGTTTAGTTTACTTTCCTGATCTTGATATCTCTACAGCCATAATGTGACTGTGGAAGGATTTTTCCTATCCACAGGTAGCATGGTTGGCTATATCACGTGCCTATCTTAGTGTACTCTGGGAAGCGGGGCGTGACAAATGTTCATAACGTGTTTCATGTATCTCAACTCCATAAATGTGTTCGAGACGAAACACACGTGCTGGATCATTCGGAGCTGACTGTACGGGAAGATTTAACTTTTGAGGAGAGACCGATGTCGATTGTGGATCGAAGGGAAAAGGTTCTTAAGAACAAGGTTATCCCTCTTGTACTTATTTCTTGGGGAAATTGCTCGCATGGAGAATCAATCTGGGAACGAAAAGATGAAATCCGGCAGAAGTTTCCACATCTATTCTTGTAGTTTCTTGATTGTTTATCCTTTCTTGTTCTTGGAATTTCGAGGACGAAATTCTTTTTGTAGTTGGGTATAATGTAATAACCGAGTTCATTTATACCAATTCCAGTTCCCGTATTTACTTATCTGTGGTATTTTCTTGATTTAACGGGTTTTGGGTGCGAATGGTATTTTTACATTTTACATTCCATTCGACCCGACCCGCTTGCTTGAACCTATTTGATTCATATTTATAGATTACCCTGACTTGTTACATAGACACATGCATCTCATGTATACCGCATACTGGCATTTTACCTGGCATTGCATCTTTTACCATATAATATTTTAGGTCATGTAAAATAATTTAAAATTGCATTTCATAGCCTGCATGATACCCCTAACCCCGTGGTAGCATCTGCGCATTTTGTTCTCGTCCCGTTCAGTGAAATGGACGTGTTTGGATGGCTACGCACATGTACGTGCATCCGTTCTTGGGGGTATGCATTTTCGTTACCTGAGCATTCATTTTAAATTTTGAAAGTCGCAGATATTTTTCATATTTTAAATCTGAATTTTTAGACCCGACCCGGGCGCGTTTTGAAATATTTTTGTATCCCGCAAAAATTCAATTTATTTAATTTTAAAATTTAGTTTAAATATTTTTATACGTTTCTTTAACAAACTTAAACCTCTTATCTAAAACTTTAAATCTAAAAATCTTTTAAAATTTTAAATCTAATTTCCTAACAAACTAACAACCCCTTTCTCTCTCTCTCTCTCTCCTCTGCATATATATATTTATATATATTTTATTTATTTAATTTTTCTTTCCTTATTTAATACACAAACTCTTCTTCTTACTTCTTCTTCTTCTTTCTTCTTTCTTTTTCTTGATCTTGTTTCTTGATTCCGGTGATCACCGTCGGAGCCGTGCTCGTCGTTGACGATCCGAGTGATTCAGTGAACGTACCTGACTTGCGTGATCACCCTCGTACGTTGTTTGGAACCGTTCCGTGTACCGTGCGTGCGTCGCGACATTTCGCCGATAAAGGATGTTCCGTACACATCCGTTCTTGTTCCATCTAGACAAGTTAATCTTGCTACATGCTATATAACTCATTATATACCTATTTAAATAAATATCACACCTGTATTTTAAATCAAGCATCCCATGTTTCATATTACAGCCTTTCGACGTTCCGTTTACATTTGTATAGTGCATTTCAGATCTAGGGCATGCAAACCAATCTTAATTACATGCTACATTACTTTAGACGCATCTATTTTAACAAATGGAATACCTGTATTTAAAATCATGCACCCCATGTTTAGTTTTATAACTTTTCGATATTCCGTTTGCATCCATTCAAATCATTTCAGATCTAGGTCATGAAAACTTATCTTGTTACATACTATACTATCATATACTGCATCAAATTGAATAGTTACATTTCATATTGCTTAGTTATATGTTCCGCACTTGTTAGTTTATCATTTTACGATTATGTGATACCCGTTTGCATCCATATCATTTAAAATATATATCGTCGTAATATTTCTTATTATTATCTTTAATTAGTTTATAATATGTATTTTATAATGTTATATATTTGAAAATATTATAGTTTACACATGAAACGTCGTTGCAAAGCGGATACGACAAATCTGAAATTTACTGTACACCTTACCTTATAAAATTCATTATAAATCATAGAAAAATCATTAGTATACGTTATTTAGTTCATTACGAAGCTAACTCAGAATACTATAACTCTATGAAATATTTACTTGCAAAATAAATTGTTTAAATAACGTAAAATGCAAATAAAAACATCTCTAAACTGCTGTCCAGGGAAATTCCAGCAGCAAACTTTCAATTTCGAATATTCATAGCTTTTTGTATGGACAACATGAGATGCTTATACTTATAAAAATGAAAACTTTATTGAATTATCTTTGTTTTGGTATAAGATGCGTCCCTTTTGGAGAACGTTTGTTATTTTTAAGCTATTTTACAAATCAGGGCGACGCTGAATTTCTGAACGGAACTTTCTTGTGCATGGTTAATCAATACCACTTTTATAATTATTAATCAGTTTGAATATGTTATCCATGTTAATATTATTATATCAATATCTATTTAATAAATAATAGTGCTTGTGTTTTAATATTCAGCAAATTTTACCGATTTACAGTTTTATAGTATCCGTCTGTATCCGTACGGTTTATTACATATCTAGTTGCATGCCGAGACCATATTATTTCATTTTACTGTTGCATTAGTATCCCATACTTGATCTTGTGCATCCTACATAGCCATGATGTAATCCCTGATAAATATTTGTGCATCCATGCTATACCGTGCATCCGTACTTGCTACAGTTTTAGTATGAGCATCCTCTTGACACATGTGCACTACCTGTTATGACCTGATATACCACTGCTTGACTTGATATCTGATACACCACTACTTGATATGACTTGATACACTACTACTTGATACGACTTGATATCCGTGCACTTCTTGACATGATTGATACTTGTTCACTACCTGACTTGACCTGATGTACCACAGCTTGACCTGTTACCTGATCTTGTTACTAATGCCAACAACCTTGACATGTTGTCCCTATGGACATTTCCTGTTGTCTATTCAGACAAACCTGTACCTGCTTGATCCTGTGTTGGCATTAGCTTCAGATTTATCAATACCTGACTTTAACAGATAACTTGGGGGTATGGGGAAATCAATGATGAAACCTGACTTGTAACTCGACAGTTCGATACCTTTTCTGATCAGTCTTACGGGCTAGGCCAGCCCCGGGGTGATATTGTTGACATCACTCGTCATTACCTACTACCCTTTACTGCCTTACGACACGTCTCGGATTCATCCCGAGAGTCATAGACCGTGGTCCCGGGTACGCACTGGATAATATTGAGTTATATCGATGATTCATCAAATTGATTTCAAAGACTTGAGAGTAGTTAACCCAGTAGACCGGCTTAGATTACTCACTGCACATCACTTGTGCCTTACCCTTCACTGTCCTTATTTATGTCACTGTTATACCATTATTACTGTTCATACTCGTGCCTGCATGACTTGTTACCCCCCTGTTTATATTATTGCTTGATGTTATGATGCACTGACGTCTGGATTTTGCATGGCCCAGATCTTCTACCTTTGTCGCAGGCTGATTAGGAGCACTGCCGCTGTTAGACCGAGCAGTGAGGATCCTTTTGGTATCCAGTCTTACTTTCCAAGTGTTTTATTTATTGGATCTTTTGCTTCCGCATATTATATTATTTCTTGACTCATTTATTCTGGCTTATGGACATGTACTAGATAGTTTATTTTACTTTCCTGTTCTTGATATCTCTACAGCCGTAATTTGACCGTAGAAGGATTTTTCCTATCCACAGGTAGTATGGTTGGCTATGTCGCGTGCCTATCTTAGCGTACTCTGGGAAGCGGGGTGTGACAATACATCAAAGGTAACATTATCCTCAACCCGGATGTGTCCCAATAAAAAAATATTACATACAATGAATTTTACATGAATGAAAAAGAAAACTCTCATCTCACATAAAACCCCCGGCCATTCATTCACGACGATCCTATATATCATATCACAGCAACACATAACATCACATGTCATCAACGTAAGCAAGTATGCGTACCCCAATTGTCGTTGACATATAGCAACAAAACCGGCGATAGACCACATACTACACTTACGGTCGCAGAAATAAATATCAAATATCAAGACGATGTTAAACGTTTCGATCGAATCAACAAACACCCACAAATTATCCCAAGAGCTCAACACTTGAGCAAAGTTAAAATATCCAAAAAAATGTGCCACGGTGTTTATGGACCAGCCGTAGAAAGGTCAACCCTTGCCTCATTTATGGCGCCACGGGACTACGGCAAACCCTAAGGTTTAGCCATGGTTCCATGGTCATAAAATCGAGTTAGGGTTTTTTTCGTCTAGAGGGTCTATAGGAATACTTGCACAACTATTCGAATATTTTTAACTAGGAAAATTCCAACACTTGGAAAATTTCAGCGAAAGTTATGAGGTGGTGTGTGACATTTGTTCGAACAGTTAAACGTCGTCCAAGTTACCAATACAATGTTAAAACATACGACTACGAAACACTCCAAATAAACCCCTAAGCAAAATTAGCATCATATGAAAATTTGGCCTAAACAAACAATACCTAAAACCTAAAAACCTACAGACCAGAGCACCAGAGCAATACGAGGCGATTCAGAGGGAAGGGGGACAGCCTGGCCGGAATTTTGGGCATTGTGCTCGGCCAAAAACCGATGGAATCCCCTCATTTTTCTCTTGTGTACTCACTGTATCACATACAAGGTTCTGCAGTTGTTTGAAAAAAATTTTGAGCTCATTTTAAAATCGACAGAGAAGCATGTTTTAGGGTTTCAGTTTTGTTAATTCGGAGTTGTTTCGGTTTCATAATTAATCTAATATCGTCTAAGTTTCTAGTTTGGCTCTGATACCACTGTTGGGTTTTCTTAGCACCACACAAGGGTTTGTCTTGCATCAAACATGCTACAATTTAAATTTTGTGGTGCTAAGTAAACTAATCTAGGATCAAAACTAAAAATTTAGGGTAACAATATAGTATCACATACTATAACAAGTGTCTAACACTAAATGTAGAAGAATACAACCTTTGTAGACTTCCTTGCTAGACTCATTGGAACAACTAGATTTTGAACCGGTCCGCTTGAATTCTTCGTTGTCCACGACGATCCACCCGGAGTTCCTTTGCTCAAGCTCCAAGCTCCACTTGATCAAGGATGAAGATGAAGCAAACACTCCACACTAGTGGGCTAGACTAAAGTAGAATGGTAATGTGGGTTTGGATCTCACTCAAAAACCTTTTCTTTTTAATTCTTTCTCTTTCTTTTTCAAACCCTAGAGAGCTTTTTTGGAGAGAGAGGAAGAAGAAGATGGGAGCTTAACTTGACTCAAGTTAAAAAAAGATATGAGACATAATCCCAAATGAGAATAATAATCCTCATGCTAAACTATGGTTACAAAATATTTAGATATTTTGTGACTTGAGGTTATGCAAAAACCATGGGCAACAAAACCATGTTATTGACTTTGGTCAATACAAGAGAAAGGAGTTGACTAGTCAACCATATTTTTGTTCTCATTTTGCTTTTCTCAAATAAACAAAATATATAAATATATGTAACCATGTGAGTCTTGTATTGCCACCACCAATGTATCATCAACCATGACACATGTATGCTTGCATGTGTGCACCCATATCAACATATACATACACTCATGCATGCATCATAAAGAAATAAGTTTTAAGTAAAAAGGCTAATGGTCATAATATTAAATCAACAATTGATTTAATAAACCGGTCATATCTCATACGACCCGACCAATAGAATCTACCATATTATAATGTGGTATAATATACACGCATTTAATCAAGCACCCGTGCATATCATCATATGCACCCCACATCGTTTCGCCTGAGCTAGGTAACCCTTTTGTGGGACTCTAAGGCTCGTCAACACGCCGGCAGTAGGTGATGATCATATCAAACACCCACAAGCCGCAAACGGCCAGCTAAACGTAACGGCCACCCGGGTATTGAGCGAGCAGAAGAAAAACAAGCGAACCTATCAAAACTCCTGTCGAGCCAACCGGTAACACTTACCGTACAGTCCGGTCTATTCGTCAGATATACTGCATATCTAGTCTAGGGATGGCATCGTCGGCCCCAATAACTTAATAAGTCATGCCGATGTATGGCCTATAACAGATCGAGAAACTACTGATAACACTTATCAGTAAATCTCATCAGCCCTGGCCAGGGACTTGCTGATATAGCTAATCGAGCACAGCGCAACATTAACCTCCAATACCGGGAGAGACGAAACCCCTCCTATCGCTCATTTCCTCCATGTGTCTCAGGACTGTACCCAAAAGCCACCTATTTGTACGACTCAGTAGAGCCGTGGTAAGGTGGAAATCAAAGCACAGTGGGAGAACACACAAGACTCTATGATGATCTTAGGTCTACAGACTAACGTGTACCAGTGTCACCTGAGAACTGCTATCCGACGATAGATATAATACCACATAGGAGTTCTCGGCGAGTCCGTCCAGTGTACCCAGTCCCCACTGAGCACCCGTATACAATCTTGGTGTCAAACACCAATGGATATGGGATCATCTATCGCCCATCTCATGGGTCAAGAATCGTATACGCTAGTCTACTCTGGAATATCGATACCCCGTCTCGATACACCCACGACTAAGGACATTTCAGGATATGCTTATAAACTGCACACGTCCCACTAGTATGATCTGCATCATAATCACAGTAGTCAAGCAAATACCCTCAGGGCTTTATCAACATGTACCAAATGAATAAAAACATGATCTAGTGAACATGTCAAGATAAAGAGTAACCAGATAGCATACTATCATGTCGAGCAAGAAAGCCCCCTGAATATATATATACATGTAAAAATACATCCACTATCAAATAATAGCCTCTAGGGCATACATATATCCAATACAGGGCACACGGTGTGTGCACGATATGTACAGGGCATACATTTAATTAGGATACGTTAGCATGTAGGAATTCTCCCTCACACGAGAGATCCTCTTTATGATAGGGAAGCATACGAAGATGAAACTAAGTGCTAGACGTCGGCTGCTCGGAGCAGTGACTGTGGTGTTGCATACTGTGTAGGGCGACAGTGGGAGCACTTACTAGAGTCGCCCTGACCGGGTCAGGATGAGGTTGCCATGTGTTGTAGGCCTTGCGACCGAAGTGGTTATCGCATAACCACTTTTAATTGTTTACATATAGCCAGACTAGAGGTCTGACTCGTCGTATGGGGTGCGAGCTTGTCAGGAGATCCTAGGTATATCGTAGGGCGATATGGCCAGGCAATTCATTCATAGGGTGATTGGACTTGGGTCCGTACAGTATAACCTTAATGGCATACACTCTTAGGGAGAGAATTTTATACCGTAGCACATTGTCATACGATGTGTGCATGGATCGTGCTTATAAGGGGGTTGAGGGATGGATCCTATCTCCTTCACTGTGTGAGCCCTTATGACGACCTCCTTCACGGAAGGAGAGGCGGTCTATACCCTTAGCGACATTGGGTTGTCTGAATAGACATGTTATAAGCGTCTGCTACTTTGGCTATTGTTTCCTGATGCGATGACAATATACTACACATACGGGGCAGTGTCAGGAAAGTGGGTGAATAACAGACCTAACTATTCAAAGCCAGAGAAAGATCGATTGGAATGTCTCCTGATTGCATCGCATGGCCAACTCTTATTGACTCCATGGTGGCGAAATTTAAGAGTGCGATGAATCGAGAGGTACACCTAGATGTTCAAGTATGCTTCTAAGAGGAATCGAAAGTACTTGAGCAGACACGTCTGATCGGATTTGGGGTATGAGATTTCCCAAGCCTAACATATTTTGGTTTATGTTGTTTTCTTTTATGGAGGTCCTTGTGTCGGTCCTAACGGATCTGGCTGCAAGGCTACCCATTTGCAGGTTTTCAACGGTCTATGCCACACCAACATATATATGTATGGGTATGAATGAGGAAGAGAAAGAGGACATTCTCAGAGAGACAATTGATTCAGGGAATCAATGGTTCAGGGAACCAGCTCATGGAGCTATGGACGGCACCCACTCAAATGTGCGAGTAGGAGTATGTTAGCCATTGGACCCGATCCGACCCAATATCTGCCCATATGAGTGGGTACACCCTATATATTCATATATAAGAGGCTAAGGTTTCATAGATGAGATATATGATAATACATAGAGAGTTTTTCTAGAGAAAAAACACTAGAGTGCCATCGCCTTCTTCATCCTCTTCTACTTTGGGTTGGCTTGATGGGTAATCAAGTGGGAGATTCTCGCTTCTACAAAGTATGGTTTTCCTCCGGCCGTTGTTTGGAGGCGATAAAAATCAGATATTCTGCGTGACGTGGACGAGAAACGATCCAACCAATCAGATCAGATATATTATAAACCTTTAAGGCAGATACATAGACTTTTCGCCGCGCTTGATTGCTTGCTATGTATCTACGTCACTTAAATTGTACATGTTTGTTTTAACCGGTAATGAAAAGAAGGTTTGTAAATCCGTCAAATCTCTTTATGGATTAAAACAAGCTCCGAAGCAATGACATAAGAAGTTTGACTCGATTATCATGTCATATGGTTTAGGCACAATGTCGCCGAAAAATGCATTTATTTCAAATCGCAAGCTAACTACACCGTTATATTATGCTTGTATGTTGATGACATGTTAATTATTGGCACCGATATGATTGCAATAAATGAGACTAAGAGTTATCTATCTTCTATATTTAAAATGAAAGATTTAGGAGAGGTAGGTACTATTTTGGCCATTAAGGTTACAAAGTATGATAAAGGTTTTTTTTTATGCCAACTCATTGCATTAGTAATCTACTTATGAAATACAAACATCTTAAAATTAAAGAGCATAACACCCTTTTGATTCGAATAGTAGATTACAAAAGAATACCGGTAAAGGAATTACACAAAATGAATATGCTAGTATTATTGGTAGTTTAATGTATATTGTGCATTGTACTTGACTCGATATTGCTTTTGTCGTTTGTAAATTATGTAGCTATACTTGTAATCCTAACGGTGACCATTGTAAATCAATTTGTAGAGTTCTTGGATGTTTGAAAAGTACTCTTAATTTCTCTTTATATTATAATGAGTTTCCAAATATATTGGAAGGATATACGGATGCTAGTTGATTTTCGAGTGCGGGAAAGAATAGCTCCACAAGTGGTTGGGTTTTTACCTTGGGGGTGGAGCAATCTCTTGGGCTTCTAAGAAGCAAACTTATATAGCGCATTCAACCATGGAATCCGAGTTTATTCTTTTGGCCGGAGCGGGAAAAGAGGCGGAGTGGCTTAAGGATTTATTAGTAGATATTCGTATATGGCCTAAGTAATGCCTAGTAAATTCCTTATATTGTGATCGTGCGGCTACACTATCAAGGCCTTATAACGAAAGTGATAATGGAAATTCTAGACACATTAGTCTAAGATTAAGTATGTGAGCGGCTTAATTGATAATGACACCATCACGGTTACTTATGTTAGGTCAAGTAATAACTTGGCAGATCCTTTCACAAACGGGCTCTCTCGAGAGTTGGTGAAAAAGACATATCAAGAAATGGGTAACTCTACAAAAATTTCACCGGTAATGAGAACCCAATCTATTCCTAAGAAATGACTAGCAATAGATTTAATGCGGCAAAAACAAGTTACCGATAAGTGAAAGTGGGAACACCGATAACATTTATATAGTCCCATTTGAACATATCAGTGCTGACCGTTGTACGAATTGGAGGATGAGTTTTCTGACTCTTAACAAGATTTATATCCATATGGATGAAATATCTACTTATAATGGGGATATATGAACCTGCCTATATAAATGTAGAAGTAGTGCCGCTTCTCACTAGATTTCAGGGTTACTCTTGGGAGCGTTCATGAATTTCGGGAAAGTACATGACCGGAAATAGTGCTAACAGCATTGATCTCGTTGAACCTGGATGAAATGTATGTCATTGTTTACCTTCGAAAATAGAGACGAACTGGGATATGACGTCTTGCCTGAATTTGGGGGCAGATACTATTTGGGCATATCCATTCATCTCTCCGAAGATACCAAGTTGATTTATGGCACCGTATATCGGAGGTTTGGATAGATGCGACCGATGTAGCAGACTTTATCAGATTCTTCCTCGTTTGTGAGGGGTTTTTGATTGTGGTGACGCTCTTCTCTACAAGCGCAGGCCCCTGCAGTTAATTACGTTATCGTGTTGCGATAACAACTTTCTCCTTCTCCGATAGGTCACTTCGTATCATGTGTTATTTTTGCTTAAAGTTTCCCGTGGATTGTGTACGGAGACTATTTTATGTTGTCGCCCGTAAGGCGCGGATTAGTCCAAATCCATACATATATTTTCATGATTTAGGTTAAGCATTTGCTTGACGGGGTCCACGTTGGTAGCTTGGTTTGCCAACGGAAATGAATTTAGGACGCATTTCTCATATTTGTGAGGTCCATCGGTTCATATGAATTTTAGGCTTTATCTAAGGATCGTTAATTTTATTTGAGACTAACATCAATTTAGATATTTTGAGTCAAGTATTTGCTTGACGGGGTCCGCGTTGGTAGCTTGATTTGGCAACGGGAATGAACTTAGGACGCATTTATCACATTTATGAGGTCCGTCCGTTCACGGGAAATTTGGGTTTAATCTAAGGATTATTAGTCATATATGAGACTAAGATAGACTTAGGAACAAATGATCATTAAATCATATATGAATAACTTATGGATAGTAAACGGTAGTCAGTATGGAGACAGTCCGCAGGGCAAAATATATTAGTTTAAGGACATCGCGGTCCATTATTAGTTTTGGGACGTTCCGGCCCAATATTTCCATTTTTGGGACGAATATTAGTTTAAGGACATTTCGGTCCAACATTCCCATATTTGAGACGAATATTAGTTTAAGGATATTTTGGTCCATCATCGCCGTGTTTGGGATGAAGGAGGAGTTGTTGGTTGTTGGGACCCACCACCTCTCTAAAGACGTTGAGAAATTACAACAACATATATCAGAGGTGTGGAAAGATGTACTCTTGAACCAAATCCCATATTTGAAAGAGAATATCATGGTGGATCTAAGAATCGTTAGTCTTATATGAGACTAAGATCAATTTGGACATCATTAATATGTTAGTCAATGGTCATGTATGAGAAGTGAAAGCTTCTATACTTATTCTATTTTAACTAAGTAGTCAAGCCAAGGCTTGCTGTCCAAGTGCGCAAGTGCATATGACGTACATGCAAATTTGTTTTGATCTGAAAAGGGAGTGTGCACGTGTTTTGCACATAGTTACGCACTTGTTTCAAGCCAGTGTGTTGCGCACGTGCCTATCACGCGGCTCGCAACGGCTTCGGAATCATATGCGCGCATGTATATATGTGGGCATATGTTTAAAGGTCAAAGTGCATATCACATCTGTGGGCAATATCCATCAAGTGCGCGCACATGCCTACAGAGGCAGCGTCCAACAAGTGCGCAAATCTCCAGGGGTTTTCCCATGGACAATTTTATTAAGTGTGTACTAGTTTAAGTCAGAAAGCAAAAGCTTTTATAGAGAAGCAATAGCTTCTGTTTCTTTTTATTTTTTTGTTCTTTTCCTTCTTTTATTTCCCAAGAAGCAAAATATTCGATTTAAGATCTTTTGATCTTTTGTTTGTGAATCAATGGATTCGATGAAGAAACAAAGGCTTCTATAAACATAAAAGCTTTTATGGAGGAAAAGAGAAATTTTCTCTTTTTTATCTCTACTTTGCGCATTTGTTCGTCGAGAAAGAAGACGATGAAGATTTGAGATTTTTCTCAAGCTTATGGGGGGTTTCCTCCTCCTGATTTCTTCATATGAGGCTCATTTTTATAGGAGAAGAAATTAAGATTTGTTTGATCTATTTTCATCTCAATCTGATTTTAGATTGATTTAAAAAGATTTAATTGATTTATATTAATTAAGAGTAACATGTGCACATGCACACCGTTGGATCTTTGATCCTAAATCAATTTAGTTTGATTCGAAAAAGATTTAGTTTTCTTCGTTTAGAAGCATCTGCTTTATTTGGGCGGCTGCACACTTTAAGATAGTGAGCACGTGCATTGCACGTACCGGTGCGCACCTGTTGATTAATAGGTCGTTGCGCACTTGTTAATTCAGGTTCATTATTAGGTGCGCTCGCTCGTGCATCGCATGTAACGCTGCGCAGTTAGCACTTGAAATATTTTAAAATTTTAAATATTTTAAAAATAATTTTCTGCAAAAAATATGCTCAAGACTTTGTGAACTAGAATCGGAGCGGCATTCGTGTCCGCGGGTGTAAACACACGCGGCTCGGTTCGGCTTGGCGGTGCACATGTGGTTTTACCATATTCTCTTTCATTGGTCTTAATGTAATGAAAGTTGGAAGTGGGATGTGGGACTAAAATGCATAATTGCATCGCACGTTTGCTTGCACTCTTCTCAATTTTTTGGTGTGGTCGATATGGGACTAAAATGCATCCTCTCTTGTGAAAGAGCATTACTTAAGCTATACTTGCATCGCACGTTTGCTCACAACTTTTGACTCCGAAAGAGTTGTGAGGCCCATATCAAAATCGAAGCTCTTTTCGAGACGCTTTAGATGCTATTATAATCTACCTGATTGTCATTTGGGACTACGACAAAATATAGTCCAGAAAAATCTGCTTTACATTCTCTTAAACATATTGAGGTCACTTGATACTTTTATGCTCTTTTGTGCTCTTTTGCCTATATGTTATGTTTGTACTTGACATGAACGCCCAAATTTTAGGCGGGAACGGTCATTAATTGGTAGATTTTTTTTGCTATGCGTTTTATATATTCTATTTACCGCAATCAAGACGGTTTCGCATATAACTAGCCAGTTGAGTACGAGTTATCCACTAAGAGATGGTTAGTGCTTCGTTTTTATTTTAGACTAGTCAAGTAAAAATGTATAAGTTTGTTCAATTCTATCCTAAGTGTTAGATATTTTTATGTTCAAAGAGAACTTGTTAGGATTAGAATTGGTTAGTAGAGTTAGGAATTAGTCTTGTACTTTTCTTGTGCCATCCTTAAAATGATGATGGAATAATCGAAAGTAACGGGGATTAGGAGGACATAAGAATGGTATTTGCGAGTTTAAGCAAGCTTTGCAACGCTAAATCCATTCCTAATGCCTCATGTCCGTCCGTTCCATACTCTTATTTCCAACCCTGGGCCAAACACACATAACAAGTCTCCAATTAAGTCACAACTACATGTCACGTTGTAGTGCGCTTAAAGGAATTCTCGACATAGGTCGCGGATGCGCGCCTAAGGGAGAGTGTTTTGTTTGTTTGGTTTAGATTCGATTTCAAGTTATTTGTCGAAGAGAAGCGCAAGAGATTTTTCCATCCCTCATACTATCCTTTTTTAATCCTAATAAGTGAGTAAATTACTCACTCATGAAAAGAAAATAGAACAAGAAGAAGAAAAAAAGAATAGAAGAATATGATTAGAACAAAAATAGCAAGCTAACTAATTGGAACCTCACCTAAGTAAGAGACTCCATTGAGTATCATGGTTTAAAAATAGAGATTAGAAGAGAAGAAAAAGAACAATAAAACCAACAACTAGTTTAACAAACAAATAATAAAAGTTATACTAAAAATTAAAAGACAATGCAAGAAAATAAAGATACATGATAAAAAAAAAACTTTCATCTTCATTAATTATCCACTCAAAAGCTCTCACAACATTTTAATAGAGAATAGATGAAGATGAAGAAAAAAACTACACTTAACTAGACTAATCCTAAGTAAAGTAAAGCATGGTTGGTTTGGCACAAATCTGGAGTATATATAGGTAGAGAAGTGAAACCCTAGGACCATATTCTGAGCCCATGTACAATTACAAAAATACCCTGAAATTTGGTCGCGAGACGTCATGATAGGGCTGCGGATCCGCCGCCAATATGTTCTAGATTTTGCGGTTCTGCGGTCGTCTTGATGAATTGGCACGCCGTTTTTCTTGTGCTTTCTTGTGTTTCTTTCTTCTACAGGTTCAAATTTAAAAAATAGTTCCAAAATATTCTCAGATTCACAATAGTCCAAAATGGCAACTATTTTTGTCTTTTAGTCTTGAACTCTCTCGAGCTCCACGTTGCCACCTTAATCCTTATTCTGCCACCCTCGTGTTCTTTGCTTGTCCCAGACATGAATGACTATCGCTTGATATGTTGGCTATAGTGCTCTCAAGGCAATTATTGTAATCGCAGGCAAGTGATTATGATGATTGAGGGAGGACCTATACGGGTAGAACATTCATACTCAAAAGGATAGTATGCTGTCTGGTTTGTCTTTATCATCATGTACATGCATTATGTGGTATTACAGATCACTATTATATGTTGATAGAGCCCATAGGATTTTTGCTTGACTACCAGCATTATAATGGCGATCATATACGTGGGAGCTGGGTGGTCTATAAGCACATCCTTAAATGTCCTTAGTCGAGTGAGTATCGAGACTGGGCTTTGATACTCCAGAGTAGACTGGTGTGTACTTATCGAGACCCCGATGAGAGGCGATGGCCGGTCTCACAAGCTATTGGTGTCAATTAGTCAACTAAGATAGTATACAGGTGCTCATTGGGTTACGAGTACACTGGACGGACTCGCCAGGAACATGCTAGTTGGTATTATACCAATTGTCATATAGCAGTTTCCAGGTGACATGTATACAGGTTAGTCTGTCGACCTGAGATCGTCATTTGTCTCGTGTGAGTTCCCACCGTGCTTTGATTACTACCTGTTCAGTCGAAAATATCTCACATTTGATATAACATTTTCCTTACTTTTCTTAAATATCTAAAGGTGTTTATTATAAATATGATACATATGAGGGTTTATCTGTAAAATATCTATTTTCATATGTTTATATATTATAATTAACATTATGAAGGAAAATGTATGCATATAATATTTATATAATATTTTGATAATTTAAATATGCATATCATATCAAATACCCTTAATCAATTTTCTTAAACTATAATATCATATCAAATTGTTTAGGATAATATCTAAAAAATACCAAATATTGCAAGTCGATGTCGCGCACCCCACATGTTTGTGGGGAGCAGAATTTGCAAAAAGTGATTTTTACGGGCTTCGCAACACCGACTAGAACCAAGGATCGACCATAAACCCTAGCTAGCAAACTATATGAGGTTTAACTACTCGGAAAGAATGTTATACCTCATGATACAAGACCTTCGGGTCTTCTCCGCTGTCCTCCTCGTCATCGTAGGCTCCGAGGATCGATTCAGATCATAGCTTCCTTTTCGGCTTCCTCGAGTCAAAGACGATCCATCCGAGAGTCTATAGTCCGAGCTCCAACCTCAAATCTGAGATAATTAGGGCAACTAGCTTGTTAAACTAGATGGCCTAGGTGATGTAGAGAATGAAGATGGATTTATTTGTCTCTTGGAAACCTAGTTTACTCAACTCATGCGATCTTAAGGGTTGAAAGTTGTAAGGAAGAAGAAGAGAGCTAACTTGAGGAAAGAGAAATGGTTTTTGATAATGATCACTGAAAAAGAGATGACTCACTTGATATGACTACAAGCATGGTAAGAAAATATCTCACCCAAAATATCTAGTGCCACAAAATATCTCACAAGAAATATCTAAGTCAAAGAGTCAAACCAAGTCAAGTGGTCAAAACAAGTAGCCATGCCACAATTATCATTTACAAAAATAACAAATACTTTCCTCCACCTCATAATTGTTTTAATCAATTCAATGGTCAAAACCCTAATGAGGTGTCTCCTTCTATAACAATCTTGAATAATTACAAGAATGCCCCTCTCATCCGTATATACATACCCGCATCCGTGTTCCGAGAAATACGAATACAAAGAGACGAAACTAATCCATCAATATAATACTAGGATCCGGCTTAAGCCAAAGCCCACTAGTATTATCCGCCCGAACATCATACGCGCATAAGTGCACGTACATGATCGAAGCCCTGCCGTAAAACCATACGGCCTCTACATCTTTCGCCCGATGCAGGGAAACTCTCTGTGTGGGACTCTAAAGACTCGACAGTACGCTGGTAGTGGGTTTAACCACAAGCCGCAAGTGGTAATAGCTACACGTAACGGCTACCCAGCTATCTGTCGATAAGAAGGCCGATGAGGAAACCAATCCGAACTCCTACTGAGCCTGAATGTGACAATCTCCGTACAGTCTGGCCTGTTCGTCTAAGAGTATCACATATCGGGTCTAGGGGGCGGTAATCATCAGACCCCTAATAGCGCAATAAGTCATGCCGGAGTGTAGTCCAAAACACCCTGATAAACTACTGGAATACCTAGCTGTAAATCTCTCTTTCCCTGGACAGGGACTTTGTGTAATGGCTCTCCGAACACAGCACGATATCAACCCCCAATACTGGGAGAGACGAATGCTATCTAACCGCCACTGCCTCCAAGTGCTTCGGGACTGTACCCAACTACTACCTGTTTGCACGACTACTTTGAGCCGTGGTAGGGTAGTAATCAAAGTACAGTAGGAACACACTCGAGGCGAAGTAGCAGTGCCAAGTTGATGGACTAAGCTGTACTCATGTCACCTGGGAACTGCTACCCGACGATAGGTATAATACCAACCAACAGTTCCCGAAGAGTCATGTCCACTGTACTCATAACCTAATGAGCACCTGCATACTATCTCCAGTACGATGTATTAATAGCTGTGAGACTGACCATCTTCCCTGCTGGGATGAGAAGCGTATACATTAGTCTACTCTGGAGTTTCGATACCCCGTCTCGATAGTCCTATGACTAGGGACCTCTATAAGGATGTGCTTATAGATTACCCAGCCCCCACTAGTGTAACTGCCATCACAACGCTGGTAATCAAGCAAAGATCCTAAGGGCTCTACTAATATGTATAAACGATATGCTGAAAGAAACACATGCACATATTGAGGTAGAAACAAACCAAGTAGCATACTACCATTTTGAGCAAGACTATTAATACAACTGTGAATATCCCAAGTTTCCATTAAGTAATATACAAACCAGTATGATACAATAATGGCCTCTAGGGCATATACACTAACAATCTCCCAGTTGCACTAGGTCCATGTATTGGCATATCGCAAACTTATCATCTCGATTAGCCTCTCGAACTATGTCTGGGGGATGGCCTTCGTGAGTGGATCTGCAGTGTTATTCTCCGTATCCACTCTCCTCACCTCGATCTCCCGGCGATCAATGATCTCCCTGATCAGGTGGTAACGCCTCAAAATGTGTTTGGACTTTTGATGGGACTTGGGTTCCTTCACTAAGGCTATAGCGCCGTTTTTGTCGCAATACAGAGGTATTGGATCTATAATGGTTGGAACCACCGGAAGTTCTGTTAGGAACTTCCTCTTCCAGACTGCTTCCTTCGCGGCGTCACAAGCAGCTATGCACTCCGCTTCCATCGTCGAGTCAGCAACGGTGTCCTGTTTGGAGTGCTTCCAACATAACGCCCCTCCAATAAGGGTAAAGACATATCTCGACATGGACTTAGAGTCATCCTTGTCACTCTGGAAGATGGAGTCAGCAAAGGCCTCGATCTGGAGATCTTTTCCGCCATACAACAAGAACATCTCCTTAGTCCTTCTCAGGTACTTAAGAATGTTCTTATTGCTATCCAGTGCTTCTCCCCTGGGTCTGACTGATACCGGCTTATCACGCTCAGTGCGTAAGCTACATCTGATCTTGTACACAACATCGCATACATTATAGAGCCTACTGTAGAAGCGTAGGGTATAGATGTCATGCGAGCCCTTTCCAAAACAGTCTTGGGAGACATCTCTTTGGAGAGGGCGATTCTGTGACAAGCCAGTAGATTACCACGCTTTGAATCTTCCATACTAAATCTGTTTAGTATGGTGTCGATGTACCTGGACTGCGAAAGTCCCAACATCCTCTTAGATCTATCACGATAGATCTGGATCCCCAAAATGCAGGAGGCATCACCCAGGAATTTCATGGAGAACCTCTGTGACAAGAATCCTTTGACTGATTGTAGTATAGGAATGTCATTTCCTAATAAGAGAATGTCATCCACGTACAAGATGAGAAATATCACAGCTTTCGCTACAATCTTACTATATATGCATGGTTCATCTGGATTTTTGATAAAGTCAAATTCTTTGACCGTCTCATCAAAACAGATGTTCCAACTCCGCAATGCCTGCTTTAGTCCATAAATGGACTTAAGCAACTTGTATACTTTTCCGCTGCTCCCACTCTGAATGAAACCCTCTGGCTGATCCATATAGACGCACTCTTCCAAATTACCATTTAGAAAGCCGACTTTACGTCTATCTGCCATATCTCATAATCGTGGAAGGCGGCAATGGTAAGAAGGATCTGAATGGTTTTGAGTATAGCCACTGGAGAAAAGGTTTCGTCATAGTCCAAAGCAGGTCTTTGATGAAAACCTTTTGCAACAAGTCTAGCCTTATAAGTTTCAACCTGTCTATCTACACCAATATTTTTTCTGAAGATCCATTTACAGCCTACGGGTTTTATCCTTTCTGGAGCAATATCCAAAGTCCATACTTTGTTGGTGTACATGGACTCCATCTCGGTCTACATTGCATCCAGCCATTTTACCAAGTTTCTGCTCTTAATGGCTTGCTGGAAGCTAGTTGGCTCATCACCATCGATAATGCAATCCTCTCGATCCCCGTCTATGAGAAAACCGTAGTATCTCTCAGGCGGATAAGACCGCCTGCTAGTTCTGCGGAGTGGCGCGAGGACGTCCGGTTCTTCTGAAACCCCTGGTTCTACCGTGCTTTCAGTAATAGCTTGTGGTTTTGGAATTTCTTCAAGTTCTATTACGCTCCCACTTATCTGATTTTCTAAAAATTCAGTTTCCAAGAAGCGGGCATGAAGAGAAACAAAGACCTTTTGCTCCACTGCGTAATAGAAAAGATACCCCTTGGAGTTCTTTGGGTATCCCACAAACTTACACTGTACTGAGCGTGCCTCGAGCTTGTCCGCATGCTGCGTTTTGACAAAAGCTAGACATCCCTATATCTTAAAGTGTTTAAGACAGGGTTTCTTCCACTCCACATCTGATATGGTGTGGTAGGAACTGACTTAGTAGGAATTTGGTTCAAAAGATATGCAGCTGATTCTAGTGCATAACCCTAGAAGGATCGCGACAACTCAGCCTTACTCATCATTGAACGAACCATATCCAATAGGGTTTTGTTCCGCCTTTCCGATATACCATTGTGTTGTGGTGTGTATGGAGGAGTAAGCTGAGAGAGAATTCCATTCTCTTTTAGGTAATCCAGGAACTCAGCACTTAAGTATTCACCACATCGATCAGATCTCGGTGTCTTGATACTTTTTCCTATTTGTTCTTCCACTTCATTCTTATATTTCCGGAATTTCTCAAAGACCTCGGATTTATGTTTCATCAAGAAGACATGTCCATACCTAGAGAAATCATCCGTAAAAGTAATGAAATAGGAATAACCACTTCGTGCATATGTAGACATTGGACCACACACATCGCTGTGTATGAGTCCCAAGAGCTCGCTCGCTCTTACTCCGTGTTCAGTGAACGGAGTCTTTGTCATCTTTCCCATGAGACAAGATTGACAAGTTGCATAAGACTGATATTCAAACAGATCCAAATATCTCTCTCTATGTAGCTTCATCAACCGTGTTTCATTGATGTGACCCAGTTTACAATGCCATAAGAAAACCTGATTTAATTCCGGAGACTTTCTTTTAAGTGTGTACTGGACACTGAAAACCTGAGCTTGATTTAATACGTATATACCGTTATCTAATGTACCTGACCCAATCAGAGATTGATTTAGGTGGATGTGGACCACATCGCTTATAAATGTAAAATCATATCCTTCCTTAGAAAGTAAGGATACAGATATGATATTACAAACTAGACTAGGCACATACAAACAGTTACGTAGAATCAATATCTGCCCACTTATCAATCCTAGGTGATATTCCCCTATGGATTCAGCGTCCACGCTCATTCCATTAGCAACCCTGAGATTCATATCTTCTACCCTGATAATTTTACGGTTTCTCAAAGCCTGTAAAGAATTACAGATATGAGATCCTGATCCAGTATCTAGTACCCAGGAAGTAGAGTTAATTGACATGCAGTTTTCGATTACAAACACACTCGAAGTCGAAGCCGCAACATGCTTCGGATCTTAGATTCTGGCTTTCAAAGCCTTGCAATCCCTCTGCCAATGTCCTTTCCAGTAAAAATAGGAACATCCCTCCTCCCTTACTTTTAGCCCGGAAACTTTTTCCCTTCCCTATCTTTCTACCTTACTGACACTGCATATCATCTTTGTGGAGGTCTTTTTCTTTTCACCCTTGGCATCCGCCTTAGATCCAGAAGAGGAAGATTCCCCAATAAGCAGAGCGGGTGTCACCCTGGTTTCCTTCAGGATGCCCTCAACTAGAAGTATAACTTTCTTCCCCTGGGCGTGAGTAGGAGATAGGGACTGTAGAATCAAGTCAGCATATGACTCGTTCTCCAACGTAGTCTCCAGGTCCGTGAGCTTTTTAATATAGCTAGTCATCGTAAGGACGTTGTCCCCTACAGATGACCCGAAAGCCAACCTCGCTTGAAGCAATTCCTTCAAGGTCTCATATCTTGCGATACGAGATTGCTCTCCATATAAATCTTTGTTATGGAGGAAGATGGAAGCTAAGTCCATCTTCTCGTGCTGCCTCTGGTTTACACCATCTACTGAGGCCAACATGAGGCACTTGGCATTCACACTGTCCTTTTCCGATGTCTTACGAATATCAATATCTGCGACGGTGGAAACCGGACCAGAGACAATGGGGGCTTGAGTAGTAAAGAGGTGTCCTAGCTTGTCATAGGTAATGGACATCTGGACAGACCTTTGCCAGTCATTATAGTCAGATTCAGTCATTTTATTATGTAGATGTAACCTAGTCTTGGTCACTGGGTCACTGCACTTAAGAGAGAGAGAAGAAAATACTTAGCATGATGTTCTTACATGTTTAGATTGGTTTTTAATTTATCTAAATAGGATGTCTCCCACTGTCTCTCGAATCCTTCCTCAAACCAAAAAAGAAGAATTAGTCAGGATTGATCTCACCATACAATTCTTACTTAACCGTTCGGCCAGGCTAGTGTCGGTACTTCGAGGGAGGTTTTACGACGGTTTCGTGAAGTTCCTTAATTAAATAACCTCTTTTCCCTAGAGGCGTAGCCCCGCTAACACTGTTCTAGACACCTACTTGGTTTATATCATTGATCGTTAAGTGAAAATTCTCCCGAGGAGTAGCGGGTACTCACAGTAGGATCGGGACACAAATATCATTGTGTGATAATGCTGAAGGAATCCTACCAATATTATCAAACTCCAAACGGTATGCAGCACTAGCAAGTTTCAATTTCCTTAGAAACTCCCGATGTGGATTTTTGTCCCATGCTCTTATGACCTTGACTAAGGCCAACAAATCATAAGTCACATGTCAAGTTCTACCTGTCATTGTCCAGGTTAATTTGAACCCACATGTACATGCCCTTGACTAAGGCCAATAAAATAGTACGACTGTTCCAAACTAACGCATCTATCTATGCAACATATGAATACCCAGCAGCTACCAATCACTATGCCTTGACTAAGGCCAAAAAACATAGCTTGAATACTATTGAATATTCATATGAAATGAGGGAGGGCTACGAATGGTTTTGGAGAAACCATGAACGTAGTGAACTTGATATAATCGATGGAACCCAATAGATTTTAAAAGGAGTGGTTTAAGCTCCGCATTTTAAAAGTTTTGCTATTTTGAAAAAACCGAGTGGTTTTAAAATTGTTCCAACGATTCAGCTTTTGTTTGTTTTCTTTGTATTAATTTAATGCAGTCCCATCAATTAACCTACCATTGCAGAAAAAACGAAAATACAACGTACGCTTATGTCATCCGTATTCGCCACGGGACCCCGTCATCACCCGTTAGGTTACTTAACTAACGACAGGGCGGGGGCTGGACTAGCGCGGATGCAAAACATAAGCAACATCTATTATATAATATATATATATATAATAATAATATCCATTCGTCAGACGCAATGATAGGCATTCCAGATCACAGATGAACACATTGGATATACTAGGAATTCCGTGTTTCGTTTGAGCCTGTAACGAAAGACGGATTCCACGGTCGTGATGAATAGCCAAACCCCACCCCAGACCCCTACGAGTATGGAAAACTACCTGCCACATTCCCGAAGTGAAGCAACCTCCCTCAACAAAGTGAGTAGGCCACTCGGCACTTCAAGAATCCGGTAGTTTGTGTACCCCACCTTGGGTCTATCCTAAGAGCAGAAAACAGTAAAAGAAATAATACAACGGTGGTTACAACCTCAACCCGGATGTGCCCCCGCAAAATAATATTACATCACTTTAAAAAATTTTACATCGAATGAAAGAATGAAAACTCTCATCTCACATCCCCGGCTATTCATCCATGACGATCCAATAAGTTCATATACACAAACCAACAGAACATCATCACAGATATGTGCAACCCCGAATAATCGACGTATAGCAATTAGTCGACGTTTCCAAACATATATACACATCACAAAGCTTGTAAAGTAACTACGACATTAGAATTCTGCATGCAATTAGCAAACTATACCAATTTTCTAAAGCTTGAAAATCCAGTGAGCTAAAGTTCCAAAATCGATCGTTTTAAGCCAATCCGGGAGTCGAAACGAACTCGAAACCCGCCCGAATCTTCACGGAGAGTTGGAACACGAAATTACATTTGAGTTGGGGGCCTAGAGGGGGTACCCTACCTCCAAGGCCACCACGAGGTGGCCAGGGGGTGAGGCAGACCCGAAACTGCCTATGGTAGGGCAGTTTCGGGTCCGCACCACCAAGACCACCTTTTGGTGGTCTTAGGCAGTGGGCACAGCCATTCGGGCCCCCCTCAGATGGTCCCTGGGGTGTGCACTCTCCATCCCATGGCTTCTCGGTTCAAACCGTGAGCCCGCGGGATGTGCAAACAACTCAAAACTTCAATTTTGGAAACTGTTTTTGTCAGCAGTTTTTGCGCGACAAACACGGAGGATTTCTAACGTCGTTATAAGCTATCTAAACTTTATGAGAGGCTCTGATACCACTTTAAGTCGATGTTTCTCACCCCACATGTTAGCGAGAAGGCAGAATTTGCAAAAAATGATTTTTACGGGTTTCGCAACACCGACTAGAACCAAGGATCGACCATAAACCCTAGCTAGCAAACTACATGAGGCTTAAATACTCGGAAAGAATGTTATACCTCATGATACAAGTCCTTCGGGTCTTCTCCTCTTTCCTCCTCGTCATCGTAGGCTCCGAGGATCGATCCGGATCGTAGCTTTCTCGTCGGCTTCCTCGAGTCAAAGACGATCCACCCGAGAGTCTATAGTCTAAGCTCCAACCTCAAATCCGAGATAACTAGGGCAACTAGCTTGCTGAACTAGATGGCCTAGGTGATGTAGAGAATGAAGATGGATTTATTTGTCTCTTGGAACCTTAGTTTACTCAATTCATGAGACCTTAAGGGTTGAAAGTTGTGAGGAAGAAGAAGAGAGCTAACTTGAGAAAAGAGAAATGGTTTTTGATAATGATCATTGAAAAAGAGATGTCTCGCTTGATATGACTACAAGCATGAAAAGAAAATATCTCACCCAAAATATCTAGTGCCACAAAATATCTCACTAGAAATATCTAAGTCAAAGAGTCAAACCAAGTCAAGTGGTCAGAACAAGTAGCCATGCCACAATTATCATTTACAAAAATAACAAATACTTTCCTCCACCTCATAATTGTTTTAATCAAGCCAATGGTCAAAACCCTAATGGGGTGTCTCCTTCTATAGCAATCTTGAGTAATTACAAGAATGCCTCTCTCATCCGTATATACATACCCGCATCCGTGTTCCGAGAAACATGAATACAAAGAGATAAAACTGATCCATCAGTATAATACTAGGATCCGGCTTAAACCAAAGCTCACTAGTATTATCCGCCTGAACATCATACGCGCACAAGTGCACGTACGTGATCGAAGCCCTGCCGTAAAACCATACGACCTCTACATATTTCGCCCGATGCAGGAAAACTCTCTGTGTGGGACTCTAAAGACTCGACAGTACGCTGGCAGTAGGTTTAACCACAAGCCGCAAACGGTACTAGCTGCACATAACGGCTACCCAGGTATCTGTCGATAAGAAGGCCGATGAGGCAACCCATCCGAACTTCTACTGAGCCTGAATGTGACAATCTCCGTACAGTCCGGTCTGTTCGTCTAAGAGTATCGCATATCGGGCCTAGGGGCGGTAATCATCAGACCCCTAATAGCGCAATAAGTCGTGCCGGAGTGTATCCTAAAACACCCTGAGAAACTACTGGAATACCTACCAGTAAATCTCGCTTGCCCTGGTCAGGGACTTTGTGTAATGGTTCTCCGAACACAGCACGATATCAACCCCCAATACCGGGAGAGACGAATCCTATCTAACCGCCACTACCTCCAAGTGCTACGGGACTGCACCCAACTACTACCTGTTTGCACGACTCCTTTGAGTCGTGGTAGGGTAGTAATCAAAGTACAATGGGAACACACTCGAGGCGAAGTAGCAGTGTCAGGTTGACGGACTAAGCTGTACTCATGTCACCTGGGAACTGCTACCCGACGATAGGTAAAATACCAACCAACAGTTCCCAACGAGTACTGTCCAGTATACTCATAACCTAATGAGCACATGCATACTATCTCCAGTACAATGTACTAATGGCTGTGGGACAGACCATCTCCCCTGCTGGGATGAGAAGCATATACACTAGTTTACTCTGGAGTATCAATGCCCCATCTCGATAGTCCTACGACTAGGGATCTGTATAAGGATGTTCTTATAGATTACCCAGCCCCCACTAGTGTGAATGCCATCACAACGCTGGTAATCAAGAAAAAATCCTAAGGGCTCTACCAATATGTATAAGCGATATGCTAACAGAAACACATGTACATATTGAGGTAGAAACAAACCAAGTAGTATACTACCATTTTGAGCAAGACTGTCAATACAACTGTGAATATCCTAAGCTTCCATTAAATAATATAAAAACCAGTATGATACAATAATGGCCTCTAGGGCATATACACTAACAAATATTACTAACAATATTTATTGAGATATTGTGCAAGTTTTAGCTCAAGTCAGGAGATCAAGATATTGAGAGCTCGGGAATCAAAAATCTGCCGATAAAGTTAGATAAAATCGAAGAATCAATACTGGCAGAGACTCAGGAAATATTTTCAAGTTCCAGACATCAAATAAATCTCCATGTGTCATAACGAAGCAGTCCCATAATTTTGAAGCAACGATCCAACCAAACGGCCGCGGTTGCGCGGCCAAAAGCATATTATTGCGGCGGATCCGCGGCTATATAGAGGAGTTAGGGTTTTGGATTTTTATGTTAGGATCGTCTCAACAAACCCTAATTCTTGGGATCTATAGTTTCTTGTTTTGGGACTATATAAAGGACCGAGGGCTAAACTTAGAAACCATCACCATTTTCACAAAGCAAATCACCGTCAAAAAACAAGTGATCTGTTGGGATTCCTTAGCACTCTACTGGGTTTTCAAGACATCAAGCATGACAATTTCATTATTTTTAAGGTGCTAATGAACCCTAACCTAGGATCTAGCAAGAGTAAATAGACGAAATGAACATGTAATCTACCATTACACTAAGTGAATGAGGAATACAACCTTTGTAGACCGGTCCTTCACTTCTAAAGCTCCGTGTAGTAGTCCCTTCGCTGCGAGTATCGATCTCCCGAACTTTAATATGGGTTCTCCCGGAGAAATGAACAAGCTTGCTCGAAGTCTCAAGCTCATGCTACCTCTTCACTAATTGTGAAATTAGTGAAGCAAACACCCTAAACTAAATGGTAAGTAGTAGAGGATGATGAAGTAGGAAGTGGGCACTCTTTAGATTTATTTCTCTCACCTCATGAGGAAGAAGAAGCTCAAGTGAAGAGATAAGAGAATGAACTCATGAGGTGATAATAGTAACCATGGGTGAGTTAGTGTCATACACTAACCCATGTAGAGAATAAACCATGGCAAGTTAATAATGGTTAGGTTAATAAATATCTACAAGTAAAACAAACTTAGTGGACTTGGTCAATGGTTCCACAAGCTGCTACAAGCTTTAACCATGTGACCTAATCCCACTAATTTTGATTAACTTAGATAAATTTAAACCCATCACATTATTAAGAATGGTGCAAGTCTCATACACCGATGTCACATGTACTATCTAGCATGACACAAAAGTTGTACATTAATATATATCACATATACACTAATGCACACAAGTGAGAAAAGAAATAATAAGTGAGCTAATATTAGTTAATGTAATCAAGTATATCTAATATACAATTATACATTAAATTATTAAATCAACACTTGATTTAATAATCTGGCTATATCACATATAACCGGCTAATATCAAATGCAACAACTTATCGAATCAACACTTGATCTGATAATCCGGCTATATCTCATATAACCGACCGATATTACAAATCGCGAGAATATAATGCGGTATCATATACGCGCATTAATCTCGGTCCCGCACATATCTCATATGTTCTCCTACTCCGTTTCGCATGAACCAGGAAACCTCTATATAGGACTCTAAAGACTCGTCAATACGCCAGCAGGAGGTGATGATCATATCAAACACCTACAAGCCGCAAGCGGTCTGCTAAACGTAACGGCCATCCGGGTATTGAGCGATCAGAAGATCAACAAGCAAGCATGCCCATACTCCTGCGAATCTAATCAGTAACACTACCGTACAGTCCGGTCTCTTCGTCTGATATGTCGCATATCTAGCTTAGAGGTGGTAAACATCAGACCCCAGTAACTCGATAAGTCGTTCCGATATGAGACTCATAACATGTCGAGAAACTACTGGTAACACTTACCAGTAAATTTCTGAAACAGCCCTGGCCAAAGACTTCCTGTTATAGCCAATCGAGCACAGCGCAACATCAACTCCCTATACCGGGAGAGACGAATCCCCTCCTATCGCTCATTGCCTCCATGTGACTCGGGACTGTACCCAAAAACCACCGTTTTGCACGTTCTCTTGAATGTGGAAAGGTGGAAATCAAAGCACAGTGGGAATCACACAAGACTCTATGACGATCTCGGGTCAACAGACTAACCTGTACCAGTGTCACCAGAGAACTGCCATCCGACATGAGGTATAATACCATCTGAGAGTTCTCGGCGAGTCCGTCCAGTGTACCCAGTCTCCACTGAGCACCCCTATATCATCTTTGATGTCAAACACCAATGGATATGGGATCATCCATCGCCCATCTACATGGGTTGAGAAGGTATACGCTAGTCTACCCTGGTATATCGATGCTCCGTCTCGATACACCCACGACTATAGACATTAAAGGATGTACTCACAGGCTACCTTTTGTCCCGCTAGTATGATCTCCATCATAATCTAGGTAGTCAAGTACGCATCCTAAGGGCTTTACCAATATGTAACAGAGAGACAATCAGTGTGCATGTTAAGATAAGGAGTAACCAGATAGCATGCTATCATGTCGAGCAAGAAATTCCTCCTTATATATGTCCAAGCATCCACTACAATATACATCTCATGTACAGTAATGGCTTCTAGGGCATACATATAATTAACAATCTCCCACTTGCACTAGGGCCATCAAATAGCAGTGGTTATGGTATCGCATACTCAACCATCCCATAAAAGTCTCTCCTGGGAAAAGGCCTTTGTGAGTGGATCCGCTGTGTTGTCCTCTGAGTCTACTCTCCTAACCTCGATCCCCTGGAAATCAACCATCTCCATGATCAGATGATGCTGCCTTAGAATATGTGTGGATCACTGATGGGATGGGCGTTCCTAGGCATAAGCCACAACTCCATTGTCACACAATGGTACGAACGAAGTTCATCTTATGAACTATTATACACCCAGACTTACTCTTTTGTAGCATCTTTGGTAGCGATGTATCCAGCCTTTATCGTCTAGTTTGCCACGGTATCTAGCTTGGACCTTTTCCAACATACCGTCCCTCTACTGAGGGTAACGGCAATGCCTGTGACTGACATTCAGTCGACCTTACCACCCTGGAAGCTATCCAGTGATTCTCCCCAGGATCGATTGATACCATCTCACTACACCTAGTGAGAATCCTAATATCCACTTAGATCTATCTCATAGATCCAAAACCCAGGATTTAGGAGGTATCACCTTGATCCTATATGGAGAATCCTTGTGATAAGAGGAGATTGACCGAGCGCAGCATAGAAAACTCCTTTCCTATCAAGAGTATGTCATCCACATACAATACGAGGAAGACTACCTTACTCTCTACTACCTTTTTGTATATACAAGGTTCATCTACCATTTTGATGAAGTCAAACGATTTGACTACCACATCAAAACACATGTTCCAACTCCGCGATGCCTGTTTTAACCCGTAAAGCAACTTGCACACGTTTCCGCTGCTCCCACTATCTACGAATCCCTCTGGCTGTGTACTTATAAACGCTCTGTTCTAAATCAATATTTAGAAAAGCAAACATGACACCCATATCGTAGTCATGGTATGTAGCAATGGAAAGTAGGATCCGGATGGACTTAAGCATACGTACTGGAGAAAAGGTTTCATCATAATCCACACCTGGTCGATGAAGAGAACCTTTTACAACAAGTCTAGCTTTGAAAGTATCAACTTTTCCATGTACACCAAGTAATCATCTCAAGATATACTTGCTTCTGATAGGGATTTAACCCTTCAGATATAGCAACCAAAGTCCATACTTTGTTGGTGTATATGGATTCCATCTCAGATTGCATAGCATCCAGCCATTCTCACAGAGTCCCCACTCCTGATGGCCTGCTCGAAACTAGTTGGGTCACCATCTCATGATGCAATCCTCGCTCCCACTGTCAATGAGAAAACCGAAGTATCTCTCAGGCGGATGAGGAACCCTACCAGATCGGCGGTGAGGCTGAGGTTCGTCGGGAACTATTGAATCCTTCGGTTCTACCAAATCATCAGCTGTAGTTTGTATAGCTGGAACTCCTTCCAATTCTACCTCATGACCACAAATTTCTTTCCAAAATAAATTCCTTTTCTAAAAAGGTGGCATGCCGAGAAATAAAACACCTTTTGTTTCTCGGTGCGGTAGAAGATATTCCCTTGCGAATGCTTGGGAAATCCAACAAACTTCCACAGAACTGATCTTGTCCCGAGCTTGTCCAGATTTTTGCTTTTAGACATAGGCCGGACAACCCCAAATCTTAACTTACTTAAGAGATGGGCTCTTCCCATACCATATCACATATGGAGTGGTAGGCTTTGATTTGGTTGGAACCCTATTCAATAGGTATGCAGCTTCACAAGTACATAACCCCCAAAAGGAAATAGACAACTCAGTATTACTCATCATAGAGCGCACCATATCTAATAGGATGCGATTGCTCCGTCCCGATATACCATTGTGCTGTGGTGTATACAGAGGAGTAATGCTGAGAGAGAATCTCATTCTCCTTTTGAATAGTCCAGGAATTCCGTGCTCATGTATTCTCCTCCCTGATCACATCAAAGGACATAATACTTATACCAATTTTGGTTCTCTGCTTCTAACTTATATTCTTTGAATTTCTCAAAAGCTTCAGATTTGTGTTTCAAAAGGAACATATGTCCGAATCTTGAGAGATCATCAGTGAATGTAATGAAATACAAAGAACCGGACCTGGCATATGTAGATAGGGGACTTACATACATCATTACGTATCAGTCCCAAGAGGTCACTAACTCTTTATTTGTTTCAAGTAAATGGAGCTATGGTCATAGTATCTTTGTGACATGACTAGCAAGTTTCACAAGATATAAATTCAAACTGATTTAAATATGCATCTTAATGTAACTTCGCTAGTCAGGTCGCATTGATATGACCTAGTCTACAATGCCTCAAGAAGGATTCGTTCACTTCTGAACTCTTCCTCTTGTGTGTGTTCTGTACGTAAAGAACTGTGGTTTGATTTAGAACGTATATGCTTTTAGATAACGTGCCTGAACTGATCAACTCTTGATATAGGAAATGTTCAAAACATTATCCAACAATACAAAATTATATCCTTCTTTACTAAATAAAGAGACTGATATGATGTTGTATAACAGGTTCGGTATCTAATAACATTCGTTCAAAATCAATGTATTTGGTAATACAGGGTGATAACTGCCAACATCTTGGCTGTAACAATTGCACCGTTTCCAACTCTTGAAACTTATCACACATTCCCAATTCTCTACCTATCTCTAGCCTATGTAACAGATTACATATGTGGGATCCTGATCCAGTATCTCATACCCAGGACGTAGAGAATACTGAGAAACAGTTCTCGGTAATGAACACACCCGAAGAAGATGCATCAACATGCACTTTCTTCGTTTGGGCGGCACGGGAACCCTGGTAATCCCCTATTTCTTGCTCGGTCTTATAACAATTATAAGTTGGAGCGGGACCAACGTTCCCCAGCACAGTAAAACAAGCGGGTTCGGTCAATATATCCATATTATTATATTGATTAAGGCGTAACGTGGTCGCTACCTGGAGAGAGAGAAGAAAACACTCAGCGTATGCTCTTGCAAGATTAGATTGATTATTATTTTATCTAATCAGGATGGCTTCTACTGTTTTTATCAAATCTTCCTTCAAACCCTAAAAGGAAAGACTAGCCGGGATTAATTACACCCTACAAGTTCGCCAATATTTCAGCCAGACCAGTGCCGGTACTTTGAGAGAGGTTCCCCGTGCTTTCGCATGGACCTAATTAAAATAAACCTCATTTTCCCAGGGGCGTAACCCCGTTGACACCTTTCTAGACACCTACTTGATCGACTAATTGTAAAGTACAAAACTTTTCCAGGAGTAACTCTTACTCGCAGTGGGTATCGGGATCCAACTATCTCATAGAAGGTATGCAATCTCATTGCAAATTTCAACACTTGAAATTCCCGATAATATTTTGCCCCTAGCGTGGCTATGACCTTGACGCGGGCCAAACTACCCATAGCCCGCTAGTCAAGTTCAACCCGTACATTTCTTGATTGAATTAAACCCACCCGTACGACCTTTGACGCAGGCCAAACAACGCCGTACGAATACCCTAATCCAATCGCATCGTATGCAGCAAATAAGCACTAGTTAGCTACTGTACACTATGCCTTGACGCAGGCCAAACTACCGCAGCACGAATACTAAGTAGTATTTATCTGAAATGACGGAGGGCTACGTCAGGATTTTAAGAAAACCTTTTGCGTAATGAACTTGATATCGTTGTAGAATCAAATGATTTCAAATGGAGTGTTTTTTAGGCCTTTGCTAGTTTTGCTAAAGAGGTCACTCCCGGTGAAGGGATCTCGGCTCTTTCCTCGTCGAATGAGGTGCAGGATATTCACAATACCACTATGCAAAGCAAGAACTAGAAAATCAATCAAAAGACGAAACCAAGGGTTGTAGCATCTACCAGTTATTGCTAAAGAGGTCATTCCCGGTGAAGGGATCTCGACTCTTTCCTTATCAAATAAGGTACTGGATATTCTATAAGGAATACCGCTATGCAAAGCAACAACTGGAGCTACCTGTTTTAGAATATTCGATTCCACAACATCATTAGGTTTATTTTCTTTCATTAATCTCATTAATGAATGTCCCATTATTTTAAGTTACCTAAACATCACAGATAAATACAACGCACGCTTATGCCATCCACATTCGTCTCGATGTCCCGTCATGCACCGTTAGATTAGGTAACTAACGGCAGAGCGGGGCAGGGCTAGTACGGGTGTAAAACATAAGTAACGTCTATATAATATATCGCATATACTATATACAGTATCTATCTCAACATATCAAATGATCACATCACAGATATCGCAGCAGAAAACAACATATGAAATATTGGATATACTAGGATTTCCGGGTTTTATATTAAGCCTGTTTAAAACACGGATTCCACGGTCGCTATGAATAGACAAACCCACATCCCTAGACCCCTACGAGAGCGGAAAGCAACCCTACCAATTCTAGAGTTAGGATACTCGGACTCGACGCCTCGAGATGGTCTCCCACTAGACTCTAGAACCCAATTACTTGTGCTTCCCACCTTGGGTCTATCCTAATGCGGAAAAGTAAATAATATACATCAACAGTGACATCTTCCTCAACCCGGAAGTGCCCCAATAAAAGAATATTACATACAAGTTTTTACATGAATGAAAATGAAAAACTCTCATCTCACATAAAAAAATCCTGGCTATTCAAACACGACGATCCAATATAATATATCCCAGCAACACATAACATCACATGTCATCAACGTAAGTAAATATGTGTATCCCAATTGTCGTTGACATATAGCAACGAAACCGACGATATACCACATATTACACTTACGGTCGCAGAAAAGAAAATGAAAAACTACAACAATTGGAATCCGCACTGCCCTTAGACATCATAAACCCGGAATATCACATATTCTGGATTTCATGCCTAACAATGCAAATTTTACATTTAGGTCTCAACCATGAAAATACTTTTCAAAGGAAGTCGGGTATGTTTCCTGATTTAAAATCAGGAAAGCTTATGGAAAAAGTTTCAGAAGGGGGTCACGTGCTTACACGTGACCAGCAGTCACGTGTTGGCACGTGACACCCAAAAGTATCGACAAGGCAGATTCAGCTTCCTGACTACATCAAAGAAAAGGGCTTGAGAAAGGGTCACGTGCTCCCACGTGACCAGGGTCACGTGTTGGCACGTGACATTTTAAAGTGGATTCAAAGGCACATCGGTTCCCTGATCAAGTAAAGGAAAAAGAGTCCAGATCAGGGTCACGTGCTCACACGTGACCAGGGGTCACGTGGTAGCACGTGACGGTTAAGCAACAACCAGAAGACAGCGCAAAAGGAAAGAAGAAGGCTCATTCCAAAGGGGGTCACGTGCTCACACGTGACCATGGGTCACGTGGTCACACGTGACCGGCTTTCAAAGCCCATTTTGTCAGCAGAATTAAATTCTGAAAGAAATTCAAATCTTTCCAAAGGAAAGCGGCTATCTGGAACCAATCGAATTAAAGATTCAGAGGTGATGAAATATCATCTATCTATGGGAAAATCTAGGGTTTGGAAAGATTTCCCCTTTAAATCTAACCGAAACAACAAAGGAGAATCCCTGGATTTGAAATCCAATGGTGAATAAAATTCACCTATTAATCCAAAGGTCCAAAACGAATGATGGATGCAAATCAAATCTCTCATGAAGATTCGTCAAAAACTGATTGATTCAGCTGCTTCTCCTATAAATAGGAGCCAAGAGACACAGAGAAAAGATATACAGAGACAGGGAGAGAAAAAGAAAAGGAAGAGAGCTTCGATACTTGGAGAAACTTGGATCTTCTGCGAAAACCCTAGGTAAGAAAGGGAAAAGCTCCTTGAAAGAAAAAAGAAAATTTAATTCTCAACAGAGTTTAACTCTGATACATAAAACAGAAGAACATATTTCTTCTCTCTTGGATAGAGGATCTGCAAAGTGCACATCTCCCCTTGAGGTTGAGAATTTAATTCTCAATGGGTTGAGATCCTGTCATGCAGATCCAAAATATAGAGAGGGAATGCAAGCACGAGAATTTAATTCTCACAGAACTATAGGAATTTAATTCCTTTAAAATAAAATTAGGGCTTGACCCTGTATCATGGGAATTTAATTCCTTCAGAACAAAAAGAGACAGGGTTTAACCCTAATTAAAAACCTAGTTCTGTTGAAACAGCGGGAATTTAATTCCTTTAATCATAATTTAACAGAGGATGGAAGTTCAAATTCCCTAAAAAGCTTTTGTTAGGGTTTAACCCTATTTGGTTCTTCACATGTATGAGGAATTTAATTCCTACGGAAAATTCAGAGTTCAACTCTATTCAGAATATAAACCTTCAAAAGGAAGTAGGAATTTAATTCCTCTGAAATTACTGTCAGGGTTTAACCCTACGATAAACTTAATTCCTGAGAAAAGGTTAACAGATCCTCTAAATAACATACATAGAGGCAGGGTCACGTATCATCACGTGACCCCCCCAAGAGATCTATAGAAAGCCCCTTTGAGGCAGCACCCCACGTGACCCACGTGACCCTCGGCGGAAGCTCTAATACATAGGAATTTGAATGCCCATCACGTGATGGCACGTGATGCTCTGAAAGACGCGATAATCTCAGCAGAATAAATGAAGGGAGGGCGCTCTCACGTGCTGCCACGTGACCCCTCTTGCCTTAGTATTTAACACTAAATTGAAACTCTCGAACCCAGTGTTAAAACACTGTTGGGCTTTAGTGTTCAACACTAATCAAAAAGCTTTATTTGCAGTGTTCAACACTGATCTGTTTTAGTGTTTAACACTAATTTGAAAAGCCTTGTTGCTGGTGTTTAACACCGATTATCTTTTAGTGTTAAACACTAACTTGTCAACCTCGTTCCCGGTGTTCAACACTGATTGCTCTGTAGTGTTTAACACTAGGCTTTGGCCCAATTGGCTAAATGGATGGAGGCAAAGCCTCTCCTGATTGGACTTAGCCCAAGATGGCCATAAGTCCTCAATTTGTGATTAATTGGGCCAATGGGCTCATAACATAATTAATTCGTCTTGATCCCAAATTGGGCCAAGGACTATTTAATCCACTCCGGTTCTAGGGTACATCTCTTCACTCCTTTGATACTTGGCATTGTAATCCCTCAATGTCTTCAAAGAGGTGACGGGTTCCGACGACCACACATTGATACGGACTGTGGGGTCCTTAAACCCGTGTTTAATGCAAAATTCCTGGTTACGTGGAACGCGGATAATGTCACTCTTTGACCCCGTGGAAAACGTCCAGAGCGGAGCCTGGTCCTCGCAGAGCACGGCAGTGAACCCGTGTGAAGCATCCAGAGCACATACCGGACTGTGGGGTCCTTAAACCCATGGACTACGACGTCCTTAACCTTGACCGAAATGTCTTAAAACTAACAACGGACTGTGGGGTCCTTAAACCCACGGACTACGACGTCCTTAACCTTGACCGAAATGTCTTAAAACTAACAATGGACCGCAATGTCCTTAAACTACCCATGGACCGCAACGTCCTTAAACTACCCATGGACCGCAATGTCTTTAAACTAGAACAATAGAGCCCCGTATGCTCTTTTGTCGGATCTAAACGGTCCCGTTTAAGTTGATCTTAGCCTCAAAGATGGCTAATGTATCCTTAAACCTTCAAACAGACTGGACTATGAATCCCTCCAATTAACTCTGGCTCGAGGGTACATCTCTGAGCTCCTCTGACATCCGTCGTTGTAATCCTTCAACGTCGTCAGAGAGGTGACGGGTCCCGACGGCCATACATACGATGGACCACTATGTCCCTAAATTGGAACATTAGAGCCCAAACGCTCCTTTGTCGGATCTAAACGATCCCGTTAAGTTGATCTTAGTCTCAAAGTGAGACTAACGTATCCTTAACAAACGTTTGAGTTGATCTTAGCCTCACGTATGGCTGACGTATCCTCAAACCAAACCCCCCCAAACCCAAATCAAAGATAATACGGATTTGGACTAGTCCACGCCCTACGGGCGACGACATAACTCAGTCTCCGTAAACAATCCACGGGCAACAAAATACAAAACAGACACCCACGACACGAAGTGACCATCTGGAGAAGGAGAAAGTTGTTACCGCAATGCGGTAGCGTAATTAACTGCAGGGGCTTGCGCCTGCAGGGAAGAGCGTCCCCACAATCAAAAACCCCTCAAACGAGGAGGAATCTGACGAAGTCTGCTACATCGGATGCATCCGTCTAAACCTTCGATACATGGTGCCATAAATCAACTTGGCATCTTCGGAGAGGTGGACGGATAGCACCAATTAGCATCTGCCCCGAACCTCAGGCGAGACGTCATGTCGCGCCGTCTTTCGGAGGGGAACAGATTCTGGCACGCCCGGTGGGACCTTTTCCTCTTTCCACTCCACACTTCGTGTGTCGTGACGTGCAAACCAATCGCGGTTCGCTAATGGTTGCCCTTGGGTTTCAAGATACTAAGAATTGGCGTCTCGCTTATTACAGAAAGCAAAGGATCGATGGCTTCTACTTCCGTGAAATTCTCCAACTGCTCAGACTGCAATTGAAACCAACGCTCTGCCTCGCCAGGAGGTATAGCCTACGGACCCCAAGCTGCTTCGCTATTCACAATGCCCGTGGATAAGGTCACTCGCGCCACCACAGGATTGTTCTTCGGGACCATGCTCCCGCCGACAAACTTCACCGCTCCAGTGCTGACAACGGAAGCTCTCAAGAAGTCGGTCTTTGATCATCTTACCCCTGCCGTGGCTCCTCTCAACGAGTCGCCCAACGTCAACGCCTCGGTCTTCTCTAGATTGGGCCAGAAATCCTGCAAACCCATCATGGGGCCTACAATCTCAGAGAAGGCTGCTTCTAAGAAAGTGGCTGCTCCTGCTCCCGAAATCGTCAAGGCGGCTTCTCCGGCCAAAAGGTCGGTCTTTACAAGATTGATGGCTCCAGCTCCCGCTCCTGCTGCCCAAAGGACGTCGGTCTTTAACAGGCTAACACCAACAGCAACCCCCCACCCAGACAGGGGGCAAGACGAAACCATTCTTACCGCTGACCCTACGCCGTCCGCTCGACACGCTCGACGTCGCCGTTGGCGCCGAGTAAGGAAGGCTGGGGGCAACTCCCCCTCCGGGTTGACTCCATCGGCCCCGGTGGCAGAAGTTAATGCTGCTGTTCCAACTGGGAACAGCTTCGAAATGCTAAATAAGGTGCGAAGGAATTCTGCTACTGCAGTGCTGAAGAGGTCTCCTCCCCCATTAAAAAAGGTTGTGGAAATAAAACCCGAACAGCCCTGATCTCCTCAACGGCTATCTTCCAAAATCTATAAAGTTTGGCGGCAGGCCCGAGACTCGATCATCGATCCAAACTTCTCCCGCCAGCACAAGAAGCTGAAAATCCAACCGGAAGATGGTCACCAGGCTAAACCCCAAAAGGCTGTTGATCAACTGACTCATGAAAGGAGGAGGCCAGAGAAGACCCCACAGCATGCAACGACGGCTAAAAGCACTAAGCCCAGACGCCCTAAGTCTGGGGGCATGGTGGTGCACACTGTTTACATGGCCTCTGGAAAAGAGGAAAGCCGCACTTCTACGGGCTACCGACCGCTAACCCGATCCGTGACAAAGGCCCAGGAGCAGCAACAAAAGCTTCAGGAAATGATGAATGCTATGGCCGCGCTTACCGGGCCAAAAGAAAACCCAGAAACGTCCTCAGACGCACGCCGAGAGGAAGAAACCGACGATGAATTCCTTCGCCGGACACTGGAGAAAAAGGACAAAGAGGCTGCTGAACAAGCGGCCAACATACAACGTATGGGCCTTCTCTTCCAAGATATGATAGGAATGATGATCCAGCAGGACTTACCCGCCGAGGATCCCCCAATCGTTCTTGAAGACGACCGAGGAGAAACGTCAAATCCACCACCAGCCCTCTCAACGGCCAAGGAGGAGGCAATCTCTAAGGCTGACTTGGCTGACTACATAGCCCAGCAAATCCGGGTTCATCACGCGACTGAGGCAGCTGGTCAAGTCGTGAAAACGGGGAGGCCGTATCCGAGCTAGTACGACCAAATCAAATACCCGCAAGGCTATACGATACCGAAATTCCACGTGTACAAGGGGACCGGCAACCCCCATCAACATGTCGCCCAGTTCCGGGCCCTCTGCGGTAACACCGGCGGTGATGATAAACTGTTGCTCCGCCAGTTCGTGGGCAGCTTATCAGAAACAGCGTTCGAATGGTATTCGGAACTCCTGAACGATTCTATCAAAACGTTCGCTGAAATGGAGTTGTTATTCACTCGGCGATTCGCAAGTGCCAGCGAACGCACTCCAATAACTGCATTGATTAACGCCAGGGTAAAACCAGGCGAAACCTGGGTCCGGTATGCTATACACTGGCGGAATTTGTGGTCGAGATGTGAACAACGCATTGAGGAGGCACCCGCAGTGGGCATGTTCGTGGGAACCCTAGACCCCCACGCAACTATCTCCCAGTTTATGATGTTCTTTAAGCCAACCACATTCCAGGCTTTAATCGACAAGTTGGCTCAGATGGACCAGATGGGTCATAGACCACCTCCCCCGAAGTCGGAACCTCGGAACGACAAGGGTAAAGGAAGAGCAACCTTTGTTGCGAATGCCCAACAGCAACCTAACGTCCCGAAACCGGCAGATCAACTGGAGGAAAGGCGTCGGTATTATAATGAGAAGATGAAGCGTCCCTACTCGTTCCCATGGGACAAGACAAAACGGCTATTCGAGCTGGCGATACGCAACAGACTTATAAACCTGCCAAATCCAAGGCGACGCCGCAACCCACCGAGGAGAATAACCCTAACTATTGCCCTTACCATCAAACGGTAGGCCATCCGATTGAAGATTGTTTCATCTTCAAAGGATGGATTGAAGACCAGTACCTCCAGGGGAAGTTTGTACTGTCCGAAAAGTGAAAGGTGAACCCACCACAGCCGCATGCTCCTAGGAAAGCGGATACACCGGGGGCAACATGTTCTTTTATTGAAGAAGCTCCATGGGAGGTCGTGCTATCAACTAAAACCAAAAGAATGCTGAGAGACCTTCATGCGTGCCCCGCGATCGAATGGAAGGACCCTCTTGAACCTCAAATTATCGAAGGAATGTTGAAGCCCCGCCCAATTACGAAGATTCGCGATAATGGCCCAAATACTCACGCCCAACCGTCAAAATCTTCGAAGAAAAAGAAGAAGAAATCCAAGAAGCCCGTGAAGCTTGGAAACGAACACACGAACTTGCAGAAGCAAATCGACGCGTTGGAAGAATACAATCAAAAGGCGCGAACTCCTGTCACACTGCAAGAGTTCCTCAACCACATCTTTCAAGAGGAAGATGATGGAGAAAGCTCGTCGGATGAATCCGAAGGATATGTGGCGAGTTGTAACGTAATCTCCCACTCGTTTACCGATGATGGGAAAACTCCTGGCACTAAAAAGCTGGAGGCAGAGCCTGTACCAGAGCGTGCATGGCCAACAGACGAAATGATCGACGCTTTTCAAGACGAGATTCATCTAAAATGTAAAGCGGACCAGGAGCGTAAGATGACCACGTCGGAAGGAGCCAAATGCGGGCAACTGAACGAAAGAGTTGAACTACCCCTGCCAGAGCGAAAGGCATCCGAAGTAGACAAGAAGATATTCAAGACGAGGAAAAGGTTTGCCAAAGCCATGTCAATGGGAATGAAGCTACCACCCTCGGAAGGAAACACACACGATGGGGTGGAGAGGCACCCTGACTATTGCGCATATCACCGGAAAATCTCACACCCCACGGAGGAGTGCGACGCCTTTAAGATATGGTGGCAAGGATATGTCGCTCGTCGGCAACATGTTAAGCGCATGAAACGCAAGAGCCGTCGGAAGCGCAGAAGTACTATCGATGGGCACGACAGAGCTACTGGCAACTGTTACATGGTAAACGCCAGGGGGTCACAAGTTCTCACCTTTGGGAGCTACTCTGATGAAGAAATCGCTCTGGGCCCTCTCTTCAAAGAATCCGTGTTGGGGAAAGAGGAGGAATCGGAGATCTGCGAGAACATTCAGCTGCGCAATCGCACACTCCCAGAAAAGAATCTCGGGCCCGGGAATAGAAAGGATAAGGGAAAGGAAAAGGTCACTGAAGATATCACTTTAGATGACCAAGTCATGAGAGAGCTGGCTGCCAAAGACCCTCCTAGGAAGAGTAAAGTGGACTATAACATCCCCGCGCACCTAAGGAAGCTACCTTCTCAGCTTAGCATTCTCGATGCCCTCCTATTATCAAAAGAAGCGCGAGACTCACTAATTAAGGCGTTACAAGAACCTGAGCAATTCCAAGCCTTCCTCACCACTGAAAAGATGAAGGATGAACTGGAGGAAGTGCATACGGCCGACATCACTTTCGGTGATGAAGACCTCCTTCTCGGGACGTGCGACCACAACCGTCCCCTATATGTCTCCGGATACTGCCATGATATCAAGATAGGCAAGATCCTGGTGGATAATGGATCCTCTGTCAACCTCCTTAATGTTCGGGTGTTGAAGGAAATCTGCATGAGCGTGCAACACCTCGCTCGTGACAAAATTACTATCTCCGGTTTCGATTCACAATCGTCACGGACTCTCGGATCTGTGATACTAACATTACGCTTTGGACTTCTCGTCATAGACATCAAATTCCATGTCATTGACGCCAAGACCTGCTATAACGCCTTGCTCGGCCGTCCTTGGATACACGAGTACAATATCATCCCTTCTACACAACATCAGTGTATGAAGTACTTTAAGGATGGTTTCGAGTATACCGTAACAGGTGAGTTAAACCCATTTTCCGTGAACGAAGTCCGCAAATACAAAGATGCGAAGTACTTTTTGCCAGATTTCGAGGATATAGAAAGGTGTCGCAACCCGGAGAACAAAACCGTCGCCACCATCCCCGTTTTCGGAAGCGACACCGAAGAAGAGGAAGAGATAGTTTATGCAGGGCCATCTCAACGCAACAACCTGGGGACGCCCGCCCCCGTGTTGGTCTTCGGAAGTGATTCAGAAGATGAAGTTAATGATGTGTTCTCCAATCGGCTGTCAATATAAGCACCCCCTGGCGATGACCATAGTTTGCAAATCACCATGGTACCGTGAGAACACTACAAAGATCTCGACGTGCTTCAGGCTCACAATGTGCAGGACCTGCGAACATTTTACGTCCCTCCCAGGCGAAGGGGTGAGAAGGTGATCCTATTCTACCGATCCTCAGAGTCGAAAATAGAGAAAGAGATCTGGCATGGCGCGGATGCTACACTTGACAGGCTCCAACCCATCCGTCTGCCCAGATACTATACAAATGGATTAAAGAAGCTATTGAAGCGCCAAGGAGTACCTTTAGAACAGACCGTTCGGCAGGCGCGGTTCTACAACAGGATTTGGGATGTCCCCGGGACTCAACGCAAATTGCCCAACGGGAAGATGGAAACACTCGGGCTTGGATACGCAAGTGCCGGAAAACGGGAACGGGCTCACAGCAGCTACGCTATATATACCTTTGATGAAGAGGAGGACGCCCTGTCAGGAGATGCCAACCCCCCATCAAAACTAGACCCCGCGATTAAAGCGCCGAGTCCGTCGTTTGAAGAACGAATGGGCAAGCCTATCAGGAAAATGGGTCAGAAAGCTCGGGAAGACTACAACCGCGAAATGGCCATCTACGAGAAGGCCAGGACGCAACGTCTATCTCAACGTGCTGCAAAAGACAAAGACGCTTATCCTCGTCAATCCGTTGTACGAAAGGCCCGACGCAGAGACGGAAATAAATCAAGAAGCGGCTCGGGTTTGTCCCTCATGAAGAAGATGAGTCGAGCGTACTCCTTCCCCCGAGACAAGACGGAGAGGTTGCTCAACCTCGCTATAAAACATCAAATGATCACGCTTCCAGAGTCTAGACATCCTGAGCAAGCTAGCAAGGCTTCTCATCTGAGTTATTGCTCTTATCACCAAGCCATAGGACATCCTACCGAAGACTGCTTCACCTTCAAGAACTGGGTCGAGGACCAGTACCGACGGGGCAGATTCGCTTTATCCGACGGCTGGAAGGTAACGCCGCCACAAAAGCACGAGCCCAAGGCCGCAAGAGCAGAACCGGGTCCACCTCAGTCCAGGGAGCGGGTTCGCACTTGTTATACGATTACGATATTAGGAGAAGAGCCCGAGAACGTAGATGACCTTCCCCGGTGCTTTGAGAACAGCGATGATGAGGTGATCTCAGAATTTCCGCCCGCTCCGAAAGAACTGGAAGATGGCATACATACTACTGCAGATAACCTCAAAAAGATTGAGTTGGGATCGGCAGACGACCCGCGACCGACATTTGTCAGCGAGTTGTTATCCGAAGAGAGGGTGGCTGCGTTAAAGAACGTGCTTCTACGGCATAAAGATTGCTTCGCGTGGAACTACTCCGAGATGCCAGGATTAGATCCGGAGATTGCTGTGCATAGATTAGCAATATCCCCAGATATCAAGCCGGTCAAGCAGGCGCCAAGGAGGATGCGACTCGAGCTTGAGATGAGCATCAACGCCGAAGTCAAGAAGCTGATCGATTCTGGATTTATCCAAGAAGTCCAATATCCCGACTGGATCGCCAATATTGTCCCGGTAATGAAGAAGAACGGGACGGTACGCATATGCGTGGATTTCAGGGATCTCAATAAAGCCTGTCCCAAGGATGATTTCCCAGTACCAGTAACCGAGCTAATGATAGATAACACGTCCACTCACGAGGTTTTCTCCTTTATGGATGGTTCGTCAGGATACAATCAGATAAAGATGCATCCCGAAGACCAGAAGCACACCGCTTTCCGGACCCCTTTGGGTATATTCTGCTACAGGGTTATGCCCTTTGGTCTAAAGAACGCTGGCGCTACCTATCAAAGGGCCATGACAAAGATCTTCGACGATCTCATACATGACATCGTCGAGTGCTATATCGATGACCTTGTAGTGAAGAGCATGTCGTACGAAGAGCATTTAAAACATCTGGAGACTGTATTTCGACGCCTTCGGCAATATAATTTGAAAATGAATCCCCTCAAATGCGCGTTTGGAGTCTCCTCGGGCAAATTTCTGGGATTCATCGTTCGACACCGAGGTATTGAGATAGATCCGTCAAAGATTAAGGCGATCATGGAAATGCCTCCGCCAAGAACCCTCAAGCAGTTGCGGTCTCTCCAAGGGAAGCTCGCATACATCCGGCGGTTTATCGCTAATCTTTCGGGCAAATGCCGTCCTTACAGCCACCTGATGAAAAAGGGAACTCCATTCGCTTGGGATCACAAATGTCAAGGTGCACTAGACGAGATCAAGCAGTACCTGCAGAACCCTCCGGTGTTGGCCGCGCCGGTCAAGGGAAAACCCCTCATTCTTTATACGACCGCCCTCGAAGGTTCCTTAGGCGCATTATGGGCACAAGAGAATGATCAGGGGAAAGAAAGAGCACTTTACTACTTAAGTCGAGTGCTGCTGGGGGCAGAAAGCAACTATTCCCCCATTGAAAAGTACTGCCTGGCGTTGATCTTCGCAATAACAAAGCTTAGACATTACGCATTAGCACATGAAGTCCGTCTTATTTCGAAGGTGGACCCTCTCAAATATTTGATGTCGAAAGCCATATTGACGGGACGACTCGCTAAGTGGGCCCTGCTCTTGATGGAGTTCTCGATAACGTATCAACCTCTCAAGGCAGTGAAAGGCCAGGCCATTGCCGACTTCCTCGCCGAGCACCCGATACCGGCCGATTCTCCTCTGAACTGTGATTTGCCGGACGAGCATGCATTTGATGCGATTAGCGGCGGAAGCGCCCGATGGGAACTCTATTTCGATGGAGCGTCCTCCATAAAGAAACAGAAACGAGGTATCCCAATGATCAAATCAGGGATAGGCCTCATCTTTGCAACTCCACAAGGAGGGATAATGCGCTTCGCCTTCTCCTTAACAGAGCCGAGGACAAACAATGAAGCTGAATACGAAGCTCTGATAGCAGGCCTCGAAATCGCCATCGACCTGGGAATTGAAGACCTCCTTATATACGGGGATTCTCAGCTGGTCGTTAGTCAAGTAAATAGTGATTACCAAACGTGCAAGCCGGAGTTGGTGAAGTACGGCGAAAGGGTGCAACAACTATTGACCCAAATTCCCTCCTATACTCTGGAGAACATACCGCGCGCGGAAAACAGCAAAGCAGACGCGTTGGCTAAACTTGCTAAAGAACTGGCTGACGAGAACCTCGATGACGTCAGAATCGTGGTACAAAGCCGTCGAGTGCTCGCCCCGGCAGAAATATCTCCGGAATCATGCGAAGAGAAGGGAGCGACTGAGCAGACGACCCTACAAATAAAAGACCATGAGAAGGCCGAAGACTGGAGGGAAGTCTTCATAGACTACTTTAAGTCCCACCGAATGCCCAAAGAGGCGTCCTCAAGACATCAGCTCATGAAACGAGCTTTATCTTTCGCTTTCGTCAACGATATTCTATACAAGAGATCGTTTGATTCTCTATGGCTGAGATGCTTAGGACCTGATGAAGCAGAAAGAGTCATTCAGGAAGTTCATGACGGACTTTGCGGTTCTCATCAAGCAGGCCCAAAGATGAAGTTAAAAATTAAACGGATGGGTTATTACTGGCCCACGATGATCCAGGACTGCCTCGAGTATGCGAAGCAATGCCACTCATGCCAGATTCATGGAGAATTCATCCACCAACATCCGAATCCACTGCACCCAACGCTGGCTAGTTGGCCATTCGAAATGTGGGGGACTGACATAGTCGGCCCCATTGAGCCAGCATCATCCCGGGGACACCGTTTTATCCTGGCGACAACTGATTACTTCTCCAAATGGGCAGAAGCAGTACCACTGAAGGAAGTGAAGACGGAGAATATCCTCCATTTCTTCAAGACGCATGTCATCTATCGGTTCGGAACTCCACGACGGATTATCTCCGATAATGGGCCGGCCTACCGAAGCCATAAGATTAGCCGCTTCGCACAGTAGCACAGTATAGACTGGAGATATTCTTCGTTTTACAACCCACGAGCTAACGGTCTGGCCGAGGCCTTCAATAAGACCTTGACGAAGATCATAAAAAAGACCGTTTCCAAGAATAAGAGAGACTGGCACGAAAGGCTGCAAGAAGCCCTTTGGGCTCATCGAACTACATTCAAGACGGCCACAAACACAACGCCGTACGCGTTGGTATTTGGGACGGAAGCAGTGCTCCCCCTCGATATAGAGTTACCCTCTCTACGAGTAGCAGTCCACCACGAGCTGACGAACGAAGAAAATGCTCACCTTCGGCTTGAGGAGCTTGATGCCCTCGACGAAACCCGGCTCATAGCGCAACAACATCTAGAGGCCTACAAAGCAAAGATGACGCGCTCATACAAAAGATTGACCAGGCCGAGGACATTCCGCCAAGGCGAACTCGTACTAGTGGTCAAAAGACCTATGATCCCCAATCGTGCCAAGCGAGGAAAATTTGAGCCAAACTATGAAGGCCCGTACATCATAGACAAGGTCTACCAGGGTGGAGCCTACCTACTCATGGACATGCACGGTGAAAGGCCTTTCAGGCCAATAAACGGCCGCTTCTTGAAGAAATACTACGCTTAATAAGCCGCAGCCTGGGTCAATGATAGACGACGACGACTATGTCCGCTCACTATCTTCCTAGGCTCAGACTTTACAAGCAGCAGCCGGCCTTCCCATAACGACGGACCGAAACGTCCTTAAACTAACGGCGGACTGAAACGTCCTTAAACTATCGACGGACCGAAACGTCCTTAAACTAGCGGCGGACCGAAACGTCCTTAAACTAACGACGGACCGAAACGTCCTTAAACTAGCGACGGACCAAAACGTCCTTAAACTAACGGCGGACCGAAACGTCCTTAAACTATCGACGGACCGAAACGTCCTTAAACTAACAACGGACCGAAACGTCCCTAAACTACTACCGCAACATCCTTAGGTTGACGAGATGGATAAAAAAAAAAGAAGAAGATAAAAAAAAATGATTAAAAAAACGGTATGTCCATAAGCAAAGTGGGCACGCATGAAAACCCGAAAGGGCTCCGTGAGTAAAAACAGCAGGGCTGCCGGCAAGTGTTCGTGAAAACCCGAAAGGGCGCGACCTTGTAAAAAAAAAGTGAAAAAGAATTTAAAAAACGGTATGTCTATAAGCAAAATGGGCACGGATGAAAACCCGAAAGGGCTCCGTGAGTAAAAACAGCAGGACTACCGGCGAGTGTTTGTGAAAACCCGAAAGGGCGCAACCTCGTTAAAGGACACTTACAGAGTCCTCTCGACCTTGTAAGGAGAAACCACCTGCGTGAGATCCTTACGACTCACAAAGGAGCAGCACACTTAGGGATCCTCACGATTCCTAAGGAGAAAATACACTTACGAGACCCTCACGACTCGTAAGGAGAATTCTCTTATGGGACCCTTACGGCTCATGAGATTTGAAAGTCTTAAGTTACAGAAACCTGAACCTGTTCTTAAGCAAATCCTCCACAACCTTCGATATTGCCCTACAAGAGGCTCAATACTGACCCTTGTATACAATCCACGGACGCGAATAAACATTTCCCCAGCAAAGTCCAACCCTTGTAGGTCCTCTCGACCCATAAGGAGAAAACCCTCTTGTAGGATCCTTACGACTTACAGAGGAACATACACTTAGGAATCCTCACGATCCCTAAGGAGAAAATACACCTGCAGGATCCTCACGACTTGTAGGGAGAAATACCTTTGTGAGACCCTTACGGCTCATGAAGTCAAAAGCCTTAGTCGACAGGACCTTAACCCTGTTTGCTAAGCCACCTTTGTTCAACATCGACAGAGGCAAATGATGATTCGCTCCTGGCAATATTCCAGTTGCAGCGATGCTGATGCCTAAACCGGTATCAAATCCCAAGTTCTTTCACGGCAAATGATGATTCGCTCCTGGCAATATTCCAGTTGCAGCGATGCTGATGCCTAAACCGGTATCAAATCCCAAGTTCTTTCATGGCAAATGATGATTCGCTCCTGGCAACATCCCAGTTGCAGCGATGCTGATGCCGAAATCGGTGTCCAAAATCCGAGCTTGCGGCGAAAAAGCTAGCAAGCCACACATGCCTACAAAATAGCCGAAATGATGGGGCAACTTGCAATAAAAAGCAGCAAGTAAGAATGAAGGCATAAAAAATAGCCGAAATGATGGGGCAACTCGCAATAAAAAGCAGCGAGTAGAAAATAAATAAATAGCCGAAATGATTGGGCACCGCGAAAAATAGCCGAAATGATGGGGCAATCGCGACCTTCGCGACATAAAAGCTGAAACGATAGAGCATCGCGGAAAAAGAAATAAAATAAAAATAAAATGTATGCCTTACAGGTGATGTTCCATCACACCCTGTATACAATCCAATGGCATAAACAAAAAGGGAACGTACCTCCCTCCCCCAGGTTTCACCAAAGAAAGAAGCTAAATCTCGACGGGCCACAAGCGACCTAAAGATCATCCCAACACTCGTCTCGTAACAACGGACACAACTTCAAGCTAAGCGGAACAGCGGCAACTCCCAGTTCCATGGCTCGGTGGTATACATATCGCCAACAGTCAAACCTTCACCCCGTGAAATACGGATATATTCAGCAAAATTCCTGGTCACGTGGAACGCGGATAATGTCACTCTTTGACCCCGTGGAAAACGTCAAGAGCGGATCCTGGTCCTCGCAGAGCATGGCAGTGAACCCGTGCGAAGCATCCAGAGCGGAGCCTAGTCCTCGCCTAACGCGGCAGTGAACCCGTGTGAAGCATCTAGTGCAAAATTCCTGGTCACGTGGAACGCGGATAATATCACTCTTTGACCCCGTGGAAAACGTCCAGAGCGGATCCTGGTCCTCGCAGAGCACGGCAGTGAACCCGTGCGAAGCATCCAGAGCGGAGCCTAGTCCTCACCTAACGCGGCAGTGAACCCGTGTGAAGCATCTAGTGCAAAATTCCTGGTCACGTGGAACGCGGATAATGTCACTCTTTGACCCCATGGAAAACGTCCAGAGCGGATCCTGGTCCTCGCGGAGCATGGCAGTGAACCCGTGCGAAGCATCCAGAGCGGAGCCTAGTCCTCGCCTAACGCGGCAGTGAACCCGTGTGAAGCATCTAGTGAAAAATTCCTGGTCACGTGGAACGCGGATAATGTCACTCTTTGACCCCGTGGAAAACGTCCAGAGCGGATCCTGGTCCTCGCAGAGCACGGCAGTGAACCCATGCGAAGCATCCAGAGTGGAGCCTAGTCCTCGCCTAACGCGGCAGTGAACCCGTGTGAAGCATCTAGTGCAAAATTCCTGGTCACGTGGAACGCGGATAATGTCACTCTTTGACCCCGTGGAAAACGTCCAGAGCGGATCCTGGTCCTCACAGAGCATGGCAGTGAACCCGTGCGAAGCATCCAGAGCGGAGCCTAGTCCTCGCCGAGCATGGCAGTGAACCCGTGTGAAGCATCTAGTGCAAAATTCCTGGTCACGTGGAACGCGGATAATGTCACTCTTTGACCCCGTGGAAAACGTCCAGAGCGGATCCTGGTCCTCGCAGAGCATGGCAGTGAACCCGTGCGAAGCATCCAGAGCGGAGCCTAGTCCTCGCCTAACGCGGCAGTGAACCCGTGTGAAGCATCTAGTGCAAAATTCCTGGTCACGTGGAACGCGGATAATGTCACTCTTTGACCCCGTGGAAAACGTCCAGAGCGGATCCTGGTCCTCGCAGAGCATGGCAGTGAACCCGTGCGAAGCATCCAGAGCGGAGCCTAGTCCTCGCCTAACGCGGCAGTGAACCCGTGTGAAGCATCTAGTGCAAAATTCCTGGTCACGTGGAACGCGGATAATGTCACTCTTTGACCCCGTGGAAAACGTCCAGAGCGGATCCTGGTCCTCGCAGAGCATGGCAGTGAACCCGTGCGAAGCATCCAGAGCGGAGCCTAGTCCTCGCCTAACGCGGCAGTGAACCCGTGTGAAGCATCTAGTGCAAAATTCCTGGTCACGTGGAACGCGGATAATGTCACTCTTTGACCCCGTGGAAAACGTCTAGAGCGGATCCTGGTCCTCGCAGAGCACGGCAGTGAACCCGTGCGAAGCATCCAGAGCGGAGCCTAGTCCTCGCCTAACGCGGCAGTGAACCCGTGTGAAGAATCTAGTGCAAAATTCCTGGTCACGTGGAACGCGGATAATGTCACTCTTTGACCCCGTGGAAAACGTCCAGAGCGGATCCTGGTCCTCGCAGAGCATGGCAGTGAACCCGTGCGAAGCATCCAGAGCGGAGCCTAGTCCTCGCCGAGCACGGCAGTGAACCCGTGTGAAGCATCTAGTGCAAAATTCCTGGTCACGTGGAACGCGGATAATGTCACTCTTTGACCCCATGGAAAACGTCCAGAGCGGATCCTGGTCCTCGCAGAGCATGGCAGTGAACCCGTGCGAAGCATCCAGAGCGGAGCCTAGTCCTCGCCTAACGCGGCAGTGAACCCGTGTGAAGCATCTAGTGCAAAATTCCTGGTCACGTGGAACGCGGATAATGTCACTCTTTGACCCCGTGGAAAACGTCCAGAGCGGATCCTGGTCCTCGCAGAGCATGGCAGTGAACCCGTGCGATGCATCCAGAGCGGAGCCTAGTCCTCGCCGAGCACGGCAGTGAACCCGTGTGAAGCATCTAGTGCAAAATTCCTGGTTACGTGGAACGCGGATAATGTCACTCTTTGACCCCGTGAAAAACGTCCAGAGCGGAGCCTGGTCCTCGCCAAGCACGGCAGTGAACCCGTGTGAAGCATCCAGAGCAAATACCGGACTGTGGAGTCCCTAAATCCATGGACTATGACGTCCTTAACCTCGACCGTGATGTCTTAAAACTAACGATCAACCACCCCGATTCCTTACAGATTTTGCCTTGGTTTAAGGGTACATCTCTTCACTCCTTTGATGCCTGGCGTTGTAATTCCTCAACGTCTTCAAAGAGGTGACGGGTCCCTGCAACCACACATCGGACTGTGGAGTCCCTAAATCCACGGACTATGAGGTCCTTAACCTTGACCGTGATGTCTTAAAACTAACATTGGACTGTGGAGTCCCTAAATCCACAGACTATGAGGTCCTTAACCTTGACCGTGATGTCTTAAAACTAACAGCGGACTGTGGAGTCCTTAAATCCACGGACTATGAGGTCCTTAACCTTGACCGTGACGTCTTTAAACTACGATACCTTGAGAAACCCCCTAACTCCGTAAAACACGGACAAGGGTGACCGCATCCAACACTTGCAGGCCCTCACGACCTGTAAGGAAGAAAAAACTCTCTTGTGAGATCCTTACGACTCTCAAGGGAAAACTCGCTTAAGGATCCTCACGATCTCTAAGAAGAACTTACACCTATGGGATCCTCTCGACCTGTAGGGAGAAAAACTCTTTATGAGACCCTCGTGGCTCATAAGATGCAAAAGCCTTAGAAAGCAGATCTTAACCCTGAACCCTAAGCCATCGCTGTCCTGCAAGGAGATCAAGATAGAATATCCGCAGAATACATTCAATAAAAAGGGGACACACCATTGAAGAGAAGGATACGTCTTCATTTATAAACCTCCCTTCGACAACAATACTCGATCTAAAGCCAGCACAAACCACCCGAGACGGGAGATAACGTGGCAAGTTTCTGATCTGTATCCTATCAAGCACGCATTTGCAACCGTACGAATGTTTAAAAGGAAATGTTGCCGGAGGCACTGACGCGCATGCAACGTAACGATGGTGCTCGCAATTAAAGAAGATTCCCATGAGAAAAACATGCAGCTCGCAAGCAAGATATACGTACGATTATCTGACAAACATGAAAATTCAACAGAAAGCATGCAAAAAGCCAATGATAAAAGGAGTACATTGATTCAAACAGACTACACTACCGGGAAAAGATCACCAAACAAAGGATCAGAAATGCAAGGGTTGACAAAGCAAAACACAAAATTCTCCAGCTCCCTCTCCGCTTTCTCCAACACGTCAAAACGGCGGTTTTCGCGAGGAGTCGCTTCCCATCGGTTGGAGCCGTGCTCATCAGCGAAAGCAGACATGACGGCCCGACGGGCTCTTATCTGACTCAGTATATGAACTGAGTGATCCTTCAGAGCTTGAGTGATTAGACAAGCCTCGTGAAAGCACTCAAGCTTGTCCTCCGCCGCGTCAAGGATCGCCGAAGTCATCTCCGCCGGATGAGGGGGTATATCGGCAAGCACGGACATGAGGATCATCCGGAGCCAAATGGAGCCCATGGGAAGAGGAGAGCCCCGACGAGTCAGTAGCTCATACATCACCGTGTCACATTGAGCATCGGTGAGAAAGGGATCTGCCAGCCGTGCAGCGAAGCGAGGGATTATCTCCTCAATGGGCACATCCCATGGTTGCCGACGAGCATGGGGACGATTGCAAGCCATGGCGATTGATCGTGTTCTCAAAGATGATCACCTTAAGGTATGAATGGATTTCTCTGTGAAGAAAAGAAGTAAGGCATGGGTTCAGGTTATAAAGGGGAGCATTTAATGCTATGCACAAAAAATGTTGTGCATGGTGGGACGATTCTCAAAGCCCGGAAAGAAGGGGAGAGCGTTGGAAATGAAATCAAACGACGCATTGGTTAGGGAAATGAAACGTCCCCATCAAGCAGATCCCTGCATGCGCAACACGTGAGAACTAGCCTTCGATTGAAAGATAAAGTGGCACTGCACAGACACAACAGAGAACTAAGCTCTGGAAACGAGAATTAAATTCTCAAAGGGAAAAGCTCTCGAGAGAAGGAGATGAGCAAAGTGAAGGCTCTTCGGAGGGGACATGAACATTTATAGGATGTGATGGAGACGCTTCATCTCCTCAAATCCCTAAAGGAATCCAACGGTCACAAAAGGTGACAGCGTTGCACTCACGTGCTGACACGTGAGAACAACGTTGTGGGGGCATTTGTTTCCTGATTTAAAATCAGGAAAGCTTATGGAAAAAGTTTCAGACGGGGGTCACGTGCTTACACGTGACCAGCAGTCACGTGTTGGCACGTGACACCCAAAAGTATCAACAAGGCAGATTCAGCTTCCTGACTACATCAAAGAAAAGGGCTTGAGAAAGGGTCACGTGCTCCCACGTGACCAGGGTCACGTGTTGGCACGTGACATTTTAAAGCGGATTCAAAGGCACATCGGTTCCCTGATCAAGTAAAGGAAAAAGAGTCCAGATCAGGGTCACGTGCTCACACGTGACCAGGGGTCACGTGGTGGCACGTGACGGTTAAGCAACAACCAGAAGACAGCGCAAAAGGAAAGAAGAAGGCTCATTCCAAAGGGGGTCACGTGCTCACACGTGACCATGGGTCACGTGGTCACACGTGACCGGCTTTCAAAGCCCATTTTGTCAACAGAATTAAATTCTGAAAGAAATTCAAATCTTTCCAAAGGAAAGCGGCTATCTGGAACCAATCGAATTAAAGATTCAGAGGTGATGAAATATCATCTATCTATGGGAAAATCTCGGGTTTGGAAAGATTTCCCCTTTAAATCTAACCGAAACAACAAAGGAGAATCCCTGGATTTGAAATCCAATGGTGAATAAAATTCACCTATTAATCCAAAGGTCCAAAACGAATGATGGATGCAAATCAAATCTCTCATGAAGATTCGTCAAAAACTGATTGATTCGGCTGCTTCTCCTATAAATAGGAGCCAAGAGACACAGAGAAAAGATATACAGAGACAGGGAGAGAAAAAGAAAAGGAAGAGAGCTTCGATACTTGGAGAAACTTGGATCTTCTGCAAAAACCCTAGGTAAGAAAGGGAAAAGCTCCTTGAAAGAAAAAAGAGAATTTAATTCTCAACAGAGTTTAATTCTGATACATAAAACAGAAGAACATATTTCTTCTCTCTTGGATAGAGGATCTGCAAAGTGCACATCTCCCCTTGAGGTTGAGAATTTAATTCTCAATGGGTTGAGATCCTGCCATGCAGATCCAAAACATAGAGAGGGAATGCAAGCACGAGAATTTAATTCTCACAGAACTATAGGAATTTAATTCCTTTAAAATAAAATTAGGGCTTGACCCTGTATCATGGGAATTTAATTCCTTCAGAACAAAAAGAGACAGGGTTTAACCCTAATTAAGAACCTAGTTCTGTTGAAACAGCGGGAATTTAATTCCTTTAATCATAATTTAACAGAGGATGGAAGTTCAAATTCCCTAAAAAGCTTTTGTTAGGGTTTAACCCTATTTGGTTCTTCACATGTATGAGGAATTTAATTCCTACGGAAAATTCAGAGTTCAACTCTATTCAGAATATAAACCTTCAAAAGGAAGTAGGAATTTAATTCCTCTGAAATTACTGTCAGGGTTTAACCCTACGAGGAACTTAATTCTTGAGAAAAGGTTAACAGATCCTCTAAATAACATACATAGAGGCAGGGTCACGTGTCATCACGTGACCCCCCCAAGAGATCTACAGAAAGCCCCTTTGAGGCAGCACCCCACGTGACCCACGTGACCCTCGGCGGAAGCTCTAATACATAGGCATTTGAATGCCCATCACGTGATGGCACGTGATGCTCTGAAAGACGCGATAATCTCAGCAGAATAAATGAAGGGAGGGCGCTCTCACGTGCTGCCACGTGACCCCTCTTGCCTTAGTGTTTAACACTAAATTGAAACTCTCAAACCCAGTGTTAAAACACTGTTGGGCTTTAGTGTTCAACACTAATCAAAAAGCTTTATTTGCAGTGTTCAACACTGATCTGTTTTAATGTTTAACACTAATTTGAAAAGCCTTGTTGCTGGTGTTTAACACCGATTATCTTTTAGTGTTAAACACTAACTTGTCAACCTCGTTCCCGGTGTTCAACACTGATTGCTCTGTAGTGTTTAACACTAGGCTTTGGCCCAATTGGCTAAATGGATGGAGGCAAAGCCTCTCCTGATTGGACTTAGCCCAAGATGGCCATAAGTCCTCAATTTGTGATTAATTGGGCCAATGGGCTCATAACATAATTAATTCGTCTTGATCCCAAATTGGGCCAAGGACTATTTAATCCACTCCGGTTCTAGGGTACATCTCTTCACTCCTTTGATACTTGGCATTGTAATCCCTCAATGTCTTCAAAGAGGTGACGGGTCCCGACGACCACACATTGATACGGACTGTGGGGTCCTTAAACCCGTGTTTAATGCAAAATTTCTGGTTACGTGGAACGCGGATAATGTCACTCTTTGACCCCGTGGAAAACGTCCAGAGCGGAGCCTGGTCCTCGCAGAGCATGGCAGTGAACCCGTGTGAAGCATCCAGAGCACATACCGGACTGTGGGGTCCTTAAACCCATGGACTACGACGTCCTTAACCTTGACCGAAATGTCTTAAAACTAACAACGGACTGTGGGGTCCTTAAACCCACGGACTACGACGTCCTTAACCTTGATCGAGATGTCTTAAAACTAACAATAGACCGCAATGTCCTTAAACTACCCATGGACCGCAACGTCTTTAAACTAGAACAATAGAGCCCCGTATACTCTTTTGTCGGATCTAAACGGTCCCGTTTAAGTTGATCTTAGCCTCAAAGATGGCTAACGTATCCTTAAACCTTCAAACAGACTGGACTATGAATCCCCCCAATTAACTCTGGCTCGAGGGTACATCTCTGAGCTCCTCTGACATCCGTCGTTGTAATCCTTCAACGTCGTCAGAGAGGTGACGGGTCCCGACGGCCATACATACGATGGACCACTATGTCCCTAAATTGGAACATTAGAGCCCAAACGCTCCTTTGTCGGATCTAAACGATCCCGTTAAGTTGATCTTAGTCTCAAAGTGAGACTAACGTATCCTTAACAAACGTTTGAGTTGATCTTAGCCTCACGTATGGCTGACGTATCTTCAAACCAAACCCTCCCAAACCCAAATCTAAGATAATACGGATTTGGACTAGTCCACGCCCTACGGGCGACGACATAACTCAGTCTCCGTAAACAATCCACGGGCAACAAAATACAAAACAGACACCCACAACACGAAGTGACCATCTGGAGAAGGAGAAAGTTGTTACCGCAATGCGGTAGCGTAATTAACTGCAGGGGATTACGCCTGCAGGGAAGAGCGTCCCCACAATCAAAAACCCCTCAAATGAGGGGGAATCTGACGAAGTCTGCTACATCGGACGCATCCGTCTAAACCTTCGATACATGGTGCCATAAATCAACTTGGCATCTTCGGAAAGGTGGACGGATAGCACCAATTAGCATCTGCCCCGAATCTCAGGCGAGACGTCATGTCGCGCCGTCTTTCGGAGGGGAACAGGGTAATTCAACAAGATTCCCGATTCCATCCGAGGCCGAAATGTTAAACTTGCATGTAACTGGATAGATTCCAATTATTGTATCCCATCACATGATATCCGGACGACGTTAAACTTTTCGATCGATTCATCAAAGTCCCACAATTTTCCGATAGCTCAACACTTGAGCATAGTTTTAATAATATCCGGAACATACCACAGTACCTATGGACCAACCGTAGAAGGGCAAACCCAAGCCTCATTAATGGCACCACAGAATTGCCACAAACCCTAAGGTTCAAAGCGGTTCCATGGTCATTATGTCGAGTTAGGGTTTCATTTTTCTAGAGGGTCCACAGAATTACTTGCATGTTTTTCCGAATACGTTAAACTTGGAAAAATGGGTTTTTGACATTCGATCGAACTTTTTAACTTCACCTAGACAATATGTGGAAACCCAAATACAATGTTAAACTATGAATACGAAACACTCCGAATTGTTTATAGTGTAAGATTACATCTCATGCAAAATTAGCAAAAACAAACAACACCCGAAACACCAAAACCAAGTCTCTGAAACACCCTGCAAAATTCAAGCAAACCCAAAAAAATTTGGCGGCCGCCATACCCATGATCTCGGCCAAAATCCGAGCAGACTGCCTGAAATTTTCATGGTGTTCATGTTGCATCCCATACAACACTCTGCACTTGTTTAAAAAAATTTTTGAGGTCACTTGAAAATCGACAGAACCTAGTATTCGGTGTTTCAAGTTTCGGAGTAGTTTCGGTTTCGTAATCTAACAAACACCGTCTAATATTCTAGCCCGGCTCTGATACCACAGTAGGTCAGGCAACCATCCCATCTAATGGGGTCGCCGTGGCACCTACGGGTCCCTCAGCAGCTATTTTGACGCATGCCCCCTTGCGAGGACTACAACCCACCGGAACACCTTCCGGTCTCGGAACACCCTGGAGGTAAGAGCCTATGCTTCGCCACACTGTCACAGAGTGAGAACCCCCTATAGGTCGACATCCACTGCCTAGTATCTCTGATACCACTGTTGGAATTCCTTAGCACCCTACTGGGTTTTCAAGACATCAAGCATGCCAATTTCATTATTTCTAAGGTGCTAATGAACCCTAACCTAGGATCTAGCTAGAGTAAATAGACGAAATGAACATGTAATCTACCATTACACTAAGTGAATAAGGAATACAACATTTGTAGACCGGTCCTTCGCTTCAAAAGCTCCGTGTAGTAGTCCTTTTGCTGCGAGTATCGATCTCCCGAACTCTAGTATGGGTTCTTCCGGAGAAATGAACAAGCTTGCTCGAAATTTTCGAGGCCGAAGATGATCTACGTCGAGGAGACTCAAGCTCATACTATCTCTTCACTAATTATGCAATTAGTGAAGCAAAGACCCTAAACTAAATGGCAAGTAGTAGAGTATGATGAAGTAGGAAGTGGGCTCTCTTTAGATTTATTTTTCTCACAATATTTTCTCACCTTGAGAAAAGCTAATGAGCTTTTCTCATGAGGAGGAAGAAGCTCAAGTGAAAAGATGAGAGAATGAACTCATGAGGTGAGAATAGCAACCATGGGTGAGTTAGTGTCATACACTAACCCATGTAGAGAATAAACCATGGCAAGTTAATAATGGTTATCTTAATAAATATCTACAAGTAAAACAAACTTAGTGGACTTGGTCAAAGGTTTCACAAGCTTCTACAAGTTTCAACCATGTGACCTAATCCCACTAATTTTGATTAACTTAGATAAATATAAACCCATCACATTATTAAGCATGGTGCAAGTCTCATACACCCATGTCACATGTGGCATCTAGTATGACACAAAAGTTGTACATTAATATATATCACATATACACTAATGCACACAAGTGAGAAAAGAAATCATAAGTGAGCTAATATTAGTTAATATAATCTAATATATCTAATCTACAATACATTAAATTATTAAATCAACACTTGATTTAAATATCCGGTTATATCACATATAACCGGCTAATATCAAATGCAATAACTTATCGAATCAACACTTGATCCGATAATCCGGCTATATCTCATATAACCGACCGATGTCACAAATCACGAGAATAGAATGCGGTATCATATATGAGCATCAATCTCGGTCCCGCACATATCTCATATGTGCTCCTACTCCGTTTCGTATGAACCAGGAAACCTCTGTATAGGATTCTAAAGACTCATCGATACGCCGGCAGTAGGTGATGATCATATCAAATATCCATAAGCCGCAAGCGGTCTGCTAAACGTAACGGCTACCCGGGTATTGAGCGATCAGAAGATCAAAAAGCAAGCCTGCGAATCCAATCAGAAACACTACCGTACAGTCCGGTCTCTTCGTCTGATATGTCGCATATCTCGTCTAGGGGTGGTAAACGTCAGACCCCAGTAACTCGATAAGTCGTGCCGATATGAGGCTCATAACAGGTCGAGAAACTACTGGTAACACTTACCACTAAATCACTGAAACGGACCGGGCCAAGGACTTCCTGTTATAGCCAATCGAACACAGCGCAACATCAACTCCCTATACCGGGAGAGACGAATCCCCTCCTATCGCTCATTGCCTCCATGTGACTTGGGACTGTACCCAAAAACCACCATTTTGCATGTTCTCTTGAACGTCGTAAGGTGGAAATCAAAGCACAGTGGGAATCACACAAGACTTTATGACGATCTCGGGTCAACAGACTAACATGTACCAGTGTCACTAGAGAACTGCCATCTGATGTGAGGTATAATACCATCTGGGAGTTCTCGATGAGTCCGTCCAGTGTACCCAGCCTCCACTGAGCACCCGTATATCATCTCTGATGTCAAACACCAATGGATATGGGATCATCCATCGCCCATCTACATGGGTCGAGAAGGTATACGCTAGTTTACTCTGGTATATCGATGCCCCGTCTCGATACACCCACGACTAGGGACATTAAAGGATGTACTCACAGACTACCTTTGTCATACTAGTATAGTCTCCATCATAATCTAGGTAGTCAAGTACGCATCCTAAAGGCTTTACCAACATGTAACAAAAAGACAATCAGTGTACATGTTAAGATAAAGAGTAACCAGATAGCATACTATCATGTCGAACAAGAAAGTCCTCCCTATATATGTCCAAGCATCCACTACAATGTACATCTCATGTACAGTAATGGCCTCTAGGGCATACATATAACTAACATGATCGACGACAGGTCCACGATTCGACGTAATAAGGCGACGTGAGATTCAACGGAGCATCTACTTCCTACGAGGCAGAGATCGAGAGCAACATCTTCTTCCTCTTGTAATCTAAACTCGAAGAATTGTACTTATGAAGTTGATTAATAAAGGTAGATCATTAGTTTAATTATTTAGTATTTAATTTTCTGCATTATGATCTCATTCTCTATCCGTTCTTCTTCTATCTCCATCATGAGCGAGTAATTCTCCGCTTGATAGGGTTCGTAGGATTAGAGTAGAATAATAGATGAGAAAATATTTTAACTTCTTTTAAGTCTTATGAAGTTTATAAATTTTAGCAAAAGAATCGTTAACATCCTTATCGGGCGCGCTACCAATTTATTGCTAGTCTCGACCGCGATTTGAGATTAGATTAACAATTGTTTTGTTAAGGGCTAGACAGGAATAGAGATCAATGAAAGGACAAGGGTCAATAGTGGGGAAACCCTAGTTTCTTCCAAAAACTCTAATTCTCATTCATCACTATCTATCTAGTTTTAAATCTATCAAAAGATAAAGGAGTAATCATTATTCGTCATCCATGACTACTAAATCCTAATGAACCCTACAAGCCTCCTATTTATAGATTCTACATCCGTATTTAAACTAGATCAGTATTCTACATCCGTATTTAACATAGATCTAGAAACTATTCTCCACTATTCTTTATTCTTCTATTCTTCCTCTTTTCAATCAATACGTCTAAATTAAGATTAAAAGATTCCACATATCGCTGAGGACGACCCGTACTCATCTCGGCTAGTTACACGCGGCACCATTATTGATTGTGGCTATAACTATAAACACATCTTCAGAAATCAATCAAATGGTGCCGTTGCCGGGGATACGTGCGTAATTTTTTTCCTTACTATTCGTATTGAATTCTTATTCGATCCATATCATAAAATAAAACAAAACCGCATTTTACATATTTAACGATTAGTGTGCGCTTTTTGCGAGGATGTCTGGAGTCACTGTAGCGAGGAGATAAAAATTCAGAGACTTTCTAGGAAGACCAGAGGATCAAGGGAGGCCACCGTAGCAAAAATTTTTAAAAGATCTCTCAACTCTACAGCGGAACCGCGGCAACAAATCCATTTTGGCGGCGGAACTGCGGCATAGTTGGGGACTTAGGGTTCCAAATTTCTCTGATAAATTTCCGATATTCTTCTCTCTCCTCTGAAATCCAATAAAATATTTTTCTGCAGGATTCTTTGCAAAATATCGCCGCTCAAAAATCTCTTTGCGTGTTTTGTAATTGGTTTGTGCATATTTTAATACGGAAATTAAGGGGCAAAGACCAAATTCAGATTAGGTGGGGATTTCATCACCCTTCCTAGGCCCCACAAATCACAAAACGAGCATCCGCATCACTCTATATTAATTAAAAAATATCTAGACCATGACTCTAAGGACTGTCGCGCTCAATAAGGACAGAGGAAGGTCGTGGGTAATCTATCGCTTATCCGCATTACTTTTGTGGTGTCTAGGAAAGTGTGTCTAGGCAAGTGGTTACTTAATTAGGCCTGCTATTTTCGGTGATTCGTATAGCAGATACCTCCCACTTACCTGGCACTTACCTGGCCACAGGAACGATAAAGAGGTGGTAGAGGATTGATCATGTGGCTTGTCCTTTGAAAGTCTAGGAGCGGTCTAGTGACTTGACCTAGGTGACCTTAGTTCTAGAGTTGATTATGCATTTTTTGTGTGATTTGTCTCACGTCCGACACTTTTTCAAAACAAACCAATTTTTAATCATACACACGCTGCCATTTGAGCTAAACCCGCTTAGTGCATGCTCGTCTGGACACGGGATTTAGTGCCCGTCTTGTTCGCATTTCTGCTATCGACTCCGAATTCGGTACTTCTTCATCTTCTTTTTCCCCTCCACCCACCACATCGACCTAGATGGATAGTTCTCCATCAGATTATAACACCACCCTGCCACTACCCGTCGGTGCGCAAAATCCAGCGTGCATCTCTCTCCAAGAGAGATGCTATCCTATACGCGGTCCCCTTCCTACCTGTTTATCTATTCCACCAGCCAATGGGGAAAATTTTGAAATTAAACCCCACTTCATCAACCTGTTGCTCAAATTTCACAGGCTTGAGTCTAAGGACGCATACGTTTTTATCACCAAATTCGAAAACGTATGCGCAAGGATGGATACGTCACAACGTTCAGTGGATACTATGAGATTGCATCTTCTCCCTTTCACTTTGTGCGATTTAGCAGAAAAATGGCTTTATAATACTGTCGCACAATCTATCACCAATTGGGATGAATTCATGATAGCATTCCTTAAGAAATTTTACCCCAATCATAAGACCGCCTGTGTTCGGAGCGAAATCAACCAGTTTACCCAGCTTCCCAATGAACCATTTTGGAAATGCTTTGAACAGTTTAAGGATCTGCTTGTCCAATGTCCTCATCATGGAATTAAAAGATGGGATCTATACCGAATTATATATGAGGGCATTAATCCAGCGACAAAGCAAATGCTTGAAACCACTTGTCAATGCAATTTCATGTCCAAAGACGATGGTGAAGCTTGGAAATTTCTAGAAGATCTCGCTGAACACACTTTGCAGTGGGAAAGCGTTAGACCATCATCTAGGGGAGATATCCATCAGCTCGATGTTTCCATCGTAGTAAAAGCCGAAATGGCAGCGATGCAAAAGAAACTCGACGCTTTAAAGAACAAATTCTCATCAGCATCCCTAAACCAGGGTACGCTTCCCAAGACCGTGTGTGGTTGATGTTCCGACCCATCACATCTGACGGAAGAATGTCCTTTGAATGCATCGTTTCAAGTTCAATAACACATTAATACTACTTTTCAGCAGCGACCTAGAAACGATCCTTATTCTTCCACATATAATCAGGGATGAATGAATCATCCTAATTTTGCTTGGAACCAAAATCAAACCCAAAATCAAAACCAGTTCCCAAGAAATTATTAAAAACCTCCTCCACAGCAACAGCAACCACACCCACAGAGTCAGCACCCCTTTCAATCGCAACCTTTTCAAAATCCGGCCAACAATTCTACATCTTATAATAATTCTTTTCAAATGGCCGGTACCGAAAACTCATCTGCACTTGAACGAAGCGTGGATATGTTTATTAAACATTCCATACAATATACGGATGGATGATATAAAGTCTTCTATCCGAGCATTAACACAGACCACCACCTCCCACGGTGAAAGTATAAATTCAATAGAAGCACAACTTGCACAAATAAATACCGCGATGAGTGCGAGAGAAAAAGGAAAAATTCTATCTCAACCCCTACCGAATCCTGGCCACTCACAAAGTGATAATGTGAGTGTCGTTACTATGTTGGATCGGGAAGAGTGTTGAACAAGCAAGTGGGTGAACAGATTGATGATGAGGAATCGATTAAAACCCCGGCTTTCACTTCTTGCCCTAATTCGTCTAGTCTCCTGCCTTCTTCCGGGCCTATTCTTCTTTTTCACCAAGGCTCGAACACTCCGCCCACTTCCTCGAGTCAACCTAAAACGATTCCCACTCCAATTCTGGGATCGATTCCATCCCCATAAACTTCTCCACAAATGTTAGACCCAAAACTTATTGATAAAGCTCCGTTTCCAAACAGATTGAGGGCCAACAAACCTAACGCACAAATGGAGAAGATTGTGAAAATTTGTAAGCAAGTTAACATAAATATTCTTCTCTTAGATGCTATTCAAAAAGTTCCGTCTTATGCAAAAATCCTTAAGGACTTGTGCACTAGGAAGAGAAAAACTCAAGTGCCGAAAAAGGTGTTCTTAACAAGTAACGTGAGCACAGTTTTTACCCAACAATTGCCTAAGAAACGTAAGGACCCCGGTTTTCCTACAATATCTATAATTATTAGGGGTAAAAGCATCAATCGTGCTCTACTTGACCTCGGCGCTAGTGTTAACATTCTTCCATATTCTGTCTATGAGCAGTTAGGTATATGAGAGTTGAAACCTGTCCACTGCACTCTCCAGATGGCAGACCGATCTATCGCCCAACCTAGGGGTGAGCTAGAGGATGTGTTAATTAAAGTCGGGGATCTTATATTCCCTGTGGACTTTATTGTTTTAGATACACAGCCTGTGGCGAACCCACGTAACCAAATCCCGGTGATACTAGGTCAACCTTTTCTAGCAACTTTCAATGCTGTAATTAATTATCGTAACGGTTCTATGAACTTATCCTTCGGGAAAATGACAATTGAGCTTAATATTTACAAGTTAGGAAGTCAACCATATGAACCTTCTACTCATCTAATCGATGTCTGTTCTATCAACGAGATAGCTTCCGACAGCTGTGAAGCTGAAGTACTTTGCTATGATGATCTTGACAACACTACTGCGACATTGTTTGATCGTGCAAATTATTATAGTGAAGATATCTTCAATGAGTCCATCCCCGAGTTTGAATCCTTTGACTCGTCGCAAAAGTCAGTAGCGCTTTCCGAGTCAATATCCTACGCAAGTTATGAACCTCTTAGGGAGTCCAAGTATCATTCCCTTACCCCACTTTCTATCGTCTCTCCTCTGACACTAGATCTCAAACCGCTACCTTCTCATCTTAAATATGCATATTTAGGTGAGAATGAGTCTTTTCCCGTGATCATATCAGCTTCTCTAGTTTTAGAGCAAGAGAATGCACTTTTGACAGTATTGAGATCAAATCGGCAAGCATTTGGTTGGACAATGGCTGACATCAAAGGGATTAGTCTCTTGATTGTTGAACATTATATACATTTGATGGATGAAGCTAAAATAGCCCGAGACCTACAAAAACGGTTAAATCCTGTCATGAAGGAAGCGGTAAAGAAAGAAATCGTAAAGTGCCTAGATAGTGGTATAATTTACCCAATATCTGATAGCCAATGGGTAAGTCCTATTCATGTGGTCCCTAAAAAGTCTGGCATCACGGTCATAACTAATGAGGCTACTGAGTTGATCCAAACATGCACCCAAACTGGGTGGCGCGTATGTATTGATTATAGGAAACTCAATGCCGCAACAAGGAAAGATCACTTCTCTCTTTCATTGACCAGATGTTAGAATGATTAGCTGGACATGAATACTATTGTTTCTTGGACGGATATTCTGGCTATAACCAGATCTCTATCGCCAAAAAGGATCAAGATAAAACAACATTTACTTGTCCTTTCGGTACTTTTTCTTATAGACGCATGCCCTTTGAGTTATGCAACGCTCTGTATGATGGGGATATTCTCAGACATGGTCGAGAATTTTCTGGAGATATTTATGGACGATTTCTCCATATTTGGGGACTCCTTTAAGGAATACCTACGTCATCTTGACGCGGTTCTTACCCGCTGTAAGGATAAAAACTTAACTTTGAATTGGGAAAAATACCATTTCATGGTCCAAGAAGGTATTGTCCTTGGACATATCATTTCATGAAAGGCATTGAGATAGACAGAGGTAAAATTGATGTCATCCATAACCTTCCTCCTCCCAAATGCGTCAAAGATATAAGATCCTTCCTTGGTCGTGCAGGATTTTATAGGAGATTCATTAAGGACTTTAGCAAAATTGATAGACGCTTAACTCTTCTCTTGGCTAAGGATACAACATTTCGGTTCGATTAGGATTGCGAGGCTGCTTTTGAATCACTTAAAAGATCTCTCACTACAGCTCCCGTTCTATCATCTTCGGATTGGAACCATCCGTTCGAGCTTATGTGTGATGCATCAGATTTTGCTATTGGTGCAGTCTTAGGACAGCACATTGATAAGATGCCACATGTAATTTACTATGCAAGTAGGACCTTGAATGATGCCCAAATTAATTACATAACTACCGAGAAAGAACTCTTGGAAGTTGTATTAGCATTAGAAAAATTCAGGCCCTAGTTGATTGGCTCGGCAATAGTGGTTTACACCGATCACTCCGCCCTACGACACCTTTTATAGAAGAAGGATGCTAATGCCAGGCTAATACTTTGGATCCTGTTGTTACAAGAATTTGATCTTGTCATACGAGACAAGAGTGGATGTGAAAACATTGTAGCCGATCATCTTTCACGCATCAATTCTTCACCAATGTTGACCGTGCTAATAAACGACTCCTTCCCTGACGAACAGCTATTGACCGTATCCTGTGAACCTTGGTTCATGGATATTGTGAATTATCTAGCGACGGGACTTATTCCTACCGATTGGTCGAAACAAGACAATCTTTGATTTCTATCCCAAGTAAAACACTTTTACTGGGATGAATCTTATTTGTTTAAGTATTGTTCCGACAATATCATTTGCAGATGTGTCCCTAACGAGGAATTCAAGGGTGTATTGTCTTTTTGTCATGATCAGGCATGTGGCGGTCACTTTGGTCCACGTTAAACGGCGGAGAAAATTTTGCAATGTGGCTTTTATTGGCCAACACTATTTAAAGACGCATATGATCATTGCAAAACTTGTCCACGGTATCAACACATGGGTCGGATTTCATGAAGAAATGAGATGTCGCTCCAACCTATCTTGGTTGTGGAGATATTCGATATTTGGGGTATTGATTTTATGGGCCATTTTCCCAACTCTTTTGGGAATTTATATATCTTGTTAGTGGTTGATTATGTCTCAAAATGGGTGGAAGCAATACCGTGTCGCACTAATGAAAACAAGGTTGTTATTAAGTTCCTTAAAGAAAATATCTTTTCGCGATTCGGGCACCCTCGCGCTAGAATTAGCGACAACGGGACGCATTTCTGTAATCGGTCTTTCAAGGCTTTGAAACGGAAATATTCAATCAACCATAAACTTTCTATGCCCTATCATCCCCAAACAAGCGGGTAAGCTGAGATTTCCAATAGGCAGATCAAACAAATTTTGGAGAAAACGGTTTATAAAAACCGTAAAGATTGGTCAACCAAATTGACAGATGCTCCTTAGGCATTTCGTACTGCTTATAAGACCGATCTTAGTATGTCTCCATACCGCCTAGTGTTTGAAAATGCATGCCACCTTTCTGTCGAGATCGAACATAAAAGCAATGTGGGCTATTAAAGAGCTTAACTTCGATTTTGATCAAGCCAGCAGCTATCGAAAGCTGCAATTAAATGAGCTAAGCGAACTCCGCGATGAAGCTAACGATAATGCGGTTATAGTAAAGAACCGGAATAAAGTGTTCCACGATAAAAACCTTTTTAGAAAAATCTTCACAACGGGACAACAAGTCCTTCTTTATGATTTCCGTCTCCATCTTCATCCGGATAAGCTAAAATCTCGTTGGAAAGGACCTTTTGTGGTGCGGTATGTATACCCACACGGGGCAGTAGAAGTTGAAAATATTAAAAACGGTTCAATTTTTAAAGTAATTGGACATAGATTGAAACCGTATTTTTCTACTGACCCAGCGGAGGAGCTCCTTTTTTTACAGGAGCCGCTTTATCATAACTAAATTTCCTCCGCCTCACCTCCATGTTTCGGTAACATTGTCTCATTTTAAGAATGGAGGTGAGTGAAAAAGGACTTAACTGTATATCCGTGCGTGCCAAAGCATAAGTTTGGGGGTGATTTTCATTTAACTATTATTTCACCCCTATCATTTTCTCTCCCCAAGTCTACAGGTCTATGCACTCAAAGAACAATATCAGTGAGGACACTGCTGAAAACAGGTTTAGGGGGAGATTTGTATTCACTGAATCATCTTTTGGCACTATGCACTATAAAAAAAATTATAATGAAAGTTTGAAAGTGAAAAATTTACATATGAAAAATAGGAATAGTTTAAGAAAAGCAAGAAAGTTATATATTTTCTTAAACGAAACTAATAATAAGTAGTTATGAGCCGTTGTCCCAAGGGTTAGTAAGATGAAGGAAATTACTAATCTAAGGATAAAAATAAGTCTGAAAAATAGTCTCTATTCTTGAGGCCAAACATTTGAACGTTGATACCCTACTATACGCACTTACACACATCTTGAAACTTGGGATAGTAGAGGATAACTTGAAATGCTCTTGTCTAAAAGCCTTAGTATGAAAAATTAAAAAAATTATAAGTGGTGAAGAAAAAAATGAACACTGGTTTTGTGATTACCAAGGCAGCATAAAAAAATATAGAGATGGTGCTTTATCACCTAGTGCCTTAGACCAACTGGTTTGGGAGCCACTGCTAAGTCTTAGGTGTTGCAAGACGAGGAATTATGCCTAAATGTGTGAGCATATTTTGTAATCGGTCGGTTAGTACCTTAAGAAGTATTAACGGTCGCATGAAAAATGTGTGAGCAATTTCATCTAAAATATTCACCGACTATAAAGTACTTTGGAAGATGGACAAGAGTATGATAGCTTGAATTGAATTCTTTAAGTGTAGGGATTTCATTAACACACGCGTAGGGGTATATGATCGATATTTGGATAAAAGATAGGGAGGAAGAATAAAGATAATGTTTTATTGAGTGATGATATGATTTTTAATATCTTTTCATGACCATTAAGATAGGGTCATGGCAACCGAAAAGGTAGTGTAGTTGGAAACTCTTCTTTTCAAGTTCTCTCTTTTATAGTTCTTATCTTTGTATGTAACTTTCATTTTCTTTCTTTTATTATAGGATTTTGTGGGTGTAATCCGCTGAAAACCTTCAGGAGACAACACTCCTCCTACTAGGGGCACCTAGAGGTTTAACGGCTTGTTGCACGTGCTCAGTGCAATCGTGTTGCCTATGAAAATATGATAATTAGGTTTTTCTTTTCTTTTTCTTTTTCTCCCTCTTGAATAAATAGTTTGCTCAGGACGATCAAAGTTAAGTTTAGGGGTATTTGTTCAGTCGAAAATACCGCACATTTGATATAATATTTTCCTTACTTTTCTTAAATATCTAAAGGTGTTTATTATAAATATGATATATATGAGGGTTTATCAATAAAATATCTATTTTCATATGTTTATATATTATAATTAACATTATGAAGGAAAATATATGCATATAATATTTTTATAATATTTTGATAATTTAAATATGCATATCATATCAAATATCCTTAATCAATTTTCTTACACTATAATATCATATCAAATTGGTTAGGAAAATATTTCAAAAATACCAATTATTACTAATATTATTCATTGAGATATTGTGCAAGGTTTAGCTCAAGTCAGGAGATCAAGATATTGAGATGTCGGGAATCAAAAATCTGCCGATAAAGTTAGATAAAATCGAAAAATCAATACTGGCAGAGACTCAGGAAATATTTTCAAGTTCCAGACATCAAATAAATCTCCATGTGTCACAACGAATCAGCCCTAAAATTTTGAAGCAACGATCCAACGAAACGGCCGTGGTTGCGCGGCCAAAAGCACATTATTGCGGCGGATCCGCGGCTATATGGAGGAGTTAGGGTTTTGGATTTTTATGTTAGTTTCGTCTTAACAAACCCTAATTCTTGGGATCTATAGTTTCTGGTTTTGGGACTATATAAAATACCGAGGGCTAAACTTAGAAATCATCATCTTTTTCACAAAGCAAATCACCGTCAAAGAACAAGTGATCCACGACAGGTCCACGATTCGACGTGATAAGACGATGTGAGATTCGACGGAGCATCTACTTCCTATGAGGCAGAGATCGAGAGCAACTTCTTCTACCTCTTGTAATCTAAACTCGAAGAATTGTACTTATGAAGTTGATTAATAAAGGTAGATCATTAGTTTAATTATTTAGTATTTAATTTTCTGCATTATGATCTCATTCTCTATCCATTCTTCTTCTATCTCCATCATGCACGAGTAATTCTCCGCTTGATAGGGTTCGTAAGATTAAGGTAGAACAATGGATGAGAAAATATTTTAACTTATTTTAAATCTTATGAAGTTTATAAACTTTAGCAAAAGAATCGTTAATATCCTTATCGGACGCCCTACCAATTTATTGCTAGTCTCGACCGCGATTTGATATTAGATTAACAATTGTTTTGTTAAGGGCTGGACATGAATAGAGATCAATGAAAGGACAAGGCTCAACAGTGGGGAAACCCTAATTTCTTCCAAGAACCCTAATCCTCATTCATCATTATCCATCAAGTTTTAAATCTATCAAAAGATAAAAGAAGTAATCTTTATTAGTCATCCATGACTACTAAATCCTAACGAACCCTACAAGCCTCTTCTTTATAGATTCTACATCCGTATTTAAACTAGATCTGTATTCTATATCCGTGTTTAACATAGATATAGAAACTACTCTCTACTATTCTTTATTCTTCTATTCTTCCTATTTTCAATCAACACGTCTAAATTAAGATTAAAAGATTCCACATATCCCTGAGGACGACCCGTACTCATCTCGGCTAGCTACATGCTATACCATTATTAATTGCGGTTATAACTATAAACACATCTTTAGAAATCAATCACTACCCTACCACAGCTCAAAGGAATCATGCAAACAGGTTTTAGTTGGGTACAGTCCCAAGCCACATGGAGGCAGTGAGCGAATCATCGGGGATTCGTCTCTTCCGGTATCGGGGATGTCGCGAGTTGCAAGGGTGGCCATCACCAGAAATACTTGGCCAAGGTAGTCGAGAATTACTGATTTAGATCAATAGTTTTTCAGTTGGTGATGGGCTTCATACCGACACAAAATGTCGCGTTATTAGGGAGTTGACTTTATCCACCCCCTAAACTCGATATGTGATACTCTTAGATGAACATACCGGACTGTACAGAGATTGTCACGGACAGGCTCAGTAGCAGTTCGAATGAGTTTGTTCATCGGCCATCCTTTCGCTCAATACCTGGATAGCTGTTACGTACAACTAGTGCCGCTGACATGCTTGTGGTTAAACCCACTGCCAGCGTATTGATGAGTCTTTAGAGTCTCACACAGATAGTTTTCCTGCTTCGAGCGAAACGATGTAGAGGCCGTATGGTGTTACGGCGGGGTTCAATCATATACGTGTATTTGTGCACGTATCATGATTCGGATGGTTTTTAATAGTGGGCTTTGTGTAACAACTCAAATTTCAATGTACAAAAAATTGTTTAAAAGTTAATGTACAAATGGAGTATTTACAATCATGTGTACACTATAAGTATTTTTTTACTTTTGAACAGCAAGAAAGCACGTATAGGTCATTGATAAAGCCTTGCACTGCTGTGACATAGCCCCTGTGATCGAATCCCCCCAGCCATATTATCTTTTTATTAAATTTTCTTTTAATCTTTTAGAAGCCCAAGGGTTTGCATGTGCACTACACCTAAGATGATAAGTTACAGAATAATCAAACATGTGCACGAGGGTATATGAATCGTACGAGACACGTGGCCAAATCTGCACCCTCCACCACCGGTTTTAGATCGGCGACGCAAGCAATGGAGAACGGCACCATTGGGCCTCCCGTAGGGGATGCTCCCCATCTTTTCACCCGAGCACCCTTGGCCTACCCCATTTCTCTCATGCTGTTTATTTTCTCTTCATTCATACAGAGAACAATAAATCACCCTTAATCCAATTTTTAATGCATATTTTTAATGCATTCTTTAACCCTATAAACTCTAATTTTCCCTATAAATACCATACTCCATTTCACCCCGCCTCACTCAGAATGTCATAACAAAAACTCTCAAAAATTCTCAAGTCCTTATAGTGTGCAAGTGAGTTAGCAAAGGGTGAAGTTCCGGCGAAGTTCCGAGGTGATTCCGGTGGCGAAATGATGCCCAGGAGTTTCCCTAGTCTTCCCGTACCTCTCTTCCTTCCCGATAGCCAGTAAGTCCCCTCTACCCTCTCTTCTCCTATTTTAAAAAGTTTCATTTCTAAAACCCGACGGAAGCGGAGTTAATCCGACTTCCGATTCGGTTTTTCTTTAAAAATTCTATTTTTCTTAATCAATGAAATACCATACTCTCATATAATATTTAACAAACATTAAAAAACACATTAAAAGAAGTTTTATCTCAAAAGAATCATTTATGCAACTTTTATCGTATTTTTACGGTAAAATACCATATACTTTACTTTCGACATAACAACATAATACATGTATTACCTTTAGACAACTCACGAAGTAATGACATAGCTTATCAAAATACACATCTTTGAAATAGCACGATGAAACATGGGAATATAGTTATGGGATGATACGACATTAGAATTAAATACCATCAACTTGCAAAACCATTTCTTTAAAAAGTATGTTAATCAATTCCTTGCAAATGCGCCTCTACAACCCACTTTTGGGGACCCCGTTCAGGATGGTGCCGGTTAACGCACATCCTCGGGCCTAGTAGAGTAAGATGCAGACCTCCGAAAGGAGCATTTGATCTCGATGGAATTTTAATGCATTTTTCTTTAGAAAATGAGATTTCTACAAATAAATAAATAAAATTATTTCTATTAAATATATATATATATATAAATATTATCAAAATATATATTTTAATTATATTATATAAATATTCCAAGTTTTCTAAATCAAAGGAATCACCATTACAGGAAAATACCATTACAATTCAATGCAAAATACCGATATTTCACTAAAATACCATATATAATGAAAACTAGTTTTTTTTACTCACTAGAAATTTCACTTTTATAAAATATACATCTATGAAAACCCTAAATAGGATAATTAAATACTTGAGGAGTATTTTGAAAATGTATCAAAACTATTTTTACATAAAACCCCCTCAAGTTATGCTAAATTACAATAAGGACCCTAGTAAATATAGGTTTAAGTGGGACAAATTCTCTTGAGCCTCGGGGAGCCGGAGAATGTGGGTTCTTGCCTATCTATGGTAGACAATCTAATAAACGGTGTTATCAATATGGTAATTGTCTTGGAAAAAGACACAAATCCTGCCGTCCATGTGCAGCACTTACCGATAACATTAAAACTAATTCAGGATTTCAATTTCTTTTCAAAGTGTCTGACCCAGAATGAGTCTTAATCTAAACAATCTGACTTGAATATGATTCAAATATAAATTATAATACAACATGAATCCATGAATCTGTCTATTCAATCTATATTGACTGAACCGAACCATGGATATACTCCGTCTACATGACTCTCCATTTATATCCATTCTATTTACTGATATCATGGTTTTAGAAATTCATCCATTTAAATAACAAAATAATACAATCAATACAAAAGACATCGCGGGGTATATAAGGGGTAGATTGGTACGGAATGTGTTAGAAGTGGCACGAGAATGTAACCTTAATACACATAACCTGAATATCCATTGCCGTTATACCGTGGCTGAACGGTTCCTTGTGCTCCGTATACCTTAGTCTCCGGAATAGTGGGACTCCTCTCATATACACTGGCATATTCTGTACCAAGCTACAAAAAACCGCGTTAACAATATAATCAAACATTACTAGTCTTATTCTCTTTCTGTCTATTCTATCTCTACTCATCTTTGGGACTTACCGAGCAATTGTTCACTGACGACATTCCTTTCTTCTTTCTTTGGAATGTTGTCAGGTGATTTGGATGCACTAGAGACCGAGCCCAGTACTGAGGATTTGGAGCAGTTTGCTATCGACCCGGAGCTTTAGATACTTATACATACTTTTCATTTCAGTTATGCCATTGTTTAGGCATCGCTTTCTATTCATGTATTTACATTTCAGTTGTACCTGTAAAAGAATGTTTAATAAATAAAGTTGCTGTTCATTTACATTCATGTCTCTTGTGTACTTTACTTTATATTGCTTAGTTACGCTTAGCGTGTTTACTTCTGAGTAAATATGTCGTGGGCCTCGCCGCGCCCTCTTGCCGTATAACGGGAAGCAGGGCGTGACAGGTTTTGTTGGCGGCCTATACAGGTCATCTCTGTTTGGACATGGAGGTCAGTTCTGCATGGACACGCGGGTCAATTCTGTATGAAGTCCTAAGCAATATAACACAAGAATCAGCAACTAAAAACATTCTTTACATATCCCTTGAATCTTTCAATTTCATATACTTTGAATCTGTCCTAACCCTATTTTTCTTTCAAGGTTATGGATTCTCTAAACAACACCAGTACCAATTTCAACAACACACCTCCACCTCTACCGCTTACACCTACCATCGCTGCTCCGATCAATGAGCAGACGATGCTACTTGAGGAGGGACAGCAGCAGCAGACTGCTATTTTGATGAACCGTCCAGAAGCAGAAGCACCTGGGGTAAAACAATTTCGGGCTTTGCACCCCAAGAAATTTTCGGGAAAAGAGAGTCTTCTGGAAGCTGAGGAATAGGCTCAGAGTATTGAAGACGACCTGGCAGCGGCACAAGTGCCAGAGATCGCTTTGGTTCAAGTTGCGAAGCTGCAACTCACTAACAATGCACGAGTTTGGTGGAAAGCGGAAGAAAGCCGTCTTGACCAACCGATCGAATGGAGGACTTTTCGCGACATGTTCGACGCGAAATACTTTCCTGAGACTGCCCGATTTGACATGGAGCAGCAGTTTATTCAACTACAACAGGGTTCTATGTGGACCAAATCCGTGGATGAATATGACGTTGAGTTTACCATGCTCAGTAGGTAAGATATGTATCAATGTTCGATTTTCAAATATCACATACTACACAGCTATCACAAGACCTTAACAGGTTCGCGGCACATTTTATACCAACTGCTGAGATCAAATGCAGAAGATTTTAGCAAGGGTTAGATTCGGAAATCCAAACTGCTTTAGCTACAAGGGATTTCCCAACATATGAGATGGCCCGGAAAGCTGCCCGCCGATACGAGGCAGTAATGAAGATGAAGGGCAGACCTCAATCTGCCGGGATGAAGCGCCATGCCACTCAGATGACAGGAGGAGCCTCTTCAAGGCCACCATTTATGCCCAGGAAACCGGTATGACCGAACAACCGGCCCAATCTAGCCTTTTGTACTTGCTGCAAGAGGGACATTTCGCGAAGGACTGTCGGCGTGCAAATCGCCTTTGCTTAGTCTTCGGCTCAGCTACTCATGACATTAGGTCTTATCCTCGTAGACACAACCCGAATGCTGCACCCAGGCCAGCAATCACTTATCAGCAGTGCCCAGCCATCCAGGCACCTGCTCCACGACTCGCACTACCTGCCCCACATCCTCATCGACCGACTGCACCTCCTCCTCATCAGTTCCATCAAGCCTAGCGGAACGTATCTCAAGTATAAAGGAACGAGCAGAGGAATGCTCCTCCAGCAAGGTGGAATGTGCCGAGGCGACAAGCTTTCACAATGACTGTGGAAGAAGCTGAAGCCACCGGCCAAGTCATCACTAGTAACACTTTCTTTTCAAACATTCCTTCAGTCTATATACATATCTATATATCTTTTCCCTATACCTAAAACCTATCCCACATAACTTAGATACAATCTTAGTAGCCTCACTTCCTGCACTAGCACTCTTCGATACTGGAGCATCTCATTGCTTTATGTCGCAACGGTTCATCTGAACTCATGCGATTCCAGTCAAACCTCTCGTATCCAGCTGGAATGTTAGTCCAGGGAATGGCGTTCTAAAGGCAGTAAATGGATACGACTTATATCCAGTGGTCTTCTGCAGCAGAGAATTCTATGCTGAGTTCAAGGTGCTGGATATACCGAATTTCGATGTCATTTAGGGTATGGATTGGTTCGGAACTTTTTACGCTGCCATCGACTGTCGTCAAAGGAGGATAGTGTTCAATATTCCAGACCATCCGGTCTTTTATTCAAAAGTGGAGACCGTACCCTGAAGCCAAGCACATACAAGGCAAAACCGAAGAAGGCGGTAATTGCAACACTTCAAGCAGAGGAAGGATCGAAGTCAGAGATAGTTCGAGAGTTCGATGATGTATTTCCTGAAGATATATCAGGTTTGCTTCCCGATCGAGCTCATGAATTCAGCATTGATTTAGTACTTGGAGCACAACCGGTGATTAAAGCACCGTATCGGTTAAGTCCTGAAGGTTTGAAGGAAGTCCGAACTCAGTTGGATGAATTATTGGCGAAAGGATGGATTCGTCCCAGCACTTCAAGTTGGGGATCTCCAGTTCTACTTGTGAAGAAAATGGAAGGTTCATATCGAATGTGCATTGATTATTGAGCTCTGAACGATGCAACTATAAAGGAGAAGTATCCACTCCCGTGCATCGACGATCTATTCGATCAACTAAGTGGATCTTGAATTTTCTCCAAGTTAGATCTTCGTTCGGGTTATCATCAGGTGAAGGTCAAAGAATCTGATATCCATAAAACGGCATTCAGAACTCGCTATGGACATTACGAATTTCTTGTGATGCCATTTGGAGTGACCAACGCACCGGCTATATTCATGAACCTAATGAATCAAGTTTTCTGAGAGTACCTAGATAGGTTTGTTGTCATCTTCATCGACGACATCCTGGTGAATTCTAAGAGTCAGAAAGAACATGCCGAGCACTTACGAATTGTCCTGGAAACTTTACGACAGCATCAACTCTACGCCATGTACAGTAAGTGTGAGTTTTGGCTAGATCAAGTTGGTTTTCTCGGACATATTGTATCAGGCGATGGAATCTCTGTAGATCCAGCTATAGTATCAGCAGTAAGTGAATGACCAACACCGAAGTCAGTAAAAGACATTCGAAGTTTCTTGGGTTTAGAAGGATATTACAGAAGGTTCATTGAAGGATTTTCGAAGATTGCAACACCCCTGACCAAGCTCACACGTAAAGATGAAGAATTCGTGTGGTCAGAAGCATGAGAACCAGCTTTCGTAGAACTCAAGTCAAGATTGACATTGGCACCTATCCTTGTCATACCGGACCAATTAGGAGGTTTCGAAGTGCATTGCGATGCATCCGGTAAGGGATTATGATGTGTTCTGCATAAGCACGGTAAAGTGGTAGCTTATGCTTCAAGACAGCTGAAGATTCATGAGCGCAATTATCCAACGCATGATTTGGAATTGGCGGCCGTAATCTTTGCTCTTAAGATTTGGCGCCATTATCTTCTTAGTGAACGAGCGGACATATAAACAGACCAAAAAAGTCTGAAATATGTGTTTACTCAGAAAGAGTTGAATATATGGCAGAGAAGATGGTTAGAACTCATGGCGGATTTCAACATCAACCTACAACACCATCCAGGGTAAGTGAATGTAGTACCTGATACTCTTAATCGCCAACCATTAGCATTGAATCTAACCGTACAGTGGAAGCTTCAACAAGATTTACATCAAATGGAGATTGAAGTAGTCATGCCAGGTAACACTTCAAGTTTGATGAACTTACAAGTTTAATCTACCATTGTCAATCAGATCAAAGCAGCTCAAGCAAGTGATGCTAAGTTGCAAAAGATCAGAGAACATGTAGAAAGTGAACTTCGAACAGACTTCATCATCCATGAAGTCAGATTTTTGAGATACGGTAGTAGATTGTATGTACCAAAAGGTTCTGTGCGAGAAGAGTTGATGAAAGAAGCTCACAGCTCTCCTTATTCAGTACACCCTGGAGGTACAAAGATGTATAAAAATCTACGTCAAAATTACTGGTGGCATAGAATGAAGCATGAAGTAGCCATAAGCGTCGCTAAATGCTTGGTGTGTCAGCAAGTAAAAGATGAACATCACAGGATAGCTGGTTTACTTCAACCGTTACCTATCCCAGAATGGAAGTGGCAACACATCACAATGGATTTCGTGACTGCACTTTCTCACAACACGAAAGATAACGATGCGGCATGGGTTATTGTGGATCGACTCACAAAGTCGACTCACTTTATTTCCTTTCGAGTTGGCCAATCTACTGAGACACTAGAAAAGAAGTACATGGAGGTAAGAATCAAAGTAAGATTTAAACTCTTCAAATATGTGCTATCTCTGATACCCATGAACTCATGCAGGAAATCATGAGATTACATGGAGTACCGGTTTGCATTGTCTCCGATCGTGACACTAGATTTCGATCGCAATTTTGTCAAAGTCTGCAAGCAAGCTTGGGAATAAATCTGGACTTCAGCACGGCTTATCATCCACAAACAGATGGTTACTCTGAGCGAACTATTCAGATCTTAGAAGATATGCTAAGAGCGTGTATGCTAGACTTCGGAGGATCGTGGGAAGATCACCTACATCTTGTGGAGTTTTCATACAACAACAGTTACCAAGCAAGTATAGGAATGACACATTTTGCAGCACTTTATGGAAGGAAGTGTCGATCGCCATTGTTTCCCCCAATCAGAGCAAAGCTCTGTACAAATTTCAAATTTTGAAATGAAGTAGTGCTTCATAACAGCGCCAGCGCTGAGAGTCAACGATTCTGAAGCAGCGCTCACGTGCACATGAGCGCTAGCGCTAAGAGCGCTGCAGCGCACCACGTGCAAAGCACGTAAGCGCTAGCGCTAAGTGCGCTGCACTCTAAGCAGCGCATCACGTGCAAAGCACGAGAGCGCTAGCGCTGGAACTAAATGTTCCCAACCGTTGGATCAAAGATCCAACAAACATGATTAAAAATCATCAGTTGACCAGAATAAAATTCTGTTAAGAAAACATTCTTCAGAATCTTTCCAAACAAAAAGATTTTTCTCTATAAATCAGAGCACCGTCGGATCAATGATCCAATGGTGATTAAAAATCACTAAAATACAGAATAAATTCTGTGTAGGGAAAGATTTCCCAATCTTGTTAAAAACAAAAAGATTGCCTTCTGTAAATCAGAAGCCCTAGGATCAAAGATCCAACGGTGGAGAAATCTCCAAATCAATTAGAGAAAAGATCTCTTTAACTGATTCAACAAATCAGCTTGCCCTATATAAAGGCCCAAAGACTTCAAGTCTCGGATAGAGGAACCCTTCCCCATAAACTTTGAGAAATTTCAAAGACAAAGAGCAAGCTCTCAGAAGAAGAAGATTTTCTTCAAGGTAAAAAGAGAACAGAGAGATGAAATCATTTCATATAAAAAGAAGAATTTACTTCTTTTTCTAAGATCATAGATCTATAAAACCAAGCTCTTTCACAACAGAGATCAAAGTATCTCATCATAAAAAGGGGGAAGAACTTAATCTTCTTAAGATCATAGATCTATAAGATAAATTGTCTTTCAGAGATTATAATATCTCATTATAAAAAGGGGGAGAATAATTCAATTCTCTTAGGATCACAGATCCAAAAAGGCAAAGCCTTTCAACAAAAACATAAGAGATTGAAATATCTCCTATAAAAAAAATAAGAACTTTGTTCTTAGATTCATGAGACAAAGTCTCTTATAAGAAAGAGAATTTAATTCTCAGGGCGCAAAGCTACCTAAAAAGAGTCATAGCGCTCAAATAAAAAAGAAGCGCTTCAGCATTCCAAAACTAACGCATAGCGTTGCAGAGCCTTAGCGCTCCAGAAGCGCAATGCGCTCATTGACTGGCGCTCAGCGTCAAGCGCGCCACGTGCTCCTCACGTGTGTGCTATTTCACCAGAAGCGCAATGCGCTCATTAACTGGCGCTCAGCGCCAAGCGCGCCACGTGCCCCTCACGTGTGCGCTACTTCACTAAAAGCGCAATGCGCTCATTGACTGGCACTCAGCGCCAAGCGCACCACGTGCTCCTCACGTGTGCGCTACTTCACCAGAAGTGCAATACGCTCACTGTCTGGCGCACAGCGCCAAACGAGCCACGTGCTCCTCACGTGTGCGCTAAATGAACATAAACTGTTCTATAAAAAAACCAGAGATATAATGAGTGCTTAGTACTCAGTAAAAGACAAAAACAATTGTCAGAACCAATGTTCAGCATTTTAACAGAATAGGCCGAGCCCAAGTTGGCTACAAATCCCTACTTCAGATCAATTGAGCCCATATGCTCATAAATCTTTGATCTTAGTCCCAAATTGGACTACAGATCTCCCAACCAATATTGGTTCAAGGGTACATCTCTTCACTCCTCTGATATTTGTCGTTGTAATCCTTCAACGTCTTCAGAGAGGTGACGGGTCCCGACAACCAGACATTCCACGGACTGTGGGGTCTTTAAACTCATAGACTATGACGTCTTTAAATTTTACGGACTGTGGGGTCCTTAAACTCATGGACTATGATATCCTTAAACTTTACAGACTATGATGTCTCTAAACTCCATAGACTATGATGTCTTTAAACTGGACCGCAAAGTCCCTAAACTAAAACAATAGAGCCCAAATGCTCTTTTGTTGGATCTAAATGATCCTGTTAAGTTGATCTTAGTCTAAAATTAGACGAACGTATCCTTAAGAAATCGTTAAGTTGATCTTAGTCTAAAATTAGACTAACGTATCCTTAACAAACGTTTAAGTTGATCTTAGTCTCAAATGAGATTAACGATCCTTAAACCCAACCCAAAACCCAAATCTAAGAAAATACGGATTTGGACTAATCCACGCCCTATGGGCGACAACATACATTAGTCTCCGTATACAATCTGCTGGCAACCAAAAATAAAACAAACCCACACACGACACGAAGTGACCATCTGGAGAAGGAGAAAGTTGTTGCCGCGATGCGGTAGCGTAATCAACTGCAGGGGTTTACGCTTGCAGGGAAGAGCGTCCCAATAATCAAAAACCTCTCAAACGAGGGGGGATCTGTCGAAGTCTGCTACAACGGCCGCATTCGTCTAAACCTCCTATACACGGTGCCATAAATCAACTTGGCATCTTCGGAGAGGTGGACGGATAAATCCAAATAGCATCTGCCCCCAAATTCAGGCAAGACGTCAGTCTTCCCGGCTTTTGGCGGAGAACAGATTCTGGCACGCCCGGTGGGACCTTTTCCTTTTTCCACTCCACACTTCATGTGTCGTGTTTCACGAACAAGTCGCGGTTTGACATGGTTGCCTTTGGATGTGAAGTACTAAGATTTGGTGTCTTACTCTGTGCAGAAAACAGAAGATCAATGGCTTTCAACTGCACAAATTGCAACAACTGCAACAACTCTCACTCCGTCCCCGCCGGAGGAGTGACCTACGGGCCCCAAGCAGCCTCCCTTTTCACAATGCCGGTGGAACAAGTGACCCAAGGCACCATTGGGCTATTCTTTAGGACCATGATCCTACCAACGAGCTTCAGCGTTCAGATGCCGACACAGGAAGCTCCAAAGAAGTCGGTCTTCGATTGGCTTACCACTACCACGGCCCCTCTCAACGGGTCAACAAATTCCAAGTCTACTGCATCAGTCTTCGACAGGCTGAGCCTGAGTTCCAGTGGGCCCATAAACAAGCCTGCAATACCAGAAGGAGTTATCCCGAAGCGGATAGCCATTCCAACCCCGACGGAGGAAGTCGGCAGGGGGGATTCTCTTGCTAAGGGATCGGTCTTCGCAAGACTGGTCGTTCCAACTCCTACTGCAGGTGGGGTCGTTAACAATGCTCCCCCCACCCGAAAGTCAATCTTCGACAGGTTGAACGTTTCTTCCCAGCGGACGTCTGTCTTCGATAGGCTGGCACCAATAACAACCTCTCCTCAAAGCAGGGGGCAGGCAGAAGCTCATCCAACAGTGAAGGTGATCCCGGCCGCACGACATGTTCGACGTCGCCACTGGCGCCTGAAAGGTTTGTTTAGCACCCCATGAAGTGTTTTGAAGCATCACATGACCCAAAGTTACAATTTTTAAGGTGCTAAACTAACATGCAAAGGGATCGATCCTAAAAAATTAGGGTTATGAAACATTAAGCTAGAAAAGATTAGGGTTTGAAGGCTACAACCTTTGTAGCTCCCCTTTGCTAGACTCCTTGGTGTCTTGGGTGTTGAATCGAGGTCCTCTCGAAGTTCCCTTGCGTCCACGACGATCCACCACGGAGTACTCCGTCCAAGCTCGCTACTTTGGAAAACCGAAGGAAACACTCTAATCAAGTCGGCTAGACTTGAGTAGAATGATGTTGTGGTATGGAATCTCACTTCAAAAACCTATCTTTAAGTGGTATTTGCTCACTAGGAAAAACAAGAGAGCAAAGGAGCTAGAGGAAGAAGATGGTGGCAATTTTAACAAGAGATAAAAAGTTAACTCTCGTGAAGAAAAAGAAATATATCCATATATATTTTATTCCTTCATGCTATGAACCATGGTTAAAGTGATGGAGACATTATTTAACTTTAGTTTGGAATGATAAAGAGAAGGATAACCTTAGGTTAGTGGTAGTTGAGCATGGTTAGGTCAAAGGAAGAATGTAGAAGCATGAAAGATTATCCTTTCCTTTTTCATTTTCTTTTAAATCCAAAATTAAATAATAATCCATTATATAATCCATGGTGTGAGTCTTATATTGCCACCATTTCCATATGCTAACAACCATGATGGATGAGTGTATGTATGTGTGCATGTATGCACATCCACATGTGCATGAAACTAGCATGAAAGAAAGAAAGAAAAGCACACATGCATGCACACATCCATCATCCAAGAAAAGGTTTTAAGTGAGAAAACTAATGGTTAAATGATAAATCAACACTTGATTTATCAATCCGGTCATATCTCATACGACCCCACCAAAATCAGTTCACCCAATCAATGTTCGGTATCATATACGCACATTTCAATCGGGTGCATGCGCATATCGCATATGCGCACCACAACGTTTCGCCTGGACTGGGTAACTCCTTTGTGAGACTCTAAGACTCGTCAATACGCCGGAAGAGGGTGATGATCATATCAGGTACCCTCAGGCCGCAAGCGGTCAGCTAAACGTAACGGCCACCCGGGTATTGAGCGATCAGAAGACAACAAGCGAACCTGCTACAACTCCCGTCGAGCCATCCGGCAACACTACCGTATAGTCCGGTCTTTTCGTCAGATATGCTGCATATCGAGCCTAGGGATGGTCACGTCGACCCCAATAACTCAATAAGTCGTGTCGGTGAATGGTCTATAACAGATCGAGAAACTACTGATAACACTTATCAGCAAATCTCAGCAGCCCTGGCCAGGGACTTGCTGTTATAACCAGTCGAGCACAGCACAGCATCAACTCCCAAAACAGGGAGAGACGAAACCCCTCCTATCGCTCATTGTCTTCGTGTGTCTCGGGACTGTACCCAACGGCCACCTGTTTGCACGACTCAGTAGAGCCGTGGTAGGGTGGCAATCAAAGTACAGTGGGAGAACACACAAGACTCCATGATGATCTCGGGTCTACAGACTAACCTGTACCAGTGTCACCTGAGAACTGCTATCCGACGATAGATATAATTCCATATAGGAGTTCTCGGTGAGTCCGTCCAGTGTACCCAGTCAGCACTGAGCACCCGTATATGATCTTGATGTCAAACATCGATGAATGTGGGAACATCCATCGCCCATCACATGGGTCTAGTATCATATACGCTAGTATACTCTGGTATATCGATGCCCGTCTCGATACACCTCCGACTAGGGACATTTCAGGATATGCTTATAGACTACAAATGTCCCACTAGTATGATCTCTATCATAATCAGAGTAGTCAAGCAGATATCCTTGGGGCTTTATCAGCATGTATGAATGAATAAAAGCATGATCAAATCAACATGTCAGATAAAGAATAACCAGATAGCATACTATCATGTCGAGCAAGAATGCAAACTGAATATATATACATGTATAGATACATCCACTATCACATACCCAACATCTCATAGGGCATACATATATCCAACAATCTCCCACTTGCACTAAGGCCAGTTATTGGCGTATCTCATACCCAACATCTCAAAAGGTCGCTCATGCTGTGGCTGAGGGAGGGCCTTGGTGAGTGGATCCGCGGCGTTGTTCTTTGTGTCAACTCTCTTAATCTCGATCTCGCGGCGATCTACAATCTCCCGGATCAAATGAAAGCGCCTCAGGATGTGTCTGGACCGCTGATGGGATCTGGGCTCCTTGGCTAACGCCATCGCCCCATTATTGTCACAATACAAAGGTATTGGATCAATAATGGTTGGAACTACTCCTAGCTCCGAGACGAACTTCTTCATCCAGACGGCTTCCTTGGCGGCATCATTTGCAGCAATGTACTCAGCTTCCATCGTAGAGTCTGCAACGGTATCCTGTTTGGAACTCTTCCAACTTACCGCCCCTCCATTGAGGGTAAATACAAACCCTGAGATAGATTTGCTGTCATCCTTATCGCTCTGGAAGCTCGAATCGGTAAAGGCCTCCATTTGGAGATCTGTATTACCATACACCAAGAACAATTCTTTAGTCCTTCGTAAGTACTTAAGAATGTTCTTCACAGCTGTCCAGTGGTTCTCCCCTGGGTTGGATTGATACCTGCTTACAACACTAAGTGCATAAGCTACATCTGGGCGTGTACATAACATCGCATACATTATAGACCCTACTGCCGAAGCATAAGGTATAATGCTCATGCGAGCTCTCTCTTCATCGGTCTTTGGACAAGAATCCTTGGAGAGAGTGACTCCATGGCAAGCGGGTAAGGCACCCCGCTTGGAGTCTTCCATACTAAACCTCTTTAGGATGGTGTTGATGTACCTGGTTTGGGACAATCCCAATAACTTTTTGGATCTATCCCTATAGATCCTTATGCCCAGGATGTATGTGGCATCACCCAGGTCCTTCATGGAGAACCTTAGTGATAAGAATGATTTGACCGACTGTAGCATAGGAATATCATTTCCTATCAGAAGAATGTCATCCACGTACAATACGAGGAATGTGACAGCTCTTCCTACAGCCTTCTTATAAACACAAGGTTCATCTGGATTTTTGATGAAATCAAACTCTTTGATAACATCATCGAAACAGATGTTCCAACTCCGAGATGCCTGCTTCAACCCATATATGGATTTAAGCAATCTACATGCTTTCTCGCTGCTCCCACTGTCAATGAAGCCCTCTGGCTGATCCATATAAACGCATTCTTCTAAATTTCCATTTAGAAATGCTGTTTTAACGTCCATCTGGCAGATTTCATAGTCGTAGTGAGCAGCAATAGCAAGTAGGATCCGAATGGATTTAAGCATGGCTACGGGCGAAAAAGTTTCGTCATAGTCCAAACCTGGTCTTTGACGAAAACCTTTCGCCACAAGTCTTGCCTTATAGGTCTCTACCTGCCCATCCATACCAATCTTTCTTTTAAAGATCCATTTGCACCCTACAGGTTTTACCCCAGGGGGTACAACGTCCAAAGTCCATACTTTGTTGGTGTACATAGACTCCATTTCGGATCTCATGGCATCCAGCCACTTCACAGAGTCACCACTCATGATAGCCTGCTGAAAACTGGTAGGATCATCATCATCCATGATGCAATCTTCTCCGTTACCATCAATGAGGAAACCGTAGTACCTCTCCGGTGGGCGAGAAGTCCTACCAGACCTACGGAGTGGCCGAGGTTCTTCAGTTTCTGTTGCAACAGCCGGTTCAACCAAATCGTCATTTGTAGTTTGTGTCTCCAGAACCTCTTCTAGATCTACCACCTTGTCATCATCTTTATCTGTGAAAAACTCTTTTTTCAAGAATGTGGCATACTGAGAAACAAACACTTTTTGTTCCTCTTTGTGGTAGAACAGATATCCATAAGAATTCTTTGGATATCCCACAAAGTTACACATGACTGACCGTGTCTCGAGTTTGTCCGGATTCTGTTTTTTAACATAGGCCGGGCAACCCCAAATCTTAATTCTCTTAAGAGATGGTCTCTTCCCATTCCATATCTCATATGGCGTGGTAGACACGGCTTTGGTCAGAACCCTGTTTAGCAGAAACGCTGCAGTCTCCAAATCATGCCCCCAAAACGAGACTGGTAACTCAGCGTCACTCATCATGGACCGGACCATATCTAATAGGGTCCTATTCCGTCGTTCTGACACACCGTTGTGCTGTGGTGTGTAAGGAGAAGTGAGCTGAGTGAGAATCCCATTCTCTTTTAGGAAGTTTGCAAATTCTGTACTGAGATACTCTCCACCTCGATCTGATCGAAGCATCTTAATACTCAAGCCGGTTTGTTTTTCTACTTCTTGTTTATATTCAACGAATTTCTCGAAAGCGTCGGACTTGTGCTTTAATAAAAATACATGACCGAATCTTGAGAAATCGTCAGTGAATGTAATGAAGTATGAAAAACCGCCTCTAGCCTGTGTAGACATTAGCCCACATACATCACTATGTATGAGGCCAAGGAGCTGAGTAGCTCTTTCTCCGTGTCTGGTAAACGGAGTTTTGGTCATTTTACCCTTGATACAAGACTGGCAAATCGCATAAGATTTATATTCAAAAGAGTTTAAATATCCATCTTTGTGTAACCTGTTTAGTCTTGTTTCGTTAATATGACCAAGTATACAATGCCAAAGAAAAGCTTCATTTAATTCTGAAAGTTTTCTTTTATTAGTGTGTTGTATACTGAAAACTGTGTGTTGATTTAGGACATATATTCGTTATTAAGCGTACCATACCCAACCAACATTTGATTTAGGTGAATGTTCATAACATTGTTCTGCAACACAAAATTATATCCTTCATTGTCCAACAAAGAAACGGATATTATATTACATAGCATACTTGGTACAAAATAACATGGATTCAAAATCAAAATACATCCAGATGGCAACCCCAAGTGATACTCTCCCACTGCGACTGTATGTACATTGGAACCATTTCCAACGCGGAGAGTATGGTCACCTGTCTTCAAAACCTTGCTATTTCTCAGCCCCTGCATAGAATTGCAAATGTGAGAACCTGAACCGGTATCCAATACCCAGGAAGCAGAGTTTATAGAAAAACAGTTTTCAGTCACAAACGCACCTGAAGCAGAAACATCACCATGCTTCCTCTTGAGACTTAGGTACTCCGTGCAATTGCGCTTCCAATGTCCTGTCTTGTGGCAATGAAAACACTCGCCTTTCCCCGGGTCTCCAGCCGTGGACTTTCCCTTTCCCTTCACCTTTTTGACTCCGCCCTTAGGATTAGTGGGTTTCTTCTTTTTCTTTCCCTTGGCCTTAGCTTTTGGGCGAGAAGAAAAAGACTGTCCAATGGTCATAACGGGAGTCTTTGCTGACTTCATAGTGCTCTCTGCACTCCTTAACATATTAAGGAGTTCAGGGAGGTCCTTCTCCATGCCATGCCTGTTGAAGTTCACTATGAACTGAGCAAAGGTGGAGGGGAGGGACTGCAGAATAATATCTATATATTGTTCATTGTCCATTGTCCATCCAAGGTCCTCAAGCTCTTCTATAAGAGCTATCATCTTCAACACATGGTCTCCTACTGGTGTGCCAGGGGCCATTCGCATCTGAAACAGTTTCTTTGATGCTTCGTATCGTAATACGCGGGATTGCTCCCCATACAACTCCTTTGTATGGAGCAATATACCGTGAATGTCCATGTCCTCGTGCTGCTTTTGATGTGTGTTATCCATCGATGCAAGCGCGAGGCATGTGGCCGTGGCACAGTCAGCGTCCCATGTCTTGCGGACTTCAATGTCCGCAACTGAGGATTTTGGACCAGGGACGGGCGGGGCTGAAGCCGTGAGGACATATGATACTTTATCATAAGTCAAGGCGATTTTCAGATTCCTTAGCCAGTCTTTATAGTTGGTCCCATTCAGTTTGTTTTTATCTAGTAGAAGCTTAAGTCCAGTCATTGGTATCTGCCATTAAGAGAGAGAAAAGAATACACTCAGCAAAAACTCTTGCACAGATTAGATTGGTTTATTATCTTGTCTAATCGATGTTTCCCACTGCTTTTTATCAAGTTTTTCTTTCAAACCTTAAAAAGAAAAACTAGCCAAGATTAATTACAGTCTACAACTTCGCTAACCGTTCAGCCAGGCCAGTGTCGGTACTTTGAGGAAGGTTCCCCGTGCTTTCGCACGGACCTAATTAGAGTAAACCTCGTTTTCCCAGAGGCGGAGCCCCGTTAACACCTTTCTAGACACCTAATGAGTTAGCTAATTGTAAACTGTAAAACTCTCCTAGGAGCAACTATTGCCCACAGTGGGATCGGGATCCAACCATCACATGGAAGGTATGCAATCTCATTGCAAATTTCAACACTTGAAATTCCCGATGTAATTTTTACCCCTAGTACTTATGACCTTAACTATGGTCAACAAATCATAAGTACCAGTCAAGTTCTACCCGTCATTTCTTGATTAATTAGACCCACCCATATGACCCTTAACTATGGTCAACAAAGTCGCATGAATGTCCTAATTAATCTGCATCATATGCAGTGTAGGAAGACATCACTTAGCTACCGTACACTACGCCTTAACTAAAGTCAACAAACGTAGCATGAATACTAAGTACTTTACTTCCTAAAATGACGGAGGGTTGCGAATGATTTTTAAGAAAATCTTTAACGCTTTGAACTTGATATCGTTGTAGAATCAAACAGTTTTCAAAAAGGAGTGGCTTAAGCTCCGCAGTTTTGAAATGTAGCTTTTTCACAAATAGCCGAGTAGTTTTTAAATCCGATTCTACAACATCTTTTTAGGTTTATTTTCTTTACATTAATCACATTAATGTAATCCCATCATTTAAGTCCTTAAGCCAATCACAGAAAAGAAACGAAAATAACACGTACGCTTATGCCATCCGCATTCGCCGCAATGTTCCGTTATGCACCGTTAGGTTACTTAACTAACGGCATACCGGGACGGGACTAGCGCGGGTGTAAAACATAAGCAACGTCTACTATATATCATATATATAATATGTCATTCGTCTCAGATATCACAGAACACAGGCAGCAGAAACATAGATATAACGTGGGATATCCTAGGACGTCCGTATTTAGTATTTAGCCAGAATAGAAAATACGGATTCCACAGTCGCGATGAATAGCCAAGCCCACACCCTGGACCCCTACGAGAGCGGCAAGTGACCCTACCAATCCTGGAGTTTAGGAGACCCGGTCTCGACTCCTCGAGATGGCCTCCCACTGAACCCCAGAACCCGGTCACCTGTGCTCCCCTCCTTGGGTCCATCCTAATGCGGAAAAGTAAATAATATACAACACTGGTGACACAACCGCAACCTGGAAGTGCCTCAAATAAAATAATATTACATTACATTTGAATTTACATGAATGAAAATATAAAACTCTCATCTCACAAAAACCCCCCGGCTATTCGATCGCGACAATCCTGCACATCATATCTCAGCAACACATAATATCACATATCATCAACATAAGTAAGTATACGTACCCCGATTGTCGTTGATGTATAGCAACGAAACCGGCGATATCGTACATACTACACTTACGGTCACAGAAAAGAAAGTGTAAAACTACAATATTTGGAATCCAGATTCTCTTTAGACATCATAAATGCGAAATATCACATATTTCGTATTTCATGCCTAAACTATATGAATTCCACATATTGTATCACATTCCAGACAAACAGACAGTATTAAAGTTTTCGAACGAACGATCAAGCACCCAAGATTCACTAAAGCTCAACACTTGAGCAGGGTTCAAAAATCCGGAGTGTGACACAGTAGTAGCGGTCCAGCCGTAGAAGGGTCAAGCCAACGCCTCACATGTGGCACGCCGTACTACCCCAAACCCTAAGGTTCAAAGGGCAGTTCGAGACGGTCACATAATCGAGTTAAGGTTTGTTGTCTTCTAGAGGGACCACCGCAAAAAGACTTGCACGTATCTCCAAAGTATTTAAACCCCGTGAATAGTGAGTAAATGATACTCGTTCAAACACTTCAATACTTTCTAATTTACCCGGAAAAGCTACGAAATGAAAGTCCCGATCGAATTGACGAGTCCAACACCATCTCCAGAATTTTTCAAAACCAAATACAGATTAAAAATATCCAAAAATTTATACAAGCAGATTCATGAATTACTGTACAAACAAAATTCATCAATTCATTTATACGGCCGCGGAACCGCGGCCTAAGCAAGCTTAGGCCGCGTTTCCGCGGCGACAATCACTGTTCACTTGAAAATTTTTGTACCGTAATCCTTATTTTTTCCTGCTGTATTTTTTACATATTTTTAATTCTGCAAATTATCAAATTTTAGAAAATTTCCAGAGAGCACCCAAAAATACCGTATTTTTGTCCGATCGGGGTTTTCACTTCGTAAAAACGTCGCCTAATGTTCTAGGTCGGCTCTGATACCAATGAAAGGTTTGTTTAGCACCCTATGAAGTGTTTTGAAGCATCACATGACCCAAAGTTACAATTTTTAAGGTGCTAAACTAACATACAAAGGGATTGATCCTAGAAAATTAGGGTTATGAAACATTAAGCTAGAAAAGATTAGGGTTTGAAGGCTACAACCTTTGTAGCTCCCCTTTGCTAGACTCCTTGGTGTCTTGGGTGTTGAATCGAGGTCCTCTCGAAGTTCCCTTGCGTCCACGACGATCCACCACGGAGTACTCCGTCCAAGCTCGCTACTTTGGAAAACCGAAGGAAACACTCTAATCAAGTCGGCTAGACTTGAGTAGAATGATGTTGTGGTATGGAATCTCACTTCAAAAACCTATCTTTAAGTGGTATTTGCTCACTAGGAAAAACAAGAGAGCAAAGGAGCTAGAGGAAGAAGATGGTGGCAATTTTAACAAAAGATAAAAAGTTAACTCTCGTGAAGAAAAAGAAATATATCCATATATATTTTATTCCTTCATTCTATGAACCATGGTTAAAGTGATGGAGACATTATTTAACTTTAGTTTGGAATGATAAAGAGAAGGATAACCTTAAGTTAGTGGTAGTTGAGCATGGTTAGGTCAAAGGAAGAATGTAGAAGCATGAAAGATTATCCTTTCCTTTTTCATTTTCTTTTAAATCCAAAATTAAATAATAATCCATTATATAATCCATGGTGTGAGTCTTATATTGCCACCATTTCCATATGCTAACAACCATGATGGATGAGTGTATGTATGTGTGCATGAATGCACATCCACATGTGCATGAAACTAGCATGAAAGAAAGAAAGAAAAGCACACATGCATGCACACATCCATCATCCAAGAAAAGGTTTTAAGTGAGAAAACTAATGGTTAAATGATAAATCAACACTTGATTTATCAATCCGGTCATATCTCATACGACCCCACCAAAAGCAGTTCACCCGATCAATGTTCGGTATCATATACGCACATTTCAATCGGGTGCATGCGCATATCGCATATGCGCACCACAACGTTTCGCCTGGACTGGGTAACTCCTTTATGGGACTCTAAGACTCGTCAATACGCCGGCAGAGGGTGATGATCATATCAGGTACCCTCAAGCCGCAAGCGGTCAGCTAAACGTAACGGCCACCCGGGTATTGAGCGATCAGAAGACAACAAGCGAACCTGCTACAACTCCCGTCGAGCCATCCGGCAACACTACCGTATAGTCCGGTCTTTTCGTCAGATATGCTGCATATCGAGCCTAGGGATGGTCACGTCGACCCCAATAACTCAATAAGTCGTGTCGGTGAATGGTCTATAACAGATCGAGAAACTACTGATAACACTTATCAGCAAATCTCAGCAGCCCTGGCCAGGGACTTGCTGTTATAACCAGTCGAGCACAGCACAGCATCAACTCCCAATACCGGGAGAGACGAAACCCCTCCTATCGCTCATTGCCTTCGTGTGTCTCGGGACTGTACCCAACGGCCACCTGTTTGCACGACTCAGTAGAGCCGTGGTAGGGTGGCAATCAAAGTACATTGGGAGAACACACAAGACTCCATGACGATCTCGGGTCTACAGACTAACCTGTACCAGTGTCACCTGAGAACTGCTATCCGACGATAGATATAATTCCATATAGGAGTTCTCGGTGAGTCCGTCCAGTGTACCCAGTCAGCACTGAGCACCCGTATATGATCTTGATGTCAAACATCGATGAATGTGGGAACATCCATCGCCCATCACATGGGTCTAGTATCATATACGCTAGTCTACTCTGGTATATCGATGCCCCGTCTCGATACACCTCCGACTAGGGACATTTCAGGATATGCTTATAGACTACAAATGTCCCACTAGTATGATCTCTATCATAATCAGAGTAGTCAAGCAGATATCCTTGGGGCTTTATCAGCATGTATGAATGAATAAAAGCATGATCAAATCAACATGTCAGATAAAGAATAACCAGATAGCATACTATCATGTCGAGGAAGAATGCAAACTGAATATATATACATGTATAGATACATCCACTATCACATAATGGCCTCTAGGGCATACATATATCCAACAGCGCCGAGTGAGGAAAGCTGGGGGCAGTTCACCCTCTGGACTGACTCCATCAGCTCTAATGGTGGAAGTTGATGCTGCTGTTCCAATTAGGAACAGCTTCGAACTACTTAACAAGGTGCACAGGAATTCGCCAACTGCCATGCTAAAAAGTCTCTTCCGCCTGTTGAAATCACAAAGGCGAAGCTAGAACAGCCCCCTCAGCGGCTATCCTCCAAAATTCACAGGATCTGGCGAAGGGTCCAAGACTCGGTGATCAACCAAGACTATTCCCGCCAACTGAAGAAGATGAAAGTTCGGCAAGAGAAGGACCATCCTGTTGTACCACAGAAGGTGTCGTCTACTTGGATGCCCGCTGCAACGGCTCCCTCAACTTCGACCGCTCACAAAAGGGGAAGGCTGGAGAAAATTTCTGTGTCTGCGACGAATCTCAAGGGCACTGAATCTAAATGCCCCAAATCTGGGGGCATGGTAGTGCACACTGTCTATATGGTATCCGGGAAAGAGGATAGCCGTATCTCTACGGGTCATCGACCACTCACCAGATCCGTAACAAAGGCCCAAGAGCAATAAGAGAAGCTCCAGGAAATGTTAACACAGATGGCCGCACTCACTGGGCCAAAAGAAAGCTCGGAGACGTCGTCAGAACAGCGTCATGAACAAGAAACCAATGATGAGTTCCTCCGCAGAATCCTCGAGAAGAAGGACAAAGAGGCAGTGGAACAAGCTGCCAACATAAAACGAATGGCTCTCCTATTCAAGACATGGTTGGGATGATATTACAGCCGGATCCTCCAATTGAAGACCCTCCGATTATCCTTGAAGACGATAGGGGAGAGACATCAAACTCTCTTCCAGCTTGTTCAGCAGCCAAAGAGGAGACCATTTCTAAAGCCGCCCTGGATGACTATATCGCTCAAAAGATACGAGTTCATCAGGCGAACGAAGCGGCCAGGCAAATTGTTAAGACTGGACGACCATATCCGAGTTGGTACGACCAAATAAAGTACCCGCCAGGATATACGATCCCCAAATTCTATGTATATAAAGGGACGGGAAATCCACACCAGCACGTTGCTCAATTCAGAGCCTTGTACGGTAATACTGGGGGGTAACGACAAACTGCTGCTTCGCCAGTTTGTTGGCAGCTTGTCGGAGACGGCCTTCGAATGGTATTTGGAGCTTCCCAACGAATCCGTCAAAACATTCACGGAGATGGAGTTGCTATTCACTCAGCGTTTCGCAAGCGCTAGCGAATGCACCCCAATCACGGTGTTGATCAATGCCCGAGTGAAACCAGGGGAGACATGGGTTCAGTATGCAATTCGATGGCGCAACCTATGGTCGAAATGCGAACAGAGCATAGAGGAAGCTCCTGCCGTGGGCATGTTTGTGGATACCCTTGATCCGCAGGTGACCATATCCCAATTCATGATGTTCTTCAAGCCGATCACCTTCCAGGCCTTAATTGACAAGCTGGCCCAAATGGACCAGATGGGCTATAAGCCGTCCTCGTCAAAAACGGAGCTTCGAAACGAAAGGGGTAAAGGGAAAGCTATCTTCGTCGCCAACGCTCAACAACAACCGAGTGGCCCGAGACCGGTTGTTCGCCAAAGCAACAAGCGGCAATCCCTCGATGAGAAATTAAGACATCCTTACTCGTTCCCCGAAATAAAACAAGGAAACTGTTTGAACTGGCAGTACGCAATAGGCTCATCACTCTACCGGAGTCAAGACACCCACCGCGACCGAGCGACATCAACGATCCTAATTACTGCCCCTACCACCGAGTATTGGGCCATCCGATCGAAGATTTCTACGTCTTCAAAAACTGGGTTGAAGACCAATACCAACAGGGCAAGTTCACGCTATCTGAAAACTGTAAAGTGAGTCCTCCACAACAGCACACTCCTAGAAGGGTGGACACACCGGGGGCATCGTGCTCTTTTATAGAATAAGCTCCATGGGAGGTTGCTCTTTCAGCCAAAACGAAAAGAATGCTGAAGGATCTTCACACATGCCCGGCAATCAGGTGGAAAAGCCCGCTAGAGCCTGAGATCATTGAGGGAAGCCTAAAACCGCACCCGACGCCGAGAATTGGTAGCGATGGTCAAAACGCTCAGGCCCAGCTGTCAAAGTCTTCAAAGAAGAAGAAAAAGCCCGTGAAGCCTAATGACAAGCGCACGGACCTGCAAAAACATATTGACGCACTGGAGGAATACAACCAAAAGGCGCGAACCCCGGTCACACTCCAAGAATTTCTCAACCATGTCCTGAAGGGCGGAGATAGCGATGATGATGAGGGAGATAACTCATCACAGGAACCAGAAGATTATGTGGCAAGTTGCCACACGATCTCTCATTCGTCGCTAAATAACAAAGAAGCTCACTCGGCATCAGAAGATAATGTAGAGGAGCTGGGGGCAGGATCAATGCCAAAATCCTTGGAACCGTCAAACGAGATGACCGACATGCTACTTAACGAAGCCCATCAGAAGAGCAAAGCTGATCGAGAATGCCAAATGGCCCTATTCGAAGGGGCCAGGCGTCGGCGTCAAGTTGGAGAAGCCGTGATAGGGATGGGTCACAAAACACTCCAACCATATCAAATCACACCCTAAATGGGTGTATTCCGCATCAGTGTCATGTATCCCGTCACGTGACAGATGCACGTGCATATAAGATAAACTATGGACCGAAAAGTCCGTAAACTACAAATTTGCCTCAAATATGGCATCAATGGACCGAAACGTCCTAAAACTAACAACTGACCGAAACAACTGTAAACTACTACAAACCCGCAGCATCCTTAGGCTGACGCGTAAAAAAAAGGTACGTCCATAAGCGAGATGGGCACGGATGAAAACTCGAAAGGGCTCTGTGAGTAAAAACAGCAGGGCTACCGACGAGTTTGTGAAAACTCGAAAGGGCGCAATCTCGTTAAAAGACACTTACAAGATCCTCTCGACCTTGTAAGGAGAAAACACCTGCGTGAGATCCTTACGACTCACAAGAGAGCAACACACTTAGGGATCCCCATGATTCCTAAGGAGAAGTTACACTTACGAGATCCTCACGACTCGTCGGGAGAATTCCCCTTTGAGACCCTCACGGCTCATAGGATTCAAAAGCCTTAAGTTACAGAGATCTAAACCTGTTCTTAAGCCATCACAACCCACAGACTGCCCTACAAGAATTTCAATATTGACCCTTGTATACAATCCACGGGCACGATTAGACATTTCTTTAACAGAGTCCTACCAGTGACTAGGGATATGCTCACACAGTGAACAAACACTTGTAGGTCCTCTAGACTTGCAAGGAGAAAACACTCTTGCAAGATCCTTATGACTTACAAGAGAACATACACTTAGGAATCCTCACGATTCCTAAGGAGAAACGACACCTATGAGATCCTCACGACTCGTAAGGAGAAATACCTTTATGAGACCTTTACGGCTCATGAAGTCAAAAGCTTTAGTCGACAGGATTCTAACCCTGTTTACTAAGACACCTTTGTTCGAATCGACAAAGGCAAATGATGATTCGCTCCCGGCAATGTCCCAGTTGTAGCGATACTGATGCCTAAATCGGTATCAAATCCCAAGTCTTTTCACGGCAAATGATGATTCGCTCATGACAATATTCCAGTTGTAGCAATGCTGATGCTAAGATTGGCACCAGATTCCAGACTCCACACTCGCAAGAAAAATCAGCGAGCCAAAAATGCATATGAAATAGCTGAAATGATGGGGCAAGTTGCAATAAAATCAGCAAGTAAAATATATGCATACAAAATAGCCGAAATGATTGGGCAGCTCGCAATAAAAGGCAGCGAGTAAAAAACAAAAATAGCCGAAATGATTGGGCACCGCGAAAAATAGCTGAAATGATTGGGTAATCGCGACTTTCATAATATAAAAAGCTTAAATGATAGAGTATCGCGGAAAGAAATTAAAAAAATGAAAGAATGAAACTTTTGCCCTATAGGCAGTCCATACTGACCCCTGTATACAATCCATGGGAATAAACGAAAAGGGAACCACATGTCCCCCACCAGATCCTGTCAAAAGGAAAAGTCAGATCTCAACAGTAACATCCGCATCCCAGAAGATCAACAACGGCATTCCTTCTTATGCCAACAGAGCACGGAAGCGACACAACGAAACGGAGCCATGGAAAAGTCCCTAGTTACAAATCTTAACAGCAACATCTACAGCCTAAAAATCAGCAACGGTGATCCTCCTCATTCCAACAGGATTCGGACACAACATCAGCAAACAGAACCACGGCAAAGTCCCTAGTTCCAAGACTCTATGGTCCATAGACAACCTAGAGTCAACCAATGACCTTCCCGCCGGATCAACGCTCCGTCTCGGAAACAAGTCAACCGACCCCAGGGAAATCAGTGTCCTTGGAAAAACCTCAATTCAGAGAAATCAGCGTCCTTGACGAGAGCATCTCGATTCGCGTCGACCTGCAAGGAAATCAGTGTCTTTGCAGGAATACCTCGATTCGTCTCAACCCCGAGAAAATCAGTGTCCTTGGCAAAAACCTCGATTCAGGGAAATTAGCGTCTTTGACGAGAGCATCTCGATTCGTATCGACCCGCAAGGAAATCAGTGTCTTTGTAGGAATCTCTCGATTCGTCTCAACTCCGAGGAAATCAGTGTCCTTGGAAAAAACCTCGATTCAAGGAAATCGGCGTCCTTGACGAGAGCATTTTGATTCACGTCGACCCGCAAGGAAATCAGTGTCTTTGCAGGAATATCTTGATTTGTCTCAACTCCGAGGAAATCAGTGTCCTTGGCAAATACCTCGATTCAGGGAAATCAGCGTCCTTGGCGAGAGCATCTCGATTCGCGTCGACCTGCAAGGAAATCAGTGTCTTTACAGGAATATATCGATTCGTCTCAACTCCGAGGAAATCAGTATCCTTGGCAAAAACTTCGATTCAGGGAAATCGGCATCCTTGGGGAGAGCATCTTGATTCGCGTCGACCTGCAAGGAAATCAGTGTCTTTGCAGGAATACCTCGATTCATCTTAACTCCGAGGAAATCAGTGTCCTTGGTAAAAACCTTGATTTAAGGAAATCGGCATCCTTGACGAGAGCATCTCGATTCGCGTCGACCCGCAAGGAAATCAGTGTCTTTGCAGGAATATCTTGATTCGTCTCAACTCCGAGGAAATCAGCGTCCTCGGCAAATATCTCGATTCAAAGAAATCGGCGTCCTTGGAAAGAGCATCTCGATTCACGTCGACCCTCAAGGAAATCAGCGTCTCTACAGGAATATACGATGCCAGCAAAATGGAGTCATGGCAAAGTCCCTAGTTCCAAGTCTCGACAGCCACATCTACAGCCTGGAGATCCACAACAGCGTTCCTCCTCATTCCAGCAGGATTCAGACACGACAATCAATCTTGGAGCCACGGCAGAGGCCCTAGTTCTAAGTCTCGATGGCCACATCTACAGCCTGGAGACCCACAACAGCGTTCCTCCTCATTCCAGCAGGATACGGACACGACATCAACCAACGGAGCCATGGCAAAGTCCCTAGTTCCAGATCTCGACGGTTCACAGATAACCCAGAGACTACCTTGACATTCGTCTCGTTACAACAGGCGCAAAGTCAACAAAGCGGAGCCGCGGCAAAGTTCTCAGTTCCAGAACTCGGTGGTGCATAGGCAAACGAGAGTCAACCCCTGACCCCGTACGGCCAAATTCAATCCTGACCCCGTATGGCTAAAGTCAACCCCTGACCCCATACGACCAAAGTCAATCCTGACCCCGTGTGGCTAAAGTCAACCCCTAACCCCGTACAGCCTAAGTCAACCCTGACCCCGTATGGCTAAAGTCAACCCCTGACCCCGTATGGCTAAAGTCAACGCCTGACCCCGTACAGCCAAAGTCAATCCCGACCCCATATGGCTAAAGTCAACCCCTGACCCCGTACGGCCAAAGTCAATCCTAACCCCGTATGGCTAAAGTCAACCGCCTGACCCCGTGAAACATGGCTAAAGTCAATTCTGACCCTGTGAAAAACGGCCAAAGTCAACCCTCGACCTTCCCATCAAAGTAATTTGATTCAGGAGCAGGTCAACTCATCAATCACTTACAAGTCCTCTCGACTTGTAAGGAAGAAAATTCTTTTGTGAGATCCTTATAACTCTTAAGAGAAAAGCACACTTAGGAACCCTCACGATTCCTAAGGAGAAAATACACCTATGAGATCCTCTCAACTCGTAGCGAGAAAAATCTTTATGAGACCCTCACAGCTCATAAAGTTGAAAAGTTTTAGGTGGCAGATCTTAACCCTGTCTCTTAAGCCATCATTGCCCTGCAGGGAGGTCAAGATAGACTATCTACGGGCCATATTCTCCGAAGTCGAACATCGGCAAGAAGGGAAACAATCACTTACGAGTCCTCTCGACTTGTAAGGAAGAAAATTCTCTTGTGAGATCCTTACGACTCTCAAGAGAAAAGCACACTTAGGAATCCTCATGATTCCTAAGGAGAAAATACACCTATGAGATCCTCTTGACTCGTAGGGAGAAAATCTTTGTGAGACCCTCACGGCTCATAAAGTTGAAAAGTCTTAGGTGATGATCCTAACCCTGTTTCCTAAGCCATCACCACCATGCAGAGAATCTAAGATGGACATCTATATACTATCTACAAGCCACACTTGCCAAAATTACAGGCCGTCGAAATCGAGATGCTGCTCAAGAGTACATCAACTGCTCTGCGTCAAGTCAAAACAGAAAGGCATAACCTACAGACGTCAATCACATATTATGCAAGACAGTAAGAAGAATATTTGGTTCGCATCAAGTTAAGCGTTCGAAGCATGCCCATGTGCAAAAGATTTAGTGCGTAAAATAAACACACGGAAACAAGGAATTTACTATTCATACTTCAAAAGGTTCTTACAGCGATGAAAACATGTAAACAAAAATATCATTAAAATGATTACAATGGCAAGACATCAAATCCAGGACATGGATTGAGAAATTCAAAAGTAAGGCCATCTAAAATATTTCGGGCCTCTCGGACTATTCTCGTGTGCTTCCTCTCACGATCACAAGCGTGAGGGTCCTCGCTGATGTCCTCCACCCTTTGATAGGCAGCGATTATCGTCGCATGTTGAAAAGTTTGATGCAGAATATCAACAAGATTGTCTCGCCTTTTCTTTGAAATTAGGCCCATCAGATACACCGAGTGCACTTTGTCTTCGGCATCATCCAATGCTTTAAGCGGCATGCCTTGATAAAATAAAGGAAGTGCTCCCCAGATCACTCTCACAATGAGCTTTAAAAGAGCAAAATGACGAGGAAGCAGTCGACCATTGTATTCATCAAAGTGATGCATGATTTCGGCATACCGAGCATTTGTGAACTCTTGGTTCTGGTAGCGGCCTAGTGATCGGATATCTCCGTAAGAAATAATCTTATCGAGATCATACAGATGAGCGGCCATAACGTCTGAAAAAGAAAATCAGTGAGAGTTAGTGGACAGACTGAAAAAGCTTATTGAAACAAACACGGGGATTTAAACAACTCTTGATATCCTCATGAAGAAAGTAAGTACTGATTAAAACACCCAACGAATTTAATTTTGTGCAATTAAGGAGGAAATCGTAGAAGGATTTCTCATTTAATAAGAGGCTCCTCGGACCGAGGAGTTAAACTCCTCGAGAGCAATGCTTGCAGACAGGAGTGACACCTGTCAAAATCAATTATGAGGGGAATAAAAGAAAATTCCCCGAGAATTCTAAAAGTCATGCTCTACGAGGAAGATGGAGTAACCCATCAGAAAACTTAAAGCAAAAGCTTTTTAATGAATCAAAAATTCTGAGATCTTCAAGATCTATGAACAAACTCTAAGAGTTTTCATGAAAGATTAAAAAATCTATATGATTTGAAAAGAGAAAAGCTCTGTTAATGGGTGAAACCCTAGAAAGATTTAATCTTTACCTAAATTTTTGACAGTGTTTTGTCCCTAAGAAAATTCTTAAGACGAACAGCTGTGCTCTGAAAGAGAAATAATTCTCAGAAAAAAGTAAGAAGATGAACAGAGATCATCTCAAAGGGCCAAGGGTCCTATTTATAAGCACTGAGAGCCGTTTCAACTTCTAAGTTGATCTAAGGGCATAGATGCTGCCACCGCTGCACTCACGTGTGAGCCACGTGAGCGCAACGGTGGGGGGCATTTGTTTCCACCAATCAGAGCAAAGCTCTGTTCAAATTTCAAATTTTGAAATGAAGCAGCGCTTCATAACAGCGCCAGTGCTGAGAGTCAACGATTCTAAGGCAGCGCTGACGTGTAAAGCACATGAGCGCTAGCGCTAAGAGCGCTGCAGCGCACCACATGCAAAGTACGTAAGCGCTAGCGCTAAGTGCGCTGCACTCTAAGCAGCGCATCACGTGCAAAGCACGAGAGCGCTAGCACTGGAAATAAATGTTCCCAACCGTTGGATCAAAGATCCAACGAACATGATTAAAAATCATCAGTTGACCAGAATAAAATTGTGTTAAGAAAACATTAATCAGAATCTTTCTAAACAAAAAGATTTTGCTCTGTAAATCAGAGCACCGTCGGATCAATGATCCAATGGTGATTAAAAATCACTAAAATACAGAATAAATTTTGTGTGGGGAAAGATTTCCCAATTTTGATAAAAACAAAAAGATTGCTTTCTATAAATCAGAAGCCCTAAGATCAAAGATCCAACGGTGGGGAAATCCCCAAATCAATTAGAGAAAAGATCTCTTTAACTGATTCAAAAAATCAGCTTACCCTATATAAAGGCCCCAAGAGTTCAAATCTCAGATAGAGGAACCCCCCACCCCATAAATTTTGAGAAATTTCAAAGACAAAGAGTAAACTCTCAGAAGAAGAAGATTTTCTTCAAGGTAAAAAGAGAACAGAGAGATGAAATCATCTCATATAAAAAGAAGAATTTACTTCTTTTTCTAAGATCATAGATCTATAAGACTAAGGTCTTTCACAACAGAGATCAAAGTATCTCATCATAAAAAATAAAGGGAAGAACTTAATTTTCTTCAGATCATAGATCTATAAGACAAATTGTCTTTCAGAGATTATAATATCTCATTATAAAAAGATGGGAGAATAATTCAATTCTCTTAGGATCACAGATCCAAAAAGGCAAAGCCTTTCAACAAAAACATAAGAGATTGAAACATCTCCTATAAAAAAAATAAGAACTTTGTTCTTAGATCCATGATACAAAGTCTCTTATAAGAAAGAGAATTTAATTCTCAGGACGCAAAGCTGCCTAAAAAGAGCCATAGCGCTCCAATAAAAAAGAAGCGCTTCAGCACTCCAAAACTAATGCATAGCATTGCAGAGCCTTAGCGCTCCAGAAGCGCAATGCGCTCAGCGCCAAGCACGCCATGTGCTCCTCACGTGTACGCTATTTCACTAGAAGCGCAATGCGCTCATTGACCGGCACTCTGCGCCAAGCGCGCCATCCCCTCACGTGTGCGCTACTTCACCAAAAGTGCAATGCGCTCATTGACTGGCACTTAGCGCCAAGCGCGCTACGTGCTCCTCTCGTATGCGCTACTTCACCAAAAGCGCAATGCGCTCACTGTCTGGCGCACAGCGCCAAGCGCGCCACGTGCTCCTCACGTGTGCGCTAAATGAACATAAACTGTTCTATAAAAAAACCAGAGATATAATGAGTGCTTAGTACTCAGTAAAAGACAAAAACAATTGTCAGAACCAATGTTCAGCATTTTAACCGAATAGGCCGAGCCCAAGTTGGCTACAAATCCCTACTTCAGATCAATTGGGCCCATATGCTCATAAATCTTTGATCTTAGTCACAAATTGGACTACAGATCTCCCAACCAATATTGGTTCAAGGGTACATCTCTTCACTTGTCTGATATTTGTCGTTATAATCCTTCAACATCTTCAGAGAGGTGACGGGTCCCGACAACCAGACATTCCACGGACTGTGGGATCCTTAAACTCATGGACTATGACGTCCTTAAACTTTATGGACTGTGGGGTCCTTAAACTCATGGACTAGGATGTCCTTAAACTTTACAGACTATGATGTCTCTAAACTCCATAGACTATGATGTTTTTAAACTGGACCCAAAGTCCCTAAACTAAAACAATAGAGCCCAAATGCTCTTTTGTTGGATCTAAATGATCCTGTTATGTTGACTTAGTCTAAAATTAGACTAACGTATCCTTAACAAATCGTTAAGTTGATTTTAGTCTAAAATTAGACTAACGTATCCTTAACAAACGTTTAAGTTGATTTTAGTCTCAAATGAGATTAACGATCCTTAAACCCAAGCCAAAACCCAAATCTAAGAAAATACGGATTTGGACTAATCCACGCCCTACGGGCAACAATATACATTAGTCTCCGTATACAATCCACGGGCAACCAAAAATAAAACAAACACACACACGACACGAAGTGATCATCTAGAGAAGGAGAAAGTTGTTGCCGCGATGCGGTAGCATAATTAACTGCAGAGGCTTGCTCCTGCAGGGAAGAGCGTCCCCACAATCAAAAACCCCTCAAACGAGGGGGAATCTGACGAAGTCTGCTACAACGGCCGCATCCTTCTAAACCTCCGATACACGGTGCCATAAATCAACTTAGCATCTTCGGAGAGGTGGACGGATAAATCCAAATAGTATCTGCCCCCAAATTCAGGCAAGACGTTTGTCTTCCTGGCTTTCGTCGGAGAACAGCCATTAAGTTGGGACGACATCGGAGATAGAGAACTCCTTGGACCTGAGATGATAGTAGCAACTATTGACGTAGTTCGTACTATCAGGGAAAGAATGTGCATAGCCCAAGATCAACAGAAGCACTGGGCTGATGCAAAGCACCGTCACTTGGAGTTTCAACCGGGAGAACATATATTTTTGAAGATATCTCCAAACCGTGGAGTGATTCGTTTTGGAAGAAGGGGTAAGCTTAGTCCGAGGTATATTGGGCCGTTCGACATACTCGAACGAGTCGGTGAAGTGGCATATCGCTTAGCACTTCCACTTTCATTGGAAGGAGTGCACAATGTGTTCCACATATCCTAACTCAGAAGGTATGTGAGTGACCCCAGCCATATTCTTGATCACTCTGAGCTCATTGTACAGCCAGATTTATCCTGTGAGCAACAACCTGTTGAGATCCTGAATAGAAAGGTGAAGTCACTTCGGAATAAGGAAGTCAACTTGGTTTGAGTGATGTGGAGAAAAGATTCACCAGGAGAATCGGCATAGGAACGTGAGGACGACATGCGTGCAAGATACCCTCATTTATTTGTAAACTAGTCCTTAAAATAATTGTAAATTTCGATGACGTAATTTTTGTAAGGAGGGTAGACTGTAACAACTTCAATTTCAATGTACAGAAAATTGTTTAAAAGTTAATGTACAAATAGAGTATTTACAATCCTGTGTACACTATAAGTATTTGTTTTACTTTTGAACAGCAAGAAAGCACTTGTAGCTCATTGGTAAAGCCTTGCACTGCTGTGACATAGCCCCTGTGATCGAATCCCCCCAGCCACATTATCTTTTTATTAAATTTTCTTTTAATCTTTTAGAAGCTCAAGAGTTTGCACATACACTACACGTAAGATGATAAGTTACAGAATAACCAAACATATGCACGAGAGTATATGAATCGTGAGGGACACGTGGCCAAATCTGCACCCTCCACCACCGGTTTTAGACCGACGACGCAAGCTATGGAGACCGGCACTGCCGAGCCCCCCATAGGGGATGCTCCCTATCTTTTCACCCGAGCACCCTTTGGCCTACCCCATTTCTCTCATGTTGTTTATTTTCTCTGCATTCATACAGAGAACAATAAATCACCCTTAATCTAATTTTTAATGCATTCTTTAACCCTCTAAACCCTAATTTTCCCTATAAATACCACACTCCATTTCACCCCTCCTCACTCAGAATTTCATTACAAAAACTCTCGAAAATTCCCAAGTCTTTATAGTGTGCAAGTGGAGTTAGCAAAGGGTGAAGTTCCGGCGAAGTTCCGAGGTGATTCCGGCGATGAAACGATGCCCCGACGTTTCCCTAGTCTTCCCCTACCTATCTTCCTTCCCAATAGCCAGTAAGTCCCCTCTCCCCCTCCCTTCTCCTATTTTAAAAATTTTCATTTCTAAAACCCGACGGAAGCGGAGTTAATCCAACTTCCGATTCGGTTTTTCTTTAAAAATTCTATTTTTCTTAATCAATGAAATACCATACTCTCATATAATGTTTAACAAACACATTAAAACAAGTTTCATCTCAAAAGAATTATTTATGCAACTTTTATCGTATTTTTACGATAAAATATCATATACTTTACTTTTGACATAAATCAACATAATACTAGTATTACCTTTAGACAACTCAAGAGGTAATGACCTACCTCATCACAACACACATCTTTTACATGGCACGATAAAATATGGGAATATAGTTATGGGATAATATGACATTATAAATAAATACCATTAACTTGCAAAACCATTTCTATAAAATGTGTGTTAATCAATTCCTTACATATGCGCCTCTACAAACCACTTGTGGAGATCCCGTTCGGGATGGTGTGGGTTATCGCACATCCTAGAGCCTAGTAGAGCAAGATGCAGACCTCCGAAAGGAGCATTCGATCTCGATGGAATTTTAATGCATTTTTCTTTAGAAAATGAGATTTCTACAAAATAAATAAATAAAATTATTTCTATTAAATATATATAACTATTATCAAAATATCTATTTTAATTATATTATATAAATATTCTAAGTTTTTTAAATCAAAGGAATCGCCATTACAGGAAAATACCATTACAATTCAATGCAAAATACCGATATTTCACTAAAATACCATTTACAATGAAAACTAGTTTTTTTTACTCACTAGAAATTTTACTTTTATAAAATATACATCTACGAAAACCCTAAAAACGATAATTAAATACTTGAGCTGTATTTTGAAAATGTATCAAAACTATTTTTACATAAAACTCTCTCAAGTTATGCTAAATTATATAAGGACCCTAGTAAATATAGGTTTAAGCGGGACCAATTCTCTTGAGCCTCAGGGAGCCGGAGAATGTGGGTGCTTGCCTATCTAAGATAGACAATCTAACAAATGGTGTTATCAACACGGTAATTGTCTTGGATAAAGACATAAATCATGCCGTCCATGTGCAGCAGTTATCGATAACATCAAAACTAATTCAGGATTTCAATTTCTTTTCAAAGTGTCTGACTCGGACTGAGTCTCAATTTAAACAATCTGACTTGAATATGATTCAAGTATAAACTACAATACAACATGAATCCATGAATCCGTCTATTCAATCTATATCAATCTATATTGACTGAACCGGATCATGGATATACTTCGTCTACATGACTCTCCATTTATATCCATTCCATTTACTGATATCATAGTTTCGGCAAGTCATCCATCTAAATAACAAAACAATACAATCAATACAAAAGACATCGCGGGGTTTATAAGTGGTAGATTGGTACGGAATGTGTTAAAAGTGGCACGAGAATGTAACCTTAATACACCTAACCTGAATATCCATTGTCGTTGTACCGTGGCTGAACGGTGCCTTGTGCTCCGTATACCTTAGTCTCCGGAATAGTGGGACTCCTCTCGTATACACTGGCATATTCTGTACCAAGCTACAAACAACTGCGTTAACAATAAAATCAAACATTACTAGTCTTATTCTCTTTCTGTCTATTCTATCTCTACTCATCTTTGGGACTTACCGAGCGATTGTTCGCTGACGACATTCCTTTCTTCTTTCTTTGGAATGTTGTCAGGTGACTCGTATGCACTAAAGACCGAGCCCAGTACTGAGAATTTGGAGCAGTTTGCTATCGACCCGGAGCTTTAGATTTCTGTACATACTTTTCATTTCAGTTATACCATTGTTTAGGCATCGCTTTCTATTCATGTATTTACATTTCAGTTGTACCTGTAAAAGAATGTTTAATAAATAAAGTTGTTGTTCATTTACATTCCTGTCTCTTGTGTACTTTACTTTATATTGCTTAGTTACGCTTAGCGTGTTTACTTCTAAATAAATACATCGCGGGCCTCGCCGTGCCCTCTTGCCGTACACCGGGAAGCGGGGCGTAACACTTTGGTTTAAGCCAGATTCTAGTATTATATTATTGGATTATTTTCGTCTCTTTGTATTCGTATTTTTCGAAATATGGATACGGGTATGCATATACGAATGAAGGGTATTCTTGTAATTTATTACAAGGTGTTTCTAGAAGAAGACACCTCATTTGGTTTTTAACCATTTAGTATAAATGGTTAATGAAGTGGAGGATGAGGTGTGGGCTTGGCATTAAATGAGGCATGGCTCATGGGGTGTGTAATGACCCTGAACTTTCTGTACATAATTTTTTCAAAATACAGAAAAGAGCACATAAGTCTAAGCACAAGTTATAAATTTAAATTGCTTTAAAACAGCAAGAAAACACTTGTAGCTCATTGGTAAAGCCTTGCACTACTGTGACATAGCCTCTGTGTTTGAATCTCCCTAGCCACATAATATTTTTATTGATTTTTCTTTTAAATTTCTATAGTATGCTATCTGCTTTGTCTTTATCATCATGTACATGCATTATGTGGTATTACATATCACTATTAGATATTGATAGAGCTCATAGGATTCTTGCTTGACTACCAGTAGTATGATGGCGATCATATACGTGGAAGCTGGGTGGTCTATAAGCACATCCTTAAATATCCCTAGTCGAGGGAGTATTGAGACTGGGTATTGATACTCCAGAGTAGACTAGTGTGTACTTATCGAGACCCCCGAAAAGGGGCGGTGGACGGTCTCACAAGCCATTGGTGTCAGTTAGTCACCTAAGATAGTATACAGATGCTCATTGGGTTATGAGTACACTGGACGGACTCGCTGGGAACATGCTAGTTGGTATTATACTTATTGTCAGATAGCAGTTCCCAGGTGACATGTGTACAGGTTAGTCTATCGACCTGAGATCGTTATTTGTCTCGTGTGAGTTCCCACTGTGCTTTGATTACTACCCTACCATGGTTCAAAAGAGTCGTGCAAACAGGTTTTAGTTAGGCATAGCCCCGAGCCACATGGAAGCAGTGAGCGGATCGTCGGGGATTCGTCTCTCCCGGTATTGGGGTTGATGTCGCGAGGTGCACAGGTGGCCATCACCAGAAATTCTTGGCCTAGGTAGTCGAGAATTACTGATTTGGATCAGTAGTTTCTCAGTTGGTGATAGGCTTCATATCAATACAAAATGTCGCATTATTAGGGGTCTGACTTTATCCACCCCCTAGACTAGATATGCGATACTCTTAGACGAACGGACCGGACTGTATGGAGATTGTCACAGACAGGCTCAGTAGGAGTTCGGATGAGTTTGCTCGTCGGCCTTCCTTTCGCTCAATACCTAGGTAGCCGTTACATACAGCTAGTGTCGCTGACGTGCTTGTGGTTAAACCCACTGCCAGCATATTGACGAGTCTTTAGAGTCCCACACAGAGAGTTTCCCTGCTTCGGGCCAAACGATGTAGAGGCCGTATGGTGTTGCGGCGGGGTTTGATCATATACATGCACTTGTGCACGTATCATGATTTGGACGGATAATACTGGTGGAATTTGGTTTAAGCCTGATTCTAGTATTATATTATTGGATTATTTTCGTCTCTTTGTATTCGTGTTTTTCGGAATACGGATACGAGTATGTATATACGGATGATGAGTATTCTTGTAATTTATTATAAGGTGCTTCTAGAAGAAGACACCTCATTTGGGTTTTAACCATTTAGGATAAATGGTTAATGAGGTGGAGGATGAGGTGTGGGCTTGGCATTAAATGAAGCATAGTTCATGGGGTGACTCATGGTTCACTATTTGGGTATACTTGATTTATTTGTGTTGTGAGATTTTTTTATGATGGGGGATTCATTCTTTGCTTCACACAACACTTAGCCATTTTTTCGATGGTTGCTTCACACTCTCATCCTCAAGTTTCTTCTTCTACCTCGATTCTAAAAGTCTCATGTGTTGAGAAACCTAGGATGTCTGGAGACAAATCCATTATTAGACTCTACATTCTCTAGGCTATCTAGTTTGGCGAACTAGGTACCCTAGTTACCTCAGCTGTGAGTTAGAGCTCGAACTATAAATGCTCAGGTGGATCATCTTCGATGGAGGGAGACCGACAATTAAGCTTGATCATGATGGTCTTTAGGAGCTTAGGAAGATGGTAGAAGACCGAAAGACTCGGATCATTCGGTATAACCGTTCTAACCTCCTTTATAGTTTGCTAGGTTTAGGTTTATTGTAGATCCTGGTTATCGGGTTGTTCTAGCGCCAGTTTTGAAAATTTTTGTTCCGCAAACGGTCACGGTAGATGGCCAAGATGCTAGCATAACCCAACATGGTCTTGTCTCTTATGTTAGTAAGCGGCATTTGACGGGTGTGGATGACCGGAATCCGGATTTTATCAGTTTTCAGTGGTTGTTCTAAATTTTATCATAACTGTAGAGATTGTGCGTGATTTGCATTGTCCTGGACTGAGAACCTATAATCTGTAATCATATAGTAAACACGCATCAAAAGCACCTAGCTATATACAAATATGTAATGAGCGGTATTAAATGAAATATTCTGATGTGAACAATCATCTCCGCTTAGATCACATAGAAGATCCTGGTTTAAAACCGCGGCCACCAGTGACTTCGATTTAAGTTGATTATACAAAGTGTTAGATTTAAATCGAACGGTGCCTACATGTAATCATAAATCATCACGCAACTCTTGTTATTATATTATATTATATTATATTCAAATTTGGGAGAATTGTTAGTATTTGAAATACATAGGTATATATATTTGATATAAAATGTTTAGCCTATGGTTTCTTTCCAAGATTGATGCTCTGTGAGTAACTGATCTTAACAGGCCTCGAAGCATTAGCCCAATATTTGATTCCCAGAAATGACGTCCTTTAAATTCAAAGGACAAACCAAATAAGGAGGGAATCAACAGGTTGACGGCAACAGTCAAATTTATGACCATTTGAACCCATTTGTTTTTAGAGAGGCATGAAAACCTTTTCAACTTTGAAAGGTTTCTCCTTCGTAACCTTTCAATACTTATAAATAAAACCCATTCTCTAAGTTTGAAAAATAGAACAAATACATCTTTTTATTTCTCTCTCAAATAAAACTATTTTCATACTATTAACACACGAGTTGTAAAGGTTTTGAGATCGGGGAGTTTAGTCAATATTGCTAATTGCTGGCCCAGATTAACTTCGTTGTATCCTAAAAGTGCATCGTCCATAAATTCAATAGAAACTCGTTACCGAGTGGGGGACGATAAGCATTTTAAAGAAAGTCGTATTCCACGCGCCTTGAAATCTACAACGTCTTTCTTAATTGTTTTATAATATCATTTTCATCTTCATTTCCAACACCATATAACCTAACCGAACTACTAATGTCACGCCCCGCTTCCCGGTGTACGGCGAAGGGGACGCGACGAGGTCCGCTATGTATATACTTAGAAGTACATACGCTAAGCGTATCTAAGCAATATAAAAGTAAATCACAAGAGACAAGAGATATAGAAATAACAGCAACTTTATTAATAACATTCTTTTGTACAATGCATGAAAAGTAAATACAACTGAAATGAAAAACGATGCCTAAACAATGGCATAACAGGAAATGAAAATACTGAATAGAACAAGGTACAATATCTAGAGCTCGGGGTCTTCGTGAAACTGATTCCAGTCTTCACTGGTGGGCTCGATCTCTGCTGGGTCCAAAGCACCTGACGACATTCAAAGAAGAAAGAAATAGAATATCGTCAGCGAACAGGTCGCTCGGTAAGTCCCAAAGATAAAGAAGAATTAGAAAAGACAGAATAAGAGTATTTTCTAAAGAGCTTGTAAAATATTATAGAATATTGTGTTAACGCTGTTGTTTGTAGCTTGGTACAGAAGGATGCCAGTGTATATGAGAGGGGTCTCTATATGCTAGAGACCAGGGCAAACGGAATGTACAAGGAACCGTTAAGCCACGGTACAACAGCAACGGAATATAGGTTAGGTGTCTTAATCTGACCACCTCGTGCCACCTTTAACACCTTCCGTACCAATCTACCCCTTAAATCCCGTAGTGTTTTGATAGTATTATTGTATTGTATTGTATAAGTTGGATGACTGACCAAAACCATGATATCAGTAAACAGATTGTAACTGCATAATCAGGTAAATGGAATAACGGGATAATGGAAGTATATCCATGGTTTGGTTTAGTCAAGTTGTATAGATTGTTAACTGGATTCTGTGATTCATGTATTCATATTGAGTTGGAATATTAAAGAATATAGATTGACTTGAATCATATTCAAGTCAGAAATAATCAGACTCAAACCCGAGTCAGACTAAAAGAAATGTAAGTCGAAGTTCTATAATTGTTAGGGTCCTTATTATAATTTATAAAACTTGAGGGGGGGTTATGTAAAAATATTTTTGTATAGTTTTCAAGATACAGCTCAAGTATTTATTTCGTCTTTATTGTTATAATGAGGGTGATTCTATTTTGTGATATTTCTAGTGATAATATCCTAATTACATAAATAAATGTATTAATTTGTAATATCGATTTATTTGAAATTCATGGTATTTTAATGTAACTTTTAATCTTGTAATTTTTAGGAAATGTGGAAACTTTATCTTATAATAAAATAGGTGTCTAAATGATAAATATATATATGTTTATACAAGAATAATTTTTAATAAATATTTTATTTTCTAAAAATCTCATTTTTCTTAAATGTCGTATTTTAAACCTTTCGAGACCGAATGCTCCTTGCGGAGGTCTGAATCTCGCACTACTAAGCCCAAGGGTGCACGATAAACTGTACTATCCCTAACGAGTTCTCCAAAGGTGGGTTGTAGTGGCGCTTTGCAAAGATTTAATAAATACTAGTCATTTAGAAAACGGTTTTATAAAGATGAGGTATTTATTTGAAAAAAGGTGTAAATTTCCGTATTTTAGCTTCTAGGGTTTCCTAAGCCAACTAACCTATTTCTAAATGGTCTAAATGATAAGTCATTAGAAGCCTCAAATCGCCTCTTCACCGCCAATTGCGGCCAGGTAAGTGCCAGGTGAGTGGGAGGCTCTCCACTACAAGTAGTTGACCGAATTAAGTAACCACTCGCCTTAGACACACTTGCCTAGACACCACAAAGTCAGCTTTAGATAAACGATCGATATCCATAACTTATCGTATTTCCTATTAAAAGATATTGCATTAAAATTGTTTACAACTTAGAATTTTTAGAAAAGGCTTATAAAGAAAATGGTATTTTAATGTAAAATCTTATTTTATCGTATTCTAAGTTTTCAAGGTAGCGTGTTATGATTACATATGAGTGTGTGTAGAGGTAGGTCATTACCTCGTGATCTACTTTAAGGTATAGCAATATTAAAGGGTTAAATGTGATAAACCAAATATGGTGGTATTTAAGTGAAAGAATACGATATATTGCAAAAGCTATCATTTCATGTGTGAAAACTTGTTCAAATTGATTTTTAAGTGATTAGTAGTCAACATGAATATGTTTAAGCATTATGAAATTAGTTATAAGTGAGTTTTGATAGAAAACCGAATCGGAAATCGGTTTGTCCCGATTTCCATCGGGTTTGAAAAATCGTATTTTAATGGAAGAAAAGAAAGGTAGAAAAGGGGGACTTATGGGTTTGGACAACGCTAGAGAGTGAGAGGGGGGTAGAGGGTTTGCCGACGCGTCGAAATGTCGTCGAGAGCTCCTAGCACGTTCACCGAAAAGTCGCCGTCGATTTCGTCAGCGCTTCGCCTTTCGCTCGTTTTCCGACGTACCAAGGTTCTCTTGGAATTTTGAGAGAGTGGAATTAGAAAAAGTGATGAGAGGGTAGAGGGTAGGGGTGTTTATATAGGGTTAGGCTACGATTAGGGTTTTCAATTAAAAAAATATAAAAATCATTAAAAACTCATTAAACCTAGGATTAAAGGGGATTTATTGGCCAAAAGATAACCGATCCAAGTATTTAGAGTGTGCAGGAGGGTGGACCAGGTCAAGGACCAACTTTTCTCTATTGGTGACTTGGTCGTCCGGCCAAGTCCGGCCGGCGGCGCCGGACCGAGTCGGCCGAGTCGCCGGCCGGCGGCGTTGAGTCGGGCCGAGTCAGGGGTCCAATGGCTGGGGATTCTTCGCGGGTACAATTTGGTATATTTACTTTTTGTTGTCCAGTATATATTTTGTGAGTTATGGCCTTTTGACCGTTGACTTTCCAAAAAAATTAAAACAGAATAAATACAAAAATAATGTGGGGGCATGGGATTTGAACTCTGGTGGCTTGGTTCAGCAGTGCAAGGTATTACCAATGAGCTACAAGCTCCTTCTTGTAATTATGGAGTGAAATAAATACTTAAAGAGATATCAGCCACAATAAATACTCCACGTATACATTGAATTTAAATCAATTCTTTGTACATTAAAAATGGAGTTGTTACAGTCTACCCTCCTTACAAAAATTGCGTCCTCGAAATTTACAACTTTCATTTGAGGACTAGTTTACAAAGAGGTGTGGATATCTAGTACGCATTTCATCCTCCCTTTCCCAAGTGGACTCTCCTGGAGTATCTTTCCTCCACATCACTCGAACCAAGTTAACTTCCTTATTTCGAAGTGTCTTCACTTTCCTGTCCAAGATCTCCACGGGCTGTTGCTCACAAGACAAGTCGGGCTGTATAGTGAACTCGGAATGATCAAGTACATGGCTGGGGTCACTCACATACTTTCTGAGTTGGGATATGTGGAACACATTATGCACTCCTTCCAATAAGGGTGGTAGCGCTAAACGGTATGCCACTTCACCGACTCGTTCGAGTATGTCGAACGGTCCAATGTATCTCGGACTTAGCTTAACCCGTCTTCCAAATCGGATCACTATCTTCAGGAATACGTGATCTCCTGGCTGGAACTCCAAGTGTCGTCTCTTTGCATCAGCCCAGTGCTTCTGTCGATCTTGGGCTATGCGCATCCTTTCCCTGATAGTACGAACCACATCAACGGTTGCTACTATCATCTCTGGTCCAAGAAGTTCCCTATCTCCGATGTCGTCCCAACTTAATAGCGATCGACACTTCTTTCCATACAGTGCTGCAAAAGGTGCCATTCCTATGCTTGCTTGGTAGCTGTTGTTGTACGAAAACTCCACAAGATGTAGGTGATCTTCCCACGATCCTTTGAAGTCTAGCATACACGCTCTGAGCATATCCTCCAAGATCTGAATAGTTCGTTCCGACTGACCATCTGTTTGTGGATGATAAGCCATGCTGAAGTTCGGACTTGTTCCCAAGCTTGCTTGCAGACTCTGCCAAAATTGCGATCGGAACCTGGTGTCACGATCGGAGACAATGCAGATCGGTACTCCATGAAGTCTCACAATTTCCTGTATGAGTTCATGGGTATCAGAGATAGTACATTATAAAGAGTTTTAAATCTAAATTAGATTATTACCTCCATATACTTCTTTGTTAGTGTCTCAGTTGATTGGCCAACTCGAAATGGGATGAAGTGAGCCGACTTTGTGAGTCGATCCACAATGACCCATATGGCATCGTTACCCTTTGTGCTGCGAGGAAGAGCAGTCACAAAGTCCATCATGATGTGTTGCCACTACCATTCTGGAATTGGTAACGGTTGAAATAATCCAGCAGTCCTGTGATGTTCGGCCTTTACTTGCTGACACACCAAGCATTTTACAACGCTTCTGGCTACTTCACGCTTCATTCCATGCTACCAATAATTCTGACGCAGATCTTTGTAAATTTTGGTACCTCCAGGATGTACTGAGTAGGGAGAGCTGTGAGCTTCTGTCATTAACTCTTCCCGAACAGGACCTTTTGGTACACACAATCTGCTGCCGTATCTCAAAGATCCGTCTTCATGGATGATGAAATCTGTTGTGAGTCCATTCTTCACTTGTTCTCTGATCTTTTGCAACTAAGCATCATTTGCTTGAGCTGCTTTGATCTGATTGACAATGGTTGATTGAGCTTGTAAATTCATCAAACTTGAAGCATTACCTGGTATAACTACTTCAATCTCCATCTGATGCAAGTCTTGTTGAAGCTTCCACTGAGCGGTGAGATTCATTGCTAATGGTTGGCGACTAAGAGCATCAGGTACTACATTCACCTTCCCTGGGTGATATTGCAAGTTGATGTCAAAGTCCGCCATGAGTTCTAACCATCTTCTATGCCGTATATTCAACTCTTTCTGAGTAAACACGTACTTTAGGCTCTTATGATCTGTATAGATGTTCACTCGTTCACCAAGTAGATAATGACGCCAAATTTTGAGAGCAAAGATGACAGCTGCCAACTCCATATCATGCGTCGGATAATTGCGCTCATGAATCTTCAGCTATCTTGAAGCATAAGCCACAACCTTACCGTGCTGGTATAGAACACATCCTAGTCCCTTACCGGATGCATCGCAATGCACTTTGAATCCTCCAGATTGATCCGGTATGACGAGAATAGGTGCTGATGTCAACCTTGACTTGAGTTCTACGAAAGCTTGTTCGTATGCTTCTGACCACACAAATTCTTCATCTTTACGTGTGAGCTTGGTCAGGGGCGTTGCTATCTTTGAAAATCCTTCAATAAACCTTCTGTAATATCCAGCTAAACCCAAGAAACTCAGAATATCCTTCACTGATTTTGGTGTAGGCCATTCGCTAACTGCCGAAACTTTCGCTGGATCCACAGAGATTCCTTCTCCTGATACGATATGTCCAAGAAAACCAACTTGATTTAGCCAAAACTCGCACTTGCTGTACTTGGCATAAAGCTGATGTTGACGAAGAGTTTCCAGGACAGTTAGTAGGTGTTCTGCATGCTCTTTCCGACTCTTAGAATACACCAGGATGTCATCGATGAAGATGACAACAAACCTATCTAAGTACTCCCGGAAAACTTGATTCATAAGGTTCATGAATATTGCGGGTGCATTGGTCATTCCAAATGGCATCACTAAAAATTCGTAATGTCCATAGCGAGTTCTGAAAGCTGTTTTGTGAATATCAGATTCCTTGACCTTTACTTGATGATAACCTGAACGAAGATCTAATTTAGAGAAAACACAAGATCCACTTAGCTGATCGAATAAATCATCGATGCGCGGGAGTGGATACTTGTTCTTTATAGTGACTTCGTTCAAGGCTCTGTAATCGATGCACATTCTGTATGAACCTTCCTTCTTCTTCACAAGTAATACAGGTGATCCCCAACTTGAAGTGCTGGGACGAATCCATCCTTTCGTCAGTAATTCGTCCAACTGTGTTCAGACTTCCTTCAAACCTTCCGAACTTAAACGATAGGGTGCTTTGATCACCGGTTGTGCTCCTGGTACTAAATCAATACTGAATTCAAGAGCTCGATCGGGAGGCAAACCTGATATATCGTCAGGAAATACATCGTCGAACTCTCGAACTACATCTGGTCTTGATTCTTCCTCCGCTTGAGCCGCTGCAACTACTGCTTCTCTTGGCTTCGCTTTGTAGGTACTTGGCTCCAGTGTACGGTCTCCGCTTTTGAAATAGAAGACCGGATGGTCTGGAATCTCGAATACTACCCTCCTTTGACGACAGTCGATGGTAGCATAAAAAGTTCCAAGCCAATCCATTCCTAGAACCACATCGAAGTTCGGTATGTCCAGTACTTTGAACTCAGCATAAAAATCTCGACTGCAGACGACGACTGGACACAAACTGTATCCCATATTTGCCTTTAGAACGCCATTTCCTGAACTGACATTCCAGCTGGATACAAGCGGTGAGACTGGAATGGCATGGGTTCGGACAAACCGTTGCGACATAAAGCAGTGTGATGCTCCAGTATCAAACAATGCAAGTGCAAGGATTGAGGATACTAAGATTGTACCTAAGATATGTGGGATTTGTTTTAGGTATAGAAAATATGTAACTAAGTAGTAGGATAGAAAAGCAAAATTTGAAAAGAAAAGTTTACCAGTGATGACTTGGCCAGTGGCCTCAGCTTCTTCCATGGACATCGTGAAAGCCTGGCGCCTTGGTACATTCCTCCTGGCCTGAAGAGCATTCCTCGGAACGTTCCTTTGAACTTGATGGAACTGAAGAGGAGGTGGTGCAGCTTGTGGTCCTCTGGGTGGTGCAGGGAGTGCAGGTCTGCGAGCAGGTACCTGAAGAGCTGGTCGCTGCGGATAAGTAATTGCTGGCCTAGGTGCAGTAACTGGGTTCTGCCTTTGGGGACAAGACCCAATATCGTGAGTAGTTGAGCCACAGACTAAGCAAAGGCGATTCGCTCGACGGCAGTCTTTCATCATATGTCCAGTTCTCTTGCAGTAGGTGCAAAAGGCTGGGCTGGGACGATGGGTTGGTACTCCGGGTCGCCTTGGCACGAAAGGTGGCCTGGATGAGGCTCCACCTACCATCTGGTTGGCAGGGCGTTTGACTCATGCAAACTGAGGTCTGTCTCTTGCTTTTATCACTGCCTCATAACTGCGGGCAGCTTCCAGAGCATCCTCATGAGTCAAAAATTTTCCTGTGGCTAGAGCAGCCTGAATCTCCGTGTCCAGTCCTTGTTGAAAGCGACAGGCTCTGATCTCGTCCGTCGGTATCAAGTGTGCCGCGAATCGTCTTAACATGGTGAATTCAGCGTCGTATTCATCTACTGATTTTTCCTACATTGAACCCTGTTGCAGATGAATGAACTGCTGCTCCATTGCAAACCTGGCAGTCATAGAGAAGTATTTCGCGTCGAACTTCTCACGAAAAGTCTTCCATTCAATCGACTGTACCAGACGGCTTTCTTCCGCCTTCCACCAGTTGCGAGCATTATCCGTGAGCTGTAGTTTCGCCACACGGACCCAAGCGATGTCTGGCACTTGAGCTGCTGCCAGATCATCTTCTATGCTTTGTGCCCATTCTTCCGCTTCAAGAGGGCTTCCTTTACCAGAGAACTGCTTGGGGTGCAAAGCCCTGAATTGCTTTACCCCTGGTGCGTCGGTCTCAGGACGGTTCAGGAGTTGTTGTTGTCCCTCGAGAAGGCTGCGGATCGCTTCAAGTAGCACTGTTTGCTCAGTGGGTGATGCAGGAACAGCTGGTGCGAGAGGTAGTGCTGGAGGTGTGTTGTTGACGTTGGTACTGGTGTTGTTCGGGGAATCCATAACCTTGAAGAAAAATTTGGGTTAGGTCGGATTCAAATACATGAAATGATAAGATTCAAGGAATAGAAATTTGTAAGATTCAAGAAACATGAATTGTAAAGAATGTTTTAGTTGCTGGTTCTTGTGTTATATTGCTTAGGTTGTTGACGCAGACCAGAACTGCATGATAGGGATTCATACAGCTCTGACCTGCATGGGCCACCAATAAAACCTGTCACGCCCCGCTTTCCGGTGTACGGCGAAGGGGACGCGACGAGGTCCGCTATGTATATACTTAGAAGTACATACGCTAAGCGTATCTAAGCAATATAAAAGTAAATCACAAGAGACAAGAGATATAGAAATAACAGCAACTTTATTAATAACATTCTTTTGTACAATGCATGAAAAGTAAATACAACTGAAATAAAAAACGATGCCTGATTGTATGTCAAAGATATGTATTTACCGCAATCAAGAAACGGCGTCGCTTCGCAGCTAGCTGGTGAGTACGGGTCGATCCACAGAGACGGGTAAATTCCTTTTATGTGTTTTAACGAGTTGATTCTATTTGTCGTTTTGTTGTTTTATAACAATCTATAAAATCTGGATCTAATTAATCTAATTAAAAGTCTTGCCAGGGTTAGGCTTAGGGGAAGTTTTGGAGATTAATGTTTTTCATCACCGCTTCCAATGCCTACTTATTTAGATCTATTAGATGTTAAGTTAATTATCAATAAAGTGGATACGAATCTTTTGGGAAGATGTTTCTTCCTCTAGATTCGTATTCTTCCTTTGTTGATAATTACCTAACCCCCACGGAAAACGCGCGTAACCGGCCCTTTATACTACGGTTCATCGTTACCTCGATGGGTAGGATGCCGCAGGGAGCGGTTGTGCTCGTATGCGTGGAGTTCTAATTCGTTAGGTTAAAGTGGCATTGAAAGGGGTGAGAGATCTCATCTCTCAACCCTTTCCCTAAGGCTAACCCTAACAAGCGAGGAGACTACTCGCTCATTAGGGGATTGGAAAACATTATAATTAAAAGAATAAAATACTTACTAGTTGACGGCTCCCTCCAAACAAGAAGAACAGATCTGAATTTTTATCTCAGAAATTCTGAATTTTATTGATTGAAAAGAGGCATACATTTTTCAGATTTCAAATTACAATTTATAGGAAAATAGGAAACCTAGGGTTACAGACTCTCGCGCATACGCAATCACAGATTAGCCCACGAAAAATCCCAACACCCGCACCGACGCAACAGCACAAAATCTTTGCGCCGACACGGGCATTAGAAGGCCGCGGATCCGCGGCAATTGATGGCTTGGGCCGCGGATCCGCGGCCCATTGATGGTCTTGGGCTTCCAAACTTCTGGGGTCCTTTTGTGGTTGTCTGGGCTTCTTATTTTTATACTTCTTTTTCTCTGTTTGCTTCTCACTCTTCTCCAGATCTTCAGTGAAGACTTGTATTGGGCTTTTTAACCGTTTCACCTTGACATTCGTTGCCTTGCACCTATGTGAACTGGGCTTGACTAGGATTCGTCTAATTGTTGGTCAAAAGTCCCTTTTCTGTTGTTTTGTGTCTTTTTCACTGTATTTGCTCCAGAAACCTGTATCCTGTAATATGCAACAAACGTGTGTCAAGAGTACCTGTTTATTTATAAAAAGGATAAGAATAGGGGAATGATAAATGCAATATTATGGTCTGAACAAATACCCCCAAACTTACCTTTTTTCTCATCCTCGAGCAAACTTATTATTTTATTCACTAAAATCCTAACCGCACTTTCGCAGGGAAACGCGATTGCACTGAGCACGTGCAACAAGCCGTTAAACCTCTAGGTGTCCCTAGTAGGAGGAGTGTTGTCTCCTGAGGGTTTTCAGCGGATTACACCCACAAAATCCTATCAACTCGGCCCACTGACTTTTGTTCTTCATTTAAGTCTTCTACAAAGGAATTTTATTATCTTCTACTTGTAAATTATCCACCCATATTCTTCACGCTTCCTCATTATTTAATTTAAGATTATATATGTTATGTAGACCTACTTAGCTTTCGGCATCTCTTAAATCTTCCTTCTAGGGTTTCATCTCTACTTAGGAATTTTCTATCAACTCTATTAAAGATACAAATTTTATCTTTCATTCCTCTCTCTTATCTAAATTCCAATCACATACCCCTACGTGTGTGTAAAGATCACCCCTACACTTGGAAATTCAATTCAAGCCATCATGCTCTTGTCCATTGTCCAAAGTACTTATTAATACGTGAATTTTTAATTGAATTTTTGCTTACACATCCTTCATGCGACCGTTAATACTTCTTGAGGTACCAACGACCGACTACAAAATGCGTTTGCACTTTTAAAGCGTACTTCCTAGTCCTTGCAACACCCAAGGCTTTAGCAGTGACTCCCAAACCAGTTAGTCTAAGGCACTAGGTGATGAAGCACCCTTGCTAAATATTTTTCTATTTTTGCAGCCTTAAGTAATCACAAAAACCAGTGTCCATTTTTTTTTATTCTTTATTCACACTTTTTCTTTTATTTTCTTCGTACTAAGGACTTTAGACAAGAGTATTTCAAGGTCTCTTCTACTATTCCAAGTTTCAAGGTGCGTGATTGTGCAATTTTGTAGGGTATACATTTTTCAGAATCTAGACTTAAGCTAGGAACTATCTTTCAAACTTATACTTTAATTAGAACATCAATACTCTTTCCTTGTTTCGACTTAGCCCAAGAAGTGAACCCAAAATTTGCCTATTTCTAAATAAACTACAAGGCATATACTTTCTACCGTTAAACTTTAAGAAATGTTATTTTTAGGGTTTTTAATTCACTAAGTCTAAGATCTAGTTGTTCCTAACCAGTTAACCTATTAGTCAAACTCAAGTCAATTAGCCAAAATTGAATACAATTATTTATAATTTTTGAAATTTTTCAAATTTTTATTGGTTTTCAAATAAGTATGCAAATGCAAAAATATGTACAAATAAATGCGAAGGAAGAAGACGTACCGAGCATACCCCCAAACTTGAACTTGACAGTGTCCTCACTGTCATGCTAAACCAAGAGGGTCAAAATACCAGCACTTCCCTGTTTATTTATTTATAATTTTTTTTATTGTTAAGAAAAACAAAAAAATATATACAAAAAGGCCCTCCCCCAAACTTCATTTAAACTATGTTAGACAATACTGCCAAACCTTGCATCGGCCAAAAGTTAACACCAACCAGTTGAAAAATTTATCAGTAAAGAATATTGGGTGGTGGAAAAATAAGTTGTGGTGGTCCGCAAAGAATTGGGGAAGATAGAAGTAGTGGTATGGGAGGTGTGGAGGTAAATATACAGGTGATGGTGATGCATCGAAACGAGAATGTAAATGATCAGCAATCAGTGGAGTGTTGGCATTCTCGTACCTTATTAAAAGAAATGGGGATATTTCAACTTCTAAGGGAGGAGGTTGACTCACCACAATACCCCTAAGATATTCCTGTGGGTCCTCTATTGATATGGCATCATCCATCAATTGTGTATGATATTCACTTATGAGGGAACTTATCTCCTCGATGTCCGCCATAGTCCAACCGAAAACTTGACCTATCTTGTAAGACCATTAAGAGGGCGTTCTCTTGCTCGAGGGCTAGAGAGGCCGATATGATAATGGGAAAGGTCTCATTCTCACCTATGTAGGCATATCTAGGGTAAGACAGCAAGGGCGTGAGTTCGAATTTCTGAGGCGAAAGAATCATTGCGGAATCTACCTCGAACTCAAAGGACTCTAACACAGGTTCGAAATCACTGCAAACAACCAATTCGGATGGTTCGACTGACTCATCCAAAAATTCAAACGACTCATATTCGGGCTGTGAGTCGTCATCATCCAAAAAAATGAAACATTCATAATCAACATCGGTTGTGTCAACGGTAGTAGGCTCAAGGAGGGACGCACTAGTGGTGTCAAAACTGTTTTCATCAAACAGAAATCTTTCAAGCTCGCAGTCCTCCTGCGTGATTTCGTGAATAGAGCAAACTTCTCGTGTACTACTTTTAGGTACGGGGGGCAGACTTCCCATCTTATAAATATTGAACTCGCTAGACCTCTTTCCGAAGGATAGAGTCATGGAGCCATTGCGACAATTTATTACGGCATTGGAAGTGGCCAAAAATGGTCGACCAAGAATCACCGGAATTTGGTTTCTTGGGTTAGCAACAGGTTGTGTATCCATGACGATAAAATCAACGGGGAATATGAATTCCCCGACTTTGATCAACACATCCTCTAGTTGACCCCTTGGATAGGTGATTGATCGATCAGCCATTTGGAGAGTGCAACGAGTGGGTTTCAACTCTCCAACCCCTAATTGTTCGTACACGGAATAAGGAATCAGGTTAACACTAGACCCAGGATCTAAAAGTGCTCGATTAATTTTCTTATCCCCAATTGTGATTGAAATAGTAGGACAGCCGGGGTCCTTTCGTTTTTAGGGTAACGTTTGATGGTGGTTAATAGCAGTGCTCACTGCACTAGCCACTAGCACTTTCTTGGGTACTTGAGATGCTTTTCTCTTTGAAGTGCATAATCCCTTTAAGATTTTCGCGTATGAAGGGACTTGTTGGATAGCATCCAAGAGAGGTATATTTATGCTAACCTGCTTAAATATCTCCACAATCTTCTCCACTTGTGTATTTGGTTTATTAGGACTCAACCTGTTTGGAAATGGTGCATTTTGAAAATTAGTTGAGTCAAATGTTTGTGGAGCAGACTGTGGATTAGGAACGGATCCCGGTGTAGATGTGTTCGTGTTGTGAGAAATGGGTCTGTTAGAGCTAGAAGAAGTAGAGCCATGTGAAGGGTGGAGAATAGGCTCTAAAGAAAAAGGTGAAGAAGGAAGTGAAGAAAATGAAGAAGGGGAAGAAGAAGAAGAACCACCGGCGGGGATGTCATCACTAGTTTCCACATTATTTTGCAACTCTCTTCCGGATCTCAACGTGGTCACCGCATTTACATTGTGATTGTGATATGCGTTTTGTGCGTGACCAGGATTGGGCAATGGTTGAGATGGAAGCTTTCTCTTTTCTCTCTCGCTCAACGCAGCAGTTAATTGTGCAATTTGTGCCTCAATAGATTTGATACTTTGATCGTGTGAGGCATTGTTATTCATTAAAGATTGAACATAACTTTCAAATCTTGCTGCGGATTCTGTAGTTTGCTTGAGAAATGCTTCTAGACTTTTCTCGAGCGAGCTAACCTTATCATCATTTGGTTGAACCAAATTGTTCGTTTGATTTGTATAAGGTTGTTGTTGGAAAGGTTGCTGGTTTTGAGTTTGTAAGGGTGCTTGTTGTTGTTGTGGAGGAGGTCTTTGAAAATTATTATTCTCTTGGAACTGTTGATTTGGGTGACTCCTCCACCCCTGATTGTATGTCGAAGAGTACGGATCATTTCTTTGTCGTTGCTGAAATGCAGCATTGACTTGATCCTGTCCTTGAATGGGTGCATTATAAGGACACTCTTCGGTTAGGTGCGACGGGTTCGAACAACAAGCACAAACAGTTCGTGTGGGCAGAGTAGGGGCAGGAGAAGACGATGAGATTTTGGTCTCAATGGCTTCTAGCTTTTTCATAAGTGAGGCCATCTCGGCCTTCATAGCAATCGACATATCTATTTGATGTATGCCTGCCCTAGATTGACCAACTGAAGAAGATGATGTGGTCTTGGTACTCTCCCACTGAATTGTTTGCTCACTTAGGTCCTCAAGAAACTGCCAAGCTTCGTCACTAGACTTGGAAAGAAAATGACCTTGACATATTGTTTCTAGCAACTGCTTCGTTGCTGCGTTCAATCCCTCGTATAATGTTTGGCAAAGTTGCCAATTTTCTATCCCATGATGAGGGCATTGAACAAGTAGGTCTTTAAATCTCTCGAAGCACTTCCAAAATGGTTCGGAAAGAAGCTGTGAAAATTGTATAATCTCGTTTCGGATTCTAGCAGTTTTGTGATGAGGATAGAACTTTTTCAGAAAAGCTCTTACAAACTCGTCCCAATTTCTAATGGAATGTGATGCGGTGCTGTATAGCCACTTCTCGGCTAGGTCACATAAGGTAAAAGGAATGACCCTTAGCCTTATTGCGTCATCACTTAATTGGGTTGTCTTCATCATGGCGCAAACGTTTTGGAATTTATTAATGAAAATATATGCATCTTCGGATTCCAAACCATGAAACTTAGGTAGCATATTGATGAAGTGTGGTTTTATTTCAAAATTATCCCCATTTGCCGGTGGGGGTGAAAGACATGTGGGTAAAGAAGTGCGGACGGAGTAGAAGAGATCCTGGAGCGCAACTCGTGCGGGCGCTACAACAGGCGGTAGATTCGGGTTATTCGCACCTGGCGGAGGTGGAATCATTCCCGTCGGTAAGGTATCGTTGGGGTTGAATCCCCACATACCTTCGAAAGAAGAATTTAAAGGAGGAGGTAAGGAAATGGAGGGAATTTCGACGAAGGGTTCGCCGAAGGGTTCGTTGGTCGGTACCAACGAAACACGGACTAATCGGGCGTTAGTATCCCTAGTCCAAAATGACATACACTAAAGGGTAGTGCAGTCAGAAAAAAAAGAGAAAAACAGAATGTGGGGGTAAGATAACGTCAGTGAGAAGAAGTGGTGGAAGTGAGTTTGCAAGTTTTCTTTAGCGGCAAGTTGCAAGTTTTTAAAAGATTTTTCTTTTTCTTTTTCTTTTATTTATGTGAAGGTTTTGCAAAGAGGTTTTAGGAAAGGGACTCGTGACACCAATGTGTCAACCACACATGCACAATCAGGCCTAGATCTAGGATCGCCTAGGTCTGCTAGACAGCTCCTAAGTAGGGCTAGAAATAGACCTCAAACCGCCTCTTCACGGACAAATACGGCCAGGTAAGTGGGAAGGAACCACCACTACAGTGGGCCTAATTAATAACCACTAGCCTAGACACCGCAATGTCGGTTAGGATAAACGGCCGATGCCTACCCTAGTCCTTTTCCTATTGAGCTCGCTGTCCTTAGGTCTGAGTCTAATCTTTTTTAATTAATTGTGGTCGATGCAAAATGCTTTAGGTGTTTTCTGGGGTCCTGGGAAGGGTGATGAAATCTCCACCCAATCTGAGTTTGGTCAAATAGCCCCTTAGAGTCCGGTTAAATTATGCAAAACAAATAAAATTTCACTTGCATTCAATTTAGCGCGGCGCAAAGAAACCTGCAGAAAATCTGTTATTTAGAAGGGGGAGAAAAACTCTTTACGCAAAGAATTCCTGCAGAAAATTTTTACAGTGGAGATATGGAGGTTACAAGGGAGAGAATGAGAAAACAAACAGAGCAAATTTGAGATGCTGACGTGGCCAAATGAGCGCGGAACCGCGGTCCTGGGCCCCTTAATGCGGCGGAAGCGCGGCTGAGAAGAGGGATCGGGCTCTGGAAATTTTTGTACTGTTCTGCGCTTACAATTTCTCTCTGTTCTTATGCTCCTTCTCCTGTTTTGACCTTCTGTAAAACTCCAGATCCAAAAGTCTTTGCTGTTCCTGCAAGATTCAAATAGCAAACCCTTCAAACAGATCAAAGTTGATAATTTTTTTATTTTTTTTTATATTTTCAGATTTTTATAATTTTTATAATTTATATCAACCCGAAAATTCACAAAAAGAAATATTACGTCGTCCCCGGCAACGGCGCCATTTGATTGTATGTCAAAGATATGTATTTACCGCAATCAAGAAACGGCGTCGCTTCGCAGCTAGCCGGTGAGTACGGGTCGATCCACAGAGACGGGTAAATTCCTTTTATGTGTTTTAACGAGTTGATTCTATTTGTCGTTTTGTTGTTTTATAACAATCTATAAATTCTGGATCTAATTAATCTAATTAAAAGTCTTGCCAGGGTTAGGCTTAGGGGAAGTTTTGGAGATTAATGTTTTTCATCACCGCTTTCAATGCCTACTTATTTAGATCTATTAGATGTTAAGTTAATTATCAATAAAGTGGATACGAATCTTTTAGGAAGATGTTTCTTCCTCTAGATTCGTATTCTTCCTTTGTTGATAATTACCTAACCTCCACGGAAAACGCGCGTAACCGGCCCTTTATACTACGGTTCATCGTTACCTCGATGGGTAGGATGCCGCAGGGAGCGGTTGTGCTCGTATGCGTGGAGTTCTAATTCGTTAGGTTAAAGTGGCATTGAAAGGGGTGAGAGATCTCATCTCTTAACCCTTTCCCTAAGGCTAACCCTAACAAGCGAGGAGACTACTCGCTCATTAGGGGATTGGAAAATATTATAATTAAAAGAATAAAATACTTACTAGTTGACGGCTCCCTCCAAACAAGAAGAACAGATCTGAATTTTTATCTTAGAAATTTTGAATTTTATTGATTGAAAAGAGGCATACATTTTTCAGATTTCAAATTACAATTTATAGGAAAATAGGAAACCTAGGGTTACAGACTCTCGCGCATACGCAATCACAGATTTGCCCACGAAAAATACCAACACCCGCACCGACACAACAGCACAAAATCTTTGCGCCGACACGGGCATTAGAAGGCCGCAGATCCGCGGCAATTGATGGCTTGGGCCGCGGATCCGCGGCCCATTGATGGTCTTGGGCTTCCAAACTTCTGGGGTCCTTTTGTGGTTGTCTGGGCTTCTTATTTTTATACTTCTTTTTCTCTGTTTGCTTCTCACTCTTCTCCAGATCTTCAGTGAAGACTTGTATTGGGCTTTTTAACCGTTTCACCTTGACATTCGTTGCCTTGCACCTATGTGAACTGGGCTTGACTAGGATTCGTCTAATTGTTGGTCAAAAGTCCCTTTTCTGTTGGTTTGTGTCTTTTTCACTGTATTTGCTCCAGAAACCTGTATCCTGTAATATGCAACAAACGTGCGTCAAGAGTACCTGTTTATCTATAAAAAGGATAAGAATAGGGGAATGATAAATGCAATATTATGGTCTGAACAATGCCTAAACAATGGCATAACAAGAAATGAAAATACTGAATAGAACAAGGTACAATATCTAGAGCTCGGGGTCTTCGTGAAACTGATTCAAGTCTTCACTGGTGGGCTCGATCTCTGCTGGGTCCAAAGCACCTGACGACATTCAAAGAAGAAAGAAATAGAATGTCGTCAGCGAACAGGTCGCTCGGTAAGTCCCAAAGATAAAGAAGAATTAGAAAAGACAGAATAAGAGTATTTTCTAAAGAGCTTGTAAAATATTATAGAATATTGTGTTAACGATGTTGTTTGTAGCTTGGTACAGAAGGATGCCAGTGTATACGAGAAAGGTCTCTATATGCTAGAGACCAGGGCAAACGGAATGTACAAGGAACCGTTAAGCCACGGTACAACAGCAACGGAATATAGGTTAGGTGTCTTAATCTGACCACCTTGTGTCACCTTTAACACCTTCCGTACCAATCTACCCCTTAAACCCCGTAGTATTTTGATAGTATTGTTGTATTGTATTGTATAAGTTGGATGACTGACCAAAACCATGATATCAGTAAACAGATTGTAACTGCATAATCAGGTAAATGGAATAACGGGATAATGGATGTATATCCATAGTTTGGTTTAGTCAAGTTGTATAGATTGTTAACTGGATTCTATGATTCATGTATTCATATTGAGTTGGAATATTAAAGAATATAGTTTGACTTGAATCATATTCAAGTTAGAAATAATCAGACTCAAACCCGAGTCAGACTAAAAGAAATGTAAGTCGAAGTTCTATAATTGTTAGGGTCCTTATTATAATTTATAAAACATGAGGGGGTTTTATGTAAAAATACTTTTGTATAGTTTTCAAGATACAGCTCAAGTATTTATTATTCGTCTTTATTGTTATAATGAGTGTGATTCTATTTTGTGATATTTCTAGTGATAATATCCTAATTACATAAATAAAGGTATTAATTTATAATATCGATTTATTTGAAATTCATGGTATTTTAATGTAACTTTTAATCTTGTAATTTTTAGGAAAGGTGGAAACTTTATCTTATAATAAAATAGGTGTCTAAATGATAAATATACATATGTTTATACAAAAATAATTTTTAATAAATATTTTATTTTCCAAAAATCTCATTTTTCTTAAATGTCGTATTTTAAACCTTTCGAGACTGAATGCTCCTTGCGGAGGTCTGAATCTTGCACTACTAAGCCCGAGGGTGCACGATAAACCGTACTATCCCTAACGAGTTCCCCAAAGGTGGGTTGTAGTGGCGCTTTGCAAAGATTTAATAAATACTAGTCATTTAGAAAACGGTTTTATAAAGATAAGGTATTTATTTGGAAAAAGGTGTAAATTTCCGTATTTTAGCTTCTAGGGTTTCCTAAGCCAACTAACCTATTTCTAAATGGTCTAAACGATAAGTCATTAGAAGTCTCAAATCGCCTCTTCACCACCAATTGCGGTCAGATAAGTGCCAGGTGAGTGGGAGGCTCTCCACTACAAGTAGTGGCCCTAATTAAGTAACCACTCGCCTTAGACACACTTGTCTAGATACCACAAAGTCATCTTTAGATAAACGATCGATGTCCATAACTTATCGTATTTCCTATTAAAAGATATTGCATTAAAATTGTATACAACTTAGAATTTTTAGAAAAGGTTTATAAAAAAAATGGTATTTTAATGTAAAATCTTATTTTATCGTATTCTAAGTTTTCAAGGTAGCGTGTTATGATTACATATGAGTGTGTGTGGAGGTAGGTCATTACCTCGTGATCTACTTTAAGGTATATCAATGTTAAAGGGTTAAATGTGATAAACCAAATATGGTGGTATTTAAGTGAAAGAATACGATATATTGCAAAAACTATCATTTCATGTGTGAAAACTTGTTCAAATTGATTTTTAAGTTATTAGTAGTCAACATGAATATGTTTAAGCATTATGGAATTAGTTATAAGTGAGTTTTGATAGAAAACCGAATCGGAAATCGATTTGTTCCGATTTCCGTCGGGTTTGAAAAGTCGTATTTTAATGGAAGAAAAGAAAGGTAGAAAAGGGGGACTTACGGGTTTGGACAACGCTAGAGAGTGAGAGGGAGGTAGAGGGTTTGGCGGCGCTTCGAAATGTCGCCGAGAGCTCCTAGCACGATCACCGAAAAATCGCCGTCGATTTCGTCAGCGCTTCGCCTTTCGCTCGTTTTCCGACGTACCAAGGTTCTCTTGGAATTTTGAGAGAGTGAACTTAGAAAAAGTGATGAGAGGGTAGAGGGTAGGGGTGTTTATATACGGTTAGGCTAGGGTTAGGGTTTTCAATTAAAAAAAATATAAAAATATATAAAAATCATTAAAAACTCATTAAACTTAGGATTAAAAGGGATTTATTGGCCAAAAGATAACTGATCCAAGAATTTAGAGTGTGCAGGAGGGTGGACTAGGTCAAGAGCCAACTTTTCTCTGTTGGTGACTCGGCCGTCCGGCCAAGTCCGGCCGACTGCGCCGGACCGAGTCGGCCGAGTCGCCGGCCGGAGGCGCCGAGTCAGGGGTCCAATGACCGGGGATTCTTCGGGGGTACAATTTGGTATATTTACTTTTTGTTGTCCAGTACATATTTTGTGAGTTATGGCCTTTTGACCGTTGACTTTCCAAAAAAATTAAAAAAAGAAAAGAAAGGTAGAAAAGGAGGACTTACGGGTTTGGACAACGCTAGAGAGTGAGAGGGAGGTAGAGGGTTTACCGGCGCGTCGAAATGTCGTCGAGAGCTCCTAGCACGATCACCGAAAAATCGCCGTCGATTTCGTCAGCGCTTCGCCTTTCGCTCGTTTTCCGACGTACCAAGGTTCTCTTGGAATTTTGAGAGAGTGGACTTAGAAAAAGTGATGAGAGGGTAGAGGGTAGGGGTGTTTATATACGGTTAGGCTAGGGTTAGGGTTTTCAATTAAAAAAAATATAAAAATATATAAAAATCATTAAAAACTCATTAAACTTAGGATTAAAAGGGATTTATTGGCCAAAAGATAACCGATCCAAGCATTTAGAGTATGCAGGAGGGTGGACCAGATCAAGAGCCAACTTTTCTCTGTTGGTGACTCGGCCGTCCGGCCAAGTCCGGCCGGCGGTGCCGGACCGAGTCGGCCGAGTCGCCGGCCGGAGGCGCCGAGTTAGGGGTCCAATGACCGAGGATTCTTCGGGGGTATAATTTGGTATATTTACTTTTTATTGTCCAGTACATATTTTGTGAGTTATGGCCTTTTGACCGTTGACTTTCCAAAAAAATTAAAACAAAATAAATACAAAAACAATGTGGGGCATGGGATTTGAACTCTGGTGGCTTGGTTCAGCAGTGCAAGGTATTACCAATGAGCTACAAGCTTCTTCTTATAATTATGGAGTGAAATAAATACTTAAAGAGATATCAGCCGCAATAAATACTCCACGTATACATTGAATTTAAATCAATTCTTTATACATTAAAAATGGAGTTGTTACAACTAATGTCGTCTTAAATCGTTAGTTTGTGTTGTAGATAATAACGGAGATAGATGATACACGGAACAATACTAACGATCAATCACGCAACAGCAACACAATACCAACGAAAGATATAAAACGATAAACACGTAAGAATATAAGAATCACAAATCAGAGAGAGATACAATAATTTGTTAACGAGATTCATTCACCGTATGACTAGTCCTAGGCAGAGCGGAATCTGTAAACGTCTACTATATCATTGAATTAAATTACAACAACGAGAAACCCTAGGAAATTTCTCTCAAATCTCTCTAAATCTTAGTCGTCTCCCTCTCTACAATAGTCTCTCAAATTGGCAGTACAATAATCATATGAGTATATAGGCAAATCCTAATTTTATTTAAAATAAGAGATAAACCCAAATCTGAAATATTTGATTCACACAGAAAACCCGTCGACAGACGTATGATGAAGAAAACGTCAGACATTTGCCTTCTCTCTATTAAATTTCATCTCCTTGTTCAGATGTCTGCCTGTGCTCTGAATTGGGCTTCGTGCTTCTCCACATGTCTGGCTACGCTCTATTCTTTGGCTAATGCTCTTCTCCATACGTCTGCACTTTGGTCTTAAGTCGTCTGACGTTGCTCTGGATTTCTTCTTATGCATGCGTGTATACCCAGACATCTGAACCTCCTTATTCAGACGTCTGAGGAAGAATTCTCCACATTTCAACAGTTTGATTATCTCATGCGAGCCATAATAGACTAGATAACCCTAAAATGTCTTATAGATAGAAAGAATAGACTCAAAATGAACGCAATGTTACATGTTTTGACAAAAATGCCTTTCATTTTTTTTAACGAAATACCTTTCAACAGGGTTTTATAGTGTTTATGGCCTGTTTGGAAATGGAGTTAAGCTTTGGAAACCATGGTTTCGTAAAGTTAGCAAAATTTAACTCCAAAATACCAACTTTGGCTTGTTTGGCAACCATTTTGGAGTTGAGAAAACTGTAAATTTTCAGTCTTAAACTGTAGCTATCTCAACTCCAATCTACTCAAAGTTTTCTAAACTTCATTTTTGAAGTTTGGGGATCGCAAACTATAGTTTGTATGCCTGCTATCACCACTTTAAAATTAACCATCATTATCCTAACCAATGTTGAAAATAACGATAGCATAAAGTGTAGCATTTCGTTTCTAAAAGTGAAAAGTGCAAATAGCGTTACGCAAAGCGTAAGTTATATGGATTGATTATTATCAATTAATTTTAATAATTATATTTATTCATTTTAAATCATAAATTTAAGCAAATTAATTTTAAAATTAAAAAAAGATATTACATTCTTCAAAGAGTTAAGAAATCAATACAAAACTTAATAGAATTAGCATAACAAATTTCTAATTTTCAATTTAACAAGTTTGCAATCATAGTTAGGTATTCAAAGTAATCAGTGAAATTAGTTTTAATACATAATCACTGGATTTCCTTGATCTATTGAAGTTAATATCCAGTTTAATAACAAAAATTCGTATGTAAAATCTTATTTACAAATATAGACTATGCTATTGCTATCAATACGCTGCATAGCATAAGTTTTTTTTATTATAGAAATAATGTAAAATAGCGAAAGCTACTTTGTATTTAAGTTATTTAGTTGAGTCACGTAGTAAATAGGTTGGGTTATACTATATAACGCAAAATAACGAGTTACGTAATGGGATTTTTTCAACATTGATCCTAACTTTGTATCCAAACAGGATCTTAAAATTCAATAGTGTTATCTCAAAAACTACAAAATGTGAATGGTGTTTAATAAAGCTTATCTTGAAAAATAATCATTAGGGCTAAAAACTTGATGGAGGCAAAGCAGCATTCCAAAAACATATTTCTTCAAGAATAACTTACAAGTTTTTTGAGATAACGAGTGAATTTGAAAGCCCCGGAGAGGTTTTTATTTGCCTTTAGAAAGTAGGAAGGTTTTGCGGGGCCTTTAACTCATAAATTTGTTCCATGTATAGTCACATAATTCGTGAATAATTCGGTGAATTCGAGAATAATTCGTGAGTTTTTGATCGGCCGATTAATTCTCCGATTTAATCGCCACTGACGAACGCTTCGAATAATTCGTGAATTATTCATGAATAATTCAAATAAATAGCGAGTAATTCATAAAAACAGAGAATAATTCGCAATATCAAAACCAAGCGTCTCATATATTAATTTTTTGCTCGAAATCCTTCCCGAACATTTTTCAAATACCTACCGAATTTTTTCCGAATACCTGCCAATTTTTTCCGAGCAGTTCCCGAATCCGAATTTTCGAACTGGCCGGAAGAATCCTCGAACCCACCAACCACGAATTTGTGACTATGGTGGCAATAAGATACATTGAGCTTGGACCCTTCCCTTCCCACAAGAGCTGCCCTCCTCTTTTCATAAGCAATTCCACCCTTTCAACCTCATCAAAAAGCGCCATCCCCTCTCACTAACTTCAAACCAACAACACACTCTCTCTCTATATATTCCTCGTCTTCAATCTTTCCTCTCTCAATCGAAAGATTCCAACTTTCATTTGAGTTCCTCATGGCCGCCGCCGCCGCCGCTTCTCCAATTTACACTAAAACCCCCAACTTCCCCCAATTTACATCTAAGCCCTCCTTCGTCTCCAATCTCTCCCCTCATCGGCACGTCCCATTCTTATCCTTCGCCGCTGCATCCTCGCCCTTCACGGAGTTAAACTCCACAGAGCGCCACCAGCGCGACAGCTGGCTCTACAGCGACAACGAGATCGCGCTCCAGCTCCCCGAGCTCAAGAAGCTCCTCCAAGCCCTCAAGGCTTCTAGAAGCTCCGAGGGCCAGCGCAGCGGTGGGTCCAGGAGCGTGTGCTTGGTGGGGACGGGGCCGGGGGACCCAGAGCTGCTGACGGTGAAGGCGGTGAGGGCCATCGAGAGGGCCGATTTGATCCTCTATGATCGATTGGTCTCCAATGAGGTGATGGGTTTGGTGAGGGACGATGCTAGGCTGCTTTATGTTGGGAAAACCGCTGGCTATCATAGTAGAACTCAGGTGATTTTGCTCGCATTTTAGCATAAAAACGGGAATTTTATTTTCCCCCTTTTTGAAGCTAGGGTTTTATTTATGATGATATGTGACTACAGGAAGAGATTCATGAGCTGCTTCTGAGCTTTGCGGAGGTCGGTGCCAATGTAGTCAGGCTCAAAGGAGGAGATCCTCTTGTAAGTTCACTAAATTGTTTTTTTAGATAGAGATTCATGTTGCATTTAGTAAAGATTGCAAATTTGTTGTTAAGGCGAGTTCAATTGATAGACATCTCTTTAGCTTGTGGGTTGGTAAAAGAGCAGTCCACATGAGAAGCGATAATTTTATACATGTCAAAGAAGGAGGGTTTCGGATTAATTTTTTCCCCACCCTTGGTCAGAAATGGATTTGAAATGAATCAACTTCTGAGTTTGCATAATACTAGGTGCTGGAATATCTATGTGAATAAACACTTTTTAGAGAAAATTTAAGAGTCTAGACCAGGCGAAGGATCATCGATTCTAAATGTTCGGTAATGGAATTTAATAAGTGAAGAAAATGCTAAAAAGCATGAAGGTTATAAATTATATTGAAGTCATGTAAAGAACCTAGAGGTATGTAATAGATGAGAAATGCCACTTATAGAGGTTACAATGACAATACCTCAGTCGTTCTGATTTAATGTAAGAACATTCAACATCAGGATTTACAAGGAACAAATATATAAAGAAAAATGGGAGATAGCTTGCAGTTTAGGAAGGGGCTGTATAGCTTGAAACGGCAAGATGTTTTATTACGAATATGCCAAGTATGTAGCTTATATCACGGCAACGTCTTAATCAAATTAAGATAAAAAACGTCTTAATCAAATTGATGAAATCATTATACAATTGGTTATGTGGATTCTACATACAGTCATACACATATTTGCACACATATCTACTTTATATTCCTGTATGTTTGTAAGGTAACATGCCTAGTTCTATCACACACTGGTTTGGACGTTGGTGAAACTTGGTTTCATAAACATCGTGTAGACTCTACTGTAATAGTTTTTGCCCCTCTGTTCCAAACCAGAAGCACCATGACCACCACAGGGAGGGAAAAAATGGGGAATTTGATTGCTAATAAAGTTATAGACACTTCATGGGCGATGGTTAGAGTTGATTTAGTTCAAACGATATTACTTTCTTTGGTGATATGTGATTTTTGTTAATTTGGTCAAGTAATCTTTAAGATGAAGTAACATATAGGGAAAACAGGAGTTGCACAATCATTCATGAAGGCAGTATACACTAATTTATAATCAATAATTAATTATATGCTTCTTTGTATGAGCTGAGAACTTGCGGTTATTGCAATTGAAAAAGGATGTACAATCCATATTGACATTCTTTAGCTACCAATGTCTTTAAACATAAAAACTGGTGCTTCTCCCACACAATAGCTTCATTGCGTTACAAGTAAAGAAAAACAATAATAAATTCTGTGTATCGGTCAGACTAGTGTTGTGTCAACTTGAACAATATTACTAGACCCTCTAATATGATTTAATCACTACAGTCCATTTCATTGCTCTTCCAAACATAAAGAGCCATTATGTGGTTGTCAGGATCATGGGGCTCAGGGACAGGTATTGGATTGGTTTTTTGGGGTAGGTTAATTTATTGACTTTATGTTCTAAGGAGTTTATCGATCAAAATTGTACCTTGTACTTTATTAAAAATATATTCTAAATATTAGGATCATTTAATGTCTATGCTGTGAACATGAGCGTGTTTATTATAGCTGTTGTGTCTCCCTATCACGCTATTTGAGGAAATCTTGGATGCAAAGATACAAAAACATGCTCCGAATTGCGCCAAGGATATAATTGAGTCCAAACTAATCTGGACCTGTGGTCCATAATTCCATATTCAGTTTGTCATGTGAAAGTGCTGCATATATTCCCATGCTGTTTCCTTAATTCTATCTCTAGCCTATAAATGGGTCATGTTGTCCCTTTTTTTTTGCAACTTTACTTTGGTCATTCAGTTACTTATTTATAAAATAGCCATCATTTTGATATGCTTTGTGGACATTTAAGGTATTTGGGAGAGGTGGCGAGGAGATGGATTTCCTGCAGCAACAAGGAATTGAAGTCAAAGTTATTCCAGGTTTTGCATACTACTCCTGAGCTAATATTGTAATTGCTAATAACTCATTAGATTATACTCGCTAAGTTTTATATTGTGCAGGGATCACTTCTGCTTCTGGAATAGCAGCAGAGCTTGGTATTCCACTGACTCATCGAGGTGTTGCAAATAGGTATAAACTGATAACCCTGGGCTCCCTCCTTATTTAATCAGTGGTCTTAAATACACTTAACGATGTTGTTTTCTTTTCAAGATACTCAAAATTCATGGCTGGAAATATGATTATAAACTGTAACTTTATAGTAAATACTGACAGGCCATCTCCAAGCTCTCTAAAGCCGATAGCTGTTTATTCTCTACTATCTTATACTTGGTGGTAGAAGAATTAGGGCTACGTAACTGATACATTTCTATCAGGAAATTTCAAATTCTGCGCCTGTCACATATTTCTCTATTGAGTAGGGAAAAGTCGATCTTTGTGGACATTAGACGCTAAAACATATCTGTACCATACCCTCTGTTCAAATATGTGGGAATGTGTTCTGTTTTGCTCTTTAGTTCATCTATGCCTTGGAGTTGAACATAATTCCATCTAGCAAATCTATCGTCTCTTTCTTTCATCTAGACGTCTTCCAAGTCTAGGAGAATTTGGAGGACATCAATTTGTATTTAGGATTATGACAAGCCCTTTTCTTGTTCAAAGTTTCTCAGCCAAGAATTTGACACTAGTGACATCAGGCTAAAGCCGGTCATAAAACTTTACCGCATATTTTATGGAGCCTTGTTTCATAGCTGGCCCCTTTTTATTTTTTTAAAAAAGGCTTAAATGCCGTTGATGATGACAATCTTGTGTTCAATGATGCAGTGTTAGATTTTTGACGGGGCACTCGAGGAAAGGAGGAACAGATCCTCTTTATGTAGCGGAGCACGCTGCCGATCCCGATTCGACCCTGGTTGTCTACATGGGTTTGTCAACTCTTCCTGCTCTCATTCCCAAACTTACGAACCATGGCCTGCCGCCCGATACTCCAGCGGTTGCAGTGGAGCGAGGGACCACTCCTCAGCAACGAACAGTGAGTAAAACTTGTTTCTGGTTAATTCGTCTGCTGCCTTTTAATTTCATATATATATATATTCGTCTTATTGCAGGTATTTGCAGAAATGAAAGATCTTGTGAATGAGGTTAAATTAGCAGAGCTGGTATCTCCAACTCTTATAATTATTGGCAAGGTAGTGGCTTTGTCACCGCTATGGCCTCATTCTTTGGAAGCAACCATGAATTTGTACTCTGAACAACTTTTAACCATGCTCACAAGCAGATAACATGTATATATGTCATGTCACTACCCCAAATGTAAGATGCCTGATACAAAGTGGTTTTGATGAACTCGAAAAACTAATCATAGCTAGCAATTTTGAGGGAGAAGACCGCGGAAATTTTGTAGCTAAGCATTTCAAGTTCTGCAAAATTCTTTCATGGATTCAAGTACCAAAAGATAGCATTTCTCTGTTAAGATTTGTGAAACAAGTGGCATCAGACTGTCATATTCTACTCGCAAGCAACCCGAGAGAGCTCAAAACCAAGGAGGAAACTCTTGCAATTGTATTTCTCAGTAGAGTCGTCGGTGACTTTTCTACCGTTCTATGCTTGTGGTTTATAATAGTTGGTAGTGTTTGATTAGCCGAGAAGGAGAGATCATTTATTTAGTCTTTCTTCATTCTTTTTATTGAGTGGAAATAAATAATATTTATGTTTTGCCCACTGGATCTTGAGAATTTGTTTGATTTTTGAGTTATGGAAAGAAATACAGAGGGAGGATAGTATTTTTTAATGACCCAGTTGTGTTTTTTCCCCATAACGTTTTATATGTTGTAGATGGAATATATGACTACATATTTATGATTATTATCTACGTAATGGATTGTTAGGTTGTCTTGCTAGTGTATGGATTGTTAGTCTTGCTGGTGTTCAAATAGGACGTAGTTAAGAGTTAGAATTGTTACTGACATCATAGATGCTATATTCTTCATTGCAGTTCAGGCCCGCAGGTGCTGTCTGTGTTCGGGAGTATTCTACTTTAGCTAGTTCAAGCCCACAGCCATAGCACTGCAGTAAGTTTACCTATTTAAGCAAAGCTTACTTAACACTTGTATATCCTTAAACAGGAACTAAATCAGCAATATGGAAGTTTGATAACATCAAAAGCTTGCACCATCAGTAGGTCGAAGCGAGCAAATAAGAGCTGTGCTTTGAGAAAATACTCGATATATAAACGGATCCCTAGAGATGGGGAAAGTTGTGGGGTCCAGGAAATTGGTGAACCTGATTGCAGTCAACAAAGGTATCAAGTTGGCACAAATGCATCACTTAATAAAGGATTTAGTCGAATTTACAGCATGATATTGATCTGTCGGTGATTAGGAGACCTGAAGAGGTTTGTCTGTTGTGAAATTTTCTATATCTGTGATCCTCCAAGGAATCACAAAACACACCAAGAGTCGCAGCGGAAAAAATAATCCGACGCGTGCCGTATCGCGTCAAGATGTTACCTTCCGTTGATCTGCGGTTGGCGATGATAGACGGCCGAGATTTGAGTTGGAGGATAGCTGCTGAAGTGTGTGGATCTCAATGGGCTTAAGGTTGTTGGGGCCGAGCTACCTGCAAGGAAGTTCCGGGGTGGTTGTACCACCGAGGATCCTCCGACGATCAAGTTAGACAGGAAATCCGAGCAGTATAATGGCCTAGTGAGTGGAAAATGACTTACTTGAACCGTCTAAAGGAGGGGTTTATATAGCGCTGGCAGCAGGCAGGCAGGTGCGAGAATCACACCGACTGTTATGTCCCGACGTCACGTCCTTGTGATGGGCGGGATCTCCCATTAATGGCGAGACATGCTTGTTAATGGGGATCGTGATGGCGTAGAACGCGGGATCGTGGGCAGCGGATATCTCGCGTATGGCGAGATTCGCAGAGGCGAGGTGGAAGAACCTGCGAATGATGTCGTTGGTCGGTCGAAGGGACCGAGGAAGATGGGCTCGGCGGGGGCTCGGGACCGAGCGGAAGGCCGAGCTATCTTGGATTATGGTAGCCCGGAGGTGAGCTGAGAGGGCCGAGTAGGCCAAATGTGCAGGAGGCTCGGAGGCGAGCCAACGGTTGTTTGCAAGACGAGCATAGGAGTGGTGTGGGCGGCCCAGAAGGTCGGCCACGTCCATGGGTCGCAGACCCGGGTGTTCCTTGGTCCTTCCTTGCGGGCTTTAGGACACGTCATCAGCTATGTGTCACGATCTGGGAGATCACCGATATCGAGCATCATCATTAGCCCCCCACTCTCGTCCCGACCTGTTCACGGGTCGGGTCGAGGGTGGTCTGCCGGGTCACCCGAGGTGAGGTCCTCGTCGTAGATATAATGAGCGTGTGTTCCTGGGCAATCAACTGTATTTTCTTGGTGATGTCAGCGGATCAGGGGCCAGATCTCGCATTAAAGAGGATGCACCGGATCGTGCATACGTTCACCGAAGCGACAACCCACGTGTCGGGCGCTGGCTGGTTGACGCGACGGGATGCAGGCTTCTAGCGTCTGATGGGATACGGCCAATGTGCGTGCGACAGGTGGGGCGATCGTGGCCGTCGAATGCACTGAGCCGTTTCGGCGGGAGATGACTGTCGCCGTAGGATGTGTACGCCGGCAGCTATAAAAAGAGGTGGGGTCCCCATCAAGGCCTATACCTCTACAAATTTTTCTCGTCCCGAGTCTCGTTAGCTAGGCGTTTTCCTTTTTAGGTTGGATCTCTGCGTTTCCCCTTCCGAGGACCTATCCTCTTAATCAGGTTAGATATCTTCTTCTGAAGAGTTTGTAGAAATAGATCGGGTAGGGTCTAGGGAGCCCCTGTAGATTCTTCTTCTTCTTCCTCTGTTTCTTCTGCTTCTTCTTCCACTGAGTCGGAGTCTTCCCGGAAAGTCAGGGTCAGATCCTCTTCTCGGGGTCGCGAGATGGGGGCGGTTCCCAGAGCGGAGGTCGTAGACGCCCCTGGTGTGTTATCCTCGGTGAGGTATGAGGACAAGCTTGCTACCGCTCGGGCTCGTTTCCATATTCTTCCCGGCTATACGCTACGTTTGGCTGAGGAAGGAGAGAGGGCGGATCAGGTACGGAGTAAAGAGATTGCCTTGTACCTGGAAGCCTTTTGGACCAGAATGCGTCTGCCTTTCTTTCCCGAGGTTGTTAGAGCGTTGAACCATTTCGGGATAGCCCCGGTCCAGCTAGTGCCGAACTCCTGGAGGATTCTCCTTGAGTTCTTGGTCCGCCTGAAGTTGCAGTCGACCCCTTTCAGACTGTCCACCCTTGCCTCTTCTCTCATTTACAAAAGTCACCCTGGCACTCGCGCGGGCGAGCCAAGGTGGGTATACCTCTCGTTTAGGAAGCAGCGGGGAAGTGCTCCCGGATCGTGGGTCGTCGTCGTGCCTTCTTCCATCCATGATTGGAAGAAGACGTTTTTCTTTGTTGGGCCGCCCGAGAGTGAGGACTGGCCCGCGCTCACCTAGTGGTCTAGGGATAGGTGTCGACGAGAGGGCCAGTCGAGCGATCCCGACGTGCTGAAAGTGGCGGAGTGGGAGCCCATTCCTCGAGCCGACGTGCTGCTTTCTGAGCATGTCCTGAGTTGGGCTGGGCTCAGTCCCGCCCAGCTCGCGGGTAAGTTAGGAGTTTGCTGACGATCTGTTAGATTTGCGTTTATTTTACTTTTACTCGTGCTGCTGACTCCATTGTACCTTGTCTTGTGCAGAACCCATGGACGCGAGCAAACTTCGAGCGGCCATGCGCGAGCCGAAGAAGGGATCGAAGGCTGGAGATGCCAGCTCTTCCTGTCCGACGTTGGCCCCGGCTCCCTCGGCAGCCACCCCACCCCGGCGTTTGAGTGCGGGCCGTGCCCCGGAGCCCAGCCAGGCGCCGACCCGAAAGTGGGTTCGGGAACCGGAGGCTGAGGCTTCGGAGATGGAGACCGGCTCCCCGGCGTCGTCTCTCAAGCGGTTTCCCCGGACGGTTTCGCGGACTCCGGCCTCCCCGATCTTGGTGGATGAGGGGAACCTCCGCTTTGAGGTGCCTTCGGGGCTCTCCGTTGCTGACAGCTTGCTGGCGGACATGGAGAGGTCGGCCGGAGGCAGGGTTCCTCAGCGATCGCCCAAGAGGCCGTGCAGGTTAGTCCTCGCATCTTGATTTTTCTCTCAGCGTCTTACCATTCGTGAGGTTTGGTGCCTCCCTTTTCTTTCTGACCCTCTCTGATTTCTTCACGTCCTCCAGCACGTCGCCTTCGTCGTCCAGATGGAGGACGAGGAAATTGCCCCGGCGATGCGAGCCGCGGGCGAGCTCTCCTCGCTGGAGGAGAGCTCGAAGTTGGAGCCGGAGGCGGCTATGGCGAGGGTCGCCGTCCTAGAGGGCGAGGTGGCGGCCGGGAAGCAGGAGGTTGCGGTCGGGAAGCAGGAGGTTGCCAGGTACCGCGAGGCCACCCAAGTCGCCGAGGCCAAGCTTCAGGACTCCAAGTTGCTCGTTGGCACCCTGATGAAGTTAGCGGGCGACCTCCGGAAGGAGTTGGAGGCGGCGGTAGAGGGGATGAAGCGGGCCGACCTTAGGGCGGCGAAGGCAGTGGAGAACTACAAAAAGTCGGACCATTTTTACGCCGACCTAGTCGTAGTTACTACCCTCATCTGGCACGAGGCCCTCGACGCCGTTAAGGCTCGGATGCCGGAGTTCCCCGATGAAGAGCTCCGGAATGAATATCCTCGCGGGGACGACGTGCAGGGGGATGCCCCCGGGAGCACTGCCAGGGAAGGGACTCCCGTTGAGGGCGGCGCCGAGGCTCATGTGATGGGCGCAGCCCCAGTCATGGTGGACGTTGAGCTCCCCGGGGTTGTGCCCGGCCCTGAGGCCTGAAGCCCCTCGTCTTCTTGTTTCTTTTCTTTTGTTGCATCAGGAATTTCGTATGCCTCCGTGCATTTTGTAAGGATGGGGAGCCCACAATACCCTTGTAAGGACTTTTGGCTTTGTTAATAAAAACTTTTTGCAGTAGTATTTGCGCGCGTATTTTCCTTTGTCGGTAAACACTTGTATTTGCACAGTTCAGCCTTCACGTCGGGTCGGTTCTTCATCTGGAGATCGCACATCGAGTTGAATTCGACTATTTGCTAAGTGTGCAAAGACTGGTGAAGGGTCCGTGTCTCTATGGCCCCGAAGTCGAGGTTGGGATCGCTTAGACGTGGATGGCCTCATGGTGAGGGCTTGGACCGTGGCGTTGGCGGTTAGTAACACCAGCTACGGATGACCGAGCATGGTAGATGCTCGGTTGCCTCTTGGCGAGGGCTTCGATCCCTGGCGCTGTGTGGTAGTGAACTACCAGCCAGGGATAGTCGAGCAGGGTAGCCGCTCGACTGTCTCTTGATGAGGGCTTTGATTCCTAGCGTTGTGGGGTAAGGAGCTACTGGTTGGGGATAGCCGAGCAGGATAGCCGCTCGGCTACCTCTTGATGAGGCCTTCGATCCTTAGCGCTGGAAGGGCCGTAAGAGACCTGCTAAGGACGGTCCGAGCAGTGAAGCTGCTCAGTGGCCTCTTGGCGAGGGCTTCGATCCCTGGCGTTGTGGGTAGGAAACTACCAGCCATGGATAACCGAGCAAGGGCGGGCCCGGTTGCCTCTTAATGAGGGCTTTTGATCCTTAGCGCGGGAGGGGCCGTAAGAGGCCTACTAAGGACGGGCCGTGCAGGGTTACTGCCCGGTGCCTCTTGGCGAGAGCTTTGATCCTTAAGGACGGGCCGAGCAGGGTTACTGCCCGGTGCTTCTTGGAGAGGGCTTTGATCTCTGGCGTTGTAGGGTAGGAAACTACCAGCCAGGGATAACCGAGCAAGGGCGGGCCCGGTTGCCTCTTGATGAGGGCTTTTGATTCTTAGCGCGGGAGGGTTCGTAAGAGGCCTACTAAGGACGGGTTGAGCAGGGTAGCAGCCCGGTACCTCATGGTGAGGGCTTAGATTCCTGGTGTTGTAGGGGTAGGGAGCTACCAGCCAGGGATAACCGAGCAAGGGCGGGCCCGGTTGCCTCTTGGCGAGGGCTTTTGATCCTTAAGGACTGGGCCGGGTAGGGTTGCTGTCCGGTGCCACTTGGCGAGGGCTTTGATCCCTGGCATTGTGGGGGTAGGGAGCTACTAGCCAGGGATAACCGAGCAAGGGCGGGCCCGGTTGCCTCTTGATGAGGGCTTTTGATCCTTAGCGTGAGAGGAGCTGTAAGAGGCCTACTAAGGACGGGCTGAGCAGGGTTACTGCCCGGTGCCTCTTGGCGATGGCTTTGATCCTTAAGGACGGGCCAAGCAGGGTTCCTGCCCGGTGCCTCTTGGCGAGGGCTTTTGATCCTTGGCGTCGTGGGGGTAGGGAACTACCAGCCACGAATAGCCGAGCAGGGCAGCCGCTCGTCTGCCTCTTGGTGAGGGCTTTGATCCCTGGCGTCATGTGGTAGGGAACTACCAGCCAGGGATAGCCGAGCAGGGTAGCCTCTTGGCTGCCTCTTGATGAGGGCTTTGATCCCGGGCGTCGTGTGGCAGGGAACTACCAGCCAGGGATAGCCGAGCAGGGTAGCCGCTCGGCTGCCTTTTGATGAGGGCTTCGATCCTTAGTGCGGGAGGGGCTGTAAGCCTGCTAAGGATGGTCCGAGCAGTGAAGCTGCTCGGTTGCCTCTTGGCGAAGGCTTCGATCCCTGGCGCTGTGTGGCAGTGAACTACCAGCCGGGATAGCCGAGCAGGGTAGCCGCTCGGCTGCCTCTTGATGAGGGCTTCGATCCTTAGCGCTGGAAGGGCCGTAAGAGGTGGCTAAGGATGGACCGAGCAGTGAAGCTACTCGGTTGCTTCTTGGCGAGGGCTTCGATCCCGGCGTTGTGTGGCAGTGAACTACCGGCTAGGGATAGCCGAGCAGGGTAGCTTCCCGGTGCCTCATGGTGAGGGCTTAGATCCCTAGCGTTGTGGGGTAGGGAGCTCCCAGCTAGGGATAACCGAGCAAGGGCGGGCCCGGTTGCCTCTTGGCGAGGGCTTTTGATCGCTAAGGACGAGGCCGGGCAGGGTTGCTGCCCGGTGCCTCTTGGCGACGGCTTTGATCCCTGGCGTTGTGGGGTAGGGAGCTACCAGCCAGGGATAACCGAGCAAGGGCGGGCCCGGTTGCCTCTTGATGAAGGCTTTTGATCCTTAGTGCGGGCGGGGCCGTAAGAGGCCTACTAAGGACGTGCCGAGCAGGTTATCGCCCGGTGCTTCTTGGCGAGGGCTTTTGATTCCTGGCGTCGTGGGGTAGGAAACTACCAGCCAGGGATAACCGAGTAGGGTAGCCGCTCGGCTGCCTCTTGGTGAGGGCTTTGATCCCTGGCGTCGTGGGGTAGGGAACTACTAGCCAGGGATAGCCGAGCAGGGTAGCCGCTCGGCTGCCTCTTGGTGAGGGCTTTGATCCCTGGCATCGTGGGGTAGGGAACTACCATCCAGGGATAGCCGAGCAGGGTAGCCGCTCGGCTGTCTCTTGATGAGGGCTTCGATCCTTAGCGCTGGAAGGGCCGTAAGAGGCCGGCTAAGGATGGAAGCGGCTCGGTTGCCTCTTGGCGAGGGCTTCGATCCTTAGCGCTGTGTGGCAGTGAACTACCAGCCGGGGATAGCCGAGCAGGATAGCCGCTCGGCTGCCTCTTGATGAGGGCTTCGATCCTTAGCGCTGGAGGGACCGTAAGAGGTCTAGTAAGGATGGACCGAGTAGGGTTGTTGCCCGGTCGCGCAAGGGTTCGTCCGACCCTCCTGACGTGTGAGCATCGGGAAGGGTAACAGTCACGGGCGACACGTGTATCGAACGCGTGGGGGGAGATGAAGCGCCGGAGCCGCCTCGCTTCGATTTCGTCAAGAAAGGCTCGAGGTCTGCCGCGTGGCGGCACAGCTGTGGGTGAAACGGGAGACTGTTGAATTTTCGAGAGCGTAGCGGGCTATAAAGCGGAGGGAGCGTTGATCACTCCTTTCTTCACACCCATAACGTAAGAATGGAGGACTTCCCTTTTATGATCCCCGACATCGTAAATTTCGAGGACGTGTACCTCTATGACCAGTACTGCACCGAGAACACGGTGCGGCTAGTGATTGGCCGCATTGAGGATCATTTCGGCCGACTGCTTCCCCGGCGCTCCCCCCTGCTCCAGCTGTTGATGTACTCCATCTGGAGGGTGTCGCCGGAGTTGTACAACCCCTTGTCCGAGCAGCTGAAGGACGGGACGGTTGGTAAGCTAAGGTCCTTGCGGTGCTTCGGCCTGATCTCCGCAGGTCGGTAGGATCGCTCGGTAGCGCTCATCCTTGAGTGCTATCAATTGAGGCACCACGCCGGCATTCGTAGGCGGCATCAGAGGCAAAGGGCTAAAGCGGCGAGGGCTCGGTTGGCGGAAATATGCTCGGAGTATCACGGGCAGTGTTTCCTGCACCCCTTCCCCCGCTATTGTAATTTTTCTTTTTCGGTTTATGGCTGAGGAGCCTATAGTACCCTTTGAATAAACAAACTCTTCTTTTTGCAATGTTTTATTGATCTCTCCTTATTATATAAACAGAAAGATCTTGAGAAAGTGTACATTGCCTTAGTAAAAGAAGTATAAGCTAGTAGATGTTCTTTTTATTTGCGCAGCTTGATCACCTCGGATGTCTGTTGGCCTCCGCGACCGGCGCGGGGTGTTCAGCCTCGTAGGTATCCGACATACCCTCCGCTGACACGACCATGATTTGGCCGATTGTCAACTCGCCGGGAGGGAGACTCTGCTCCTGCTCGCGGTTAGCTTGTCGCTTGTCCCGCAAGTACGCTGCAAGGTGTCCCGAAGGGATGAGCTCCTCGATATAGTCTTAGAGCTGCTTACAGCTCTCCGTGGAGTGACCCAGCGATCTGTGAAACCGCAGTAGGGGCCCTGAGTACGCTTTGCCGCCATGCGTGAGATCGGGGGGATCTTGAAGAACCCCTCGCTCTTGGCCTCCTCAAGCAGTACCGTTTGGGAGACGTTGAGCGGGGTGTACTCCTGAAACTTCGGGGAGTAGGGATTTGGCCGCTTAAGTCTCTTTCTCTCTTCCCTCACCCTTTTCTTCTGATCAGTTTGCTCTGTCCCGGGGAGATTTGCGTTCACCTCGGACTCGAGCTGGATTTCGCGCTCGGTCCAGGCCTTTACCTCGGCCATGGTCTTAGGTTGCGCTAATGCAAAGGAGCGTGACCACTCCTTGTGCCTAAGACCAGACCTCAGGGCTGTGATGACCGTCTCGTCCCGATGTTCGGGGACCTCGAGAAGGACATTGTAGAAGCGGGTGACGTACGCTTTGAACGTTTCTTTGTCCCCGCTCTTGATCGTGAAGAGATGGTCGACGGTCCGTTTCTGCCGTCTGTTCCTGACGAAATGGCCGAGGAATTGGGTGGCCAGCTCATCGAAGGTTGAGATTGAGCGTGGCGCGAGTCTTCGGAACCAGTCTCGTCCGGAGCGGATGAGAGTGGCCGGGAAAGCTCGGGATTGGGCGGCGTCTGAGTTGTCTTGGAAGCTTATCCCGGCCGTGAATGCGTCCAGATGGTCCTTCGGGTCTGACTTCCTGTCGAAGAGCGAGACCTTGGGGGGCTTGTTTCGGGAGGAGACGTGGACGGCGAGAAGCTCCTCGGTGAAGGGCTTTGTGAGCGTGTCGGCGGCGTATTTAGCCCCGTCGCTCGAGTGGCAACCTTCTCGATGCATGCCCTCGATCTTCTTTTCGAGGGCGTCGAGTCGGCTGTTCATATCAGAATTTTGCATTATTATATCACCCATTCTTAATCATATTACATATAAATAGGTGCTTTTGATCCATGTCTGCTAAATAGTTGCAGGTTATAGGTTCTCAGAACATTACAGTGAAATTGATGAAAAGACGCTACAAATGTGAGACTACGACCAACAATAGATGAATCCGTATGATGCCGTATACCAGTTCAAGGAACAAATAAAGATCAGTAGACAGTTCAATGCACAAAGCACAAGGGTAGCACAAGATTCAAGACTTCAATGCGAAGCTCACGGCAAAAAGTCCACAACATTCTGTACTGTGGAAATCTGGAAGAAAATAGAAGAGATTCTGTGGAACCAAGTAAAGAAAATAGAAAGAAAAAGCAACATGAAGCAACCCTAGAAGTTTGATATCAAGACCCCCCATACGGCCGCGGAACCGCGGCCAAACATGGCTTTCTGCCGTGGAACCGCGGCCGTGCAATGCACGTGGCGGTGCATGTGTCGGTGGGTGTCGGTGCTTTGACCTGGCTTTCTTAGGATAGTCTTGTAAATTCAAATGTGGATCAGATGTAAATCTAGGGTTTCTCCTATCTATAAATAGGAAAGCCAGAAGCCTAATTAGGCATGGCTTTTTTTTAATTCATAGATCTAAAATTTTAATTTCCTTGTAATCGCTGAGAGGTATCAATAAAGTAAGTTTTCATCCTATTCTTTTATTTGAATTTAATTTCTGCATTATTTTCTTTACCGGTTCTTTTATTATCTGCAAGTTAGTTAGTTTAATAAAAAGAAAACAAAAAAAATGAATTTTATAATCACCTTCCTAATGAGTGAGTAATTCCTCACTTGTTAGGGTTAGAATAGGGAAGGTTTGAGAGAAGGAAATCTCTCTCACTCCTTTTTTTGCCCATATAATTTTTATAATACGGACTCTTTTTAATCCAACCACACACCGCTCACTACGGCACCCTATTCTTCAAGATAGCGGTGATTCCCTAGTTAGACCGGTCGTGGTTGAATTAACTGGAGGTTAGGGCTAAGAGCCAAGAAAAGACGGACAAGGACCAAAAGGAAGAAACTAATTTTCTTCCTAGTCGTGCCAATCCCTTTTGTTGACTATTATCCTAACTCCTATAATTCTTAACTAGGGCATTAAAAGCAGTGAGTAGAATCTCTATTCCAAACTAACCTAATCCTAACCCCAGCAAGCTTTTAAATCAATTTAATCTCATTCTTAGATCTTAAAACAAAACCTACCAAAAATAGGACTTAACTCGTTAGAACTTAAAGAAAGAACACCATTTTCCTGTGGATCGACCCGTACTCAACCGGCTAGCTACCAAGCGACACCATCTTGATTACGGTATTCTTTAATTTTAAAACGCACGTACTAAACTTAGCATCTATCAATCAAATGGCGCCGTTGCCGGGAAGACGGTAGTTTATTTCTTTTTGTAATTTCGGGTTAAGTAAATAAAAAATTTATTAAAATTGAAAATATAAAAACTGAAAAAAAATCATCTTGTTCTTTTTGATCGGTTTTTGTGCGAATTGTGCAGGAACGGAAGACGGACTGATTCAGATCTGGAGCAAACCCAGTGAACAAATCAACAAACAGAAGAGAACCACAACAGAATAGAGAATTTTTTTTGAGATCCAAACCTAACAAACTGCTGCGGAACCGCGGCAGATTCAGGCAGTTGACCGCGGAACCGCGGTCAACCCTTGACGTCAGCACTCAAATTTCTCTGTGAGTATTTTTTTGTCTTCTATTCTACCCCCTGAACTCTACTGAAATTTTTTTCCTGCAGGGTTCTTTGCGCAAAATCTTTCTTCCTCTCCAATAAATCATTTTTGTGCAGAATTCTTTGCGTCGCAAATAAAAAAAAAGAATTTTTTTTGGCAAGTGTTTTAGATTTTTTGTGTTTACTGCTTTGTATTTTTAAAACGAAATCTAAGGGGCTATAACACCAATCAAGATTGGGTGGGGATTTCATTACCCTTCCTAAGACCCCAGAAATCACAAAAAGCATATGCATCACCCTCAAGCTAATTAAAAAATATTTAGACTTAGCCAATTAAGGACTGCCGCGCTCATTAGGATAGAGGAAGGTTGTGGGCATTCAGTCGTTTATCTAAACCTGATTTTGTGGTGCCTAGGCTAGACAAGTGAGAAATATAACTTTAAAAGGCCCGTCTCACGGTGATTCATGAGCGGAACCCTCCTTTCTTCACTTGTGCTTATCTGGCCACAATTGACGGTGAAGAGACGATTTGAAGGATATCTCACAACTTTTCATTTTGGACCAGTTAGGAGCAGTCTAGTTGACTTAGGAGACCCTAGCTTTAGGCTTGATTGTGCATGCTTAAATTGTGATTGTTTGAAAGTGTGTCGTAGTTCCGTACAAAAATCTTTTACAAAACTCTTTTTAAAAAAAATATAAATAAAAAAATACAAAACAAAATTTTTACAAAAACTTGCCATTTGTCGCTAGAATTCCATTGCATCCGACCTTCATTCACATTTCCCCATTGACGTTTTTTTACCCTCACATTCTACGTTTGACTACACTACAACTCTTTTAGTGTATGTTCGGTTGGACTAGGGACACTAGCGCCCATTTAGTCCGTGTCTCGTTAGTCGCTACTGACGACGCGTTCGATTCCGAAGTCGAAACTCCCTCCACTTCTTTTTCATCTTCACATTCATCATCTTCTGAGGAAATGTCAGGATTCAATCCTAACAACCCCTTACTTACCTCGGGACTGATTCCACCTCAACTGGGTGCGAATAACCCACAACAACCTCCTGTTGAAGCGCCACAACGAATTATGCTCCAGGATCGTTTCTATCCCATCCCCTTCGCACTTCCTACTTGTCTTTCACTTCCGCCGGCAAATGGGGATAATTTTGAAATTAAGCCCCACTTCATCAATATGTTGCCCAAATTTCATGGGCTGGAATCCTAAGATGCCTATATCTTCATCAACAAATTCCAGAATGTTTGTGCAATGATGAAGACCACCCAACTGTCCGATGATGCTATAAGGCCACGAGTCATTCCTTTCACATTATGTGACCTAGCTGAAAAGTGGCTATATAGTACAACATCGCATTCCATAAACAGTTGGGAAGAGTTTGTTAAAGCTTTTCTTAAAAAGTTTTACCCACATCACAAGACCGCGAGAATTCGTAATGAAATTAACCAATTTTCCCAGCTTCCTTCCGAACCCTTTTGGAAGTGTTTCGAACGATTTAAAGACCTTCTTGTTCAGTGTCCTCATCACGGTATTGAGAGATGACAACTTTGCCAAACTTTATACGAAGGACTGAACCCAGCAACTAAGCAGTTGCTGGAAACCATTTGTCAAGGTCACTTCCTAACCAAATCTGACGAGGAAGCTTGGCAATTTCTCGACGATCTTGCTGAACAAACGCTTCAGTGGGAAAGCACTAGACAGACCACTTCGTCCACTCAGGTGTTCATCAACTTGATATGTCAATTGCAATGAAAGCCGAAATGGCTGCGATTACACGGAAACTAGAAGCAATTGAGAGCAAATTCTCATCGCCTTCTCCTGCCCCTGTCTTACCACTTCGCACTATATGCGCTTGTTGTTTGGATCCATCCCATTTGACTGAAGAGTGTCCTTACAACCCACCTGCTCAAGGACAGGATCAAGTCAATGCTGCCTTTCAGCAAGGACAAAGAAATGATCCATACACTTCAACTTACAATCCTGATTGGAGGAACCACCCCAATTTTGCTTGGAATCAAAATCAACAACAATTCCAAGGAAACAACAATTTTCAGAGGCCTCCTCCTCAACAACAAGCCCCTCAACAAACTCAATATCAGCAACCTTTCCAGCCCCAAGTTTACCAAAATCAAATGAACAATTTTGTACCAAACAACTCTTTTCCTCAAAACAATTTTGTTTCACCAAATAACGATAAGGTTTTCTCGCTAGAATGAAGTCTGGATGCGTTTTTAAAACAATCCACTCAATCCTCAGCCAACATCCAGTCCTCCATTCAGTCTTTGGTGCAACACACTGCATCATATGGGCAAAGTATCAAAACCATTGAAGCCCAAATTGCACAACTGAATGCTGCTTTAAGCGAGCAAGAGAAGTGGAAGTTTCTATCTCAACCACTGCCAAATCCCGGTCACCCACAAAATGCACATGTTGCTCATGAACAACAAAACCATAATGTGAGTGCCGTGACTATATTGAGATCTGGAAGGATGTTGCACAACAATGTTGGCATTGATGATGACACCCCGATCGTCGCTTCTTCTTCTTCTTCATCTTCATCTTCAGAGCATGTTCTCCATTTTTCACAAGGCTCTACTTCTTCTGCTGCTCCGAACGGACCCACATCTCACTCCACGAAAACACCAGCACTGGGATCCGTTCCAACTCCGCAATCTCCTCCACAAACATTGGACTCAACCAATTTTCAAAATATTCCATTTCCAAACAGGTTGAGATCCAATAAACATACTTCACAAATGGAGAAGCTTGTGGAGTTATTTAAACATATTAGCATTAACATTCCCCTCTTGGATGCAATCCAACAAGTCCCTTCTTACGCAAAAATCTTGAAGGACTTGTGCACCAAGAAGAGGAAATCACAGGTACCTAAGAAAGTTTTCTTGGCTAGTGCAGTAAGTGATGCTCTTACCCAACCTTTACCTCAAGAACGAAAGGACCCTGGCTGTCCTACAATTTCAATAACTATTGGGGATAAGAACATCAACCGCACACTTTTAGATCTTGGTGCCAGTGTTAACCTGCTTCCTTATTCAGTATATGAGCAATTAGGCGTTGGAGAGCCGAAACCCACACATTGTACTCTCCAAATGGCCGACCGATCCATCACCCATCCTAAGGGTGAGTTAGAAGATGTGTTGATTAAAGTAGGGGATTTCATTTTCCCCGTTGATTTCATTGTTATGGACACACAGCTTGTAACTAACCCTCGGAGTCAAATTCCGGTGATGCTCAGTCGACCATTCCTTGCAACTTCTAATACGGTGATCAATTGTCGAAATGGTTCGATGAACCTATCTTTTGGAAACATGACAATTGAACTCAACATTTTTAAGTTAGGGAATCAGCCATTCGAACCTAATCTAATATACTTGATGTTTGCTCGATCCAAGAGATCACCCAGAAGGACTGTGAGCTCGAGAAATTTCTGTTCGATCACAGCAATTTTGACGCCACTAGTGCGTTCCTCCTTGAATCTGATACTGCTTTCACACCCGATAATGACTACGAGTGTTTCACTTTTACGAACGATCTTGAACCATCACCACCCGAGTTTGAATCCTTTGAATTTTCGGATGAGTTAGCTGAGCCATCCGACTCGGTTGCTTACACTCGTTTTGAACATCTGTTGGAATCCTTCGAGTTTGAGACAATTTTACCGATTTTACCTTCAATTGTTTCGCCTCCAATACTCGAACTCAAGCTATTGCCGTCTCACCTTAAATACGCTTACTTAGGCGAGAATGACACCCTTCCTGTTATCATCTCGGCTTCTCTAGCCCCCGAGCAAGAGAAAGCCCTTTTAACGGTCTTACAAAGTAATCGGCAAGCTTTTGGCTGGACTATGGCGGACATCAAGGGGATTAGTCCTCTAATAGTTGAATATCATATTCATATGATGGATGATGCCAAGCCAGCAAGGGATCCACAGAGACGACTCAACCCAGTAATGAAGGAGGCTGTTAAAAAGGAGATCGTAAAATGTCTTGATAGTGGTATCATTTGCCTTATCTCTGATAGCCAGTGGGTTAGCCCCATTCACGTTGTCCCAAAGAAATCAGGCATAGCGGTCATAACTAATGAAGCGAATGAGTTAATACCTACTCGCACCCAAACTGGGTGGCGAATATGCATCGATTATAGAAAACTCAATGCCGCGACACGGAAAGACCACTTTCCATTACCTTTTATTGGCCAAATACTAGAATGATTGGATGTGCACGAATACTATTGCTTTTTGGATGACTACTCCGGCTATAATCAAATTCCCATCGCCGAAAAGGATCAAGACAAGACCACATTCACTTGTCCTTTCGGTACGTTTGCTTACCGTCACATGCCCTTTGGGTTATGCAATGCACCCGCTATCTTCCAGTGGTGTATGATGGGTATTTTTTCAGATATGGTGGAATAATTCTTGGAGATCTTCATGGATGATTTCTCCATTTTCGGCGACTCCTTTGATGAGTGTTTGCTACATTTAGACGCAGTCCTTACCTGATGTAAGGATAAGAACCTCACTTTAAATTGGGAGAAGTGTCACTTCATGGTACGAGAAGGTATTGTCTTAGGACATATCATCTCGCAAAATGGTATTGAGGTAGATAAAGCTAAGATTGAAGTCATTTCCAATCTTCGTCCTCCCAAATGCGTCCGAAACATTCGAGCCTTCCTTGGCCATGCCGGTTTCTATAGACTGTTCATCAAGGATTTCAGGAAGATTGCTAGACTCTTGACTCTTTTGTTGGCCAAGGACACCATATTTGATTTCGACTTGAGCTGTATGAAGGCGTTCGAGTCATTGAAAAACTCACTTACTTCTGCTCCCATTCTTTCGTCTCCCGATTGGACGCATCCATTTGAAATTATGTACGATACATCTGATTTTTCTATTGGTGTTGTCCTTGGACAGCACATCAATAAGATGCCGCATGTAATTTATTACGCTAGCCGAACCTTGAACGAGGCCCAATTAAATTACACAACAATCGAGAAGGAATTTTTAGCTGTTGCGTTTGCATTAGAAAAATTCAGGCCTTACTTAATCGGTTCTCCAGTCATCGTTTACACTGACCATTCAGCTCTTCGCCATCTTTTTGCGAAGAAGGACGCTAAATCTCGGCTGATACATTGGATCCTCTTATTACAAGAGTTTGATCTTGTCATTAGAGACAAGAGAGAATGCGAAAACGTAGTCGCCGACCATCTTTCACGCCTCCCTTCTTCGCCGACACTTCAATTTCCTATAAAAGACGTTTTTCCAGATGAGCTGCTCTTGACTGTGTCATGCTAACCTTGGGTCGCAGATATTGTGAATTATTTGGCCACCAGACTTATACCAAATGAATGGTCGAATCAAGACAGACTCCGATTCCTATCCCAGGTAAAACATTTTTACCGGGATGAACCTTGTCTATTCAAATACTGTCCCGACCAAATTATTCGTCGGTGTGTCCCCGACAATGAATTTAAGAGCGTGCTGTCATTCTGCCACGATCAAGCGTGTGGCGGGCATTTTGGCCCTGAAAAGACAGCCGAAAAGATCTTGCAGTGTAGTTTCTATTGGCCACAACTTTTTAAAGACGCACATGAGTACTGCAAGACATGCTCCCGGTGCTAACACTCGGGCCGGATATCTAGGAGAAACGAAATGCTGCTCCAACCAATATTGGTTGTGGAAATTTTTGATGTTTGGGGGATAGATTTTATGGGACTGTTTCCCAATTCTTTTGGGAACGTGTATATTCTTCTTGCTGTTGATTATGTTTCTAAGTGGGTCGAGGCCGTGCCCAGCCGGACTAATGACCACAAGGTTGTCGTTAGGTTCCTCAAAGAAAACATTTTCTCTCGGTTTGGGCACCCCCGTGCAATCATCAGCGACAATGGAACTCATTTCTGTAATAGGAGTTTTGAGTCCTTAATGCGGAAATATTCCATTAATCACAAACTATCAACGTCCTATCATCCCCAAACTTGTGGGCAAGCCGAGATTTCAAATCGGCAAATTAAACAGATATTGGAGAAAACGGTTTCCAAAAACCGTAATGATTGGTCTCTAAAACTTACTGATGCCCTTTGGGCATTTCGAACTACCTATAAGACCGATCTTGTCATGTCTCCGTATAGGCTTGTTTATAGAAAAGCTTGCCACCTTCCAATTGAAATTGAGCATCGAGCATTTTGGGCAATAAAAGAGTTGAATTTATATCTCGGAGATGCGGGCAGCCATAGAAAGCTGCAATTAAATGAATTAAGCGATCTTCGGGATGAAACTTACAAGAACGCGGTTGTCGTCAAAAACCGAAAGAAGGTGTTTCACGATAAAACACCTTATGCGTAAGACGTTCAAACCTGGTCAACAGGTTTTACTATACGACATCCGGCTACATTTCCATCCCGGCAAGCTTAGATCTCGATGGAAAGGGCCATTTTTGGTACACACTGTATATCCGTACGGTGCGGTCGACTTAGAAAATCCGGAGGATGGTTCACTATTTAAAGTGAACGGACATAGACTTAAACCGTTCCTAACCCTTCGGAGGAGCTCTTGCTGTTGCAGGAGCCAATTTACATTGACTGATCTTCCTCCATCTACCCCTAAATTTCGGTTATTCAGCCATAAACAGTGGAAACACTGTTTCAAATAAGTTTGGGGGTATGTAACACATATAAAAACTAAATAAATAAATAAATATATATATATATATATATATAAATAAAAAAAATTCAAATTTTTGGGGATATTTTTGAAAATTTTCAGTTTTAATAAAAAATAAAAAAATTTATTTTACAAATAAATTTCTTTTAGAGGTCCTTTTTGCAAATAACCAAAACACCCCCTATAAATAGAACCCGACCCCTCTCTGCATTTTACCAAACCTAAAGTATTCCTCTCTGAAAACCCTAGCCGCCGCAACAGCCAGAGCAAGGAGATCTCGCCAGAGCGTCGCGCTTCCACCGCCGAAGGAGCCTTCTGACCGCCGATCCGCCGCGCCTCTGCTTCATCACTTTCTGAAATTTTCAAAGGAGGTTTGCACTTCTTTTTCCCTCTCTGTCGATTTCATATTTTGATATCTTGCTCTCTGTGATGGCACCAACTCTGCAATTTGAAAGGGACTTCTCACAAATTTTTGCACACACGATCTACGGTAGCTATTTCGTTGAGGAGATCCGAAGGCGTGGGTGGAATTTCTTGCTTTTTAACCATTCAAACTCCTTCGCTCTTCCAGATCCCGTCACCCGATTTTATGAGTGCATGGAGGATGGTTGCCTCTCACAACACGGTTACATTAGGCTAATTTGGGGTGATAGGGAAATAATAATCGATAGGAACTTCATTCATGAAGTCACCTTAATACCTAGACTACCTACTCATGACCAACCCCTCCAATTCGAGGATTACCTACCCTTGATGGGTAATGATTGTTCGAGAGAGCCACGTAAAGGCATCCAGTCTAGAACCCTCTTTGCGAATGTATTAACTGTGTGCCGTTAGGCACAAAATAACATTTTTGGTAGTTCGCACAATACGACATTTTTCACACCATCCCTTCATATTGTGCACACCTTAATGACTAGGAACCACAGCTATGATATGTGCATGGTTTTACTTCATTCGATTGGTTCGGACAAAAGGGCTGCCAATTATCCATGCCCAATATTGGTGACACAACTTTGTCACCATTTCCTCTCTGTGGAGGAATTTGAGTTTTATATGCATGGAGATATCCCTATTAGATCTCTTCTTGAGGGCATATCCACGTCCTACACACGCTTAAATGATGTATGGTCGCGCACCGAGCCGGCCGAGGATGTACCCGCCAAGACACCCAGCTCCAGCTCGACCGCGAGCGAGGAAGAGCTTACCCATGTGGCACAAGCACGTTTACTTAGAAGAGCCACTAGGGGAATAGACAGATTAATAGGGATGGTGACGAACCTGGATCAGCGAGTCACAGGTTTGGAGCATGGTATGACCACCCTGCTGGCGAGAGAGGAACGTTCCTGTTCACGTTCGAGGGGACGGCGAGGACATGGGCAGTGAGGTCACTGCTTTTGATAAGTTTGGGGGTGGAGGTGGTTTGTAAATAGTTATCATTGCATTGCATATTTTAATTTTTTGTACATATTTGTTTTTTCTTTCTTTGCATATTTAATTCCGCATTACATCTTTATAAAAAAAATATAAAAATTAAAAAAATGAATATATATATATATATATAAAATCAAATAAAAAATTGAAAAACTTCAAAAAAAATTATAAAAATTGAAAAATTCAATTTTGGCCATATTTTACTTAAGTTCAACATGACGGTTGAATAGTAAAAAAAAACTAGATCCTAAACTTAGTAAATTAAAAACCCTAAAAAATAACCTTTCTTAAAGTTTAACTGTAGAAAATATATGTCCTTGTAGTTTATTTAGAAATAAGCAAATTTTAAGTTCAGTTCTTGGGCTAAGTCAAAATAAGGGAAGAGTATTGAAATTTTTATTTGAAATGTAAGTCTGAAAAATAATTCTGAACCTTAAGTCTAAATTCTGAAAATATATACCATACAACTTGCACAAACACACACCTCGAAACTTGGAATAGTACAGGATACCTTGAAATGCTCTTGTCTAAAATTCTTAGTATGAAGAAAAAGAAAATAAAAGTACAAGTGAATAATGAGATAAAAAAAATGAACACTGGTTTTGTAATTACTTAAGGCCGCATAAATAAAATATATAGCGAGGGTGCTTTATCACCTAGTGCCTTAGACCAACTGGTTTGGGAGTCACTGCTAAACCTTAGGTATTACAAGACGAGGAATTACGCCTAAATCGCAAACACATTTTGTAATCGGTCGTTCAGTACCTCAAGAAGTATTAACGGCCGCATTAAGGATGTGTGAGCAGTTTCATCTAAAATTCACCAACTAAAACTATTTTGGAAGATGGACAAGAGTATGATAGCTATAATTGAATTTCCAAGTGTAAGGGTGATACATACACACACGTAGGGATATATCATTGGGGTTTGGATGAGAAATAGGAATGAAAGATAGGGCTTATACTTTCAGTAGAGATGATAAAAATTCCTAAGTTGAGATGGAACCTTAGAAGGAAAATTCAAAAGATGCTGAAAGCTTAATAAATTTGCAGAACATATACGATCTTAAATTAAATGATAAGTGAGTGTGAAAAATATGGGTTGATGATTTCTAAGTTGAAGATAATAGAATTTCTTGCTAGAATACCGAATTGAAGAATGAGAGTCAACATGCCAAATTGATCGGATTTTGCGGGTAGTATCCGCTGAAAACCCTCAGGAGACAAAACTCCTCCTATTAGGGACACCTAGAGGTTTAACGGCTTATTGCACGAGCTCAGTGCAATCGTGATTCCCTGCGAAAGTGAGGTTAGGATTTTTCGATAATAAAATTGGATTTGCTCGGGACGAGCAAAAGATAAGTTTGGGGGTATTTGTTCATATCAGAATTTTGTATTATTATATCACCCATTCTTAATCATATTACATGTAAATTGGTGTTTTTGATCCATGTCTGCTAAATAGTTGCAGGTTATAAGTTCTCAGAACATTACCGTGAAATTGATGAAAAGACGGTACAAATGTGAGACTACGACCAACAATAGATGAATCCGTATGAAATCTGGAAGTTCAAGGAACAAATAAAGACCAGTACACAGTTCAATGCACAAAGCACATGGGTAGCGCAAGATTCAAGATTTCAACGTGAAGCTCACGGCAAAAAGTCCACAACATTCTGCACTGTGGAAATCTGGAAGAAAATAGAAGAGATTCCGTGGAACCAAGTAAAGAAAACAGAAAGAAAAGTAACATGAAACAACCCTAGAAGTTTGATATCAAGACCCCACAATACGGCCGCGGAACCGCGGCCAAACAAGGCTTTCTGCCGCGGAACCGCGACCGTGCAATGCACGTGTTGGTGCATGTATCGGTGCTTTGACCCGGCTTTCTTAGGGTAGTCTTGTAAATTCAAATGTGGATCAGATGTAAACCTAGGGTTTCTCCTATCTATAAATAGAAAAGCCAGAATCCTAATTAGGCATGCCTCTTTTTAATTCATTGATCTAAAATTTTAATTTCCTTGTAATCGTTGAGAGGTATCAATAAAGTAAGTTTTCGTTCTATTCTTTTATCTGAATTTAATTTCTGTATTATTTTCTGTACCTGTTCTTTTATTATCTGCAAGTTAGTTAGTTTATTAAAAAGAAAACAAAAAAATGAATTTTATAATCACCTTCCTAATGAGTGAGTAATTCCTCATTTATTAGGGTTAGGTTAGGGAAGGTTTAAGAGAAGGAAATCTCTCTCACTTCTTTCTTTGCCCATATAATTTTTATAATACAGACTCTTTTTAATTCAACCACACACCGCTCACTATGGCACCCTATTCTACAAGATAGCGGTGATTCCTTAGTTAGACCGGTCGTGGTTGAATTAACTGGAGGTTAGGACTAAGAGCCAAGAAAAGACGGACAAGGACTAAAAGGAAGAAACTAATTTTCTTCCTAGTCGTGCTTATCCCCTTTGTTGACTATTACCCTAACTCCTATAATTCTTAACTAGGGCATTAAAAGCAGTGAGTAGAATCCCTATTCCAAACTAACCTAATCCTAACCCTAGCAAGCCTTTAAATCAATTTAATCTCATTCTTAGATCTTAAAACAAAACCTACCAAAAATATGACTTAACTCGTCAGAACTTAAAGAAAGAACACCATTTCCCTGTGGATCGACCCATACTCAACCGGCTAGCTACCAAGCGACATCGTCTTGATTGCGGTATTCTTTAATTTTAAAACGCACGTACTAAACCTAGCATCTATCAATCATCAGCCGTGGTATCCTGAAGATTCGGCACATTCTGATCTTTGGCCTCTTCTGTTGGAGACCTGCGTCTGGTCGCGGCCCCGGTTCCTTTCGATGAGGTTCCTTAGGTCCCCTAGCGAGGTAGTCTTCGAGGTTCCGCGACGAGTCCCTTCCGTGCGACCCTGTCGAGGGAGGGGTGTCGGTCATGCCTATGAGCAGGCGAGCTGATCGACATCTCCTCGGGAGGGACAGGGGCACGCAGGGGCTCGAGGCGTGGCGCTTTGGCGACGGACCTCGGTATTGAATTGTGGGGGGCCCAGCGGGTCGTATAATATATTGGCTCGGGGGATCTACAGCCGTGGGAGGTAGCGAGGCGGTGGTCGGTAGTGCCGACGCGAGCAGAGTCTTCTCTCCCTCTGTAGGGTCCCGGTCCCGAGGTGGGGGAGCGGCGACCTGGGAAGCTTGCCCTGCCGTTTGGACACGGACGAACGCGTCCACGACGGACGCGAGTCGATCTATCCGGACGGTTAGGGCGTTGATGGCGTTCGGGGGAGGAGATTCGTCCGCGCCTCCGTTATGGGGGAGGCGGCGGCTAGTGCTTGGATCGTCGTGGTGACCGCTCGCCATTGGGTTGAGATAGGAAGATGAACTTTGTCTTCGTGGAATCAAGTTTCCCATAGACGGCGCCAGCTGACGCGTGCCGTATCGCGTCAAGATGTTACCTTCCGTTGATCTGCGGTTGGCGATGATAGACGGCCGAGATTTGAGTTGGAGGATAGCTACTGAAGTGTGTGGATCTCAATGGGATTGAGGTTGTTGGGGCCGAGCTACCTGCAAGAAAGTCCCGGGATGGTTGTACCATCGAGGACCCTCTGACGATCAAGTTAGACAGGAAATCCGAGCAGAGTAACGGCTTAGTGAGTGGAAAATGACTTACTTGAACCGTCTGAAGGAGGGGTTTATATAGCGGTGGCAGCAGGCAGGAAGGTGCGGGAATCACGCAGGCCGTTACGCCCCCGACGTCATGCCCGAGTGATGAGCGAGATCTCCCATTAATGGCGAGACAGGCTCGTTAATGGAAATCGTGATGGCATGGAAAGCGGGATCGTAGGCAGCGGATATCTCGCGCATGGCGAGATTCGCGGAGGCGAGGCGGAAGCACCTACGAATGATGTCGTCGGTCAGTCGAAGGGACCGAGGAAGATGAGCTCGGCGAGGGCTCGGGACCGAACGCAAGGCCGAGCTATCTTGGTTCTGTGGTAGCCCGGAGGCAAGCTGAGAGGGCCGAGGAGGCCAAATGTGCAGGAGGCTCGGAGGCGAGCCAACGGTTGTTTGCAAGGCGGGTATAGGAGTGGTGTGGGCGGCCCAGAAGGTCGGCCACGTCCATGGGTCGCAGACCCGGGTGTTCCTCCAACGTGTTGTCCTTGGTCCTTCCTTACGGGCTTCAAGACACGTCATCAGCCACGTGTCACGGTCTGGGAGATCACCGATATCGAGCATCATCATAATCTATCAGGATCTCATGCAAACAAACTACTTGAAAAAAATTTACCGGACAATCTATCAAAACAATACAAATTATCAGAAGCATACAACAAGCAACGCAATACAAATTATCGAAAGAAAGTGCATTTTTCGGATGTAATTTTGGGAGTTTTCCGCGATCGAATTTCTAAAGACTTTCTAAGTAGCTAGTTAAGGTTTTGTAGGCTCTGATACCACTGTAAGCCGACGTCGCGCACCCTACGGTTCGCGAGGAGGCAGAATTTACAAAAACGATGATTTTGACTTCGCAACAACGGCTATAACTCCAGGATCTTTACTAAATCCTTAATTAGCTAATCTATGTAAGAGGTTTAACAACTCGGTGAGATGGTTATACCTCCAAGATCGTGTCCTTCGGGTCTTCTAGTGTTCCTCTCCAAGGCTCCTCGGTGATCGGATCGGGCTAGCTCCATCAGCCTTTTTGCGTCAAAAATGATCCACCGCGAGAGAATGTGCTCCAAGCTTCAACCTCTAAATGAGGTAACTAAGGTAGATGGTTCGCTAAACCAACTAGCTTAGGAGATGTAGAATATCTAATTGATTGTTTGTCTTACTAAACTCTTGGCTCACAACACATGTGAAGGTTAAGGTTTAGTTAGAGGAAGACGGAGATGGAGAAATCTCAAGAGAGAGCAAGAGAGGAGAGCAACTCAAGAAATGAGCTCAAGAAAATAGAATGACTAAAAAAAGTGTGAAGCATTGTGTAGAGAATGGCTAATAAACTCAACTCAATAATTCAAGCATGCAATAAAATATAATAGAATAAAGCACCCATGCTTGAATAGTGAGCCAAGACCAATATAATAATCCATGACCATACTCTACACCATGCCTCCAAAGTCTCCCCCATTTCCACCCCATTAATCCATTTAAGTAAATGGATAAAACTTATAATGAGGTGGCTCCATCTAGAACCATGCCTTGACAAATTACAAGAATACCCCTCTCACTGTATATACATACCCGTATCCGTATTCCGAAAAAAAAGATATACTGAGATGATAATAATCCAATAATACAATACTAGGATCCGACTTAAACCAAAGCACACTAGTATTGTCCGCCTGATCAGCATCCGTGTACAAGTACACGTACCTGATCGAAGCCCAATCGTAAAACCATACGACGTCTACATCAATTGCCTAAAGCAGGGAAACCTTATATGTGGGACTCTAAAGACTCGACAGTATACTGGCAGTGGGTTTAACCACAAGCCGTCAGCGGTACTAGATGCACGTAATGGCTACCCAGGTATCTGTCGATAAGAAGACCGATGAGCAAACTCACCCGGACTCCTACTGAGCCTATCGGTGACAATCTCCGTACAGTCCGATCTGTTCGTCTGAGATACTCGCATATCCTCCTAGGGGGATGGTAAACGTCAGACCCCTAACAATGTGATAAGTCGTGCCGGAGAAGAGCCCAATACACCATGAGAAACTACTGGAGTATCTTACCGGTGTTTCTCGACTGCCCTGGCCAGGGACTTTGTGTAATGGCTTTTCGAACACTGCATGATATCAAACCCCCAATACTGGAAGAGAAGAATCCTATCTGATTGCTACTGTCTCTAAGTGCTTCGGGACTACATCTAACTACTACCTGTTTGCACGACTCCTTTGAGCATGGTAGGGTAGTAAGCAAAGTGGAGTGGGAACACACTCGAGACGAAGTAGCGATGGCAAGTCAATGGACTAAGCTGTACTCATGCCACCTAGGAACTGCTACCTAACGATAGGTATAATACCAACAAGCAGTTCCCGTCGAGTCCTGTCCAGTGTAACTCACAACCCAGTGAGCACCTGTATACCTTCTCTAGTACGCCATATTAATGGCTGTGGGATGGACCATATCCCCTGCTGGGATGAGAAGCGTACACACTAGTCTACTCCGGAGTATCGATGTCCCGTCTCAATAATCCAATGACTATGGACCTGTATAAGGATGTGCTTATAGACTACCCAGCCCCCCACGAGTGTGGTTGTCGTCACAACGCTGGTAGTCAAGCAAAAATTCTAAGGGCTCTACCAATATATATAAGCGATATGCTAAAAGAAACACATGCATATATTGAGGTAGAATCAAATCAGGTAACATGCTACCATATCGAGCAAGACTGTTATTATAGTTATGAAATATCCCAAGCATCCAATATGTAATATACAATCCAGTATAATACAATAATGGCCTCTAGGGCATTTATCACTAACAATACTCCCCCTTAATTCATGCTCAGTTGAAAAAATCTTTGAACTCATATCAGTCTCCTATATCACTGATACTATTTTTCAAAAAGTATTGCATGAAGACGAGTGATATAATTGAATTTTATTACCATTTAAGTACAAATTTAAGATATCCATGAATATTGTCTTCCCCCTTTTGAAAAATATCAAATTTTTTTTAAAATAGAGCAAGGGGTATGAAAACAACATAAATATGGAAATTTTAAGTTCATAGGAAAAAGAAAATGAAACATGATTAGAACATATGAAATGAACAGTATTTAAGTATAATGAACCAATTAAGAATAATAACCATAATAGTATGAGATTTAAAATGAAAGAGTAATTGAAAAGCATAGGATAAAAAATGACATAATAGTAGAAAACCTGCATCTTGACGTTTATAATGATTAATACAAGTTCCTAGTATGACGTCAAGATTGTCCTTAGTTTTAGTAAATTCAATTTTTTTTATAAAAAAATTCCTATTAAATTAAGCGTATGTATATGAGATTCTTCTTTTAAGATTTATTTTTCTTTTAAATTAGTATTTTCTATAATCTATACATTGTAAAAATATTCTTATTTTAATTTTCCAAAACTAAAAATTAGTACCGTTAAATAGTGCAAGTCGTATGGTGGATTGACCCTCTAATTGATTTTCCATTATAGGATCTATAAACTCAAGATATTAATCATTTAAAAATGAGCAACCCGCTCTGATACTAATTGAAAATAAGCCTTAAAGGGGGAGTGAATAAGGCTTCTATACGTCCTATAGAAAATTTTAAAATACTAACTATTATATTAAAGTGATTACAAAGTTTCTGCGGAAAGTATTTAAACAAGTTTAAACAAAGAAATTTAAAATGACAATCAATCACAAGAACTGAAAAATAAAAGGAGTTAGAATAATGCAAACACGGAGAATTATTGACAGGGGTTCACCACGCTACTATGGTTAGTCTCCGGCTGAGACTCCTCAGAATTTCTGCATTATGTTTGTGAAGTACACGAATCCCACTTCACATGGATGTGAAGAATAACAATCCCTCTTCACAAGGATCACACTCTTGAACTTGCGATTCCCTAAGAAACATGTCTTCTTCCTCTTTGGCCCGTGATTCTCTAGAAAATCCGCACTTTCCTCTCTAATCCACGTCTTTTTAGGAAGATCTTTTTTCCACTCCGACTTCAAGCAATGAAAGGCACCCCCTCTCATGGGTTGAGAGACACCCTCTCTCGTAGGTTGAAGAATATCGAACCTTCTTCGGGGATTTATAATTGTTTTTCCAAACAACAAATTCACTCACTCTTAATCCTATTATCTCAATAGATTATAACCGGTGTTGCACAAGTATTGATTTGAGAGATAATATCGGGTTTTGGGTTTGAGAAAATGGAAAGGATTTGGACAAGTTAAGCACGAGAAGAACAAGAAGATTTCTTAATGGATTTGCAATGAATGTCTTCTTCTTTCTTTAGAAAAGTGTTTGATCTCATATGTTATTTATAGGAATCAAATGGAGGTTATTCTAACTCCCAATAACTGCCATAAAATAGTCAACGACCTTTGGGAACGTTTAAAAATGAAAACGGCATAAATATCCCTTCGATTCAAAATTCAAATTTGAATTAACTACCAAAAACTGTCCATGGAGACATCTGTAAGAGACGTCTGCTCCAAGAATAAAATCCTTCTTGAGACGTCTATATAACCGTCTTTGAGAAGTACATAGAATGAAGAATTTTGGATGTTCTACAGACGTCTGTGGAGACGTCTGCTGTTTCAAAATACCTTATACAAACATCTGTAGGAGACGTCTGTTTTCTGACATAGATAAAAACAGTTTTGAAATATTGGCAGTTTGAATTCCAACGGATAGGTTAGACGTCTCTGAAAGAGAGGGAGACATCTTGAGCATTAAGAATGTGTTTGGAATGAGCTTTCTAACTGTTAGTTGTTTGTATGCCCTAGAGGCCATTATTGCACATGATTGTATATTATAGTGGATGCTTGGACATATATAGGAAGGACTTTCTTGCTCGACATGATAGTATGCTATCTGGTTACTCTTTATCTTAACATATATACTTGTATTGTCTCTCTATTAAATGTTAATAAAGCCCTTAGAATGTGGACTTGACTACCAGGACTATGATGGAGATCATACTAGTAGGGCCAGTGTAGTCCATAAGTCCACCCTTTAATTGTTCCTAGTCGAGGGTGTATCGAGACGGGGCATCGATATTCCAGAATAGACTAGCGTATATGCTTCTTGACCCGTTTGATGGACGATGGATGATCCCATATCCATTGGTGTTGGACATCAAAGATGGTATACGGGTGCTCAGTGGAGACTGGGTACACTGAACAGAACTCGCCGAGAACTCATAGATGGTATTATACCTAACTTTAGATAGTAGTTCTCTGGTGACACTGGTACATATTAGTCTGTAGACCCGAGATCGTCATAGAGTCTTGTGTGATTCCCACTGTGCTTTGATTTCCACCTTACCACGTTCAAGAGAGCGTGCAAAACGGTGGTTTTGGGTACAGTCCCGAGTCACATGGAGGCAATGAGCGATAGGAGGGGTTTCGTCTCTCCCGGTATTGGGGGTTGATGTTGCGTTTTGCTCGATTGGCTATAACAGGAAGTCCCTGTCCAGGGCTGATACTGAGATTTACTGGTAAGTGTTATCAGTAGTTTCTTGACCCATTATGAGCCTCACATCGGCATGACTTATCAAGTTATTGGGGTCTGACGTTTACCACCCCTAGACTAGATATGCGACACATCAGACAAAAAGACCGGACTGTACGGTAGTGTTATTTATTGGATTCACGGGAGTATGGACAAGCTTGCTTGTTGATCTTCTGATCTCTCAATACCCGGGTAGCCGTTACGTCCAGCTAGTACCGCTGACGGCTTGTGGGTGACTGATATGATCATCAACTACTTCCGGCGTATTGACGAGTCTTTAGAGTCCTACACAGAGGTTTCCTAGCTCATGTGAAACGAAGTAGGGCACATGTGATATGTGCGAGACCGAGATTAATACGTGTATGTGATACCGTATTCCAATCTCGTGATATAGGTTATATGTGATATAACCGGATTGTTGAATCAAGTGTTGATTCAATGATATGTTATATGTATATGTGATATGCATATAAATGATATTAGTCGGTTGTATGCGATACAGCCGGATTATTAAATCAAGTGTTGATTTAATAATTTAATGTATAATTATATATATTTGATATATTAATATACATTAACTAATATTAGCGCACTTAAGAAAATGTTTTTCTCAAAATACATACAAATATCTATGTGATATATATTAATGTATTTATTATGTGTCATGCTAGATGATACATTGGACTTGGGTGTATAGGACTCATACCTAAGTTAAGATAATTTGGGTGTTTAAATATTAATGGAAAAATCAAAATTAGGTGGAAATTAGCATGGCTAAGATGCTTGTGGAAGTATGGAGAAGCTTTAACTTAAGTATTCTAATTTTGTCTTACTCTAGATATTTATTAACCTAACCATTATCTTTAGCCATGATTTAGTCTCTACATGAGTTGATATGAGATATTTCACACCCATGGTTCAACACTTGATCACTTGAGATCTTTTCTTGCTCTCCTTCATTTTGCTCTCTAGCTCTTGAGTGAGAAGAAAAAGAAAAGAGAGAAAAATTATTCTAAAGTGAGCAAAATTCCTACTTCATCAATGTTTTCCCTAATCAGAGCAAAGCTCTGTTCAAATTTTGAAATTTGAAATGAAGTGGCGCTTCATAAAAGCGCTCGCGCCAAGAGCGCCAGCGCTAAGAAGAAATGACTCTGAGGCAGCGCTCACGTGCAAAGCACGAGGGCGCTCGCACCGAGGGCGCTCGCACCAAGTGCGCCAGTGCTAAGAGTTAAAGACTCTGAGGCAGCGCACACATGCGAAGCACGAGAGCGCTAGCGCTAAGTACGCCAGCGCTAAGAGCCAAAGACTCTGAGGCAGCGCTCACGTGCAAAGCACGAGAGCGCTAGTACCAAGTGCGCCAGCACTAAGAGTCAAAGACTCTAAAGCAGCACTCACGTACAAAGCACGAGAACGCTAGCGCTAGAACTAAATGTTCTCCACCGTTGGATCAAAGATCCAACGAAAATGATAAATCATCAAATTACTGAATAAAATTCTGTTAAGGAAATACTTCTCAAATCTTTCCAAATAGGAAAGACTGTGCTCTGTAAATCAGAGCACCGTTGGATCAAATGATCCAATGGTGATTAAAAATCACCAAGATACAGAACAAGCTCTGTATGGGAAAATATTTTCCAATCTTGTTAAAAACAAGAAGATTTTCTTCTATAAAACAGAAGCCCTGAGATCAAAAATCCAACGGTGGGGAAATCCCCAAATCAATTAGAGAAAAGATCTCTTCAACTGATTCAACAAATCAGCCTCCCCTATATAAAAGACCCAAGACTTCAAGTTTTACACAGAGGAACCCCCCACAAACTTTGAGAAATTTCAAAGAGAAGAGCAAGCTCTCGGAAGAAGAATTTCTTCAAGGTAAATAAAATAGAGAGATCAAAGCATCTCATCAAAAGAGGAAGAAGAACCTCGTTCTTTTTCTAGATCATAGATCTATAAGACAGAGGTCTTTCACAAAAGCAGATCATAGCATCTCATCATAAAAAGGAGGGAGAAAAACTTAATTCTCTTCAGATCACAGATCCATAAAGACAAAGTCTTTCAAAAAAAAATAATAATAATAAGAGATTGTAACATCTCCTATAAAAATAAGAACCTTGTTCTTAAAGCCATGAGACAAATTCTCTTATAAACAAGAGTTTAATTCTTAGATCGCAGAACTGATCAAAGCTGTCTAAAAAGAGCCTTAGCGCTCCAATTGAAAAGAAGCGCCTTAGTTCTCCAAGACTGGCGCACAGCGCCGCAGCGCCTTAGTGTTCCAATATAAAGAAGCGCCTCAGCGTTCCAATATAAAGAAGTGCCTCAACGCTCCAAGTCTGACGCACGGCGCTGCAGAGCCTTAGCGCTCCAATTCAAAGAAGCGCCTTAGCGCTCCAAGCCTGACGCTCAGCGCCCAGCGCAATTTTAAAAGAAGCGCCTAGCGCTTCAAGGTTGGTGTCCAGCGCCAAGCGCACCACGTGCTCCTCACGTGTGCGCTATCTCACAGGAAGCGCCTTAGCACTCTAGGTCTGGCGCTCAGCGCTAAGTGCGCCACGTACTTCTCATGTGCGCGCTGAGGGAACATAAACTGTTCAATAAATAAAGCCTTAGAGCCATAATGAGGGCTCAACACTCAATAAAAGACAAAAGGTTGTCAGAACCCAAACCAATACTCAACATTGAAAAAAAATTGAGCCTAACTAAATGTCCAACATTTTAACTGAGTAGGCCAAGCCCAAGTTGGCTACAGATCCCTAATTTAGATTACATCTCTTCATAAATCTTTTTAACCGATTTTAGTCCCAAACTTGACTACAGATCTCCCAACCAACATTGGTTCAAGAGTACATCTCTTCATACCTCTGATATATGTCGTTGTAATTCTTCAACGTCTTCAGAGTGATGGAGGGTCCCAATAACCAATAACTTTTGGTGCATCCCCAAACGGTTGAACCAAAACCACATGGACTATGATGTCCTTAAACTTTATGGACTGTGAGGTCCTTAAACTCATAGACTATGATGTCTTTAAACTTTACAGACTATGACATCTTTAAACTGTTGTCACGCCCCGCTTCCCAGAGTACGCTAAATTGGGCACGTGACATAGCCAACCATGCTACCTGTGGGTAAGAAGTATCCATCCACAGTCATATTACGGCTGTAGAGATATCAAGAACAAAATATTGCTATCTAATACATGTCCATAAGCCAAGATAACATGAGTCAATAATAACAAAAGTGCGGAAGCAAAAGATCCAATACAAAATAACTGGAATGTATGTCCCATAATGCGGGCTCACATCAGGAATAAAATGCAGAAAATGAAAGAACTAACTACTACTGAAACCTCACTGCTCAGCCTGCTGGCTGAAGTACTCCTGCTCGGACTGCAGCAAAGGTACGGAATCTGGGCCATGCAAAAACCAGACGTCAGCGCGTCGTGTCATCAAGTAATAAAATGTAAACAGGGTATCAGGCAATGCAAATATAAACATGAATGAAAAGCAGGTGTAACAGTAATATAAATCAGGGCAGTGAAGGATAGTGTGCAGTGAGTAAGCTAAACTGGTCTATTGGGTTATCTACTCTAAAGTCTTTGACATCAATTTGATGAATCATCGATGTAACTCAATAGTATCCCGTGCGTGCCCGGGACCACGGTCAAGATTCTCGGGCTGAATCCGAGACGTGCCGCTAGGCAGTAGAAGGTAATATGTACAGATGAGTGATGTCAGCATCATCACTCCGGGGCTAGCTTAGCCCGTAAGACCGAATAGAACAGGTATCGAACTGTTGAGTTACAAGTCATGTTTCATCATTGATTTCCCCATACCCCCAAGCTATAGGTGTTCAAGTCACGTATTCAGTAATCAAGAACTAATGCTAACACAGGATCATGTAAGAGCAAGTTTGTCTGGATAGACAACAGGAACGGTCCGTAAGGACTACATGTCAGGTTTGTTGGCATTAGACACAAGATCAGGTAACAGGTCAAGCCATGGTACATCAGGTCAAGTCAAGTAGTGTACGGTACCATATGGGGTCAAGTAATATGTGTGTAACAAGTCATGTCAGGGTGTAAAAGATATCATGTGTGTGCTCATAATCAGCGAGCATACTCATGGTTATAAATAATCAAGCATGGGTATCAACAACACGATACATTGGCACATGTGATAGGTTAAGCAATGAATGCAGGTTTAATTAATTTAGTCGTACGGTTATCAGTGTGTGTTTAAGAGACGGTGTCACAATTATATGAATACCGTATAACAGATGTGAATGCAAGAAACATGTTAATAAGTATTGAGTAATTTATGGATGCGACGACTTGTATAATATGGATGCAATTGTGATTAAACTGGTTAAAGATGCACCTGGATGCTCGATAGGTTAAAACTGGATAAAAGGTATCATGGCTATAAAACAAATGTGATCATGTGGTCTAACATTTACCGGTGATTTCTAGGTATAAATAATTAGATACAACAATTAAGTTTCAAGTTCGAGATCATAAAATGTGTAATGGAACTTTATACGGCTAACTTGAAATCCAATTCTTTCGATTCTATTTAGAGATTTAACAGGAAATAAATAATTTAGCATACGAATAGTTTAAAATAGCATGTAGCAAGTTTCACTTGCCTCGACGGGTCGCGATACGGAAAACGGAACGTTACGCGTCGGCGGGGAAAAGTCGCGACGCGTGCACGGTACACGGAATGAACCAAACGACGAACAGTGGAGTCACACGGGTCAGGGGTCCTCGCTGGGTCGTCGGGAAACGTTGTCGGCACCACCGGATTCCGGCAAGACAGAAAACAGTGAATATAATTGCTAGAAAAATAGATCCAGCAAGAGAAAAGAAGAGAACAGGGAACGAAGAAGAAGAAAGGATAAGGGATAGCTTACTGGGTTGTGTGCAGGGGCGTGCAAGCCGTGGCGGTGAGATCGACGGCGGTGGGGTGCCGGTGCAGGGTTTGGTGTAAGGGTTAGGTTTAGGGTTTTTGGGCTCGGGTTTGAGGTTGCAGGGCTAGATGTCGGGGTAATGGTGAGGGGATGATGTCGAGGAGATGCAGGAAGATGAGGTGGTGACGCTGGTGGGTGTGAGGCTAGGGTCGTCGGCGACAACCGGAGATGTTGGTTCAAGGGTGCGGTTATATGCAGGGTGCAACGGCCTCGGGGAGAAGGAGAAGGCGGAGAGGAGGAGGAGACGGGCGATGAGGAGGCGAGAGGGATGTCGACGAGGCTGAATAGCGGGGGAAAAGAGTTAGGGTTTGAGGAGAGCAGTGGGTTTTCAAGGTTCTCGTGGTCGTGGGGTTTTTTAAAGGAGAAGAGAAGAAACAGGAGAAGAAGAATTATAAGAGGGAGGTGATCATAGCGGGGAAGCGGTGACGCGATCCGAGGAGCGCACAGTAATCGTGAGAGGTGAGAGAGTGGGCGCGAGAGGAGAGAGAAAGAGAAGAGAGAGAGACGCTGCGGAGGAGAGAGAAGGAAGAGAAAGAAAGGGAGAGAGAGAGAACTGTGCTCGTGGGCCCAGGGGAATAGAAGGAGATTTTTGATTAGGTGAAACAAATAAAGAGAGAAGTTTAGTGGTCGGGCCGGATGATGAAGACGAAGATTGATTGGTTGGGTAAAGAATTTGTTTAGGGAGGAAAAATTAGAAGGATTTTCTGGTTTCATTTTCGTTAGCCTAGAAATGTGATTGGCTGAAAATATTATAGGCTGATTTAAAAGATTACTGGGATTTTAAAAAGGTAATCTCGTTGGTTTAGAAAAAATATAATAGGCTGTAAATATTTTGGCTGATTAAAAGATTTAGAAAAATAGGATTTGGCGGAAATATTTCAGAATTGCGCCCGGGTCGGGTCCAAAAATTTGATTTTGAAATATGAAAAATGTTAGCAAGTTCCAAAATTTGAAATGAAGGATTTTGTATTGAAAGAGCATACCCCCAAGAACGGACGCACGTACGTGCGCGTAGCCGTTGAAATACGTCCGTTACTCTGAACGGGACGAGAACACGATGTAAGGACGCTACCACAGAGTTAGGGATGTCGAGCAGGCCATGTCAATTATTTTTAAACTATTTTTTTTAACAGACTTAAATTGTTATATGCAGAATATGATATGTCGGTGTAAACTATAACTGGTAACAGTCAAAGCAGGATAAATGAAATAGATACCACACACCACATATACGGTAACAGAAATTTGTAGAACTGGACTCGGTTGTTACATTATACCCAACTACAAAAAGAATTTCGTCCTCGAAATTCCAAGAATACAAAAGGTAGACGACAAACAACTACAAGAAAAGATGAGTGAACTTCTGCCGGATTTCATCTTCTCGTTCCCAAGTGGACTCTCCACGTGAGCGATTACCCTAAGAAACAAGTACAAGAGGGATAACCTTGTTCTTAAGAACCTTTTCCCTTCGATCCACAATTTCAACCGGTTGCTCCTCGAAAGTCAAATTTTCTCGTACAGTTAGCTCCGAATGATCCAATACATGCGTTTCATCTCGAACATACTTACGGCGTTGAGATATGTGAAACACATCGTGCACATTCGCTAATGACTGCAGTAACGCCAAACGGTACGCTACCTCACCAACACATTCCAAGATCTCAAAAGGTCCAACGAATCGAGGACTGAGCTTTCCTCGACTTCCAAAATGAATCACCCCTCTAGTCGGTGATATCTTCAAGAATACCAAATCACCCACGGCGAACTCTAGAGATCTTCTCGACGTATCTGCCCAACTCTTCTGTCGGTCTTGAGCTGCTTTCATATGATTTCTGATAGTGTTAACTTTCTCTACTGTCTGTACAACCAAATCTGGTCCCAACAATCTTCGTTCACCGACATCGTCCCAACAAACAGGTGAACGGCATTTGCGACCATACAAAGTTTCAAATGAAGCCATCTGAAAGTTGCCTGGAAACTGTTGTTGTAAGAAAACTCCACCAAATGTAGATGATCCTCCCAAAAACCCTTGAAGTCCAACATTCACGCTCTCAACATATCTTCAAGAGTTTGGATCGTTCTCTCCGACTGACCATCAGTTTGAGGATGATAAGCTGTGCTAAACTTCAATCGAGTTCCCAAACTTTCCTGTAAACTCCTCCAGAAGTGTGATAAAAACCGAGTGTCACGGTCGGACACGATGCTCACCGGTACTCCATGCAATCTTACAATCTCTTGCATGTATCGCTTCGCTAAAGCTTCTGTTGATTGACCAACCCGAAAAGGAATGAAATGAGCTGCCTTGGTCAAACGATCAACAATCACCCATACTGCATTGTTGCCTTTTGGACTCCGCGGTAGAGCTGTCACGAAATCCATGGTTATATGTTCCCACTTCCACTGAGGAATCGGAAGTGGTTGCAATAAACCAACAACCCTTTGATGTTCAGCCTTAACTTGCTGACACACCAAGCACTTTGCCACAAAGCGAGCGATCTCCCGTTTCATGCCTTCCCACCAGAAATGATGTCGTAAGTTTCGGTACATCTTCGTGCCTCCTGGATGTACGGAATAAGTTGAGCTATGCACCTCCTTCATAAGTTCTTCACGAATATCCCCCTTTGGCACACACAAACGGCTACCATACCTCAACGAACCATTTTCGTGGATCAATAAATCTGTTCGTAGTCCGGCTTCAACCTGTTCTCGAAACTTTTGCAATCTAGGGTCCTACGATTGCGCTGCTTTAATATTCTCGATCAACGACGAATGTACTTGCAGCTGAATCAACTGTCCCGAAGAATGCGGTAGCACCACCTCCAAATTAAATCTTCGAAAGTCTTCAACGAGTTCCTTCTGCGTAGTCAACATCTGAATTGCTGGTAACCGACTGAGCGCATCCGGTACGACATTAACCTTCCCCGGATGGTACTTAAGATCAAGATCGTAGTCAGCCATCAGCTCTAACCATCTACGCTGCCTCATATTAAGCTCCTTCTGTGTGAACACATACTTCAAGCTCATATGATCCGTGAAAACTTCGACCCTTTCGCCCAAAAGGTAGTGTCTCCAAATCTTCAAAGCGAAAATCACAGCCGCAAGCTCCAAGTCGTGAGTTGGGTAATTCTTCTCATGGGTCTTCATCTGTCTTGATGCGTACGCTACAACCTTCCCATGCTGCATCAAAACGCATCCCAATCCTTTCCCAGATGCGTCGCTGTGAATCACCAATCCTCCGGAATTGTCTGGCACGGTCAGAATAGGAGCGGTTATCAATCTCTGCTTCAACGTCTCAAAAGCTGACGCACATCTATCCGTCCACACAAAAGGTACCTCCTTGCGCGTAAGCTTGGTCAACAGCTCCGCCAGACGAGCAAAGTTCTCCACGAATCTTCTGTAATACCCGGCGAGTCCAAGAAAACTTCTTATCTCCGCAACATTCTTCGGAATCGGCCAAACTCGAACTGCGGCAATCTTTTCGGGATCGACGGCGATTCCATCGCCAGACACGACATGCCCCAAAAACTTTACTTCTTCCAGCCAAAACTCGCATTTGCTCATCTTCGCATATAACTTCTCCTGTCTCAACGTCTGCAGTGCGATCTTCAAATGTTCCGCATGCTCTTCAAAACTCTTCGAATAGACCAGAATATCATCAATGAACACCACAATAAACTGGTCCAAGAATGGTGAAAAGATTCGGTTCATCAAGTCCATGAATATCATCGGTGCATTCGTTACTCCGAAGGGCATCACTAAGTACTCGTAATATCATACCGAGTTCGGAACGCCGTCTTACAAATATCTTCTGCTTTCACTCGGACTTGATGATATCCGGATCGCAAATCCAGCTTCGAGAATACTCTCGCGCCACTAAGCTGCTCAAATAGTTCGCCAATGCGAGGGATCGGGTAGTTGTTCTTAATAGTCACCCGGTTTAATTCTCTACAGTCGATGCACATCCTTCTCGTGCCATCTTTCTTCTTAACTAGAAGAACTGGAGCTCCCCAAGGCGAGTTACTGCTTCGAATCCAACCCTTCTCAAGCAATTCAGCAACCTGTTTCTTGACTTCTTCCAACTCCACTGGTGCCATTGGATAATACGCTTTAGATACTGGCGATGCACTAGGAAAAAGATCAATTGCGAACTCCACGTCTCGCTTCGGCGGTAATCCCGATATATCTTCAAACACGTCCATAAAATCGCGAACAACAGCTGTCTCTTCACTTTCATCAACCTCCATTGATGCAAGAATATTAGTTGTCGGCCTAGCCCTAAACTCGACTGGCCCAACAGAACTGCTTCCTCCAGTAAAGGTAAACTCGGGATGTCCGGGAATCTGGAAAATTACTTTTTTTTCCCTACAATCAATGTGAGCGTGGAAAGTGCCAAGAAAATCCATTCCCAAGACGACTTCGTAGCTTCTCGTATCAATCACCAATAAATCTGCAAAAAGCTCCCGTCCGCAAACAACAACTGTACAATCTTTACATTCTCTACTAGATATGATTTTCCCATTCCCAGTGTGTATGTTCCAGAAACTAGACAGGGTCGTGCAGGTAATCGAGTGTGTAGCTATAAACTTGGACGATATAAAACAATGGGATGCACCAGAATCAAATAACGCTAATGCGGGAAAACCATGAACGAGTAGAATACCTGAAACAACTTCTCCCGAAGCCTTAGCTTCCTCAGCCGTTAAGGTAAAAGCTCGAGCCTGATTAGGTCCTTGAGTCAGCTGCTTCTGCCCCTGGAACGGTTTCTGCGGAGGCTTCTGAATATCATCCCTCGTACGAAAGCTTCGACGGATATGCGCTGACAGTGTGATCTGCCGCTCCACAAACCAAACAGAGTCCCTGCCTCCTTCGATAATCCTTTTGCATTGGCCAGGTAAATGGCAGTAGTCACAAATCACGCTCCTTCTTCGATCCACAACAACCGGCTTCTTCATCGGTGTTACACTACGACGGTCTACTGGAATACCCCTGCGACCATGAGCTCGTTTCGGTAAAAATGCCGGCTTCCTTATCGCAACTGCTGTCTACTATGAACTCCCAGTCTTACCAGATAAGCTCTGCTGTTCTCGGGCTGCCGTAAGTACCTGTGAGAAAGTGGTCAAACCCAGGAAGACAATCTGCCTCTGGATGTCCACATCCAAGCTGCGCATGAACCCCCTCGCCCTGTCTGTATCGTTGGCAACTAAAGGTCCAGCGAATCTACTAAGCCGTGTCCACTCAGCTGCATGTACATCTACGGCCGCACCATTCTGCTTTAGACTGATGAACTTCTCTTCCATTTCCTCCCGTGCAGTCCGCGGGAAGAACTTCTCCAGGAAACTCTTCGAAAATCCGCCCACTTGATCGACTTGGGCAAGCGGGTCTCCTCCACAAGCCACCATTCACGGGCGTAGTCCACTAACTGAATGCGCACCACATCCACCCTTTTATCATCTGGGATCTGTGCCGCGATAAGTAAGTTCTCCGTGTCAACTAGCCACTGCTCCGCTGGCAACGGCTCCTCCAAACCAGTAAAGACAGACGGACCCAAACGCCTGAAATCTTCTACGGTCCCCACACGATCAACTGGCTTAGCTCCAACACTGTTCACGGACTGCTGAACGGTCCGCAAACCTGCCTGGAACGATTCAGCTTGCTGCTGGATCAGCTCGGTTTGTCTCTTTTGATTCTCCAGCATTCCCCGTATCACTCCAAGTATGGCGGCTTCGTTAACACGCCTTTGGTACGTCTTCAAATTCTTGTCTGCCATATTCCTGAAATCAAAACACCCAAATATTAGCATGATAACAGATTCAAAATGTAGATCAAGACTAGAACTCCGAGTTACTTAAATAGAGTACCGCATTGTAACCATACCGCGGTATCATAGCTACAATTACATAACTCCACCCAAGTCGCCTAAGTTCTAGAGATACCAAGGAATCAGGTTTCGAGTCAATATGCAAAGGAAGTTTGCACACCGTAAAAGATATAATCAGGAGGAACTTAGATTCAAGAATGGTAAGACGGCAAGGTGGCAGGACATGTTTCCTAAACACGGGTATTCCGATTCGTTTATTGGGTACAATAAACAACTACAAAAAGAATCAACCCGACTAACCTATTGCTCTGATACCAAAAAAACCATGTCACGCCCCGCTTCCCAGAGTACGCTAAATTGGGCATGTGACATAGCCAACCATGCTACCTGTGGGTAGGAAGTATCCATCCACAGTCACATTACGGCTATAGAGATATCAAGAACAAAATATAGCTATCTAATACATGTCCATAAGCCAAGATAACATGAGTCAATAATAATAAAAATGTGGAAGCAAAAAATCCAATATAAAATAACTGGAATGTATGTCCCATAATGCGGGCTCACATCAGGAATAAAATGCAGAAAATGAAAGAACTAACTACTACTGAAACCTCACTGCTCAGCCTGCTGGCTGAAGTACTCCTGCTCGGACTGCAGCAAAGGTACGGAATCTGGGCCATGCAAAACCCAGACGTCAGCGCGTCGTGTCATCAAGTAATAAAATGTAAACAGGGTATCTGGCAATGCAAATATAAACATGAATGAAAAGCAGGTGTAACAGTAATATAAATCAGGACAGTGAAAGATAGTGTGCAGTGAGTAAGCTAAACTGGTGTATTGGGTTATCTACTCTAAAGTCTTTGACATCAATTTGATGAATCATCGATGTGACTCAATAGTATCCCATGCGTGCCCAGGACCACGGTCAAGATTCTTGGGCTGAATCCGAGACGTGCCGCTAGGCAGTAGAATGTAGCATGTGCAGATGAGTGATGTCAGCATCATCATTCCGGGGCTGGCCTAGCCCGTAAGACTGATCAGAACAGGTATCGAACTGTTGAGTTACAAGTCAGGTTTCATCATTGATTTCCCCATACCCCCAAGCTATAGGTGTTCAAGTCAGGTATTCAGTAATCAAGAACTAATGCCAACACAGGATCAGGTAAGAGCAAGTTTGTCTGGATAGACAATAGGAACGGTCCGTGAGGACTACATGTCATGTTTGTTGGCATTAGACACAAGATCGGGTAACATGTCAAGCCATGGTATATCAGGTCAAGTCAAGTAGTGTACGGTACCATATGGGGTCAAGTAATATGTGTGTAACAAGTCATGTCAGGGTGTAAAAGATATCATGTGTGTGCTCATAATCAGCTAGCATACTCATGGTTATAAATAATCAAGCATGGGTATCAACATCACGATACATTGGCACATGTGATAGGTTAAGCAATGAATGCAGGTTTAATTAATTTAGCCGTACGGTTATCAGTGTGTGTTTAAGAGATGGTGTCAGAATTATATGAATACCGTATAACAGATGTGAATGCAAGAAACAGGTTAATAAGTATTGAGTAATCTAAGGATTCGACGACCTGTATAATATGGATGCAATTATGATTAAACTGGTTAAAGATGCATCTGGATGTCCGATAGGTTAAAACTGGATAAAAGGTATCATGGCTATAAAACAAATGTGATCATGTGGTCTAACATTTACCGGTGATTTCTAGGTATAAATAATTAGATGCAACAATTAAGTTTCAAGTTCAAGATCATAAAATGTGTAACGGAACTTTATACGGCTAACTTGAAATACAATTCTTTCGATTCTATTTAGAGATTTAATAGGAAATAAATAATTTAGCATACGAATAGTTTAAAATAGTATGTAGCAAGTTTCACTTGCCTCGACGGGTCGCGATACGGAAAACGGAACGTTACGCGTCGGCGGGGAAAAGTCGCGACGCGTGCACGGTACACGGAATGAACCCAAACGACGAACAGTGGAGTCACACGGGTCAGGGGTACTCGCTGGGTCGTCGGGAAACGTCGTCGGCACCACCGGATTCCGGCAAGACAGAAAACAGTGAATATAATTGCTAGAAAAATAGATCCAGCAAGAGAAAAGAAGAGAACAGGGAACGAAGAAGAAGAAGAAAGGATAAGGGATAGCTTATTGGGTTGTGTGCAGGGGCGTGCAAGCCATGGTGGTGAGATCGACGGCGGTGGGGTGCCGGTGCAGGGTTTGGTGTAAAGGTTAGGTTTAGGGTTTTTAGGCTCGGGTTTGAGGTTGCAGGGCTAGGTGTCGGGATAATAGTGAGGGGATGATTTCGAGGAGATGCAGGAAGATGAGGTGGTGATGCTGGTGGGTGTGAGGCTAGGGTCGTCGGCGACGACCAGAGATGTTGGTTCAAGGGTGCAGTTATATGCAGGGTGCAACGGCCTCGGGGAGAAGGAGAAGACGGAGAGGAGGAGGAGACGGGCGATGAGGAGGCGAGAGGGATGTCGACGAGGCTGAATAGCGGGGGAAAAAGAGTTAGGGTTTGAGGAGAGCAGTGGGTTTTCAAGGTTCTCGTGGTCGTGGGGTTTTTTAAAAGAGAAGAGAAGAAGCAGGAGAAGAAGAATTATAAGAGGGAGGTGATCATAGCGGGGAGGCGGTGATGCGATCCGAGGTGCGCACAGTAATCGCGAGAGGTGAGAGAGTGGACGCGAGAGGAGAGAGAAAGAGAAGAGAGAGAGAGACGCTGCGGAGGAGAGAGAAGGAGGAAGAGAAAGAAAGGGAGAGAGAGAGAACTGTGCTCGTGGTCCCAGGGGAATAGAAGGAGATTTTTGATTGGGTGAAACAAATAAAGAGAGAAGTTTAGTGGTGGGGCTGGGTGATGCAGACGAAGATTGATTAGTTCGGTAAAGAATTTGTTTAGGGAGGAAAAATTAGAAGGATTTTCTGGTTTCAGTTTCGTTGGCCTAGAAATGTGATTGGCTGAAAATATTATAGGCTGATTTAAAAGATTACTGGGATTTTAAAAAGGTAATCTCGTTGGTTTAGAAAAAATATAATAGGCTGTAAATATTTTGGCTGATTAAAAGATTTAGAAAAATAGGATTTGGCGGAAATATTTCAGAATTGCGCCCGGGTCGGGTCCAAAAATTTGAATTTGAAATATGAAAAATGTTAGCAAGTTCCAAAATTTGAAATGAAGGATTTTGTATTGAAAGAGCATACCCCTAAGAACGGACGCACGTACGTGCGCGTAGCCGTCGAAACACGTCCGTTACACTGAACGGGACGAGAACACGATGCAAGGACGCTACCACAGGGTTAGGGGTGGCGAGCAGGCCATGTCAATTATTTTTAAACTATTTTTTTAACAGACTTAAATTGTTATATGCGGAATATGACATGTCGGTGTAAACTATAACTGGTAACAGTTAAAGCAGGATAAATGAAATAGATATCACACACCACACATACGGTAACAGAAATTTGTAGAACTGGACTCGGTTGTTACAACTGTCACGGACTATGATGTCCTTAAACCCTATGGACTGCAATGTCTTAAAACTAACAATGGACCGTAATGTCCTTAAACTAACTATGGACCGCAATGTCCCTAAACTAAAACGATAGAGCCCAAATGCTCTTTTGTTGGATCTAAATGATCCTGTTGAGTAGATCTTAGTATAAAATTAGACTAATATATTCTCAACAAACGTTTAAGTTGATCTTAGTCTCAAATGAGATTAACGATCCTTAAACCCAACCCCAAATCTAAGAAAATACGGATTTGGACTAATCCACGCTCTACGGGCGACAACATAAATTAGTCTCCATATACAATCTACGGGCAACCAAAAATAAAATAAACACACACAACATAAAGTGACCATTTGGAGAAGGAGAAAGTTATTACCGCGATGCGATAGCGTAATTAACTGTAGGGGCTTGCGCCTGCAGGGAAGAGCGTCCCCACAATCAAAAACCCCTCAAATGAGGGGGAATCTGACGAAGTCTGCTACAACGGCCGCATTTGTCTAAACCTCCGATACACGGTGCCATAAATCAACTTGGCATCTTCGAAGAGGTGGACGGATAAAACTAAATAGCATCTGCCCCAAAATTCATGCCGGGCGTCCCAACGTCTCGGTCGCGTCTTTTCGGCGGAGAACAGATTCTGGCACGCCCGGTGGGACCTTTTCCTTTTTCCACTCCACACTTCGTGTGTTGTGTTCACGAACAAATCGCGGTTTAATGTGGTTGCCCCTGGATTCGAGGTACTAAGATTTGGTGTCTTGCTCCCGTGCAGAGAAAATGGCTTCCAACTGCACCAACTGCAACAGCAACTCCCATTCCGTCCTCGCTGGAGGAGTGACCTATAGGCCCCAAGCGGCCTCCATCTTTGCCATGCCAATGGAACATGTGACTCTGGCCACCACTGGACTGTTCTTTGGGACTATGATCCTACCGGCAAGCTTCAGTGTCCCAATGCCGGCATAGGAAGCTCCGAAGAAGTCGGTCTTCGATCGGCTTACAACTACCACGACCCCTCTCAACGGGCCGTTCAATTCCAAGCCTACTGCATCAGTCTTCGACAGGCTGAGCCTGAGCTCCAGTGTGTCCATGAAGAAGCCTGCAATACCTGAACGAGTCATCCCGAAGCGGATAGCCATTCTAACTCCAACGGACGAAGTCGTCAAAGGGGATTCTCTCGCTAAGGGATCAGTCTTTATGAGACTGGCCACCCCAATTCCTGCTTCGGGTGCGGTCATCCAGACTACTTCCCCTGCCCAAAGGTCAGTTTTCGACAGGTTGGACATTTCTTCTCAGCGGACGTCAGTCTTTGATAGGCTGGCGCCAACAACCCTTCACCAGAACAGGGGGCATGATGAAACCACCCCCGTAACTGAGCCAGACCCATCTGCAAGGCATGCTCGACGTCGCCACTGGCGCCGAGTGAGGAAAGCTGGGGGCAGTTCCCCTTCTGGATTGACTCCACCAGCTCCGATGGTTGAAGTCGATACTGCTGTTCCAACTGGGAACAGCTTCGAACCACTCAAGAGGGCCCGCAAGAATTCTCCGACCGCTGTATTGAAAAGATCTCCTCTACCTGTGGAGAATGTTACAAAGACGAAGCCGGAGCAGCCCCCTCAGCGGCTGTCTTCCAAAATCCACAAGGTCTGGCGGAGAGTCCAGGATTCTGTGATCGACAAGGACTATTCCCGCCAACAGAAGAAGATAAAGACTCAACAGGAGGAGGACCATCCCTCTGCCATGCCACGCAAAGTATTGTCTGCTCAGGTGCCTACTGCAACAGCCCCCTCAACTTCAATCATCCATAAAATGAGGAGGGCGGGGAAGATCCCTATGCCTGCGACGAATCTCAAGGGCACTGAACCCAGACGCTCCAAGTCTGGGGGCATGGTGGTGCATACTGTTTATATGGCTTCCGGGAAGGAGGAGAGCCGTGCCTCTGGGGGTCATCGACCACTCACCCGATCGGTAACAAAAGCTTAGGAGCAGCAACAGAAGCTCCAGGAGATTTTAACGAAGATGGCTGCACTCACGGGATATAAGGAAAGCCTCGAAGCATCATCGGATCAGCGCCAGGAACATGAAACCGATGCCAAGTTCCTCCGGAGGATGCTATAAAAGAAAGATCAAGAGGCAGCGGAACAAGCGGCCAATATAAAACAAATGGTGTTATTGTTCCAGGATATGGTGGGCATGATGATCCAGTCAGACCCTCCAGCCGAAGATCCGTTAATAGTAATCGAAGACGACAGAGGGGAGACGTCAAACCCTCTTCCGGCCTTTTCAGCAGCAAAGGAGGAAACAATCTCGAAAGCTGCGCTCGATGATTATATAGCTCAAAAGATACGAACCCATTAAGCGAATGAAGCTGCTGGCTAAGTTGTTAGAACTGGGCGACCCTATCCCAGATGGTACGATCAGATTAAGTACCCGCCAGGATACACAATCCCCAGATTTTATGTATATAAGGGGACAGGCAACCCCACCAGCATGTCGCCCAGTTTAGGGCTCTGTGCGGCAACACTGGAGGTGACGATAAGCTACTGCTTCGCTAATTCGTCGGCAGCCTGGCGGAGACGGCGTTCGAATGGTATTCAGAACTTTCCAACGATTCCGTCAAAACTTTTATGGAGATGGAGTTTCTATTCATCCAGCGTTTCGTAAGTGCTAGCGAACACACCCCAATCACGGCATTGATCAATGTCAGGGTGAATCCTGGAGAAACATGGGTTCAGTACGCGATACGGTGGCGGAACCTATGGTCGAAGTGCGAACAACGCATGGAAGAGGCTCCTGCAGTAGGCATGTTTGTGGGAACTCTCGATCCGCAGGCGACCATCTCCCAGTTTATGATGTTCTTCAAGCCGACCAATTTCCAGGCATTGATCGACAAGCTGGCCCAAATAGACCAGATGGGCCATAAGCCTTCCTCTTCAAAGACGGAGCCTCGGAATGAAAAGGGGAAAGGGAAAGCGACCTTTGTCACCAATGCTCAGCAACAGCCGAGTGGTCCAAAACCAGCTGATCGCCAAAACGACAGATAGCGATTTATCAACGAAAAGTTAAAGTGTCCTTACTCATTCCCTTGGGATAAAACGAGGAGACTGTTTGAACTAGCGGTGCGCAACAGGCTCATCACTCTACTAGATCCGAGACACCCACTGCAGCCAGGTGACGTCAACAATCCCAATTACTGCTCATACCACCAAGTAGTAGGCCATCCAATCGAAGATTGCTTCGTCTTTAAAGACTGGATTTAACTAATACCAACAGGGCAAATTCGCACTGTCTGAGAATTGGAAAGTAAGCCCGCCCCAGCCGCACGCTCCTAAAAGGGTAGACACGCCGGGGGCATCATGCTCATTTATAGAAGAAGCTCCATGGGAGATCGCTCTTTCAGCCAAAACAAAAAGAATGCTGAAGGATCTTCAAACATGCCCGGCGATCAGGTGGAAAAGTCCGCTGGAACCCGAGGTCATTAAGGGAATGCTGAAACCGCGCCCGACGCCAAGAATTGGTAACGATGGGCAAAACGCCCAGGCCCAGCCGACAAAATCTTCGAAAAGGAAGAAGAAGACTGAAAAGCCCATGAAGCCGGATGACAAGCGTACGGACCTGCAAAAACATATTGACGCGCTGGAGGAATACAACCAGAAGGCATGAATTCCAGTCACACTCCAAGAGTTTCTCAACCACATCCTTGAAGACAGAGATGGCAACAAAGATGAGGGAGAAGACTCGTCAGATTAACTTGAGGATTATGTGACGAGCTACCACGTGATCTCTCACTCGTCAATAGATGTTGAAGAAGCTCCTGATGCAGAGAAATTGGGGCAGATCTCGAACCGAAACCCTTGGAACCGTCTGACAAGATGATCGATATGCTGCTGAACGCAGCCCGTCAAAAAAGCAAAGCCGACCGGGAGCGCGAAATGGCCATATTCGAAAAAGCCAAACACCAGCGACTGGACGAAAGGGTTAAAACACTCCCACCAGATCAAAGCACATCCGCCGCAAACAAAAGCAAACTTAAGACGAGGAAACGGTTCGCCAAAGCCATGTCAATGGGAATGAAGCTGCCACCCTCCGAAGGAAACTCTCCTGGTGGGATACACCTTGACGAAGAGGATATACATCCAAATTACTGCTTATACTATCAGAGGATTGCGCACCTTACTGAAGAGTGCAACGCCTTTAAAAACTGGTGGCAGGGATATGTCGCTCACCGACAACATTTCAAGAGAATGAAGCGTGAAGCTCGTCGACAGCAAAAAAATGTGACAGATGAGCACAAAAGAACTGCCAGTAATTGTCACATGGTCGATTCCGGGATATCGCAAGTTCTCACCTTCGGAAGTGATTCTCACGAAGAAGTATCTCTCGGCCCTCTCTTCAAAGAATCCACCTCAGGAAAAGAGAAAGAGACGAAGAACTGTGAGAACATTCATCTGCGTAACCGCACGTTACCTGAAAAGAATCTCGGCCCCGCAAACAAGGGATCGAACAAAAAAGATAAGGGGAAGGAAAAAGTCCCCGAGGATATCGCCCTCGATGAGCGAGTCGCCGAAAAGTTCGCAGCCAAGGATCCGCCTAAGAAGAGTAAAGTGGATTACAATGTCCTGGCACACCCGAGAAAGATACCCTCGCAACTGAGCATCTTAGATGCCTTTCTTTTGTCTAAAGATGCACGAGATTCTTTAATCAAGGCGTTGAAAGACCCTGGGCAGTTTCAAGACTTCCTTGCCGAAGAAAAGATGAAGGACGAGCTAGACGAAGTGCACAGCCGACATCACCTTCAGCGATGAGGACCTCCTCCTCGGAACATGTGAGCACAACCGTCCCTTGTATGTCTCCGGGTATTGTCATGACATCAAGATAGGGAAGATCCAAGTTGACAATGGGTCCTCTGTCAATCTCCTAAATGTGAGGGTGCTAAAAGAAATCTGCAAGAGCGTCCAGCACCTCGCTCGGGATAAAATCACCATCTCCGAGTTCGACTCCCAGTCATCACGGACGCTCGGGTCTGTGATTCTGTAACAACCCTAATTTTCCTATACAAATTTTTTCAAATATTTTTCAAAATCCATAAAGGGGTATTTGTTGCCTGAGCATAAGATAAGTAATTAATTAGCAATTTAATTACAAGAAGGAGCTTGTAGCTCATTGGTAATACCTTGCACTGCTAAACCAAGCCACCAGAGTTCAAATCCCATACCCCATATTATTTTTAATATTGTTTTGTTTTAAAATTTTTTAGAAGTCCAACAGTCAACACGTGATAACTTCAGAAAATCCCACTACACAGAAAAGTAAATATACCATTGACCACATGAGACGACCCCCCACCTCCCCACTGCCCGACTCGGCCCGAGTCGGCCGGCGGACTGGCCGACTCGGGCTGGCGCCGCCGGCCGGACTCGGCCGGTAGGCCGAGTCTCCAACTGAGAAATCCTGGCTCTTCATCTTCTGAACCCCCCTGCACACTTCAATTCCCCAGATCGTTTCCAGAAAGCTCTTAATACCCCATTTACTCCATTTTATTACAATTTATCACATTATTTTACATTTTTTCAATTTAACTCTTCATCTACCCTAACCCTAGCCTAACTCTATAAATACCAACCCTACACACTACCCTCTCACCCCAAAACTCTGAGCCAACTCTCAAGAAATAACTAGAAACCCTTGTGTGCAATCGAAGTGAGCGAAAGGCGAAGCTCCGGCGAATTCTCCGGCGGATTTTCCGGCAACGACTCCAGGGGCTCCCGGTGATGAAACGACGCACCGACGACTCCTCCCGATCCATCTCCCTCTCTTTGTTGTCCTAAACCCGTAAGTCCCCAAATTCTATCTCTAATCTTTTCTTGAAATACGGAATTACAAAACCCGGCGGAGTCGAAACAAAACCGATTTCCGATTCGGATTCTTTATAAAACCTCACTTTTTTTTTAATACAATCATCCTTAAACCAATTCATGTTGACTATTAAACATTAGTCAACCATATTGATCAAGTTTCAAATCAAAAGTCATTGCTATTTCATTTTACCGTATTTTCATTTAAATACCATATAGTTTCAATTCTATATTTAATATCACAAAACTTGCTATACCTTTAAATAGATCACGAGGTAATGACCTACCTCCTCACACACTCATATGCAACATAGCACAATACCCTCGGGAACATAGAATACGGGAAATCGACATCTTTACAAATAAATACCATTTACTTAATAAAACTGTTTTCTAAAGGATTTAGTATTTATATAATTTTTGCAAAGCGCCGCTACAACCCAGTTTTAGGAACCCGTTCGGGATGGTGCGGATTATCGCACATCCTCGGGCTTAGTAGTGCGAGATTCAGACTTCCGTAAGGAGCATTCGGTCTCGAAAGATTTAAAATACGACATCTTAAGAAAATGAGATTTTTAGAATATAAAATATATATTAAAATTATTTTTGTATAAATATATGTATATTTATCATTAAAATACCTATTTTGTTATGATATAAATATTCCACATTTTTCTAAAAATCACAAGAATCAATTTTACACTAAAATACCATGAATTCCATACAAAACCAATATTACAAATAAATACTCTTTATTATGGAATTAGGATATTTTCACTAGAAATATCACAATGTAAAATCTACATTCATTACAACTCTAAACATGATTAATAAATACTTGGGGTGTATTTTGAAAACTATACAAAAGTATTTTTTACATAAAACCCCCTCAAGTTCTATAAATTACCCTAAGGACCCTAGTAAACATAGGTTTAAGCGGGACCAATCTCTTGAGCCTCAGAGAGCCGGAGAAGTGGGTGCTTGCCTATCTAAGGTAGACAACTTAACAAACGGTGTTATCAATACGGTAATCGTCTTTGAAAAAGACACAAATCCTGCCGCCCATGTGCAGCGGTTACCGATAACATCAAAACAATCAGGACTTCAATTTACTTTTCTAATTCTGACTCAGTTTGAGTCTCATTATAATCTGACTTGAATATGATTCAAGTACAATCTATAATCTATAATTTACAATATTACAATTCAACATGAATCTATGAATTCATTATTCCATATATTCAATCTATCAACTTGACTGAACCAAACTATGGATATACATCCATTTACATGATTCTACAGTTATTCCATTTACATGATTATACAGTTACATCCGTTTAATGATATCATGGTTTTGGTCAGTCATCTAACTATACAATCTAAACAATACAATACAACAAAATAATCAAAACACTACGGGGATTAAGGGGTAGATTGGTACGGAAGGTGTTAAAAGTGGCACGAGACAGCAAGATTAAGACACCTAACCTATATTCCGTTGCTGTTGTACCGTGGCTTAACGGTTCTTTGTACATTCCGTTTGCCCTGGTCTCTAGCATATAGAAACCCCTCTCGTATACACTGGCATCCTTCTGTACCAAGCTACAAACAACAGCGTTAACACAATATTACAACAATATAATACAACTTTAAAAGATACCTCTTATTCTGTCTATTTCTCCCTTGTCTTTGGGACTTACCGAGCGACCTGTTCGCTGACGACATTCTCTTTCTTTCTTTTTTGAATGTCGTCAGGTGATCTGGACACTTCAGAGATCGAGCCCACCGCTGAAGACTTGGACCGGTTCAGTGAAGACCCCGAGCTCTAGTCATTGTACACTTTCCATTCAGTACTTTTCATTTCTGTTATGCCATTGTTTAGGTATTGCTTTATTTCAGTTGTATTTACTTTCCATGCATTGTACAGAAAGAATGTGAATAAATAAAGTTGTTGTTTTTATTATATCTTGTCTCTTGTGCTTTATTTTTATATTGCTTAGATACGCTTAGCATATTTACTTCACAGTAAATACGTAGCGGCCTCGTCGTGTCCTCTGCCCGTTTACTGGGAAGCGGGGCGTGACAGATTCTGACGTTACACTTTGGGCTGCTCGTCACTGATATTAAGTTTCAATTCATTGACGCCAAGACTTGCTACAACGCTTTGCTCGGAAGGCCTTGGTTACACGAATACAACATCATCCCCTCTACACAACATCAGTGTATGAAGTACTTCAAAGATAGTCTCGAGTATACCGTGAAAGGGGAGCTGAACCCATTCTCCGTGAATGAAGTCCGAAAGTACGAAGATGCAAAGTATTTCATACCAGACTTTGAAGATACGGAAAGATGCCATAAGCCGGCGAATAAGCAGAAAGCTTGTTGGAGATGGTGCCCTCAGAGTCAATTATTGGATCACAGGCACGTGATTGCAATGATTGAGGGAGGACCTGTCCCAGTAGAACAGTCTTACTCAAGATGATAGTATGCTATCTGGTTTATCTTTATCATCGTATACTGTTTTAAGTGACCTGACAGGTCGCTATTACACGTTGATAGAGCCCCTAGGATTCATGCTTGACTGCCAGCAGTATGAGAGCGATCATATACGTGGGAGCTGGTAGTCTATAAGCACATCCTTAAAAGGTCCCTAGTCGTGGGAGTTTCGAGACATGGCATCGATACTCCAGAGTAGACTAGTGTATACAGTCGAGACCCCGACGAGGGGCGGTGGCCGGTCTTACAAGCCACTGGTGTCAGTTGGTTCACCTAAGATGTATACAGGTGCTCATTGGGTTATGAGTACACCGGACAGGACTCGCCGGGAACATGCTAGTTGGTCTTATACCCGACGTCAGATAGCAGTTCCCTGGTGACATGTGTACAGGTTAGTTCATCGACCTGAGGATCGTCATTTGTCTCGTATGAGTTCCCACTGTACTTTGATTACTACCCTACCACGCTCAAAGGAGACGTGCAAACAGGTTTTAGTTGGGTACAGTCCCGAGCCACATGGAGGCAGTGAGCGGATCTTCGGGGGTTCGTCTCTCCCGGTATTGGGGGTGAGGTCGCGCTGTGTCTAGGAGAGCCATTACACGAAGTCCTTGGCCAAGGCAGGAGATTTACTGGTAGGTATTCCAGTAGTATCTCAGGGTGTTCTGGGCTGATCTCCGACACGACTTGTACCGCTTTTGGGGGTCTGACTTTTACCAACCCCCTAGGCTCGCCATGCGATGCTCATAGATGAACGGACCGGACTGTACGGATATTGTCACTGACAGGCTCAGTAGGGTGTCAGGATGAGTTCGCTCATCGACGTCCCTTTTGGTCAATACCTGGTAGCCCGTTACGTATGGCTAATACCTCTGACGTGCTAGTGGTTAAACCCACAACCAAGGTGTTGACGAGTCTTTAGAGTTTCCCACAGACAGTTGCTCAAGTTTTCGGGCGAAACGCTGTAGAGGCCGTATGGAGATATGGCAGGGTTCGATCAGATACGTGCGGTTTTGCACGGATCAGGATCGGACGGTTAATACTAGCGGGCTTTGGTTTAAGCCGGATCCTAGTATTGGACAGTGTAGATTTTGTCTCATTGCATTTGTATTCGGTCGGAATACAGATGCGGGTGTGTATGCACAGTATCGGGGTTTTCCTGTAATTTATTACGGGACCAGTTTTATGGAGTTGCCAGTTTGTTTTCCGTTTCAGCAATATTTCTTTGTATCTTTCATTGGCTGAAGATTGGTGGAGGGGAGCTTATTTGCATTTGTACAAATAAGCAATTTGGAGGGTGGTCTTTGCATATTATTGTATCATGATAGTTCCACCATCATATTGACTTCCTTGTTCATGATGATTCATGATGGCTTGACCTTTTTGGAGTCATCATGCTTGATGATGATGTTTGGTTATGATGGTTGAGTGTGACTTGTTTTTGTGATGATGATTCTTCATGATAACCTTCTCTCTCTCTCTTGATTTTGATATACTCATTTTCATTTGGACACTACACTACTCTTCTCATTCTCACACTCTCCTCTCATTCACTCCTTGGTGCATGGCCGACCAAGCAAGGAGAGGGGGCTGCCCATTTTGTGTGGGGATTTTTGGTTCTCTCATGCTTGCAAAAATCCCCAAGTTCATCACAAAATTCCTCAAGTTCATTTCCTCCACCAAAGGCAACTTCCAATACCCCAAATGAGACATAGCTTCTACACTATATTCTACAGCAAATCTTGAGCACGTCGACTCGCCAACTTCATGCCCGAGTTGCCTCGGTCCAGAGGTGGGAGCCCGTAAAAGAAGCCGGCGACGTGGTGCCCTTCCGGCGACGAGGTGGAGACCGGAGATTCCGCGGGGAGATCCGGACGACGACGAGAAGACCGAAGGACACGGATTGCTCGGTATTTCTCTCTACCCCCTCTCTTATTAGGTAGGACTAGTTTAATGGCACGATCCGGGTTTATAGTGCGCGGTGGTGCCGGTTTAAAAAGTTAAAGTAAATCACCGCTTCCGCATTCCGGCGTCGGATTGACGGCCGGGGCGCCGCCGTGCACTTACAGTAGTATCAGAGCCTCGCCATTAACCTAGTCTAGCTTTGTCTAATGTGTTTACAAGTTCGATCAAACGGATTTTCCGAAAACCCGATATCGTGCACATCAGTTTTCTGTCGATTTTTTTTCTGGCTCGAAATTTTTTTCAGTGTGTTGCAGAAGTATGTGCAGGGACTTTTTAGCTTACTGTAAAAATTCGACACCATGATTCAATAGGAAGACCCCGGAACCGCGGCGAAAACCCCCTTCCGGCCGCGGTTCCGCGGCGGTTCTGTGTTATCATTGTGCCAATTTTTTCCAGTGGGCTTTTGGGTTGGAAATAGGGGTTTTGGAATATTATTTTTGGGCCCAGAATTTCTTTAAGTGCTACAGTAAAGCTTGGGGCCCACTTAGTAAAATTTGATCGATCGAATATTTTAAACACATTAGTTCACAGTATTTACATTATATCTGCGACCGTGAATATCACTTGATCGGTAAATCCTGTCTAACTGCTATAGTCCGATTAGACGGATTTGCGAACGTGACTTTCACGTTGATGTTCTGTGTTGTGTTGTGATATTGCGGATTGGTCGTGGGGGATAGCCTGGATGCAATGATAATACTGTTTTGTTGTATTATGTACGTTTGATATTGCGAGGCGAGCGTCCGACATGTGGACTGCCGTCACTGCCTGTTTGTATATTATTCTTTTGCGGCACGATCGGGTCGAGGTCGATGTACCCGTTGTATGTATATTTTACTTTCTGTACTAGGATTACCCCAAGGTGGGGTGCACGGATAGCCGGGTTCTAGAGGGCAACAAGCCCGCATCTCATGGCATTGAGATGGAGGGGGCTTTACTCTAGAATTGGCGGGCTATTCGCCGCACTCGTAGGGGGTACAGGTTGACCCAGGAGGGGTGCCCAAGTTACCGGATTCCGTGAAGTGCTGGGTGGTCCATTCACGTTGCTGAAGGGGGCTGCCTCGCTTCAGGTTTTGTCGGGTAACTTGCCGCGCCCGTAGGGGTCTAGGATTTCATTGCACAGGCTATCCACACGACCAGGGGAACGTCGGGTTTCAGTAGTGGCTCTATGAAACCCGGGGATCCCAGATATCTGTATTGTTCTGTGATGCTGTACATTTCTGTGATGTTGCATTTTATCACGCCTTGAGCGAAATATTATATATTGATATATATACTAGTAGATGTTGTATATGTTTTGCATCCGCGCTAGTCCAGTCCCCGCTCTGTCGTTAGTTAACTAACCTAACGGGTAATGACGGGACCCAGTGGCGAATGCGGATGACATATACGTACGTCATTATTTTCGTTCTTTGTGGTGTGATCAATTGATGGGACTGCGTTGATTCGGATCAATGCAAGTTAAAAACAAACCTAATCTGATGTTGTTGGAACACTTTTCAAAAAAAAAGCTGTTATTGCAAGGACGTTCACTTTTGTTTTGCATCGTGGTATTCAGTTGGAATATCCTGCTCCTCAGTCGACGAGGCAAGGGCCGAGATCCCTTCACCGGGAGTGACCCCTTGGACAGAAGTTTGCGTCAGGGCATTAACTTCACTATAGCCGATTACTTTTGCTTTGCACCGTGGTATTCAGTTGGAATATCCTGCACCTCATTCTACGGGGAAAGAGCCGAGATCCCTTCACCGGGAGTGGCCTCTTTAGCAAAGGTTTTCGTCACTATATTTTTAAAAGATATCCGGTTCCTTCAACGATATCAAGTTCATTACGTTAAAGGTTTTCGCCAGAAACCATTCGTAGCCCTCCGTCGTTTCATATGGGTGGTCAATAGTATTCAAGCTGTGTATGTTGGCCAAAGTCAAGGCACAGTGATTGGTAGCTATTGGGTATTCATATGCAGCATAGATAGATGCGTTGGTTTGGGGCAGTCGTACTACTATTTTGGCCAAAGTCAAGGGTATGTACGGGTGGGCTCAAATTAACCTGGAGAATGACGGGTAGAACTTGACATGTGACTTATGATATGTTGGCCAAAGTCAAGGTCATAAGAGCATGGGGCAGAAATCACATCGGGAGTTTCTAAAGAAACTGAAACTTGCTAGATATGCGCATACCTTCTGGAGTGTGGTGACGTGAGCGGATTCCGTCACGTTATCATGCGATGATAGTTGGATCCCGATTCCTACTGATGAGTTGGTTTACTCCTCGGGTGATCCCGACTAATTCTTCTTTCAGGTTTGGAGGAGAATTTGACGGTACAGTGGGAGGTTTCCAGATTAGATAGATTGGTAACCATTCTGATCTAGGTTAGAGTGCACGCTGAGTATTTCTTTTCTCTCTCTCTTTGGCAGCGACCATTGACCCGACCCTAAGACTATGACTCAGTGACCAATATTAACCGAACCTTCTTTAACACTGGCTTTTGGATTATCAGAGTTGCATACCTCATTGCCACTCTTACTTTTACCCTTTTCTCCAGGACACCCCGTATTACTACGAACGTCCACTTCCATTGGACAAAACCATCGTATGGTTATATACGAACTCGAAGGAATTTATTCGAGGATGGTTTCCGGTTCTGGAGAAAACGAATAGGACTATTCAGTTGTCTTTTCCTTTTACCTTCTCTCTGGTTGCGAGTACTCCTTGGTTTAAGAGATAGTACACCTATTACGCAAATTGGATAGTCTTCTTCCAAACCTTAGGCTGGTGCCGAACGGTGGGGAATGAAGAAAACCAATTAGCATAACGATGGTGTACAGAAGGTATTAAGTAAAGATATATCAAGGGATTAGTAAGAGGGCAAAGTAAATTGCGACTGCTATTCACGACCAAACCAAGTATTTCTTCGCCAATCCTAAATCACCTTTGTATTTCTCCAGGACACTCCGTATCACTACGAAGATCCACAGTTTATTGGACATCGTATGGTTATATACGAACTCGAAAGGAACTTGTTCCAGTTCGGGGATGGATTCTGGTTCAGGAGAAATAGGAATAATGTTTATTCGGTTGTCTTTTATCTTCACCTTCTCTCGCATTGCGAGTGCTCCTAGGATTAGGACAGTACACCCATTATGCTTATTGGATAGTCTTCTTCCAAACCATAGGCTGGTGCCGAACGGTAGGGAAGGAAGAAAACCATTTAGCCTAAGAGGGTGTGTAGAAGGTAATGACTAAAGATATATAAAGGGATTTGGAAAGATGGCAAAGAATTGCACGGTTACAGTTGTGAATCTGGATAATGGAAGAGGAATTACTAGGAATACCGGAATACCCCATCGAAACATTTCAATGTTTCAGTTTCACTGTGTACTGTTAAAGGAAAACTGATTTCCCGATTAAATACTTACTCCAGGGTATGTATTTACCAGGTATGATTCTCACATCTTTATGGTTTTACAGATGATGAGTGGGAGTAAGTTATTGGGAATTAGGTGATCATCCTCATTATATCGGGATTCGTTGTAATCGGTGATATTTGAGGAAGTCGCCTGGGTTATTTCCCGGACGGCAAATATTTGGTTTTGAATATCCGCTGTTATGCACCAATTTCAAATTGATATATCTGTACGTCTATTTTTTATAGAGTGAGATATACCTTTTTTAAATTATGTCCATGACAATTACCTATATCAGTGGATGGTTAGGTAAGGAGCATTGAACAGCGGTGTAATTCTTCTTAACCATAAGTACAGTTTTCAACCTACGACACACAGAGAATGAGTTATTAGACTCAAGGGACTTATACAGAGTATTGTGTGCTGTCCAGGGTCCATTAGGATAGAGGGGGTTGGTCCTCGTACTATATTCAGGTTTACTTATGACTTCTCTAGTTTTTAGACAAGTGTTTCGTAGAAACACAGGGTCCGAATTTTGAGAAGCTATAGGTATATGAATAAAGTAGAGAACCAGGTATTGCAAGTATCGGGATTCTTCAAAGTGATCGAAGATATAGATACTTATGTATGGTATTCAGTTGATAGTAATGTTTAAGAGAACTTGCTTCTCTTTCGGATTACTCATAATTGGAAGCATTCCTAAGTTGAGTAATGCTGATCGGCCTCTTTCCATTTAGTTGACATGCACTGGAGACAGCTGCATGATTTGAATCTGGTTCAAATAAATCAGTGCCTCTGGTTCTATATTGGATATAGTACAGTCCATATCTTAACATTGTTAAGGTACGGGGAGTTGTCCGGCTTATTCTTAAAACCAGACTCTGGATAACTCAAGGCACGTTTTCTGTAATGGCTGTTTGTGGGTTGACCCAGGCTATGACGAGGGTTGACTTTCTACCATCTGGAAGATCAATAGAGATATTGTTCTAGACTCGCCACAGTTTTAATAAAAATGGATTTTTTCAGAAAACGGTAGTGGGAGTATGGTAGAACCGGAAGTGATTCCAGAACCACAAACGATTACTGAAGATTTGATAGGAACCTAAAGATTCAATCTGGTTTGACATTCCATTGGCCACTCCGCAGATAAGGTGGGTAACCTCAGGCACCCGAGAGGTACTCCGGTAGCCTCAAGGACGGTGACAGGGAGGTTCTTGTTTACCCAGACTTGCCATTGCTGTTGTTCCAGACTGTGAGACCCGGCGGGAGGATGAGTATAGCGTCGTTCTAAACTAGGTTTAGAAGTGAACGTGTATATGACTCTGCCAGAGGGTTGTCGTAGTCAGTGGGAGCAGCGGAAGCATTGGTGGACATGTGGCTTATGTCTATTTATAGACTAAAGCAGATATAGCGGAGATAGATCATTTATTTCTGATGTGACAGTCATAGGTTTGACTTCATCAGAATAGGGGATGGATCTGTTAAGAAGGCAGTAGGGTGTGATGTCATGGCATTTGGATGACATACACAGAGTAGGAAGTGATATTCCTATACTACGATCGGTTATACTTTGGTCGTCACACAGTGGTTTCTCCATATGGGACTTGGATATTATATCATACATACTAGTTACTAGATCTATGGTTTTAGATCTAGATTTGGGTGGTTTCCCAATTAAGGGTACTTAGAAAGCATTCTAAGAGTATTTAGAATGGACGACTCCTGGCACGGTAGTGTACCTGCAGGTGATGGAGTCACCCTCTCTAAAGGTGTCTTACAGACTAAAGGGGAGAGGGATGTGCATGATTGGCAGATCACTTGCTCAGGCAATTGAGTCAATCATGAGATGTCAAGTACCACACCAGATGTTGTTCTTGCACTAGATGCAATAAGTTGACATTGATCCAATCCTGGAGAAACAGTTGGAAGCAGTTTTAGAACATAAGTGGATGTTCTAGGGATATGATAACGACAGCCTCATTCGGGAGACAGTTATCATTCCAGGCTTCCAAGGTGACCTGGACGACAAGGAGGTTGTCAGAGTTATAGTTTTCCTTCTGACGAGGGGCAGTATTTTGGACAGGTGATCCAAGGCAATACTGAGGGAGGCATGGCGCAGGATACTGATTAAGTTCAGTTGACGATATAGTCTAAGAAGTTTGGATTTGGAGTTCATTTATGAGCTAGGTCCCATCAGACATCCAGACACATTCTAAGATAGGTATTGCTCATTTCGGGAGATGGGTTTCTCCGCGAACTTGAGATTAAGAGAGACATAGAAAGAAACATCAAGACGGATCCACTCACTGAGGCTATTCCTCGAACGCAATAGTTTCGCAAACGAGCTTTGTGAGACTGACTAGTAGAGGAGTTGGGTGTTCGGTATCACACGGGCTGTGAGTATGCGACATCGCAATAATTAGCCTTGAGTGCAAGTGGGAGATTGTTGGAGATGGTGCCCTCAGAGTCAATTATTGGATCACAGACACGTGATTGCAATGATTGAGGGAGGACTTGTCCCAGTAGAACAGTCTTACTCAAGATGATAGTATGCTATCTGATTTATCTTTATCATCGTATACTGTTTTAAGTGACCTGACAGGTCGCTATTACACGTTGATAGAGCCCCTAGGATTCATGCTTGACTGCCAACAGTATGAGAGCGATCATATACGTGGGAGCTGGTAGTCTATAAGCACATCCTTAAAAGGTCCCTAGTCGTGGGAGTTTCGAGACAGGGCATCGATACTCTAGAGTAGACTAGTTATACAGTCGAGACCCCGACGAGGGGCGGTGGCCGGTCTCACAAGCCACTGGTGTCAGTTGGTTCACCTAAGATGTATACAGGTGCTCATTGGGTTATGAGTACACCGGACAGGATTCGCCGGGAACATGCTAGTTAGTCTTATACCCGACGTCAGATAGCAGTTCCCTGGTGACATGTGTACAGGTTAGTTCATCGACCTGAGGATCGTCATTTGTCTCGTGTGAGTTCCCACTGTACTTTGATTACTACCCTACCACGCTCAAACGAAACGTGCAAACAGGTTTTAGTTGGGTACAGTCCCGAGCCACATGGAGGCAGTGAGCGGATCTTCGGGGGTTCGTCTCTCCCGGTATTGGGGGTGAGGTCGCGCTGTGTCTAGGAGAGCCATTACATGAAGTCCTTGGCCAAGGCAGGAGATTTACTGGTAGGTATTCCAGTAGTATCTCAGGGTGTCCTGGGCTGATCTCCGACACGACTTGTACCGCTTTTGTGGGTCTGACTTTTACCAACCACCTAGGCCCGCCATGCGATGCTCATAGACGAACGGATCGGACTGTACGGATATTGTCACTGACAGGCTCAGTAGGGTGTCAGGATGAGTTCGCTCATCGACGTCTCTTTTAGTCAATACCTGGTAGCCCGTTACGTATGGTTAATACCTCTGACGTGCTAGTGGTTAAACCCATAACCAAGGTGTTGACGAGTCTTTAGAGTTCCCCACAGACAGTTGCTCAAGTTTTCGGGCGAAACGCTGTAGAGGCCGTATGGAGATATGGCAGGGTTCGATCAGATACGTGCGGTATTGCACGGATCAGGATCGGACGGTTAATACTAGCGGGCTTTGGTTTAAGCCGGATCCTAGTATTGGACAGTGTAGATTTTGTCTCATTGCATTTGTATTCGATCGGAATACAGATGCGGGTGTGTATGCACAGTATCGGGGTTTTCCTGTAATTTATTACGGGACCAGTTTTATGGAGTTGCCAGTTTGTTTTCCGTTTCAGCCATATTTCTTTGTATCTTTCATTGGCTGAAGATTGGTGGAGGGGGGCTTATTTGCATTTGTGCAAATAAGCAATTTGGAGGGTGGTCTTTGCATATTATTGTATCATGATAGTTCCACCATCATATTGACTTCCTTGTTCTTGATGATTCATGATGGCTTGACCTTTTTGGAGTCATCATGCTTGATGATGATGTTTGGTTATGATGGTTGAGTGTGACTTGTTTTTGTGATGATGATTCTTCATGATAACCTTCTCTCTCTCTCTTGATTTTGATATACTCATTTTCATTTGGACACTACACTACTCTTCTCATTCTCACACTCTCCTCTCATTCAGTCCTTGGTGCATGGCCGGCCAAGCAAGGAGAGGGGGCTGCCTATTTTGTGTGGGGATTTTCGGTTTTCTCATGCTTGCAAAAATCCCCAAGTTCATCACAAAATTCCTCAAGTTCATTTTCTCCACTAAATGCAACTTCCAATACCCCAAATGAGACATAGCTTCTACACTATATTCTACAGCAAATCTTGAGCAAGTCGACTCGCCAACTTCATGCCCGAGTTGCCTCGGTCCAGAGGTGGGAGCCCGTAAAAGAAGTCGGCGACGTGGTGCCCTTCCGGCGACGAGGTGGAGTCCGGAGATTCCACGGGGAGATCGGGACGACGACGAGAAGACCAAAGGACACGGATCGCTCGGTATATCTCTCTACCCCCTCTCTTGTTAGCTAAGACTAGTTTAATGGCACGATCCGAGTTTATAGTGCGCGGTGGTGCCAGTTTAAAAAGTTAAAGTAAATCACCGCTTCCGCATTCCGGCGTCGAATTGACGGCCGGGACGCCGCCTTGCACTTACAAAGCTATCACCACTATTCCGGTTTTTGGAAGCGATACCGAGGAGGAGGAAGAGATAGTCTATTCAGGACTGCCCCAATGCAACAAGCCGGGACCATCTACCCCTATTCTGGTTTTTGGCAGTGACTTTGAAGACGATGTCAACGTAGTGCTCTCGGTCCGTCCATCAGTGCAAGCCTTCACTGGAAATAATCAGAGTTTACAGATCGCCATGGTTCAGCGGCAACACTACAGAGATCTTGATGCGCTTGAGACATATAGTGTGCAAGAACTACGGACATTTTACATCCCTCTCAGGCGAAGAGGTGAAAAGGCAATCCTATTTTATCGATCCACGGAGACTAAAGTCGAAAGAAAAGTCTGGCATGGTGCTGATCCTACGCTCGACAGGCTCCAACCCATTCGTCTACCCAGGTATTACACTGAATGATTAAAAAGGCTGTTGAGGCGCCAAGGCATACCTTTCAAACAGACTACTCGACAAGCTCAGTTCTACAATAGGATCTGGAATATCCCCGGAACTCAGCGAAAATTGCCCAACGGGAAAATGAAAACGATCGGGCTTGGATATGTTCAACCCAAGAAAAGGGAGCGATTCCATGGCTGCTACGTTATACATGACTTTGATGAAGACGGAGATGATCTGTTAGAAGATGCTAACCCTGAACCAAAACGAGGTCCCGCCATGAAAGTGCCAAGTTCGTCGTTCGAAGAACAGATGGACAAGCTAATAAGGGAAGCGGGTCAAAAGGCCCGGGATGACCATAGCCGCGAAATGGCCATCTACGAGAAAACCAGGACGCAACACCTCCTTCAGCAGGCTGCGGAGAATGACGATGCTCTTCATCGCCAACCCGTCGTGTAACGTTTTGAAAATCGTTTCGGTGAAATTTCGGAAAAACGGTAAAATAAGGGGGTTTTCTGTAAAAAGTCAAAATGCAAATATCTTTATTATAAAATTAAATATACATATTCTAGCTATATAATTGCTAGTATTTGGTGTTTATTGAGCCACTGCTGAAATTTCAAATTTTCTGAAAAATTTTCCGAAATTAATTATTTTAATATTATTTTAAGCCGGTAAGAAAATACATTAAATTAGCGATAAATACAAATTTAAATGGGCTAATTTTAATCTTTAAAATCATATTAATTAAAATCTAGTTGTAATATAATTTTTTTAGTATTTTATTTCAAGTTTTATGGAAAACAAAAATATAGTTATTTTGAACTAAAACTTGCAAATATGGTATTGTGTGGGGTCTTTTTGCATAGAATTTTTTTGTAAAATCTCTCACACTCACCCTCACTCCCCTTGGCCGGCCCCACACTATTGTAGCAGCCCAAGAATTTTATTTCTCTCTTTTTGACCTTAAATCATGTGAGAAATGGGTTAAAATAAGGTTTTTATATATAGTAAGTAGGTGGGGGTATTATGGTAATTGGGAAGGGCTTTGACTTGGATCTTTTGGCATCATCCCCTCACCTTTTCCCCCCTCTTCCTCTGCTGAAACCAGCAGCAGCAGCCCCCCCATTTCTTCTTCTCTTTTCTCTTCAAAATTCCATAAAAAAAATTATCCAAAATGCTTCAAAAATTCCACAAAATCAAAATCTAATCCCTACCCATTTTTACTTGACCATTCTAGTATGGATCTTGGTGAAGGGAAGCATGTTTGGGAGGCTAGATTTGTGCTAGATTTCAAAATGATTGTGGGGTAAATTCTTAACCTTATGTCTAATTGTTGTTTGAATACTTTAAATCTAGCATAATTAGTTAATAGTTTGGGATTAATTGAATGTTTTGAAAAATATAGTAAGGGTTTGTGATTTCAATTAGGGTTTTTATCATATCATTAGGGATGCAAGGTTTAGTTTAATATCTTAATGTATGTAAAACCTAGTTTGGTTGATTAAATTGCACTTGTTATATGTAATTTGTCCAAATTGCTTAAATTGCAAACTAGGTTTTTGTAAACCTTGAATTTGATTAAGAGAAAAATGTAATTAGGTTTTTCATGACTTCATTAACATTATTAAGTGTGGTTTAATGTCTTTAGTTCATGAAAATCCTAGCTAAATTGTTGTTTGTGTATTTTTGCTATAAAATTGTTAAAATTTGGGTATATTGTAAACTAGAATTTTGGGGCTAAAGAAATTTAATGAGATTAAATAATGGAAATGGTTTTTATGACTTATTTAAGATGTTTAATAAGTATTATAGCCATTAAATTTGTTCAAACGTCGAGTTTTGTACTAAAACGGGTAATTTGTGCTTGCTAGATTTTCGGAAAAATGACTTTTAAAGTGAATTTGGGATTTTTATGAATTTTAAGCTATTTTATATTATAATTAGTGCTTGTGATTGTACAAATGAGTGTGTTTAGTTTTTTCTCGATGGTTTGGCGTTTGTATGCGGACGTCGAGAGTTTTTGGGTTGATTTGTGAAAGCAACCATAGGTTTTGACTTATGTGGGTTTCGTGTGTCGTTTTGATCATGAGTCGGATTTTAATGCGATACGGTGCGTTATGATATGTAGGTACCCATGTGGACTTCGAGACGACAAGCAAGCGCGTGGCGACGTCGGCACCGGCGAGCGAGGACCAGGTGAGTAGATTTATATCTACAGGGAGAAGTCGGGTGGATGGCGTATAGCACCCCCGCAGTTCATGGTGATGTATACGAATACGTATACACACATTTATTGATTATATATTATTTGAGTTTATTGATGATAAATATGGATGGTTTAGTATCGTGAAACCCTAGAGTAGTGGCCGCACCATACATGCACACACCCACCCATACTTACATACATTCTTCTTCCATTTGTGTTTACGGGAATATATATATAGTTATGTGTTCACATGGGTATGGGATTATGTGTTCACATAAGGATTTGAGGATGATACTTGGGATTGAGATGAGTCGATGAGATTTGTGTTGAGGTTGTGATATCGGTGATATGGCAGGATTCGTCCTTGAGGTACGTCCTGGTGTTATAGCGGATCTTGGGGCGGCGATACGGGTGAATAGTGTTATAAATAAAATGGTCGACATGCGATCGTGATATGAGACATGATATGCTAGGATATTGATATTAGGCTGTATTGGGCGACGTATACCCCTTGATGATGATGTGCTGATGATATCAGTTTGTACGAGACTGTCGATCAGTAGCCAGATCATGACCATATTGATGATATTAGTATTGTACTAGACATAGGTCAGTACCCTAGACTATGATCTTTGATAAAGAGGATACCGGATGAATAGTGTGATGAATATGATATTGACCCGTACCCAGATTTGGGGATGCCGTACGACGGATTTACGTACGAGCTATATTTTGATGATTGATCCGCACTCTTGACTTGGGATGTCTGATTATAGATATGGTATCGGATATGATATTATTGAGGCGGGATCACCGACTAATATATATACAGGTATGTATATATATCGACTCAAATGTTAGGCGGTTTCCTTACCTGTAGTCCAGCTTGTTAGTTTAGCCCTTCAGTTTAGTTTAGTTATTAGATTAGATTAGACTCCTACCTATTTCAAAACTAGCAGATCGTGGGTATTTTAAAAGACAGGTCAAGGGATCTACGGATATTTCAAAAGACGTATCCTTTCTTAAAACTGCCGTAGCCCTATTTTCAAAACCCCATGATTCGTGTTATTTCAAATGGCACCATTGTTTAATATTTAGCTCCCGCTCATTTTGGTTGCTCGCTCCGCATCGCATACTTACATTGTTATTTCATATTGCATTGTTGATATTATGCTGTTAGGACACCAGCACCATTACCGATGATGCGTATGTACCACGTACACTTACTTGCCGGCTCACACACATCTTCATCGGTAATTGTCATGTCACGTACACCTTAGAAAATATTATTGCTTAACTTAGCTTGATAGCTAGTAGTTTGACATAATATTAGTGTACTTACCTTATATGCCAGCTTAGATATTGTAGTTATTACTTGTCACTTCATGCATACTGTTATTCATTGTTATGCCGTATTCATGGATTCTTATGCCTATATTCATGGGTTTATATACTATTGATGATTTGGATTCGGATTTCTATGAGATTTTCTGGATTTGGAGGAAAACCGCAAAACTTGTATAAGCTTCTTCCCTCTCTTTTAAATAAAAAGTACGGTTTTCCCATGATGTATGAGTCGTCCACCATGAGTTTGCTGATGGATTTCGAGACCCGATTCGAGGAGTGGAGGAACCGTTTCGGGTACATGGTGGGCCCGGTGCGGTACCCCGGGGCAAGAGGATCGTGTTGTTGACGTTGAGCCTGGCAGGGGAGCACTACCGACCGGTGATATTATCCGACGCGTCGGATATCCGGAGGATACCGTTGTGGTCTTGAGATGGATGGTAGGGGCCGGTCTGGACTGACGGCACCCTAGATATTGTGATTGAGACATTGAGATTTCGAGATATTGAGGTACAGAGACTGTGATACAGAGATATCGAGATATTGGGATTACGTTTTGTGCCGATGCTAGGCACTGTTTTATGCTGATTTCATTATGATACCTCATTTTAAAAATACAAAGGAAATCTCACTAAATTATGAAAACAGTTTCTGCATTTACATGTATTCCGTTTTCATGCATTCATACCTCATTCATATGATATATTGCTACCTGAGGCACTGACACGGGCACATGAGATTACACTCGGGTTAGATATTTACTCTAGCCTTTGTTATAGGCTGCATGTTATATATATAATTGAGGATATATTATGATCATTGACCTAGGTTGCGTTATTTATGCGATTTCTTTCCGTAGATGTTTTTCTATTCACGAGTTGGCAACTCACCCCCGTTGTGCCCCAGTTTCTTGTAGGTTTTGCCGTACAGGTTATATTACGGCTTTGCTGGCACTACTTCCTTTTCCGGGTGATTTGCTATTAGGTGGGTTTATTTGTATCGTACCCCCCATTATATACCTTGTATATTATTATTTTGTTGTATCTAGAAGTTCCATCAACCAAACATATATTTATTCTTTGAGATAGGGACCAGTGATGTTATTCTTTCGACTTTAGAGTCGCGCGTTATATTTCTGTGGATTTCTTGTGGTTTTGAGTTTCCTTTTGAATTTTGATCCTCGCCGTTGGCGTTGTATATTATATTGCTTGTGTGGTTGTGGCCGTCGATTGACGAAGAGCTAGCTCCCGCTTGGGGATGCCTTTTTATTGATTTCGTATACTATTCATGTTGTATCCCATTTGGGGGCCAGTATTTTCAAAGGAGACTCTGCCGAAATTTTCAGGAAATTTTTGATATTTATAAAAACCGCATAATTCGGCTTATGCTATTGAAACTACTTGCTTTAAGTTGGTTTTTCCTGCACTCTACATCTTTTCTTGGTTTGGATTTCTGGGTTTTCGGTTTACTTAGATTACGTACGCCTCGAGACGTTCGTAGTTTAAGTGCCGGTCATGTTCCGTACTTTCGGGTCGTGACACGTCGTACAGAAGACCCGACGCGGAAGCAAAAACAAACTAAAGAATGGAAAAAATGTCAGACAGCGGCAAAGCTGGTACAAGAAGCCACGCGATCGAGAATTGAGCAGCCGGAATTCGTCTCTTATAAAGAAGATGGGTCGAGCATATTCTTTTCTCCAGGACAAAACAAGGAAGATATTCGATATTGTCATAAAATATCAAATGATTACGCTCCCAGAGTCCAAATATCCCGAACAAACAAATGAAGTTCATCACCCGGATTATTGCTCCTATCACCGAGCGATATGACACCCTCTTGAAGACTGCTTCACCTTCAAAAACTGGGTCGAAGACCAGTATCAGTAAGGCAGGTTCGCTCTATCCAACAGTTGGAGGGTAACCCAACCATAAAAGCATGTTCCAAAAGCAATGTACACAGCGAGAGTAGAACCAGATCAACATCGGTCTTGGAAACGATCTCGTACCTGTCACGCGATAACACTGTCAGAAGAAGGAAAATGTGAGGATATGGATGACCACTCCTGGTTCTTCGAAAATGAGGATGAAGATGAGTTGATCTCGGAACTTCCACTGGCGCTAAAAGAGCTGGAAGATGGGATACATACTACTGCGGACAACCTAAGGAAAATCGACTTGGGGACGATGATTAAGAGATTTTTATCGATCAAAGATATTTTACCGCAATCAGAAACGGTATCGCTTTGCAGCTAGCCGGTGAATACGGGTCGGTCCACAGGGATGGTGTTAATTTCCTAAGTGTTCTTACGAGCTAATTCCAATGGTTGTTTGGTCCTTTAATTGAATCTAAAAATTAAGTTGTATGATGATTAAGAAACTTGCTAGGATTAGGTCTAAGGTGGAGTTTGATAAGATTAGATTTCACACCTCTTTCAATGCCCTAAGTTTAGTTTTTTTTAGGAGTTATAGCAATTATTAGTAAAGGGGATTGGTATGATTGGGAAGGAACGAAGTTTCTTCCTCTAGATCCTTACCTTTCCTAATAGTTGCTCTAACCTTCATGGAAGACATGCATGTCCGGTCCTTTATACTACGGTTTCACGGTTACCTTGTGGGTAGGGTGCCGTAGGAAGCGGATCATGCATGCATGCATGAAGTTCTAGTTATTAAAAATGATTGGGCATGAAAGAGATAAGAGATATTCATCTCTCAATCCCTCCCCGATTCCTAACCCTAACAAGCGGGGAAATTACTCGCTCATTAGGGGATCTATTAAAAACATCATTTTAAGATTACTTACCTACTGCAGTTTAAGAGATACTACACTAGATTAAACTAGGGCAAAGAAAGGATTTATCTAAAGCAAGAATTAAATTAGAATACTACGGCAGAAAATGAAAGATAACTTACAAGAATGATGCTCTTAAATCTTCCAAAGAATCTGAATTTTTATTTATTGAAAAGAGGCATCCCTAATACAATCTTTAGAATACATTTTTATAGGGAATAGGAAAATTAGGGTTACAATTGCTCGCACATGTGCTATTACAGATATACCCCCGAAAAATCCCAACAAAATCACCGACGCACCGCCAGGAGAAATATGCACCGACACATGCATCAGATGGCCGCGGAACCGCGGCATCGGTTGGGGTGGGGCCGCGGTTCCGCGGCCCTTTGGTGAGATCGTCTGCTCAATTTTTTTGGGTTCTTTTTTACTGTTTTGGGCTTTTTATTTCTTCAGTTCATTTCTCCATTTGGCTTCTGGATCTTCTCCAGATCTCTCAGTGAAAACTTGTAGAGGTCTTTTAACCGTTCATTTTGAATTTTTGGACCTGGCGCTGCCTTGATAATTGTGAACTGTTCTTCGTCTAGGCTTGACTAGAATCCTTCTACTTGTTGGTCAAAAGTCCCACTTTTGCATCGTCTTTTGTTGTTTTCACAGTTTTCGCTCCAAGAACCTGTATCCTGTAATATGTAGCAGACATGCGTCAAAAGCACCTGTTTATTTATAAAACGAATAAGAATGGGGAATATAATAATGCATTATTATGGTTGGAACAGACGACAAACGACCCGAGGCCTACGTTCGTCAGTGAGCTGTTGTCCGAAGAACAGGTAGCTACGCTAAGAGACGTGTTTATGCAGAATAAAGACCGCTTCGCATGGAACTACTCCGAGATGTCGGGGCTAGATCCAGAGATAGTTGTGCATAAATTGGCGATATCCTCGGACGTCAAGCCAGTCAAGCAAGCACCAAGAAGAATGCGGTTCGAACTTGAAATGAGCATCAACGCCGAAGTCAAGAAGCTAATTGACTATGACTTCATCTAAGAAGTTCAATACCCTGACTGTATCGCCAACATCGTACCAGTGATGAAGAAAAATGGGACGGAGCGCATCTGCATGGACTTTCGGGACCTCAACAAAGCATGTCCGAAGGATGACTTTCCCGTACCGGTTACTGAGCTGATGATAGACAACACGTTCACTCACGAAGTCTTCTCCTTCATGGATGGATCATCAGGGTACAATCAAATAAAGATGCATCCCGAAGACCAGAAGCATACCGCTTTCCGGACTCCGCTGGCCATATTCTGCTACAAATTGATGCCTTTCGGCTTGAAGAACGCTGGCGTTACCTATCAGAGGGCCATGACGAAGGTTTTCGATGGCCTCATACATGAAATCGTGGAATGCTATATCGATGAGCTCTTGGTGAAAAGAAAATCGCATGAAGAACATTGGGAGCATTTTAAGATAGTTTTCCAGCGCCTTCGGAAGTACAACCTGAAGATGAACTCTCTCAAATGCGCGTTCGGAGTCTCCTCAGGTAAATTCTTAGGATTCATCGTACGAAACCGAGGCATCGAAATAGACCCGTCGAAGATCAAGGTGATCATGGAAATGCCTTTTCCAAGAACTTTGAAGCAACTGCGGTCTCTCCAAGGGAAGCTCGCGTACATCCGACGGTTCATAACTAATCTCTCCGGCAAATGTCGTCCCTACAGTCATCTAATGAAGAAGGGAACCTCGTTCGTCTGGGATCGTAAATGCTAAAGCGCACTGGACAAAATCAAGCAATACCTGCAGAATCTGCCGGTGCTGACCATCCTAGTTAAGGGAAAGCCCCTCATCCTGTACACAACTGCCCTTGAAGGTTCTTTAGACGCGCTATGGGCACAGGAAAATAATCAAGGGAAAGAGAGAGCCCTCTACTATGTGAGTCGAGTTCTTCTGAGGGCAGAGAACAACTACTCCCCCATCGAAAAACACTGCCTGGCATTAATATTCGCGATAACGAAGCTCAAACACTATGCGTTGGCGCATGAGGTTCACCTCATATCAAAAGTGGACCCTCTCAAATATTTGATGTCAAGAGCCATATTAACAGGACGACTCGTTAAATGGTCCCTCCTCCTGATGGGATTTTCGATAATCTATCGATCCCTCAAAGCGGTGAAAGGCCAGGCCATCGCCAACTTCCCCGCCGAGCATCCAATACCTGTCGATTCACCCCTAAATTGCGAATTGCCAGACGAGCACGCGTTTGACACGATCGACAGGAAGAGAGGAGAAAGTGATACCCGATGGGAACTCTACTTTGATGCGGCATCTTCCATGAAGAAGCGAAAGCACAGCTCCACTATAATCAAATCTGTGGTAGGCCTTATCTTCGTGACTCCGTAAGGAGGGATAATGCGCTTTGCCTTTTCCCTAACAGAGCCAGGGACAAATAATGAAGCAGAATATGAAGCTTTGATAGCAGGTCTTGAGATCGCTGTCGACATGGGAATCGAAAACCTCATTATATACGAAGACTCCTAGTTGGTCGTTAGTCAAGTAAACGAGGACTATCAAACGTACAAACCAGAGTTGGTAAAGTACGGTGAAAGAGTGCAGCAACCGCTGCAAATCCCCTCCTACATCCTGGAGAGTATACCGCTCACGGAAAATAGCAAAACTGATGCACTAGCCGAGCTCGCTAAAGAATTGGCTGATGAAAATCTCGATGACGTAAGGATCGTTGTGCAAAGCCATCGGGTTCTCGCACTGGCAGAAATATCTCCGGAGTCGTCTGAAGAAAAGGAAGCGACCAAGCAAGCGGCCCTACAAATGGAGGATCAGGAAAAGGCCAAGGATTGGAGAGAAGTCTTTATAAACTACTTCAAATCCTGTCAAACACCTGAAGATGCGTCCTCAAGACATCGGCTCATGAAACGACCTCTGTCTTTCGCCTTCATCAATGATACTCTATATAAGAGATCGTTCGACTCCCTGTGGCTAAGATGCCTAGGACCGGAAGAAGCAAGGAGAGCCGTCCAAGAAACTCATGACGGACTCTGCTGTTCTCATCAAGCCAGGTCAAAGATGAAGCTGAAGATCAAAAGAATGGGCTACTATTGGCCCACGATGATTTAGGACTGCCTTGAATACGCGAAGCAATTCCATTCGTGCCAGATTCATGGAGACTTCATCCACCAGTATCCAAACCCGCTACACCCAACGGTGGCAAGCTGGTCGTTCGAAATGTGGGGAACCGACATAATTGGGCCCATCGAACCAGCATTATTCAGAGGACATCGGTTCATATTGGCGACAACCGATTACTTCTCTAAGTGGGCAGAAGCAGTACCACTAAGAGAAGTGAAGACAGAGAATATCCTCCTTTTCTTCAAGACACACGTCATCTATCAGTTCGGCACTCCGCGACGGATTATGTCCGATAACGGGCCCGTCTACAGAAGTCACAAAATCAGCTGTTAATTCTCTAAGTGGGCAGAAGCAGTACCTGAGGGTTTTCAGCGGATACTACCCACAAAATCCTATCAATTAGGCCCACTGACTTTAATTCTCCAATTAGGTTTTCTAACAAGGAATTCTATTATCATTGACTCGTAAATTACCCACCCATATTCTTCACACTTCCTCATCATTTAACTTAAGATTATATATGTTCGATAGACTCACTCAGCTTTCGGCATTTCTTAAATTTTCCTTCTAAGGTTCCATCTCCACTTAGGAATTTTTCTATCAACTCTACTAAAGATACAAGTTCTATTCTTCATTCCTTTCTCTTATCTCAACTCTAATCATATATCCCCACGTGCGTGTATAAATCACCTCTACACTTGGAAATTCAAATTAAGCAATCATACCCTTGTCCGTTGTCCAAAGCACTAATTAACCGGTGAATTCTTAATGTATTTTTTGCTTACACATCCTTCATGCGACTGTTAATACTTCTTGAGGTACCAACAACCGATTACAAGATATGTTTGCACTTTAAAGCGTAATTCTTAGTCTTGCAACACCCAAGGCTTTTAGCAGTGACTCCCAAACCAGTTGGTCTAAGGCACTAGGTGATGAAGCACCCTCGATAAATATTTTTTCTATTTTTGCAGCCTTAAGTAATCACAAAGACCAGTGTTCATTTTTTTCTTTATTCACCTTTTTTTATTTTCTTCGTACTAAGGACTTTAGACAAGAGCATTTCAAGGTCTCTTTTACTATTCCAAGTTTCAAGGTGCGTGATTGTGCAATTTGTAGGGTATACATTTTCAGAATCCAGACTTAAATTAGGAATTATTTTTCAAACTTACACTCTAATAAGAATATCAATATTTTTCCTTTATTTCAACTTAGCCCAAAAAGTGAACTCAAAATTTGCCTAGTTCTAAATAAACTACAAAGACATATACTTTCTACCGTTAATCTTTAAAGAAGGTTATTTTTAGGGTTTTCAATTTACTCAGTCTAAGATCTAGTTGTTCGTAGCCAGTTAACCTATTTGTCAAACTCAAGTTAAATATGGTCAAAATTGAATACAATAATTTTTATAATTTTTTTGAATTTTCTTTCTTTCAATTTTTATGGGTTTTCAAATAAATATGCAAATGCAAAAAAATATACATATGAATGCGAAGGAAGAAGACGTACCGAGCATACCCCCAAACTTAAACTGGACAGTGTCCTCACTGTCATGCTGCACCAAGAGGGTCGATAATGTCGGCAATGTCCTGCTTATTAACATATTTACAAATGATACACACCCCCAAACTTATTTGAAATAAAGTTTTGGAAAATTGATTCGGGGGTGAAAGTGGAGGAAAATCAATCAGTGTAAATCGGCTCCTGCAAAATCAGGAGCTCCTCTGAATGGTCCGCTGTGAGGAACTGTTTCAATCGATGTCCATTCACTTTGAATAAAGTACCGTCCTCAGAATTTTCAAGATCAACCGCATCGTGCGGATATACGGTGCGAACAACATATGGCCTTTTCCATCTAGAACGGAGCTTGCCTGGATGTTAATGTAACCGAGTGTCATAAAGTAAAACCTGTTGACCAGGTTCAAAAGTTTTTCGCAAAAGGTGTTTATCGTGGAACACCTTAGTTCGGTTTTTGACAATTACGGCATTATCTGCCTCATCCCGCAGATCTTCTAGTTCATTTAATTGCAGCTTTCGGTTGCTGCCCGCATCTCCTAAAGATAAATTCAACTCTTTGATAACCCAAAATGCATTGTGCTCAATTTCTACCGGGAGGTGGCAAGCCTTCCCGTAAACAAGCCGGTATGGAGACATACCAAGATCGGTCTTGTATGCAGTACGGAAAGCCCATAGTGCATCGATCAGTTTGAGGGACCAATCTTTACGGTTTTTAGACACCGTTTTCTCTAAGATTTGCTTGATTTGCCGATTTGAAATCTCGGCTTGCCCACATGTTTGGGGATGGTATGGCGTTAACAGCTTGTGGGTTATAGAATATTTGCGCATTAAGGACTCAAAAGTCCTATTGCAAAAGTGAGAACCATTATCACTTATGATCGCTCAAGGGTGCCCATATCGAGAAAAGATGTGTTCTTTAAGAAATCGAACGACAACCTTATTGTCATTCGTTCGGCTAGGCACAGCCTCGACCCACTTCGAAACGTAGTCAACAGCCAACAGAATATAAACATTCCCAAAAGAATTGGGAAATGGTCCCATGAAGTCTATACCCCAAACATCAAAAACATCGACAACCAAAATTGGTTGGAGCGGCATTTCGTTTCTCCGCGATATCCGGCCCAAGTGTTGGCACCGGGAGCATGTCTTGCAGTATTCATATGCATCCTTAAAGAGTCGTGGCCAATAGAAACCACACTGCAAGATTTTTTCGGCCGTCTTCTTTGGGCCAAAGTGCCCACCACATGCTTGATCGTGGCAATAAAACAGCACACTCTTAAACTCGTTTTCCGGTACACACCGAGGAATGATTTGGTCGGAATAGTATTTAAACAGATAAGGTTCATCCCAGTAAAAATGCTTTGCTTGGGACAAGAATCGAAGTTTATCCTGTTTCGACCAATCGTTAGGTATCAAGCCGGTGGCTAAGTAGTTTACTATATCAGCGAACCATGGTTCACAAGAAACGGTCAAGAGTTGCTCATCGGGAAAAGCATCAGTGATAGGAAGTTCAAGTGTGGGCGAAGAAGGAAGTCGTGAAAGGTGATTGGCCACTACGTTTTCACATCCTTTTTTGTCCCTTATGACAAGGTCAAACTCTTGTAGCAGGAGGATCCAACGTATTAGCCTCGATTTAGCATCCTTCTTCGCAAAAAGGTGGTGGAGAGCTGAATGATCCGTATACACAATGACTGGAGAGCCGATTAAATAAGGCCGAAATTTTTCAAGTGCAAACACAACTGCTAGAAACTCTTTCTCTATTGTTGTGTAGTTTAGTTGGGTCTCATTTAATGTACGGCTAGCGTAATAAATCACGTGTGGCATCTTATTAATATGCTGTCCAAGGACAGCACCAATGGCAAAATCTGATGCGTCACACATAATTTCGAAAGGTTGCGTCCAGTCTGGAGATGAAAGAATGGGCGCAGAAATGAGAGAGGGTTTCAAAGACTCGAATGCTTCCATGCAAGTTGAGTTGAAATCAAATGTTGTGATCTTTGCCAATAAGAGAGTCAAGGGTCTAGCAATCTTGCTAAAATCCTTGATGATCCGTCTATAAAATCCGGCGTGGCCAAGAAAAGCTCGAATGTCTTTGACGCATTTAGGAGGAAGAAGATTAGAGATGACTTCAAGCTTGGCTCTATCAACCTCTATGCCGTTTTGCGAGATGACATGTCCTAAGACAATGCCCTCTCGTACCATAAAATGACACTTCTCCCAATTCAAAGTAAGGTTCTTATCCCTACAGCGGATAAGAACAGCGTCAAGATGTCGTAAACACTCGTCGAAGGAATCACCAAAAATGGAGAAATCATCCATAAAGATCTCCAAGAACTTTTCAACCATGTCTGAAAAGTCCCCATCATACACCGCTGAAATGTAGCGGGTGCATTGCATAACCCAAAAGGCATACGACGATAAGCAAAGGTGCCAAAGCGACAAGTAAATGTGGTCTTGTCTTGATCCTCTTTGGCTATGGGAACTTGGTTATAACCGGAATAGCCATCTAAAAAGCAGTAGAACTCATGTCCCGCCAATCGTTCTAGCATTTGATCAATGAAAGGTAAAGGAAAGTGGTCCTTTCTTGTCGCGGCATTGAGCTTCCTATAGTCGATGCAAACTCACCACCCAGTTATGGTGCGAGTAGAAATTAACTTATTTGCCTCATTGGTAATGACCGTTATGCCCGATTTCTTTGGCACAACATGAATGGGGCTAACCCATTGGCTATCCGAGATAGGGTAAATGATACCATTATTAAGACATTTAACAATCTCCTTCTTGACAGCCTCTTTCATAATGGGGTTAAGGCGTCTTTGTGGATCCCTTGCCGGTTTGGCATCATCCATCAAGTGTATATTATGTTCGACTATGAGGGGACTAATCCCCTTGATGTCCGCTATAGACCAGCCAAAAGCTTGCCGATTATTTTCTAAGACCAGTAAAAGGGCCATAGACCGAGTCGGATGGTTCAACTAACTCATCCGATAAAGCAAAAGACTCCAACTCGGATGGAGAGTCTTCAAAATCGTCTACAAAGGTGAAACACTCATAATCGTTATCCGCCGTGAAAGCTGTGTCGGATTCTAGGAGGAACGCACTAGTGGCGTTAACACTGCTGTGATCGAACAAAATTTTTTCGAACTCATAGTCCTCCTCCGCGATCTCATTGATCGAGCAAACATCAAGTACGCTAGCATTAGGCTCGGCTGGCTGATTTCCCAACATAAAGATGTTGAGTTCAATTGTCATATTGCCAAAAGATAGATTCATTGAACCGTTACGACAATTAATCACTGCGTTAGAAGTCGCCAGGAATGGTCGACCAAATATCACCGGAATTTGACTTCGGGGGTTAGCGATAGGTTGTGTATCCATAACAATAAAGTCTACGGGGAAAATGAAATCCCCAACTCTAATTAACACATCCTCCAACTCTCCCCTAGGATGGGTAATAGAACGGTCGGCCATTTGGAGAGTACAGTGAGTGGGCTTAAGCTCTCCAACGCCTAATTGCTCGTACACAGAATAAGGTAGCAAATTGACACTAGAACCAAGATCTAATAGTGCTCTATTGATGTTCTTGTTCCCAATTGTTATCGAAATAGTAGGACAACCGGGGTCCTTTTGCTTTGGGGGTAAAGAATTTACAATAGCATCACTAACAGCACTAGCCACGAAAACTTTCTTTGGTACTTATGACTTCCTCTTTTTGGTGCATAAGTCCTTTAAGATTTTTGCATATGAAGGAACTTGTTGGATTGCATCCAAAAGAGGGATATTTATGCTAACCTGTTTGAACAACGTGACAATCTTCTCCATTTGTGGAGTTGGTTTATTGGATCTCAACCGGTTTGGAAAAGGTACATTTTGAAAGGTTGTTGAGTCCAATTTTTGCGGATCAGATTGTTGAGTTGGAATGGAACCCCATGTAGATGTGTGCGCGTTGTGAGAAGTGGGTCCGTTCGAGCTAGAAGAAGTTGAGCCGTGTGAAGGATGGAGAATAGGCTCTAACGAAGAAGAAGAAAGTGAAGAAGATGAAGAAGATGAAGAAGAACCGCCGGTAGGGGTGTCATGGTTAATACCCACATTGTTTTGCAACACTTTTCCGGATCTCAACGTGGTCACAGCATTTACGTTATCATTTTGCTGTTAATATGCAGCATGTGCGTGACCGGGATTGGGCAGTGGTTGAGATGGGAGCTTTCTTTTCTCTCGCTCGCTCAATGCTGCATTGAGTTGTGCAATTTGTGCCTCAATAGATTTGATGCTTTAATCGTGTGAGGCACTGTTTTGCACCAAAGATTGAATAAAAGTCTTTAATCTTGCTGTAGATTGTGTAGATTGCTTTAGAAACGCATCTAGACTTCTTTCGAGCGAAGTAACCTTGTCATTATTAGGTTGAACAAAATTGTTTGGCGGGTAAGAATTGTTAGGCACAAAATTGTTCACTTGATTAGGGTAAGGTTGCTGTTGAAAAGGTTGCTGTTGAAATTGAGTTTGTGCAGGTGCTTGTTGTTGTTGTGGAGGAGGAGGCCTTTGAAAATTGTTATTTCCTTGGAATTGTTGATTTTGGTTCCAAGGGAAATTTGGGTGACTCCTCCATCCCGGATTGTATGTCGAAGAGTATGGATCGTTTCTCTGTCGTTGCTGGTAGGCAGCATTGACTTGATCATGTCCTTGGGTAGATGCATTGTAAGGACACTCTTCGGTGAGATGTGATGGATCCGAACAACAAGCACAAACAGTTCGTGGAGGCACAACAGGGGCAGGGGAAGACGATGAGATTTTGGTCTCAATCGCTTCTAGCTTTTTCGTAAGAGCGGTCATCTCGGCCTTCATAACAATCGACATATCTAATTGATGTATGCCTGCCCTAGATTGACCACTAGAAGAAGATGATGTGGTCTTGGTGCTCTCCCACTGAATTGTTTGTTCACTAAGGTCCTCAAGAAACTGCCACGCTTCCTCACTAGATTTGGTTAGAAAGTGACCTTGACAAATGGTTTCTAGCAACTATTTCGTTGCCGGGTTCAATCCCTCGTATAATGTTTGGCAGAGTTGCCAACTTTCAATCCCATGATGAGGGCATTGAACGAGTAGGTCTTTAAATCTTTCAAAACACTTCCAAAATGGTTCGTGAGGAAGCTGGAAAAATTGTATAATCTCATTACGGATTCTAGCAGTTTTGTGGTGAGGATAGAACTTTTTAAGAAAAGCTTTCACAAACTCATCCCAATTTCTAATTGAATGTGATGTTGTGCTATTTAGCCACTTCTCGGCTAAGTCATATAAGGTGAAAGGAATGACCCTTAGCCTTATAGCGTCATCACTTAATTGGGTCGTTTTCATCATAGCGCAAACGTTTTGGAATTTATTGATGAAGATATAAGCATCTTCAGATTCCAAACCATGGAATTTTGGCAGCATATTGATGAAATGGGGTTTTATTTCAAAATTGTCCCCATTTGCCGGTGGGGGTGAAAGACAGGTAGGTAAAGAAGTGCGGACATGGTAGAAGAGATCCTGGAGCGCAACTCGTGTGGGCGCTTCAACAGGCGGTTGATTCGGGTTATTCGCACCTAACGGAGGTGGAATCATTCCCATCGGTAAGGTATCGTTAGGATTGTATCCCGACATACCTTCGGAAGAAGAATTTGAAGGCGGAGGTAAGAAAGTGGACGGAGTTTCGACTTCGGTGTCGAAAGGTTCGTCGGTCGGTACCAACGAAACACGGACTAATCGGGCGTTAGTGTCCCGAGTCCAAAGTGACATACACTAAAGGAGTAGTGTAGTCAGAAAAATGAAAGACAGAATGTGGAGGTAAGATAATGTCAATGAAAGGAAGTGGTGTAAGTGAGTTGCAAGATTTCTTTAGCGACAAGTTGCAAGTTTTGAAAAGTTTATTTTTTTTTATGTGAAATTTTTGCAAAAGATTTTTGAAAAGAGACTTGAGACATAAACGCGATCAACCACACATGCACAATCAGGCCTAGATCTAGGGTCACCTAGGTCAGCTAGACAGCTCCTAACTAGGGTTAGAAATAGGACCTCAAACCGCCTCTTCACCGCCAATTGCGGCCAGGTAAGTGCCAGGTAAGTGGGAGGCTCCCCGCTACAAGTAGCGGTCCTAATTAAGTAACCACTTGCCTTGACACACTTGCCTAGACACCGCAAAGTCATGTTAGGATTAACAGCTGATGCCTATGACTAGTTCTTTGTCCTATTGAGCTCGACGTCCTTAGGGTTGAGTCTAGTATTTTTTAATTAAGAGTGGTCAATACAAATGCTTTAAGTGCTTTCTGGGGTCCTGGGAAGGGTGATGAAATCCCCACCCAATCTGAGTTTGGTCAATAGCCCCTTAAAGTTCGATTAAATTATGCAAAACAGTAAATTCACTTGCAATCAATTATTTTTAAACACGGCGCAAAGAAACCTGCAGAAAATCTGTTATTGAGAAGGGGAGAGATATTCTTATTTTTATGCGCAAAGAATCCTGCAGAAAGTTTGGAAAAAGATATATCGGGAGATTTCAGAGGAGAGAGAAAAGATCTTACAGTGCAAATTTGGTCAACATATGATGTCTCCAGAGCGTGGAACCGCGGCCCAAGAGCGTTCCTGCCGCTTTTGCGTGGTCAACTAGCCGACACGGTTCCCGAAACATTTTCTGACGTTCTGATTTGACCAGAAGGCCGCTGAACCGCGGTCTGAGGTGGGGTACGACGGCGGAAACGCGGCGTCTTGTGCGGTTCAGATCCCAAGAAAAATCCTCCTCCTCTGTTGGCAAAATCTTATACTTTTCAGATCTGTTTTTTCCAGTTTTGATCTATGCAATCTTCTAGATCCGAGATTCTTCGCTGTTCCTGCAAAAATTCAAACGATAAACCCTTCAAACAATAAAAAAAATGATAAATTTTTTTGCACTTTTTATATTTTCAAATTTTTATGATTTTTAAAATTTATATCAACCCGAAATTACAAAAAGGAAATTTTTACGCCATCCCCGGCAACGACGCCATTTGATTAAGAGATTTTTATCGCTCAAAGATATTTTACCGCAATCAGAAACGGTGTCGATTTGCAGCTAGCCGGTGAATACGGGTCGGTCCACAGAGATGGTGTTAATTTCCTAAGTGTTCTTACGAGCTAATTCCAATGGTTGTTTGGTCCTTTAATTGAATCTAAAAACTAAGTTGTATGATGATTAAGAAACTTGCTAGAATTAGGTCTAAAGTGGAGTTTGATAAGATTAGATTTCACACCTCTTTCAATGCCCTAAGTTAAGTTTTTTTTAGGAGTTATAGCAATTATTAGTAAAGGGGATTGGGATGATTGGAAAGGAACGAAGTTTCTTCCTCTAGATCCTTGTCCGTCCTTTCCTAATAGTTGCTCTAACCTTCATGGAAGACATGCATGTCCGGTCCTTTATACTACGGTTTCACCGTTACCTCATGGACAGAGTGCCGTATGAAGCGGATAATGCATGCATGCATAAAGTTCTAGTTATTAAAAATGATTGGGCATGAAAGAGATGAGAGATATTCATCTCTCAGTCCCTCCCCTATTCCTAACCCTAACAAGCGAGGAAATTACTCGCTCATTAGGGGATCTATTAAAAACATCATTTTAAGATTACTTACCTACTGCAGTTTAAGAGATACTACACTAGATTAAACTAGGGCAAAGGAAGGATTTATCTAAGGCAAGAATTAAATTAGAATACTACGGCAGAAAATGAAAGATAACTTACAAGAATGATGCTCTTAAATCTTCCAAAGAATCTGAATTTTTATTTATTGAAAAGAGGCATCCCTAATACAATCTTTAGAATACATTTTTATAGGGAATGGGAAAATTAGGGTTACAATTGCTCGCACATGTGCTATTACAGATATACCCCCGAAAAATCCCAACAAAATCACCGACGCACCGCCAGGAGAAATATGCACCGACACGTGCATCAGATGGCCGCGGAACCGCGGCATGGGTGAGGGTGGGGCCGCGGTTCCGCGGCGCTTTGGTGAGGTCGTCTGCTCAATTTTTCTGGGTTCTTTTTTACTGTTTTGGGCTTTTTATTTCTTCAGTTCTTTTCTCCATTTGGCTTCTGGATCTTCTCCAGATCTTTCAGTGAAAACTTGTAGAGGTCTTTTAACCGTTCACTTTGAATTTTTGGACCTTGCGTTGCCTTGATAATTGTGAACTGTTCTTCGTCTAGGTTTGACTAGAATCCTTCTACTTGTTGGTCAAAAGTCCCACTTTTGCATCGTCTTTTGTTGTTTTCACTGTTTTCGCTCCAAGAACCTGTATTCTGTAATATGTAGCAGACATGCGTCAAAAGTACCTGTTTATTTATAAAACGAATAAGAATGGGGAATATAATAATGCAATATTATGGTAGGAACAGACGACAAACGACCCGAGGCCTACGTTCGTCAGTGAGTTGTTGTCCGAAGAACAGGTAGCTACGCTAAGAGACGTGTTTATGCAGAATAAAGACCGCTTCGCATGGAACTACTCCGAGATGCCGGGGCTAGATCCAGAGATAGTTGTGCATAAATTGGCGATATCCCCGGACGTCAAGCCAGTCAAGCAAGCACCAAGAAGAATGCGGTTCGAACTTGAAATGAGCATCAACGCCGAAGTCAAGAAGCTAATTGACTATGACTTCATCCAAGAAGTTCAATACCCTGACTGTATCGCCAACATCGTACCAGTGATGAAGAAAAATGGGACGGTGCGCATCTGCATGGACTTTCGGGACCTCAACAAAGCATGTCCGAAGGATGACTTTCCCGTACCGGTTACTGAGCTGATGATAGACAACACGTTCACTCACGAAGTCTTCTCCTTCATGGACGGATCATCAGGGTACAATCAAATAAAGATGCATCCCGAAGACCAGAAGCATACCGCTTTCCGGACTCCGCTGGCCATATTTTGCTACAAAGTGATGCCTTTCGGCTTGAAGAACGCTGGCGTTACCTATCAGAGGGCCATGACGAAGGTTTTCGATGACTTCATATATGAAATCGTCGAATGCTATATCGATGAGCTCTTGGTGAAAAGCAAATCGCATGAAGAACATTGGGAGCATCTTAAGATAGTTTTCCAGCGCCTTCGGAAATACAACCTGAAGATGAACCCTCTCAAATGCGTGTTCGGAGTCTCCTCAGGTAAATTCTTAGGATTCATCGTACGACAACGAGGCATCGAAATAGACCCGTCGAAGATCAAGGTGATCATGGAAATGCCTTTTCCAAGAACTTTGAAGCAACTGCGGTCTCTCCAAGGGAAGCTCGCGTACATCCGACGGTTCATAACTAATCTCTCCGGCAAATGTCGCCCCTACAGTCATCTAATGAAGAAGGGAACCTCGTTCGTCTGGGATCGTAAATGCTAAAGCGCACTGGACGAAATCAAGCAATACCTGCAGAATCCGCCGGTGCTGACCGTCCCGGTTAAGGGAAAGCCCCTCATCCTGTACACAACTGCCCTTGAAGGTTCTTTAGGCGCGCTATGGGCACAGGAAAATAATCAAGGGAGGGCAGAGAACAACTTCTCCCCCATCGAAAAAGACTGCCTGGCGTTAATCTTCGCGATAACGAAGCTCAGACACTATGCGTTGACGCATGAGGTTCACCTCATATCAAAAGTGGACCCTCTCAAATATTTGATGTCAAGAGCCATATTAAAAGGACGACTCATTAAATGGTCCCTCCTCCTGATGGGGTTTTCGATAATCTATCGACCCCTCAAAGCGGTGAAAGGCCTGGCCATCGCCGACTTCCTCGCCGAGCATTCAATACCTATCGATTCACCCCTAAATTGCGAATTGCCAGACGAGCACGCGTTTGACACGATCGACAGGAAGAGAGGAGAAAGTGATACCCGATGGGAACTCTACTTTGATGCGGCATCTTCCATGAAGAAGCGAAAGCACAGCTCCCCTATAATCAAATCTGGGGTAGGCCCTATCTTCGTGACTCCGTAAGGAGGGATAATGCGCTTTGCCTTTTCCCTAACAGAGCCAGGGATAAATAATGAAGCAGAATATGAAGTTTTGATAACAGGTCTTGAGATTGCTGTCGAAATGGGAATCGAAAACCTCATTATATACGAAGACTCCTAGTTGGTCGTTAGTCAAGTAAACGAGGACTATCAAATGTGCAAACCGGAGTTGGTAAAGTACGGTGAAAGAGTGCAGCAACCGCTGACCCAAATTCCCTCCTACATACTGGAGAGCATACCGCGCACAGAAAATAGCAAAACTGATGCACTAGCCAAGCTCGCTAAAGAATTGGCTGATGAAAATCTCGATGACGTAAGGATCGTTGTGCAAAGCCATCGGGTTCTCGCACCGGCAGAAATATCTCCGGAGTCGTCTGAAGAAAAGGAAGCGACCAAGCAAGCGGCCCTACAAATGGAGGATCAGGAAAAGGTCAAGGATTGGAGAGAAGTCTTTATAGACTACTTCAAATCCTGTCAAACACCTGAAGATGCGTCCTCAAGACATCGGCTCATGAAACGGCCTCTGTCTTTCGCCTTCATCAATGATACTCTGTATAAGAGATCGTTCGACTCCCTGTGGCTAAGATGCCTAGGACCGGAAGAAGCAAGGAGAGTCGTCCAAGAAACTCATGACGGACTCTGCTGTTCTCATCAAGCCAGGACAAAGATGAAGCTGAAGATCAAAAGAATGGGCTACTATTGGCCCACGATGATTCAGGACTGCTTTGAATACGCGAAGCAATTCCATTAATTCCAGATTCATGGAGACTTCATCCACCTGTATCCAAACCCGCTACACCCAACGGTGGCAAGCTGGTCGTTCGAAATGTGGGGAACCGACATAATTGGGCCCATCGAACCAGCATCATTCAGAGGACATCGGTTCATATTGGCGACAACCGATTACTTCTCTAAGTGGGCAGAAGCAGTACCGCTAAGAGAAGTGAAGACAGAGATTATCCTCCATTTCTTCAAGACACACGTCATCTATCGGTTCGGCACTCCGCGACGGATTATGTCCGATAACGTGCCAGCCTACAGAAGTCACAAAATCAGCCGTTTCGCACAGCAGCATAATATAGACTGGTGATACTCTTCGGTCTATAACCCCTGAGCTAATGGTCTAGCTGAGCCTTTCAACAAGACCTTGACGAAGATCATAAAGAAGACGGTGTCTCGAAATAAGAAGGACTGACACGAGAGACTGCATGAAACTCTCTGGGCGTATCGGACCACGTTCAAAACGGCCACGAATACAACGCCGTATGCATTGGTATTTGGTGCTAAAGCAGTACTTCCCTTGGAGATAGAGCTACCCTCTCTATGAGTGGCGGTCCATTATGAGCTAACAGACGAAGAGAATGCTCATATTCGGCTTGAGGAGCTCGATGCCCTCGATGAAACTCGTCTTATGGCGCAGCAAAACTTGGAGGCTTACAAAGAAAAGATGACGCGCTCATACGAGAGATTGACTAGGCCGAGAACATTCCGCCAAGGCGAACTCGTGCTAGAGGTCAAGAGACCTATGATCCCCAATCGTGCCAAACGGGGGAAATTCGAGCCGAATTATGAGGGCCCGTACATCATAGAAAAGGTCTACCAAGGTGGGGTTTACTTGCTCATGGATATGCATGGCGAAAGACCCTTCAGGCCAATAAACGGCCGGTTCTTGAAAAAATACTGCGCCTGACGAGACACAGCCTAGGTCAATGATAGATGACGACGCCTATGTCCAAACTCTATAAGTAGTATCCGACGAAACCTCGCCTCGAAAACGTGCGATGGACCGAAACGTCCCTAAACTAATAGCGGACCGAAATGTCCCTAAACTAGCAATGGACCGAAATGTCCTAAAATTAACTACTGACCAAAACGTCTTTAAACTACTGCAAACCCGCAACATCCTTGGGCTGACGCGTTAAAAAAACGGTACGTCCATAAGCAAAATGGGCAAGGTTGAAAACCCGAAAGGGCCCCGTGAGTAAAAACAGCAGGGCTACCGGCGAGTTTGTGAGAACCCAAAAGGGCGCAGACTCATAAAAAAAAAGGGTACGTCCACAAGCAAAATGAGCATGGATGAAAACCCGAAAGGGCTCCGTGAGTAAAAAAAACAGGGCTACCGGCGAGTTTGTGAAAACCCGAAAGGGCGCAATCTTGTTAAAAGACACTTCCAAGGTCCTCTCGACCTTCTAAGCAGAAAACTACCTGCGTGAGATCCTTACGACTCATAAAGGAGTAACACACTTAGGATCCCCACGATTCCTAAGGAGAAATTACACTTACGAGATCCTCACGACTTGTAAGGAGAACCCTCTTATGAGACCCTCACGGCTCATAAGATTCAAAAGCCTTAAGCTACAGGGATCTGAACCTGTTCTTAAGCCATCAACTTTCCCAGACTGGCCTATAAGCGGTTTAATATTGACCCTTGTATACAATCCATGGGTGCAAATAATCATTTCCTTTCCGAGTCCCACCAACAACAAGTAATGCCCTCATTTGATGAACAATCCATGCCCTTGTATGTCCTCGCGACTTATAAAGAGAAAACACTCTTGTAAGATCTTTACGACTTATAAGAGAACACACACTTAGGAATCATCACGATTCCTAAGGAGAAAATGCACCTACGAGATTCTCACGACCCGTAGGGAGAAACACCTTTATGAGACCCTTACGGTTCATGAAGTCAAAAGCCTTAGTCGACGGGATTCTAACCCTGTTTGCTAAGCCATCATTGTTTAAATCGACAAAGGCAAATGATGATTCGCTCCTGGAAATGTCTCAGTTGTAGCGATACCGATTCCTACATCGGTATCAAATTCCAAGTCCTTTCATGGCAAATGATGATTCGCTCTTGGCAATATTCCAGTCGCAGCGATGCTGAAGCTAATATTGGTATCAGATCTTGAGTTCCGTACTCAAAAAATGCATGTAAAAATAGCCGAAATGATTGGGCAACTCGCAATAAAAAGCAGCGAGTAAAAAAGAAAATAGCCGAAATGATCGGGTACCGAGAAAAATAGCCAAATGATTGGTCAATCGTGACTTTCGCGATATAAAAAGCTGAAATGATAGAGCATCGCGGAAAGAAATAAAAAAAAATGATGAAAGAATGAAACTTTTGCCCTGCAGGTAAGTCCATACCGACCACCCCTATATACAATCCATGGGCGTAAACAAAAGGGGGACAACATTTCCCCACCAGGACCTATCAAAGGGAAGCTAGATCTCACCGGCAACATCTACAGCCTAAAGATCAGCAATGACATTCCTCCTCATTCCAGCAGGATACGGACGCGACACCACCAATCGGAGCCACGGCAAAGTCCCCAGTTCCGGGACTCTACGGTTCACATACAACCTAGAGTTGGCCCCGATAATGTAGAAAACGGAGCAAGTCAACATAACCCCGTCGCGGAAATACGTCAGCACATGACCCCATCGCGGAAATACATCATCCAATGACCCCGTCGCGGAAATACGTCAACAAATGACCCCGTCACGGAAATACGTCATCCAATAACCCCGTCACGGAAATACGTCAGCGCATGACCCCGTCGCGGAAATACGTCAGAAAACGACCCCGTCGCGGAAATACGTTAGCGCATGATCCCGTCGCGGAAATACGTCAGCAAACGACCCCATCGCAGAAATACGTCATCCAAAGACCCCGTCAGGGAAATACGTCATCCAATGACCCCGTCGAGGAAATACGTCAGCGCATGACCCCGTCGTGGAAATACGTCAGCACATGACCCCGTCGCGGAAATACGTCAGCACATGACCCCGTCACGGAAATACGTCAGCATATGACCCCGTCGCGGAAATACATCATCCAATGACCCCGTCGCGGAAATACTTCAGCATATCACCCCGTCGCGGAAATACGTCAGCACATGACCCCGTCTCGGAAATACGTCATCCAATGACCCCGTCACGGAAATACATCATCCAATGACCCCGTCTCGGAAATACGTCATCCAATGACCCTGTTGCGGAAACAAGTCAGCCAATGAACTCCCCGTCAGAGCAATGCTTCGACTCGGAAAAAAGTCAACTCACCAACCACTTACGAGTCCTCTCGATTTGTAAGGGGGAAAAATTCTCTTGTGAGATCCTTACGACTCTCAAGAGAAAACACACTTAGGAATCCTCATGATTCCTAAGAAGAAAATACACCTACGAGATCCTCTCGACTCGTAGGGAGAAAAATCATTATGAGACCCTCACGGCTCATAAAGTTGAAAAGCCTTAGGCAGCAGACCCAAACCTATTTCCTACACCATCACTACCCTACGAAGAGTTCAAGATGAGTTGTTATCTACATGCTACATTTACTAGAGTAACATGACAACAACACAGCAAATAAAAGAAAGCGATATAAGATAAAACATGTCCTTTATTCATGAGTTCAATTGAATACAAGATACATTATATAAAAGAATAAAAAAATGAATGCATGTTATTCATGAATTACAGATTTCCATTAATAAAAAAAATTACAAAGACAGGTACTAAGGAGGAGGCCTCTTCAACAAGTCGGCAAGCCGCTCGTGCACTCCTTTCAGCTCCTTCTCACAGTCAGCCACCGCTGCCAGCTCCGCTTCAATTCAAGCCCGTTGCTGCAAGCAGGATGAAAGCTTCGTATCGATTTCATGCTTAGCAGCTTCGCAACTTTGTGCAACCCGCTCGGTGGAGTCAAGCTTCTGCCTTAGCGCCAACCCGTCTGAGATACACCGTTGGAGACTATCGAAAATAGCCTTCAGCTGCACAGCGTTCGCGTCGACCTCGGTGCGCAACCGAGCAGACTCGTTAGAAGCTGCCTCATGTTCCTTCTATCGCAAGGTCGCCTCTTGTTCAAAATGGCGAAGGAAAAGGAACACTCTGCTCCATCCACACAACCTGCTGGGAAGTTGAAGCTAACACGTCAGGAGCAATACGCTTGAGCTCGATCTCGTGCAAGCAAGCCTCGATCTGTCTGCAGTAGTCAACCCACGACCCGACGGCGTCCTCGTCATGGAAGTTCACGAGTGTCGCCAGCATTGGATTAACATGCATAGCAAAATTTGCAGTGGAGGTGAGGACTTCAACATCAAGATCCTCGACGAACTCGCTCAACATTCGTCTGCTGTTCACGGCGCCTCGAGAAGATATGAGTTTAACAAGAGGCCCTACCGGCATCATAATGCGAGTCTCGAAGGGAGCTGGAGCCGGTGCGGTTGCTGCAGAATGAGTTACGGTTAAATGCCAACTCAGGAAATAAAGAAAACGCATAAGGGGTAAAGCCTATCATACCGGCTACAACAGGCGGTAGGACGGGGAGTGCAGGGAGCTCGGTTATTCTCTCGACCCGCGACGCTATATCCAATATGAAGAAGAGTTAGCAGCATGGCTATCCGTAAGAGAAAGGAAAAGACGTCGGTTATAGACTATACTCACCGACATCAGCAGGTAGGGCAATCTCTGGCTGGAATGAGAAATGCGGATTCAGCACCTGATACAGGTGATCAAAAAGGACTCCTGCAAAGTTATGGCGACATACTGTCAGTACAAGGAGAGTGATACCCACAATGAAGCCGATGAATCACAAACCTATACCTTCCAGCATTTCAGAAGACATGGGAGAAGGCGAGGGAACAACAACCATCATTGCGGCGACCCGAGGCAATTCAGAAGGAACAATTTCAGCAACGGAAGCAACGCTAGGTTCGCTCTCCTTCAGAGGGACATTCTCGGCGCCCATGGCTTCGTCCCCTGATTCGATAAGAGCCGTCATAACACTCGCGATGTCTGCCGACGCCAGAGAGCCACAAGGGGAGAGAGCAGCGGTTTGGGCAATCCCAGACTCCCTTGAGAGAGTAGCTACTTCGGGCTCCATGTTCGTCGTCGCCTCGCCTACCATCTCACCTGCCACCTTATTGCCAGGACTTGGCCCTGCAAGATATGGTATATAAGAATTTGAAAATCAAATTCTAAGAAAAGACTCTGCGTTATGTTACCTTGGGGCATCTTTTCAGCTTCTTCCCGAGCCGCGCGCACCATTTGTCTATGGACGGTAGACAGGGCAGCTGGAGCATCTTCGAAAGAAATAGCGACGGATGGAATAGCGCTTGAACCTACACCCACAGCCAAGCTGACATCACGTTCCCTCGCCGCATGCTTTCTACGCTTCTTGTCAGCCTTGGCAGTGAGAAAAGACCTCCTCAAGACCTCCGTCAAAGTGACGTCATCGTCCGAACCAGGAGCTACCTTTGGGGTCGTTACGGCGGCCGTCATCAGCTGCTTAAGCGAAGCCTCTTTCGGCAATACTGGGGGAGCTGGGACTTTAACAGCCGGCCCTGGAAGCGTCGCCGCGCCACCATGCGGGATCGGCACTGCACTCGGGATAACCTGAGTCGAGGTAGTCCCTGCAATAAGATGAAAAGGAAGGGTCAGACTACCCATGAAGAAAAAGGGGAATGAAGGCACAATGAGACGAAATATACCGAGGTCCAAGGAAGCACGAAGCCTCTCTTCCTCTTCAAAGGTATTGAGGGAAGCCGCGAGAGCCTCTTCGGCGGAGATACCTGTTGAAGAAGAAAGCGTCAGTCAAAGCATAATAATTAAAATAGCTGCTGAAAGATATGAACGAAGTATACCTGATTGTGCGATGGTGATTAGTGCTGCTTCATCGCGAGCTAGTTGCTCTGAAACTGCGATAGCAGCATCCAGATTGGTATCATCTGGCGCAATGAATAGACCCTCATTGGTCCCGTACTCACTTAAGCCTTCGCTGTAAGGAGCATGGGGCTCCTGACTGAATGCAACGTCCGCAGAAAACATCGACTTCTTCTTCTTCTGTGAGCAGCCGCCGGCAGCCAGCAATAAGAGCTTGCGCTTAGCAGGTAACTTTGGGCGACGAGCCCCAATCTCCATACCCACGCCAGATTCAGGAGACGCCGCAGCTACCGCTTTTACAGGCACACGGGGTAGGGGCATCTCAGGCATGGCACGCGGGACCACAACCGCAGCGGCTTCTCTCAAGGGAGGCCGAACGATAGTCCGTCGCTTCAGTGGAATGGCCGGATTACCAGCAGGGGCAGCACCTTTGCGATCAAGCAATAATCGCTTTTCTTCCTTGATGACAGCACCCATCACGTGCTGGTACCACGCCACGTATACGTTCAACACCTTCGGGACGCAGCTCGGCTTGCTGATAAAGAAGCTAGACCCGGTGTTGAGCCTCATAAAATGGTGCAGCGCGTTGCGGATACCTTCTTCTGTAGCAACCGGCTCAGCTAGGAAGGCTTCAAGAGGGACGCCCTGATTATAGCTAGATTGTTGAACGAAACGATGCGGGTAGTATCTCATGAACAACGCCGAATCGTTTTGCCTAAACACTAGAAAGCCCGGCCTGATTGAGTATAAATGAAGAATCTCCCGAGCTTTCAAGATAGAGGCGCCGTCTTTAAAGGTGTCCTGTAGCGGCTGCACCGTCTTTGCGGATTCTTTGCCGACGTTTAAGACCTTATCGACGAAGGTCATGCCATCCCCGACTGTACGCGGGCGAAGAAGTAAGCCCCGAGCCTCTCGTGGAGTCGGTTCCAAAGCGGAAGCGTCAACTAGCCGCATAAGCCGAGGAAAGTGATAACTTTCGAAGAAACGGGGCCTCTTGTGAATTCCAAAGGCGCCGAGCACATGCAGCTCGAGCCACGAGGTGAAATAATGTATCGGGAAGTTTACGGGCTGCACCCCCGGTTGAGTAGTGTCTGCCTCCAAGCTGAGGCCATGATACAAATGGGCTAACCCAGCGACCTCGACGGCCACTTGCATCCCGACAACCATTCGGTGAGCTGGGTAGAAAACGGACAGCCTCATATGGCGAGGGTGCATCGGAAGCACAAACCAGCTTACCCATAGCCCGAGGAACCCCAAAAAGAACGCTTCTTCAGCGATCCCAGGAGCTGCAAGGTCTGCGAAAGAGACGACCGGGGTGTTGGGGAGAAAGAAACTCCTCTGATCCGCCTCCGCTGTCGGCTGGTTGTCCAAACCAAAGCCAAAAGGATCGTTGAGTTTGGCGAATTTCGCGGCTTCCTTCGACAGGACTTCTGGGTGGAGGAAATGGGCGATGAAATCTATGAAATTAACCCCATGGCTTCCAGATTCGAGAAAAAGGCTCTCATAGATATTCAACACCTTAATAAAACTTGGGAATTGATGTTGAATGGCGTTCTTCGAGGTAAGGCCCGTCATCACTGACTTGGCAGCAAAGACGTACTCATCAGGAGGAAGTAGCTCCTCATAATGCTCCCCTCTGATAGGCAAGTAGGAGATCTCCGCGAACTTCTCTAAAGAGATTGAGACTTCCCGGTCTAATAAAAGGAAGGTGTGAATTGGAATGTTCTATTGTTCCAAAAAGGCTTTGACCCACCATACAGAGGGTGTGGAATACTGGAAGAGAGAAACATAAATCGCGGGATACAACCCGAGCTTCAGCAGCTGCGATCTCTTGGCAGACAAAATGTATCGGGCCCACTGTAAGTACCCAGCTAGATGGCGGGGAGTCAAGCCTATCGTGTATGGTTGTCCCCAAGGGCGCGACTTACCTTTACATATACGCCGCCCAAGGTATCCAAACCCATTGGAGGTTGTACGGGTATTGCAGCCATAGAAGGCTGAAGGAGACCTTCTGAAGTCCAGTTGACCTCCTCTACAGTATAGTTCACCGGGGGTGGTCAGTGTCGTGGATCGCCGAAATAGGCTCCGAAGGTGCCGCGCAAGAAAAGCTACGCCGCCCCCTGATGATCCGATTGTACCACGTCCCCCATAAATGAAGGTTCTTTTGCTCCTGGTCGTGATCTTTGATCAGTGCAAAGACTTCCCTATCTACAGGCGCTTCAAGGACCCCGCTTTCCGAACGAGCAAACGGGAAGGAAATGTCGAAAGACATAGTATCTGCGCGAAAAAGAACAAAAGTTAGTCGTCTATGCTACAGTTTAACTTTTGGCTCTTGGTACTTTAAATTCGTACCACACTACAATGCAGTGGAAAGGGACCAAGGGGGACCCACACAATCTAGATGATGGCTCATCATTAATAAAACAGTCTCATCATTCGATGAGACAGTCATTAAATGAGAAATCCTAAAAGGATTCACATTTAAAGAGAGGCCCCTCGGGCCAAGGAGTTAATCTCTCTTTAGAGCAGCGCTCTACAATAAATATGACATCTGTCATAATTAATGATGAAAGGAGTAAAACTCCCCTCAAAAGAATTCTGAAGAGTTATGCTTTGTGAAGATGATGGAATAACCCATCAAAAATCCTAAAAGCAAAGCTTTACTAAGATAAAAACTTCAAGATCTTCAAGATCTATGAACGAGCTCTAAGAGTTCTTCACGAACAGTGTTCAAATTCATGGGTTAAAATCACCATAAAAAAGTTATATCTTAAAGATCTATGATCTAAAGATGAGCATGGCTCTGTTAATAGATAAAACCCTAAAAATATTTTTTTTAAGATCTATGACCTGAGAAGAGCAAAGCTCTATTAATAAGTTTAATTTTTACCAAAGTTGGGCAAAGTTTTGACTCTTAAGAAATTTCTTAAGGAAGAGAGCGTGGCTCTGAAAGAGAATTAATTCTCAGAAGAACAAGAAAGAAGATGAACAAACGGTCATCTCAAGGGCCAAAGGCCCTATTTATAGGCACTGAGAGCCGTTTCAACTTCTAAGTTGATCTAACGGTGGAAAAGCAACCACCGCTGCACTCACGTGAGCCACATGAGCGCACCGGTGGGGGGGGATTTGTTTCCCCCAATTAGAGCAAAACTCTGTTCAAATTTTGAAATTTGAATTGAAGCGGTGTTTCATAAAAGCGCTCGCGCCAAGAGCGCCAGCGCTAAGAGGCAAAAACTCTGAGGCAGCGCTCACGTGTAAAGCACGAGAGCGCTCGCGCCAAGTGCGCCAACGCTAAAGAGTCAAAGACTCTGAGGTAGCGCTCACGTGTGAAGCACGAGAGCGCTAGCGCCAAGTACGCTAGCGCTAAGAGTCAAAAACTCTGAGGCAGCGCTCACATGCAAAGCACGAGAGCGTCAGCGCCAAGTGCGCCAGCGCTAAGAGTCAAAGAATCTGAAGCAGCGCTTACGTGCAAAGCACGAGAAGTCAGCGCTAGAACTAAATGTTCTCCACCATTGGATCGAAAATCCAACGAGGATGATAAATCATCAAATTACCAGAATAAAATTCTGTTAAGGAAATACTCCTCAAATCTTTCCAAACAGGAAAGACTGTGCTCTGTAAATCAGAGCACAGTTGGATCAATGATCCAAAGATGATTAAAAATCACCAAGATACAGAACAAGCTCTGTATGGAAAAATATTTCCCAATCTTGTTAAAAACAAGAATATTGTCTTCTGTAAAACAGAAGCCCTGGGATCAAAAATCCAACGTAGGGAAATCCCCAAATCAATTAGAGAAAAGATCTCTTCAACTGATTCAACAAATCAGCCTCCCCTATATAAAGGACCAAAAACTTTAAGTCTTACATAGAGGAACCCCCCCCACACACAAACTTTGAGAAATTTCAAAAAGAAGAGCAAACTCTCGGAAGAAGAATTTCTTCAAGATAAATAAAACAGAGAGATCAAAACATCTCATCAAAAGAGGAAGAAGAACCTAGTTATTTTTCTAGATCATAGATCTATAAGACTGAAGTCTTTCACAAAAAGAGATCATACCATTGTTTCCCCAGTTAGAGCAAAGCTCTGTTCAGGATTCAAAATTTGAATTAAAGCTGCGCTTTTATAAAAGCGCTGCGTTATAACTATCGCACCCCATTCAAAGCGCGTAGGCGCTAGCGCTAGATGCGCTGCGCTCCAAGTAGCGCACCACGTGCAAAACACGTGTGCGCTAGCGCTAAGAGCGTTGCACTCCAAGTAGCGTACCATGGGCAGAGCGCATAAGCGCTAGCGCTGGAACTAAATGTTCCTCACCGTTGGATCAAATATCCAACAGATATGATTAAATCATCAATTAACAAGAATGAAATTCTGTTGAATCTTTCCAAACAGAAAAGATTGTGCCCTGAATTTGGAACACCGTTGGATCAATGATTTAGTGGAATACAGAACAGATTCTGTAAGGGGGAAAGATTTCCTAATCTTGTTAAAAAAACAAGAAGATTATCTTCTGTAAACCAGAAGCCCTTGGATCAAAGATCTGACGGTGGGAAAATTCTCAAATCAATTAGAGAATAAATCTCTTTAACCGATTGAATAAATCAGCTGGCCCTATATAAAGGCCCCAAGACTTCAAGTCTCATAGAGAGGAACCCCCCCCCCCCCCATAAACTTTGAGAAAATCTTATGAAGAAGAAGAAGCTCTCGGCAAAGAAGACAATTCTTTTCAAGGTAAAAAAAAAAGAATAGAAAGACGAAATCATCTCAATATAAAAGAAGTATTTACTTCTTTCACAGATCATAGATCTACAAGACAAATTGTCTTTCACAAAAGAAATTATGAACATCTCATTATAAAGAGGGGATAATTATTCAATTCTCTTAGGATCACAGATCCATAAAAGCAAAGCCTTTCATTAAAAAGAGATAGAAATATCTCCTATAAACTAAGAACTTTGTTCTTAGAATCTTGAGACAAAGTCTCTTATCAAAGAAAAGATAATTTTCAGAGCGCAAAGTTAACCTAAGAAGAGCCTTACCGCTCCTAATCTAAGAAGAGCCTTAGCGCTCCTAATTTAAAAGTGCCTTAGTGCTCTTCATCTGGCGCAAAGCGCTGCAGTGCCATAGCACTTCAAACACAGCGCACTGCGCTCATTGGCTAGCGCTCAGCGCTAAACGCGCCACGTGCTCCTCACGTATGCGCTGCATTACTAAAAGCGCTTTGCGCTCATTATATGGAACCAGCGCCAAACGCCTCAACGTTTCAACTATAACGCATCAGCGCTCTACATCTAGCGCTAAGCGCATTAGCGCTCTACATCTACCGCAAAGCGCTAAGCGCATTAGCGCTTCAACCATAGTGCACTGCGCTCATCGACTAGCGCTAGTGCCAAGTGCGCCACATGCTTTTATATGCGCTTCGACAGAACATAAACTGTTCTTTGAATAAGCCTGAAGCTATGATAAATGCACAGCATTCAACTAAAAACAAAACTTTGTCAGAGACTAAACCAATGCTTAGCATTTTTAAGGGATTGGGCTCAAACAAACATCTAACAACTCAAAAACAAATGTTGAACATTGTAATTGAATGGACTTTGCCCAAATTGGCCATAAGTCGTCAATTCAGATTAATTGAGTTCATATGCTCATAAATCACAGATCTTAGTCCCAATTGGACAACAGGTCTCTCAACCCTCATCGGTTTAAGGGTACATCTCTAAACTCCTCTGATATTTGTCGTTGTAATCATTCAACATCTTCAGAGAGGTGACGGGTCCCGACAACCATACATTTCATGGACTATGATGTCCTTAACCTGGACTGTGGGGTCTATGATATCTTTAACCTTGACTGTGAGGTATTTAAACTCACGGACTATGATGTCCTTAACCTTGACTGTGAGGTCTTTAAACTCACAGACTGTGATGTCCTTAACCTTGACTGTAAGGTCTTTAAACTCACGGACTATGATGTCCTTAACCTTGACTGTGAGGTCTTTAAACTCACGGACTATGATGTCCTTAACCTTGACTGTGAGGTCTTTAAACTCACGGACTATGATGTCCTTAACCTTGACTGTGAGGTCTTTAAACTCATGGACTATGATGTCCTTAACCTTGACTGTAAGGTCTTTAAACTTACGGACTATGATGTCCTTAACCTTGACTGTGAGGTCTTTAAACTCACGGACTATGATGTCCTTAACCTGGACCGTAATGTCCTTAAACTAATGGACCGCAAAGTCCCTAAACTAAACAATAGAGCCCAAATGCTCTTTTGTTGGATCTAAACGATCCCGTTAAGTTGGTCTTAGTCTAAAAATTAGACTAACGTATCCTTAATAAACGTTTAAGTTGATCTTAGTCCCAAATGAGACTAACGTATCCTTAAACCCTACCCCCAAACCCAAATCTAAGAAGATACGGATTTGGACTAATCCACGCCTTACGGGCGACAACATAAATTAGTCTCCGTATACAATCCACGGGCAACCAAAAACAAAACAAACACCCACGACACGAAGTGACCATCTAGAGAAGGAGAAAGTGGTTACCGCGATGCGGTAGCATAATTAACTGCATGGGCTTGCGCCTACAGGGAAGAGCGTCCCCGCAATCAAAAACCCCTTAAATGAGGGAGAATCTGACGAAGTCTGCTACATCGGCCGTATCCGTTTAAACCTTCGATACATGGTGTCATAAATCAACTTGGCATCTTCGGAGAGGTAGACGGATAGAACCAATTAGCAACTGCCCCGAAATTCAGGCAAGATGGACCCGCACGGGTGTGTCTCCGTGTTTCGGTAGGGAACATATTCTAGCACGCCCGGTGCGACCTTTTCCTCTTTCCACTCCACACTTCGTGTGTCGTGTTCGCGAATGAATCGCGGTTTGCTATGGTTGCCCTGGATTCGAGGTACTAAGATTTGGTGTCTTGCTCCATTCAGAAAATGAAAGATCAATGGCTTCTACTTGCACAAACTGCTCCAACTGCAACTGCAACTCCCGTTCCGCCTCATATGGAGGTGTAACATACGGGCCCCAAGCGGCCTCCCTGTTTAAGATGCCGGTGGAACAAGTAACTCGGGCCACCACTGAACTATTCTTTGGGACCATGCTCCCACCCATGAACTTCAATGCCCCAATGCCGTTGCAGGAGGCCCCAAAGAAGTCGATCTTTGATCGACTTACCACCACTGCGGCCCCTCTCAACGGGTCGCCCAAACCAAATGCCTCGGTCTTCGCCAGATTGGGCCAAGGTTCATGTGGGCCCATGAAGAAGCCTGCAATTCCAGAAAGGGTTATTCCGAAGAGGATAGCCATCCCTGTTCCCGAAGCCGTCAAAGCGGCATCTCCTGCCAAAGGGTCAGTCTTCACAAGACTGACTGTTCCGGTTCCCGCTCCAGGCGAAGTCCTCAAAGCTGCTTCCCCTGCCCAGAGGTCTGTATTTGACAGATTGGACATTGCTTCTCAACGAACATCGGCCTTCAAGGGGCAGCTCCCCTTCTGGACTGACTCCGCCGGCTCCAACGGTGGAAATCAATACCACTGTTCCAACTGGGAACAGCTTTCAACCACTAAGGAGGGTTCGCAAGAACTCGCCGAATGCCATGCCGAAAAGATCTCCTCCACCTGTCGAGAGTGCTACAGAAAAGAAGCCGGAGCAGCCCCCTCAGCGGCTGTCCTCCGAAATTTACAAAGTCTGGCGACAGGACCAGGTGTCAGTGATTGACCAGGACTACTCTCGCCGACAGAAAAAGGTAAAAGTTCAGCGAGAAGAGAACCATCCTGTCAAGCCACAAAAGGCGACAGCTGTTTGGGTGCCCATTGCAACGGCCCCCTCAACTTCGACCACTCATAAAAGGAGAAAGCTGGAGAAAATTCCAGTGTCTGTGGTAAATCGTAAGACCACTGAACCTAAACGCCCCAATTCTGGGGGCATAGTGGTGCACACCATTTATATGGCATCCGGAAAAGAGGACAGCCGTATCTCCAGAAGTCATCGACCGCTTACGCGATCAGTGACTAAGGCTCAGGAGCAACAACAACAAAAGCTCCAAGAAATGCTAACAGCAATGGCCGCACTCACTGGGCCGAAAGGAAATCCGGAGACCTCGGAGCAGCGTCAGGAACAAGAAACTGATGCTGATTTCCTCCGAAGAATGCTCGAGAGGAAAGAAAAAGAGCCTGCAGAGCAGGTGGCCAATATAAAACGAATGGGTCTTTTGTTCCAAGACATGGCTGGGATGATGTTACATCCGGAACCTCCAACTGAAGACCCCTCGATTATCATTGAAGATGACAGAGGAGAGACATCGAACCCTCCTCCGGCTCTTTCAGCAGCCGAAGAGGAGAGTATCTCCTAGGCCGCTTTGGATGACTACATCGCTCAGCAAATACGAGCTCACCAGGCGAATGAGGCGGCCAGCCAAATTGTTAAAACCGGGCGACCATATCCAGGATGGTGTGACCAAATAAGGTACCCGCCGGGATATACGATCCCCAAATTCCACGTATATAAATGGACGGGAAACCCGCATCAGCACGTCGCTCAATTCATAGCCTTGTGCGGCAACACCGGAGGTGACGATAAACTTCTGCTCTGCCAGTTTGTTAGTAGCTTGTTGGAGACGGCGTTCGAGTGGTATTCGGAGCTTCCTAACGACTCCGTCAAAACTTTTGCAGAGATGGAGCTACTATTCACCCAACGTTTTGCGAGTGCTAGTGAACGCACCCCAATCATAGTGTTAATCAATGCCAGGGTGAAGCCATGAGAGACATGGGTGCAGTTTGCAATCCGGTGGCAAAACCTGTGGTCAAAGTGAGAACAGCGCATAGAGGAAGCTCCAGCCGTAGGCATGTTCGTGGGTACTCTTGACCCTCAAGCAACTATTTCCCAATTCATGATGTTCTTCAAGCCGACCACGTTCCAGGCCTTGATTGACAAGCTGGCCTAAATGGACCAGATGGGTCATAGACCGTCTCCTTCAAAGACGGATCCTCGGAATGAAAAGGGGAAAGGAAAAGCAACTTTCGTTGCCAATACTCAACAACAGCCGAGCAACTTAAAGCCGGTTGTTTGCCAAAACAACGTGTGTCCACGCCCATCCCTCGAGGAGAGACTGGGACGTCCTTACCCGTTTCCCCAGGATAAAACGAGGAGACTGTTCGAGCTGGCAGTGCGCAATAGACTCATCAATCTGCCGGATCCAAAACGTCCGTTGCAGCCAGGCGATGTCAACAATCCTAATTACTGCCCTTACCACCAAAAAATAATCCATCCAATCGAAGATTGCTTCATCTTCAAAGGCTGGATTGAGGACCAATACCAACAAGGTAAGTTCGCATTATCCGAAAATTGGAAGGTGAACCCACCACAACCTCATGCCCCTAAAAAGGTGGACATGCCGGGGTCATCGTGCTCATTCATAGAGAAAGCCTCTCGGACCGAAATGTCCTAAAACTAACAACAGACCGAAATTTCTTTAAACTAACAATGGACCACTATGTCCTAAAACTGGTTGTTGACCGAAACGTCGATAAACTACTACGGACTGCAGCATTCCAAGGCTGACACAAAAAAATAAAAAAAATAATAAAAAGAAAGAAAGAAAAAGAAAACGGTATTTCCATAAGCAAAATGGGCACGAATGAAAACCCGAAAGGGCTCCGTGAGTAAAAACGGCAGGGCTACCGACGAGTGTTGTGAAAACCCGAAATGGCACAATCTCGTTAAAAGACATTTGCAAGGTCCTCTCGACCTTGTGAGGAGAAACCACCTGCGTGAGATCCTTACGACTCACAAGGGAACAACGCACTTAGGGATCCCCATGATTCTTAAGGAGAAACGCACTTACGAGATCCTCACGACTCGTAAGGAGAATTCCCCCTTTGAGACCCTCACGGCTCATAGGATTCAAAAGCCTTAAACTACAGGGATCTGAACCTGTTCTTAAGCGGCCATCACAACCTCCAATGTTGCCCTACAAGCGGTTCAGTATTGACTCTTGTATACAATCCACAGACGCGAATAAATATTTCCCTAACAAAGTCCCATCCGTGACTGGGGATATGCTCGTATAGCAAACAACACTTGTAAGTCCTCTCGACTTATAAGGAGAAAATACTCTTGTAAGATCCTTATGATTTATAAGAGAACACACACTTAGGAATCCTCACGATTCCTAAGGAGAAAACGTACCTACGTGATCTTCACGACTCATAGGGAGAAACACCTTTATGAGATCCTTACGGCTCGTAAAGTTAAAAGCCTTAGTCGACAGTATCCTAACCCTGTTCGCTAAGCCACCTTTGTTCGACATCGACAGAGGCAAATGATGATTTGCTCCTGGAAATATCCCAGTTGTAGCGGTGCTGATGCCGAAATCGGTGTCTAATTCAAAGCTTGCAGCGAAAAGCCTGGGAGCCACACATGCATATGAAATAGCCGAAATGATTGGGCAACTTGCAAATTAGCAAGTAAAAAGATATATATGCATGCAAAATAGCCGAAATGATTAGGCAACTCGCAATAAAAAAGCAGCGAGTAAATAAAACAAATAGCTAAAATGATTGGGCAATCGCGATTTTCGCGATATAAAAAGCTGTAATGATAGAGCATCGCGGGAAGAAATAAAAAAAATGAAATAAAATGAAACTCTTGCCCTACAGGTGAGATCACATCGATCCCTGTATACAATCCACGGGCGCAAACAAAGAGGGAACCATATAATCCCACTAGGCTCCATTAGAAAGAGAGCCAAGTCTTGACGGTCACATCTGCATCCCAGAAGGCCAACGACAGCGTTCCTCCTTATGCCAGCAAGGCACGGAAGCGACACAACGAAACAGAGCCACGACATAGTCTCTAGTTCCAAACCTTAACGGCAATATCTACAGCCTAAGAATCAGCAAAGGTGATCTTCCTCATTCCAACAGGACTCAGACGCAACATCACCAAGCGGAGTGACGGCAAAATCCCAGCTCCACCTCAGCATTCGTCTCGTTACAGCAGACGCAATGTCAACAACGGCGTTCCTTCGCAGTCCAGCAGGATGCAGATGCGACGTCAACAAAAGACCCCATGGTCAAACAACAGAGCCATAGCAAAATCCCTAGTTCCAAATCTCGACGGTTCATCAACAACCTAGAGACAACCGCGACATTCATCTCGATACAGCAGAGGCAACGCCAGCAAACAAAGCGAAGGCCAAATTCCTAGCTTCAGGGTCTTGACGGTAGATCATATAAAACCTGAAAGACTACCGGAGATCATCCCACATGGAGTGGTCACCACCTCGACGTTCGTCTCAATACAGCAGACGAGATGTCACTACAGTGTCCTTCCTCCAACAGGATTCGGGCACGCCAAAGCAAACGAAGCGAAGGCCAAGTTCCTAGCTTCAGGGTCTTGACGGTAGCTCATATAAAACCTAAAAGACTATCGGAGATCAGCCCATATGGAGTGGTCACCACCTCGACGTTCTTCTCGAGACAGCAGACGAGATGTCACTACAGCGTCCTCCCTCTAACAGGATTCGGACACGCCAGCAAACGAAGCGAAGGCCAAATTCCTAGCTTCAGGGTCTTGACGGTAACTCATATAAAACCTGAAAGATTATCGGAGATCATCCCATATGGAGTGGTCACCACCTCGACGTTCATCTCGATACAGCAGACGAGATGTCACTACGGTGTCCTTCCTCCAATAGGATTCGGACACGCCAAAGCTAACGAATCGAAGGCCAAATTCCTAGCTTCAGGGTCTTGACGGTAGCTTATATAAAACCTGAAAGACTACCGAAGATCATCCCACATGGAGTGGTCACCACCTCGACGTTCGTCTCGATACAGCAGACGAGATGTCGCTACAGCGTCCTCCCTCCAACAGGATTCGGACATGCTAAAGCAAACGAAGCGAATGCCAAATTCCTAGCTTCAGGGTCTTGACGGTAACTCATATAAAACCTGAAAGACTACCGGAGATCATCCCACATGGAGTGGTCACCACCTCGACGTTCGTCTCGATACAGCCGACAAAATGTCACTACGGCGTCATTTTTCTAACAGGATTCAGACACGCCAAAGTAAACGAAGCGAATGCCAAATTTCAAGCTTCAGGGTCTTGACGGTAGCTCATATAAAACCAAAAAGACTACCGGGGATCATCCCACATAGAATGGTCACCACCTCGACGTTCATCTCGATACAGCAGACGAGATGTCACCACAGCGTTCCTCCTCCGACAGGATTCAGAACCGACAATCAAACAACGGAGCCACGGCAAAATCCCTAGTTCCAAACATCGACGGTTCATCAACAACCTAGAGACAACTGCGACATTCGTCTTGATACAGCAGTCGCAATGCCAGCAAACGAAGCAAAGGCCAAATTCCTAGCTTCAGGGTCTTGACGGCAACTCATATAAAACCTGAAAGACTATCGGAGATCATCCCACACCAGCGCGGAGTGGTTATGACTCATCGGGGCTGCCCAAACTGAGCCTAACCTCAAGTAAAAAGCGGCATGGCAAAATTCCTAACGCTTGCTCTTCCGACGGTCAAACTGCCTGGGAAGATTGCTTGAAGACGTCTTGTCCAGCCCCCGAAGGGATCAGAGACACGACAGTCGCAAGGCTACTCGAACAACAAGATTTCCTGTCGAGGGATACATCAGCCAACGCGACGGTACGGCGGGCAAAACCCTAGTACCACAGACCCTAACGGACCTCTGTCGTAAAGAGCAAAGGTTAACTGTAATTTTAGGACATTCTTGCGAGAACTCCTCGATTCGTCTCAACCTCAGGGAGATCAATGTCCTTGACGAGAGCATCTCGATTCGCGTCGACCCGCGGAGAGATCAGTGTCTCTGCAGGAATATATGACGTCAGCAAAAAGAGCCACGGAAGAGTCCCTGTTCCAAATCTCGACGGTTCATGTACAGCTTGGAGATCATCTCAACATTCGTCTCATTACAACAGACGCAACACCAGCAAATTGGAACCGCGGCAATTCCCAGTTCCATGACTCGGCGGTGCACAGACAACCGAGAGTCAAACCCCGACTCCGTGAAATGCAGATGGAGTCAACAATTCCTGGTCATGTGGAACACGGCCTATGTCAATCCTGACCCCGTGGGAAACGTCCAGAGCGGAGCCTGGTCCTCATAGAACACGTCTATGCCAATCCTGACCCGTGGGAAGCATCCAGAGCAAATTCCTGGTCACGTGGAACACGGCCTATGTCAATCCTGACCCCGTGGGAAACGTCCAGAGCAGATCCTGGTCCTCGCAGAACACGGCTATGTCAAACCGACCTATGGGAAGCATCCAGAGCAAATTCCTGGTCACGTGGAACACGGCCTATGTCAATCCTGACCGCGTGGGAAACGTCCAGAGCGGAGCCTCATCCTCGCAAAACACGGCTATGTCAAACTGACCTTGTGGGAAGCATCCAGAGCAATTCCTGGTTTCGTAGAACACGGCTATGTCAAACCGACCCCGTGGGAAGTATCCAGAGCAAATTCCTTGTCACGTAGAACACGGCTAATATCACTTCTGACCCTGTGGGAAACATCCAGAGCAACCCTTGACTCCGTGAAATGCTGATAAAGTCAGCCCCTGACACCATATGGCCAATGTCAATCTTGACTCCGTATGGCTTATGTCAACCTTTATCGTAGAGCAATGCTCCAACACTTCCTCGTCGTTAAGCAAAGCTTCGACTTGGACCTTATGTCAACCCCTGTCGTCGAGCAAAGCTCCGACACCTCCTCGTCGTTAAGCAAAGCTTCGACTTGGACACATATCACCTCCCTGTTCTCAAGCAAAGCTCCGACACGGAAAAATATCAACTCATAACCTTCTCAACCAGAGCAATGGACCCACAAAATCTAGATGATAGTTCATCATTAATAAAATAGTCCCATCATTGGATGAGGCTGTCATTAAATGAGGAAATCCTCAAGAAATTCTCATTAAATGAGAAATCCCTCGGGCAGAGGAGTAAAACTCCCATTGAGAGCAGCGCTCTTCACTAGACAGACATCTGTCAGAGTCTAATGATGAAGGAATAAAATTCCTCAAGAAAATCCTAAGAGCCTTGCTTAGAGAAGATAATGGAATAATCCATCAAAAATAAAATTTCAATCTGATCTTCAAGATCCATGAACAAACTCTTAAGAGTTCTTCTATATGATTTGAAAGGAGCAAAGCTCCATTAATAGATTAAGAAATCATAAGCAAGATCCTTTTTAGCATTGTTATTCCAAGAGAGCAAAGCTCTGTTAATAAAACCCTAAAAAGGATTTTCTTTAAATCAAAGATCTATGAAGAGCAAGGCTCTGTTAATGGGTGAAACCCTAAAAGATGTTTCAAAAAGATTTAATCTTTTACCTAAACATCTAACAGAGTTCTGTCCTTAAGAAAATTCTTAAGAGGAAGAGCTGCGCTCTGAAGGAGAAAATAAATTTTTAAGAAGGATTGAAGATGAACAGAAGTCATCTCAAGGGCCAAGGGTCCTATTTATATGCACTAAGCATCGTTTCAATTCCTCGGTTGATCCAAAAGTGGAGATGCTGCCACCGCTGCACCCACGTGTGGGCCCCGTGAGCGCAACGGTGGGGGGCATTTGTTTCCCCAATTAAAGCAAAGCTCTGTTTAGGATTCAAAATTTTAATTAAAGCTGCGTTTTTATAAAAGCGTTGCGTTACAACTAGCGCACTCCGTGCAAAGCGCGTAGGCGCTAGCGCTAGATGCGCTGCGCTCCAAGTAGCGCACCACGTGCAAAGCACGTGTGCGCTAGCGCTAAGAGCGCTGCGCTTCAAGTAGTGCACCATGGGCAGAGCGCATAAGCGCTAGCGCTGGAACTAAATGTTCCTCACCGTTGGATCAAATATCCAACGGATATGATTAAATCATCAATTAACAAGAATGAAATTCTGTTAATCTTTCCAAACAGAAAAGATTGTGCCCTGAATTTGGAACACCGTTGGATCAATGATCCAGTGGTGATTAAAAATCACTAAAATACAGAACAGATTATGTAAGGGGGAAGATTTCCCAATCTTGTTAAAAAAAACAAGAAGATTATCTTCTGTAAACCAGAAGCCCCTGGATCAAAGATCTGACGGTGGCAAAATTCCCAAATCAATTAGAGAATACATCTCTTTAACCGATTGAACAAATTAGCTGGCCCTATATGAAGGCCCCGAGACTTCAAGTCTCATAGAGAGGAACCCCCCCCCCCCCCCCATAAACTTTGAGAAAATCTCAGAAAGAAGAAGAAGCTCTTGGCAAAGAAGACAATTCTTTTCAAAGTAAAAAAAAGAATAGAATGACGAAATCATCTCAATATAAAAAGAAGTAATTACTTCTTTCACAGATCATAGATCTACAAGACAAATTGTCTTTTCACAAAAGAGATTATGAACATCTCATTATAAAAGGGGAGAATTATTCAATTCTCTTAGGATCACAGATCCATAAAGGCAAAGCCTTTCATCAAAAAGAGATGGAAATATCTCCTATAAACTAAGAACTTTCTTCTTAGAATCTTGAGACAAAATCTCTTATCAAAGAAAAGATAATTTTCAGAGCGCAAAGTTAACCTAAGAAGAGCCTTAGCGCTCCTAATTTAAGAAGTGCCTTAGCGCTCCTAATTTAAAAGTGTCTTAGTGCTCTTCATCTAGCGCAAAGCGCTGCAGTACCATAGCACTTCAAACACAGCGCACTGCACTCATTGGCTAGCGCTCAGCGCTAAGCACGCCACGTGCTCCTCACGTATGCGCTGCATTACTAAAAGGGCTTTGCGCTCATTATATGGAACTAGCGTCAAATGCCTCAACGTTTCAACTAAAGCGCATCAGCGCTCTACATCTAGCGCAAAGCTCATCAGCGCTCTTCATTTAGCGCATTAGCGCTTCATATCTAGCGCAAAGCGCTAAGTGCATTAGCGCTTCAACCATAGCGCACTGCGCTCATCGACTAGCGCTAGTGCCAAGTGCGCCACATACTTTTATGTGCGCTTGGATAGAAGATAAACTGTTCTTTGAATAAACCTGGAGCTATGATAAATGCACAGCATTCAACTAAAGACAAAACATTGTCAGAGACCAAACCAATGCTTAGCATTTTTAAGGGATTTGGCTCAAACAAACATCTAACAACTCAAAAACAAATGTTGAACATTGTAATTGAATAGACTTAGCCCAAATTGGCCATAAGTCGTCAATTCAGATTAATTGAGTTCATATGCTCATAAATCACATATCTTAGTCCCAATTGGACTACAGGTCTCTCAACCCACATCGGTTTAAGGGTACATCTCTAAACTCCTCTGATATTTGTCGTTGTAATCCTTTAACGTCTTCAGAGAGGTGACGGGTCCCGACAACCATACATTTCATGGACTATGATGTCCTTAACTTGGACTGTAGGGTCCTTAAGCCCATGGACTATAATGTCCTTAACTTTGACTGTGAGGTCTTTAAACTCACAGACTATGATGTCCTTAACCTTGACTGTGAGGTCTTTAAACTCACGAACTATGATATCTTTAACCTTGATTGTGAGGTCTTTAAACTCACGGACTATGATGTCCTTAATCTTGACTGTGAGGTCTTTAAACTCATGGACTATGATGTCCTTAACCTTGACTGTGAGGTCTTTAAACTCACGGACTATGATGTCCTTAACCTGGACCGTAATATCCTTAAACTAATGGACCGCAAAGTCCCTAAACTAAACAATAGAGCCCAAATACTCTTTTGTTGGATCTAAACGATCCCGTTAAGTTGATCTTAGTCTAAAAATTAGACTAACGTATCCTTAACAAACGTTTAAGTTGATCTTAATCCCAAATGAGACTAACGTATCCTTAAACCCAACCCCTAAACCCAAATCTAAGAAGATACGGATTTGGACTAATCCACGCCCTACGGGCGACAACATAAATTAGTCTCCGTATACAATCCACGGGCAACCAAAAACAAAATAAACACCCACGACACGAAATGACCATCTGGAGAAGCAGAAAGTGGTTACCGCGATGCGGTAGCATAATTAATTGCAGTGGCTTTCGCCTGCAGGGAAGAGCATCCCCACAATCAAAACCCCTTCAAATGAGGGGGAATCTGACGAAATTGGCTACATCGGCCGCATCCGTTTAAACCTTCGATACATGGTGTCATAAATCAACTTGGCATCTTCGGAGAGGTAGACGGATAACACCAATTAGCATCTGCCTTAAAATTCAGGCAAGACGGACCCGCGCGGTCGCGTCTCCGTGTTTCAGCGAGGAACAAGCATCTCACCATAAAAAGGGGGGAGAAGAACTTAATTCTCTTCAGATCACAGATCCATAAAGACAAAGTCTTTCACAAAAAAAATAATAATAATAAGAGATTGTAACATGTCCTATAAAAATAAGAAACTTGTTTTTAAAGCCATGAGACAAAGTCTCTTATAAACAAGACTTTAATTCTCAGATCGTAGAACTAATCGAAGCTGCCTAAAAAGAGCCTTAGCGCTCCAATTGAAAAGAAGTGCCTTAGTGCTCCAAGACTGGCGCACAGCGCCGCAGCGCTCTTGGCGTTCCAATATAAAGAAGCACCTCAGCGCTCCAAGTCTGACGCACAGCGCCGCAGAGCCTTAGCGCTCCAAGCCTGGCGCTCAGCGTCCAGTGCTCCAAGCGCTATTTTAAAAGAAGCGTCCAACGCTTCAAGGTTGGCGCTCGGTGCCAAGCGCACCACATGCTCCTCACGTGGGCACTATTTTATAAAGAGCGCTCCGCACTCATTGACTGACGCTCAGCACCAAGAGCACCACGTGCTCCTCACGTGTGCGCTATCTCACAAGAAGCGTCTTAGTGCTCTTGGTCTGGCGCTCAGCGCCAAGCGCACTACATGCTCCTCATGTGCGTGCTGAGGGAACATAAACTGTTCTTTAAATAAAGCCCCAGAGCCATAATGAGGGCTCAACACTCAATAAAAGACAAAAGGTTGTTAGAAACCAAACCAATGCTCAATATTGTAAAAAAAACTGAGCCTAATTAAATGTCCAACATTTTAACTAAGTGGGCCAAGCCCAAGTTGGCTACAGATCCCTAATTTAGATTAAATGAGCCCATATGCTCAGAAATCTTTTTAACTGATTTTAGTCCCAAACTTGACTACAGATCTCCCAACCAACATTTGTTCAAGGGTACATCTCTTCATACCTCTGATATATGTCGTTGTAATTCTTCAATGTCTTCAGAGAGATGGAGAGTCCCAATAACTAATAACTTTTGGTGCATCCCCAAACGGTTGAACCAAAACCACATGGACTATGATGTCCTTAAATTTTATGGACTGTGAGGTCCTTAAACTTATAGACTATGATGTCTTTAAACTTTACAGACTATGACGTCTTTAAACTGTCACGGACTATGATGTCCTTAAACCCTATGGACCGCAATATCCTAAAACTAACAATGGACCGTAATGTCCTTAAACTAATTATGGACCGCAATGTCTCTAAACTAAAACGATAGAGCCCAAATACTCTTTTGTTGGATCTAAATAATCCCGTTGAGTAGATCTTAGTCTAAAATCAAACTAATGTATCCTCAACAAATGTTTAAGTTGATCTTAATCTCAAATGAGATTAACGATCCTTAAACCCAACCCAAACCCAAATCTAAGAAAATACAGATTTGGACTAATCCACGCCCTACAGGCGACGACATAAATTAGTCTCCGTATACAATCCACGGGTAACCAAAAATAAAATAAACACACACGGCATGAAGTGACCATCTGGAGAAGGAGAAAGTTGTTACCGCGATGCGGTAGCGTAATTAACTGCAGGGGCTTGCGCCTGCAGGGAAGAGCGTCCTCACAATAAAAAAAACCCTCAAATGAGAGGGAATCTGACGAAGTCTGCTACAACGGCCGCATCTGTCTAAACCTCCGATACATGGTGCCATAAGTCAACTTGGCATCTTCGGAGAGGTGGACGGATAAAACCAAATAGCATGTGCCCCCAAAATTCAGGCCGGACGTCCCAACGTCCCGGTCGCGTCTTTTCGGCGGAGAAAAATCAATATATACCAAACTAGCCATTTAGTATAGGTTGTTTGCTTCACTAATTCTCAATTAGTGAAGAGGTAGCTTGAGTAGAGATTTTTCGACATAGATCATCTTCGGCCTCGAAAATCCTTGAGCAAGCTTGTTTTTTCGCCTAGTGGAGCCTAAAGAAGAGTCCGGGAGACCACTACATGGAGCAAAGGGACTACGACACGAAGTTTTAGAAGTGAAAGACCGGTCTACAAAGGTTGTATTACTTGTTCATTTAGAGTAAAGTTGTTTATTTGCTTAGTTGAACCCTAATTCTCTGGTTAGATATTTGGTTTGGGTTGCTTTGCTCTCTAGATTTTTTAAAATTGCATACACGATATCTTCTAAAACCTAGTGAGAGTGCTAAGGAACCCAACAGTGGTATCAGAGCCAAGGCTAGAGAATTAGACGATATTAGTTGAATTACGTAAACAAAATAACTCCGAAACTTGGAATCCAAAACCTTAGTTTCTGTCAAAATTTTTAAGTTCTCTAAAATTTTTTTAAACAAGTGCAGAAAGCTAGTTATGATGCATCTAGAACACCAGAAAAATTTGAGGCAAAACACCAAAATTTTGGCCGGCCATATTGTCTAAAAAACCGGCCTCACCTTTTTTCTATGGCAAAAAATCTTGAAATTTTTTTGGCGTTCTGATCTCTTGGTTTTAGGGTTTCAGGTTATGTTTGTTTTTGCCAAGATTGCATATGATGTTATTTTTTTTATAGTGGAAATACATAGTGTTTCGTAGTCGTATTTTAACATCGTTTCGGGTTTGATATTGAAATATGATACAATATTTAGAATTAACGATAATTAGTTTTGTGAAAACTAGTTAGTGTTCTGTAAATCTAGTAATTTAGTCTCTTCTGATAGATTGTCGCGGAGTTTCGATTCGGATCAAAACTCCGTCGCAATCTCGTATAGTACGCGAACATTCATCGGGTAACACTACTAGATAGTCATACCCCATAGCCCCGACCAAGTGACTATAGGAGAACCCCGTTGCAAAAAGCATCCCCTCAGATGCTCACGGCCACTGTGTTCCGCCTAAGTGCACTTCGTCGACGACATCGGGGGTATGTCCATCTACTAATGTTTCCGACGAGTATTCGATCAAGTAGTCGGGAATCTTGTTGAATTACCCGACTAGGTTATTGAAAAGGTGTTTTCAATATGAGACTAAAATGCAAGGTTTATATGTTAGGCATGAAATTCGGGGTATGAGATATTCCGGGTTTATGATGTCTAAGGATGTTGCAGATTATTATTGTTGTAGTTTTCATTTTCTTTTCTGCGGCTATAAGTATAATATGTGGTGTATCGCCGGTTTCGTTTTATACGTCAACGACAATTGGGATACGCATATTTACTTATATTGATGACATGTGATGTTATGTGTTGTTGTGATATGTTATATTGGATCGTCGTGTTTGAATAGCCGGGGTTTTGCGTGAGATGTGAGTTTTCCATTTTCATTCATGTAAAAATGTATGTAATATTCTTTTATTGGGACAGTTCCGGGTTGAGGATGATGTCACCATTGATGTAAATTATTTACTTTTCCGCATTAGGATAGACCCAAGACGGGGAGCACAAGTAACCGGGTTCTAGAGTACAGTGGGAGACCATCTCGAGGAGTCGAGACCAAATCTCCTAACTCTAGAATTGGCAGGGTTGCTTACCGCTTTCGTAGGGGTCTAGGGATGTGGGTTTGGCTATTTATTGCGACCGTGGAATCCGTGCTTTTTTAATGGATTAATTTAAAACGCGGAACTCCTAGTATATCCAATATTTTATATGTTGACTTCTGCTCCAATGTTCTGTGATGAGATCATATAACTGCCTGAGACGAATGCTTTATATTATATATATGATATATAATAAACGTTGCTTATGTTTTGCATCCGCACTAGTCCTGCACCCGCTCTGCCATTAGTTATCTAACCTAACGGTGCATGACGGGACTCCGTGGCGAATGCAGATGGCATAAGCGTACGTTGTATTTTCGTTTCTTCTGTGATGCTTAGGAAGCATAAATGATGGGACTTCATTAATGAGATTAATGAAAAGGAAAGAAATATAAAGATGTTGTAGAATCAAATTTTCAAAAAGGGTAGCTCTAGTTTTTACTTTGCATAGTGGTATTCCTTGATGAATATCCAGCACCTCATTCGATGAGGAAAGAGCCGAGATCCTTTCACTAGGAGTGACCTCTTTAGCAAAAGCTAGCAGATACTACAACCCGCTTGGTTTTGTCTTTTGATTGTTTCTCTAGTTCTTGCTTTACATAGTGGTATTCCTTGATGAATATCTAGCACCTCATTCGATGAGAAAAGAGCCGAGATCCCTTCACCGGGAGTGACCTCTTAAGCGAAACTAGCAAAAACCTCAAAAACACTCCTTTTCAAAATCACTCGATTCTACAACGATATCAAGTTCATTATGCAAAATGTTTTCTTAAAAACTTGTCGTAGTCCTCCGTCATTTCAGATAAGGACTATTTATTCATGCTGCGTTTGTTGGTCTTTGTCAAGACGTAGTTTGTGGTAGTTAATTAGTGCTTATCTGCAACTATATGATGCGATTGCATTAGGATAGTCGAACGACCTTGTTGGCCTTTGTCAAGGGTCGTACGGGTGGGTTTAATTCAATCACGAAATGTATGGGTTGAACTTGACTAGTACCTTTGTTGACTTTTGTCAAGGTCATAGGATGTTAGGGGTAAAATATTATTGGGAATTTTTCAAGTGTTGAAATTTGCAATGAGATTGTATACCTTCTATAAGATAGTTGGATCCCGATACCCACTGCGAGTAAGTGTTACTCCTGGAAGAGTTTTGCACTTTACAATTAGCTAACCCATTAGGTGTCTAGAAAGGTGTCAATGGGGTTATGCCTCTAGGAAAACGAGGTTTACTTTAATTAGGTCCGTGCAAAAGCACGGGGAACTTCCCTCAAAGTACTGGCTTGGCTGACCAGTTAGCAAACTTGTAGGGTGTAATTAATCCCGTCTAGTCTTACCTTTTAGGGTTTGAAGGAAGATTTGATAAAAACGGTGGAAGCTATCCTGATTAGATAAAATAATAACCAATCTAATCTTGCAAGAGTATACGCAAAGTGTTTTCTTCTCTCTCTCTCTCTCTCTCCAGGTAGCGACCATATCACTCTTTAATCAAGATAATAATATGGATATATTGACCGAACCCGTTTGTTATACTGAGCTAGGGAACGTTGGTTCCGCTCTATCTTATAATCGTTATAAGTCTGAACAGGAAATAAGGGGATATCCGGATTCCCACGTGACCCAAATGAGGAATGTGCATGTTGATCCATCTTCTTCAGGTGTGTTTGTTACCGAGAACTGTTTCTCAGTACACTCTACGTCCTGGGTATTAGATGCCGGATCGGGACCCCACATATGTAATATGATACATGGGCTAAAGAAAGATAGAGAACTGGGAATAGGTGATCATTCTCTAGAGTAGGGAATGGTGAAAATGTTGCGGCCAAAGCATTTGGTGAATATCACCTTGTATTACCAACTGGTAATACATTGATTCTGAACGAATGTTATTACATACCGAACCTGATATCCAATATTATATCATTTTCTTTATTATGTAAAGAAGGATATAATCTTGTATTACAGGATAATATTATGAACATTTTCCCGAATCAAAAGTTGATTGGATCAGGCACGTTATATAATGGCATATACGTTCTACATCAAACTACAGTTCTCAACGTACAGAACACACACAAGAGGAAAAGTTCAGAAATGAACGAATCCTTCTTATAGCATTGTAGACTAGGTCATATCAATGCAACACGACTAGCTAAATTGCATAAAGATGGATATTTGAATCAGTTTGAATTTACATCATATGAATCTTGCCAGTCATGTCTCAAAGGTGACCAAAACTCCGTTTACTAGACACGGAGAAAGTGCTATTGAACTCTTAGGAATGATACATAGTGATGTATACGGTCCTATGTCTACACATGGCAGGTTTGGTTCTTCGTACTTCATTACATTCATCGATGATCTCTCAAGATTCGGACATGTGTTCCTGTTGAAACACAAGTCTGAATCTTTTTGAGATATTCAAGGAATATAAGTACAAAGTGGAGAACCAAACGGGTAAAAGTATTAAAATCCTTCGATCTGATCGAGAAGGAGAATACTTAAGCACGGAGTTCCTGGATTATTTAAAAGAGAATATGATTCTCTCTTAGCTTACTCCTCCATATACACCACAGCACAACAGTGTGTCGGAGTGGAGGAATCGCACCAAATTAGATATAGTGCGCTCTATGATGAGTAACGCTGAGTTACCTGTTTCCTTTTGGGGTTATGCGCTTGAGAAGTTGTATACCTATTGAATAGAGTTCCATCTAAATCAGTGCCTACCACTCCATATGAGATATGAAATGGGAAGAGACAATCTCTTAAACGATTTAAGATTGGGGTTGTCCAGCCTATGTTGAAAAGCAAAATCTGGACAAGCTCGAGGCAAGGTCAGTACTGTATAAGTTTGTATATCCCGAACATTCGCGAGGGTATATCTTCTACCACACCGAGAATAAAAAGGTGTTTTGTTTCTCAGCATGCCACCTTTTTAGAAAAGGAATTTCTTATGGAAGAAATTAGTGGTTATGAGGTAGAACTGGAAGAAGTTCCAGCTAGACAAACTAACGGCTGATGATTTGGTAGAACCGGAAGATTCAATAGTTCCCGACGAACCTCAGCCTCTCCGCAGATCTAGTAGGGTTCCTCATCCGCCTGAGAGATACTACGGTTTTCTCAATGATAGTGGGAGCGGGGATTGCATCATGGAAGATGATGACCCAACTAGGTTTAAGCAGGCCATCATAAGTGGGGACTCTATGAAATGGCTGGATGCTATGCGATCTGAGATGGAATCCATATACACCAACAAAGTATGAACTTTGGTAGTTGTGCCTGAAGGGGTAAAACCCATCGGGAGCAAGTGTATCTTGAGAAGATTATTGGTGTAGATGGAAAAGTTGAGACTTTCATAACTAGACTTGTTGCAAAAAGTTGTCGTCAATAACCAGATGTGGATTTTGATGAAACTTTTTCTCCAGTGACCATGCTTAAGTCCATCCGGATCCTACTTGCTATTGCTGCATACCATGACTACGAAATCTGGCAAATCGACGTCAAGACCGCTTTTCTAAATGGTGATTTAAAAGAGAGCGTGTACATGACACTGCCAGAGGGCTTTGTAGACAGTGGGAGCAGCGGAATGGTGTCCAAGGTGCTTAAATCAAAATACGGACTAAAGCAGGTATCGCGGAGTTGGAACATCTGTTTTGATGTGGCAGTCAAAGAGTTTGATTTCATCAAAATAGTAGATGAACCTTGTATATACAAGAAAGTTGTAGAGAGTAACTTGTCTTCCTCGTATTGTACATGGATAACATACTCTTGATAAGAAATGGTGTTCCTATGCTACACTCGGTCAAGCTGTACTTATCACTATATTTCTCCATAAAGGATTTGGGTGATGCCTCTTACATCCTGTGGAGAAACACTGGACTGCAGTGAAAAATATTCTTAAGTACTTGAGAAGGACTAAAGAAACGTTCTTGGTGTATGGTAACAGTAAACTCCAAGTGGAGTCATTTACCGATTCGAGCTTCCAGAGTGATAAGGTCGACTGTAAAACAGTCTCAGGTTTTTTCTTTACCCTCAGTGGAGGGACGGTATGTTGGAAAAGTTCCAAGCTACATATCGTGGCAGACTCAACGATAAAGGGTGAATACATCGATGCCAACGATGCTACCAAAGAGGTTGTGTGGGTATAGATGTTCATGAGATGAACTTGGTTCCTACCATTGTGGTGACAATGAAGCTGTGGTTTTGGCCTAGGAACCCTGGTCCCATCAATGATTCAGACATATTCTTAGGCAGTATCACCTGATCAGGGCGATGGTGAATCTCCGGGAGATCGAGGTCAGGAGAGTTGACAGGAAGAATAATACGGTGGATCCACTCACGAAGGCCTTTTCCTAAAGAAACTTTAAGGGATGTTGGGTATGAGATACTACAACAACTGGTTTTAGTGCAAGTGGGAGATTGTTAACTGTATGTATGCCCTAGAGGCCATTTTGTACATGATTGTATATTATAGTGGATGCTTAGACATATATAGGGAGGACTTTCTTGCTTGACATGATAGTATGCTATCTGGTTACTCTTTATCATAACATGTATATTTGTATTGTCTCTCTGTTATATGTTGATAAAGCCCTCAGGATGTAGACTTGACTACCAGGACTATGATGGAGATCATACTAGTAGGGCCAGGGTAGTCCATAAGTCCATCATTTAATTGTTCCTAGTTGAGGTGTATCGAGACGGGGTATCGATATTCTAGAGTAGACTAGCGTATACGCTTCTTGACCCATTTGATGGACGATGGATGTGTTGGGTTACGGAAACGCCCCGGCCATCAAACCATGGCTAAATACGGAACAAAATTTTTCTAAACTGGCGCTATAATGACCCGATGCTCGGATCTACCCTAAACCCTATACTAGTAAGCAATATAAAAAGTTAGGAATGGTTATACCGAGTTGATCCGTGTCCTTCGGTCTTCAACCTTCATCCCAAGCTCCTAGTGGCTTCTTTGATCAAGCTTGGTCACTGGTCTCTCTCCATCGAAGATGATCCACCCGAAGGTTTGTGCAACGAGCTTCAACCTTATAACCGAGGTAACTAAGGTATATAGTTAGCTAAACATGATAGCCTAGGAGATGTAGAATCTAATGATGGATTAAGTTTTCTCTAATCATCCAATGTTTCTCAACACATGAGACATTATGGGTGGAGGAAGAAGATGAAGCATGAGGATGAGAGTGTAGCAACTCAAGAAAGAAAAATGGCTAAATGTTGTAAGCATTAGTGAGTGTGGTATCAAGTGAAGAAAAGAAAGCATGCTAACAACTAAAAAAAATCCCCCTCTACAAAATATCTCACAACACCAATAATATCAAACATGGTTCAATAGTGCTACCATGAGTCACCACTTGAGCCATGCCACCAATAAATGCCAATTCCACCTCATCCTCCACCTCATTAAACCATTTATCCAAATAGTTAAAGCAATAATGAGGTGGTATCTTCTAGAAGCATCTTGTAATGAAATTACAAGAATACCCCTCATCCGTATATATATACCCGTATCCGTATTCCGAAAAATACGAATACAAAAAGACAAAAATAATCCATCAATATAATACTAGAATCCGGCTTAAACCAAAGCCACTAGTATTATCCGTCCAAATCATGATACGTGCACAAGTGCACGTAAATGATCGAACCCTGCCGTAAAACCATACGACCTTTACATTGTTTTTTCCGAAGCAGGGAAACCCTCTGTGTGAGACTCTAAAGACTCGTCAATACGCTGACTGTGGATTTAACTACAAGCACTTCAGCGGCACTAGCTGTACGTAACGGCTACCTAGGTATTGAGCGAAAGGGAGGCTGGCAAGCAAACTCATCCTGAACCCCTACTGAGCCTAACAGTGATAATATCCGTACAGTCCGGTCTGTTCGTCTAAGAGTATCGCATATCGAGTCTAGAGAAGTGGATAAAGTCAGACCCGTAATAACGCGACATTTAGTGTCGGCATGAAACCCATCACCACCTGAGAAACTATCGATCCTAGATCGGCAATTCTCGTCTACCCCGGCCGAGAATTTCTGGTGATGGACACCCGTGCACAACGCGGCATCAACCCCCAATACCGGCAGAGACAAATCCCTGACGATCCGCTCACTGCCTCCATGTAGCTCAAGACTGTACTCAACTAAAACCTGTTTGCACGACTCCTTTGAGCCATGGTAGGGTAGTAATCAAAGCACAGTGAGAACTCATATGAGACAAATGGGGATCTTAAGTCGACAGACTAACATGTACACATGTCACCTGGGAACTGCTATCTAACAATAGGTATAATACCAACTAGCAGGTTCCCAGCGAGTCCGTCCAGTGTACTCATAACCCAATGAGCACCTGTATACTATTTTAGGTGAACAAACTAACACCAATGGCTTGTGAGACCTTGCCACCGCCCCTCGTCAGGGTCTCGATCAATATACACTAGTCTACTCTAGAGTATCGATGCCCAGCCTCGAAACTCCCACGACTAGGGACATTTAAGGATTTGCTTATAGACCCCCAGCTCCCACGTATATGATCGCCATCATAATGCTGGTAGTCAAGCAAGAATCCTATGAGCTCTATCAACATGTAATAGTGATCTGTAATACTACCTGAAGCATGTACATGATGATAAAGACAATCCAGATAGTATACCATCATCTCGAGTAAGACTGTTCTACCGGTATAGGTCCTCCCTCAATCATCGTAATCGCGTGTCTGCGATTCAATAATTGATTTGAGGGCACTATAGCCAAAAGGATGATCCATTGGTGTTTGACATCAAAGATGGTATACGGGTGCTCAGTGGAGACTGGGTACACTAAACATGACTCGCCGAGAACTCCTAGATGGTATTATACCTAACGTCAAATAGCAGTTCTCTGGTGACTCTGGTACATGTTCGTCTGTAGACCCGAGATCGTCACAGAGTCTTGTGTGATTCTCGCTGTGCTTTGATTTCCACCTTACCACGTTCAAGAGAGCGTGCAAAACGGTGGTTTTTGGGTACAGTCCCGAGTCATATGAAGGCAATGAGCGATAGGAGGGGTTTCGTCTCTCCCGGTATTGGGAGTTGATGTTGCGCTGTGCTCGATTGGCTATAACAGGAAGTCCCTGGCCAGGGCTGATACTGAGATTTAATGGTAAGTGTTATCAGTAGTTTCTCGACCCGTTATGAGCCTCATATCGGCATTACTTATCAAATTATTGGGGTCTGACGTTTACCACCCCCAGACTACATATGCGACATATTAGACGAAGAGACCGGACTGTATGGTAGTGTTACTTATTGGATTCATGGGAGTATGGACAAGTTTGCTTGTTGATCTTCTGATCGCTCAATACCCAGGCAGCCGTTACATCCAGCTAGTACCGCTGACGGCTTGTGGATGACTGATATGATCATCACCTACTGCTGGCGTATTGACGAGTCTTTAGAGTCCTATACAGAGGTTTCCTAGCTCATGCGAAACGAAGTAGGGCACATATGTGATATGTGCGGGACCGAGATTAATACGTGTATGTGATACCGTATTCCAATCTCGCGATATAGGTTATATGTGATATAACCGGATTGTTGAATCAAGTGTTGATTTAATGATATGTTATACGTATATGTGATATGCATATAAATAATATTAGTCGGTTGTATGCAATACAGCCGGGTTATTAAATCAAGTGTTGATTTAATAATTTAATGTATAATTATATATATTTGATATTTTAATATACATTAACTAATATTAGCCCACTTAAGAAAATGTTTTTCTCAAAATACATACAAATATATATGTGATATATATTAATGTACTTATTATGTATCATGCTAGATGATACATTGGGCCTGGGTGTATGAGATTCATACCTAACTTTAGATAATTTGGGTGTTTAAATATTAAGTGAAAAATCAAAATTAGGTGGAAATTAGCATGGCTAAGATGCTTGTGGAAGTATGGAGAAGTTTTGACTTAAATCCACTAATTTTGTCTTACTCTAGATATTTATTAACTTAACCGTTATCTTTAGCCATGGTTTAGTCTCTACATGAGTTGATATGAGATATTTTTTCACCCACGGTTCAACACTTGATCACTTGAGATCTTTTTTTGCTCTCCTTCATTTTGCTCTCTAGCTCTTGAATGAGAAGAAAAAGAAAAGAGAGAAATTATTCTAAAATGAGCAAAATTTCTACTTCATCAATTTATACCAAACTGGCCATTTTGTATAGGTTGTTTGCTTCACTAATTCTCAATTAGTGAAGAGGTAACTTGAGTTAGAGATTGTTCGACGTAGATCATCTTCGGCCTCGAAAATCCTTGAGCAAGCTTGTTCTTTTCGCCTAGTGGAGCCTAAAGAAGAGTCCGGGAGACCACTACTTGGAGCAAAGGGACTACTACACTGAGGTTTAGAAGTGAAGGACCGGTCTATAAAGGTTGTATTTCTTATTCACTTAGAGTAAAGTTGTTTACTTACTTAGTTGAACCCTAATTCTCTATTTAGATCCTTAGTTTGAGTTGCTTTGCTCTCTAGATTTTTTAAAATTGTATACCCGATGTCTTATAAAACCTAGTGAGAGTGCTAAGGAACCCAACATTAACCTTATGAGATCATTACTAATTACATGTATGTCGATCACAATTCTAATCTTCATTTTGGTTCTTCGATTAGCTTCATTTCCTTGAATAATTACTCTGAGACGTCATTGTATCTTGATTAAGTTTGCATCACGTTGTCGTTTATTCAAGTTGTCATGTCATATCACCATTTTGAGCGCGCATCGTATTGTAGGCAATCTTGCTTGGTGTTTAATATGTTGTGCATACTGTACTCAAGGCATAAACTTGGAAACGTCATCAGTAACTTATGCATTCGTTTAAATAATGTTTTAAACTAAATAATCAAAACTAAGGAGAAATTATAACCAATAATATCGAGTGTACCCAATAAGATGAGATTCTTTTTCAAGTCATGGACATACCTAAGATCCGCTAATGTTCTTACAACGCAATCAAATATCTTGATTTGAATCGTTCCCTTATCAATAGTTCGACACAAACTATTGTTGCCCATCAAAATCACTTCATCATCAACACTCATAGGTGGAAAACAAATCCCTATTAGAACACATATGGTAAGAACAAGCCGAATCTATAATCCATTTATTCTTGGATCAATGTGTGTTGTCAAGAACCATAAGTAGATCTTCTTCTCCTTCGGAAATACTAGCTTCAGCTGAAGACTCCTTCTATTTGTCTTCAAATTTCAGATTGTTCTGCAATTTGAAATAATCGACCTTGAAGTGCCCCTTCTTCTTACAATAGTTGCAGGTCATGTTCTTATTCTTGGACTTCGATTTTGACTTCTTACTACCTTCCGGATCTCTCTTCTTCGCTTGCCCTCAAACAAATAAGCCTGAAGATTGACCATCGTCTTCGCTAGAAGTTAACTCCTTGTCGATCTTTTCCTCGTTCATCAAATTTTCTTTAATATTCTTAATTGAGATAGTATATCGTCCATAGATCATGGTGTCACGAAAGTGCTTATAGGGATGGCAAAGAACATAATAATAGAAGTGCCTGATCTTTATCATCAATTTTAATATCGATCTTACCCAGATCTGTTATGATCGAATTAAACTCACCGATGTGAGATTTGATATGAGAGCCTTTTGACATACGAAGTGTGTAGCGACGCTACTTCAACAGGAGTCAATTTGTGAGAGACTTCTTCAAATATAACCCCTCTAATTTCAACCACAAACAAGCGGCCGTCTTCTCCATCAAAACTTCTTGCAAAACTTTGTTTGTCAAATATAACTGGATAGCCGTGAAAGCCTTTTCATCCAACTCCTTCCATACTTCCTTTGTCATAGTGGAAGGCCTTGAATTCTTTCTAAGAATCGTCTTCTTCAAATTATTTTGTGTCAATACGACAATCATACGAATTTTCCATATATTAAAACTCATATTCATATCGAATTTCTCAATATCGAACTTTATAATCGTTGGAGACATAATGCAGAATCAAAAGAACCCAAAAATTTAAAAATCACAATCTAAGAAGATGGGAAGAGAACACAAGCGTCGTCATCCACCGTAAACCTAGATTGTATGTTCGAAGACCTAACGGTTCAAGCAAACAAATCCCTAAATACCAAATCTCCCAAAGAACCATAACCTAACTCTGATACCAATTTGTACGGCAAATACGAATGTGAAGCAATAAACAATCAATAAAGAGAAGCAAACAAATAAACAAAAGTAATAGAAATAGAGTACAAACCAAAAGACACAAGATTTTCATGGAAAACCCTTACGGAAAAAACCACGGACGAAGGAGAAGCATTTTATTAATCGACAAATATGGAGAATTACAATGGTAGATGAACACTCACAAGTTCCCTTTCAAAAACCCTAGCCTCCTTTCTCAAATTACAAAGTATCTGATCTCTCTTATGGTTGCAAAATACTACAATATATAGTATGCTGGAGATATGATAAAAAAAACAGATTTCCCGAACATCCAAGATTCGGCCCGATCGGCTCGAGAGCCATCTCAATTTAGTGATGAGTCAGCTCATACAGACAGAGAAAGATTGATGATTCCAGACACCTTGTGAAATGGCTTAAGATTATCCTTAGCCGTCTCTTGTAACTAGAGAACAGATAACAATTACGAACGTCTTGTGAGCCGGCTTATAGAGATATTGAGGCGGCTCAACTTAATATCCTCCGTGAATCCCCGAAATCATTTGGGAAACTTTTAAGGATCGAGAATACAAGACAAACATAACAGAAATTTTGGAACAATATAGAGGTTGGGTATGCATGCTATTTATATGTTTAGCAGCAATAACCATCACATCCTTGCCTTCATTGTTTTTGTCCTCTTCCATTTTTATTTGTGGTCTTTATGTTTTTTAACTAAATTTGTGGTTACTATGTTAGTTATAGGCAGTCAAGAGTTGCTTTCCCATTATATATTCGTCGTAAAGACATAGCAAGCCGAATTATCACCAACTACTAGAGTACTTTCTAATAATTGAAAACGACTCAAAGATCTACAAATCTATATACATATGCCCTTAAACTAAGCAGAATTATCTTATATTGATAAACAAAATTACAACTAGAAAAACTTGCTAGATCAGTTTATTTCCTGACTTCGTAGTCATTTATACAGGGTTTGTTCCCTGATCGGAGGTTTCTGGATTGTGGGGGTTGGTTCCCCGGACTTTTAGTTTCTTCGTTCTTTTTATGTTGCTTGAGTTGATCTCGTTAGAAGATTCATGGCCTGGTCGTTTTTGTTAGGTTTTTATGTTGCTTGAATTGGTCTTGTTGGATGCTTCATGGCCTGGTCGGTTTTGTTAGGGTTCTGGCTCTGTCTCTATTAACCATACATTTAGTCCCCTTGCGGAATTCAAGTTGAAATGGACCGGTGTATTTGCACGTGAGTATTAAAGGTTTAAATTTATTTGAAGAGTTCGTTTATGAGTAAAACTCGGTGAGACTATATTCATTTCTTGTGAAAAGTCTCCTAATTATTTTAGAATATATTAGTTATCAATAATTATAAAGAATGCATCGATGGCGTTGCTTGCGCTAAGTAAGGATCGAGTTAAGTAAAGGGCCACGCTATATTAAAACAAATATCACGTTGCGGTAAATTAGTTGAGTTGTAGTTGCTTATTCCCTCATTGCATACTTTTTATAGCTCTCTATCCCAACTTATATTTTATACATATATGCATCCCACAATTTTTTCAATGTGGGACTATTTTATTCGCATTCTTAACATATAAAACTCGATTTGGGTCCACAACACTTGGGCTCAAAACTCGGGTTGGACTCACAACACATGGACATACATGAATGTACATGGGCTTTTAATATAATGAGACTGCATCCAAAAGACTCAAGTCTTATGAAGATTTATTCCAAATTTTATTTTATATTCATATGCATCGCACAATTTTTCAAATATGAGACTATATTAACCACATTCTCAACATGTAAGACTTGAATTGGGCACACAACACATGGCCCATACATGGATTCACATGTGCTTTAATATAATGGGACTCCGTCCAAAAGACTCGAGTCTTATGGAAGTTTATCCCAATTTATATTTTATACCCATATGCATCCCACAATTTACTTATCGAGCTTGAAATATGGTGGGACCCACAACACCTAGATATCATATAAAACTCATATATGCAATGTAAATAGGCTTTTAATATAATGAGACTGCATCTAAAAGACTCAAGCCTTATAGAGATTTATCCCAAATATTTTTTATACTCATATGCAATGCACAATTTTTTCAATGTGAGACTTATTAACCACATTCTTAAAATGTAAAACTTGGTTTGGGCCTATAACACATGGGCCTGTACATGAATTCACATGTGCTTTTAATATAATGGGACTCCGTCCAAAAGTCTTAAACCTTATGGAGGTTTATCCCAATTTATATTTTATATCCATATGTATCCCACAATTTACCTACCGGGCTTGAAATATGGTGGGACCCACAACACCTAAATACCATATAAAACTTATATATGCAACGTGGACAAATAAACACCCCAAGCTCTCATACCATGTAAAACTCAATTTGGACCCACAATATAAGGCCCATACATGAGCTCCTAATATAGTGAGACTCCATCCAAAAAACTCAAGCTTTATGGAGGTTTATTCCATTTTATATTTTCTATCCACATGCATCCTACAATTTTTCCCGATGTGGGACTATATTTCCACATTCTCAACGGATAGCACCTTGTACAATTCAAGTTGAAATGGCGGGATAGACCTTAAAGATAAGAAGTGCTGCTCAGAGTTGAGAACTATGATAAAAAGGTCCCATGATCAAGCGATAATAGAATAGAAAATGGAAATCAATGGTATTTATTTAGAAAAGAAATTGAGCTCATAACTCAATAAAAATGAATGGATATGATAATCTATAGGCCGCCGTCATAATAATCAATTGATACCAACAAAAAATTTCCCACAACAAAAATAAAAGATATATGCCTCCTTTAATTTTCTATTTTATCTTTAAAATTTCACTTAAACAGGCTTGGTGCTTGTCATATCCCGCTTTCCAGTAGACGGAAACGGTGACGCGGCAAGCCGCAACGTATTTACTAAGAAATAAATACGTTAAGCGTAATTAAGCAATATATAAATATACAAGAATGATAAGAGTATTAAAATAAAACAGCAACTTTATTTACATTTATCTTTACATACAACTGTTTGAAAATAAAAAATACAATGAGTAAAGCAGTGCCTAAATAATGGCATACAGGAAAGTAAGTGCAACGGAACTAGAAGTCAGGCTGAACGGTGAGCTGGTCCAAGTCCTCCTGACTCGGCTTGATCTCTTCAGAGTCGGGTCATTCTGACGAACATTCCAGAGAAAGAAAATAGAAAGAAATGTCGTCAGCGAACTAGCGCTCGGTAAGTCCTAAAAGAAAAAAGAGAAGATAGTATATAAAAGGAAATGAACAGGAAAAGTATATGACTGATTACTGGTATATGATTGTAACGTGGTTGTTTGTAGTTTGGTAAAGAAAATATTCATGTATACGAGAAGAGTCTATCTTACCCCGTGGGCTATGGTAATATGTAGTATAAGGCCCTGTCATAACTCACGGGACAACGGCACGAGAATTTATGTAAGTGTCTTTTAAGTGACCTCTCGTACCACGATATACATTCCGTACCAATCTACATCTTTATCCACACGTAATGTATTGTAGAGATTATGTTTATAAGTCTTGCCGAAACCATGAATACAAAATATTCAAATATTCATGTTCAGGATATAATCAAATATTCAAGTAGTCATGTCAAGATATAATCATGGTTCGGTCAACTCAAGTCAAGTATACCTGTTTGATATTTGATGTTTGAATTCGAGTGTTCATGTTCATGTTCAAGTGTTCATATTTGATTTTGGAGTCAGGTTTGAGATTGGACTCAGAATGAGCCAGACGCTCGTAGACTTATTTAAATCTTGAATTGGTTCGGGAGTCATCGGCAACTGCTGCACATGTACGGCAGGATTTATGTCTTTTTCGAAAACAATTGCCATTGATAACTCCGGTTAAGTTTTCTAACCTTAATAGGCAAGCACTCACTTTCTCCGGCTTCTTGGGACTCAAGAGAATTGATCCCGCTTAAACCTATATTTACTAAAATTCTTAAAATATTGTTTTTATATAGCACGATGGGGTTTTATGAAAAATATTTTAATATAGTTAAAAAGTAAATCTCAAGGGTGATTAGTATTACTTAGGGTTTTCATGAGCATGAATTTTAAGTATTATGGTATTTTAATGATAAACACTTAGCATTTGAAAGTTCATGATATTTTATTGAAAAACTTGTCCTTTTTGGTATTTTAATGGTATTTTATTGTCATTTATTAATCTTTCATTTTTAGAAAAATACAGGTTTATTATATTTTGAAAATATGGATTTATAATTTTTTTAAAAATTAATTTTATTTTATTTAGAAAGATTCGTATTTCTTAAAAAATAAACGTATTTAAATAGGGTTTTTTTTTGAAATATTAATAATTTAAAAATTAATTATTAAAATAGGGGGGTTATATTTAAATTTACAAGAATAGGGTGGTTTCGCCCCCCCCCACCCCCACCCCCACCCCCGAATAGGGGGCGGGTTTTAGGAACCCGCCCCCTATACAATAAGTATAGAGGGAACCCGCCCTCTATACAATAAGTATAGAGGGCGGGTTCCTTCTATACTTATTGTATAGAGAGCAGGTTCTAGGAACCCGCCCCCCCCTTTTTTTTAAACTATAATTTTAATTATTAATTATATAATTTTAATTATAATTATATAATTATAAATATAATTTGAATTATAATATGATTATGATGATAATTATAATTATAATCATAATTATGATTATTTTAAATAAATTTTAAAAATAAATAAACGTAAAAAATATTTGAATAAAATAATAAAATTTCATTATATCAATGTTTTTTACAGAATGAATCCGTCAAAATTTACAATACAAAAAAATCGTATCCGATTTCTATCTCGATGGTCAAATTTATAATATCAAAATGAATCCGTCAAATTTACAATATAAAAAATCCTATCTGTTTGTAAAATGTAAATACTATATCGACGGTCAAATTTATAATAACAAAATGAATCCGTCAAATTTATAATACAAAAAAATCTGAGTGCACTTGTCACTATCCTTAAGGTCCTGCCCCTGATGACTGTCCTGGACATCTGGTCCGATAATGGCCTGGTTGTTTGCATAGGCTACATCTGGCTTGCCTTTGCTGAGGATCAGTATCCATTGTCATTCGATCTCGACGCACCTTAGGTCTTTCGGGCCTTATTTTTTTTCCGGCGGTAATACAGTGGGTGTTTGTCAGTTGGCAGTATAATAGTGCCAATAGCGACTGTCCTGTATAGGATGAAATTTTGGATCGTTTACGCCTTGGTAATTGGAAACTGTATAGTAATGGGAAGCAAAATTGTAATGTGAGTTATGCATGCTGCTCGCAGCAGCAATTGCGTGGGCACAAGGTAAATGTTGTTGCTGGAAAAGACCGCATATACACGAAGAGAGCCCTTCATCTCTAAAGTTCACGGTATATTGATTCCCATTACCGCCCGTTACTTGAAACTCCGCCGTGTCAAACCTTTCGGATCTGTAGTATTGTGCTCTGCACTCTCTTTTCCAAAATATATCTTCGTAATACGCGGTGAGCAGAGTCTCCATCGCCAAGGACTTTTTTCTTCTGTGCACAAAATAAGTATTCATCCGGAAAAAGGTTCGAACAATCAACCCCTGTATCGGTAAGCCTCTAACGCCTTTAAGGACCCCGTTGAAGCTTTCAGACATATTAGTCGTCATTAGTAGATATCTGTACCCATCATCATGTGCTTGTGACCACATGCGTACTGGATACTCATCTAACCACGATTTCGCGGGTTGACTCATCTCCCCAATTTTCGTCATGTATATGTCGTGAACATTAGGGTCAGGCGTTTCATCGGCTCTGTACATAACCTTATGTAGATCCGAATTTTTAAATTTTCGATCAAAATTTTGCCTGAAGTGCCGTAGGCAAAAGCTATGTGGGGTCGTCGGAAATACAGATCTCATTGCAGCTAGTATTCCCAAATGTCTATCAGATATGATGCATAAATCTGTTTTATGAAGAACAGATGGGATATTTTTGAGTTGACGGAAAAACCATGACCAGGATGATGTATTTTCACCCTCGACAATAGAAAATCCCAACGGAAATATACTGTTATTAGCATCAACACCTGTAGCAATTAACATGCAGTCTCTGTACTTACCGTATAGATACGTACCATCAACGCACAATATTGGCCGACAGTGTGTGAAACCAGCCGCACATGGACCAAAGCACCAGAAAATTCTTTGAAACCTGACAGAGCCTTCGACGTCTGTTTCTGTGGTTTTTAACCAGTATACGGTCCCCGGATTTGATGCTTTCATGGCTTCCATAAAAGAGACTAGTGAGTTGTACGAGCTTTCCCAGTCTCTAAATATCTTGCAGAAAACCTTTCTACGAGCATCCCATGCCTTCACATACGAAATCTGAATTTTATGCTCTCCGCTAACCAAGAGCCGTATCTCTCGGGGAGTCATCGCCACATCTGTACGGATTAGTGGCATGATTAGCGAGCAAATGTAAGATGAAGTGTAATTCCGGTGATCTTGTAACATAATAGAATTGATGCAAGTATGTTCTTGGTTGTATTTCGTGACCTTCCAAGCTTTGGCTCTTTTGGAACAACATGCATGCAATCTCCACTGACATTCAGGAGCTTTCGTACATACCACCGTATAGTACGTCTTATTTAACTCTTCGGTTTTAAATGTAACGTTTTGCTGAATAGACCATGACTTCAGCTTACAAATAAGATCTCCTTTTTCCTGAAACAAATCCCTGACACTGACGCAATCTTCGCTTGCTGCTGTCGCGTCCAAATAGGGTGCTGTATTTACTTCTGCCACGGCTGAGTCTACCCAACTATCATCTTCCAGCGGATCGAGGCCGGGATCTTCTAGGTCGACAAAATCGTTATTCGCAACCATACCATCAAAGAATACTACCTTATTCAATCCAGCGGCATATTCCACGCTATCCTCTCCTTGATGACCTTCACCGATTTCATCATCATCACTGCCACACATATCAATATCACCCGTAGCAACATAAGGCTCGGGTGCAATATATGATGGTTGTGGTCGGTGTAATGTGGATGATTCGGGCTGAGAAGACCGGAAAGATGTGGAAGGACATGCTTGAAATGCGCTATTTGGATCGTGTTGGAATGATGCGGAGATGTGGGGAAATCTGTGTTTGGTATATAAATTGTTATTATAATATTATTCCTTAATATTTTCGTAACTAAATCATCACTTGTTTCAGATTTATTTACCTGTGGAAGATTGTGTATGGTAATCCTTGTTGTTCTTCGGGGGAGTATGTAACCGCAGCAGTCGACTGGGAGAACTTGGATTTATGGATTTATAAAATGTTTGAATATTAGTATCTTGGTATTACTAAAATGTTTGAATATGGATTTATCAAATGTTTACCCATGAGTTTGAAGGTTTGAATAATGTTGTGTATAGTCATATCCACCGACACTGACGGTATCATCGTTAACTATGTGACCGTACCCCCAGGAACTATCTCCAGCATTACCATCAAAATTACCCGTTGGAGGGGCATCTGATACTTCCAATTGCTCCTTCTGAACCAAAAGTTCAAAAGAATGCTGGGTGTTTGAGAGACCGAAATCTATCATCGAAGATATTGATGCATCGTCTATAATTTCAACCAATGCATTTCCACTGAACATAGGCCATATACAACATAACTTAACCCTAAATTCACGGGGATCGTATTTCGTGATTTTGAACACTTTATTCTCTAGTTCATTATAAGTCGTTGATACTTCTAATCGCATAATTCTTGCGGACCCGCCCATATACTCGGGACCTTGTGCACTTGTGATAACCCGGCCATCGTATTTACATACAACAAATAAACTTGAACTTGCCATAGTCTGCATCAAACAATATCAAGCCAACAATAAAAAAAGCGTTAACAACTTCATACAATCACAGTCAAACCATGCACAATCATACATAGAGCTATGGTCTTCAAAGTCCACTAGACTGCTCCTAACTGTTCCAAAGTGACAAGTTGTGAGATAACTCTCAAATCGTCTCTTCACTGCCAATTGTGGCCAGGTAAGCACAAATAAGGAAAAGAGGGATCCGCTCACGAATCACCGTGAGACGGGCCTTTTAAAGTTACCTTTCTCACTTGTCTAGCCTAGGCACCACAAAGTCAAGTTTAGATAAACGATCGAATGCCCATAACATTTCTCTGTCCTATTGAGCACGAAAGTCCTTAGTTGGCTGAGTCTAGATATTTTTTAATTAAACTCGAGGGCAATGCGTATGCTGTTAGTGATTTTTGGGGTCTTAGGAAGGGTGATGAAATCCCCACCCAATCTGAATTGGTGTTATAGCCCCTTAAAGTCCGTATTATTTATGCAAACAGTAACAAATATAAATCGAAAACAATTGCAAACAACTTATTTGGCGGCGGCGCAAAGAATCCTGCACAAAAACATTTATATTGGAGAGAAAGAGAGTTTGCGCAAATAATCCTGCACAAAAACAGTTATATTTTTAATGTTGTGTTGAAACAAACATTTTATAATACAAAATAATAAATATTGTGTATAGGATAGACCTATTATGGATAGTTGTGTGTTGAAATATAATGGAACTCTAAGCATATTGAAATCGGATATTCTAAGCATTAGAAACAAGACTTTGTTTCTTTTGAATTTTTTATTCTTTGGATAGTTTCTTTTGATTTTTGATTTTTTTAGTTTTTAGATCCTGAGCTCATTTAAGTTAGATGCATTGCCAAATTTTAATTTGCCACAAAAGGTTTTTAATAGCACACGACCAAAAAACTAAACTGATGTGACACAAACGACTTCAAAATCTATATTTGTTGCAGCTACATTTCTTAGCAAAATTCCCAGATAACCCTCAAAATCTCCAGCAAAGTGACTTCAAAATCTTGTATCTGTTTTTGAATAATTAGTGGGTTCAAAATCTTGTATAATGTTGAGGGAAAAGACGAGAAAATGAGTTATAAAAAAATCTTGAATATGGTGGTTTTGATATGTATGTTTACTTTTTTTTATTACCTTTTTTATATTACTTTTTTTTTATCTTTCTCTATATTTGTTGATCTTTCTTTCAAGGATCCTGGTATATATAATTGGGAAGATACTAGAAAAGATTGGCTTACCTCCAATACTTTGTGAACTGTTCCGTCTTGATTCTATCCAGCAGCTCCTCTTTTCAGACTATGCTACTGAACTTGACCTTCTTCCTGAACTCCACACTTACACAAAATAAGTTGTATATAGGATAGAGCGTAAATGGATGGTGAGTTGTATAGCAGAGAGTAAGTTGTGTATAGGATAGGACGTAAATGGACGGTAAGTTGTATAGCAGATAGCTATTTATAGGATATGAGGGCGGGCTAATTATTGAAGAGGGCGGGTTATTAGAACCCGCCCTCTTCCTTCTGCAAACGACATAATGGGACAACACACAGACAAAAAAGGGACACATATAATTATTGAAGAGGGCGGGTTTTAATAACCCGCCCTCTTCCTTCTGCAAACGACATGATGGGACAACACACAGATAATTATTGAAGATGGTGGGTTTTAATAACCCGCCCTCTTCCTTCTGCAAACGACATGATGGGACAACACAATTGAAGAGGGCGGGTTTTAATAACCCGCCATCTTCTTTCTGACAAAGGGACAACAAAAAAATGATGTGACATATCACTGATTTGACTAAACTGATTTGACAAATATAATTATTGAAGAGGGCGGGTTATTAGAACCCACCCTCTTCCTTTGAACAGAAAAAAGAAACTGATGTGACACAACGTAATATAATATAATTATTGAAGAGGGCGGGTTTTAATAACCCACCCTTTTTGTTTTAATGAACAGAATATAAATAATATATAAAAAACCGATTTGACATCACGAACCCGCCCTCTTCTAGTGATTTGAAAATAGAACTGATTTAACATGTATCGTTAAAGAGGGCGGTTCCAGGAACCCGCCCTCCTTTTCCTATAAAACCCACCCCCTTCCACTGTGCCTTCTCGTATTTAAAATTAACTCACCCCCCTCAAATTAACTCACTCTGTCTCTTCTCGTATCTAAAATCGTCTCAATGGAGAATCAACCACTCGACAAATCTCTGCTCGTTCATCAAAACGAACACAGATCGTTTAATATATTACACGGAGAGGAAATATTCTAAACTTAGTAATTTTTTTTAATTACCTCTTTCTTTTAATTCTAATACTTGAAAATAACATTATTTAATTTTGCAGGATGGAGATAATCTCACCGTCGTCACCCATAGTTCAGACAAATGGATAGTTACCGACCAACGAATAACCCAGCGGTTTCGACGGGCCGGATTTTATGAAGCTTCATTGATCCATCATATCCAAATCGACCACGCCCTCGTTACCTCTCTAGTTGAGCGCTGGAGAAAAGAGACCCACACTTTTCATCTAAGATGGGGTGAAGCCACTATCACACTCCAGGATATTAGCCTCTTACTCGGTTTACGGGTCAATGGGCTTGGATTGGTCGGAGGAAAAATTGTTGGTCCGGATACCGACCACCCATACTGGGATACATATGCCGAGTCTGTTCTCGGACAGGTAAAAAATTTCATTTCGATTCCCCTCTTTAGTGTACCTATTGCATGTTGTACATTATTTCTAACTTTAATATTTCACAAAAAATGCTAATATCGGGCACCAGGAGGCTACAGTAAGGGATATAAGATCAGTTTAAACTGGCTAAAAGATACATTTAGTAATATCCCTGATGAAGCCACCGATGAAATCTTGGATAGACATGCACGTGCCTACATTCTGTACATGATCGGTTCTTGGTTGATACCGGACCAATCAGCAACACATGTCCATCCGTTATACCTTGGCTTCCTAACGGATTTTGATTTGTGTGACCAATATGCTTCGGGAGCAGGGGTCCTGGCCTTTCTTTATAAGGAACTCGATAAGGCATGTGCTCCTACGAAGAATAAAATTTGTGGATGCATTACATTACTTCAGGTAAATTTCTTATTTTTCACAGCTAGAAATTTGCAAAATTATAATATTGGTTTTCTCTCTTATCATCTGAAACTTTATTTATAGATCTGGTCATGGGAGCATATGTATATAAGAAGACCGGAGAATGTTAAAATAACTGGCTTGGATACCCCTGGAAAGTCGCTCGGCTGTTGGTGGAATAGGAAGAAAGCGTATAAGGCTCCTCATTGAGTACTTAGATACTATAGAGATGAGTTGGATCGCATGGAAGCGACTCAGGTAACCATAACTTAGGTAATTAAGTTTGTTTTAAAATTTTGAAATACCTTCATCACAATTTTTGTACTATATTATTTGCGCAGTTCATGTGGACGCCTTATACAGCAGATCGTCTGCAAAGCTTACCCGGCATCTGTATCGAAGGAGAGCCGGTTTGGCGGGCTCGATGCCCACTCCTCTGCATTAATGTCGTTATCATGCACCACCCGGACCGGGTGTTGCGACAGTTTGATAGATCGCAACATATTCCTGTCCCGCCGCCTTCACCTATGACAATAAAGGGAAACATGCGAGGAGGAAAGACGGAGCGTGATTGGAGGGAGTATCATCATCAATATTTGCTGAGATGAGAGGATAGGCAGCGTAATATTGCCTTACAGTAAATAGGTGACCAAACAGCCACCGACGCTACCAAAGCATATCTACAGTGGTATAAGCGTGTCACCATAAGATATCTTTCTGCTTCCCCTAACAACTTCCCAAACATCTCGCGGTACGAGCCTAGAGGCCACATGGAACGAGATTTGGTAAGTTGAATTCTTTATATTATATTACTTTTTAACATCCGGCGGTATGAGTCAATATTTATTTCTTATTTCTAATGTAACGACAGGCTCGTGGGTTGCATCTCGTACAAACAATGGTGCAGAAACCATACCCGACTGATGCTGGTCCGGCAACTCAGGCTCTATTTTCAAATGCAGACCAATTAATTGGTGGTGTATTCGGTTCATATAATATTTCTTAACATTTATCGCCAACACCAGAGCAGCAGTATCAGCCGGCACCGGAGCCGCAGTATGAACCGGCACCGGAGCCGCACTATGACCCGGCACCAGAGCCGCAGCATCACGGAAATCCAGCGCAGCAGGATCAGTGGTTTGGATCACCATACCGTCAGCAGCAACCCTGGCATACCGACAAGCGCAACAACACCAGTCTTGGGGGTCAGGTTTTGCAGAACAGCCGTCTTAGGGGTCAGGTTTTGCGCAACAACAGCAACCTTGGGGGTCGGGATTTGCGCAGCCATGGGGCCAAGGTTTTGTGCAACATCAGCCGCATGAAACCGGGACAGGCTCTTCGCTACAACTGCCCAGCTGGGACATGGATTTATCGTCCTACATGCAGTTGTTGGGAGGCAGCACATATCCGACACCTGTCCCACATTCAGGTTCAGGATTTGCGGATCAACAGCCTGTCCAAGACGCTGCTGAAGACGAAGTTGAAGCCGAAGCCGAACCTAAAGCAAAAGAGCAGACGCCGCCGCCGCCGCCGTCATCTACCCAAGAAACAGGTGGGTTCTCCAGTCATCCCAGAAGGCATAGGCTTATGTCAAGCCTCCTCGGATTTCATAAGAAAAAGGGAAAAGGAAAACGATAGTTATTTATATTTTACAAACAGATAGGATTTTTTAATATTGTAAATTTGACGGACTCATTTTGATATTATAAATTTGACCGTCGAGATAAAAATCGGATAGGATTTTTTTGTATTGTAAATTTTGACGGATTCATTCGGTAAAAAATATTGATATAATGAAATTTTATTATTTTATTTAAATATTTTTTTCGTTTGTTTACTTTTAATTTTTTTTTAAAGAATTATGATTATGATTATAATTATAATAATAATCATAATCATATTATAATTCAAATTATATTTATAATTATATAATTATAATTAAAATTATATAATTAATAATTATAATTAAAAATAAAAATAAAAAAAATAGGGCGGGTTCCTAGAACCCACCCCCTATTCTGAATTGGGGGGTGGGGTCAGGGGAGGGGGCGAAACCGCCCTATTCTTGTAAATTTAAATATAACCCCCCTATTTTAATAATTAATTTTTAAATTATTAATATTTCAAAAAAAAACCTATTTAAATACTTTCGAAATCGAATGCTCCGTGAGGAGGTCTGCATCTCGCTCTACTAGCTCAAGAATGTGCGATAATCTGCATCATCCATTAGCGGATCTCCTAAAGAGGGTTGTAGATGTATAATCGCAAAGAAAATAAAATACCGTTTTAGAAGAAATCCAGTTTTAGAACTATATGGTATTTTGTTGTAAATACTATTTTGGAACCAAAAACACATACAACTAGGTATCGTGCTATGAAACCAAGTGTGCGTGTGGGATAAGTCGTTACCCCGTGAAGTTTTCCTAAACATATTGTTAAGTAATTTTGTCGAAAAGATATGATAACAAAGTTCAAGATATTATAATGTAAAAGTTTAATTATGGTTGTTTTACATGAGATTCTTGATTTAAAATTGATTCTAAATATTGGTATTAAAATTACAAGTGAAGTAGTAAAATTAGATTGTCCAAATGAAAAAAGAAAATGGAGTTATAGGTTTTAGAAAAGATGATATCGGTAATAACTCCACTTTTACCGATTTTGATTAAAAATGAAATTCAATGAAGAGAAAGAGAGTTTGGGAGGGACTTATGGTTTAAAAACTTCAAAGAAAGATTAAAGAAAAGAGGATGATCTTCGTGGCGTCGCGGGAGCTTCGGAGTTGGTTTCGATTTTCGCCGGAACCAACTTGCTCGTTAACTCCACTTTTACTTCACTTGCATTAGGAACTTTTTAGAGAGTTTTTGGCTAGAATTTTCAGAATGATGTTGAGCCAAAATGCGGGGTGGTATTTATAGTGAAGAATTAGGCTTTGGGAATTAAAAATGTGGATTAAAAGTATTAAAATTGTGTTAATTGGTGAATTGAAAGCTCTCTGTTTGATTGCAGGAAAATCAAATAGTGCAGAGCGGTTAGATGTAGCTGAAGAGTCATGTGTGCAGAGCACGGGCTTCATTGGGCACCATCTGACCATCTCCGCCGGTTTTATTTCAAGTTTGGTCGGTCGATCTCGAGGCAAATGCCTCGAGATTCGTACTACTTGATTTAATCTATGTTTAAACCATTTTGCACATGTTTGATTTTTCTGAACTTTTCATTTCCCGTGTATTGCACGTGCAATCTTTTGGGTTTCCAAAAAATTAAAAAGAAAAACCAGAAAAAATAATTGTGTCTGATGGAAATCTAACACAGGTGCTACGTCACAATAGTGCAGAGATTTTACCAGTGAGCTACAAGTGGTTTCTTACTTTTATTTAATAAAAGTAACTTATAACTCAAACTCAGACTGTAATACTCTTTGTTTATTAACAGTAAAATTTTATGTACAAAGATTTCAGAGTCGTTACAGTGCTGCAGGAACAAATTGTAAGTTTGAGGGCTTACCCAGGTTAGATATGCTTAAAAAAGCACGCTCTCTCTCTCTCTCTCTCTCTCTCTTTATATATATGTGGGGGGGTAATGATCCAGTAAGACGCTTTCTTATGTGGGACAAATGAGACACACTCTATAACACCCTACCTTCTGTATATTTCACTTATCCAGATCATGCTTGAGATGTAGGAATCTCATGAAAATTAATACGTAAGGTATGTGTGACATGCAGATCACGGTGAATGATCTGAATCGGTGAAATACACGGAAGGTAGGGTGTTATAAAGTGCATCTCATTTGTCCCACATAAGAAAGCGTCTCACTGGATCATTACCATATATATATATATATATATATATATATATATATATATATATATATATATATATATATATCCGTTAAGATGGGTTCGTGTTTTAAGTTTACGAATCTGAATAGCAGCCATTGGATCTACCCTTTACATTCAACGGCTTCAATTAAAACAAATTAATAAATCCATTAAATAGTAAAGTAAATATTTTTTAACGTAATTTTTGGTATCCATGATTATATGATTTCAATTCTCATGATTCTAATTAATATTACCCAAAATATTTTTAATGAATCCAAAAATAAAATATCAAAATATCCGACAAATTCAGTTCCCATGATTTTAAAACAATAACACCCAAAATATTCCATGATCCATATTACGCAAAATAAATGAATAGAGATACTCATGGATCTTAAAAATTAGGTAAGAGCATATTTATTTTGTTATCTAATGGATTTATTAATTTGTTTTAATCGGAGCCGCTGAAAGTAAAGAGTAGATCCAATGGCTGTTATTCAGATTCGTGAATTTAAAAACTCGAAGTGCCATGCTATTATTACCTATTATTTATATTTGATATGGCGAAGTCATAGTCTTCTTTCTTTTTTTCAAATAAAATCTCATTGGCACCAAGCGTGAGGGAATGCTAGACGTTTGGTAATTTCTCCTCCGACCAGAATGAAAGATCCCATTGAAGCGGCTAATCCCATGCATATTGTATGTACATCGGGCGAAACAAGTTGCATAGTATCATAAATGGCTATTCCTGATATTACCCATCCGCCGGGGGAGTTTATAAACAAATAAAGATCCCTAGATACTCATGGATATTAAAAATTAGGTAAGAGGATATTTATTTTGTTACCTAATGGATTTATTAATTTGTTTTAATCGGAGCTGTTGAAAATAAAGAGTAGATCCAACGACTGTTATTCAGGTTCGTGAATTTAAAAACGCGAACCCGCCCTAACGGATCCGTCTATATATATATATATATATATATATATATATATATATATATATATATATATATATAATACAGATCCGTTAAAGCTGGTTCATGTTTTTTAAAACATGAATTTAAATGAGAACATATATAGTACAGATCCGTTAAAGCTAGTTCGCGTTTTTAAAAACATGAATTTAATTGAGAACCGTTGGATTTTATGTTTTTAATCAATGGTTAAAATTAATTTAGCTTAATAAATCGTTAATAAATGAATGGTAAATATTCTAATTTGTTTGCACTTACAAACATTGTGCGGGTAATATTAATTGATTTGATTTTCTCATGATTTTTTTCTAAAATCAAGAAGGGATATTTAGATTAAAAACACACGATTCAACCGCGTTTCTGTTTTTGAAAACGTGAACCCGTCCCAATGGATTGTAATATATATATATATAGAGAGAGAGAGAGAGAGAGAGAGATTGCCATGAATTTAATCCAATATTTTTCAATTATATATGCATTAAAGTTGGAAAAATTCTTCTCAGTACCAGGTGAGAGAAAGTAAGTGTTCCTCACTAAACCATCTAAAGGGTGTCTAAAATATTCTTCTCCTTTTATGTTCTGTCTTAATGCATTGCATCATCAGTATATAGCAAAAGTTCATCTATATAAATTCAAGTTATGAAACAAGGACAATAAAAATTTAAATCCAAACGAAACCAAGTCATTTATATATAAACTCCACATGCATTAGCATAGCACACTTAAAACATGAGCCGCACTTCTGATTTCAAACTTTAAAAACAAAATCTAAAACTATCACATTAATTTGCGTTTATTGACCCCAAAATTCTTACTTGATCTCCAATTTTCCCTTGTGCTTTGTCACTAACCCTTCATTCCCAGCCAAAATCGTATACTTATCTCTCCGTGTCAAACACGTGCACTCAAACCCCAGAGCATCCCCCAACTGCTTCTGGACCCGGTTTGCAACGTCCGACCCGCTCCACCCTCCTGCACACGTCATCTCCTTTGGTACCCGATCCAAAAACCTGACACGATAACTTGGTGTCGGGTTCATGAAAAAGAAAAACGGGTCAAAGCATTTCAACCCGCTGGCAGTCGTCCCGTAGAACCAACTCCCATGAGCATTCATTGCGACGGGTACAATCTCATCTGCCAGCTCCGCAAACAAAGGGCTAAACCTTAACAGATACGGTTCACGGCAAGTTGTCCCTTCAGGACAAATAGTCAGGTCTCCTTGCTTTAGCAACTTCAATATGGTTTCAGAGTCGGAGTTCCGGTTCCTTGTTAACCTCACAGTGCGCATTGGTGCAATGGCCTCCGATAGCCGGCTGAGACTGAAAGTGACTGCAGGGACCGGACGCTGCAAAGCGGTTGCCAGCATGACCGGATCGAGCAGGGTTCGATGCGTGCAGACGTAGAGCGCACCTTTCCGGTCGTACTTTTTTGCAGTATCAACGGGCCTGGTGAATTTTTCGTGGTTGTGGACACGGAAGCGGACCCCGGTGAAGGCGCTGAGGATGAAGACGAGTCTGTAAGGAGGAACGACGCCAGAGGCGATGCGAGTGATGGAGAGGGGGATGGCGAGAGGGAGGAAGAGGAAGAGGGAGAGAGCAGAGAGAGGGGTTGGGAGAAAGGCTAGTCTACTGTCATGGAAGATCAAAGGCTTGGGGTATCTTTCTCTTGGCACTGTTGATGTGCTGGAGTTGGTGTTGTCTTTGCTCACAATGTAAACTTCCTGAAATAATTGAGAAAGAAAAAACCAAAATGTTCAACCAACAAAAACAATTTTCAAAGCCTTATGATCATGTAAACAATTTCTAGAAGTTTGACTTAAAACATTGCGGTAGTTGTAATTTTATGGTTATGTCCGCTAATAAAATTATTTAACCAGAAATAAACTTGTAGAAAACCTAACATCATATATAAGAAAAACATTTCATATACCCATTATTAATTACAGAAGATTTTGGCTAAAATTAGAAAAGGGCATTTGATGTATGCATGTCTTAAATGATGTGGCAAAGCAAGTAAAAAAAGTTTTGTATGAGTAAATAAGTAGCAGTAATTATACAGTTCATTATAGAGAGAGAAACGACTCCTAATGCCAGCAACAAACAGCTAGTGCTATCTTGCCTTGATAACAAAAAGCTCATTCCTTTTTCAAAGTACAGTCAAAGTGTTTGAAAGTTGACTTGTTTTGAAAGGGTGGCAAGAAACAGCACTTGACTCATTAATTGACTTTTGCACTTTATTGAAGATTTAAATTAAAACAAGTACTGATTAGTTTATTTTTTTTGAGACATAAATGAGCCGATTTTAAATTTTTAGCCATGCTATTTTCGGGGAATTTTAAAAGAAAACACGCATACAAGAAATTTGTTAATCATGTAAAACATGAATGTTTTATCTGTTTATTGGTATAAATGAACAGTTGATCCACGGACCGTTGGCTGAAATTTTTAGATCAGAATGTTATCAATAAAATATACCTTTCAATAGATAAATTACAAATAAATATTATAATCGGAATAAAATATGCAACAGATTCAAGACAAGCAGCCAACATATAAATGCAAAAAGAGAAGAGAATCTAATGTTTAAATAGAAAGAAGAGGCTACAAGCATCCAATCTTAAAGTCAAACAGAAAACTATTAGAGATCAAGATTTTCATGGACCCAAATTGGCCACTGAAATATATTCTGGAGTAGCCTTTTCGCCTGTAATATTTCTGCCGTCGGATGTTATAATACAACAGTCCGGTCTAGTAACCACTAACTTAAGCTTTTATGACAAGCATATATAAAATACTGGCTTAAATATTAGTAAGATTTTCAAGAGATATTAAATAGTTACCTCATATAAAAAAAAAGGTTTTTTACTTTTAGCTCTTCTAAAACATAGCAAATTACTTCCGCCATTCAAAAACTTGGTATTTACTTTTTACCCCAAAAACTAATAATATACATCATTTTATCCTCTTTACGATTTCCATCAACTTTTAATGGTATAGCATCAGATTTTTCTTTAAAATATCGCAACCTCTTTTTTTATTTGGAAATACGTAATTTATTCCCTAAATTGAAATTAAAGTTTAACCTTCTGCCGCATCTTTCTTAGAATCAGCCATGAAATCAGGAACATCTTCAATATCGTTATCTTGTTATGAAGAAGTTGAATATTTCTGCGGTCTTATTTGTTATTTTCGGGTAAACGGTAAACCTAAAACTTATGGAGAAAAATTAGAATTAAAGTTAACGAGGTTTTTTTATGATGGAAATCGTAAAGATGGCCGGGTAAAACGATGTACGTTATTAGTTTGGGGGTAAAAAATAAATACCAAATATTGGGGGGTTAGAAAGGAATTTAATATGTTTGGGGTGTGTGCGCGGCGAGGGTGGGGGGCGGGGGTTGGGATTGGGGTTGGGCAAGTAAAAAACATATTTAAATGGCAAAATAAAGAATAAGAAACCTTGCAGTGGGAGATGAAGAGGTGATCATGTGGGTTGTAAGAGCTCACCAACCCAACGTCTGCCTTCTTTTCCCCAAAAATTTGCTTCAATCTCTTCTGCTTCAAATCCAACCAATTCCCACAAACCAAACCGCTAAAATAACACCCCTTCACAACCTCAAGCTCAACCCCAACAGCCTCACCCACACTCAAATAGTCCTTCAAAAACCCTTGCACCATAACCCTAGGCAAGCTACTAAACACAACCTTCTCCTTTGATGCCCTAACCACCTCATAAGGTTGGAGATGCAAGTTCTCAAGGTAAAACTTTGGCAACACAGCCCTATCCACAATCTCCATGTCTTCGGTCCTTAGCCCACAAAAGGTCACAAAGATCATGATCCTAAGGCTCATCTCACTTTGGTACCCAAGAGCCCAGCATATAGGAGATGCGAGCAAGAGGAGTAGGGCTCTTATGAGGCTACCACCTTCAAAGGCTACCAACATGAAGTAAGGGAATGAGCCAGATGGTGTTGGCCTCAAGAGGGTGTTGTGAAACTCATAGACTATGACAATATTGTTCTCTGTCCCTTGTGATGAGAACCTGGTGATGTTTGGGAAAGATGAGAGGAGCAAATGAGAAGATCTTGATTGGGTTTTGTGAAGGAAGCCATAGCTTCTGATTGTTTTAGATGCATATCTGTAGCATGAGAGCAGCCAGTGAAGTGCCACCTTTAACACAACCATAGGCACAACCATTTTCTTCTTCTTCCTCTTCTTGATTTTTGTTTTGATTTGTTTCTTTCTTCTTTCTTTCTGCTTTTTCTTGTGTGTGCAAAGAATTAGAGGTACTTATATATAGCACCAAGAGAGAGAAGGGAAGGCAAATGGGTAGGTGGGTGAGTTAATAACAAGAACTTAAAAAGAGAGGGTAGAATTGACATGAGTCGCGCAGAAACATTTGGTTTTGTGTGCACCGATTGCATTAAAGGCCAGCGAACAACCGTAAGAACCACACATTGTTTTGTTATTTTAGTTTTAGTTTTTGCTTGGAAAAAAAAATCAAGAAGGTGGTATGATTTTAACTTGCAGGTGGTATGATTACAAGTTGAGGGACTATTCTAATGGGGGTGAAAACAAAGACTTCACGTAAATTGCATAAAGATCGTACCTATCACATGTCTAAATACCGACGAGCAGATATCGTTCTACGGATTATGATAGACGTAGAGAGATAGGATAACAAAGCTGATGATGCTCGATATCGGTGATCTCCCAGATCATGACACATGGCAGATGACGTGTCTCAGAGCATGCAAGAAAGAACCTACAGTGGCCGACCCGACCACTCGTATGTCCGTCCTACAAACAGGTGCTGGCTCACCTCCGAGCCCCTGCACAATTGGCCTCCTCGGCCTCACAGCTCGTCTCCGGGCTACCGCAGAACCAAGATATCTCGGCTCTCCCGCTCGTCCGAGAGCTCACTCGCCGAGGTCATCTTCCTCGGTTTCATCGACCGACCAACGGCACCGCTCACAGGCTCAACCGTCTTCCCGCGAATCTCGGCATGCGCGAGATATCCGCCGGCCACATCTCACGTTTCACGCCATCACGATCCCCCATTAATGAGCCTGTCTCGCCATTAATAGGAGATCCCACTCACCACGCGGACGTGACGTCGGGAGCGTAACGGCCGGCGTGATTCTCGCGCATGCCATGCCTGCTGCCACCGCTATATAAACCCCTTCTTCAGACGGTTCAAGTAAGCCATTTTTACTCCACTAAGTCATTACTCTACTCGGATTCCTTCTCTAACTTGACCGTCGGAGGGTCCTCGGTGGTACAACCACCCCGGGACTTCCTTGCAGGTAGCTCGGCAACTACAACCTCAAACCCATTGAGATCCACACGCTTCAGGAGCCTGCCTCCAGATCCAATATCAGCCATCCATCGCCACCATCAGCAGATCAACGGAAGGTAACATCTCGACACGATCTGGGTCGCGTTAGCTGGCACCGTCTGCGTTAAACACCTTGATTCCACAAAAACAAAAGTTCATCTTCCGATCCCAATCCAATGGCGAGCGATCATCACGACGATCTAAGCACTAGCCGCCGCCTCCCCCTGAACGGAGGCGCGGACGAACCTCCTCCGCCGAATGCCATCAACGCCTTTGTCGGCCGAATAGACCGACTCGCGTCCGTCATGGAGGCGCTCATCCACGTCCAAACTGCAGGGCAAGATCCCCAGGTTGCCGCTCCCCTTCCTCGGGACCGGGACCCCTACAGGGGGAGAGAAGACTCCGCCCGCGTCGGCACTGCCGACCACCGCCTCGCTACCTCCCACGGCCGCAGACCTCCCGGACCAATACGTTCTGAGAACCGCTGGGCGCCCCACAGTTCGACACCGAGGTCCGTCGCCAGAGCGCCTCACCCCGAGATCTTTCGCGCGCCTGTCCCTCCCGAGGAGATGTCGGTCAGCTCGCCCGTTACCAGGCATGACCGACACCCTCTCCCTCGACGGGGTCGCGCGGGGCTGGACTCGCCACGGTGGCTCGAAGACTACCTCGCCGGGGGAACTAAGGAACCTCATTGAGAGGAACCGGAGTCGCGGCCAGACGCAGGCCTCCAACAGCAGAGGCTAGGGATCAGAATACGCCGAATCGTCGGGGTACCATGTCCGACTCAACGCCCTCGAGAAGAAGACCGAAGGTATGCATCGAGAAGGTCACCGTTCGAGCGACGGGGCTAAGTACACCGTCGACTCGCTCACCAAACCATTCACCGAGGAGCTGCTCGCCGTCCACGTCTCCTCTTGCAACAAGCCCCTGAAGGTCTCCCTCTTCGACGGCAAATCTGACCCGAAGGACCACTTGGATGCATTAACAGCGGGAATGAGCTTCCAAGACAACTCCGACGCCGTCCAGTGCCGAGCTTTCCTGGCCACTCTCATTCGCGCCGGACGAGACTGGTTCCGAAGACTCTAGCCACGCTCGATCTCAACTTTCAACGAGTTGGCCACTCAATTCCTCGGCCACTTCGTCGGGAACAGGCGGCAAAAATGCACAGTCGACCATCTATTCACGATCAAAAGCAGGGACAAAGAGACGTTAAAACCATACGTCACCCGCTTCTACAACGCCCTTCTCGAGGTCCCAGAGCACCGGGACGAGACGATCATCACAGCACTGAGGTCTGGTCTTAGGCACAAGGAGTGGTTACGCCCCTTTGCATTAGCGCAACCTAGGACCATGGCCGAGGTAAAAGCCTGGACCGAGCGCGAAGTCCAGCTTGAGTCCGAGGTGAACGCCAACTTCCCGAGGGAGAGCAAACTGACCAAAAGAAGAGGGTAAGAGAAGAGAGAAGGGGACCTGAGTGGCCAAAGCCCTATCTCCTGAAGTTTCAGGAGTACACCCCACTTAACGTCTCCCAAACAGTGCTACTAGAAGAGGCTAAGGGTGAGGGGTTCTTCAAGCTTCCCCCAATCTCGCGCATGGCCTCGAAGCGGACCCGGGCCTCCTACTGCGGTTTTCACAGGTCGCTAGGCCACTCCACGGAGAGCTGTAAGTAGCTCCGAGACTACATCGAGGAGCTCATCCGTTCGGGGCACCTCGCACCGTACTTGAGGAACAAGCGGCAAGCTGACCGTGAGCAGGAGCAGTATCCCCCTCCCGCCGAGCTGACCATCGGCCAAATCATGGTCGTGTCAGTGGAGGATACATTTGGTACCCACGAAGCTCGGTACCCTATGTCGGGCATCTACTAGAATGTATTTCCCTTTTATGCACGAATAAGAACATCTACTAGCATGTATTTCCTTTTTATGCAATGTACACCTTTCTTGAGATCTTTTTGTTTATATAATAAAAGGGATCAATAAAGCATTGCAGAAAAAAAAAGAATCTTATTCATTCAAAAGGCACTGTGGGCTTCTCAGCCGTACCAAAAAAAAAAAGAAAAAAAGAAAAATTACAATAGCGGGGGGATGGGGTGCAGAGAGCACTGCTCGTGGTACTCTGACGATATTTCCGCCAGCCGAGCCCTTGCAGCGTCTAACCTCTGTCTTCGATGCCCCCCGCTAGCGTCGGCATCAAGCCTCAATTGATAACACTCAAGGACGAGCGTCTCCGAGCGGTTTAGCCGACTCGCAAAGATCAGGCCGAAGCGCCTCAGAGACCTTAGCTTGCCCACGGCCTCGTCTTTCAGCTGTTCGGATAAGGGGTTGTAAAGCCCCGGCGACGCCCTCCAGATGGAGTACATCAACAGCTGAAGTAGGGAGGAGCGCCCGGGGAGCAACCGGCCAAAGTGATCTTCGATGCGGCCTATCACTAGCTGCACTGTGTCGTCAGTACAGTACTGATCGTAGAGATACACGTCCTCGAAGTTTATGATCTCGGGGATGGTGAAAGGGAAGTCCTCCATTCTCGTGTTTTGGGTGTGAGGAAGGGAGTAATCAACGATCCCTCAATTTTATAGCCCACAACGCCCCCGGAGTTCAGCGGTCGCCCGTTTCACCCGCAACTGTGCCTCCACGCAGCAGACATCGTGTCGCTCGATGCGAAATCGAAACGACACCACTCCGGCACTTCGCGTTCCCCACACGATCGTGATACGTGTCGCCAGCAACTGTCCATCTCCCCGGTACACACACCAGGGAGGACGAACAGGACCTCGCACAAGAGGCGGCCCAGCAGCTACCCTACTCGGCCATCCTTGGAGATCAAAGCCCTCACCAAGAGGCAGCCGAGCGGCTTCACTGCTCAGTCCATCCTTCGCAGGCCTCCCACGGCTCTACAACGCCAGAGATCAAAGCCCTCGTCAAGAGGCAGCAGAGCAGCTTCACTGTTCGGCCCATCCTTACCAGGCCCCCAACGGCCCCTCCAGCGCTAAGGATCGAAGCCCTCACTAAGAGGCACTCAAGCGGCTACCCTGCTCGGCTATCCCTGGCCGGCAGCTTCCCTGCCCCAACAACGCCAGGGATCAAAGCCCTCGCCAAGAGGCAACTGAGCAGCTTCACTGCTTGGTCCATCCTTAGCAGGCCTCTAACGGCCCCTCCAGCACTAAGGATCGAAGCCCTCACTAAGAGGCAGCCGAGCAGCTACCCTGCTCGGATATCCCTGACTGGTAGCTTCCCTACCCCAACAACGCCAGGGATCAAAGCCCTCACTGAGAGGCAGCCGAGCAGCAACCCTGCTCGGCTATCCCTGGCCGGTAGCTTCCCAAACCCAATAATGCTAGGGATCAAAGCCCTCATTAAGAGGCAGCCGAGCGGCTACCCTGCTCGGCTATCCTTGGCTGGTAGCTTCCCTACCCCAACAACGCCAGGGATCAAAGCCCTCACTAAGAGGCAGCCGAGCAGCAACCCTGCTCCACTATCCCTGGCTGGTAGCTTCCCTACCCCAACAACGCAAGGGATCAAAGCCCTCACTAAGAGACGCCCGAGCGGCTACCCTGCTTGGCTATCCCTGGCCGGTAGACCCCTACCCCACAACGCCAGGGATCGAAGCCCTCGCCAAGAGTCACCGGGCAGCAACCGGCCATCCTTAGTAGGCCACTTACGGCCCCTCCCGTGCTAAGGATCAAAAGCCCTCTCAAGACGCAACCGGGCCCGCTCTTGCTCGGTTATCCCTGGCTGGTAGCTCCCTACCCCAACACACCAGGGATCAAAACCCTCGCCAAGAGGCACCAGGCAGCAACCCTGCCCGGCCCGTCCTTAAGGATCAAAAGCCCTCGCAAGAGGCAACCGGGCCTGCCCTTGCTCGGTTATCCCTGGCCGGTAGCTCCCTATCCCAACACACCAGGGATCAAATCCCTCTCCAAGAGGCATCGGGCAGCAGCCCTGCTCGGCTATCCTTAAGGATCAAAAGCCCTCGCCAAGAGGCACCGGGCAGTAACCCTGCTCGGCCCATCCTTAGTAGGCCACTTACGGCCCTTCCCGGACTAAGGATCAAAAGCCCCCTCAAGAGGCAACCGGGCCCGCCCTTGCTCGGTTATCCCTGGCCGGTAGCTCCCTACCCCAACACACCAGGGACCAAAGCCCTCGCCAAGAGGCATCGGGTAGCAACCCTGCCCGGCCCATCCTTAAGGATCAAAAGCCCTCGCAAGAGGCAACCGGGCGTGCCCTTGCTCGGTTATCCCTGGCCGGTTGCTACTTACCCCAACACACCAGGGATCAAAGCCTTCGCCAAGAGGCACCGGGCAGCAACCCTGCTCGGCCCCGTCCTTAGTATGCCCCTTACGGCCCCTCCCGCGCTAAGGATCAAAAGCCCACTCAAGAGGCAACCGGGTCCGCCCTTACTCGGTTATCCCTGGCTGGTACCTCCTTACCCCAACAACACCAGAGATCAAAGTCCTCGCCAAGAGGCAACTGAGCATCTTCTGTCATGCCCCGCTTCCCAGAGTACGCTAGATTGGGCACGTGACATAGCCAACCATGCTACCTGTGGGTAGGAAGTATTCATCCACAGTCACATTACGGCTGTAGAGATATCAAGAACAAGATAAAACTATCTAAAACATGTCCATAATCCAGAATAACAGGAGTCAATAATAAATAAATGCGGAAGCAAATGATCCAATACAAATAACTAAAAAGTGTGTCCCATAATGCGGGCTCACATCAGGAAATAAATGCAGGAAATAAAACTAACTACTACTGAACTCACAGCTCAGCCTGCTGGCTAAAGTACTCCTGCTCGGACTGCAACAGCGGTACGGAATCTGGGCCATGCAAAACCCAAACGTCAGCGCGTCATGTCATCAAGTAATATAATATGAACAGTGTAGCAGGCAATGTAATATAAACATGAATACAGCAAGAATAACAATAATATGAATCATACCAGTACAGGGTAGCGTGCAGTGGGTAAACTAAACTGTTCTATCAGGTTTTCTATTCTAAAGTCTTTGAAATCAATTGATGAATCATCGATGTAACTCAATAGTATCCCGTACATACCCGGGACCACGGCCACAATATTCTCGGCTGCAGCCGAGACATGCCGCTAGGCACAAAACAGGAATGTGTACACTCGATAGTATCTCGTACATACCCGAGACCACGGCCACAATATTCTCGGCCGAAACCGAGACATGCCGCTAGGCACGAAAAAAGAATGTGTACACCCAGAACAGGTAGTGAACTGTCGAGTTACAAGTCAGGTTTCACCTTTGATTTCCCCATACCCCCAAATTATATATGTCAAGTCAGGTATTCAGTAGTCAAGAACTAATGCCAACACAGGATCAGGTAAAAGCAGGTTTGTCTGGATAGACAACAGGAACGGTCCATGAGGACTACATGTTATGTTTGTTGGCATTAGACACAAGATCAGGTAACAGGTAAAGCCATGGTACATCAAGTCCAGCCAGGTAATGTATAAAGGTGTCATGTCATGTCAAGAGTGTACGGTACCATGTCATGTCAAGTAGGAAGTGTAACAGGTCATGTCAGGAAGCACAAGATATCATGTGGGTGCTCATAATCAAACTAACATAAGCATGTGTATAAATAAACAAACATGATTACTATCAGAACAATAAACTGGAACATGTAATATGATATGCAAATAGATTTAATTTCAAGGATATGGATGCACAGTTATCGATTAGGGTTACATTTATAGTTCCAATATTAATTAGGATGCAATTTATTAAACATGGAGTGTTAATATCACATTATTATATAGTAATGTGATCTATGGATGCAATTATATGTATTTTAAATGCGATGGATGCAAACGGGTATCCGAAAAGTTATAAAACTATAAAATGGTAATGTGGGATGTACAACTAAGCAATATGTGATATAAATATTGATATAATAATATTAATATGGATAGCATAATCAAAGCGATTAATAACTATGAAAGTGGTATTGATTAACCATGCACAAGAAGGTTCCGTTCAGAAATTCAGCATCACCCTAATTTGTAAAATAGCTTAAAAATAACAAACGTTCTCCAAAAAGGACGTGTCTTATACCAAAACAAATATAATTCAATAAGGTTTTCAGTTTTATAAGTATAAGTATCTCAGGTTGTCCCTACAAAAAGTTATGAATATTCGAAGTTGAAAGTTTGCTGCTGGAATTTCCCTGGACAGCAGTTTGGAGACATTTTCATTTGCATTTTACGTTATTTAAACAATTTATTTTGCAAGTAAATATTTCATAGAGTTATAGTATTCTGAGTTAGCTTCGTAACGAACTAAAGAACGTATACTAATGATTTTTCTATGATTTATAATGAATTTTATAACATAAGGTGTACAGTAAATTTCAGATTTGTCATATCCGATTTTTCAACGACGTTTCATGTGTAAACTATAAGATTTTCAAATGTATAACATTATAAAATGAAGATTATAAACTAATTAAAGATAATAATAATAAATATTACGACGATATATATTTTAAATGATATGATTGCAGTATAATGTAATCTAGTATGTCACAAGATAAGTTTTCATGATCTAGATTTAATATGATATAAACGGATGCAAACGGAATATCGAAACGTTATAAAATTAAATATGGGGCACTAGATTTAAACTATAGGTATGGTATTTATTTAAATAGGTATAAAATAAATTATATAGCATGTAGCAAGATTAACTTGCCTCGATGGGTCGCGAATCGGGAAAACGGAACGTTAACCGTCGGCGGGGAAAACTCGCGACGGGCGCACGGTTCACGGAATGAACCCAAATGACGAACAAAGGAAACACACGGGTCGGGGTACCTCGCTGGAACGTCGAGAAGCGTCACCGGCACGACGGAATTCCGGCAACAAAAGAACAGTTAAAAAAATGAGAAACGAGACATGAAGCAAGAAGAGAAAGAATGATAAAGAGAAGTACGAGAGAATATATGAGAGAGAGAGAGAGAGAAAAAGTGGAGAGAGAGAGAGAGAGCTGCAGGTGGGGGCCCACGGAATTAAAAGGAACGCGATTGGCTAAAGGGGAATCGTTAGTTAGGGATAAATATTAATTAAAGATTCAAAACATTTTATGGAACAGTAGAATATATATATAGGTTAATTTAAAGATTTAAAAGATAGGTAATGAACAGTAAGATATCAGGTTAGTTAGAAAAATATATGCGATGGTTTTAATAATATTAAAATTTGGGATTTTGGCGCCAAATAAAACATTTCCAAATTGCGCCCGGGTCGAGTCCAAAAATTTGAAATTGAAATAATAGGATTTTAAGCGGGATCCAAATTTTAAAATTAAGTGTTTTATGATTAAAAAGCATACCCCCAAAACGGACACATGTACGCGCGCGTAGCCGTCCAAACTCGCCCGTTTCACTGAATGGGACGAGAACACAATGCACGGACGCTACCACAAGGCTAGGGGTGTCAAGTAGGCCAAGATGAATATTTTCAATTTTATTTTAGATGCCAAAATTTGTTATATGTAGAAATGACTTTGCCGGGTAAATTTTACAGTAAGCAACAAATAAGCAAGTTAAATGAAATGAGTACCATATTATGCTCAAACAGTAACTGAAAATAGTAGCATTGGGCTCGGGTGTTACATTATACCCAACTACAAAAAGAATTTCGTTCTCGAAATTCCAAGAATACAAAGATAGAAAACTACAAGAAAAGGTGAGGAAACTTCTGCCGGATTTCATCTTCTCGTTCCCAAGTGGACTCTCCATGCGAGCGATTACCCCAAGAAACAAGCACAAGGGGGATAACCTTGTTCTTAAGAATCTTTTCCCTTCGATCCACGATTTCAATCGGTCGCTCCTCAAAAGTCAAGTCTTCTCGTACTGTTAGCTCCGAATGATCCAAAACGTGTGATTCATCTCGAACATACTTACGGAGTTGAGATACGTGAAACACATCGTACACATTTGCCAAGGACTGCGGTAACGCCAAACGATACGCTACCTCACCAACACGCTCCACGATCTCAAGGGTCCAACGAATCGAGGACAAAGCTTTCCTCGACTTCCAAAACGAATCACCCCTCTAGTCGGTGATATCTTCAAGAATACCAAATCACCCACGGTGAACTCTAGAGGTCTTCTTGACGTATCTGTCCAACTCTTCTGTCGGTCCTGTGCTGCCTTCATATGATTTCTGATAGGGTTAACCTTCTCAACTGTCTGCACAACCAAATCTGGTCCCAATAATTTTCGTTCACCGACATCGTCCCAACAAACAGGTGAACGGCATTTACGACCATACAAAGCTTCAAATGAAGCCATCTGAATAGTTGCCTGAAAACTGTTGTTGTAAGACAACTCCACCAAAAGTAGATGATCCTCTCAAGACCCCTTAAAGTCCAACATGCATGCTCTCAACATATCCTCAAGAGTTTGGATCGTTCTCTCCGACTGACCATCAGTTTGAGGATGATAAGCTGTGCTAAACTTCAATCGAGTCCCCAAACTTTCCTGTAAACTCCTCCAGAAGTGTGATAAGAACCGAGTGTCCCGATCGGACACGATGCTCACCGGTACTCCATGCAATCTTACAATCTCCTGCATGTACCGCTCTGCCAAAGTCTCTGTTGATTGACCAACCCGAAAAGGAATAAAGTGCGCTGCCTTGGTCAATCGGTCAACAATTACCCATACTGCATTGTTGCCTTTTGGACTCCGCGGTAAAGCCGTCACGAAATCCATGGTTATATGTTCCCACTTCCACTGAGAAATCGGAAGTGGTTGCAATAAACCAGCAACCCTTTGATGTTCAGCCTTAACTTGCTGACACACCAAGCACTTCGCCACAAAGCGAGCAATCTCCCGCTTCATGCCCTCCCACCAGAAATGCTGTCGAATATCTCGGTATATCTTTGTGCCTCCTGGATGTACAGAATAAGCTGAACTGTGTGCCTCCTTCATAAGCTCTTCACGAACATCACCCTTTGGCACACACAAACGGCTACCATACCTCAACGAACCATCTTCGTGGATCAATAAATCTGTTCGTAGCCCGGCTTCAACCTGCTCTCGAAACTTTTGCAGTCTAGGATCCTGCGATTGAGCTGCTTTAATATTCTCGATCAAAAACGAATGTACTTGCAGCTGCAACAACTGTCCCGTAGAACGCGGTAGCACAACCTCCAAGTCAAATCTTCGAAAATCTGCGACGGTCTCCTTCTACGTAGTTAACACCTGAATTACTGGTAACCGACTAAGCGCATCAAGATCGTAGTCAGCCACCAGCTCCAACCATCTACACTGCCTCATGTTAAGCTCCTTCTGTGTGAACACATACTTCAAGCTCTTATGATCTGTAAAAACTTCGACTCTTTCGCCCAAAAGGTAGTGTCTCTAAATCTTCAAAGCGAAAATCACAGCCGCAAGCTCCAAGTCATGAGTTGGATAATTCTTCTCATGGGTCTTCAACTGTCTCGATGCGTATGCTACAACCTTCCCATGCTGCATCAAAACACATCCCAATCCTTTCCCAGATGCGTCGCTGTGAATCACCAATCCTCTGGAATCGTCTGGCACGGTCATAATAGGGGCGGTTATCAACTTCTGCTTCAACGTCTCGAAAGCTAACGCACACTTATCCGCCTATACAAAAGGTACCTCCTTGCGCGTAAGCTTGGTCAACGGCTCTGCCAGACGAGCAAAGTTCTCCACAAATCTCCTGTAGTATCTGGCTAATCCAAGAAAACTTCTTATCTCAGCAACATTCTTTGGAATAGGCCAATCTCGAACTGCTGCAATCTTTTCTGGATCGACAGCAATGCCATCGCCAGACACAACATGCGCCAAAAACCTTACTTCCTCCAGCCAAAACTCGCACTTACTCATCTTCGCATACAATTTCTCCCGTCTCAACATCTGTAGTGCGATCTTTAAATGCTCAGCATGCTCTTCAAAACTCTTCGAGTAAACCAGAATATCGTCAATGAATACCACAATGAACTGATCCAAGAACGGTGAAAAGATTCGGTTCATCGAGTCCATGAATACTGCCGGCGCATTCGTTACTCCGAAGGGCATCACTAAGTACTCGTAATGTCCATACCGAGTTCGGAACGCCGTCTTGCAAATATATTCTATTTTCACTCGGACCTGATGATATCCGGATCGTAAATCCAACTTCGAGAATACTCTCGCGCCACTAAGCTGCTCAAAAAGTTCTCCAATGCGAGGGATCGGGTACTTGTTCTTGATAGCCACCCGGTTTAATTCTTGATAGTCGATGCACATCCTTCTTGTGCCATCCTTCTTCTTTACTAGAAGAACTGGAGCTCCCCAAGGCGAGTTACTGCTTCGAATCCAACCCTTTTCAAGCAATTCAGCAACCTGTTCTTTATTTCTTCCAACTCTACTGGCGCCATTGGATAATACGCTTTAGATACTGGCGCTGCACCAGGAATAAGATCAATTGCGAACTCCACGTCTTTCCTCGGCGGTAAACCCGATATATCTTCAAACACGTCCATAGAATCACGAACAACAGCCGGCTCTTTACTTTCATCACTTCCATTGATGCAAGAATATTGTTTGTCGGCCTAGCCCTAAACTCGACCGGCCCGACCGAACTGCTTCCTTAACGCAACTGCTGTCTGCTGCAAACTCCATTTCATCCCACATAAACTCTGCTGCACTTAGCTGCTGCAAGTATTTGTGAGAAAGTGGCCAAACCCAGGGAGACAATCTGCCTCTGGATGTCCACGTCCAGTCTGCGCATGAACCTCCGTGCTCTGTCTGCATCGTTGGCAACTAAAGGTCCAGGGAAACTACTGAGTCTCGTCCATTCTGCTACATGCACATCTACGGGTGCTCCCTTCTGCTTTAGTCCGATGAACTTCTCTTCCATTTCTTCCCGTGCAGTCCGCGGGAAGAACTTCTCCAGGAAACTCTTAGAAAAATCCGCCCACTTGATCGGCTTGGGCAAGCGGGTCTCCTTAACAAGCCACCATTCTCGGGCGTAGTCCACTAGCTGAATGCGTACCACAACAACTTTTTTGTCATCTGGAATCTGTGCCGCAAAAAGCAAGTTCTCTGTGTCAACTAGCCACTGCTCCACTGGCAACGGCTCCTTTAAACCAGTAAATGTAGACGGACCCAACCGCCTGAAATCTGCTACGGTCCCTACTCGGTCAACTGGTCTAACTCCAACATTGTTCACAGACTGCTGAACGATCTGCAAACCTTCCCGAAACGAGTCCGCTTGCTGCTGGATCAGCTCGGTCTATTTCTTTGATTCTCCAGCATTCCTCTTATCACTCCAAGCATGGCGGCTTCGTCCACACGCCTCTGGTATGTCTTCAATTTCTTACCGGCCATAATCCTAAACTCAAAATACCCAACATTAGCATGATGATAGATTTTGAATATAGATCAAGGCTAGAACTCCAAGATACTTAAATAGAGTACCGCATTGTAACTATGCCGCGGTATCATAGCCACAATTACATAACTCCATCCAGGTCGCCTAAGTCCTAGAGATAACAAGGAATCATGTTTTCGAATCGATATGCAAAGGAAGTTTGCACATTGTAAAAGATATAATCAGGAAGAATGTGATTCAAGAATGGTAAAACGGTCAAGGTGGCAGGACATGTTTCCTAAACACGGGTATTCTGATTCGTGTATTGGGTACAATACCCAACTACAAAAGAATCAACCTGACTATCCTATGTCTCTGATACCAAAAGAACCATGTCACGCCCCGCTTCCCAGAGTACGCTAGATTGGGCACGTGACATAGCCAACCATGCTACCTGTGGGTAGGAAGTATTCATCCACAGTCACATTACGGCTGTAGAGATATCAAGAACAAGATAAAACTATCTAAAACATGTCCATAATCCAGAATAACAGGAGTCAATAATAAATAAATGTGGAAGCAAATGATCCAATACAAATAACTGAAAAGTGTGTCCCATAATGCGGGCTCACATCAGGAAATAAATGCAGGAAATAAAACTAACTACTACTGAACTCACAGCTCAGCCTGCTGGCTGAAGTACTCCTGCTCGGACTGCAACAGCGGTACGGAATCTGGGCCATGCAAAACCCAAACGTCAGCGCGTCATGTCATCAAGTAATATAATATGAACAGTGTAGCAGGCAATGTAATATAAACATGAATACAGCAAGAATAACAATAATATGAATCATACTAGTACAGGGTAGCGTGCAGTGGGTAAACTAAACTGTTCTATCAGGTTTTCTATTCTAAAGTCTTTGAAATCAATTGATGAATCGTCGATGTAACTCAATAGTATCCCGTACATACCCGGGACCACGGCCACAATATTCTCGGCTGCAGCCGAGACATGCCGCTAGGCACAAAACAGGAATGTGTACACTCGATAGTATCCCGTACATACCCGGGATCACGGCCACAATATTCTCGGCCGAAACCGAGACATGCCGCTAGGCACAAAACAAGAATGTTTACACCCAGAACAGGTAGTGAACTGTCGAGTTACAAGTCAGGTTTCATCTTTGATTTCTCCATACCCCCAAGTTATATATGTCAAGTCAGGTATTCGGTAGGCAAGAACTAATGCCAACACAGGATCAGGTAAAAGCAGGTTTGTCTGGATAGACAACAGGAACGGTCCATGAGGACTACATGTTATGTTTGTTGGCATTAGACACAAGATCAGGTAACAGGTAAAGCCATGGTACATCAGGTCCAGCCAGGTAATGTATAAAGGTGTCATGTCATGTCAAGAGTGTACGGTACCATGTCATGTCAAGTAGGAAGTGTAACAGGTCATGTCAGGAAGCACAAGATATTATGTGGGTGCTCATAATCAAACTAACATAAGCATGTGTATAAATAAACAAGCATGATTACTATCAGAACAATAAACTGGAACATGTAATATGATATGCAAATAGATTTAATTTCAAGGATATGGATGCACAGTTATCGATTAGGGTTACATTTATAGTTCCAATATTAATTAGGATGCAATTTATTAAATATGGAGTGTTAATATCACATTATTATATAGTAATGTGATCTATGGATGCAATTATATGTATCTTAAATGCGATGGATGCAAACGGGTATCCGAAAAGTTATAAAACTATAAAATGGTAATGTGGGATGTACAACTAAGCAATATGTGATATAAATATTGATATAATAATATTAATATGGATAGCATATTCAAAGCGATTAATAACTATAAAAGTGGTATTGATTAACCATACACAAGAAGGTTCCGTTCAGAAATTCAGCGTCACCATAATTTGTAAAATAGCTTAAAAATAACAAACGTTCTCCAAAAGGGACGTGTCTTATACCAAAACAAAGATAATTCAATAAGGTTTTCAGTTTTATAAGTATAAGTATCTCAGGTTGTCCCTACAAAAAGTTATGAATATTCGAAATTGAAAGTTTGCTGCTGGAATTTCCCTGGACAACAGTTTGGAGATATTTTCATTTGCATTTTACGTTATTTAAACAATTTATTTTGCAAGTAAATATTTCATAGAGTTATAGTATTCTGAGTTAGCTTCGTAACGAACTAAAGAACGTATACTAATGATTTTTCTATGATTTATAATGAATTTTATAACATAAGGTGTACAGTAAATTTCAGATTTGTCATATCCGATTTTTCAACGACATTTCATGTGTAAACTATAAGATTTTCAAATGTATAACATTATAAAATGAAGATTATAAACTAATTAAAGATAATAATAATAAATATTATGACGATATATATTTTAAATGATATGATTGCAGTATAATGTAATCTAGTATGTCACAAGATAAGTTTTCATGATCTAGATTTAATATGATATAAACGGATGCAAACGGAATATCGAAACGTTATAAAATTAAACATGGGGCACTAGATTTAAACTATAGGTATGGTATTTATTTAAATAGGTATAAAATGAATTATATAGCATGTAGCAAGATTAACTTGCCTCGATGGGTCGCGAATCGGGAAAACGGAACGTTAACCGTCGGCGGGGAAAACTCGCGACGGGCGCACGGTTCACGGAATGAACCCAAATGACGAACAAAGGAACCACACGGGTCGGGGTATCTCGCTGGAACGTCGAGAAGCGTCACCGGTACGACGGAATTCCGGCAACAAAAGAACAGTTAAAAAAAATGAGAAACGAGACATGAAGTAAGAAGAGAAAGAATGATAAAGAGAAGTACGAGAGAATATATGAGAGAGAGAGAGAGAGAAAAAGTGGAGAGAGAGAGAGAGAGCTGCAGGTGGGGGCCCACGGAATTAAAAGGAACGCGATTGGTTAAAGGGGAATCGTTAGTTAGGGATAAATATTAATTAAAGATTCAAAACATTTTAAGGAACAGTTTGTTTATATATATATGTTAATTTAAAATTTTAGAAGATAGGTAATGAACAGTAAGATATCAGGTTAGTTAGAAAAATATATGCGATGGTTTTAATAATATTAAAATTTGGGATTTTGGCGCCAAATAAAACATTTCCAAATCGCGCCCGGGTCGTGTCCAAAAATTTGAAATTGAAATAATAGGATTTTAAGCAGGATCCAAATTTTAAAATTAAGTGTTTTATAATTAAAAAGCATACCCCCAAAACGGACACATGTACGCACGCGTAGCCGTCCAAACTCGCCCGTTTCACTGAACGGGACGAGAACACAATGCACGGACACTACCACGAGGCTAGGGGTGTCAAGTAGGCCAAGATGAATATTTTCAATTTTATTTTAGATGCCAAAATTTGTTATATGTAGAAATGACTTTGCCGGGTAAATTTTACAGTAAGCAACAAACAAGCAAGTTAAATGAAATGAGTACCACATTATGCTCAAACAGTAACTGAAAATAGTAGCATTGGGCTCGGGTGTTACATCTTCACTGCTCAGTCCATCCTTAGCAGGCCTCCCACGGCCCCTCCAGCGCTAAGGATCGAAGCTCTCATCAAGAGGCAGCCGGACGGCTACCCCGCTCGGCTATCCCCGGCTGGTAATTCATTACCCCAAAACGCCATAGATCTAAGCCCTCGTCAAGAGGCAACTGAGCAGCTTCACTGCTCGGCCATCCCTAGCAGGCCTCGTACGGCCCCCATAATGTCAGGAATCAAAGCCCTCGCCAGGAGGCGACCGAGCAGCTTCACTGCTTGGCCCATCCTTAGTAGGCCACTTACGGCCTCTCCCATGCTAAGGATCTAAGCCCTCGCCATGAGGTGACCGAGCAGCTACCCTGCTCGGCCCATCCTTAGTAGGCCTCTTACGGCCCCTCCAACAACTAAGGAACATGACCCCACCAAGAGGCATCCGGTCTATCTACGTCTGCGCGATCTCTTCCTCGACTTCGAGGCCATGAAGATACCGTCTAACCGTTGGTCTTTGCACACTTGGCAAACGAACAGACTCAACTCGACACGTGATCGCTAGACGAAGAACCGACATTACACAAAGGCAGTACTGCGCAAATACAAGTGTTGCCGACCAAAAGAAAAAGAAAATACGCGTGCAAACATGACTGCAAAAAGTCTTTATTCACAAAGTCAAAGCTTTTACAAGGGTATTGTAGGCTCCCCAGCCTTACAAAATGCCCGGAGGCCTACAAAATTCCCGATACAACAAATAAAAAGAAATGAAACAAGAAGACAAGGGGCTTTAGGCCTCAAGGCTAGGCGCAACCTTAGGAAGCTCGACACCCACCACAAGGGCCTCGGCGTCGCCCTCGCCGGGAATCTCTTCCCCGATCTCGACCCCGGGGCTGCCCCCCTTCTCGTCATCCCCGCGAGGATACTCAGCTCGGAGCTCCTCGTCAGCGAACTCCGGCATCCGAGCCTTGACGGCGTCGAGGGCCTCATGCCAGATGGTGGTAGTGGCCGAGGCTAGGACGGTGTAAAAATGTTCAGACTTCTGGAAGTTCTCCACCGCATTCGCCGCTCTGAGGTCGGATCGTTTCGCCCCCTCTAACGCCGCCTCCAGCTCCTTCCGGAGAGTGCTCGCCGACTTCTTTATGGTGCCGACGAGCACCTCGGAGTCCTGAAGCTTGGCCTCGGCGGTCTGGGCGGCTTCGCGGTACCGGGCAACCTCCTGCTTCATGGCCGCCACCTCCTTCTTCTCGGCCGCCACCTCGCCTTCCAGGGCAGCGACCCTCGCTATCGCCGCCTCCAGCTCCATCTTTAAGCTCTCCTCCAGCGAGGATATCTCATCCGTGGCTCGTATCGCCGGGGCGATTTCCTCTTCCTCCATGTGGACGACGAGGGCGACGTGCTGGAGGACCTGAAGAAATCAGAAGGGGGTCAGAAAGGAAAGGGGGGCACCAAATCTCGTGAATGATAAGACGCTGAGTGAAAAATCAAGCCAGGTGCAAGCACTAACCTGCACGGCCTCCTGGGCGATGGACGCCATTTGCGCCTTGAGAGTCCCCCGAGGGACCTTGCCCCCGGCCGACCTCTCCATGTCGGACAGCAAGTTGTCAGCGACGGAGAGCTCCGAGGGCACCTCAAAGCGGAGATCCTCCTCGTCCACCAAGATCGGGGAGGCCGGGGTCCGCGGAACCGTTCGGTGGAACCTCTTGAGAGACGACGGCGGAGAGCCGGTCTCCACCTCCGGAGCCTAGGCCTCCTGTCCCCGAACCCGTTTTCGGCTTGGCGCCTGGCTGGGCTCTGGGGCACGGCCCGCACTCGAACGCTGGGGTGGGACGGCTACCGGTGGAACCGGGACAGACGTCGGACGAGAAGAGCTGGCACCTCCAGCCTTCGATCCCTTCTTCGGCTTGTGCATGGCCGCTCGGAGGTGGCTCAAGTCCATGGGTTCTGCACAAGACAAGATACGATGGAGTCAGCAACACAAACAAAAATGAAAACAAATGCAATCTCCTAACTTACCGACGAACTGGGCGGGGCTGAGCCTAGCCCAACTAATGGCCCGCTCAGAAAGCAGCACGTCAGCCCGGGGGATAGGCTCCCACTCCGCCACTCTCACAGCGTCGGGATCATTGGACGGACTTCCCCGCCAGCACCTATCCATAGACCACTGGGTGGGCACGGGCCAGTCCTCACCCTCCGGCGGCCCAACAAAGAAAAACTTCTTTTTCCAATTGTGGATGGAAGAAAGCAAGACGACGACTCCTGACCCGGCTGCACTCCCCCGTCGTTTCCTAAAGGAGAAGTAAACCCACTTCGGGTCGCCCTCGCAGGTGCCGAGGTGACCTTTGTAAATGAGAGAGGAGGCAAGGATGGACAGACTGAAGGGGACCATCTGCAACTTCAAACGGACTAGGAACCCAAAGAGAATCCTCCATGAGTTCGGCACTAACTGGCCCGGGGCCAGCCCAAAGTAATTTAGCGCTCTAACAAGCTCGGGAGAGAAGGGCAGGCGCATTCCGGCCTAAAAGGATTCTAGGTACAAGGCAATCTCTTTACCCCGTACCCGATCGGCCCTCTCTCCTTCCTCGGCCGAACGTAGAGTATAGCCGGAAGGGATATGGAAACAAGCCCGAGCATAGCAAGCTCGTCCTCGTACCTCATCAAGGATGGCACACCAGGGGCGTCTGCCACCTCCGTTCTGGGATCCGCCCCTGACGCGCGACCCGGGGAAGAGGATCTGATCCTTACTTCCCGGGAAGACTCCGACTCAGTGGAGGAATCCCTAGAATCTACCCCGACGACATCTACAGACTCCTCAAAGGAAGACATCTAACCTGATGGTGAAGTTCTCGGGAACGCAGAGATCCGACCTAAAGAGGAGAGCGCCGAGCTAACAAGACTCAGAACGAGGAAAATATGAAGAGAGATGAGCCCTGAAGCGGACCCCACCTCTATTTATAGCCACCGGCGTCCTCATCCAACGGTGACAGTTGACTCCCGCCAAAAACAACTCTTCGCATTCGACGACCACGATCGTTCCACCTGTCGCATGCACACTGGCCGTATCCCATCAGACGCCAGAGGTCTGCGGCCCGTCGCGTCAGCCAACCAGCGCCCGACACGTGGTCTGTCGCTTCAGCGAAAGCACGCACGATCCGGCGCACCCTCTTTAATGCAGAGATCTCACCCTGATTCGCTGGCACCATCCAGAAAATACAACAGATTACCCAGGGACACGCCCGACGATATCTTCGGGAAAGAGCTCACCTCGGGTGACCCGGCAGACCACTCTCGACCCGACCCGTCAGCTGGTCGGGATGAGAGTGGGGGGCTAATGATGATGCTCGATATCGGTGATCTCCCAGATCATGACACGTGGCAAATAACGTGTCCCAGAGCATACAAGAAAGGACCTACAATGGCCGACCCGACCACTCCTATGCCCGTCCTACAAACAGGTGCTGGCTCACCTCCGAGCTCCCTGCACAATTGGCCTCCTCGGCCTCACAGCTTGTCTCCGGGCTACCGCAAAACCAAGATACCTCGGCTCTCCCGCTCGTCCGCGAGCTCTCCCGCCGAGGTCATCTTCCTCGGTCTCATCGACCGACCAACGGCACCGCTCACAGGCTCAACCGCCATCCCGCGAATCTCGCCATGCGCCAGATATCCGTCGGCCATATCCCACGTTCCACGCCATCACGATCCCCTATTAACGAGCCTGTCTCGCCATTAATGGGAGATCCCGCTCACCATGCGAGCATGACGTCGGGAGCGTAACGGCCGGCGTGATTCTCGCGCCTGCCCTATCTGCTGCCACCGCTATATAAACCCCTTCTTCAGACGATTCAAGTAAGCCAGTTTTACTCCACTAAGCCGTTACTCTGCTCGGATTCCCTCTCTAACTTGACCGTCGGAGGGTCCTCGGTGGTACAACCATCCCGGGACTTCCTTGCAGATAGCTCGGCAACTACAATCTCAAACCCATTGAGATCCACACGCTTCAGGAGCCTGCCTCCAGATCCAATATCAGCCATCCATCATCGCCATCAGCAGATCAACGCAAGGTAACATCTCGACGCGATCCGGATCGCGTCAAAAGCAGAACTCTAGGCTAAAGAGAGAACTTCATATTAATGAGTTACAATGAGACCGCATTTATAAACGATCCTAAATCTAATAAAGCTCAAACTAAATAAAACTTAAATTTGCCAAAGTAAATAATATATGAACAAACCGAATAAATTAATATTAATTCTCCTTAAAAAGCAAACTAAATAAAATCCATCATAAAATTACCAAACTAAATAAACAAACAACTTTTTAAAATATAAGATAAATATCTAAGATTCTAAACTATAACTAGAATATAAAAATTAAATTAAATTCTAAATTTGGAAATAAACTCCCAATGTCATAAACGGAAAATGATTATGACACATGATTCCTTTCATATAATCGCTCAATCTCATTGTGACATTGTTTAAATAAGCATGTTAGGACACATGCATGTGGCCGAGTAAAGTTTTAGTATTAATTGAAGGATGTGATTATTGTTAGTTAAGAAAAAAGTTAGAAATATTGGTAGATGCCGTAGCAATGTATATAGTTTTATATGCAATTTATTGAAATAAAAAGACTTGTAAAATTGCTTCTCATAATATGTTTAGAGAGTTTATATCAAAAATTACCTTTCATCCTTCCATGTATGTATACATCCTTTTATGTCCATCAGCCATCAGCCATGTATTTTGATGGAATCGACTCTGAATATATACATGGGAATATGTACTCAAGTGTTTGGTTTGAGGAAGAAAGTGTTTGGAAGCTGCTTCCAATTGTGACGTAGAACCTACTTGGCATGTATGTGTAGCTTTAAATTTTTCTCTCTCCTCCGATTTTAGATTGGAAAGAGCCATGAAACCTAAGGAAGAAGGAAAAAATGTAATAGTTCAAGAACACTAGCATTTTGCACCTGCGATGCACTTATATATATAGAATGTGTGTATGAAATAGAAGCACCTAATACACATGCATGTATAATTATTTTTTTTATTCTTGAAATATCAAATAAATGAAATCTAATTTCAATAAGAAATAAGCATTTTTGCATTTTTATGAACAATTTTATTTTTGGTAACAGTAACAAATATCTTTCCTATTATAATTAGAAATTGGAAAAAATGAGAAAATTTCCTCTTATGGAATTATAACCCCAAAACATGGCAACTCATACCCTCGAGCTTATGAATTTCTTTTTTACCCTTTCACCATTCAAATGCAATAATGGTTAGTCAAATTATTGTGCCTAATTATTTTTTTTTCCAAAAAAAAAGCCCCCTAACAATTAGCATATTTATGAGAAATACTTTAATCAGGTTTAGACACACAACCAACAATTATTTTTCTTAATATATGCACATGCAACGCACATGCATGCGTACGTGCAAAAATTCTAGTCTAAGTTAAAACCATTTAGGTTTTTAGAATAAAATGGAAATGGAACGATGACAATGAATATCTTTGGAAAAATTTTATTATTAATGTAATTACATAAATAAATAACTTAAGTTAAATATCAGATATTTATAATATTTTTAAAAATTTATAGGATTCATTTGTAACTTATGTAGAAATATATTTTATGTTTTCTGCTTGTTTAAACCGTGTTTTACAAATATATTAATTAGTGGGATTCTATATATTAATTATTGGGATTCTTTTTAGGAAAAAATAATTGGATCACTTTGATCAACTATTATTGCATTTAAATGTTAAAAGGATAAAAAGGTAAATTCGTGAGTCTAAGCGTAGAGGTCTGATCTCCTTCTGATGTTGTCCTCCGTCGATCAGTGGCGAACGTTGATGAAGAGTTAAGATTGGTGCTGAAGGTTGTCTTCTTGGACGTGTGGATCTCAATGGGTTGATTTTGAGGTGAAGCCGAGCTACTTGCAAAGAAGTCCTGGATGGGTGACCACCGTAGGACTCTCCGACGATCAAGTTAGCTGAGGAAAATGAGCAGAGTAGCGGCTTGTTGGATTAAAATTCCTTTACCTGAGTCGTCTGGGAGAGGGTTTTTTATAGTGGTCGTTTGGAGCGAGCTGGCGCGAGATCTTCGCCGTCAGTTACGCCTACGTGAATGACGGGATTTCTCCATTAATGATGAGATACGCTCATTAATGGGGGGATACGATGGCGTGGAACGCGGGATGTTGGGTGGCGGATATCTCACTTCTGGCGAAATATACGGAGCCGTGGCGGAGGTGCTTGGGCTTTGCGTTCTTGGTTGCTCGGTAGAACCGGGGATGCTTAGCTCGGTGGGAGGCTCGGAGGCGGGCGGTAGGCCGAGGAAGCTTGGTTTTGTGATAGCTTGGAGGCGAGCTGGGGAGGGCTGAGGAAGCTCAGCGTGTAGGAGGGCTCGGAGGCGAGCCGATGGTTATTTGTAAGGCGGGCATAGGAGTGTTCTGGGAGGCCATCGAAGGTCGGGTCAATCCTCGGGGTGTAGGCCCGGGGAATACCTTCAATGCATCATGCTTGCTCCTGTCCCGTGAGCCCCGGGACACATCACTTACCACGTGTCATGATCTGGGGAATTCCCACTTATGAGTATCATCATTAGCCCCCCACTCTCGTCTCGGCCTATTTATGGGTCGGGTTGAGAGTGGTTTGATCGGTTTTTTGGGCGTAGTCTGCTGCCAAAAATCTATCGGCGTGGATTTCTGGGGTGACTCGGTGTAGGGCAGTTGCGTCGTTTAGATTTATGAGCCCGCGTGGTGTATCTCGGGCACTTGGATCTCCGCGTGTATCTTTGATGACATCAGCGGATCAGGAAAAGGATCATGCATTAAAGAGGATGTGCCGATTCGTTCGCACATCTGTTGAGGTGCAAGCCACGTCTCCGACGCGGATTGGTGGATGCGACAGGCTATCGCTTTCGCCTGTGGCCGAAGGGACGTCTCCAATGGTCATTCGACATGTGGGGCTTCGACGGCTGGCAGACGCGACGCTTTGTTTTGGCGGGAATTGATCAGGGTAGTCGGATACTTTCCCTCGAGTTGTATAAATAGAAGGGGGATCCCCTTAGGGTTAACCTTCTGCCATTATTTTCCTTCGTTGCGAGAGATTGCTTGGCGCTCCATCCTTTAGATCGGATCCTTTGCGCTCCTTCCTCGGAGAACTCATTCCTTTGAATCAGTTTAGATGTCTTCTTCCGAGGAGTCTGTAGAAATAGTTAGAGTCGAGTCTAGGGAGTCTTCCGCCTCTTTGGCCGCTGAAAGCCAAGAGGATTCTCTTGTTGCTTTCTCTATGTTGGGCTCGCCTCATAGAGTCAGGGCTACCCACGTCGCTAGCCACCCGGCGGTGATAAAGGCACCTGAGGTGCGCATCGGGAACGCCCGCGATGTGCCCTCCGTCTTGAGGGATCTGGACGAGCTCTCCGAGATTCAGGCCCGTTTCCATATCTCCTCTAACTATTCGCTCTGTTTGGCCTAGGCAGACCAGGTGTAGGGGAAGGAGATTGCCCTGTATTTGGAAGCGTTCCGAGCAGGAATGCGCCTGCCCTTTCCAACCGAGGTATGTGGGGTATTTCGTTGCTTCCATCTCTCCCCGGACCAGCTAGCGCCGAACTCGTAGAGAATCCTCCTCGGGTTTCTGGTCCGGTTGAAACTTGAGGACACCCCCTTCAGCTTGACCCTTCTTACTTCATTTCTCTGCTATAAAAATCACTCCGGCACTAGCAAGAACGAGCCGAGTTGGGTGTATTTTTCCTTTAAAAAACGCAAGGGCGGGGTGGCCGGGTCGGGAGTAGTAGTCGTTCCTTCTTCCATTCACCAATGGTAGGAGAAGTTTGTATTCGTCGGGCCACCTGAGGGCGAGGATTGGCTTGTGCCAGTACAGTGGCACACGGTCGACTGCCCGCAGGCGAAGCAGTCGTCCTTTCCCGAGGCGAGGGCGGTGTCCATGTGGGAGTCGATCCAGTGGGCCGACGTCTTGCTTTCCGAGCAGGTCCTTAGCTAGGCCAGGCTTAGCCCCGCACGCTTCGTGGGTAAGTTAGGAGCTTGGACGGTCTGTTTAGACTTGAATAATTCCCTTTTGCCCTTCTTGCATCACTAACTTTTCTGTGTATTCTCCTTTTGCAGGCAAATGGACCGATCCAAGATCCTAGCCGCCATAGCCGGTACATCCCAGAAGAAGGCCGGGGGCGTGACCATATCCCGAGCTGGCCCGAGCTCATCCCTGAGTCTGTCACCATCAGCGAGGCCTTCCATATCGCCCCGAGCCCCCGATGACCGCCGCGGGGGTATCCAGAAGCACGCGCGAGACCCGGAACCCCAGGTGAGGGAGGAGGAAGGGGAACCGAGGTTCCCCTCAAGAAGAAAAGGACGGTCTCCCGCGAGTCGTCGATTGAGATCCTTGAGAGGATTCCCGTACAGGAGGGGGATGTCTGCTTCGTGGTCCCCTCGGGCTTTCCATCGCCGACAGCTTGCTCACGGACATAGAGCAGTCGGCCGGGGGCAAGATTCCTCGGGGGACCCTGAAGGCCCAAGTGGCCTCCATTACTCAGAAGGTAGTTCAGGTAGGTATCCATTTAAGTATTATCTTAAGTGCCCTTTCTTAGTCTGAACATCTCTAAATCCATATGCTGCTTTCCTTAGGTCCTCCAACATTGCGCCCTTATCTTCAACATGGAATCCGAGGAGATTGCCCCGGCCATGAGAAAGGCGGGGGAATCGTCTTCGGAGGCAGAGGATCTGCGCATTCAACTGCGGCAGGAGAAGGAGAAGACAAGCGCCCTCAAAACTCGATTGGCCACCGGGGAGCTCACGATCTCCAAGTGCCAGGAGTCCTACCGACTTTAGAGCAGGTCCCACCGAGCCGTCGAGCTCAAGTTGGAGGAGTTGGGCACGCGCTACGCCATAATGAAGAAGGCGAGGGACGCTAGCAAGAGGGAGACCGTGGCTGCGCTTGAGGCGGCGAAGATCGCTGAGCTCTGAGCTCGCAATTCGGTGGACATGTACAAGGCGTCAGACCAGTTCTACGCCGACATCGGCGAAGCCTCTGCCATCATTTAGCATGAAGCTCTTGATGTCGTCAAGGCATTAATGCCAGAGTTTGCCGACGGTGAGCTTCGCGCTCGGGTCCCGCTTTCAGTGGACAGCCGCAAGCGGCTGGCGCCGGGAGGCGGGGTGGTTACGGAAGTAGAAGCTCTGGCCCCTGAGGGCGGTGCCGAGCAAGGCGAGATCCGGGTAGAGCCAGCAGCCTGAGCTTTTTGTTTTTCCCTTTATTTTTTCTAAAATTTATTAAGCCTACGGGCACTTTTTGTAAGGCTGAGGAGCCCAGAATACTTCGTAAAGACTTTTGGAACATGAATAAAATTAGGTTTATTTTTCTCTGCATGACAATATGTTTCTTGCGTGAGTACTTGAGCTTGTCGGTCTTTTCCTCGATTCAAGTGTTAGGCCGTAGGTCGATGACCGACTTTTTAGATGACGATCGCGCATTGAGTGTAAGTCAATTAATCTCCAAGTGCAGGAAGGTCGGTGACCTCCCGCCCCCGGAGTCGAGGTGGCGATCGTTCACTTAGAATATATCGGAAGGTCGGTATCTGCCCATTCCTTAGAGTCGGACCGACGACCACATCTCTTAGCGTAAGTTGAACAATAGCCAAGTTAGAATTGGTTGACGTTGACCGATTCCCCCTTGATTTAGTTCCTAGACCCTCGTCTTGGGATGGTAGGAATTTATCACTCGGAGGTTAGCTGAGCAGGGATCTGTGCGGTTGCCCCTTGGTGGGGCTTTGACCCTTAGCGTCGGTGGGTAGGAAATTACCCGCTAAGGATTGGCCGAGCAGGAAAGCTGCTCGATGGCCTCTTGATGAGAGCTTTGATCCTTAGCGTAGGTCGGTAGGAAGTTACTCGCTAAGGATTGACCGAGCAAGGAAGCTGCTCGGTGGCCTCATGATGAGGGCTTTAGATCCTTGGCGTCGGTGGGTAGGGAACTCCCCGCCAGGGATTGACCGAGCAGAGAAGCTACTCGGTGGCCTCTTAGTGAGGGCTTCGATCCTTAGTGTAGGTGGGTAGGAAGTTACCCGCTAAGGATTGACCGAGCAGGAAAGCTGCTCGGTGGCCTCTTAATGAGGGCTTTGGATCCTTGAGCAGGGAAGCTGCTCGGTGGTCTCTTGATGATGGCTTTAGATCCTTGGCGTCGGTGGGTAGGGAACTATCCGCCAGGGATTGACCGAGTAGGGATCCGCTCGGTGGCCTCTTGGTGAGGGCTTCGACCCTTAATGTAAGTGGGTAGGAAGTTACCCGCTAAGGATTGACCGAGCAGGGAAACTGCTCGGTGGCCTCTTAATAAGGGCTTTAGATCCTTGGCGTCGGTGGGTAGGGAACTACCCGCCAGGGATTGACCGAGCAAGGAAACTTCTCGGTGGCCTCTTGGTGAGGGCTTCGATCTTTAGCGTAGGTGGGTAGGAAGTTACCCTTTAAGGATTGACCGAGCAGGGAAGCTACTCGGTGGCCTCTTAATGAGGTCTTTAAATCCTTGGCATCGGTGGGTAGGGAATTACCCGCCAGGGATTGACCGAGTAGGGAAGCTGCTCGGTGGCCTCTTGGTGAGGGCTTCGACCCTTAGCGTAGGTGGGTAGGAAGTTACTCTCTAAGGATTGACCGAGCAGGGAAGCTTCTTGGTGGCCTTTTGATGAGGGCTTTAGATCCTCGGCGTCGGTGGGTAGGGAACTACCCGCCAGGGATTGACCGAGTAAGGAAACTGCTCGGTGGCATCTTGGTGAGGGCTTCGATCCTTAGCGTAGGTGGGTATGAAGCTACCCGTCATGGATTAAACGAGCATGGACGCTGCTCGGTGGCCTCTTGGTGAGGGTTTTTTCGACTTCTCTTAGCCTTCATGGGGCGTCGTTCAATCTCCCTTGACCCGTAAAATTTGGAAGAGTGACCGTCGAGACAATACGTGGCAGAAACGCACGGGCAAGACGCGACGCTCCGTGGTTCGTGTCGTTCCAACTTCCATTGACCGCTTAAGGGCTCGTGAGGATTGGCATGGTCTCTACATGGCAGCTCTGTATTGGGAAATATGAAAATATCCCGTGATTCGCGCTGCTGCGCGCGTAAATTTCGGCCTTTAGGAAGATTTTCGTTGAGGCTATAAATAGCGAAGGCGTGTTGGTTCCTTTCTAGCCTTGTGTTTCTGAAGATGGTCGGGCGTCCGTGCGTGCTCATGTTAGTTATATATATGCCATAGAGGCCATTGTTGTACATATGATGTATATTATAGTGGATGCTTGGATATATATAGAGAGGACTTTCTTTCTCGTCATGATAGTATGCTATTTGGTTTTACTTTGTCTTAACATGTTGACTTGTATTAGTTTACTGTCTTGCTCTCACATGTTGATAAAGCCCTTGGGATATGTACTCGACTACTGGGACTGTGATGAGATCATACTAGTGGGGCCACGGTAGTCGACGAGTACATCCTATAACTGTTCCTAGTCGAGGGTGTGTCGAGACAGGGTATCGATACACCAGAGTAGACTAGCGAATACGCATCTTGACCCATATGATGGGCGATGGATGATCCCATATCCATCGGTATTTGACATCAAAGATGGTGTACGGGTGCTCAGTGGAGACTGGGTACACTGGACGGACTCGCCGAGAACTCCCAGATGGTATTATACCTCACGTCAGATGGCAGTTCTCTGGTCACACTGGTACAGGTTAGTCTGTAGATCCGAGAACGTCATAGAGTCTTGTGTGATTCCCACTGTGCTTTGATTTCCATCATACCACGTCCAAGAGGGCATGCAAAACGGTGGCTTTTGGGTACAGTCCCGAATCACATGGAGGCAATGAGTAATAGGAGAGGTTTCGTCTCTCCCGGTATTAGGAGTTGATGTTGTGCTGTATTCGATTGGTTATAACTGGAAGTCCCTGGCCAGGGCGGATATCAAGTACTACAGGTAAGTGTTATCAATAGGTCCTCGACTTGTTATGAGCCTCATATCGACACGACTTTATCGGTTACTGGGGTCTGACGTATACCACCCCTAGACTAGATATGCAACATATCAGATGAAGAGACCGGACTGTACGGTAGTGTTATTGATTAGATTCATAGGAGAATGTACAAGCTTGCTTGTTGATCTTCTGATCGCTCAATACCTGGATGGCTGTTACGTTTAGCTGACCGCTTGCAGCTTGTGGGTGTTTGATATGATCATCACCTACTGCCGGCGTATTGACGATTCTTTAGAGTCCTACACAGAGGTTTCTTGACACAGGCAAAACGGAGTAGGAGCACATATGTGATATGTGCGGGACCGAGAATAATACGATATGAGATGCCGTATTTTATTCTCGCGATATTTGATATCAGCCGGCTCATCGGATCAAGTGTTGATTCGATGAATTGGTACATGATATATTAGTCGGTTATATGCGATATAGCCGGATTGTCGGATCAAGTGTTGATTCGATAATTTAATGTATAATTATATATGTGATATATTACATTACATTATCTAATATTGGCTCGCTTCATTATTTCATTTTCTTACCGGATAATACATTGATATATATGCGATATATGTTAATTGTATTATTTTCTTTTATTACAAAAATATATTATATATGTAATATATAATATTGTAACAAGTTATGATTACAAATGCAACATGATTAGTAGAGATTAAACATGGTTAAGGTTTGATTTGGGTTAATTTTTTCTAGATGCTTGTAGAAGCTTTTCTTTTGTTTTGAGCAAAGATATTATGTGTTGATATTTTGGAGATATTTTCCTAACCCAACCCACACCCTTTAACCCTAGTTAAATCTCTACAATGGTTAAGTCTTTCTTGACTTAACCATGGTTGCAATTGTAATTATAATAACAATTCATTATTCATCACAAAAGATATTCATTCTTCTTCTTCTTCCTTGAGCTCTTGAAGAACTTTCTAGGTTTTTCTTTTGTGATGTAATAGTGTGAGAAATTGATAATAAAAGAGAGTATAAATCCTACTTCATCATCCTCATCTAATCTAGCCAATTAGATTAGGGTTTTCATTTCATTAATATTTGATTAGTGAGTGAGAGCTTGAATTAAAGAAAATTTTAAGGTAGATCATCTTAGAAGAGGAAGATTTCAAGCAAGCATGGATCATTCGGGTTGTGGAGCTTCTCTTGAGTCCGGGAGATCATGGATCGCGGTGAAGGGATTACTACTCGGAGCTTATGAAGCGAAGGAGCGGACTACAAAGGTTGTAATCCCTCTCTCTCTTAGTTGCAAAGATGTTTACTTGCATGTTTAACCCTAATTATATAGCAAAGATCCTCACTTTAGCTTGTTCGGCACGTCTAAATTTTAAATCGGGCATGGTTGATGCCTTATAAACCCTTGTGATAGTGCCTAGTAACCCTACAGTGGTATCAGAGCCTAGTTAGAGCATTAGGCGACGTGTATACGAAGTTAAAAGTCCGATCGAACCCCGAAACGTCTAAAATGACCCCCTCTCTGGAAATTTTTTAAAAAGGTGGTTTTTTCAACATTAAAAATACTGAGAAAATTCAGCTAGTGATTTTAAGGATTACTGTAAAATACGAAACCCTAATTCCTTGAAGTCGCCGCGGAACCGCGGTAGGAGCATGCTTTGCGCGGCAGTTCCGCGGCCGTACTTGGGAATCAGGGAGTCGTATTTGTAGGGTCAATCCGTAGGTGTAAGTATATATTTCTGGGAATTTTTAATATTACTCAAGTGTTGAGTGTTCTGAAGATCCTTTGTATTCGTTGATTCGATCGGAAAATTTAATTTCGTTTCGTTTTCCGGATAATTTTAGAACGTGTTAAAATGTTCGAACGAATATCAATGACTCATTTTTTCCCGACACGAAAAACTTTAAAGTGTTGAATTTTTCTCGAGTTTAAAACTTTCGGAAAAACATGCAAGCATATCTGTGGACCCTCTAGAAGAACGTAACTTTAACTTGATTATGTGACCATCAAAACTTATACTGAACCCTAGGGTTTGTGGTAGTTTGGCGTTGCCACATGTGAGGCGTTGGTTTAACCCTTCTACGGCTGGTTTACTGGGGCGGTGCAATGTTCTGGGTTTTTTTGAACTCGGCTCAAGTGTTGAGCTATTTGGGAAATCTTGGATATTTGATTATTCGATCGAAAAGTTTAATATTGTCTATTTATCTAGAATGTGATACAATATGTGGAATTCATTTAGTTAGGCATGAAATGCGAAGTATGTGATATTTCGGATTTATGATGTCTAAAGTGATTGTGGATTCCAAATGTTGTAGTTTTACACTTTCTTTTCTGTGACCGTAAGCGTAGTATGTGGTGTATCGCCGGCTTCGTTGCTATACATCAACGACAGTCGGGATACGCATACTTGCTTACGGTTGATGATATGAGATATTATGTGTTGCTGTGATATGTTATATTGGATCGTCGTGTTCTGAATAGCCGGGGGTTTTATGTGAGTTGAGGGTTTTAATTTTCATGCATGTAAAATTCATTTGTATGTAATATTCTTTTATTGGAGCACTTCCGGGATGAGTATGATGTCACTATTGTATATTATTTATTTTTTCGCATTAGGTAGACCCAAGGAGGGGAGCACAAGTAACCGGGTTCTAGGGTACAGTGGGAGGCCATCTCGAGGAGTCGAGACCGGGTCTCCTAACCCTAGAATTGCCAGTGTTGCTTGCCGCTCTCATAGGGGTCTAGGGATGTGGGTTTGGCTATTCATCGCGACCGTGGAATCCGTGTTTTATACAGGCTCGAAATAAAACATGGACGTCCTAGTATATCCAATATTTCATATGTTATCTTCTGCTGCAATGTTCTGTGATGAGATCATATTACTACTTGAGACGAATGCTTATACTATATATATGATATATAAATATTATAGCTTTCGTTTCTTCTGTGATGCTTAGGAAGCATAATTGATGGGATTTTATTAATGAGATTAATAAAAGAAAAGAAACCTAAAAGATGTTGTAGAATCAAAACTTTATAAAAAGGGTAGCTACAGTTTTGCTTTGTACAGCGGTATATATGATATACCCTGCACCTTATTCGATGAGGAAAGAGCCGAGATCCCTTCACCGGGAGTGACCTCTTTAGCAGAACTGGCAGATGCTACAAACTCACGGATTAGTTTTTGATTGCTACTATAGCTTTGCTTTGCACAGCGGTATATATGATATACCCCGCACCTTATTCGATGAGGAAAGAGCCGAGATCCCTTCACCGGGAGTGACCTCTTTAGCAGAACTGGCAGATGCTACAAACTCACGGATTAGTTTCTGATTGCTACTATAGCTTTGCTTTTCATAGCGGTATATAATATATACCCTGCACCTTATTCGATGAGGAAAGAGCCGAGATCCCTTCACCGGGAGTGACCTCTTTAGCGAAACTGGAAAAGCCTCAAAGACACTCCTTTTTCAAAATCACTTGTTTCTACAACGATATCAAGTTCATTACGCTCATGGTTTTCTGAAAAACCTGCGTAGCCCTCCGTCATTTCATATAGATATTACTTAGTATTCGTGCTACGTTTGTTAGCCTGCGTTAAGACGTAGTGTGCGGTAGCTAACTAGTACTTATCTGCGACATGAGATGTGATTGGATTAGGATAGTCGTACGACTTTGTTGGCCTGCGTCAAGGGTCGTGCGGGTAGGTTTAATTCAATCAAGAAATGTACGGGTTGAACTTGACTAGCGGATTACGGTTTGTTGGTCTGCGTCAAGGTCATAGGACGCTAGGGGTAAAAGCATTATCGGGAATTTCAAGTGTTGAAATTTGCAATGAGATTGCATACCTTCTATGAGATAGATGGATCCTGATACCCACTACGAGTAAGAGTTACTCCTGGAAGAATTTTACACAGGACAATTAGTCGATCAAGTAGGTGTCTAGAAAGGTGTTAACGGGGTTATGCCTCTGGGAAAACGAGGTTTATTTTAATTAGGTCCGTGCGAAAGCACGGGGAAGCTCCCTCAAAGTACCAACACTGATCTGGCTGAAAGATTGACGAAATTATAGGGTGTAATTAATCCCGGCTAATCTCGCCTTTTAGGGTTTGAAGGAAGATTTGATAAAAACAGTGGGAGACATCCTGATTAGATAAGATAATAACCAATCTAAATCTTCCAAGAGCATACGCTAAAGTATTTCCTTCTCTCTCTTTCCAGGTAGCGATCATGTCAGGACTTAATCAAGATAAAAATATGGATGTATTGACTGAACCTTCTTATTATACTGAGCAGGGGAACGTTGGTCCCATTCTTTCTTATAAGTGTTGTAAGACTGAACAGGAAATAGGAGAATATCTGGATTCTCACGCCGCCCAAACGAAGAACAAGCATGTTGATGTATTTTCTTCGGGTGTGTTAGTTATTGAGAACTGTTTCTCAGTTCACCCTACGTCCTGGGTATTAGATACCGGATCGGGATCTCACATATATAAATTGTTACGTGGGCTACGTAAAGGTAGAGAACTGGAAAAAGGTGATCATTCTGTACAAGTAGGGAATGGTACAAATATTATAGCCAAAGCAGTTGGCGAATATCACCTAGTATTACCAAGTAGTAATACATTGATTCTGAATGAGTGCTATTATATACCGAACACGATGTGCAACATTATATCAGTTTCTTTATTAAGTAAAGAAGGGTATAATTTTATAATACAGGATAATATTATGAACATCTTCCTAAATCAAAAGTTGATTGGATCAGGCTCATTACATAATGGCATATTCATTTTCAATCAAAATACAGTTCTTAATATACAAAACACACACAAGAGGAAGAATTCAGAAATGAATGAATCCTTCTTGTGGCATTGTAGATTTGGTCATATCAATGCGACACGGCTAGCTAAATTACATAAGGATGGATATTTGAATCCGTTCGAATTATCATCTTATGATACTTGCCATTCATGTCTCAAAGGTAAGATGACCAAAACTCCGTTTAGTGGACACGGAGAAAAAGTTGAGGAACTCTTAGGACTGGTACATAGTGATGTATGCGGTCCCATGTCTACACATACCAGGAACGGTTCTTCCTACTTTATTACAATCACTGACGATCTCTCTAGATACGGACATGTGTTCCTGATGAAACACAAGTCTGAAGCTTTTGAGAAATTCAGAGAATATAAGAACGAAGTAGAGAACCAAACGGGCAAAAGTATTAAGATCCTTCGATCTGATCGAGGAGGAGAATACTTGAGCAATGAGTTCCTGGACTATCTAAAAGAGAATGGGATTCTCTTTCAGCTTACTCCTCCTTATACACCATAGCACAACGGTGTATCGGAGCGGAGGAATCGCACCCTATTAGATATGGTGCACTCTATGATGAGCAATGCTGAGTTACCTATTTCCTTCTGGGGATTTGCACTGGAGATAGCTGCAGACCTATTGAATATGGTTCCCACCAAAGCTGTGCCAACCACTGCATATGAGATATGGAAAGGAAAGAGACCATATCTTAATTATGTTAGGATATGGGGTCGTCCGGCATATGTGAAAACACAAAATCCGGACAAGCTCGGGGCAAGGTCTATTCTGTGTAACTTTATTGGATATCCCAAACATTCAAGAGGGTATATCTTCTACCACACCGAGGAACAAAAGGTGTTTGTTTCTCGGCACGCCACCTTTTTAGAAAAGGAATTTCTTTCAAAAGAGATTAATGGCTCTGAGGTAGAACTGGAAGAAGTTCCAGCAACATAAACTGCAACTGAAGATTTAGTGGAACCAGATGATTCAGTAGTACCCAACGAACCCCAGCCTCTCCGCCGATCTAGTAGGGTTTCTCATCCGCCTGAGAGATACTACGGTTTTCTCGTTGATGGTGGGAGTGAAGATTTCATCATGGAAGATGATGACCCAACTAGCTTCGAGCAGGCCATCACGAGTGGTGACTCCGTGAAATGGCTGGATGCAATGCGATCTGGGATGGAATCCATGTACACCAACAAAGTATGGAGTTTGGAAGTTGCTCCTAAAGGGGTAAAACCCATTGGGAGCAAATGGATCTTTAAGAAGAAACTTGGTGTAGATGGAAAAGTTGAGACTTACAAAGCTAGACTTGTTGCAAAGGGTTTTCGTTAACGACCAGGTATGGATTATGACGAAACCTTTTCTCCAGTGGCTATGCTTAAGTCCATCCAGATCCTACTTGCCATTGCTGCATACCATGACTACGAAATCTGGCAGATGGATGTTAAGACCGCCTTTCTAAATGGTGATTTAGAAGAGTGCGTGTACATGACTCAGCCAGAGAGCTTCGTAGATAGTGGGAGCAGCGGAAAGGTGTGCAACCTGCTTAAATCCATTTTTGGGTTAAAGCAAGCATCGCGGAGTTGGAACATCTGCTTTGATGTTGTAGTCAAAGAGTTTGACTTCATCAAAAACGTAGATGAACCATATATCTATAAGAAGGTTGCAGAGAGTAAGGTTGTCTTCCTCGTATTGTACGTCGATGACATACTCTTGATAGGAAATGATGTTCCTATACTGCAATCGGTCAAGCTCTTCTTATCACAAAGATTCTCAATGAATGATCTAGGTGATGCCTCCTGCATACTGGGAATAATGATCTATAGAGATAGATCTAAAAGGATACTAGGATTGGCCCAATTCAGGTACATTGACACCATACTAAAGAAATTTAGTATGGAAGAATCCAAGCGTGGGAACCTACCCACGATCTCTGGACTCACTCTCTCTAAAGAGATGTCTCTCAAGACTGATTTGGAGAGAGCTCGCATGCAAGGGATACCCTATACTTCGGCAGTAGGCTCTATCATGTATGCGATGCTATATACCAGACCCGATGTAGCATACTCACTAAGTGTAGTGAGTCGGTATCAAGCAGATCCTGGAGAGAATCACTGGACAGCTGTGAAGAACATTCTCAAGTACTTGAGAAGAACTAAAGAGATGTTCTTGGTGTATGGTAACGGAGAACTCCAGGTGGAGTCCTTTACCGATTCGAGCTTCCAAAGTGATAAGGACGACTCTAAGTCGCACTCGGGATTTGTCTTTACCCTCAATGGAGGGGCAGTGTGTTGGAAGAGTTCCAAACAGGATACCGTTGCAGACTCGACGATTGAGGCTGAATACATCGCTGCCAACGATGCTGCAAAAGAGGCTGTCTGGATAAAGAAGTTCATTACCGAACTTAGTGTGGTTCCATCCATTGAGCATCCAATACCTTTGTATTGTGATAACAATGGAGCTGTGGCTTTGGCCAAGGAACCCAGGTCCCATCAGAAGTCCAGACATATTCTGAGGCGGTATCACCTGATCAGGGAGATAGTTAATCGTCAGGAGATAGAGGTCAGGAGAGTTGATACGAAGGACTATATTGCGGATCCACTTACGAAGGCCATTCCCCAGACATAGTTTGAGAGACTCTTCGGGATGCTGGGTATGAGATACTACAACAGCTGGCCTTAGTGCAAGTGGGAGATTGTTAGTTATATATATGCCCTAGAGGCCATTGTTGTACATATGATGTATATTATAGTAGATGCTTGGATATATATAGAGAGGACTTTCTTGCTCGTCATGATAGTATGCTATTTGGTTTTACTTTGTCTTAACATGTTGATTTGTATTAGTTTACTGTCTTGCTCTCACATGTTGATAAAGCCTTTGGGATATGTACTCGACTACTGGGACTATGATGAGATCATACTAGTGGGGCCACGGTAGTCGACGAGTACATCCTATAACTGTTCCTAGTTGAGGGTGTGTCGAGACAGGGCATCGATACACCAGAGTAGACTAACGTATACGCATCTTGACCCATATGATGGGCGATGGATGATCCCATATCCATCGGTTTTTGACATCAAAGATGGTGTACGGGTGCTCAGTGGAGACTGGGTACACTGGACGGACTCGCCGAGAACTCACAGATGGTATTATACCCCACGTCAGATGGCAGTTCTCTGGTGACACTGGTACAGGTTAGTCTGTAGACCCGAGATCGTCATAGAGTCTTATGTGATTCCCATTATGCTTTGATTTCTATCATACCACGTCCAAGAGGGCGTGCAAAACGGTGGCTTTGGGTACAGTCCCGAATCACATGGAGGTAATGAGCGATAGGAGGGGTTTCGTCTCTCCCGGTATTGGGAGTTGATGTTGTGCTGTGTTCGATTGGCTATAACTGGAAGTCCCTGGCCAGTGCGGATATTGAGTACTATTTGTTGGAGATAGTGCCCTCAGAGTCAATTATTAGGTCACAGGTACGTGATTGTAATGATTGAGGGAGGACCTATCCCGGTAGGACAGTCTTGCTCGAGATGATAGTATGCTATCTGGTTTACCTTTATCATCGTGTACTGCTTTAGGTGACCTGACACGTCGCTATTACACGTTGATAGAGCCCCTAGGATTCTTGCTTGACCACCAGCAGTATGAGGGCGATCATATAAGTGGGAGCTGGGGGTCTATAAGCTTATCCTTAAAAGGTCCCTAGTCGTGGGAGTTTCGAGACTGGGCATCGATACTCCATTAGTAGACTAGTGTATACAGTCGAGACCCCGACGAGGGGCGGTGGCCGGTCTCACAAGCCACTGGTGTCAGTTGGATCACCTAAGATGTATACAGGTGCTCATTGGGTTATGAGTACACCGGACAGGACTCGCCGGGAACATGCTAGTTGGTCATATACCAGACGTCAGATGGCAGTTCCCTGGTGACATGTGTGCAGGTTAGTTCATCGACCTGGGGATCGTCATTTGTCTCGTGTGAGTTCCCACTGTACTTTGATTACTACCCTACCACGCCTCAAAGGAGACGTGCAAACAGGTTTTAGTTGGGTACAGTCCCGAGCCACATGGAGGCAGTGAGCGTATCTTCAGGGGTTCGTCTCTCCCGGTATTGGGGGTGAGGTCGTGCTGTGTCTAGGAGAGCCATTACACAAAGTCCTTGGCCAAGGCAAGGAGATTTACTAGTAGGTATTCCAGTAGTATCTCAGGGTGTTCTGGGCTACACTCCGACACGACTTGTACCGCTTTTGGGGGTCTGACTTTTACCAACCCCCTAGGCCCGCCATGCGATACTCATAGACGAACGGACCGGACTGTACGGATATTGTCACTGACAGGCTCAGTAGGGTTGTCAGGCTGAGTTCACTCACAGACGTCCCTTTTAGTCAATACTTGGTAGCCCGTTACGTATTGGCTTATACCTCTGACGTGCTAGTGGTTAAATCCACAACCGAGGTGTTGACGAGTCTTTAGAGTCCCCCACATTCAGTTACTCAGCTTTCGGGCGAAAGGTTGTAGAGGCCGTATGGAGATATGGCAAGGTCCGATCAGATACGTGCGGTATTGCACGGATCAGGATCGGACAGTTTGTACTTTAGGCCGTATGGTTATATGGCAGGGTTCGATCAGATACGTGCGGTATTGCACGGATCAGGATCGAACAGATATTACTAGCCGGCTTTGGTATAAGCTGGATCCTAGTATAGTACAGTGTAGATTATGTCTCTTTGCATTTGTATTTCGGTCGAAATACAAATGCGGGTGTGTATGCACTGTATCGGGGTTGTCCTGTAATTTATTACGGGACCAGTTTTCTGGAGTTGCCAGTTTGCTTTCCGTTTCGGCCAATTTCCTTTGTATCGCTCATTGGCCGAAGATTGGTGGAGGAGGGTTTATTTGCATTGTTGCAAATAGGCTTTTTGTGGAGGGGGTCTTTGCTTATTGTAGTATCATGATGGTTTTCATGATGAGCACCATCACTTGACTTCTTCTTCTCATGATGGCTTGACTTTTTGAAGCCATCATGCATGAGATGATGGTTGCCTTGGAGTGTTGGAATTGTTGTGATCATTTGATTATTTCATCATCACGTGTTTTCCACCCACCCCCTTGTCTTTATTCTTTCTCTCTCCAATCACACATGGAAAGGGGTAGGCCGGCCATTTTTAGGAGGATGAGGGAAATGCTTCTTTTGGGGGAGTGAGGAGAAAAATGACACTCTCATTCTTTGGTTATCACATTTTTCTTCACCTCTCTCCAACTTCTTTTTCTTCCACCACAAAGGCATCTCCATGAACCCCAAATGAGACTTCTTCTACTACACATTCTACAGCGAATCTTGGGCACGTCGAGTAGCCGGCTTCGTGCCCGAGTTGCCTCGGCATTGAGGTGGGAGCCCGTAAACAAAGTAGGCGATGTGGTGCACTTCCGGCGACGAGGAGGAGACGGGACTTTTCCGCAGGAGATCGGGACCATGACGAGAAGACCGGAGGACTTGGATCGTCGGTACATCTCTATTCCCTTTCTTGTAGATAGCTAGGACTAGTTAATGGTTCGATCCGGGTACTAGTGCGCGGCGGTTTTCCAATTCAAGAAAATTAAAGTTATTCACCGCTTCCGCATTTGGCCGTCGGTTTGACGGCCGGGGCGCCGCCGTGCACTTACAGTGGTATCAGAGCCTCCCCATTAACTTAGTCTAGCTTTGTGTAATGTGTTTTTCTGTTCCGATCGATCGAAATGTTCAAAAACCCGTATATGCCCACATCAGTTTTCTGTTGAATTTTTTTGGTCCCCAAAAATTTTTCAGGTTGTATAAAAGCACTGTACAGGAAGACTTAAGACTTCTGGAAAAATCCGACACCATGATCCTCTGGTTGGAGCGCGGAACCGCGGCCAAAACCTACTTGTGGCCGCGGTTCCGCCGCAGAGTAGAGGAGTCAGTGGGCCGGATCTTTTCAGTGGGCCTCTGGGATTATTTTTGGGGTTTTTGAACATTAAAATTGGGCCCATATTTTCTGTAACTGCTACAGTTTTGTTTTGGGGCCCACTTGTTAATATTCGATCGGTCAGATATTTTAAACACATTTTTCACAGTATTTACATTATATCTGCGACCGTGAATGTCACTTGATCGGTAAATCCGGTCTAACTGCTATAGCCCGGTTAGACGGATTTGCGAACGTGACTTTCACGTTGATGTTTTGTTTTTGCTGTGATGTTGCGGATCGGTCGTGGGGGATAGCCTGGATGCAATGCTAGTACAGTTTTGTTGTATTATGTACATTTGATATTGCGGGGCGAGCGTCCGACATGTGGACTGCCGTCACTGCCTGTTTGTATTATTATTTTGGGGCACGACCTGGTTGCGGTCGATGTACCCGTTGTATGTATATTTTACTTTCTGTACTAGGATTGCCCCGCGGAGGGGTGCACGGATAGCCGGGTTCTGGAGGGCAACAAGCCCGCTTCTCATGGCATTGAGACGGAGGGGGCTTCACTCTAGGATTGGCGGGCTATTCGCCGCACTCGTAGGGGGTACAGGTTGACCCAGGAGGGGTGCCCAAGTTACCGGATTCCGTGAAGTGCTGGGTGGTCCATTCACGTTGCTGAAGGGGGCTGCCTCGCTTCAGGTTTTGGCGGGTAACTTGCCGCGCCCGTAGGGGTCTAGGATTTCATTGCACAGGCTATCCACACGACCAGGGGAACGTCGGGTTTTCAGCGGCTCTGTGAAACCCGGGGATCCCAAATATCTGTATTGTTTCTGTGATGCTGTACTTTTCTGTGATGTTGCATTTTATTCACGCCTTGAGCGAATATAATATATTGGTATATATATTAGTAGATGTTGTATATGTTTTGCATCCGCGCTAGTCCAGTCCCCGCTCTGTCGTTAGTTAGCTAACCTAACGGGTAATGACGGGACCCAGTGGCGAATGCGGATGGCATATACGTACATCAGTATATTTTCGTTCTTTTTGGTGTGATCAATTGATGGGACTGCATTGATTCGGATCAATGCAAGTTAAAACAAACCTAATCTGATGTTGTTGGAACACTTTTCAAAAAGCTGTTATTGCAAGGACGTTTACTTTTGTTTTGCATCGTGGTATTCATTGGAATACCCTGCTCCTCAGTCGACGAGGCAAGGGCCGAGATCCCTTCACCGGGAGTGACCCCTTGGACAGAAGTTTGCGTCAGGGCATTAACTTCACTATAGCCGATTACTTTTGTTTTGCATCGCGGTATTCATTTGGAATATCCTGCACCCCATTCTACGGGGAAAGAGCCGAGATCCCTTCACAGGGAGTGACCTCTTTAGCAACGGTTTTCGTCACTATATTTTTAAAAGCTATCCGTTCCTTCGACGATATCAAGTTCATTACGTTAAAGGTTTTCGCCAGAAACCATTCGTAGCCCTCCGTCATTTCAGTTAAATATTCGGTAGTATTCAAGCTATGTATTTTGACCTCACGCCAAGGCATAGTGTTTGGTAGCTGCCGGTTATTTATCTGTTGCATAGATAGATGCGTTAGTTTGGGACAGTCGTACTACTATTTTGGCCTACGTCAAGGGTATGTACGGGTGGGTTCAAATTAATCTGGATAATGACGGGCAGAACTTGACATGTGACTTATGATATTTTGACCTCACGCCAAGGTCATAAGAGCATGGGGCAGAAATCACATCGGGAGTTTCAAAAGAACTGAAACTTGTCAGATATGCGCATACCTTCTGGAGTGTGATACCGTGAGCGGATTCCGTCACGTTATCATGCGATGATAGTTGGATCCCGATTCCCACTGATGAGTTAGTTTACTCCTCGGGTAACCCCGACTAATTCTTCTTTCAGGTTTGGAGGAGAATTTGAGGTACAGTGGGAGATTTCCAGATTAGATAAATTGGTGACCATTCTGATCTAGGTTAGAGTGCACGCTGAGTGTTTCTTTTCTCTCTCTCTCTGGCAGCGACCATTGACCCGACCCTAAGACTTTGACTCAGTGACCAAGTTGACCGAACCTTCTTAAACACCGGCTTTTGGATTGTCAGAGTTGCAAACCTCATTGCCACTCCTACTTTTACCCTTTTCTCCAGGACACCCCGTTTTACTACGAACGTCCACTTCCATTGGACAAAACCATCGTATGGTTAGATACGAACTCGAAAGAATTTATTCGAGGATGGTTTCCGGTTCTGGAGAAAACGGATAGGATTATTCAGTTGTCTTTTCCTTTTACCCTCTCTCAGGTTACGAGTACTCCTTGGTTTAGGGGTAGTACACCTATTACGCAAATTGGATTGTCTTCTTCCAAACCTTAGGCTGGTGCCGACCGGTAGGGAATGAAGAAAACCAATTAGCATAACGATGGTGTGCAGAAGGTATTAAGTTCAGACAAAGCAAGGGATTAGTAAGAGGGCAAAGTAAATTGCAACAGATATTCACGACCAAACCAAATATTTCGTTACCACTCCCACATCACCTTTGTATTTCTTCAGGACACTCCGTATCACTACGAAGATCCACAGTTTATTTGGATACTCCATCGTATGGTTATATACGAACTCGAATGGAACTTGTTCCAGTTCGGGGATGGATTCTGGTTCAGGAGAAATAGGAATAAGGTTTATTCGGTTGTCTTTTGTCTTCACCCTCTCTCATTGCGAGTGTTCCTAGGATTGGGACAGTACACCCATTATGCTTATTGGATAGTCTTCTTCCAAACCATAGGCTGGTGCCGAACGGTAGGGAAGGAAGAAAACCATTTGGCCTAAAAGGGTGTGCAGAAGGTAAAGACTAAAGACATATGAAGGGATTTGGAGAGGTGGCAAAGAACTATACGGTTACAATCGTGAATCTGGAAGAGGCATTACTAGGAATACCAGAATACCCCATCGGAACATTTCAATGTTTCAGTTTCACTATGTAATGTTAAAGGAAAACTGATTTCTCGATTAGATACTTACTCCAGGGTATGTATTTACCAGGTACGATTCTCACATCTGTATGGTTTTACAGATGATGAGTGGGAGTAAGTTATTGAGAATTGGGTGATTATCCTCATTATATCGGGATTCGTTGTAATCGGTGATATTTGAGGAAATCACCTGGGCTGTTTGCCGGTCGGCAAATATTTGGTTTTGAATATCCGCTGTTATGCACCAATTTCAAATTGATATATCTGTACGTCTATTTTCATAGAGTGAGATATACCTTTCTGAAATTATGTCTACGACATTTACCTATATCAGTGGATGGTTAGGTAAGGAGCATTAAACAGCGGTGTAATTCTTCTTAACTATAAGTACAGTTTTCAACCTACGACACACAGTGAATGAATTATCAGACTCAAGGGACTTATACAGAGTATTGTATGTTGTCCAGGGTCCATCAGGACAGAGGGGTTGGTCCTCGTACTATATTCGGTTTACTTATGACTTCTCTAGTTTTTAGTCGCGGAAACACAGGGTCTGAATTTTGAGAAGTTATAGGTATTTGAATAGAGTAGAGAACCAGGTATAGCAAGTATCGGGATTCTTCAAAGAGATCGAAGATATAGATACTTGTGTATGGTATTCAGTTGATAGTAATGATAAAGAGATCTTGCTTCTCTTTCAGGTTACTCATAATTGGAAGTATTCCTAAGTTGAGTAACGCTGATCGGCCTCCTTCCATTTAGTTGACATGCGCTGGGGACAGCTGCATGATTTGAATCTGGTTTAATTAAATCAGTGCCTCTGTTTCTATATTGGATATAGAACAGTTCATATCTTAACGATGTTAAGGTACGGGGAGTTGTCCGGTTTATGATTAAAACCAAACACTGGACAACTCAAGGCACGTTTCTGTAATGGCTATTTGTGGGTTGACCCAGGCTATGACGAGGGTTGACTTTCTACCATCTGGATGAACAATAGCGATATTGTTCTAGACTCGCCACAGTTTTATTAAAGATGGATTTTTTCAGAAAACAGTAGTGGGAGTATGGTAGAACTGGAAGTGATTCCAGAACCACAAACGATTACTGAAGATTTGATAAGGAACCTAAAGATTCAATCTGGATTGACATTCCATTGGCCACTCCGCAGATAAGGTGGGTAACTTCAGGCACCCGAGAGGCACTACGGTAGCCTCAAGGACGGTGACAGGGAAGTTCTTGTTTACCCACAATTGCCATTGCTGTTGTTCCAGGTTACGAGACCCGGCGGGAGGATGAGTATAGCGTCGTTCTAAACCAGTTTTAGAAGTGTACGTCTATATGACTCTGCCAGAGGGTTGTCGTAGTCAGTGGGAGCAGCGGAAGCATTGGTGGACAGGTTGCTTATGTCTATTTATAGACTAGAGCAGATGTAGCGGAGAAAGATCATCTATTTCTGACGTGACAGTCATAGGTTTGACTTCATCAGAATAGGGGATGGATCTGTTGAGAAGGTAGTAGGGTGTGATGTCCTGGTATTTGGATGACATACACAGAGTAGGAAGTGATATTCCTATACTACAATCGGTTATACTTTGGTCGTCACACAGTGTTTTCTCCACACAGGACTTGGATATTATATCAGACATACTGGTTACTAGATCTATGGTCTTAGATCTAGATTTGGGTGGTTTCCCAATCAGGGTACTTGACAGCATTCTAAGAGTATTTAGGATGGACGACTCCTGGCACGGTAGTGTACCTGCAGGTAATGGAGTCACCCTTTCCAAAGGTGTCTTACAGACTAAAGGAGAGAGGGACGGGCATGATTGGCAGATCACTTGCTCAGGCAATTGAGTCAATCGTGAGATGTCAAGTACCACACCAGATGTTGTTCTTGCACTAGATGCAATAAGTTGACATTAATCCAATCCTGGAGAAACAGTCGGAAGCAGTTTTAGAACATAAGTGGATGTTCTAGGGAGATGATAACGACAGCCTCATTCAGGAGACAATTATCATTCCAGGCTTCCAAGGTGACATGGACGACAAGGAGGTTGTCAGAGTTATAGTTTTCCTTCTGATGAGGGGCAGTATTTTGGACAGGTGGTCCAAGGCAATACTGAGGGAGGCATGGCGCGCAGGATACTGATTAAGTTCAGTTGACGATACAGTCTAAGAAGTTTGGATTTGGAGTTCATTTATGAGCTAGGTCCCATCAGACATCCAGACATATTCTGAGACAGGTATTGCTCTTTTCGGGAGATGGTTTTCTCCGCGAACTTGAGATATAGAGAGACATAGAAAGAAACAACTAAGCGGATCCACTCACTGAGGCTATTCCTCGAACGCAATAGTTCCGCAAACGAGCTTTGTGAGACTGACTAGTAGAGGAGTTGGATGTTCGGTATCACACGGGCTGTGAGTATGCGACATCGCAATAATTAGCCTTGAGTGCAAGTGGGAGATTGTTGGAGATAGTGCCCTCAGAGTCAATTATTAGGTCACAGGTACGTGATTGTAATGATTGAGGGAGGACCTATCCCGGTAGGACAGTCTTGCTCGAGATGATAGTATGCTATCTGGTTTACCTTTATCATCGTGTACTGCTTTAGGTGACCTGACACGTCGCTATTACACGTTGATAGAGCCCCTAGGATTCTTGCTTGACCACCAGCAGTATGAGGGCGATCATATAAGTGGGAGCTGGGGGTCTATAAGCTTATCCTTAAAAGGTCCCTAGTCGTGGGAGTTTCGAGACTGGGCATCGATACTCCATTAGTAGACTAGTGTATACAGTCGAGACCCCGACGAGGGGCGGTGGCCGGTCTCACAAGACACTGGTGTCAGTTGGATCACCTAAGATGTATACAGGTGCTCATTGGGTTATGAGTACACCGGACAGGACTCGCCGGGAACATGCTAGTTGGTCATATACCAGACGTCAGATGGCAGTTCCCTGGTGACATGTGTGCAGGTTAGTTCATCGACCTGGGGATCGTCATTTGTCTCGTGTGAGTTCCCACTGTACTTTGATTACTACCCTACCACGCCTCAAAGGAGACGTGCAAACAGGTTTTAGTTGGGTACAGTCCCGAGCCACATGGAGGCAGTGAGCGTATCTTCAGGGGTTCGTCTCTCCCGGTATTGGGGGTGAGGTCGTGCTGTGTCTAGGAGAGCCATTACACAAAGTCCTTGGCCAAGGCAAGGAGATTTACTAGTAGGTATTCCAGTAGTATCTCAGGGTGTTCTGGGCTACACTCCGACACGACTTGTACCGCTTTTGGGGGTCTGACTTTTACCAACCCCCTAGGCCCGCCATGCGATACTCATAGACGAACGGACCGGACTGTACGGATATTGTCACTGACAGGCTCAGTAGGGTTGTCAGGCTGAGTTCACTCACAGACGTCCCTTTTAGTCAATACTTGGTAGCCCGTTACGTATTGGCTTATACCTCTGACGTGCTAGTGGTTAAATCCACAACCGAGGTGTTGACGAGTCTTTAGAGTCCCCCACATTCAGTTACTCAGCTTTCGGGCGAAAGGTTGTAGAGGCCGTATGGAGATATGGCAAGGTCCGATCAGATACGTGCGGTATTGCACGGATCAGGATCGGACAGTTTGTACTTTAGGCCGTATGGTTATATGGCAGGGTTCGATCAGATACGTGCGGTATTGCACGGATCAGGATCGAACAGATATTACTAGCCGGCTTTGGTATAAGCTGGATCCTAGTATAGTACAGTGTAGATTATGTCTCTTTGCATTTGTATTTCGGTCGAAATACAAATGCGGGTGTGTATGCACTGTATCGGGGTTGTCCTGTAATTTATTACGGGACCAGTTTTCTGGAGTTGCCAGTTTGCTTTCCGTTTCGGCCAATTTCCTTTGTATCGCTCATTGGCCGAAGATTGGTAGAGGAGGGTTTATTTGCATTGTTGCAAATAGGCTTTTTGTGGAGGGGGTCTTTGCTTATTGTAGTATCATGATGGTTTTCATGATGAGCACCATCACTTGACTTCTTCTTTTCATGATGGCTTGACTTTTTGAAGCCATCATGCATGAGATGATGGTTGCCTTGGAGTGTTGGAATTGTTGTGATCATTTGATTATTTCATCATCACGTGTTTTCCACCCACCCCCTTGTCTTTATTCTTTCTCTCTCCAATCACACATGGAAAGGGGTGGGCCGGCCATTTTTAGGAGGATGGGGGAAATGCTTCTTTTGGGGGAGTGAGGAGAAAAATGACACTCTCATTCTTTGGTTATCACATTTTTCTTCACCTCTCTCCAACTTCTTTTTCTTCCACCACAAAGGCATCTCCATGAACCCCAAATGAGACTTCTTCTACTACACATTCTACAGCGAATCTTGGGCACGTCGAGTAGCCGGCTTCTTGCCCGAGTTGCCTCGGCATTGAGGTGGGAGCCCGTAAACAAAGTAGGCGATGTGGTGCACTTCCGGCGACGAGGAGGAGACGGGACTTTTCCGCAGGAGATCGGGACCATGACGAGAAGACCAGAGGACTTGGATCGTCGGTACATCTCTATTCCCTTTCTTGTAGATAGCTAGGACTAGTTAATGGTTCGATCCGGGTATTAGTGCGCGGCGGTTTGCCAATTCAAGAAAATTAAAGTTATTCACCGCTTCCGCATTTGGCCGTCGGTTTGACGGCCGGGGCGCCGCCGTGCACTTACACTATTGGTAAGTGTTATCAGTAGGTTCTCGACCTGTTATGAGCCTCACATCGACACGACTTATCGGTTACTGGGGTCTGACGTATACCACCCCTAGACTAGGTATGCAACATATCAGACGAAGAGACCAGACTGTACGGTAGTGTTATTGATTAGATTCACAAGAGAATGTACAAGCTTGCTTGTTGATCTTCTGATCGCTCAATACCTGGGTGGCTGTTACGTTTAGCTGACCGCTTGCAGCTTGTAGGTGTTTGATATGATCATCACCTACTGCCGGCGTATTGACGATTCTTTAGAGTCCTACACAGAGGTTTCTTGACTCAGGCAAAACGGATTAGGAGCACATATGTGATATGTGCGGGACCGAGAATAATACGATATGAGATACCGTATTTTATTCTCGCGATATTTGATATCAGCCGGCTCATCGGATCAAGTGTTGATTCGATGAATCGGTACATGATATATTAGTCGATTATATGCGATATAGCCGGATTGTCGGATCAAGTGTTGATTCGATAATTTAATGTATAATTATATATGTGATATATTACATTACATTATCTAATATTGGCTCGCTTCATTATTTCATTTTCTCACCGGATAATACATTGATATATATACGATATATGTTAATTGTATTATTTTCTTTTGTTACAAAAATATATTATATTTGTGATATATAATATTGTAACAAGTTATGATTACAAATGCAACATGATTAGTATAGATTAAACATGATTAGGGTTTGATTTGGGTTAATCTTTTCTAGATGCTTCTAGAAGCTTTTCTTTTGTTTTGAGCAAAAATATTATGTGTTGATATTTTGGAGATATTTTCCTAACCCAACCCACACCCTTTAACCCTAGTTAAATCTCTACAATGGTTAAGTTTTTCTTGACTTAATCATGGTTGCAATTGTAATTATAATAACAATTCATTATTCATCACAAAAGATATTCATTCTTCTTCTTCTTCGTTGAGCTCTTGAAAAACTTTCTAGGTTTTTCTTTTGTGATGTAATAGTGTGAGAAATTGATAATAAAAGAGAGCATAAATGCTACTTCATCATCCTCATCTAATCTAGCCAATTAGATTAGGGTGTTCACTTCATTAATACTTGATTAGTGAGTGAGAGCTTGAGTTAAAGAAATTTCAAGGTAGATCATCTTAGAAGATGAAGACTTCAAGCAAGCATGGATTATTCGGGTTGTGGAGCTTCTCTTGAGTCCGGGAGATCATGGATCGCGGTGAAGGGACTACTACTCGGAGCTTATGATGCGAAGGAGCGGACTACAAAGGTTGTAATCCCTCTCTCTTAGTTGTAAAGATGTTTACTTGCATGTTTAACCCTAATTATCTAGCAAAGATCCTCGCTTTAGGTTGTTCGGCACGTCTAAATTTTAAATCGGGCATGGTTGATGCCTTATAGACCCTTGTGACAGTGCCTAGTAACCCTACAGCTCATCAGCAAGATAATTTCCTGGGACAATGTGTACCTTTACAACCACGATCGATCCGAACAGACGTACGAGGCGGTGATAGACCGCGTGGAGGGCCACTTCGGACGCCTTCTTCCCCGGCGATCTTCATTCCTTCAAGTGCTTATTTATATGATCTGGAGGAGTTCCCCGGGTCTGCACAACGCCTTGTCTCCGCAGTTGAGAGATGAGGCGATCGAGAAGTTGCACTCGCTTTACCATCTCGGCCTGATCTTGAAGAGCAGGCGGGACCGATCGGCAGGTCTTCTTCTGGAGTGTTTCCAGAAGAGCTTGATCGTTGATTTTTGTCCGTCGGGTGGCGCTTCCGAGGCAGCCGAGGAAGGTAGGGCTCGGCTGGCGGAGATTTCGTCGGAGTATCATTAACAATGCTTTCTCAATCCCCGGCCTCCTTTGCTGTAATTTTTTGTAAGGCTGAGGAGCCTTTAATACCTCTTAATGAATAAAATTCTTCTTTTCTGATGTGTTTTGTCTTCTTTTATCCCTTAGCACTTTTTACATATTTTCTCAAAACGAATCTAGGGATCTCAGAACCGAGAAAAAGAACAAAATTTGAAGAAGAAGTCCCTTTTAATTCAGGAGACATAAGAAAAATTACGTAGCTTTGAAAAGAAGAAAATACATTCATTTGTATAGTTTGAGTTTTTCAGCGTTGTAGGGCCGAAAAAAATTGAGTACCCTGGCGTATTGTAAGCGATAGGCTCCACCGGGCAAAACTTCAGAGACGAGGAAAGGGCCGTCCAACTTCGGGGCGAACTTGTGCAGTTTGCCATGATCTACTAATTCATTCCACCTTAAAACCAGATCTCCCGTTTTGAAGGCACGATGCTTAACTTGTGCGTTGTAATAGCGAGAAGTTTGTTGTTGGTAAGCGGCCGCTTTGATCTGTGCTTGGTCCCGCTTCTTTAGCAAAGTGTCCGGAGCGCCGAGGTATTGGCGTCGTCATCGAAGTGTTCGACTCTGTAACTGGCAGTCGGATCTCCGCTGAGACTATTGCCTTGGTACCGTAGCAGAGGCTAAAGGGGGTCTCTCCCATGGGCATTTTCTTTGATGTGCGTAAGGCCCATAGTACCCGCGGCAGTTCCTCGACCCAGCTGCCCTGCCTTCCTTCCAAACGAGCTCGAAGATCTCGGATGACGTCTCGGTTAGCAACCTTGGTCTGTCCGTTGCATTGAGGATGCACGACCGCGGCAAATTTCATTAGTATATGGTATTCGTTGCAGAACTCTTTGACTTTGACGTTTTCGAAATTCGTCCCGTGGTCGGTAATGATGCACCTTGGGATCCCGAATCGAGAGATTACGTTGTTCTGCAGAAACTTTACGGTAGTGGCGGCGTCCGGTTTTCTGATGGGGATGGCCTCAATCCACTTCGTGAAATAGTCTACCGCGACGAGGATGTACCTGTGTCCGCCCGTACCAATAGGGAGTTGGCACACCATGTCCATCCCCTACTGGGCAAACGGCCAAGGGGAGGTGAGGGCCGTTAGTTCGGTAGCCGGAAGTCGGGGTATGCTGCCGTGGAGTTGGCAGCTTTCGCATCTTATGACGAGCTTTTGAGCATCTTGGTGTATCGTCGGCCAATAATATCCTTGGAGCAGCGTCTTCTGGACCAAGGTACGGGCCCCTTGATGCGCTCCACCGACCCTTTCATGTATCTCACGTAGGTCGTAGTCAGCTTTGTGAGGGTCGACGCACCGGAGCAGAGGCTGTGTGTATGACTTCTTGTAAAGGTTTCCATTGCTCCAGATGAAATGGTGGGTTTTGGCTCGAAGACGGCGCGTTTCCCCTCTGTAAGTCTATGTAACCCACCCCGGTACTTACGGGGAGACGGAAGGAGTAAAAATCAAAATTTTATCACAAGGGTACATAGACTAACCATGAAGGATCTTTGCTAAACAAAAACTAGTAAACTAACTAAAAGTTCTAGCTACTAGGTTAGATGGTTATACCTAGTTCTTGAACTCCTTCTCTTCTTATTGTGGTCCTCCTTGTTGCTAGCTCCTTGGAGTGGTGTAGACGGCTTCTCCTCTTCGTCTTCTCTTTGCCGAAGAAAGATCCACCCGAAAGCCTCTACATTGAGCTCCTACCTCAAACAAGAAGTAACTAGAGTGCTTGGTTTGCTAGATAAAGAACTCTAGAATGAGTAGAGAGATGTTTTGATGGTTTAGCCTCAAAAGCTTATGATTTTCAACACATGAAACACTTAAGCTTTGAGAGAGGAAGAGGGAGAGCTTTTGCAAGAGGGAGAAAGAGCATGAGAGAATGAATGAGTTACCACAACCTTGCTCTCATATGAGAGAGATATGAGAATAATAATAATAATTAAGAAAATTGTGATGGTTAGTTGATTTGACCATTATCATTTAACATTTAATGCTAAGTGCAAGCTTTAAGAAGCATCTTTCTTTTGCTAAAGAAAATATCAAGGTCAACAAAAGTCAACAAGTCAAATGGTCAACCCAACCATAACCATGGTACAATTATCCTTAATTAATATTATTAACCATATTTCTCATTCTCATTAGGGTTTAGAAAAAGTCAACGGTCAAAAACCCTAATGAGGTTCCTCTGCCTTTGTCAACTGTGCATACACACCCGCATCCGTGTTCCGAGGAACATGAATACAATGAGACAAAACCAATCCCAAAACAAATACTAGGATATGGTTTAAACCAAAGCCCGCTAGTAATAACTGCCCGGACACCAAACGTGCACAAGTGCGCGTATGTGAACGAACCCCGTCGCAAAACCATGCGACCTCTACTCTGTTTTGCCCAAAGGTGAACAACCCTCTGTGTAGGACTCTAAAGACTCGACACTACGCTGGCAGTGGGTTTAACCACAGGCCGCAAGCGGTACTAGCTGTACGTAACGGTCCCCAGGTAGATGCCGATAAGAAGACCGATGACGTGAACCCATCCGAACTCCTACTGAGCCTGAATGTGACAATCTCCATACAGTCTGGTCTGTTCGTCTGAGAGTATAACATGTCGGACCTAGGGGGGTGGTAAACGTCAGTCCCCTAATAGCGGTACAAGTCGTGTCGGAGTGTAGCCCAGAACACCCTGAGAAACTACTGGAAACGCTACCAGTATATCTCGCTTGCCCTGGCCAGGGACTTTGTGTAATGGCTCTCCTAGACACAGCGCGAAATCAACTCCCAATACCGGGAAAGACGAATCCTGTCTAACCGTCACTGCCTCCAAGTGCTTCGGGACTGCACCCAACTACTACCTGTTTGCACGGCTCATTTGAGCCGTGGTAGGGTAGTAATCTAAGAACAGTGGGAACACACTCGAGGCGAAGTGACAGTGTCAAGTCAACGGACTAAGCTGTACTCATGTCACCTGGAAACTGATAACTAACGACAGGTATAATACCAATCAACAGTTCCCAGCGAGTCCTGTCTAGTGTACTCGTAACCTAACGAGCACCCGCATACTATCTCCAGTACGACGTACTAATGGCTATGGGACAGACCATCTCCCCTGCTGGGATGAGAAGCGCATAAGCTAGTCTACTCCGGAGTATCGATGCCCCATCTCGATAATCCTACGACTAGGAACCTGTATAAGGATGTGCTTGTAGATTTCCCAGCCCCCACTAGTGTGACTGCCATCACAACGCAGGTAATCAAGCAAAGATCCTCCACTAATATGTATAAGCGATATGCTAAAAGAAACACATGCACATATTAAAGTTGAAACAAACCAAGAAGTATACTACCATTTTGAGCAAGATTGTCTATACAACTGTGAATATCCCAAGATTCCATTAAGTAATATACGAACTAGTATCATACAGTAATGGCCTCTAGGGCATATACACTAACAATCTCCCACTTGCACTAGGGCCATATACTGGCGTATCGAAGACCTATCATCTCGATCAGCCGCTCGAACTGAGTCTGGGGTATAGCTTTCGTGAATGGATCTGCAGTGTTATCTTCTATAGCAACCCTCCGAATCTCGATCTCCCGGCGATCCACGATCTCCCTGATCAGGTGATACCGCCTCAAGATGTGTCTGGACTTCTGATGGGACCTGGGTTCCTTTGCTAAAGTTATAGCCCCGTTGTTGTCACAATACAGAAGTATTGGATCAGCAATGGACGGAACCACCTGAAGTTCTGTCAAGAACTTCTTCATCCAGACGGCTTCTTTTGCGGCATCAGAGGCTGCGATATATTCCGCTTCCATCGTCGAGTCAGCAACGGTTTCCTGTTTGGAACTCTTCCAACACACCGCCCCTCCATTGAGAGTAAAGACATAACCTGACATGGATTTGGAGTCATCCTTGTCACTCTGGAAGCTGGAGTCAGCAAAGGCCTCGATCTGGAGGTCTTTTCCGCCGTAAACCAAAAACATATCCTTAGTCCTTCTCAGGTACTTTAGAATATTCTTTACTGCTATCCAGTGCTTCTCCCCAGGGTTTGACTGATACTGGCTTACTACACTCAGTGCATAAGCTACATCTGGTCTGGTACACAACATCGCATACATTATAGAGCCTACCACAGAGGCGTAGGGTATAATAGACATGCGATCCCTTTCCAAATCAGTCTTGGGAGACATCTCTTTGGAGAGGGTGATCCCGTGACAAGCCGGTAAATTACCGCGCTTGGAATCTTCCATACTGAATCTTTTCAGTATGGTGTCGATGTACCTGGACTGTGAAAGTCCTAATATCCTTTTGGACCTATCACGATAGATCCGGATCCCCAGAATGTAAGAGCCATCACCCAGGTTTTTCATAGAGAACCTGTGTGACAAGAACCCTTTGAAAGATTGTAGCATAGCAATGTCATTTCCTATCAAGAGAATGTCATCCACGTATAAAATGAGGAATACGACAGTTCGTTCTACAATTTTACTATAAATACATGGCTCATCTGGATTTTTGATAAAGCCAAATTCATTGACCGTCTCATCAAAACAGATGTTCCAACTCCGCGATGCCTGCTTCAGTCCATAAATGGACTTAAGCAACTTGCACACCTTCTCGCTGCTCCCACTCTGAATGAAACCCTCTGGCTGGTCCATATAGACACACTCCTCTAAATTACCATTTAGAAAAGCGGTTTTTACGTCTATCTGCCAAATCTCATAATCGTGGAAGGCAGCAATGGCAAGAAGGATCTGAATGGATTTGAGCATAGCCACTGGAGAAAAGGTTTCGTCATAGTCCAAACTAGGTCTTTGACGAAAACCCTTTGCAACAAATCTAGCCTTATAGGTCTCAACCTGTCCATCTACACCAATCTTCCTTTTGAAGATCCATTTGCAGCCTACAGGTTTTATCCCTTCTGGTGCAACGTCCAAAATCCACACTTTGTTGGTGTACATGGACTCCATCTCGGTCCGCATTGCATCCAGCCATTTTACCGAGTCAGTGCTCTGAATGGCCTGCTGGAAGCTAGTCGGCTCATCATTATCAATGATGCGATCCTCTCTATCCCCGTCTATGAGAAAACCGTAGTATCTCTCAGACGGATGAGACTGCCTACTACACCTGCGGAGTGGCGCAGGAATATCCTGTCCTTTCGAACCTTCTGATTCTACTAAGCTTTCAGCGCTCCCACTTATCTGATTTTCTAAAAATTCAGTTTCCAAGAAGCAGACATGACGAGAAACAAATACCTTTTGTTCCTCTGCGTAATAGAAGAAATATCCCTTGGAGTTCTTTGGATATCCTACAAACTTGCACTGTACTGAGCGTGCCTCGAGTTTGTCCGCATGCTGCTTTTTGACAAAAGCTGGACATCCCCATGTCTTAATGTGTTTAAGATAGGGTTTCTTCCCACTCCACATCTGATATGGTGTGGTAGGCACTGACTTAGTTGGAACTCGGTTCAAAAGATATGCAGCCGATTCTAGTGCATATCTCCAGAAAGATCGCGGTAATTCAGCGTTACTCATGATGGAACGTACCATATCCAATAGGGTCGGTTCCGTCTCTCCGATACACCGTTATGTTGTGGAGTGTATGGAGGAGTAAGCTGAGAGAGAATTCCATTCTCTTTTAAGTAATCCAGGAACTTGGCACTCAAGTATTCACCACCTCGATCAGATCTCAGTGTCTTTATACTTTTGCCTGTTTGTTTTTATACTTCATTCTTGTATTCCTGGAATTTTTCAAAGGCTTCAGATTTATGCTTCATTAAGAAGACATGTCCATACCTTGAAAAATCATCCGTAAAAGTAATGAAGTAAGAATAACCACTTCGCGCATGTGTAGACATTGTACTACATACATCGCTGTGTACAAGTCCCAAGAGCTCGCTCGCTCTTACTCCGTGTCCAGTGAACAGAGTCTTTGTCATCTTTCCTTTGAAACATGATTGACAAGTTGCATATGATTGATATTCGAACGGGTCCAAATATCCTTCTTTATGCAACTTAGTTAACCTTGTCTCATTGATGTGACCTAGTCTACAATGCTATAAGAAAGTATGATTTATTTCTGGAGACTTTCTTTTGTGTGTATTCTGGATATTGAAAATCTGTGGTTGGTTTAATACGTATATACCGTTGCTTAATGTATCCGACCCAATCAAAACATGATTAAGGTGAATGTTTACAACATTGCTTCCAAATGCAAAATCATAACCTTCTTTAGACATTAAAGATACAGATATGATATTACAAGTCGCACTGAGTACAAAATAACAGTTGCGCAAAACCAAAACATGTCCATCTGTCAATCCCAAGTGATAGTCCCCCACGGACTCAACATCCATGCCTGCTCCGTTTGCAACTCTGAGGGTCATATCACCTGCCTTCAAAACTCTACGCCTTCTCAGTGCCTGCAAAGAATTATAGATATGAGATCCCGATCCGGTATCCAATACCCAGGAAGTAGAGTTGATTGATAGACAGTTTTCAATAACATACACACCTGAAGCCGAAGCCACAATTTGCTTTGGGTCCTGGTTCTTGGCCTTCCAAGCCCTGCAATCTTTCTTCCGGTGTCCATTCCTGTGACAACAAAAGCACTTTTCCTTTCCCACAAGCTGTCCCGCTACTTTTGCTACCTTTGACTTTCCCTTGGCTTCTACTTTACTAATACCGCCTCTTGGTTTGGTGGGGGCCTTCTTCTTCTTTCCTTTGGCTTTCGTCTTGGACCTAGAAGAGAAAGCTCCTCCAACAGACAAAACGGGTGTTTCCCTGACTTTCTGTAGGGTGCCTTCTGCACTCCTCAACATGTTGAGCAGTTCCGGAAGTTCAACTTTTTTCCTTGCAAGTTGAAGTTCAGGATAAACTGGGCGTAAGTGGAAGGAAGGGACTGGAGAATCAAGTCAGTGTAGAGCTCGTTCTCTAACGTGGTCCCGAGGTCCGCGAGCTCCTCAATGTAGCCAATCATCTTAAGCACGTGTTCCGCTACAGATGATCCGACGGTCAACCTCGCTGAAAACAAATTTTTCGAGGTTTCGTATCTGGCGATACGGGATTGCACTCCATAAAGATCCTTAGTATGGAGAAATATGGATTCAAGGTCCATATTCTCGTGCCTCCTCTGATGTCCATTGTCCATAGAGGCAAGTATGAGGTACTTGGCCTTCGCACAGTCAATTTCCCAGGTCTTACGGATTTCCTTATCCGCGACACTGGATTTTGGACCTGGGACGGCGGGGGCTTTAGTGGTAAAGAGATACCCCAACATGTCATAAGTGATTGCCATTTTGACATTCCTGAGCCAATCTTTATAGTTTGGCCCTGTCAGTATATTCTTATCTAGTAGTAACTTAAGGCCGGTCATGATATTTGGTCGCTGCAATTAGGAGAGAGAGAAGAAACACTTTAGCATGATACTCTTGCAAGTTTAGAGTGGTTTTTAGTTTGTCTAAACAGGATGGCTCCCACTGTTTCTCGAATCCTTCCTCAAACCATAAAAGAACAATTAGTCGGGATCAATCTCACCGTACAATACTTGCTTAACCGTTCATCCAGGCCAGTGTCGATACTTCGAGGGAGGTTTTACGACGCTTTCGCGAAGTTCCTTAATTAAATAACCTCTTTTCCCTGTGGACATAGCCCCGCTAACACCTTTCTAGACACATACTTGGTTTATAGCATTGATCGTTAAGTGAGAAAGTTTCCCGAGGAGTAGCATATACTCACAGTAGGATCGGGATCCAAATATCATCGTGTGATAAACCTGAAGGAATCCTACCAAAATCATCACACTCCAAATGGTATGCAACACTAGCAAGTTTCAGTTTCTTTTGAAACTCCCGATGTAGATTTTTGTCCCATGCTCTTATGACCTTGATTTTGGCCAACAAATCATAAGTCACATGTCAAGTTCTACCCGTCATTTTCCAGGTTAATTTGAACCCACCCGTACCTACCCTTGACTTTGGCCAACAAGGCAGTACGACTGTCCCAAACCAACGCATCTATCTATGCTACATAAGAATATCCAATAGCTACCAATCACTATGTCTTGACTTTGGCCAACAAACATAGCTTGAATACTATTGACTATTCATATGAAATGACGGAGGGCTACGAAAGGTTTTGGCGAAACCGTAAACGTAGTGAACTTGATATAATCGAAAGAACCTGATAGCTTTTAAAAGGAGTGGTTTAAGCTCCGCGTTTTTAAAAGTTTTCTGTTTTGGAAAAAACCGAGTGGTTTTGAAATTGTTCCAACGATTTAACTTTGGTTTGTTTTCTTTGCATTAATTTAATACGTCCCATCAATTAATCCTACCATTGCAGAAAACAACGAAAATATGACGTACACTTATGCCATCCGCATTCGCCACGGGGCCCCGTTATCACCCGTTAGGTTACTTAACTAACGACAGAGCGGGGGCTGAACTAGCACGGATGCAAAACATAAGCAACGCCTACTAGATATCATATATAGATATATACATTCGTCAGATGCAATGATAGCCATTCCAGATCATAGATGAACACATTAGATATGCTAGGAATCCGCATTTCGTTCGAGCCTGCAACGAAAGACAGATTACACGGTCGCGATGAATAGCCAAACCCCACCCTAGACCCCTATAGGTGCGGCAAACTACCCGCCAAGTACCCGAAATGAAGCAAGCTCTCTCAACAACGTGAGTAGGCCACTCAGCACTTCAAAGTACCCGGTAGTTTGTGCACCGCTCTTTGGGTCTATCCTAGGAGAAAAAACAGTAAAAGAAATAATATACAATGGCAGCTACAATCTCAATCCAGATGTGCGGCCATAAAATTAATATTACATCAAATTACAAATATTACATTGAATGAAAAATGAAAACTCTCATCTCACATCCCCAGCTATTCATCACGAAAATCCAACAAGTTCATATACACAAACCAACATCACAGATCATAGATATGTACAACCCCTACTAATCGACGTATAGCGATTAGTAGACGTTCAGTACATATATCACATTACAGATATAATCCAATTAGCTAAAATTTATAGAACTTCGATCAAAAACTATATTTGAATCTACCCCAAGTAAAATTCAGTACTCTGAAAAATCTGGGCAGAAACAAAAATTCCCAGAATACACAAAACCAACTCAGAGAACCCCAGAAGAAATTTGGTGCGCAGCCGAGTTGACTCGGCCGCGGATCCGCGGCGGATCGCTTGGATCGGCCGCGATTCAGGCGCCCAAATTTCTACAGTTTTCTCTAAAAAGCCTGCTTGTATTTTTCATGTCACTGAAAATATTTTTAGGCCTGTTTTAAAAATCGACAGAAAATACAAGTTTCGGTGTGTTTTCGGGATTTTTTCCATGATCGAAGTTCTAACGACTTTGCTAACATGTTAGTTGTTGTTTAGCCAGACTCTGATACCACTGTAAGTCTATGTAACCTACCCTAGTACTTACGGGGAGGTGGAAAGAGTAAAAATCAAATTCTTATCACAATGGTAGATAGACTAACCATGAAGGATCTTTACTAAACAAAAACTAACAAACAAACTACAAGTTCTAGATACTATGTTAGATGGTTATACCTAGTTCTTGAACTCCTTCTCTTCTTGTTGTGGTCCTCCTTGTTGCTAGCTCCTTGGAGTGGTGTAGACGGCTCCTCCTCTTCGTCTTCTCTTTGCCGAAGAAAGAGCCACCCGAAGGACTCTACCTTGAGCTCCTACCTCAACCAAGAAGTAACTAGAGTGCTTGGTTTGCTAGAAAAAGAACCCTATAATGAGTAGAGAGATGTTTTAATGGTTTAGTCTCAAAAGCTTATGATTTTCAACACATGAAACACTTAAGTTTTGAGAGAGGAAGAGGGAGAACTTTTGCAAGAGAGAGAAAGAGCATGAGAGAATGAATGAGTAACCACAACCTTGCTCTCATATGAGAGAGATATGAGAATAATAATAATAATTAAGAAAATTGTGATGGTTAGTTGATTTGACCATTATCATTTCACATTTAATGCTAAGTGCAAGCTTCAAGAAGCATTTTTCTTTTGCTAAAGAAAATATCAAGGTCAAAAAAACTCAACAAGTCAAATGGTCAACCCAACCATAAGCATGGCACAATTATCCTTAATTAATATTATTAACCATATTTCTCATTCTCATTAGGGTTTAGAAAAAGTCAACGGTCAAAAACCCTAATGAGGTTCCTCTGCCTCTGTCAACTGTGCATACACACCCGCATCCGTGTTCCGAAGAACATGAATACAATGAGACAAAACCAATCCCAAAACAAATACTAGGATCTGGCTTAAACCAAAGCCCGCTAATAATAAATGCCCGGACACCAAACGTGCACAAGTGCGCGTATGTGAACGAACCCCGTCGCAAAACCATGCGACCTCTACTCTGTTTTGCCCAAAGGTGAACAACCCTCTGTATGGGACTCTAAAGACTCGACACTACGCTGGCAGTTGGTTTAACCACAGGCCGCAAGCGGTACTAGCTGTACGTAACGGTCCCCAGGTAGATGCCGATAAGAAGACCGATGAGGTAAACCCATCCGAACTCCTACTGAGCCTGAATGTGACAATCTCCGTACAGTCCGGTCTGTTCATCTGAGAGTATCGCATGTTGGGCCTAAGGGGGCGGTAAACGTCAGTCCCCTAATAGCGATACAAGTTATGTCGGAGTGTAGCCCAGAACACCCTGAGAAACTACTGGAAACGCTACCAGTATATCTCGCTTGCCCTGGCCAGGGACTTTGTGTAATGGCTCTCCTAGACACAGTGCGATATCAACTCCCAATACCGGGAGAGACGAATCCTGTCTAACCGTCACTGCCTCCAAGTGCTTCGGGACTGCACCCAACTACTACCTGTTTGCATGACTCATTTGAGCCGTGGTAGGGTAGTAATCTAAGAACAGTGGGAACACACTCGAGACGAAGTGACAGTGTCAAGTCAACGGACTAAGCTGTACTCATGTCACCTGGGAACTGATAACTGACGACAGGTATAATACCAACCAACAGTTCCCAGCGAGTCCTATCCAGTGTACTCGTAACCTAACGAGCACCCGCAAATATCTCCAGTACGACGTACTAATGGCTGTGGGACAGACCATCTCCCCTGCTGGGATGAGAAGCGCATACGCTGGTCTACTCCGGAGTATCGATACCCCGTCTCGATAATCCTACGACTAGGGACTTGTATAAGGATGTGCTTGTAGATTACCCAGCCCCCACTAGTGTGACTGCCATCACAACGGTGGTAATCAAGCAAAGATCCTAAGGGCTCCACTAATATGTATAAGCGACATGCTAAAAGAAACACATGCACATATTAAAGTAGAAACAAACCAAGTAGCATACTACCATTTTGAGCAAGATTGTCTATACAACTGTGAATATCCCAAGCTTCCATTAAGTAATAAACAAACTAGTATGATACAGTAATGGCCTCTAGGGCATATACACTAACACCCTCGGTCTTCCGGAAGTGTACCATCCTTCAGGAACTCCACGAGGGGCTTCCTCCAATCCTGGCCTTCCTCCTGAGCAGTGTATACTTGAAGCGTTACCTCCTCATCTTTCACGTTGGGCCGTGGCAAGACTTCGAAGAGGATATTCCTCTTATTGTTGGCAGTATAGGAAGATGCAAGTTTGCTCAGGGCGTTGGCTTGGGCGTTTAGGTGCTGGGGAATCTGTTCTACTTGGACTTCGTCAAAAAAATTTCATAGTCTTTTTACCTCGGACAAGTACTTCACCATGAGAGGCTCTCAGGCCTCGAATTGCCTGGTCACTTGGCCGACGACTAGGGCGGAGTCACTGCGAATCCGGATTGTCTTCAGCCCCACCCCCGAAGTGATTCACAGCCCGGGTAGCAAGGTCTCGTATTCCGCGGCATTGTTTGACGCTCTGAACCTGAGCTTCAAAGAGTACTCTATCTCTTCCTCGTTCGGGCCTCGAATGATAAGGCCGGCACTGCTCCCTTCCTCGGTAGTCCATCCACGTAGAGGACCCAATCGGGGACGGAGTCGGGTATTTCCTTGACCGAGGGTCGGGACTTAGGGACATGCGCCGATGCTGCTTCCTTGGTGGAGATAGTGCACTCGACAACGAAATCTGCCAGGACTTGTGCTTTGATGGCTTGCCTGGGGTGATATTTGATGTCGAATTAGGATAACTCCCACCTCCATTTCTCCAGACGACCAGACGACTCGGGGGAGGCGAGAATAGTCCCTATAGGCCGCACGGTGAGGATGAGGATGGTGTGTGCCTGGAAGTAGTTGTTGGGTTACGGCAGCGTCCCGGCCATCAATCCGTGACCAAACGCGGAACAAAAATTTATAAAACTTGGCGCTACCACAACCAATTATCCGGATCTATCCATAAGCCCTAGATAACAAAACATGCAAACGAGTTAGAATGGTTATACCGAATAGATCCGTGTCCTTCGGTCTTCAACCATCATCCCAAGCTCTTAGGGGCTTTCTTGATCAAGCTTGATCTCCGGTCTCCGTCCATCGAAGATGATCCACCCGAGAGTCTATGCAACGAGCCCCAACCTCATATCCGAGGCAACTAGGGCACCTAGATCGCTACTCTAGATACCGTAGATGAAGCAGATAGTGATGAAGGATTAATTTGTCTCAAGACACCCAAGGATTCTCAACTCATGAGAGGGTTTTGGTGGAGCTAGAAGAAGAAGAAGATGTTATGAGAATGAGGTGTTGAGAGCAACTCAAGAAAGAGAAAAAGAAAATGAATCATGGCTTGTCTTTTTGTTTGTAGTGTGAGTGTGATAAGAAATAATGGAGCCATCACATAAATGTCCATGTCTCCAAAATATCTCAGTCAACAAAAATATCTCAAGTCAACATAATTTCATAATAAACAAAAACCCTAAGCATACTAGAATAGCAACCATGGGTCACTAATTAGCCATGCAACAAAAAATGCAATAAATACCTCATCCTACACCTCAATAATCTTTTAATCCAAAAAGGTCTAAACCAGGATGAGGTGAAATCTTCTAAAAGCAATCTTGTAATAAATTACAAGAATACCCCTCAACCGTATATACATGTCCACATCCGTATTGCGAAGAATATGAATACAAAAAGACAAAAATAATCCAACAAAGATAATACTAGGATCCGTCTTAAACCAAAGCCCACTAGTATTATCCGTCCGAAGATTATCCGTGCACAAGTACACGTATGTGGTCGAACCCTGCCATAAAACCATACGGCCTCTACATCGTTTCGCCCGAAATAGGGAAACCCTCTGTGTTGGACTCTAAAGACTCGTCAATACGCTGGCAGTGAGTTTAACCACAGGCACGTCAGCGGCACTAGGTGTACGTAACGGCTACCCAGGTATTGAGCGAAAGGGAGGCCGACGAGCAAACTCATCCTGAAACCCCTACTAATCCTGATAGTGACAATATCCGTACAGTCTGGTCCGTTCGTCTATGAGTATCGCATATCGAGTCTAGGGGGTGGATAAAGTCAGATCCCTAATAACACGACATTTAGTGTCGGTATGAAGCCCATCACCATATGATAAACTACCGATCTTAGATCAGTAATTCTTGACTATCTTAGCCAAGGATTTCTGGTGATGGCCACCCGTGCAAAACCGCGACATCAATCCCCAATACCAGGAGAGACGAATCCCCCAACGATCCGCTCACTGCCTCCATGTGGCTCGGGACTGTACCCAGCTAAAACCTGTTTGCACGACTCTTTTGAGCCGTGGTAGGGTAGTAATCAAAGCCGCGAAGAATTACTCGCACTTCATGAAAATAAAAGAAAGAAAAAGAATTCATAATGCGGAAACTAAAAGAAAGCGAATTGATAAAACTGATGATCTACCTTTATTACTCAACCTCACAATACATTTCTTTGAGTTTAGATTACAAGAGAAAGAAAAATTGCTCTCGATCTCTGCCTCGAAGAAGTAAATGTTCCGTCAATCTTCACGTCACTTGATCACCTCGAGTCTTGGACCTGTCTTGGATCGCTTGTTCGTTGACGATGATTGGCTTCGTGTAAAAGAGACTTGATTGATGTCGCTTGATGAATTTCTCGATGATTTCTTGATCTTGGATCTTAAGATCGAAGATTCTTGATCTTAGATCTTAGATCCTCCTTTTGATATTGGATTTGATCTTTGATTTGATGTAGAGATTTGTTGGCTCTTTTCTTGATTTTATTTGAAGAGATTCGATTCAATTGGATGTAGCCATCGGTCCTTTTTATAGCCCCAAATCCAGTAACAGAAAATCCCTACAAACTAAGTTTGTTGCATAGAAACTTCCAGAAGAATCTTGAACCCTAACTCCTCTTCTTGACCGCTGAACCGCGGCAACTCGGCCGACTCGGCCGTGGATCGGCCGCGACTCTGTGGGTTCTTGGCTTAATTCTTCTAGAATCTTCTCTTGTTAATATTTAGGTATTTATTTGATGTCTGGAACCTTCTTATCTTTTCTGAGTCTTGTTCATATCATAATATTGCATTTTATATTCCCCATTCTTATGCATTTTACAATAAAAATAGGTGCTTTTGACGCATGTTTGCTACATAGTATAGGTTACAGGTTCTTGGATCTAAAACAGTGAAAACGATGAAAAGACGATGCAAAAGTGGACTTTGACCAACAAACAGAAGACTCTTGATCAAGCCTACATCAAAGATAAAGTTCACAAAGCATAAGGCAATGCAAGGTCCAAAATCGCGAAGCCACGGTTAAAGTCCACCACAAGTATTCACTGAAAGATCTGGAGAAGACCTAGAATCCAAATAAATAAAAGAACCAAAGAATAAGAAGCCCAAAAGGACCCATAAGCAGACCCCAAAAGTTCAGGCCATGATCTCATCAATGGGCCGCGGAACCGCGGCCCAAACCTTACCCAGGCCGCGGTTCCGTGTCTATATGCAGCCTGAAGGAAATAAATTTTTTACCATAATTCTTGTGCGGTGCTGAAAAGATTTTATAGGGTTATTTTTGTAAATGTAGACATGCGAGTCATTGTAACCCTAGGGTTTCCTATCTTCTATAAATAGGGACTCTAAAATCATTGTAAACCCTATGCCTCCTTTTAATAATAAATTCAGAATTCTTTATGGAGAGCATCGGTGCCTCTTTTCAATTCATGAATTCAGATCTGACAACCTGCGTTGATGTTTGGAGAGAGCCATCTGTAGGTAGTTTTATTTAATTGCTCTAGTTTAGATTTTAATTCTTTGCCCTAGGTAGATTTAATTCCTCGCCATAGATAATTGTTTAGAGTTAGCTTTGGGGAAGGCTTTTGAGAGATGAGATCTCTCATCCCTTTCTTACCCATTATATATTTTCAATAGGACTCCATGCATACATGCATACACCGCGTCCTACAGCACCCTATCCCTCGAGGTAGCGGTGATACCGTAGTATAAAGGCCCGGTAGTGCGCGTTTTCCATGGAGGTTAGGGTAAGGATATCTAAAGGAAGGAAAAGAACCTAGAGGAAGGAACACCTTCCCGAATGGATCTAATCCCCTTTATTGATAATTACCATAACTCCTCATAGATCTTCATTTGGGTATAGAAAGCGTTGAGATTTACTTGCATTTCCAAACCATCCCTAAACCTAACCCTAACAAGACTAGATCTAGATAATCGTATATAGAATAATTAGGTTTTTAGATTTAATAATCAATCCGAACACCCTTCGGAATTAACTCGTTAGAACGATTAGGAGATTCACAACATCCCTGTGGACCGACCCGTACTCACCAGCTAGCTGCATGCGACGCCGTTCTTGATTGCGGTTAATAGATAGTTTTTGAGATCAATCAAATGGCGCCGTTGCCGGGGATGGCGTAAAATTTCCTTTTTGTAATTTCGGGTTAATATAAAATATAAAAAAAACCATAAAAATTTGAAAAATCAAAAATATAAAAATTCTATCATCTTTTATTGTTTGAAGGGTTTTCTTTTGTGAATCTTTACAGGATTGACGGATCTGAAACAACACAGAAGGCTAATCAGAAAATGATACATCATAATAGAAGAGGATTGGAAAGTCGGAGTTACAGAAATTTTAACAGAAGCTGATCCCTTGACAAGACCGCGAAACTACGGCCTAACTGCGCACTAAACAGCGGTTCCGCGGTGGATTATTGTGTTCAGCACAAAATCTTTGCACGGTTTGATTCCTCTTTTCTTCCTCTAAAAATCCCTATATATCTTTCTGTCCAATCTTCTGCAGGATTCTTTGCGCTAAAAATCTTCTTCCCCCTTCCAATAATTGATTTTCTGCAGGATTCTTTGCGCCGCACTAAATAGCAAATTGATTATAAGTGATTTACTGCTTTGCATATTTTAATCTGACTTTAAGGGGCTTTTGACCAATTCAGATTGGGTGGAGACTTCATCACCCTTCCCAGTACCCCAGAAATCACTTAAAGCATTTGCATTGACCATTCTTAATTAAAAAATACTAGACTCAGCCCTAAGGACGTCGCGCTCAATAGGACAGAGGACTAGTATAGGCATCGGCCGTTTATCCTAACCTGACTTTGCGGTACCTAGGCAAGTGTGTCAAAGCTAGTGATTTTTAATTAGGCCCACAGTGTGGTTCCTTCCCACTTACCTGGCACTTACCTGGCCGCAATTGGCGGTGAAGAGGCGGTTTGAGATCCTATCTCTAGCCCTTTGGAACAGTTAGGAGCTGTCTAGCTGACCTAGGTGACCCTAGACCTAGGCGACCCTAGACCTAGGCCTGATTGTGCATTTGTGGTTAATTGCATTTGTGTCAAAAGTTTTTTCAAAATATTTTTGCAAAAGCTCACTTAAAAAGAAAAAAAAGAAAAATCTTTTCAAAACTTGCAACTTGTCACTAAAGAAATTTTTGCACTCACCTACACCACTTCTTCTCATTGACGTTTTCTTACCTCCACATTCTGTCTTTCATCTTTCAACTACACTAACCCTTTTAGTGTATGTCCGGTTGGACTAGGGACCCTAGCGCCCGATTAGTCCGTGTTTCATTGGTACCGACCGACGAACCTTTCGACTCCGAAGTCGAAATCCTGTCCACTTCTTCACTTTCACCATCACATTCTTCTTCCGAAGGTATGTCGGGATACAATCCTAACAACACCTTACCGACGGGACTGATTCCACCTCCGTTAGGTGCGAATAACCCGAATCACCCGCCTGTTGAAGCGCCCACACGAGTCGCGCTCCAGGATCTCTTCTACCCTGTCTGCACCTCTTTACCTACCTGTCTTTCACCCCCACCGGCAAATGGGGACAATTTTGAGATCAATCAAGTCTCTACCAGTATTTGATTCTTCGACTTTCTTTACTTTATCGGCAGATTCTTTATTCCGGATATCTGACCTGAGCTAAACTTGCACAATATCTCAATGAAGAATGTTAGTTATGTTTGAGATACAAAATATAATGCGTAAAATATAAACATACAATTTCCTTCATAATGTTGATTATAATATATAAACACATGGTAAATGGTATTTTGCAGATGAAATTCTAATATGTGTTATAGTTATAACAAATACCTTTAGATGATTAAGAAAAGTAAGGAAACTGTCATATTAAAAGTGCACTATTTTCGACTGAACATATCCTTTAAAGGATTCCTTGTCCCCGCTCTTTATAGTGAAGAGGTAATCGACAGTCCGCTTCTGTCGTCTGTTCTGACAAAGTGACCGAGGAACTGGGCGGCCAACTCATCAAAGATAGAGATAGAGCATGGTGTGAGTCCTCGGAACCGGTCCCATCCAGCTCTGATGAGGGTGGCGGGAAATGCTCGGCATTAGGCAGCGTCGGAGTTATCCTGGAAGCTCATGCCCACCGTAAATGTGTCCAGATGGTTCTTTAGGTCGGATTTACCGTCGAAGAGGGCCACCTTGGGCGGCTTGTTCCTGATGAGACCTGTACGGCAAACAACTCCTCGGTGAAGGGCTTTGTAAGTGAGTCGGTGGCGTACCTGGCCCCTTCACCAGATGGATGACCCTCCCGATGTATACCCTTGATTTTCTTTTCGAGGGCGTCGAGGCGGTCGTGATACCTCGAGGATTCGGCGCAGTCAGAGTGGTAGCCCTTCCCGCTTGTGGTCTGTGCCAGGCTGCGACTCCGATTCCGTTCTATCAAATTCCTTAGGTTCCCTGGTGAGGTCCTTCTTGAGTCTTCGCGGCGAGTGCTGTTTGCGCGATCCCGTCGAGAGAGAGGGTGTTGGTCATTCCTAAGAGCAGGCGAGCTGATCGATACCTCATCGGGAGGGACGGGAACGCGACGGGCCTCGGGGCGATGGGCTCTTTCATAAGACCGCGGCGTGGACCCGTGTGGCGCCCACCGGGCAATTGAATCGGTCGCCGCGGGGGAGCCGAGGTCGCCGAAGTGAGCACGGCTTTGTTCGGTGGTGCCAGTATGGGCGGTGTCATCCGCCCCTCTGTTGAGGTCGTGATCCCTGGGGGGAACGGCGACCTGGGGGGCTGGGCCCGCCGTTTGGACACGGATAAGGGCGTCCACTATGGATGCGTGCCTGTCGATCCTTGCTGAGAGGGCGTGGATGGCGTTCGGATGGGGAGTAGATCCATCCGTGCCACCGTTGTGGGGAAGGTGGCAACTTGTGCTGGGATCGTCACGGTTTTCGCTCACCATGAAGTCGAGAGCGAAAGATCAACTTTCGATGGGTGGAAAAAAGATTCCTACAGACGACACCAACTGATGGAGGTATGATCTCCTTCAGATGTGGTCCTCCGTCGATCAGTGGCGAGCGTTGATGAAGGGTTGAGATTGGTGCTGAAAGTTGTCTCCTTGGACGTGTGGATTTCAATCGGTTGATTTTGAGATGAAGCCGAGCTACCTGCAAAGAAGTCTCGGGGTGGGTGATGTTCATACTATAATTTTGCATTATTTTATTCCCTATTCTTATTCAGTTTACAAATAAAACATGTGCTTTTGACCCGTGTCTGCTACATAGTTGTAGGTTACAGATTCTCAGGACAAAAACAGTGAAAAAGACAATAGACGATACAAAAATGAGACTACGACCGATAAATGGTGGAATCTTGATCGTGCCCACATCTTGAGGAATATTGAAGATCAATTAACAAGTTCACAAATAACAAAAGGCAGCGCAAGGTTCAAGACTTCGTCACGAAGCAATGGTAAAAGTCCACTACAATTATTCACTGTGGAGATCTGGAAGAAACCCAGAAGCCAACCTGAGAAAAAAAGTGACGAAAAAAGGAGTAAAATGCCACCACAACATAACCAGAGAATATGAGCCCACCAGGCCCATATACGGCCGCGGAACCGCGGCCAAACGTGGGCTTTGGCCGTGGATCCGCGGCCACGTGGCACAAGCATCGGTGGAAAAATTCTGGAGCTGGCGGTGTGTTGACTAGGTCTTTTTCTTAGGGGGTATTTTTGTAATAGCAGATATGACGCGATTGTAACCTAGGGTTTTCTATGAATCTATAAATAGAAGCCCTAATACCTCTTTTGAGGTATGCCTCTTCTTATGCCTCATTGTAAATCTCAAATTCAGATCTGTAAAGAATGAAGAGTGCATCAATAAATTAGGAGTAAGTTTTCTTTTCATCGCCCTAGTTAATTTTATTTTCATTGCCCTAGGTAATTTCTTATGTGCCCTAGTTAGATCTTTAATTCCTTGCCTTAGATAGATAGTTTAGATACATTCTTCAATTCCCTAATGAGCGAGTAGTCTCCTCGCTTGTTAGAGTTAGCTTTGGGGAAGGCTTGAGAGATGAAGATCTCTCACCCTTTTCTTGTCCATCACACGTTTTTATAGGACTCCATGCATACATGCACAGACCGCTCTCTACGGCACCCTATCCCACGAGGTAGCGGTGATACCGTAGTATAAAGGCCCGGTTGAGCGTGTTTTCCATGGAGGTTAGGGTAAGGATTAAGAAAGGAAGGATAAGGACCTAGAGGAAGAAACACCGTTTCTTCCCGATGGTACTAATCCCCTTTATTAATAATTACCATAACACCTCATAGATCTTAATTTGGGTATAAAAAGCGGTTAGATTTATTGACTTTCCAAATTTACCCTAAACCTAACCCTAGCAAGATTTAGATCTAGATAAATTTAGTTTTTAGATTTAATCAATCCAACACCAATCGGAATTAACTCGTAAGAACAATTAGGAAATTCACAAAATCCCTGTAGACCGACCCGTACTCACCGGCTAGCTACCAAGCGACGCCGTTCTTGATTGCGATTACAAAATATTCTTTGACATACGAATCAAATTGCGCCGTTGCCGGGGATGGCGTGTTATTTTCTTTTTGCAATTTCGGGTTAATCTAAAATTGAAAAATCATAAAAAACTGGAAAAAAAATTAAAAAAATATAAAAATTTATCATCTTTTTATTTTATGAAGGGTATTTTTGTTTGAATTTTGCAGGATCTATAATCAAGTTCGGATCTGGAAAAATCCAGAGAGCGAAACAGAAAACCGCATATCCGAACAGAAGAGGAATGTCAAATCAGAGGGGCGGAGAAATTTTTGGGAATCGATCCTCACCTTAAACCGCGAAATCGCGGCAGGAGTGCGCTTGGGCCGCGGAAGCGCCGCGAGTAGGTGACGTCAGCCTCTGGAAAAAGCGCTGTAATTTTTCTTTTTCTCTCCTCTGCAACCTAAAATATCTCCTCTGTAGATTTTCCTGCAGGATTCTTTGCGCTAAAAAATCTTTTCCCCTTCCAATAATTGATCTTGTGCAGGATTCTTTGCGCCGCGCTTAAAAAAAATTGATTGCAATGATTGTTACTGCTTTGCATATTTTTAATCGGATTTTAAGGGGTTTGAAACCAATCCAGATTGGGTGGGGATTTCATCACCCTTCCCAGGACCCCAGAAATCACATAAGGCATACGCATTGACCATTATTTAATTAAAAAATATTAGACTCAGCGCTAAGGACTTCACGCTCAATAGGACAGAGGACCAGTTGTAGGCATCGGCCGTTGATCCTAACCTGAGTTTGCGGTGTCTAGGCAAGTGTGTCTAAGACGTGTGGTTACTTAATTAGGGCCACTACTTGTAGTGGAGAGCCTCCCACTCACCTGGCACTTACCTGGCCACAATTGGCGGTGAAGAGGCGGTTTGAGATCCTATTTCTAGCCCTTTGGAAAAGTTAGGAGCTGTCTAGCTGAGCTAGGTGACCCTAGATCTAGGCCTGATTGTGCATTTGTGGTTGATTGCATTTGTGTCAAAGCCTTTTATCGAAAATCTTTTTTGCAAAAAAGTTCCAAATAAAAAAAAAGGGAAATTTTTTATAAAAACTTGCAAAATTTTGTCGCTAAGAAATCCGTGCACCCCACACTCTTTTTCTTCTCCTTTCTTACTTCATGGGTACCCCACCACACAAATCTCTTGCCGAACTTTGGTACCCTGAACCAAACTTTGCCTCTTACGCGAATTGTTTCAGTCGATTTAAGGACGACCCCTCCATGCCCAAAATTTCTTTGAAAGATCGAATAGAAGCGACTAGGAGAAACAGTTCGACTTCGCAATCCACTTTGTATCAACCATTTCAACCTTCACCACCTTCTTATGTTGATACTTCTTTTTCGAGTCCTGTTGTAACTCCTAAACCCATGTCTATAGCTGAACATATTGAACAATCTCGTAGCCGATCTTTCACTCCTCTCCACACATCCAGTTCTAGGGATCAACAAGTCCATTCACCTTTTTATCCAAATGTTGATCCTACTCCTGTCCAACCATTCAAATTCTACCAGTCCTACCCAACTTCCGCACCTTCCTTAGACATTGCTTCTACACAACCATTTGGGAGTTTCACATATCCAAACAATTTTGACTCTTTTACCGAAACCCCTTCACAACCCATGTCTAGTCTAGAACAGTCGTTGGAGGCTTATATGGCAGCGACAAACCAAATGATTAGGAATGTGGATGCGTCCATGGCCGTCCTTATGCAACCTAGTGAACAGGTAGCTAGTTTCCAACTAGCTCCAAAAATTCCAATGTATGAGGAGGCGGTTCGACAGAGTGAGAATTTGAGAGGTGAGAGTGAGCTGTACGCCCTTCCAAATCAAACCTACCCATTACCAATTGAATCCCACGACTCCGGTTTTGAATGTCAATCAAGTGTCCCAAATGATTCACCAGTTAAAGATAAATCGTTTAATGAGTTGTGTGACTTTGTAGTGCTTGATTTGCCAGATTGTGAAGAATCCCTTTCGAGTGAAACCACACCTAATCGTTTTGAACTTTACACCTCCACTCTAGAACCTAAATTGATAAATATCCATGCTTTTGATGAGGTGTCAGAAAAATTGATTTTCACTTGATTGAGAATATAGACGCCGGGAATATTTTGGATAATGAACCCGTAGATTTGATTGACATTTTATCCCCAATTCATCATCCCGGATCATTAAATGTTTCTCCTGAACTTCATGTGCGTCTTGATTTTGATGATAATGGCATGGATAAGCTAAATATTGAGGAGAATTATGAGGATAGTATTGAGGAGAGTATTGAGGATAATATTGAGGATGAACCATTTTTGTTTGATGTGTCGGATTTTCCTATTCATCCTCCGAACCCTTTAACTGTTATACTTCCTAAATCACCCCTACTTTACATCGTTCCGACCATGCAAAAGATCACACTTGAGGACTGTGAGTTTGAAAAATTTCTGTTCGATCGCAGCATTTTGGACTCCACTAGTGCTACCCCTTTGAATCGAATACAGTTCTCACAGACGATAATGATTACGAGTGTTTCACTTTTTCGGACGATTTTGAAGACTCACCGCCTGAGTTTGAATCCTTTGAATTTTCAGATGAACCATCAAACTCGGTTGCTTACAATCATTTCGAACCATTAATGGAATCTTTCAAGTTCGAGACAGTTTACTACGGTGAGAATAAGACTATCCCTAATTCACTCCCTTTCGTCCTTCGTGTCGCTTCGACCACGCAAGACTCTGTCGCGTTTCCATTTCCAATGGATGGTTTACCAAGTTCGACGTACCCATGTTTTCTTGCGAATCTTGAGGGATTTGACCCCATTTCTCGACGGGTTGATAAATTAGAACAATCGCTTTTAACACATCGGTCATCATATATTGCGCTAATTTATTCACTCGATTTACACTCTCAAGATCGTACTACACTTCTTTCTCTTTTCCGCCATTCTCCTCCTCCACCGAGACCGTATATCGTTTCTATCTCCACACGGTCTCGTGTGTTTCTCATTTCTTTCCTTAATATTCCATTCTTTCACCAACCCTACCATTATCACAATAAAAATTTTGAATGGTTGGTGCTAACTTTTGGCCTGTGTAAGGCCTTGTTTAGTTTGGGGAAAACCTTGTTGTATATATATTTTTGTTTTTTTCTTTTAACAATAAAAAAAATTATAAAGAAATAAACAGGGGAGTGCCGACATTTTGACCCTCTTGGTGTGGCATGACAGTGAGGACACTGTCAAGTTTAAGTTTTAGGGTATGCTCGGTAAGCCTTCTTCCTTCGCATTCATGTGTATATTTTTGCATTTGCATACTTATTTTAAAACCCATAAAAATTGAAAATTTTCAAAAATTATAAAAATTAAAGTATTCAATTTTGGCCATAATTGACTTGAGTTTGACAAAAAGGTTAACTAGTTAGGAATAACTAGATCTAGACTTAGTAAATTAAAAACCCTAAAAATAACCTTTCTTAAAATTTAACGGTAGAAAGTATATGTCTTTGTAGTTTATTTAGAAATAGGCAAATTTTGAGTTCACTTCTTGGGCTAAGTCAAGATAAAGGAAGAGTATTGATATTTTTATTAAAATATAAGTTTAAAAAATAATTCCTAGCTTAAGTCTAAATTCTGAAAATATATACCCTACAATTTGCACAAACACGAATCTTGAAACTTGGAATAGTAGAAGAGACTTTGAAATGCTATTGTCTAAAATCCTTAGTACGAAGAAAATAAAATAAAAAAAATACAAGTGTGAATAAAGAGATAATAAAAAAAATGAACACTGGTTTTTGTGATTACTTAAGGCTGCAAAAATAGAAAAATATTTAGCGAGAGTGCTTCATCACCTAGTGCCTTAGACCAACTGGTTTGGGAGTTACTGCTAAAGCCTTAGGTGTTACAAAACTAGGAATTACGCTTTAATGTGCAAACACATCTTGTAATCGGTTGTTGGTACCTCAAGAAGTATTAACAGTCGCATGAAGGATGTGTGAGCAAACTTCATCTAAAAATTCACCAATTAAGAAGTGATTTGGACGATGGACAAGAGTATGATAGCTTGATTTGAATTTCCAAGTGTAGGGGTTACATATACACACACGCAGGGGTACATGATTGGGGTTTAGATAAGAGATAGGAATAAAGAATATGACTTATATCTTTAATAGAGATGATAAAAATTCCTAAGTTGAGATGGAACCGTAGAAGGAAAACTTAAGAAATGCCAAAAGCTAAGTAAGTCTACAGAACATATATAATCTTAAGTTAAATAATAAGGAAGCGTGAAAAATACGGGTGGATGATTTACGAGTCGAAGATAATAGAATTCCTTGTCAGAAAACCTAATTGGAGAATAAAAGTCAATGGTCCGAATTGATAGGATTTTGTGGGTAGTATCCGCTGAAAACCCTCAGGAGACAACACTCCTCCTACTAGGGACACCTAGAGGTTTAACGAGTTTGTTGCACGTGCTCAGTGCAATCGCGTTTCCCTGCGAAAGTGAGGTTAGGTTTTTGTTGAGAATAAAACTAGGTTTGCTCGAGAACGAGCAAAAGATAAGTTTGAGGGTATTTGTTCATGCTATAATTTTGCATTATTTTATTCTCCATTCTTATTCAGTTTACAAATAAAACAGGTGCTTTTGACCCATGTCTGCTACATAGTTGCAGGTTACAGATTCTCGGGACAAAAACAGTGAAAAGACAAAAGACGTTACATAAGTGAGACTACGACCGATAAATGGTGGAATCTTGATCGTGCCTACATCTTGAAGAACATTGAAAATCAATTAACAAGTTCACAAATAACAAAAGGCAGCGCAAGGTTCAAGACCTCGTCACGAAGTAACGGTAAAAGTCCACTACAATTATTCACTGTGGAGATCTGGAAGAAACCTAGAAGCCAACCTGAGAAAAAAAATGAAGAAAAAAGGAGTAAAATGCCACCACAACATAACCAGAGAATATGAGCCCACCAGGCCCATATACGGCCGCAGAACCGCGGCCAAACGTGGGCTTTGGCCGCGGATCCGCGGCCACGTGGCTCAAGCATCGGTGGAAAAAGTCTTGAGCTGGCGGTACGTTGACTAGGTCTTTTTCTTAGGGGGTATTTTTGTAATAGCAGATATGACGCGATTGTAACCTAGGGTTTTCTATGAATCTATAAATAGAAGCCCTAATACCTCTTTTGAGATATGCCTCTTCTTGTGCCTCATTGTAAATCTCAAATTCAGATCTGTAAAGAATGAAGAGTGCATCAATAAATTAGGAGTAAGTTTTCTTTTCATCGCTCTAGTTAATTTTATTTTCATTGCCCTAGGTAATTTCTTATCTGCGCTAGTTAGATCTTTAATTCCTTGCCCTAGATAGATAGTTTAGATATGTTCTTCAATTCCCTAATGAGCGAGTAGTCTCCTCACTTGTTAGGGTTAGATTTAGGGAAGGCTTGAGAGATGAAGATCTCTCACCCCTTTCTTGTCCATCACACGTTTTTATAGGACTCCATGCATACATGCACACACCGTTCCCTACGGCACCCTATCCCACGAGGTAGCGGTGATACCGTAGTATAAAGGCCCGGTTGAGCGTATTTTCCATGGAGGTTAGGGTAAAGATTAAGAAAGGAAGGATAAAGACCTAGAGGAAGAAACACCGTTTCTTTCCGATGGTACTAATCCCCTTTATTAATAATTAGCATAACACCTCATAGATCTTAATTTGAGTAGAGAAAGCGGTTAGATTTATTGACTTTCCAAATTTACCCTAAACCTAACCCTAGCAAGATTTAGATCTAGATAAATTTAGTTTTTAGATTTAATCAATCCAACACCAATCGGAATTAACTCGTAAGAATAATTAGGAAATTCACAAAATCCCTGTGGACCGACCCGTACTCACCGGCTAGCTACCAAGCGACGCCGTTCTTGATTGCAGTTACAAAATATTCTTTGACATACGAATCAGGTAACCACCGTAGGACCCTCTGATGATCAAGTTAGCCGTGGAAAATGAGCAGAGTAGCGGCTTGTTGGATTAAAATTGTCTTACCTGAGTCGTCTGGGAGAGGTTTTTTTATAGTAGTCGCTTGGAGCGAGCTGGCGCGAGATTTTCGTCGTCAGTTACGCTCCTGACGTTACGCCTACGTGAATGACGGGATCCCTCCATTAATGACGAGATACGCTCGTTAATGGAGGGATACGACGGCGTGGAACACGGGATATTGGATGGCGGATATCTCGCTTTTGGCGAGATACGCGGAGCCGTGGCGGAGGCGCTTGGGCTCTGCGTTCTTGGTTGCTCGGTAGAACTGGAGATGCTTAGCTCGGCGGGAGGCTCGGAGGCGAGCGGGAGGCCGAGAAAGCTCGGTTCTATGATAGCTCGGAGGCGAGCTGGAGAGGGTTGAGGAAGCTCAGCATATAGGAAGGCTCGGAGGTGAGCCGATGGTTATTTGTAAGGCGAGCATAGGAGTGTTCTGGGAGGCCATCGAAGGTCGGGTCAATCCTTGGGACGAAAACCCGGGAAATGCCTTCAATGCATCGTGCTTGCTCCTGTCCCGTGAGCCCCGGGACACATCACCAACCACGTGTCATAATATGGGGAATTCCCACTTATGAGTATCATCAGTATGGGTTGGCATGTTTTGAGGTTAACGTTTCATAAGGGAGTTTTCATCTTCTTTTTTTAGTATTTTTTTTTTTTTTTGGAAATTAGCTTATTAAGAAAATGGAGAAACTTGTATATCCATCCTGTGTTTCAGTTATATCAGTGCTTTTGGTTATCCAAAGTTGTCCTTAGTTTGCATGCATATATGTGGCTAATCCAAACAAAATAGAGAAAGAACATGAATAAAATATTCAGTCAACTTGGACAAAAATCAAGGACAATCTGAAACAATAACAGCGATGCAAGCTGACTTTGGAGCCTAGGGTGAAGAGCCCCCCATGCTTATACCCACTTCTCAATGAAATAATGACCAGCTCGCTCAACTTCCCTCATCATGCTCATGATATCACGGGGCTTGTCGTGAAACCCTAAAAATGCTTTGGCTCATGAATGTCTCTGTGACTTCCAGAAATAAATTATTGTTGAATTAGGCTTTATTCGGATGAGCCGTGTAAAACAATTGTTTTAGAACCGTGATTTTGTAATCAAACTATATTTTGAGATATGTTTGAAAAAACGGTGTGAAACTATGGTTTTGTAAGCATTTGAATGAACTAAATCATGGTTTTGTAACCAAATGTAAATTACCAAAAAAAAATCAACCTCCGCCCTTGATTTTTTTTTTAATTTTAAAAAAAATTGAGAGGGTCTGAGGTTCGCACCGCTCACCTCGCGGTAGGAAAAGCTGCCCTGGGTAGCTTTTTCCACCACTAAAATCGAGCAGTGGGAACTGCCATGCCGCGCTCTTCCGAACGGGAAGCGGTCGAGCGTTGAGCGTCCGTAGTGGCTCTCGCCGCTCTCCGGAATGGGCCCTTAACTGTTAATACTTTTCTTGACTTTGCCCCGTTTTCCTCATTCATTTTTTGGACTTCTAGTCTTCTATAGCTTGGGTTTATTGAGCCTTTCTGAGATCTAATTTGGACCATTTAAGGGCTAAATTTCAACTTGTAAGGTTTCCCTTTACACTACACACATATAGGCCCCAAATCTTATAGGAATTCCATATGTTAGATTGAATTCACATTTTTAATTTTCTTCAATAATGATACATGTATACACGTTTTACTTTTCCAATCTTATCAACCTCTAGTAATGTTACAACTCAACCATTAGTTTTCCAAATCTCGTCATTAGATTTTCAATAACCCCAAAACTCAGCCTAACATGAGTGTTCCTATACCCTAACGATAAAAGGCTCTTGTAGTTGAGTAAGATCCCAAGAGGTTGCTTCGGGGTTCAAATGCAGCTTGCTTTAATTGGTATTAGTTTACGGCCTAATATTAAAAGGAAAAAGAAACCAAACCTAATTAACATTTCCCCTCTTGTCCTTCAACCACCAAAAATATCAAAACCCTATCATTTTTTCCCACTTTGCTTTTAATCTTCAGCACATCTAATATGTAATGCTAAACCCCCTTAAAATTTACTTGTCTTCTACTCTAAGAAACCATAAACCCTACTTGTTTTTGTCATACATCAAATCCTGAAATCTCTCTTATTTCTCAACTTAAGTCTAAAGAAGGCCTTGAATTCCTTTGGGTTGCGCTTGGTACGTGGAATAGAAGATTATCGGAATCCTCATATTTCCGGAAATATGATGATTGGATATCTAATTTCAAGAAATCTTGTATTAACATGTTTGGTATATTTTAATAATTTCCGGTAATATATACGGGTAACCGGTGGTGAGACCGGAGGAGGGCCGGTAGATGACGGCGAAGCCAGAATGGGGCCGGTGGATGACAGAGAGGCCGGCGACGAACGAACGGCAGCGGGCCTGCGAGCGGCCAGCAGGGCTGGTTGGTGACGAGCATCCGATTGGCGGCGGGCCAGCCGGTGAACGATCGGCGATGGTCGACTGCTGGTTAGGAGACGACAGACAATGGGCGGCAGGATCGGCCGGCCGGCGCGTGGCAAGGGAGGCGGGCGATGGATGGTCATGGCTCATTCATGTTAGGCGGAAATATTTCATGGTAATTTAGGATAGACATATATTTTGGAGGGAATATGATTACCGTGAAATGAGGTTATTTGATTATCATGGTAATCCTATATTTCCAGAAATATGTTTTACAGTTAAACAAGTATGGTAATATTTCATTGTAATTTAATATTACCACCTAGATTACCTCCTTACCCAACGCACCTTGAGAAAGAGAAAACAGCCCTAAAACTCTAACTCGTCTCAATTTTGTTAGTATTTAAAGGAAATTTATTTTAAAATGGATGACAGTTTAACATGTACGCTCTAAACAAGATTGATGACACAATTATTTAGAGAGCAAGAAGTTTTTTAGCACATGCAACTCTTCTATTTATTGACCATAACTCTTATAATTAACGGAATGTTTGCGCCCATTAGTCGATCGAGGATGTATTAAATTCTATACAGGTAAACTAAAGAGGGCAATGGGCTTGCGGTATGCCGCAGCTAATTCAGCTGCGGCACGTAGACTCGAAGCGGTGAAAATAGGGGGCTGGGTTTCCAAGGGTTCAAATAGGGCGGGCTCGTCTCTCACCCTTGGGTCTGCGTATGGAGAGTTGCGGTATACCGCGGCTCCATTATTTCCTAAACTAAAAGGGTGTTTTGTGCAGTTGGTACTTCCTTTTGGTAACTTCGGAACTTGTATCCTAGAGCAGATCAAACAATTGAATATCTTCATGATCCAATGGACCTACCATGCACCAAGCCCCACACTTTCTTAGAACTCAGCAAACATGCAAAAATTGCATGGAGAATTATAATTGAATATTTTTTAGTTGGCTAACTAATAATTTGGTGCGACAAACTAAGCCATGAATTAATTAATGCTTTGCCCATGATGCTTCTTCTGTGTAACCTGTACAGGATTAAATCATCATGCATCACATTTAAGATCAACCCATTGACAACTGCATGTAGTTGGATGAATAGATTATTTATAGTTTGACTCTAAATTATTGATGTAAATGGACAGTAAACGGACAGGATATGGTGGTACGATGTCGATCCGTAACTGACTTAGGATTCCGATTTGGATACGAATCGTTATTGGAAATGAAAACTACCATCTGTATTTTGTAAAAGTCGGATACGGAAATTACACCGAATAAAACCCAAAATTACCATTTTTGGTATTGAATGTAACTGATTACATAACAGGGGTGAATGTAACTGATACAACTATACTGGATCATGAGCTTATTTGCAAAATGATAACAGTCAAGGACCTAGTTGTTATTAACAACTCATCTTCTTTGTAACACAAATTGTAGATCTGCCCACTCCTCCCCTACCCCCCAACCCCCAACCATATATATATATATATATAGAGAGAGAGAGAGAGAGAGAGAGAGAGAGAGGACACATAGTGCGTGTGTAATGACACACACACACATAGGGAACTGTTCAAATTGAGGCCTGTGTTCATTTTTTAAAATGAGACCAATTGCTCAAACTCCCAAACTATCGTGTTTTTACCGATCTGATCCTTCATCATGATCTACATATCATGAATAGCTTAGATATCAATAGACATGAGATTTGGAGAGCTCTAGTATATCTATTAAGTGGTTGTATTTCTCATCTATTGAAAGGCCGTTAATTGTTACTCCACCTAATCAATATGCTAGAGCTCTCCAAATCTCATGATTTTAAATACATAATCTGATGAGGCTCGATATCGGTGGCTCTCCAGATACTGACACGTTGCAGATGACGTGTCCCAGAACCTACAAGAAAGGATCAAGAACCTCAGTGGGAATCACACCTCGGGTCTCCCGCCCGAGAAGTCTCCTGACCTTCGGTGGCCTTCCAGACCACCCCCGGCTCTCCTCGAGCTATCATAGAACCAAGATGCTCGGCCTCCCGCTCGAACCCGAGCCTCCCGCCGAGCTCATCTTCCTTGGTCTAACCGACCAACCCGCAACGCTTATCACAGGCGCCTCCGCCACGGCTCCGCGAATCTCGCCATGCGCGAGATATCCGCCGTCCACGATCCCGCATTCCACGCCATCATGATCCCCCATTAACGAGCATGTCTCGTCATTAATGTAGGATCCCGCCTATCAGGCGGGCGTGACGTTAGGGCGTAACGGCCGGCATGATTCTCGCGCCCGCCTGCCCATTGCTGCCGCTATATAAACTTCTCTCTCAGACGATCGAGATAAGCCATTTTTACTCCACTAGGCCGTTACTCTTCCAAAATACCGTGACTACCTTGATCGTCGGAGGGTCTTCGGTGGCACAACCACCCCGGGACTTCTTTGCAGGTAGCTCGTCCTAAACCACCTCAAACCCATTGAGATCCACACTCTCCAGAGATCAACCCTCCAACTCAATCTCAACCATTCGTCAGCAAGCGAAGAGATTAACGGAAGATAACAACTGAAGGTGATCTAGACCTCCATCAGTTGGCGCCATCTGTGGGAACTCAAAAATTCCACTCAACCAAAAGTTCATCTTCCGATCTCGACTACATGGCAAGCGGTCACGCGATAATCCAAGCACCAGCCGTCGGCCTCCCCACGGTGGAAACGAGGGAGAATCCCCTCTTCCACCAAACGCCATTCACGCCCTATCCGCTCAGATAGATCGACTCACGTCAGTCGTAGATGCGCTCGTCCGTGTCCAAACGGTCGGGCAAGCTCCACAGGTCGTCGCTCCCCCCCACGGGACCGGGACCCCTATACAGGGAGAGAAGACTCTGCCCGCGTTGGCACGGCCGATCACCGCCTCGCTGTCTCCGGCGGCCGCAGATCCCCCGGGCCGTTATACTCCATGACCCGATGGGCACCGCACAGTTTAACTCCGAGGTCTTACACCAGAGCGCCTCGTCCCGGGCCCCATCGCGCCCCCGTCTCTCCCGAAGAGGTGTCTGTCAGCTCGCCTGCATCCAGGCATGACCGGGATCCCTCCCTCGATGGGGTCACACGCACGGGACTCGCCACGGCAGCTCGAAAACGACCTCGCCAGGAGATCTGAGGAATATCATCGAACGGAATCGGGACCGTGGCCACGCAGAGGTCTCCGGTAACCGAGGCAAAAAATCGGAGTATGCCGACTCCACGGGATACCACGACCGACTCGACGCCCTCGAAAAGAAGATCGAGAGTATGCATCGGGAAGGTCGTCATTCGAGCGACGGGGCTAAATACGCCGCTGACTCGCTCACTAAGCCCTTCACCGAAAAACTGCTCACTGTCCATGTCTCCTCCCGGAACAAGCCCCCAAAGGTCTCACTCTTCGACGGGAAGTTCGACCCGAAGGACCATTTGGACGCGTTCACCGCTAGGATGAGTTTCCAGGATTGTTCCGACGCCGCCCAATGCCGCGCTTTCCCGGCCACTCTCATCTGCTCCGGACGAGACTAGTTCTGAGGACTCGTGCCGCGCTCAATCTCAAGCTTCAATGAGCCGGCCACCTAATTCCTCGGCCACTTCGTTGGGAACAGACGGCAGAAGCGGACAGTCGACCATCTCTTCACAATAAAGAGCTAGGACAAAGAAACCTTCAAAAGGCACGTCACCCGCTTCTACAACGCCCTCCTCGAGGTCCCGAAACACCGGGAAGAGACGGTCATTACGGCCCTCAGGTCAGGTCTTAGGCACAAGGAGTGGTTACACTCCTTTGTATAAGCGCAACCTAAGACCATCACCGAGGTAAAGGCCTGGACCGAGTGTGAGATCCAGCTTGAATCCGAGGTGAACGCCAATCTGCGCCTAACAGAATAAACTAATCACAAGAAACGGGCTCGGGAGGAGAAAAAGTAGACCGAGCGGCAGAAGCCCTACTCTCTGAAGTTTCAGGAGTACACCCCCGCTCAATGTCTCGCAGACGGTACTGCTGGAGGAGATAAATGGTGAGAGGTTCTTCAAGCTCCCCCCGGACTCGCACATGGTGGCAAAGCGCACCCGGGGCCCCTACTGCGGCTTCCACCGGCCGCAGGGCCACTCCATGAAGAACTGCAAGTAGCTCCGAGACTACATCGAGAAGCTCATCCGTTCGGGGCACCTGGCAACATACTTGCGAGACAAGCGGCAGGCCGACCGTGAACAAGAGCAACGTCCCCCTCCAGGAGAGTCGACAATCGGCCAAATCATGGTCATGTCAGCGGGTACGTCGAGTACCTACAAGGCTTAGCACCCCACGCTGGTCGAGAGGACAAACAGCCATCCGAGGAAGAAGGCCAGGGTAACCGAGCCGATCGTTTTTAACGACAAGGACCTCCATGGTATATCCCAGCCCCATAACGACCCGCTAGTGATCACAGCTTGGATCCATTGCTACGAGGTGCAGAGGATATTGGTGGACTCCGGAAGCTCGGCGGACATCCTATTCTATGACTGCTTCCTGCATATGGGACTCTCCCCGTCGGACCTAAGGCCGACCTCCCACGTCCTGTCAGGATTCACAACCACTCTATCCCGGCGTAGGGGGTAATTACTCTTCAATTTAACATCGGGGAGACCGGCCGTACATGAACAGTGCCTATGGAATTCATTGTAGCGAGAATCCCATCGGCCTACAACATCCTCCTCGGCCGCCCAACGCCGAACTCTCTCAGGGCCCAGATATCGACCTACCATCTGGTAATGAAATTCCCGCTCGACCAAGCGGGATAGGTCGGGCCTACGGAGATCAACGAACTGCAAAGGTTTGCTTCACCGCAACATCTTCGTCTGAACGGGCAAACAACGATGTTGAGGCTGGGAGTGACATTAGGGGTTCTTTGGACACTCGGGACGAGCAAAAAGAGGTTCAAGGAACCCTGGTGGAGCCACTGACAGAGGTCCCCCTCGTCGAAGGGGACGACGAATGAACCGTCCAGATCGGGTCGCTTCTGACGGGGACGCAGAGAGACGACCTGGTTCATTTCCTCATAAACAACTCTGACGTGTTCGCCTGGGCACCTGCTGACATGCCTGGGATCGACCTCAAAATCATATCTCACAAGCTTGAGGTAGATCCTACGGCCCGACCCGTTAGGCAGAAGAAGCGAAGCTTCGCCCCGATCAAGCAGAAAGAAATCGAGGACGAGGTAGACAAGTTCATCGCCGCCAACTTCATTAGAAATGTACCATACTCGGAATGGCTGGCGAATGTAGTCCTGGTCAAAAAGTCAAGCGGGAAGTGGCGCATGTGTGTCAACTTCACCGACCTCAACAAGGCCTGCCCAAAAGACAACTATCCCCTCCCTCGGATAGATCAGCTCGTCGACAGCTCGGCATGCCACGAGCTATTGAGCTTCATGGATTCCTTCTCCGGCTACACTCAGATCCGTATGAATCCAGCAGACGAGGATCTCACCACAATCACAATGGACTGAGGGGTATACTGCTACAAGGTAATGCCTTTCGGCCTAAAAAACGCCGGAGCTACGTTCCAACGCTTGGTCAATCGCATGTTCAAACCGCAGATCGGCAGGAACATGGAAGTTTATGTCGACGACATGCTCGTCAAATCGGTCTCATCGGTTAACCACGCCAAGAATCTGGGCAAGGCCTTCGACGTCTTTCGCAAGTTCAAGATGAAACTGAACCCCGCCAAGTGCACATTCGGGATCACCGGTGGAAAGTTCCTCGGTTTCATGGTCACCCACCGTGGAATCGAGGCTAACCCGGAGAAGATCAATGCCACCCTCAATATAGCCGCGCCCAAGACTAACGTCGAGATCATGCGATTGACAGGGCGGGTAGCCGCCCTAAGTCGTTTCATGTCGAGATCTAGAGAGAAGTGCCTCCCGTTCTTCAAAGCTTTGAGGAAGATCCCAAGGTTCGAGTGGTCGGAGGAATGCCAGACCGCCTTTGAACAATTAAAGAGGCACCTCGCGACTCCACCGCTGCTCACCCGTCCAGTTGAAGGGGACGAGTTATCACTCTATCTGGCAGTATCCGACCAAGCTGCAGGCTCGGTGCTCATCCGAGAGGTCGAAGGAGTCCAGAAACCGGTATACTATGTGAGCCACGTCTTCAAAGACGCAGAGACGAGGTACCCAGCCATAGAGAAGATCATATTGGCACTCATCGTGGCCTCAAGGAAGCTGCGACACTATTTCCAGGTGCACACCATCCTCATTCTTACCGAGCGCCCTCTGGGGGCTATCCTCGCCTCACCCGAGTCCTCTGGCCGCTTGGAGAAATGGAGGTAGGAATTGTCCCAGTTCGACATAAAATACCGACCGAGGCAGGCTATCAAAGCACAGGCCCTGGTCGATTTTATCGTCGAGTGCACCATCCCCAGTAAAGAGTCGGGGTCAACGCCGGCCGCCGCAGCTCAACCCTCTGTCAACGGGAAGCCCGACTCAGTCCCTGATTGGATCCTTTACGTCGATGGGTCCTCGACTGAGGAAGGCTGTGGTACCGGCCTCATCATTTGGGGCCCGAACGAGGAAAAAATGGAGCATTCTCTGAAGCTCGGGTTTAAGGCCTCAAATAACATAGCGGAATACGAGGCCTTGCTGGCCGGACTGTACATAGCCTCCGAACTGGGGCTGAAAACAATTCGGATCTGCAGCGGCTCTGCCTTAGTCATTGGCCAAGTAACCGGCTGTTTCGAAGCACGGGAGCCTCTGATGGTGAAGTATCTGGCTAAGGTAAGAAGACCGCGGAAGGACTTCGACGAAGTCAACGTAGAGCAGATCCCCAGACAGCTAATGCCCAAGCCGACGCCTTGAGTAAGCTAGCTTCGTCCTACTTGGCCAACAATAAGAGGAGCATCCTCTTCGAGGTCTTGCCACAGCCCAGCGTGGAAGACGGGGCAACAATACTTCAAGTGTATACAGCCTGAGAAAAAGACAGGGACCGGAGAAAACCCCTCATGGAATTCCTGACGGAGGGTACGCTACCAGAAGATCGGGGAGAAGCCTGTCGTCTCTGAGCAAAAGCTTGCCATTTCGTATGGAGCAAGGGGAACCACTACAAGAAGTCCTTCACTCAGCCCCTGCTCCGGTGTGTCGACTCCCACGAAGCCGACTATATCCTCTGGGAGATCCATGAAGGGATCGACGGTGCGCACTAAGAGGCCCGCACCTTAATCCAGAAGGCATTGCTCCAGGAGTACTACTGGCCGACAGTTCATCAGGACGCTCACAAGCTCGTCAGGAGATGAAAAAGCTGCCAACTCCACAGAAGTATTCCTCGCCTTCCAGCAATCGAGCTAACCGCCCTAATCTCCCCTTGGCCGTTTTCCCAGAGGGGAATGGACATGATAGGCCAGTTCCCTACCAGTATGGACGGACACAAGTACGTCCTCGTTGCAGTCGACTACTTCACGAAATGGATCGGCCATTCCTATCAGAAAATCGGATGCCCCTATGACCATTAAGTTCCTACAGAACAACGTGATACTCCGATTTGGCATCCAGAGGTGCATCATCACCGACCATGGAACAAATTTCGAAAACGAAAGAGTTAAAGAGTTTTGCAGCGAATATCACATCCTTATGAAATTTGCTGCGGTCGCACATCCCCAATGCAACGGGCAGGCCGAGGTCGCTAATCGGGACGTCCTCCGAGGTCTTCGAACATTCCTAGAAGGACGCCAAGGCAATTGGGTCGAGGAATTACCCTGGGTCCTGTAGGCCCTGCGCACGTCGAAGAAAACCCCCACCGAGAAAACTCCTTTCAGCCTCTGCTACGGAACCGATGCAATGGTCCCAGCAGAGATCGGGCTCCCCAGTTACCGGGTTGAACATTTCGACGACGAAGCAAACACCTCGGCACTCCGAACCAACCTGGACATCTTTTTGGAGAAACGAGACCGGGCTCAGATCAGAGCTGCCGCCTATCAACAATAGACAGCCCGCTACTATAATGTGCGAGTCATGCGTCGCCTCTTCAAGGCCGGAGATTTAGTTCTAAAGCGGAACAAGTTCGTCGACCAAGGCAGGCTGCATAAGTTTTCCCCAAAATGGAACGGTCATTTCCTTGTCTCCGAGGTACGGCTCGGCGGAGCCTACCGTTTGTAAGACGCTAAAGGACGCAAGTTTCCACGGCCTTATAACGCCAAGAAGCTCAAGCTGTACCTCTGAAAGAGTATCTATGTATATTTATTCTTTCGCAAAGGCAATGTAAATCTTTCTAAAATTCTTTCTGTTAAAATATTAAGAAGGAAACACTAGAACATTGCAAAAAGAAGAGTTTTATTCATTCAAAAGGTACTACGGGCTCCTCAGCCTTACAGGGAAATTAAAAGTAAAATTTATAACAGAGGTGGCATGGGATCAAGGAAGTACTCCTGGTGATACTCAGAGTAGATTTCCGCTAGCCGAGCCCTAGCCAATGCAGCCCATTCCTGCCGATGCTGCACGCGAACCCGGGAAGCCACAAAAGCACCCGACGCTCCGTCCCCTGCTCCTTGGCCCACGATGTACCTCTGTTTTAAGCACTCCAAAATGAGCTCCAAGGATCAATCGTGCTTCTCCTTCGAGATACGGCCGAGCAAGAAGATCGTGCGCACCTTGTCGAGTGCCTCGTCCAGCAACTCCTCGGAAAGAGGGTTGTCCAAACCTGGGGACCTCCTCCAAATCACGTACATCAACAACTGTAGGAGGGACGACCGCCGAGGGAGGAGCCGGCCGAAGTGACCCTCGAGACGCTGAACCACTCCCCGGTACCCATCCTCGGCCAGGGACTGGTCATACACGGAGACGTTGTCGAAGGAGATAATCTCTTCGATCGAGTACATGCGCCCAGTCATCTCGTAAAGTGATGCCGAAGGAGCTACCATCTCCTTCTCTATTTATAACCTCAAACAAAACCCTTGAGGACCCAGATATGCACGCGCATGGGCACGAATCCCGGGAACCATCAAGGTTACTCCAATGCTGTGCGCTCACGTGGCAAAGCCGACGTGACTTCCCGAAACGTCACGCCTTCCCCAAGCGCCCCTGACACGTGCAGCCTGCGACGGTCACTCCTCCTAATGCTCACAGACCAATGGAGGACAGACTGAACCTCCGGATCCACCGGGCAGCAACCCTGCTCGGTCCGTTCTTAGCAGGCCTCTTACGACCCCTTCTGCGCTAAGGATCAAAGCTCTCGCTAAGAGGCAACTGAGCGACCACCCTGCTCGGTTATCCCTGGCTGGTGGTTCCCTACCCACCGACACCAGGGATCAAAGCCCTCGTCAAGAGGCAACCGAACGGCAACCCTGCTCGGTTATCCCTGTTAGTGTTTATGCCCTAGAAGGCCATTACTGTATCATACTAGTTTGTATATTACTTAATGGAAGCTTGGGATATTCACATGTATATAACAGTCTTGCTAAACATGGTAGTATGCTACTTGGTTTTTCTATCTTAATATATGAGTGTACGTATTGATAGAGCTCTTAGGATCTTGCTTGTCTACCAGCGTTGTGATGGCAGTCACACTAGTGGGGGCTGGGTAGTCTACAAGCACATCCTTATTCAGGTCCCTGGTCGTTGGATTATCGAGACAGAGCATCGATACTCCGGAGTAGACTAGTGTGTACGCTTCTCATCCCAGTTGGGGAGATGGTCTGTCCCACAGCCGTCGGTACGTCGTACTGGAGATAGTATGCAGGTGCTCATTAGGTTACGGGTACACCGGACAGGACTCACAGGGAACTGTTGGTTGGTTTTATACCAGTCGTCAGTGAACAGTTCCCAGGTGACATGAGTACAGCATAGTCCGCAGACTTGACACTGCTACTTCGCCTCGAGTGTGTCCCACTGTTCTTAGATTGCTACCCTACCACGGCTAAAAGGAGTCGTGCAAACAGGTAGCAGTTGGGTGCAGTCCCGAGCACTTGGAGGCAGTGGCAGTTAGACAGGATTCGTCCCTCCCGGTATTGGGAGTAGATATCGCGCTGTGTCAGAGAGCCATTACGCAAAGTCCCTGGCCAGGGCAAGCGAGATTTGCTGGTAGGTTCCAGTAGTTTCTCAGGGTGTAATGGGCTTCGCTCCGACACGACTTATACCGCTATTAGGGGACTGACGCTTGCCGCCCCCCTAGGCCCGATATGCGATAGTCTTGGACGAACGGACCGGACTGTATGGAGATTGTCACAGCAGGCTCAGTAGGAGTTCGGATGGGTTTCCTCATCGGCCTTCTTATCGACAACTACCTGGGGACCGTTACGTACAGCTAGTGCCGCTTGCGGTCTGTGGTTAAACCCACTGCCAGCGTAGTAGTCGAGTCTCTAGAGTCCCACACAGAGAGTTTCCTATTCCAGGCGAAACGATATAGAGGTCGTATGGTTTTACGACAAGGGTTCGGACGCATACGTGCGTTTACGCGCGTACGACTTTCGGACAGTTTTTACCAGTCGGCTTTGGTTTAAGCCAGTTACTGGTATCCGGTTATTGGATTTATACAGTCTAAAGTTTTTCCGTATTTTTACGGATCGGAGGGGCGTTCTCGTAATTACTCGAGAAGCTTCTAGAAGATGGTGACTAAGGAGGGTTATGTGTCATATGCATTGAATGAGATTAGTGAGTCATGAGAGTGATTCATCATAGTCATTAATGCATCATAAATGCTTAATGACTCATGATAATGAATCACCATTAGATATTTATGAAGCATGCTTATTCATCATTTATTTTCTTTTCTTGTTAAAAGATAATGCTTCATATATATTATGATAGCTTACTATTCTCACTCATAATATTATTCTCACCTTCTCTCTCCTCAAGCTCTCCCTCTTCAAAGACTAATCCTCCCTTCTCATGAGTTGAGTACAAGGGTTAGTAAGACTAATCAATCCATAACCATCACTCTATTTCATCCTAGCTTCTTTGATTGGCAATCCAAGAAGATTAGTTGCCTCAAGTTTAGAGGTTTAGCTTGGAGTTTTGCTCTCGGGTGGATCGTCTACTACCTAGAGAAGGCCGAGGAGGACAAGGAGATCGTAAAGACGAAGGAGTTGGTTCATTAGGTATAATCCCTAAACACAGTAGTTTAGAAACACTTTGTGTTTGCTTATTTATAGTTTAGCTTCGATTCAAGCGGTTAGTCGATGTTCGTTCACTAAACAAGATCGTTTTTGAAAATTCCGCCTCCCCACAAGTTCTGGGGTGTAGTACATCGACTTACAGTGGTATCAGAGCCTCGCTAAACAATAAATAACTTTATTGCAAATTTGTACGAATTTCGAACGGAAAAACGAAGCCGGAAAACCCTAAAAAAATCAAGTTTCTGTCGAAATTTAAATGAAGTCCAAAAATTTTTCAGGGAAGTTCAGAGAGCTTGAAAAGACACCAGAAGAACACCCAAGAAATTTGAGCTCCTGAATCGGCAACGCGGCCGTGGAACCGCGGCGGATCGCACCGATCCGCCGCGCTTCCGCCGCCGAGTTGCCGAGTCAGGAACTCAAATTTCCTGTGCTGCTTCTCTGTGTAATTTGGGATTTTCTGGGATATTTAATATTTGTTCAGGTTTCAGTTTTACAGAGCAGTTTTTGGAGCAATATTAAAGATGTTTAATCGATCAAAATTGTACAGTATTTGCATGTTGGATTATATCTGTGATTGATAAATGTGTTCGTAAACCTCCCCTAACTGCTAGTATGTCGGTTGGCAGGGGGTTGCACATTTCTGTAATGGTTATATCTGTTTGTGCATATAAACTGTATTGGACTGTTGTGGTGTATAGCCGGGGTTTGCAATGGGTTATTGTTTAATTCATTTGTTGTAAATGTAATTTGTTGTAATATTATTTTTGCGGGGCACATCCAGGTTGCGGTTGTAGCCACCGTTGTATTATTTCATTTTACTGTTTTTGCTCCTAGGACTGACCCAAGGTGGGGTACACAAACTGCCGGGCGGGTAGTTTGCCGTACCCGTAGGGGTCGAGGGTGGGGTAACGGCTATTCATCACAACTGTGTAATCTGTCTTTTCTTGCAGGCTCAAAAGAAATACAGATTGCTTGCAAATCTAATATTGTTTATCTGTGTTCTGGAATGTATATCATTGCGTCAGACGAATGTAAAATATCTATATATATGATAGCTATTTAGACGTCACTTATGTTTTACACCCGCGCTAGCCCAGCCCCCGCTCTGTCGTTAGTTAAGTAACCTAACGAGTGATGACGGGACCCCGTGGCGAATGCGGATGGCATAAGAGGACGTTGTATTTTCGTTGTTTTCTGCAATGATAGGTTAATGATGGGACGCATTATCTATAATTCAAAGAAAAACAAACCAAAGTTTAAATCGTTGGAACAGTTTAAAAGAAACCACTCGGTTAATTTTAAAAACAGATATTTTTAAATGCGGAGCTTTAACCACTCCTTTTAAAAGCTATCAGGTTCCTTCGGTTATATCAAGTTCACTACGTTCACGGTTTCGCCAAAACCAGTCGTAGCCCTCCGTCATTTCTTATGAATGGTCAGTAGTATTCAAGCTATGTTTGTTTGGCCCTTAGTCAAGACATAGTGACTGGTAGCTGCTGGGGTATTCATTTGTTGCATAGATAGATGAGTTGGTTTGGGACACTCGTATTACTTTGTTTGGCCCTTAGTCAAGAGTATATACGGATGGGTTCAAATCAACAGGATAATGATGGGCAGAACATGACATGTGACTTATGATTTGTTGGCCCTTAGTCAAGATCATAAGAACATGGGGCAAAAATTTATATCGGGAATTTCTAAAGAAACTGAAATTTGCAAAGAGATGCATACCATTTGGAGTTTGATGAATGTTGGTAGGATTCCTTCAACATTATCATACGATGATATTTGGATCCCGATCCTACTGTGAGTATATGCTACTTATCAGGAGATTCGTCACTTAACGATCAATGCTATAAACCAAGTAGGTGTCCAGAAAAGTGTCAGCGGGGTTACGCCCCCAGAGAAAAGAGGTTATTTAATTAAGGAACTTCGCGAAAGCGTTGGAAAACCTCCCTCGAAGTACCGACACCAGCCTGGCTGAACGGTTAAGCAAGTATTGTACAGTGAGAATAGTCCTGGCTAATTCTTCTTTTATGGTTTGAGGAAGGATTCGAGAAACAGTGGGAGCCATCCAGTTTAGATAAACTAACAACCACTCTAAACTTGCAAGAGCATCATGCTAAAGAGTTTTCTTCTCTCTCTCCTAATTGCAGCGACCCTGAAAATGACTGGACTTAAATTACTTTTAGAGAAAAATATACTGACAGGGCCAAACTATAAAGATTGGCTGCGGAATGTCAAAATGGCTTTGACCTATGACAAATTGGGGTACATCTTCACCGCTGCGGCACCTGCTGTCCCTGGTCCCAAATCCAGCAATGCGGATAAGGAAATCCGCAAAACCTGGGATTTAGATTGCACGAAAGCCAAGTGCATCGTGCTTGCCTCAATGAACAATGAACATCAGAGGAGGCACGAGGATATGTCCCTAGATGGCATATTTCTCCATACAAAGGAACTTTATGGAGAGCAATCTCGTATAGCAAGATACGAGACCTCTAAGAACTTGTTTCGAGCGAGGTTGGCTGTCGGGTCATCAGTAGGTGAACATGTCCTAAAGATGATCGGCTATATTGAAGAGCTCGCAGACCTTGGGACGACTTTGGATAATGAGCTCTATACAGACCTCATTCTCCAGTCCCTTCCTCCCACCTACGCCCAGTTTATCCTCAACTTCAACCTTCAAGGAAAAGAAGTTGAACTTGCGGAACTCCTGAACATGTTAAGGAGTGCAGAGGGCACCTTGCAGAAAGTAAGGAAAACACCCGCTATGTTTGTTGGCGGTGCATCTTCTTCCGGGTCCAAGGCTAGGGCCAAAGGAAGGAAGAAGAAGGCCGCACCCAAACCTAGAGGAGGTGTTAGTAAGGTGGGAAAGAAGGGAAAGAAAAAGTTTGCAGCACCGGTAGTGGGCCAGGATGAGTGCTTCCATTGTCACAGGAAAGGGCACTGGAAGAAGGATTGCAAGGCGTGGAACGCCAAGAACCAGGAACCGAAGCAAGCTGTGGCTTCGACTTCAGGTGTGTTTGTAATTGAGAATTGTCTGTCGATCAACTCTACTTCCTGGGTATTGGATACCGGATCAGGATCTCATATTTGCAATTCATTGCAGGCACTGAGAAACCGTAGAGTGCTGAAGGAAGGTGATATGATCCTCAGGGTTGCTAACGGAGCTAGCGTGGGAGCTGCGTCCGTCGGGGATTATCACCTAGGATTGACGAGTGGACATATTTTGGTTTTACATAACTGTTATTTTGTACCAAGCTTAACGTGTAATATCATATCAGTTTCCTTGTTATCAAATAAAGGTTATGATTTCACGTTTGTAAGAGATGTTGTTAACATCCACCTTAATCATGGTTCGATTGGGTCCGGTACTCTAAATAACGGCATATATGTTTTAAACCAACTCTAAATTTTCAATGTCCAGAACACACTAAAAAGAAAATCTCCAGATTTAAATAAAGCTTTCTTATGGTATTGTAGACTGGGTCACATCAATGAGAGAAGGTTGACTAAGTTGCATAGAGAAGGATATTTGGACTCGTTCGAATATCAAACTTATGACACTTGTCAATCCTGTCTCAAAGGAAAGATGACAAAGACTCCATTTACTGGACAAGCAGTAAGAGCGAGCGAGCTCTTAGGACTCATACACAGCGATGTATGCGGTCCAATGTCTACACATGCAAGAGGTGGTTATTCCTACTTCATTACTTTTACAGATGATTTCTCTAGGTTTGGACATGTCTTCTTAATGAAGCATAAATCCGAGGCCTTTGAGAAATTCAAGGAATACAAGAGTGAAGCGGAAAACCAAACAGGCAAAAGTATTAAGACACTGAGATCTGATCGAGGTGGAGAATACTTAAGTGCCGAGTTCCTAGGTTACCTAAAAGAGAAAGGAATTCTCTCTCAGCTTACTCCTCCATACACTCCACAGCATAACGGTGTATCGGAGAGACGGAATTGAACCCTATTGGATATGGTACGATCCATGATGAGTAATGCTGAGTTACCGCGATCTTTCTGGGGTTATGCGCTAGAATCAGCGGCATATCTTTTAAACCAGGTTCCAACCAAGACTCGTTTCTCGAATGGAAAAAAAGAATCTTTTTACCACACCATATCAGATGTGGAGTGGGAAGAAACCCTGTCTAAAACATTTTAGGACATGGGGGTGTCCAGCTTTTGTAAAAAAGCAGCATGTGGACAAGCTCGAGGCACGCTCAGTACTGTGTAAGCTTGTGGGATATCCAAAGAACTCCAAGGGGTATTATTTCTATTACGCAGAGGAACAAAAGGTTTTTGTTTCTCGTCATGCCCACTTCTTAGAAACTGAATTTTTAGAAAATCAGAAGAGTGGGAGCGCAGTAGAACTGGAAGAAATTCCAGAACCACAAGCTGTTACTGAAAGTTTGGTAGAACCAGAGGTTCAAGAAGAACAGGACATTCCCGCACCCCTCCGCAGGAGTAGTAGGCCGTCTCATCCGCCTGAGAGATACTACGGTTTTCTCATAGATAGGGATAGAGAGGATTGCATCATAGATGATGATGAACCTATTGACTTCCAGCAGGCCATCCAGAGCGGCGACTCGGTACGATGGCTAGATGCAATGCGGACCGAAATGGAGTCCATGTACACCAACAAAGTATGGACTTTGGACTTTGCTCCAGATGGGGTAAAACCCATAGGATGCAAATGGATCTTCAAGAAAAAGATTGGTGTAGATGGACAGGTGGAAACCTATAAGGCTAGACTTGTTGCAAAGGGTTTTCGTCAAAGACCTGGTTTGGACTATGACGAAACTTTTTCTCCAGTGGCTATGCTCAAATCCATTCGGGTCCTTCTTGCTATTGCTGCCTTCCATGATTATGAAATCTGGCAGATGGACGTAAAGACGGCTTTTCTGAATGGAAATTTAGAAGAGAGCGTCTATATGGATCAGCCAGAGGGTTTCAATCAGAGTGGGAGCAGCGGGAAAGTATGCAAGCTGCTTAAGTCCATTTATGGACTAAAGCAGGCATCGCGGAGTTGGAACATCTGTTTTGATGAGACAGTCAAAGAATATGACTTTATCAAAAATCCAGATGAACCGTGCATATATAGTAAAGCTGTAGCCAGAAGTTTCGTATTCCTCGTCTTATACGTGGATGACATTCTATTAATAGGAAATGACATTCCTATGCTACAATCTGTCAAAGGATTCTTGTCACACAGGTTCTCCATGAAAGACCTGGGTGATGCCTCGTACATTCTGGGGATCCGGATCTATCATGACAGATCCAAGAGGATGTTGAGACTTTCGCAGTCCAGGTATATCGACACTGTACTGAAAAGATTCAGTATGGAAGATTCTAAGCGCGGTAATCTACCGGCTTGTCACGGAATCACCCTCTCCAAAGAGATGTCTCCCAAGACTGATTTGGAAAGGAAACGCATGTCTATTATACCCTACGCTTCTGCGGTAGGCTCTATAATGTATGCGATGTTGTGTACCAGACCAGATGTAGCTTACGCACTGAGCGTGGTAAGCCGGTATCAGTCAGACCCAGGGGAGAAGCACTGGATAGCAGTAAAGAACATTCTCAAGTACCTGAGGAGGACTAAGGAGATGTTTTTGGTTTACGGCGGAAAAGACCTCAGGTTGGAGGCCTTTGCTGATTCCGGCTTTCAGAGTGATAAGGACGATTCCAAGTCCATGTCGGGTTATGTCTTTACCCTCAATGGAGGGGCGGTGTGCTGGAAGAGCTCCAAGCAGGACACCGTTGCTGACTCGACGATGGAAGCGGAGTATATAGCTGCTTGCGATGCCGCAAAAGAAGCAGTCTGGATGAAGAAGTTCCTAACAGAACTTCAGGTGGTTCCTACCATAGTTGATCCAATACCTCTGTATTGTGACAACAACGGGGCTATAGCTTTAGCGAAAGAACCAAGGTCCCATCAGAAGTCCAGACACATCTTGAGGCGGTATCACCTGATCAGGGAGATCATTGATCGTCAGGAGATCGAGGTTCGGAGAGTTGCTTCTGAAGAGAACATTGCTGATCCATTCACGAAGGCCCTACCTCAGATTCAGTTCGAGAGGCTACTCGAGATCATCGGTCTACGATATGCCAGTACATGGCCCTAGTGCAAGTGGGAGATTGTTAGTGTTTACGCCCTAGAAGGCCATTACTGTATCATACTAGTTTGTATATTACTTAATGGAAGCTTGGGATATTCACATGTATATAACAGTCTTGCTAAACATGGTAGTATGCTACTTGGTTTTTCTATCTTAATATGTGAGTGTACGTATTGATAGAGCTCTTAGGATCTTGCTTGTCTACCAGCGTTGTGATGGCAGTCACACTAGTGGGGGCTGGGTAGTCTACAAGCACATCCTTATTCAGGTCCCTGGTCGTTGGATTATCGAGACAGAGCATCGATACTCCGGAGTAGACTAGTGTGTACGCTTCTCATCCCAGTTGGGGAGATGGTCTGTCCCACAGCCGTCGGTACGTCGTACTGGAGATAGTATGCAGGTGCTCGTTAGGTTACGGGTACACCGGACAGGACTCACAGGGAACTGTTGGTTGGTTTTATACCAGTCGTCAGTGAACAGTTCCCAGGTGACATGAGTACAGCATAGTCCGCAGACTTGACACTGCTACTTCGCCTCGAGTGTGTCCCACTGTTCTTAGATTGCTACCCTACCACGGCTAAAAGGAGTCGTGCAAACAGGTAGCAGTTGGGTGCAGTCCCGAGCACTTGGAGGCAGTGGCAGTTAGACAGGATTCGTCCCTCCCGGTATTGGGAGTAGATATCGCGCTGTGTCAGAGAGCCATTACGCAAAGTCCCTGGCCAGGGCAAGCGAGATTTGCTGGTAGGTTCCAGTAGTTTCTCAGGGTGTAATGGGCTTCGCTCCGACACGACTTATACCGCTATTAGGGGACTGACGCTTGCCGCCCCCTAGGCCCGATATGCGATAGTCTTGGACGAACGGACCGGACTGTATGGAGATTGTCACAGCAAGCTCAGTAGGAGTTCGGATGGGTTTCCTCATCGGCCTTCTTATCGACAACTACCTGGGGACCATTACGTACAGCTAGTGCCGCTTGCGGTCTGTGGTTAAACCCACTGCCAGCGTAGTAGTCGAGTCTCTAGAGTCCCACACAGAGAGTTTCCTATTCCAGGCGAAACGATATAGAGGTCGTATGGTTTTACGACAAGGGTTCGGACGCATACGTGCGTTTACGCGCGTACGACTTTCGGACAGTTTTTACCAGTCGGCTTTGGTTTAAGCCAGTTACTGGTATCCGGTTATTGGATTTATACAGTCTAAAGTTTTTCCGTATTTTTACGGATCGGAGGGGCGTTCTCGTAATTACTCAAGAAGCTTCTAGAAGATGGTGACTAAGGAGGGTTATGTGCCATATGCATTGAATGAGATTAGTGAGTCATGAGAGTGATTCATTATAGTCATTAATGCATCATAAATGCTTAATGACTCATGATAATGACTCATGATAATGAATCACCATTAGATATTTATGAAGCATGCTTATTCATCATTTATTTTCTTTTATTGTTAAAAGATAATGCTTCATATATATTATGATAGCTTACTATTCTCACTCATAATATTATTCTCACCTTCTCTCTCCTCAAGCTCTCCCTCTTCAAAGACTAATTCTCCCTTCTCATGAGTTGAGTACAAGGGTTAGTAAGACTAATCAATCCATAACCATCACTCTATTTCATCCTAGCTTCTTTGATTGGCAATCCAAGAAGGTTAGTTGCCTCAAGTTTAGAGGTTTAGCTTGGAGTTTTGCTCTCGGGTGGATCGTCTACTACCTAGAGAAGGCCGAGGAGGACAAGGAGATCGTAAAGACGAAGGAGTTGGTTCATTAGGTATAATCCCTAAACACAGTAGTTTAGAAACACTTTGTGTTTGCTTATTTATAGTTTAGCTTCGATTCAAGCGGTTAGTCGATGTTCGTTCACTAAACAAGATCGTTTTTGAAAATTCCGCCTCCCCACAAGTTCTGGGGTGTAGTACATCGACTTACAATCCCTGGCTGGTAGTTCCCTACCCACCGACCCCAGGGATCAAAGTCCTCACCAAGATGCAACCGAGCGGCTACCCTGCTCGGTTATCCCTGGTCGGTAATTCCTTACCCCCAAACGCCAGGGATCGAAGCCCTCGCCAAGAGGCATCGGGCAGAAACCCTGCTCGGCCTATCTTTAGCAGGCCTCTTACGGCCCCTCCCGCTCTAAAGATCAAAGCCCTCGCTAAGAGGCACTGGGAAGTAACCCTGCTCGGCCCGTCCTTAGCAGGACTCTTACGGCCCTACCCGCGCTAAGGATCAAAGCCCTCGCCAAGAGGCACCAGGCAGTAACCCTGCTCGGCCCGTCCTTAGCAGGCCTCTTACAGCCCTACCCGCTCTAAGGATCAAAGCCCTCGCCAAGAGGCACCAGGCAGTAACCCTGCTCGGCCCGTCCTTAGCAGGCCTCTTACGGCCCCACCTGTGCTAAGGATCAAAGCCCTCGCCAAGAGGCACCAGGCAGTAACCCTGCTCGGCCCGTCCTTAGCAGGCCTCTTACGACCCCACCCGCGCTAAGGATCAAAGCCCTCGCCTAGAGGCACCGGGCAGTAACACTGCTCAGCCCGTCCTTAGCAGGCCTCTTACGGCCCCTCCCGTGCTAAGGATCAAAGCCCTCTCCAAGAGGCACTGGGCAGAAACCCTGCTCGGCCCATCCTTAGCAGGTCTCTTACGGCCCCTGCCGCGCTAAGGATCAAAGCCCTCACCAAGAGGCAACCGGGCAGCTACCCTACCCGGTCCATCCTTGACTGGTAAATTCTTACTCAACGACGCCAAGGACCTAAGCCCTCACTAAGAAGCCACCGATCAGCTACCCTGCTTGGTCCTTCACATCCAAGAGATCTCCACCTCGACTTTGGGGCCATGGGGATACTGACCTTTCACCGGTCTTTGCACACTTGGCAAGTGATAGAATTCAACTCGATGTGTGATCGCTAAATGAAATACCTACCTAAAGATGAAAGCAGTACTGTGCAAATATAGATGTTTACCACAAACAAAAGGAAAATGCGCACGTCAGAAACTGCAAAAAGGATTTTCTATTCATAAAAATTAGAAGTATTTACAATGGTATTATGGGCTCTCCAGCCTTACAAAAATGCTCGGAGGCTTACAAAATTCAGGCCCAACATAAGGAGGCAAGGAAGTTCAGGCCGCAGGGCCGGGGCGAACACCGACGAGCATCACGTCTACTACAGCTACCGGGGCGGCATCTTCAGGGTCGGCGACCTCAGTGGGAATCTCGGCGCCGATGGCTGGGACTTCCGACCCATCCCCAACGGGCCCGCCAGGGGCCTCTTCCATAGCAGCACCGCTGGGAGCCTTCCCCTACACCTCTTCCCCGCGGGGGTACTCGGCCCGGAGCTTGCCGTCAGGAAACTCCGCATCTAGGCCTTTACAGCGTCAAGGGCGTCGTGCCAAATAACGCCGGCAGCTTCAGCAAGGTCGGTGTAGAACAGGTTCGATTTCTTATAGCTCTCCACCATCTCCGACGCCTGATGCTCAGCCTTCGATGCCCGAAGCTCGGCGTGCTTCGCCCTATCCTTCGCCGCCTCGTTCTCCCCTCGGAGAGAATTCGCCGTCTTCTTCAAAGTGGCGACGAGCACCCAGGAGTCTTCCCATTTTGCCTCTACGGCTCGGGCAGTCTCTCGGCACCGGGCGACCTCCCGACTTTCGGCCGCCACCCGGTCTTCAAGAGCAGCGATTCTCTCCATCGCCTCCTCCAGCTCCTGCCTTGAGCTCTCCTCACGGCCTATGGCCTGCATGGCCGGGGATATCTCTTCGTCCTCCATGTTGACGATGAGGGAAACATGCTGGAGGACCTGAAGAAAAGAAAGAGGGTTAAAAAGGAAAGGGAGACACCCGATCACGCAAATAGAATCGCTGAATGAAGGACCAAGTAGGATGCGAACACTAACCTGCACGGCCTCTTGAGCTATGGCCGCCATTTGGGCCCGGAGGGTCCCCCGAGGGATTCTGCCCCTGGCCGACCTCTCCATCTCTGAGAGCAAGCTGTCGGCGACGGAGAGTCCCGAGGGCACCTCGAAGCGGAGCTCCCTATCGTCCACAAGGATCGGGGAAGCCGGGGTGGGGGCGCCGTCCTATGGAACCTCTTGAGGAGCGACGCGGGAGAACCGGTCTTGGCTCCCTCCTCGGAAGCCCAGGGCTTTTGCTCCCGAGCACATTTCTGGACCGGCGTGTGGCTGGACTCAGGGGCCCGAGAAGCGCTTGGGCGCTAAATGGTGCTGTTGCCGGCGGGGACGAAGCCGGCGGGGATGGAGCCGACGATGGGTGAGAAGGGCCGGCGCCTCCGGCCTTCTTCCCCTTCTTCACGTCAACCACTGCCGCCCGGAACTTGTTTAGGTCCATGGGTTCTGCATAAAATAAAATACAGAGGATTCAACAATGCCAGAGGAGTAAAAGAATGCACAAGTCCAAACAGGTCTTCTGAAAGCTCCTAACTTATCCGTGAACTGGGCGAGGCTGAGTCCGGCCCAACTGAGGGCCCGCTCAGACAGCAACATATCAGCCCAGGGGAGGGGCTCCCACTCCGACAACGCAAATGTGTCGGGATCATTCGAGCGAATCACCTACGGGCAGCTGGCCCCTTGCTACTTGGTGGGCACTGGCCAATCCTCACCCTCGGGCGGCTCAACAAACAGAAACTTCTTCTTCCAGTCATGTATGGAAGAATGTATTACAACAACCCCCGACCCGGCGGCACTTCCCTGTGCTTTCTAAAGGAGAGGTATACCCAGCTCGGTTCTCCCCTACGAGCGCCGGGATGGTTTTTGTAGCAGAGGGAAGACACGAGAAGGCTCTGGCGGAAAAGGATCAGATGCATTTTCAACCGGACCAGGAACCCAAGGAGAATCCTCCAAGAGTTCAGCATTAGCTGGCCCGGGGCTAGCTCGAAACGGTTCAACGCCGCATTCACCTCGGGGGAGAAGGGCAGGTGCATCCCGGCCCAAAAGGCTTCCAGGTACAAAGCAATCTCCTTGCCCTTTACCTGGTCTGCCCTCTCCCCCTCCTCGACCAGATGAAGCGAATAGCCGGGAGGAATGTAGAAACGATTCCAGATGGTAGCGAGCTCATCCGCGTGCCTCAGCGTAGATGACCCACCAAGAGCATTCGTGACATGTGCTGTGGAGACCGCCCCTATCGCGCGACCTCGGGGAGCATGACTAACCCTAACTCCCCAGGGGGACTCAGACTCAGACGAGGAAGAAGTGGAGGAAGTAGAAGAAGAAGCTTCAGAAGACTCCCTAGACTCTACCCGGACTACATCTATAGACTCCTTAGAATAAGACATCTAACCTGATCAAAAGGAGGTGTCCTCGGGAAATCAAATGCAAGGAATCCGACCTGAGGAAAAGAGCGCAAAGCTAACAAGGCTAGGGAAGAGGAAATTATGAGGAGGTATGGTACCTGATGAGGATCCCATGCCTATTTATAGATGTCGGCGTACGCATCCTACGGCTCCGACCGCCTCCCGCCAAAACAACGTTTCGTAACCAACGGCTGACAACATTCCAACTATCGCACTCACATTGGACGCGTCCCTACGGGCGCGGGAACTCCTGCGGCACGTCTCGTCAGCCAACCAACGCCAGACACATGGGATGTCGCTTCGACAAATGTACACACGATCCGGCGCTTCCTTTTAATGCGAGATCTCTCCCCTGATCTGCTGGCATCATCAAGAAAATACTACTCTTTGACTGGGAATGCGCTTCGACGATATCTTCAAGCAAGAGCTCACCCCGGGTGATCGGTCAGAACACTCTTGACCCGACCCAGGAACGGGTCGAGACAAGAGTGTGGGGCTAATGATGAGGCTCGATATCGGTGGCTCTCCATATGCTGACACGTTGCAGATGACGTGTCCCAGAACCTACAAGAAAGGATCAAGAACCTCAGTGGGAATCACACCTCGGGTGTCCAGCCCGAGGAGTCTCCCGACCTACGGTGGCCTTCTAGACCACCCCCGGTTCTCCTCAAGCTATCACATAACCAAGATGCTCGGCCTCCCGCTCGAACTCGAGCCTCCCGCCGAACTCATCTTCCTCGGTCTAACCGACCGACCCGCAGCGCTGATCACAAGCGCCTCCGCCACGGCTCCGCGAATCTCGCCATGCGCGAGATATTCGCCGCCCATGATCCCGCGTTCCACGCCATCACGATCCTCCATTAGCGGGCATGTCTCGTCATTAATGCGGGATCCCGCCTATCACGCGAGCGTGACGTCAGGGTGTAATGGCCGGCGTGATTCTCGCGCCCACCTGCCCATTACTTCCGATATATAAACTCCTCTCTCAGACGATCGAGGTAAGCCATTTTTACTCCACTAGGCCATTACTCTGCCAAAATACCGCGACTAACTTGATCGTCGGAGGGTCCTCGGTGGCACAACCACCCCGGGACTTCTTTATAGGTAGCTCGACCTAAACCACCTCAAACCCATTGAGATCCACACGCTTCAGAGGTCTACCCTCCAACTCAATCTCAACCGTTCGTCAGCACGCGAAGGGATCAACGGAAGATAACAACTGAAGGAGATCCGGACTAACGCTGAACTCTCTCAGGGCCCAGATATCAACCTACCACCTGGCGATGAAATTCTCGCTCGACCAAGGCGGGATAGGTCGGGCCTACGGAGATCAACGAACTGCAAAGGTTTGCTTCACCACAAAATCTTCGTCTGAGCGGGCAAACATCGATGTTTAGGACGGGAGTGACATCAGGGGTTCTCTGGACACTTGGGATGAGCAAAAATAGGTCTAAGGAACCCCGGTGGAGCCACTGACTGAGGTCCCCCTCGTCGAAGGGGACGCCGAACAAACCGTCCAGATCGGGTCGCTTCTGACGGGGACGCAGCGAGACGACCTGGTTCATTTCCTCAGAAACAAATCTGACGTTTTCACCTGGGCACCTGCTGACATGCCTGGGATCGACCCCAAAATCATATCTCACAAGCTCAGGGTAGATCTTACGGCTCGACCCATCAGGCAGAAGAAGCGAAGCTTCGCCCCGATCAAGCAGAAGGCAATCGAGGACGAGGTAGACAGGCTCCTCGCCGCCAACTTCATTAGAAATGTGCCCTACTCGGAATGGCTAGCGAACGTAGTCATGGTTCAAAAGTCAAGCGGGAAGTGGAGCATGTGCGTCGACTTCACCGACCTCAACAAGTCCTGCCCAAAAGAGAACTATCCCCTCCCTCGGATAGATCAGCTCGTCGATAACTCGGCAGGCCACGAGCTGTTGAGCTTCATGGATGCTTTCTCTGGCTATAATCAGATCCGTATGAATCCGGCAGACAAGGATCTCACCACATTCACAACGGACCGGAGGGTATACTGTTACAAGGTAATGCCTTTCGGCCTCAAAAACGCCGAAGCTACGTATCAACGCTTGGTCAATCGCATGTTCAAACCGCAGATCGGCAGGAACATGGAAGTTTATGTCAACGACATGCCCATCAAATCGGTCTCATCGGTTGACCACGCCAAGGATCTGGGCGAGGCCTTCGACATCCTCCGCAAGTTCAAGATGAAACTGAACCCCGCCAAGTGCGCATTCGAGGTCACCGGTGGAAAGTTTCTCGGTTTCATGGTCACCCAATGTGGAATCGAAGCTAACCCGGAGAAGATCAATGCCATCCTCAACATGGCCGCTCAAGACTAAAGTCGAGATCATGCGACTGCCAGGGCGGGTAGCCGCCCTAAGTCATTTCATGTCGAGATCTGGAGAGAAGTGCCTCCCGTTCTTCAAAGCTTTGAGGAAGATCCCAAGGTTTGAGTGGTCGGAGGAATGCCAGACCGCTTTTGAACAATTAATGAGGCACCTTGCGACTCCACTGTTGCTCACCCGGCCAGTTGAAGGGGACGAGCTATCACTCTATCTGGAAGTATCCGACCAAGCTGCAGGCTCGGTGTTCGTCCGAGAGGTCGAAAGAGTCCAAAAGCCGGTATACTATGTGAGCCACGTCTTTAAAGACGCAGAGACAAGGTACCCAGCCATAGAGAAGATCGTCTCGGTACTCATCATGGCCTCAAGGAAGCTGCGGCACTATTTCCACGCGCACACCATCCTCGTTCTTACCGAGTGCCCTCTGGGGGCTATCCTCGCCTCACCCGAGTCCTCTGGCCGCTTGGAGAAATGGAGGTGGGAATTGTCCCAGTTCAACATAAAATACCGATCGAGGAAGGCCATCAAAGCACAGGCCCTGGTAGATTTTATCGTCGAGTGCACCATCCCCAACAAGGAGCCGGGGTCAACGTCGGCCGCCGTAGCTCAACCCTCTGTCGATGGGAAGCTCAACTCAGTCCCTGATTGGATCTTCTACGTCGACGGGTCCTCGACCGAGGAAGGCTGTGGTGCCGGCCTCATCATTCGGGGCCCGAACAAGGCAGAAATGGAGTATTCTCTATATCTCGGGTTCAAGGCCTCAAATAACGCGGCGGAATACGAGGCCTTGCTGGACAGACTACGCATAGCCTCCGGACTGGGGCTGAAAACAATTTGGATCCGCAGCGACTCAGCCTTAGTCGTTGGCCAAGTGACCGGCCGTTTCGAGGCACGGGAGCCTCTGATGGTGAAATATCTGGCTGAGGTAAGAAGACTATGGAAGGACTTCGACGAAGTCCAGGTAGAGCAGATCCTTAGACAGCTCAACGCCCAAGCCGACGACTTGAGTAAGATGGTTTCGTCCTACTCAGCCAACAATAAGAGGAGCATCCTCTTCGAGGTCTTGCCACGAACCAGCGTGGAAGACGGGACAACAATACTTCAAGTGTATACAGCATGGGAAAAAGACAGGGACTGGAGAAAACCCGTTGTGGAATTCCTGAGGGAGGGCAAGCTCCCAGACAATCGGGGAGAAGCCCGCCGTCTCCGAGCAAAAGCTCGCCATTTCGTCTGGAGCAAGGGGAACCTCTACAAGAAGTCCTCCACTCAGCCCCTGCTCCGGTGCGTCGACTCCCATGAAGCCGACTATATCCTCCGGGAGATCCATGAAGGGGTCGGCAGCGTGCACCAAGGGGCCCGCACCTTAATCCAGAAGGCATTGCTCCAGGGGTACTACTGGCCGACAATTCATCAGGACGCCCAAAAGCTCGCCAGGAGATGCAAAAGCTGCCAACTCCACGGAAGCATTCCTCGCCTTCCAGCAACCGAGCTAACCGCCCTAACCTCCCCTTGGCCGTTTACCCAGTGGGGAATGGACATGATAGGCCAGTTCCCTACCGATACGGGCGGACACAAGAATGTCCTCGTGGCAGTGGACTACTTCACGAAGTGGATCGAGGCCATTCCCATCAAGAAACCGGACGCCCCCATGACCATTAAGTTCCTACAGAACAACATGATACTCTGGTTCGGCATCCCGAGATTCATCATCACCGACCATGGAACAAATTTCGAAAACGAAAGAGTTAAAGAGTTTTGCAGTGAATATCACATCCTTATGAAATTTTCCGCGGTCGCACATCCCCAATGTAACGAGCAGGCCAAGGTCGCTAATCAGGACGTCCTCCGAGGTCTTCGAACACGCCTAGAAGGACGCCAAGGCAGTTGGGTCGAGGAATTACCCCGGGTCCTGTGGACCCTGTGCACGTCGAAGAAAACCCCCATCGGGGAAATCCTTTTCAGCCTCTGCTACGGAACCGAGGAAATGGTCCCAGCGGAGATAGGGATCCCCAGTCACTGGGTCGAACATTTCGATGATGAAGCAAACACTTCGGCACTCCGAACCAACTTGGACATCTTTTTGGAGAAACGAGACCGGGCTCAGATCAGAGTTGCTGCCTATCAACAACAGACTGCCCGCTACTACAATGCACGAGTCAAGAGTCGCCTCTTCAAGGCCGGAGATTTAGTCCTAAGGCGGAATGAGTTCGTCGACCAAGGCAGGCTGCATAAGTTTTCTCCAAAATGGGACGGTCCTTTCCTCGTCTCCGAGGTACTGCCCGGAGGAGCCTACCTTTTGCAAGACGCGGAAGGACGCAAGTTTCCACGGACTTACAACGCCGAGAAGCTCAAGCTGTACCTCTGAAAGAGTATATATGTATATTTCTTCTTTCGCAAAGGCAATGTAAATCTTTCTAAAATTCTTTCTGTTCAAATAATAAGAAGGAAACATTAGAACATTGCAAAAAGATGAGTTTTAATCATTCAAAAGGTACTACGGGCTCCTCAGCCTTACAGGGAAATAAAAAGAAACATTTATAACAGAGGTGGAACGTGATCAAGGAAGTACTCCTGGTGATACCCGGAGTAGATTTCCGCTAGCCGAACCTTAGCCTCTGCAGCCCGTTCCTGCTGATGCTGCACGCGAACCCGGGACGCCACAGAAGCACCCGACGCTCCATCCCCTGCTCCTTGGCCCATGATGTACCTCCGTTTGAAGCACTCTAAAATGAGCGCCAAGGATCGGTCGTGGCTCGCCTTCGAGATAAGGCCGAGCAGGAAGATCGTGCGCACCTTGTCGAGCGTCTCGTCCAGCAACTCCTCGGAAAGAGGGTTGTCCAACCCCGGGGACCTCCTCCAAATCGCGTACATCAACAACTGTAGGAGGGATGACCACTGAGGGAGGAGCCAGCCGAAGTGACCCTCGATACGCTGAACCGCTCCCCGGTACCCATCCTCGGCAAGGGACTGGTCATACACGGAGACGTCGTCAAAAGAGATTATCTCTTTGATTGAGTGCATGCGCCCAGTCATCTCGTAAAGCGATGCCGAAGGAGCTACCATCTCCTTCTCTATTTATAACCTCAAACAAAACCCTTGAGGACCTAGATTTGCGCACGCATGGGCGCAAATCCCGGGATCCATCAAGGTTGCTCCAATGCCACAACCCCACGTGGCAAAGCCGACACGAATTCCCGAAACGTCACGCCTTCCCCAAGCGCCCCAGACACGTGCAGCCTATGATGGCCATTCCTCCCAATTCTCACGAACCAACGGAGGACAGACTGAACCTCCGGATCCACCGGGCAGCGACCCTGCTCGGCCCGTCCTTAGCAGGCCTCTTACGGCCTCTCCCGGGCTAAGGATCAAAGCCCTCGCCAAGAGACAACCGAGCGGCTACTCTGCTCGGTTATCCCTGGCTGGTAGTTCCCTACCCACCGACACCAGGGATCAAAGCCTTCACCAAGAGACAACCGAGCGGCTACCGTGCTCGGTTATCCCTGGCTGGTAGTTCCCTACCAACCGACACTGGGGATCAAAGCCCTCGCCAAGAGGCAACCGAGCGGCTACCCTGCTCGGTTATTCCTGGCTGGTAATTCCTTACCCCACAACGCCAGGGATCGAAGCCCTCGCCAAGAAGCACCGAGCAGAAACCCTGCTCGGCCTGTCCTTAGCAGGCCTCTTACGGCCCCTCCATCGCTAAGGATCAAAGCCCTCGCAAAGAGGCACCGGGCAGTAACCCTGCTCGGCCCGTCCTTAGCAAGCCTTTTACGGCCCCACCCGCGCTAAGGATCAAAGCCCTCGCCAAGAGACACCGGGCAGTAACCCTGCTCGGCCCGTCCTTAGTAGGCCTCTTACGGCCCTACTCGCGCTAACGATCAAAGCTTTCGCCAAGAGGCACCGGGCAGTAACCCTGCCCGGCACGTCCTTAGCAGGCCTCTTACGGCTCCACCCGCGCTAAGGATCAAAGCCCTCGCCTAGAGGCACCGGGCAGTAACCCTGCTTGGCCCGTTCTTAGCAGGCCTCTTACAGCCCCTCCCGCGCTAAGGATCAAAGCCCTCGCCAAGAGGTACTAGGCAGTAACCCTGCTCGGCCCTTCCTTAGCAGGCCTCTTACGGCCCCTCCCGCGCTAATGATCAAAGCCCTCACCAAGAGGCAACCAGGCAGCTACCTTGCCTGGTCCATCCTTGGCTGGTAAATTCTTACCCAACGACGCTAAGGACCTAAGCCCTTACCAAGAAGCCACCGAGAAGTCACCCTGCTCGGTCCATCACGTCCAAGCGATCTCCTGCTCAACTTCGGGGCCACGGGGATACCGACCTTTCACCGGTCTTTGCACACTTGGCAGTGATAGAATTCAACTCGACTTGTGATCACTAAATGAAATACCTACCTAAAGATGAAAGAAGTACTGTGCAAATACAGATGTTTACCACAAACAAAAAGAAAATGCGCATGCAAAGAAACTACAAAATGGATTTTCTATTCATAAAAATCAGAAGTATTTACAAAGGTATTATGGGCTCCCCAGTCTTACAAAAATGCCCGGAGGCTTACAAAATTCTGGCACAACATAAGGAGGCGAGGAAGTTCAGGCCACAGGGCCGGGGCGAACACCAACGAGCATCACGTCCACTAGGGCCACCGGGGCGACATCTTCAGGGTCGGCGACCTCGGTGGGAATCTCGGCGCCGATGGCCAGGACTTCCGACCCGTCCTCAACGGGCCCGCCGGGGGCCTCTTCCTTAGCAGCACCGCCGGGAGCCTTCCCCTGCACCTCTTCCCCACGGAGGTACTCGGCCCGAGCTTGCCGTCAGGAAACTCCGGCATCTGGTCCTTGACAGCGTCAAGGGCGTCGTGCCATATAACGCCGGCAGCTTCAGCAAGGTAGGCGTAGAACAGGTCCGATTTCTTATAGCTCTCCACCGCCTCCGACGCCTGACACTCAGCCTTCGACGACCGAAGCTCGGCGCGCTTCGCCATATCCTTTGCCACCTCATTCTTCCCTCAGAGAGAATTCGACGTCTTCTTCAAAGTGGTGACGAGCACCTTGGAGTCTTCCCATTTGGCCTCTGGGGCTCGGGCGGTCTCTCGGCATCGGGCGACCTCCCGACTCCCGGCCGCCATCCGGTCTTCAAGGGTAGCGATCCTCTCCATCGCCGCCCCCAGCTCCTGCCTTAAGCTCTCCTCACGGCATGCGGCTTGCATGGCCGGGGCTATCACCTCGTTCTCCATGTTGACGATGAAGGCAACATGCTGGAGGACCTAAAGAAAAGAAATAGGGTTAAAAAGGAAAGGGAGACATCCGATCACGCAAACAGAAATGCTGAATAAAGGACCAAGTAGGATGCGAATGCTAACCTGCATGACCTCCTGAGCTATGGCCTCCATTTAGGACCGGAGGGTCCCCCGAGGGATTCTGCCCCCGGCCGACCTTTCCATCCCCGAGAACAAGCTGTCGGCGATGGAGAGTCCCGAGGGCACCTCGAAGCGGAGCTCCCCATCGTCCACAAGGATCGGGGAAGCCGGGGTGGGGGCGCCGTCCTATGGAACCTCTTGAGGAGCGACGCGGGAGAACCGGTCTCGGCTCCCTCCTCGGAAGCTCGGGGCTCTTGCTCCCGAGCACGTTTCCGGACCGGCGCGCGGCTGGACTAGGGGGCTGAGAAGCGCTGGGCTCCTGGATGGTGCTGCCGCCGGCGGGGACGGAGCCGACGACGGGCGAGAAGGTCCGGCGCCTCCGGCCTTCTTCCCCTTCCTCACGTCAACCACTGCCGCCCGGAACTTGCTTAGGTCCATGGATTCTGCATAAGAAAAAATACAGAGGATTCAGCAATGCCAGAAAAGTAAAATAATGCACATGTCCAAACAGGTCGCCTCAAAGCTCCTAACTTACCAGCGAATTGGGCGGGGATAAGCCGGGCCCAACTGAGGGCCCGCTCAGACAGCAACACATCAGCCCCGGGGAGGGGCTCCCACTCCAATCCGCCAACGCGACGGGATAATTCGACCAACTCACCCATGGGCAACTGGCTCCTTACCACTTGGTGGGCACCGGCCAATCCTCACCCTCGGACGGCTCAACAAACAGAAACTTCTTCTTCCTGTCATGTATGGAAGAAGGTACTACAACAACCCTCGACCCGGCGTCACTTCCCCTGTTCTTTCTAAAGGGGAGGTATACCCAGCTCGGCTCGCCCCTACGAGTACCGGGATGGTTTTTTTAGCAGAGGGAAGTCACGAGAAGGATCCGGCGGAAAGGGATCGGATGCATCTTCAACCGGACCAGGAACCCAAGAAGAATCCTCCAAGAGTTCTGCACTAGCTGGCCCGGGGTAAAACCTTCACCTTCCTTCAAGTTATTAAGTTTCTTAACCTCCTATATGTGTTTAGAGCTCAAAAGTGCAAGTTTAGTGAACTTAGAAAATTCTAGGGTGAGAGTTATGGAGTAAAACTTGTAGTAATGCTTAGTAGAGGGTTTAAAGAGTGCTTACAAGATCTTTAGTGATAAGTGAGGGTGATATAGTGGAGAAATTCTTGGATTCAACGAACTTGGAATTTTCCGATATCAGGTTTTTGTTGAAATGTGATGATCAATTAGAATCTGCTATGAATCGGGGACTCTAAAAATTAAGTTGCAGACATAGTTAGATGTGCAGGCTTTTTAGAAGATACCCTAGAAACCCAAGCCCCCAACTCCCACTCTTGGCCGCAAATTTATTCCCCCTGGCCGCAAATTGCGGCCTGACCTTAGAGTTAGGGTTTAGTTCTTGGTCCATGGTTCAATTTCCTGATAACTAAGCCAATCCAATGTGCGGAATGTCCTAATTTCACCTAGGGTAAAATCTAGAAGTGTTTTTCCAAGTTTCAGATTTCGGTTTTCGACTTTTGAATACTAGATTTTTGGTATTTGAGTTTTGACTCGGTCGTTTGACGTTTGTACGTCAACGCTGAGAATTGTTTGGTTGTTCTTGTATGAGTGTACCATAGGTTCTAACCTATGTACGTTTCGCTTGTCGTATCGGTTTTCGGATTTGGTTTTGATTTCGTTACGATATGTATTTATTTGTAGGTACCTTTGCGTGGACTTCCGAGACGACGAAAGAGAGCAAGACGTTCATCGACTTCGGTTAGAGCAAGGATAGTAGGTGAGTAGATATATATCTACGAGAGAAGTCGGGTGGATGACGTATAACACCCCCGCAACCATGATACTAGGAGCACAGAGATGTAGCACATATATAGATACACATGCTTATATACATACGAATATAACCATAAGATAAGTACGAGATGATATGATGAGATGAGGACATGATAAAACGAGATGACACGAGTTGATATGTTTGACATGAGAATGCGAGGCGATATATATACGTATATACATATGCTAAGTTATGATATGAGATGATATATATATATATATATATATATATATATATATGAGAATATAAGATAATATAAGATACGAGACCATAGATCCGTACTTTGATTGATGATACCATACGATGGATTATACCGTACGCGATATAATGTACAGGACGATAGATCCATACTTTGATTGATGATAGTGTACGATAGATTATATCGTACGTGATATGATATACCGGATGATTGATCCACACTCTTGACTCGAGGATGACGCACGATAGATTATACCATATCTAATAGTATGAGGCTGGATCGCCGACTTATGGATTGTCTTGATTTGGAAAATCATTGCTTTCTAATCACTTTGGTAGATAATAGACTACATTTGAACCATATCTATTTTCAAACTAACGAATCGTTAGGCACTTTAAATGACAACTTCAAGGGACGCTACGGATTTCCAAATAGTATCTCTTTTTTCAAAACACCGTAGCCCCAGTTTCAAAAACTACGATTCGTATTATTTAAACTATAACTGTATGGTTCATGTGTAGTTATGTATTTTTTATATACCGTTCATGTTTACGCTGTATTATTTCCTCGCGACATACGTACTATGTTCCCGACACTTATCTTTATATGGTTTCGTCTGCTAAGACACATGCACTATTACCGATTATGCGCATGTTGCACGTACACAGATCTTCCGGCTCACACACTTATCATCGGAAATTGCCATGCCACTTACACATTACAAATTGCTATATCGTCGTATTGTTCTTAAGCTGTAGAATTATAGTCATTGTTCAGTACTTATTACCGCACATGCTAGTTTAGATATTGCACTTCCTCACCTGGTTACACAACATGCTTACATGAAAACACTTGCAATACTTTACAGTACTGTTCTGTGCCTGCATTTACTGTACCTTTATGGTTACATGCATATGAGATTCTGTTTTCATGAGATCTCTGAATTTGAGAACCGTAGATATATTTTTAAAAGTCTTATAATTGTTTTTAAAACGCAGTTTCTCTTGATTTGATATTTCGACGTCCACCATGAGTTTTCTCGGTTCTGAGTTATCTATATACCCGATTCGAGGAGAGAGGAGGCACTGTCTGCGGGTACATTATGGACCCGGTATGGTACCCCGGGGCAAGAAGATCGTATAAAGAGATGTTGAGCCCGGCAGGGGAGTACTACCGACCGGTGATAGTTTGGGCTCGGCGGATATCCAGAGGATACCAACTGGAGTCGTGTGATCAGATAGATATGAGGGCCGATCCGATGAGACGGCGCCCGAGATATGAGGATTTACATGTCGATACTGGACACGGGTTTTTATGATATTTTCGAGTGTCGATGCTGGACACTCAGGTTTTATGATGATTTGATGTGTCGTTGATGGACACACATTGGACGATACACATGTATGCATGCATATGATTCAGATGACTTGATACTATATACTATTACTGGCATGACCTTGTTATCATTACACATATGTATACACGGTCACCCTAGATACCACAGTATTACTTTTATGTTACAATATGGCCTAGGAGATTGTTATACATTCGATTTCTACCTGCTGATATTTTCTACTCACGAGTTGACAAATCACCCCCGTTGTGCCACAGTTTTCTTACAGGATCGACCGCTCAGATCAGTAGCGGCTCGCTGGCACACAGCTTGCTTCTGGGTGATTTGCATTGGTAGGTATGGTACACTTTGGATCATGACCACCTTGGTGTATATTTATTCTGTTGTATCTAGTTAAAAGCTCCATCAACCAGACTATGTATATTTGGTAGACCTATACACCAAACTTGTATATTCTTGAGACTTAGAGCGACATGGGTGTATTGTTCTTTATTTTGAGCTTGATGATATCTTGGTCTTCTTTATTTTTTTCCTGTGATTGATCTTCGCCTTGGGGTGTCATATATATTTACTGCGTGGTTATGATTCCACCAAATGGCGAAGAGCTAGCTCCCGCTTGGGGATGCCTATATTATTACTGTGATGTATTGATTTTGGATCAAAATTTACAAGGGAGGTGCTGCCCAAATTTCAAATGAAGAAAATGTTATCAAAGATAGTATACAACCCACTTGCGTTTTCATATAATATTACTTATACTTTTAAAATAAGAATTTGAATTCATTATGCCGTTATTGCAAAACCGCACCTCGATTATTTTCCTAAAAAGGTTCAGATTTCATAACATATCACCTCATATCATCATATCATAACATATAGACTCGTTTCATCACATCCTCATCATATTGTATCATATTGTAAATATATGTAATTATATATTTTCATGAGTAGACATAGATCATACGCAAAGAACTAGTACTAGAGATATGTCATTCAACTAATATACTACTATCACCTATAATATTCTAGAAACACTATTAGCTAAGTATTCGTATCCTAAGTGTGTGTGTGTGTGTGTGTGTGTGTTCATATATATACCCTAATACTATGGTTGTGGGGTACTATATGCCATCCACCCGACTTTCCATGTAGATATACATCTACTCGCCTGCAACGCCTCTCTCTAGTCAATCTGGACGAATTCCTTGCCCTCCTTCGTCGTCCCGGAAATCCACGCGCTCGTACCTACAAATCAAAGCATATCGTATCGCACTAAAATCAAATTCGAAAACCGACACGACACGTGAAGCGCACATAGGTTAGAACCTACGGTCAACACGTGCTAGAACAACAAAATACTATCTGACGTCGACGTACGAACGTTGAACAACCAAGTAACATCAAGAAATCCAAAAGTCCAAGTTCAAATATCGGAAAACATTGCCAAAACCAACTTAAAATGCTCCCAGATTTTGGCACAGGTAGTCTAGGAAAAACAAACAATACAGTGGCTAAGTTATAAGGAGTATGAGCAACAGGCCAAACCCCAACATCAAATTCCAAAATTCAACCGCCAGAATGTGCTACAGTAACCGTCGGTGGCGGGTGAATTTTTGAATTTGGGTCTCTTTCTTCTGTGGTGGTCTCCTAATAGTCTAACTAGGTCAATGTGATTGTTTGTTTATCTTGTAAAGACCCCAAGTTACTCCAGATTCCATTTGAGCATCAAAAATCAATGAAAACCGGCATCGGAAAAATTCTAAACTCTTATACATCTAGGGTTTTATCACTTAAAGGGGTTATAGTCACTAAACAAGTCTCAACTATATCTTCACTACTCATTTTATTCTTCAAAGCTCACTAAATCTCATCCTAGAATTTTCTAAGTTCATAAAACCTAAACTTCTTAAATCTAAATTAGATGTGAAAGCAAGAAATCAAGAATTTAACAAAAGATTAAGAGTTATACCTTGTAGAAGCAACTCAAGAAAATTCTAAGATGGCCTAAGTTGCTCAAAACTTCTTCTTGATCATGCCTTGATGCTTGTAATGATGTGAAGAACATTATTAGTGAAGGAAATATGGGGTTTTGATGAAGTTTTAAAAGGGTTTTGGTGGTGGTGGTGAGGTAATGGAGTGAAGAAGGAGGTTAAGAAGAGAAAGAAGTGATGAGGTGAGAAAATGAATGGTGGCAAAAGAGAATGGTTAATGCACCATCTCCCTCTCCCCACCTCTTTGTCCCCCATATATTATTTTTCTTCTCTTTTCTTATATTACTTTTCCTTTTTTAAAAAAACAACAAAATAAAACATAAAACTAATTAGCACAAATATCATGGTTACATGTTATAACATATTAAACATGTTTAACAAAATGGACTTGGTTTAATGCATAATTAGGAAAATACTAATCAAGTTTAACATAAACTTGTATGTATATAATTATATATTAATTTGTAAAATGCCTAAATCAAATAATTGCTTTCAAAATTAATAATTTATTTTAAATTCCAATTATTTTCCAAAATATAGGCATATAATCATACTATTCTACAAAAACTCAAAACTATATTCATATAATATCCGTGAAATTTATTATTTTATTATTTAAATTCAAAAATAATATTTTCTATTTTTTCGAAATGTTACATTAGGTGACAGGTACCTAAACTTGTCTCCTAAGCCATCGCTTTCCAATGGGCAAAAGCAAATGATGAGTCGCTCCTGGCACTACGCTTCAGTGTTAGCGGTACTGATGCCGATCCAAAATCCAAACTCCAAGTTCTTTCAAGGCAAATGATGAGTCGCTCCTGGCACTATTCCAGTGTTAGCGATGTTAATGTCGAACCAAATCCAAATCCCCAAGTCGCAAATGATGAATTGCTCCTTGCACCTATGCTCCAGTGTTAGCAACGCTGATGCCAGCCTGAAGTCTAAACCCTAAAAAAAGTCTCACTCGACGAATGCTACCAAACTCAGAAAGTCCCACCGAATATGATAAGAATCAAATAAATCAAATCAAAGTCCCACCCGAAAGTGCTTCTAAGCTCAAAAGTTTCACCGGACAAGCTGGAGGCCCCAAGCCGATAGTGCGTTAACGACTCCTCACACTGGAATCAAGTCAAGTATCGACCGCTATATTGAAAAAATGGAGCGTCGATCGTAATGTCGCAAAATGGAGTCAAATCAAGCATCGACCTTCATGTCAAAAAATGGAGTCAAATCAAGTATCGACCTTCATGCCGCAAAACGAAGTCAAGTCAAGTATCGACCGCTATGTCACAAAAAGGGAGTATCAACTATCATGTTGCAAAATGGAGTCAAATCAAGCATTGACCTTCATGTCGCAAAAAGGGAGTAGCGACCTTTATGTCACAAAACAGAGTTAAGTAAAGTATCGACCGTTATGCCGCAAAAATGGAGTATCGACCTTCATGTCGCAAAATGGAGTCAAATCAAGAATTGACCTTCATGTCGTAAAAAGGGAGCATCGATCGGCATGTCGCAAAAAGGAACCAGGTCAAGCATGGACCGCCATGTCGCAAAAAGGGAGTATCGACCGCCATGTCGCAAAAAAGGAGCCAAGTCAAGCATCGACCACTATGTTGCAAAAAGAGAGCATCGACCTTCATGTCGCTAAAAGGAGGCAAGACAAGTATCGACCATCATGTCACAAAAAGGAGCCAAGTATCGACCGTTATATCGCAAAAAGGGAGCATGGAACTCTACGTCGTCAAAAGGTAACCAAATCAAGTCAACCTCTATATGAAACAAGATCCATCAATTTCATACACACAACCCATATACGTGGTAAGCATTTATTGATAGGGGCACTTTGTTGGGGTTAAAATTGTTAGTAGATGTTGCACACTCTCACAACACTTGTGAGGAGGCGGAAGTAGCAAACAATAATTTTCTTACATGCAACACCTACTTTAAATCTAGATCTTATGCTAAACCATAACTAGTAATCCTATCTAGAGATCTTATTTATTATGATAGGAGTTATACCTCAAGGAAACGATCCTTCGGGTCTTATTTCCGCTGTGACTCCTTGGCTCCTTTGATAGTTGAGATGTCATCGATCTCCGGTCACCTCAAAACGTAGATGATCCACCTAAAATTTATAGAGCAAGCCTCAAACTCTTCTTAAGAGTTAACTAAGAGATCAAGTGTGCTAGAAGAGATCACTTAGATGATGTAGAGATCAAGTAGTGGATTATTATTAGCCCTAAGCTTTTGATTCACATCACATGTGAAAGGTAAAGCTAGAATGAGGAAGAAGGAGATAATGAGGAAAGAGAATGTGTGAGTGATCAATGAATTATTCAAGAATGGAAAAAATGATATGGCTCAAATGAAAATAATTGAAGCATGGAATAAAATAATGCACCATACTTCAATAGTAATCCCAAATGAATAAAAAAAATCATATAAGCCATTCCTTCATCCATGCTTTGACATTTCTCCAAATTCCACCTCATTTATTTATTTTCATAAAATAAATAACTAATTATGAGGTGTCCTCTTCTAGAAGGTGTTCTTGTATAATTACAAGAATAACCCTCCACCGTATACCGCATAAGTATACCCGTATCCGAATTCCGAAAAATACGAATACAAATAATCCAATAATATAATACCGGTAACTGGCTTAAACCAAAGCCTACCAGTATTACCCTTCCGATCATTATTCCTGTCACAATTACAGGAACATAATCAAAACCCTGCCGTAACAACTTACGGCCTCTACATCTTTCTCCTGAACCAGGGAACCCTCTGTGTGGGACTCTAAAGACTTAACAATACGCTGGCAGTGGGTATAACCATAAGCACGTCAGTGGCACTAGCTGTGCATAACGGCTACCCAGGTACATGACAAAAAGGTGACCAACGAGCGAACTCATCACAACCCTAACGAGCCTGTAAACAACACTTACCGGACAGTCTGGTCTCTTCGTCTGATACGTCGCATAAGAAATCTAGGGGTGGTAAATGTCAGACCCCAGTAACTTTATAAGTCATGCTGATTTACAGCCCATAACGGATCGAGAAACTACTAATAACTCTTATCAGTAAATCTCGAGAACCCTTACCAGGGATTTGCTGTTATGGTCGATCAAGCATAGCGCGACATCAACTCCCTATACCGGGAGAGACGAAACTCCTCCTATCACTCACTGCCTCCATGTGATTCGAGACTATACCCAAAATCCACCTGTTTGCACGACTCAGTAGATCGGTGGTAAGGAGGAAATCAAAGCACGGTGGGAATCACACAAGACACTGTGACGATCTCAGGTCTACAGACTAACCTGTACAAGTGTCACCAGAGAACTGCTATCTGACAATAGGTATACATATCATCTAAGAGTTCTCGGCGAGTCTTGTTCGGTGTACCCATTCTCCAATGAGCACCTGTGTACAATCTTTGATGTCAAACACTAATGGTTGTGGGATCAACTATCGCCCCCAGGGTCAAGAAACGTACACACTAGTCTACTCTAGTAATATCGATGCCCTGTCTCGATATACCCACGACTAGAAACTATTAAAGGATATGCTTATAGGCTGCCCAGGCCCCACTAGTATGATCTACATCACAATCCTAGAAGCCAACATAATCCTAAGGGTTTCATCAACATGTATATAAAGATATGAAATACAACACATCACACGTTAAGATGAAGATAAACCAGATAGCATACTTTTATTTCGAGTAAAGATTGTTTCTGTACATATACATGACTAGCATCCTATACAATACAGGCCTCTAGGTCATACATATCTAACAAAAATTACACTCCATTGACCAAGTCAAGATCAAGGTTAACATCCAAGCCAAGTGGGCCCAAGCCTAAGCAAGCGGGCACAAGCCTAAGCCAAGTGGGCCCGAGCCCAAGTCAAGCCCAAGCAAGGGGAACGGCCGGTCCTATTGTAAGTCTACGGTAGCGCCCCGGCCGTCATTCCGAGGCTAAAATGCGGAAACGAAACTTTTTCTAAACTAGAAACCGGCGCTATCGTATGCTTAAAACCCGGATCGAACCATTAACCTACAACTAGCTAAGAAGAGAAGGGGTTGGAAAGCTATACCGATCGATCTGTGTCCTTCGGTCTTTGGCCACCATCCCAAGCTCCTCGCGGCATCTCCGGTCTCGATCTCCTCGTCGGAAAGGGCAACACATCATCGATTCCTTTTATGGGCTCCCGCTTCATCCGAAGCAACTCGGGCACGAAGTGTGCAAGCCGACGTGTCCAAGGTGATGCAGAGAATGTTTGTGATCACTTTGTCTCTTGCATCCATTGATTTCGATAGAGGTTAGAGGTGTTGCCATTGATGGAGATAATGAGCTAGAGGAAGAAGAAGAAGAAGAGATTTCTTTTTCTTTTGTTGTTGTATGATCAAATGAGAGCAAGAATAGCATAATACAAGAGCCAACCTCACCCTTGGCTGCCCCTCTCTCTCCTCTCATCAAATCAACCCACAAATCAAACACTAATGTGACATTTACATAAAAAAAAAAGAGACCATGAGTCACTATATATGTCCATGTCACATTTAATGCATCTCATGATGAATTCTAGCTCATTATTTCCATATGCAAACATTAATCCAAATGTTTGCAACAATAAAAAGATACGGCAACATCTAAAGTAAACTCGTGACGGATCATAAGGATACCCTTCACCTGTATATACATACCTGCACCTGCATTCCGACTGAATGCGAATGCGATGAGACTAAAGTAATCCAACAAATCTAATACTACAATCCGGTTTAAACCAAAGCCCACTAGTATGATCCGCCCGATCATGATCCGTGCACTACTGCACGTATATGATCGGACCCTGCCATATATCATACGGCCTCTACATCGTTTCGCCCGAAACTTGAGAAACTGTCTGTAGGGGATTCTAAAGACTCGTCAATACTTTGGCTGTGGATTTAACCACTAGCACGTCAGAGGTACTAGCTGTACGTAACGGGCTACCAAGTATTGACCAAAAAGGAGGTCGATGAGCGAACTCATCCTGACACCCTACTGAGCCTGTCAGTGACAATATCCGTACAGTCCGGTCCGTTCGTCTATGAGTATCGCATGTCGGGCCTAAGGGGTTGGTAAAAGTCAGACCCCCAAAAGCGATACAAGTCGTGTCGAAGTGTAGCCCAGAACACCCTGAGATACTACTGGAATACCTACCAATAAATCTCCTGCCTTGGCCAAGGACTTCGTGTAATGGCTCTCCTAGACACAGCGCGATCTCATCCCCAATACCGGGAGAGACGAACCCCTGCCGATCCGCTCACTGCCTCCATGTGGCTCGGGACTGTACCCAACTAAAACCTGTTTGCATGACTCCTTTGAGCCGTGGTAAGGTAGTAATCAAAGTACAGTGGGAACTCACACGAGAAAAATGACGATCTCAGGTCGATGAACTAACCTGTACACATGTCACCAGGGAACTGCTATCTGACGTGAGGTATAATACCAACTAGCATGTTCCCGGCGAGTCCTGTCCGGTGTACTCATAACCCAATGAGCACCTGTATACATCTTGAGTGATCCAACTGACACCAATGGCTTGTGAGACCGGCCACCGCCCCTCGTCGGGGTCTCGACTGTATACACTAGTCTACTAATGGAGTATCGATACCCAGTCTCGAAACTCCCACGACTAGGGACCTTTTAAGGATGTGCTTATAGACCCCAGATCCCACATATATGATCGCCATCATACTGCTGGCCGTCAAGCAAGAATCCTAAGGGCTCTATCAACGTGCAATAGTGACCTGTAAGGTCACCTGAAGCAGTACACGATGATAAAGATAAACCATGGTAGCATACTATTCTCGATCAACGTGTAATTGTGAACTACAATGTCACCTAAAGCATGTACACGATGATAAAGACAAACCAGATAGTATACAAACCTCTCGAGTAAGACTGTCCTACCGGTATAGGTCCTCTCTCAATCATTACAATCACGTGCCTGCGATCCAATAATTGACTCTGAGGGCACTATATCCAACAATCTCCCACTTGCACTCAAGACTAATTATTGCGATGTCGCATACTCACAACCCGTGTGATACCGAACACCCAACTCCTCTACTGATCAGTCTCACAAAGTCCATTTGCGAAACTATTGCGTTCGATGAATAGCCTCAGTGAGTGGATCCACCCTGATGTTTCTTTCTTTGTCTCTCTTTATCTCAAGTTCGCGGAGAAAGCCATCTCCCGAAATGAGCAATACCTGTCTTAGAATATGTCTGGATATCTGATGGGACCTAGTTCACAAATGAACTCCAAATCCAAACTTCTTAGACTGTATCGTCAACTGAATTCAATCAGTATCCTGCGCCATGCCTCTCTCAGTATCCGCTTGGATCACCTGTCCAAAACACTGCCCCTCGTTGGAGGGAAAACTACAATTCTGGCAGTCACTCCGTCATTTAGGTCACCTTGCAAGCCTGGAATGATAACTGTCTCCTTAAAGAGGCTGTTGTTATCATATCCCTAGAACATCCACTTATGTTCTAAAACTGCTTCCGAATGTCTCTCCAGGATAGGATTAATATCAACTTACTGCATCTCTTGCAAAAACAATATCTGGTGTGGTACTTGACATCTCATGATTGACTCAATTGCCTAAGCAAGTGATCTGCCAATCATGCACATCCCTCTCCCTTTTAGTCTGTAGGACACCTTTAGAGAGGGTGACTCCATCACCTGCAGGTACACTACCGTGCCAGGAGTCGTCCATTCTAAATACCTTTAGAATGCTGTCTAAGTACTCTGATCGGGTCACTTCCCAAATCTAGATCTAAAACCATAGATCTAGTAACCAGAATATCTTATATAATATCCATATCCTATGTGGAGAAACCACTGTGTGACAACTAAAGTATAACCGATCGTAGTATAGGAATTTCACTTCATACTCTGTGTATGTCATCCAAATACCAGGACATCACACCCTACTACCTTCTTAATAGATCCATCCCCTATTCTGATGAAGTCAAACTTATGACCGTCACATCATAAATAGATGATCTATCTCCGCTTTATCTGCTTTAGTCCATAAATAGACATAAGCTGCTTGTCCAATATGCTTCCGCTGCTCCCACTGACTACGACAACCCTCTGGCAGATTCATATACACGTGCACTTCTAAAGCTAGTTTAGAACGACGCTATACTTATCCTCCTGCTGGGTCTCATAGCCTGGAACAACAGCAATGGCAAGTCTGGGTAAACAAGAACCTCCCTGTCACTGTCCTTGAGCATACCGAAGTACCTCTTGAGTGCCTGAGGTTGCCCACCATATCTGCGGAGTGGCCAATGGAATGTCAAACCAGATTGAATCTTTAGGTTCTTATCAAATTTTCAGTAATCGTTTGCGGTTCTGGAATCACTTCCAGTTCTACCATACTCCCACTACTGTTTTCTGAAAAAAAATCCATTTTACTAAAACTGTGGCGAGTCAAGAACAATATCACCATTGATCTTTCAGATGGTAGAAAATCAACTCTCGTCATAGCCCGAGTCAACCCACAAACAGCCATTACAGAAACGTGCCTTGAGTTATCCAGAGTCTGGTTTTAAGCATAAGCCGGATAACTCCCCATACCTTAACATCGTTAAGATATGAACTATTCTATATCCAATAAGGGAATAGAAGGACTGATTTAATTGGAACCAGATTCAAATCATGCAGCTGTCTCCAGTGCATGTCAACTAAATGGAGAGAGGCCGATCAGCATTACTCAACTTAGGAATGCTTCCAATTATGAGTAACCTGAAAGAGAAGCAAGTTCTCTTAATCATTACTATCATCTGAATACCATACATAAGTATCTATATATTCGATCACCTTGAAGAATCCTGATACTTGCAATACCTGGTTCTCTACTTTATTCTTATACCTATAACTTCTCAAAACTTAGACCGTGCATTTCTACGAAACACATGTCTAAGAACTAGAGAAGTCATAAGTAAACAGAATATAGTAAGAGTACCAACCCCTCTGTCCTCATGGACACTAGACAACATACAATACTCTGTATAAGTCCCCTGAGCCTAATAACTCATTCCCTGTATGTCGTAGGTTGAAAACTGTACTTATGGTTAAGAAGAATTACACCGCTGTTTAATACTCCTTACCTAACCATCCACTGATATAGGTAAATGTCATACACATAATTTCAAAAAGTTATATCTCACTTTATAAAAATAAACGTACAGATATATCAATTTGAAATTGGTGCATAACAACGGATATTCAAAACCAAATATTTGCCGTCCGACAAACAACCCAGGCGATTTTCTCAAATATCACCAATTACAACGAATCCCGATATAATGAGGATGATCGCCCAATTCCCAATAACTTACTCCCACTCATCATCTGTAAAACCATACAGATGTGAGAACCAAACCTGGTAAATACATATTCTGGAGCAAGGGCTAATTGGGAAATCAGTTTTCTTTTAACAATACACAGTGAAACTGAAACATGTAAATGTTTCGAAGGGGTATCCGGGTATTCCTAGTAATTCCTCTTCCATTATCAGATTCACAACTGTAACCGTATATTTCTTTGCCATCTCACCAAATTCCTTTATATGTCTTTAGTCATTACCTTCTGTACACCCTCTTAGGCTAAATGGTTTTCTTCCTTCCCTACCTTCGGCACCAGCCTATGCTTTGGAAGAAGACTATCCAATAAGCGTAATAGGTGTACTGTCCTAATCCTAGGAGCACTCGCAACCCGAGAGAAGGTAAAGATAAAAGACAACTGAATAAATCTTATTCCTATTTCTCCTGAACCAGAATCCATCCCCGAACTGGAACAAGTTCCTTCGAGTTCGTATATAACCATACGATGGAGTATCCAAATAACTGTGGATCTTCGTAGTGATATGGAGTGTCCTGGAGAAATACAAAGGTGATGTAGGATTGGCGAAGAAATACTTGGTTTGGTCGTGAACAGCAGTCGCAATTTACTTTGCCCTCTTACCAATCCCTTTATTTGTCTTTACTTAATACCTTCTGTATACCTTTTAGGCTAAATAGTTTTCTTCATGCCCTACCGTTCGACACCTGCCTATGGTATGGAAGAAGACTATCCAATTAGCGTAATAGGTGTACCGTCCTAATCCAAGGAACACTCGCAACCTGAGAGAAGGTAAAAGGAAAAGACAACTGAATAGTCCTATTCATTTTCTCCAGAACCGGAAACCATTCTCGAATCTAGAACAAGTTCCTTCGAGTTCGTATATAACCATATGATGGTTTTATCCAATGGAAGTGGATGTTCATAGTAATACGGGGTGTTCTGGAGAAAAGGGTAAAAGTGGAAGTGGCAATGAGGTATGCAACTTTGACAATCCAAAAGCCAGTGTTTTTAAGAAGGTTAGGTCAACTCGGTCACTGAGTCATAGTCAAGGGTTGGGTCATGGTCGCTGCTAAAGAGAGAGAGAGAAAAGAAACACTCAGTGTGCACTCTAACCTAGATCAGAATGGTTATCAATTTATCTAATCAGGAAACCTCCCACTGTAACCTCAAATTCTCCTCCAAACCTGAAAGAAGAATTAGTCAGAATCACCCGAGGAGTAAACCAACTCATCAGTGGGAATTGGGATCCAACTATCATTGCATGATAACGTGACGGAATCCACTCACGTTATCACACTCCAGAAGGTATGCGCATGTCTGGCAAGTTTCAGTTTCTTTAGAAACTCCCGATGTATGTTTTTACCCCTAGGACCCAAGTGACCTTGACTGAGCCAACATATCAAAGGATCCTAACCAAGTTCAACCCGTCATTATCTTGATTGCATTAGACCCACCCGCACGAGTCCTTGACTGAGCCAAAATGACCGTACGACTGTCCTAACCAATCACATATCCATAAGGCAGAAAAGCATTACAGAGCTACCGCACACTACGCCTCGGCTGAGCACGACATACGTAGCACGAATACTAAGCAATACTAATCTGAAATGATGGAGGGATACGGTTGGTTTTTGGCAAAAAACCTTTAACGTAATGAACTTGATATCGTTGAAGGAACCGGATAACTTTTTATAAAAATATAGTGGCGAAAACCTTTGCTAAAGAGGTCACTCCCGGTGAAGAGATCTCGGCTCTTTCCCCGTAGAATGAGGTGCAGGATATTTCAACTGAATACCATGATGCAAAGCAAAAAGTAATCGACTATAGTGAAGTTATTACCCTGACGCAAACTTCTGTCCAAGGGGTCACTCCCTGTGAAGGGATCTCGGCCCTTGCCTCGTCGACTGAGGTGCTGGATATTCATAACCGAATACCACTGTGCAAAACAAAAGAGAACGTCTTTGCAATAACAGCTTTTTGAAAAATATTCCAACAACATCAGAATAGGTTTGTTTAGCTTGCATTGATCCGAATCAATGCAGTCCCATCAATTAATCACACCACAAAAGAACGAAAATACGATGTATATATATGCCATCCACATTCGCCACTGGGTCCCGTCATCACCCGTTAGGTTACTTAACTAACGACAGAGCGGGGACTGGACTAGCGTGGGTGTAAAACATATACAACATCTACTAGTATATATATATCAATATATAATAATCGCTCAAGGCGTGATAAAATACAACATCACAGAAATGTAATAAGCATCACAGAACAATACAGATAATCTGGGATCCCCCGGTTTCATAGAGCCGCTACTGAAACCCGACGTTCCCCTGGTCGTGTAGATAGCCTGTGCAATGAAATCCTAGACCCCTACGAGCGCGGCAAGTTACCCGATAAAACCTGAAGCGAGGCAGCCCCCTTCAACAAAGTGAATGGACCACCCAGCATGTAAGTCCATGTCACGCACCCCACGAACTTGCGGGGAGGCGGAATATATGAAAAACGATTTGTCAAAGCTTCGTAACATGGACTTGAGCGCATGAATCGTATTTAAACCATTGCTAACTAACTACTAAAGGTTTAACTACTCGGATTCGAAGTTATACCTCACGTTACATGTCCTTCGGGTCTTCATCGCTGTCCTCCACTCCTCGTCGGCTCCTTAGAACATCGGCACCTCTACGGCCTCCTCGAGTCAAAGACGATCCACCCGAAAGCTCCTACGCCAAGCTTAATCTCAAACTTGAGATAACTAGGTTGCTTAAAGTGCTAATCTAAGCTACCTAGGGGATATAGAGTGAGATTATGGATGTATTAGTCTAGCTAACCCTTGATCTCAACTCATGAGAGGTTAGGGTTAGGGTTTGAAGAATGAGAGAGCTTGAGGAGAGAGAAGGTGAAGATAAGAATGAGAATGAATAATGAGCTCATGTGAATTTAACAACCATAACAATTTATCAAATAAATAAATATAAATGATTAATCATTATGGTTGATTCATTCACCTAGTGTGATTCATCAAAATGACTCACTAACTAATTAATGCATCATTTAATACAAAGGATGAATCACACAAATGAGTCATTAAGCATTTAATGCTTATGCCACCTTAACCCCTTAGTTACCACTCTTCTAGAAGCTTCCCGACAAATTACGAGAAAGCCCCTCCAATCCGTGAAAACACGGAAAAACTTTAGACTGTATAAATCCAATAACCCGATACTAGAATCTGGCTTAAACCAAAGCCGACTAGTAAAAAACTGTCCGAAAAGTCGTACGTGCGTAAACACACGTATGCGTCCGAACCCTTGTCGTAATACCATACGACTTCTATATCGTTTCGCCTGGAGCAGGGAAACTCTCTGTGTGGGACTCTAAAGACTCGACACTACGCTGGCAGTGGGTTTAACCACAGACCGCAAGCGGCACTAGCTGTATGTAACGGTCCCCAGGTAGATGTCGATAAGAAGGCCGATGAGAAAAACCATCCGAACTCCTAATGAGCCTGATGTGACAATCTCCGTACAGTCCGGTCTGTTCGTCTAAGACTATCGCATATCGAGCCTAGGGGGCGGCAAGCGTCAGTCCCCTAATAGCTGTATAAGTCATGTCGGAGCATAGCCCATTACACCCTGAGAAAACTACTGGACCTACCAGTAAATCTCGCTTGCCCTGGCCAGGGACTTTGCGTAATGGCTCTCTGACACAGCGCGATATCATCTCCCAATACCGGGAGAGACGAATCCTGTCTAACCACTACTGCCTCCAAGTGCTCGGGACTGCACCCAACTGCTACCTGTTTGCATGACTCCTTTGAGCCGTGGTAGGGTAGCAATCTAAGAACAGTGGGACACACTCGAGACGAAGTAGCAGTGTCAAGTCTGCGGACTATGCTGTACTCATGTCACTTGGGAACTGTTAACTGACGACAGGTATAATACCAACCAATCAGTTCCCCTGCGAGTCCTGTCCGGTGTACCCGCAACCTAACGAGCACCTGTATACTATCTCCAGTACGACGTACTGATGGCTGTAGGACAGACCATCTTCCCAACTGGGATGAGAAGCGTACACACTTAGTCTACTCCGGAATATCGATGCCCTATCTCGATAATCCAACGACCAGGGACCTGTATAGGATGTTGCTTACAGACTACCCAGCCCCCACTAGTGTGACTGCCATCACAACGCTGGTAATCAAGGAAAGATCCTATGGGCTCTACTAATATGTATAAGTGATACGTTACAAGAAACATATGCACATATTAAAGTAAACACAAACTAAGTAGCATACTACCATTTTTAGCAAGACTGTATATACAACTGTGAATATCCCAAGCTTCCATTAAGTAATATACATACAAGTATGATACAATAATGGCTCCTAGGGCATATACACTGACACAGCACTCCACGGAATCCGGTAACTTGAGCACCCCTCCTTGGGTCAACCTGTACCCCCTACGAGTGCGGCGAATAGCCCGCCAATTCTAGAGTAAAGCCCCCTCCGTCTCAAAGCCATGAGATGCGGGCTCGTTGCCCTCTAGAACCCGGCTATTCGTGCATCCCACCGCGGGGTAATCCTAGTACAGAGAGTAAAAATATACAACGGGTACATCGACCTCAGTCCGGACGTGCCCCAAAAGAATAATATACAAACAGGCAGTGACGGCAGTCCACATGTCGGACGCTCGCACCGCAATATCAAATGTACATATATAACCAAACTGTACTACCATTGCAACCAGGCTATCCACCATGACAAATCCGCAATATCACAGCACAATACAAAACATCAACGTGAATGTCACGTTCGCAAATTCGTCTAAAAGAGCTATAGCAATTAGACAAGATTTACCGCTCGAATGACATTCACGGTCACATATATAATGTAAGTACTGTAAACTAACATATTTAAAATATTCGATCGACAAAATTTCCCAGAGTAGGCCCCAAGTACAATACCCAGTACTCAAAATAATCAGGGCCAAAACAAAAATTACCAGTAACCCCAATTCCAAGTCAGAGACAACTGTAGAAAATTTGGTGCAGTGAAGAGATATAATGGCGGCGGAACCGCGGCCACAACATGGGTAAGGCCGCGGTTCCGCAGCGAAACAGTAACAACAGTCAACCAAATTTTTACAGATATCTTAAAAAACCCTTCCTGTTTTTTGCAGCATACAAAATAATTTTTTGACCACAGGAAAATTTGACAGAAACTGATGACTTGGAAATGCAGTTTTGGAAAATTTCGTTCGATCGAAGTTCTAAACACGTTAGAGCAAGCTAGAAAAGGTTAATGGCGTGGCTCTGATACCATGTAAGTCTACGGTAGCGCCCCGGCCGTCTTTCCGAGGCCAAAATGCGGAAATAAAACTTTTTCTAAACTAGAAACCGGCGCTATCGTATGCTTAAAACCCGGATCGAACCATTAACCTAAAACTAGCTAAGAAGAGAAGGGGTTGGAAAGTTATACCGATCGATCCGTGTCCTTCGGTCTTTGGCCACCATCCCAAGCTCCTCGCGGCATCTCCGGTCTCGATCTCTTCGTCGGAAAGGGCACAACATCATCGATTCCTTTTACGGGCTCCCGCTTCATCCGAAGCAACTCGGGCACGAAGTGTGCTAGCCGACGTGTCCAAGGTGATATAGAGAATGTTTGTGATCACTTTGTCTCTTGTATCCATTGATTTGGATGGAGGTTAGAGGTGTTGCCATTGATGGAGATAATGAGCTAGAGAAAGAAGAAGAAGAAGAGGTTTCTTTTTCTTTTGTTGTTGTATGATCAAATGAGAGCAAGAATAGCATAATACAAGAGCCAACCTCACCCTTGGCTGCCCCTCTCTCTCCTCTCATCAAATCAACCCACAAATCAAACACTAATGTGACATTTACACAACATAAAAAGAGACCTTGAGTCACTATATATGTCCATGTCACATTTAATGCATCTCATGATGAATTCTAGCTCATTATTTCTATATGCAAACATTAATCCAAATGTTTGCAATAATAAAAAGATACGGCAACATCTAAAGTAAACCCGTGACGCATCACAAGGATACCCCTCACCTGTATATACATACCTGCACCCGCATTCCGACTGAATGCGAATGCGATGAGACTAAAGTAATCCAACAAATCTAATACTACGATCCGGTTTAAACCAAAGCCCATTAGTATGATCCGCCCGATTATGATCCGTGCACTACTGCACGTATATGATCGGACCCTGCCATATATCATATGGCCTCTACATCGTTTCGCCCGAAACTTGAGAAACTGTCTGTGGGGGACTCTAAAAACTCGTCAATACTTTGGCTGTGGATTTAACCACTAGCACGTCAGAGGTACTAGCTGTACGTAACGGGCTACCAGGTATTGACCAAAAGGGAGGTCGATGAGCGGACTCATCCTGACACCCTACTGAGCCTGTCAGTGACAATATCCGTACAGTCCGGTCCGTTCGTCTATGAGCATCGCATGTCGGGCCTAGGGGGTTGGTAAAAGTCAGACCCCCAAAAGCGGTACAAGTCGTGTCGGAGTGTAGCCCAGAACACCCTGAGATACTACTGGAATACCTACCAGTAAATCTCCTGCCTTGGCCGAGGACTTCGTGTAATGGCTCTCCTAGACACAACGCGACCTCACCCCCAATACCGGGAGCGACGAACCCTTGCCGATCCGCTCATTGCCTCCATGTGGCTCGGGACTGTAGCCAACTAAAACCTGTTTGCACGACTCTTTTGAGCCATGGTAGGGTAGTAATCAAAGTACAGTGGGAACTCACATAAGACAAATGACGATCTCAGGTCGATGAACTAACCCGTACACATGTCACCAAGGAACTGCTATCTGACGTGAGGTATAATACCAACTAGCATGTTCCCGGCGAGTCCTGTCCGGTGTACTCATAACCCAATGAGCACTTGTATACATTTTAGGTGATCCAACTGACACCAATGGCTTGTGAGACCGGCCACCGCCCCTCGTCGGGGTCTCGACTGTATACACTAGTCTACTAATGGAGTATCGATGCCCAGTCTCGAAACTCCCACGACTAGGGACCTTTTAAGGATGTGCTTATAGACCCCAGCTCCCACGTATATGATCGCCATCATACTGCTGGCCGTCAAGCAAGAATCCTAAGGGCTCTATCAACGTGCAATAGTGACCTGTAAGGTCACCTGAAGCAGTACACGATGATAAAGATAAACCATGGTAGCATACTATTCTCTATCAACGTGTAATAGTGAACTACAATGTCACCTAAACCATGTACACGATGATAAAGACAAACCAAATAGTATACAAAGCTCTCGAGTAAGACTGTACTACCGGTATAGATCCTCCCTCAATCATTGCAATCACGTGCCTGCGATCCAATAATTGACTCTGAGGGCACTATATCCAACACCTATGCCATGATTAGATAAAATTATGTAATGAATAAATTTAAGTGTAATTGATAGAAAATAAATGTAAAGTAAATAGGCAAGAAACCAAATTTTGTAAAACCCATGGCTTATGTGCAAAAAGAAATGAGCACATAGCCTTGGGAAAGACACAAGTGCCATTTTGTAAAACCCAAAGGGCTATATGTAAACTTGTAAGCCTATAAAAAGTTAACATGATAAATGATAACTAACAATTATTCTCTCCTCAATCTTTCTAGGGTTTTATGCCTCCCTTCTCTCTTTCTCTTCAAGGTTCATCTCTTTCTTCTTTTTTCAATTAAATCAACCCTTTCTTTTTCCAAAAATAAACAGGATTAGACCATAAATCCATTGAAATGAAGTATCAATCCACAATCAAATCCTAAAAAGAGGAGGTTTTTAATTTTCTTCATCTTTTTCTTCAAAATCCAAAATAGAAGAGGAAGAAGGAGAATGCATCTCCAAAACCTCATTTTTGGCAAGTTCCAAGGCTTGAAAAGAGGGAAAAGATCTCCTTTCATTATTCAAGATCCAAGATTCAAAGTGTTCAAGATTCAAGAGGGTCTCTTGGGACCAAAAGAGAAGGGGGAAAAAACCTAAAGCTCAAGCTCATCGACCTGGGTGAAGGCCTATTTGCGCGCGCACATCAGCTAGCGCGCATGCCGCGTGCGCACCTGGGAGCACGCATGCATATGCCTGAATGCGTGTCGCACACTTGCACATGCATGCCACGCGTGTTTGTGTTAGTTATATGTATGCCCTAGAGGCCATTACTGGGATGTATATTGTAGTGGATGCCGGGACATATATAGGGAGGACTTTCTTGCTCGACATGATAGTATGCTATCTGGTTACTCTTTACCTTAGCGTGTATATTGATTGTCTCTCTGTTACATGTTGGTAAAGCCCTTAGGATGTGTACTTGACTACCTGGACTATGATGCAGATCATACTAGTGGGGATATGGTAGTCCATAAGTACATCCTTCAAGGTCCCTAGTCGTGGGTATATCGAGACGGGGCATCGATATACCAGAGTAGACTAGCGTATACCTTCTCGACCCATACAGATGGGCGATGGATGATCCCATATCCATTGGTGTTTGACATCAGAGATGATGTACGGGTGCTCAGTGGAGACTGGGTACACTGGACGGACTCCTCGAGAACTCCCAGATGGTATTATACCTTACGTCAGATGGCAGTTCTCTGGTGACACTGGTACAGAGTAGTCTGCTGACCCGAGATCGTCATAGAGTCTTGTATGGTTCCCACTGTGCTTTGATTTCCACCTTACCACGTCCAAGAGGGCGTGCAAAACGGTGGCTTTTGGGTACAGTCCCGAATCACATGGAGGCAATGAGCGATAGGAGGGGATTCGTCTCTCCCGGTATAAGGAGTTGATGTTGCGCTGTGTTCGATTGGCTATAACCGGAAATACCTGGCCAGGGTTGCTGAGATTTACTGGTAAGTGTTACCAGTAGTTTCTCGAATTGTTATAGACCTCATATCGACACGACTTATCGAACTATTGGGGTCTGACGTTTACCACCCCTAGGCGAGATATGCGACATATCAGACGATCAGACCGGACTGTACGGTAGTGTTACTGGTTGGATTCACTGGAGTGTGAGCGGGCTTGCTCGTCGATCTTCTGATCGCTCAATACCCGGGTGTCCGTTACGTTTGGCAGACCGCTTGCGGCTTGTGGGTGCCTGATATGATCATCACCTGCTGCCGGCGTATTGACGAGTCTTTAGAGTCCTACACAGAGGTTTCCTGGCTCAAGCGAAACGAAATAGGAGCACATATGAGATATGTGCGGGACCGAGAATGATACTAGTATGTGGTACTATATTCGATTCTCGCGATTTGTAACATTGATCGGTTATATGCGTTATAGCCGGGTTATCGGATCAAGTGTTGATTCAATAAGTTGTTACTATTGATATTAGTCGGTTATATGCGATATGACCGGGTCGTTGAATCAAGTGTTGATTTAATGGTTTAATGTATAATTATATATTTGATATATCACTTTACATTAACTAATATAGGTTCACTTAATTGGTTTTTCTCACTTGAAGTTCACAAGTTGTATATGTGATATATTTTTGTGCACTTGATTGTATCATATTTGATGATACATGTTAACTTGGTTAAGTGTAAAGATTAAACCATTGTTAAGTTAATGATTAGGGTTTTGCTTTTTCTTTCTTATTTATTTATTTATTTATTTTGGAAAGAAAAAGGGAAAATGGTTGCTAGTTTTGTTTTATCTTTGAAGCTTCATGAAGCTTTGACTAATGTGACCATTTTGTCTCATGCTTAACCCTAACCACTTCATTTAACCTTAGTTTAGTCTCTACACTTGACCATGGTTATTATGATGATAAGTATTCTTTTTATTATTCTTTTTGAATAACTTATCATAAGATAATCATCTTCTTCTTCATCTTCTTCAATGAAGAAAGCTTCACTTCATCAATGGTGATTGATGAAAATGGGTGAGAAATCCAATTCTGAAGTGAACCCACTTCCTATTTCTTCATTCTCTACCTCTTTCCAAGTAGTTGAGTGTGTTTCCTTCAAAAGTTTTCTAGACTTGGTGAAGTTGGAGCTTGATCTAGCGATGCCTCGACGTAGATCATCTTCGGCACGTCGTCGATGACCTAGCCCGCTCTTTCTCCGATGAAGCCGACGCTAGAGCCCGGGATTTGATTTGGACAGCGGAGAGGACTTCATCACGGAGCCGTGGAGGTGGAGGACCGGATCTACAAAGGTTGTATTTCCGTATTCTTGTAGTTAAGTGTTAACTAGTTTGCTTATTCGCCTAGAATTCTAGTCAACGATCCGTGTTAGGGTTTCTCGGCACCCGTAAAATTAGAAATTGGCATGGTTGATGCCTTGTGAGACCTCTTGAGAGTGCCTAGGAACCCTACAGTTTGCACACGCACGCTCGCACACACGCCAGCGCACGTGTGTGCCCCTTTGCGCACGCTCCCTCGCATGTGCGTCCTCCCCCCTCCCCCGCGCGTAACTTTGTGCGGGCCACTTCACTTTGAATAAAACCCTTTTTTTAAATGATTAATAAAATTTTCTTTTAAAGTTACATTTTTTAATTCCCAGTTTCCTTGTAAATATCTATAAAATAAAAAATGAAATGAACAAGTCTTTTCGTATTGTTTTCAAAGCACAACACGCACATTGCACATTGAGTTTGCATAATCTGGTCAACCCGTTAATCGGGAGTTCCCTCACTCCACAAACAAGGGGTAATTAACGGTAGTTTCGTTCACTACTGCATGAGGTTTGGATCCTCACGGTTAATAAACTCCAGCCTACCCTTAGCAAGGAGAATCTGTATACGCTTGACAAGCAAACGCATTCTTTTCTAAATGGGGTGACAAAAAACACTCTATATAGAGATTCAACATGAAGGATTTAAAAAAGGTGAGTAACCCCACCGGTCATTTCAAGTTATACTCCAAGAAGTGTCCAAAATTAAAGGAGGAGAAGGAAAAGTTGTCTCGGGTACCATATGAAAGCACAGTGTGATCACTAATGTATGTTGTGGTATGCACATATCCAAATATATCCTATGCGGTAAGTCTGATTAGTCGGTAAATGTCAAATTCATGAAAGCTCCATTGGGTAACTGTAAAGTGGATATTTCGGTATCTAAAAGGAACTAAATATCTCGGTTTACTCTTTCACAAGTCAGAAGATAAATCAAGCCAGTTGCAAGGATACATAGATGCGGATTACGCTAGTGACTTGGACAAAAGAAGATCAACTACGGGTTAAATATATACCGTTGCAGAATCTCCAATTAGTTGGAAGTCGACACTTGATTGGTAGAACTTTATGTTATGCGTTCTATGTGTTCTACTTACCGCAATCAAGTCGGTTTCGCTTTTTAGCTAGCCGGTTGAGTACGAGTCAATCCACGGAGAGATGGTATTTATTTCTGTTCTCGTTTTAAACGAGTCAAGTAATGAATGTCCAAGTTTGTTCAATTATATCCTAAGTGTTGTGTATATTTATGTTCAAGAGAACTTGCTAGGGTTAGGGTTGGTTAGTAGAGTTTGGAATTATTCTTGTGCTTTTCTTGTGCCATCATTAAAATGATGTTAAAATAATTAGAAGTAACGGGGATTGGGAGGACATAGAAATGGTATTTACGAGTTTAAGCAAGGTTTCTAACGCTAAATCCATTCCTACTACCCCTTGTCCGTCCGTTCCATGCTCATATTTCCAACATTAGGCCAAACATATACAATAAGTCTCCAAATAGGTTACAACTACATATCACGTTGTAGTGTGCCTGAAGGAATTCTCAACTTAGGTCGCGACCATATGTCATGATAGTGCGTCTAAGGGAGAAGGTTATGTTTTCTTGGTCTAGATTCAATTCAAAATGTTTGGTAAAGAGAAACACAAGGGATTTTTCCATCCCTCATACTACCCTTCCCTACCATAACAAGTGAGTAAACTACCCACTCATGATAAAAAGAAAATATAATCGAAGAAAAGAAAAGAAATGAGAAGAAGGGCAAAAAATAGCTTCTTGGGATATTGCCTAATCAAGAATCACACTTGAGCATCATCATTTTGCAAAGGATAAATAAAAGAGAAGAGAAAAATAAGAACAAATAAAAACCAATAACTAATTTATCAAAAGAAAGAACAAGCAACTAATAAAAACTAAGTTATCGAAACAAAATACATAAGGTAGATAAAACTCTCATCTTCATTATTCATCCACCCAAAAGCTCTCACTACATTTTAATGAAGAAGAGATGAAGAGGAAGAGAAAACTAGTCTAAACTAACACTAATCCTAAAGAAAATAAGCATGCCTTCTTTGACTCTGAACTGGAGTATATATATATGCAGTGAAATGAAACTCTAGGGCAATATTCTAATACCTTGTCCAATGACAAAAATACTCATAAAAATTATCGCATGACACCGTGTGAAGGCGACGGATCCGCGGCCAAATCCTTCTTGGTTGTCGCGGATCCGCGGAGATAATTTATACTTAGCGCATCGTGTTTTTGTAGTTTCTCGTGTTACTATTTTCTTCTTATAGAGTGTTTTTCGTCACCCTATTGAGATGTGAATGCACGTGCTTGTCAGGCATGTACAAATTCTCTCTGCTTGGGGTAGACAGCAGTTTATTGATTGTGGAGATTCAAATCTCCGACAGCCGTGGACTAATCTGCCGTTAATTACTCCTTACTTTTGGAGCGAGAGAACCTCCAATTAACAAGTCAAACGGATCATGCGAACTCAATATGCAATATGTATGTATTGTGTTTCGAAACAAGCTGACGGTACTTCAGGCATATCTAGGGCCTCACAGAGTTTTTACGGCGGTGATGAGTGTATAAATATATCAAGTGTGCACTTAGCAAAGTGAGCACGTGGAAAGGTGTGCACGTGACAAGTGCGCACTTGCTAAAATGCACGCCTAGCAAGGTGCACACTTGGTAAGGAGCGCATATGACAAGTGTGCTCCTGCCGAGACGCTCACTTAGCAAGGTGAGCACATAGCAAGGTGCAAGGGAGTGAAGGGGGACAAAAGGTCCTGAATGGGCCAAAAGGTCCAGTAAGGTGCGCACCTAGCGAGGTGCACACCTGGCCTGATGTGTACTTTGTTCTATGTGCACCCAACGGGGTGCGCACCTAACCAAATGGGCACCTAGCACGATGCAAGTAGGGTCGAAACCCGATGAATCAATAGTCCAAAAACACCAAGATTTTGACTTTTGAAAATCAAAAAGGGCTTTTTTTTCCTTTTTTCGAAGTCTCCTGACGTGCGCACTTAAAAAAAGAAAGGAAAAAAGAACGAAAGACTTGCACACTAAAGAACAGCTCAAAACTCGGGATTTTGTTTTTATTTTGGGGAATCAAGATTAATATTCGTTATCAAATCATCATGTGGGGCCTTTTATAGGCTACATCTTTTACATTTAGCCCCATGGCTTGTACGAAATTGGCTTTTGCCTATTTAATTAAAAAAAATTACATTTAATCTTTTCCTTTTCTTCTTCTCTTTTGGTCAGTCCCTTTTCATGCTTGGGCTTGGGCTCGGGCTCGGGCCCACTTGGCTCAGGCTTAGGCTTGTGTCCACTTGGTTTTTTGACTTTAATTTTGGTTTTGACTTTGAACTTGAAATTGATTTCTGATTTTGGCAATTGGGTGTAATTTTTGACCCCAACAGAGTGCCCCCCATTAATAAATGCAAACCACGCATATGAGTTGTGTGCATGAAATTGATGGATCTTGTGCTATATGGAGATTGATTTGGTTTGGTTCCTTTTTGACAACGTGGAGATCGATGCTGCTCTTTTAGCGCTGTGGACGGTCTATGGTCGATTTGGTTTGGTTCCCTTTGATGACGTAGAGGTCGATGTTTCCCTTTTAGCGACGTGGACAGTCGATGCTACCCTTTTAGCGACGTAGACGGTCGATGCTGCCCTTTTTACGCTTAGACGTTCAATGGTTGATTTGGTTTGGTTCCCTTTTAACGACGTGGAGGTTGATGCTGCCCTTTTTAGCAACATGGACGGTTGATACTGCCTTTTTTGCCACTTGGACGGTCGATAGTTGATTTGGTTTGGTTCCCTTTTGACGACGTTGAGGTCGATGCTGCCTTTTTAGCGACATGGACAGGCGATGCTGCCTTTTTTGTGACTTAGACGGTCGGTGCTGCTCTTTTTGCGACTTAGATAGTCGATACTGCCATATTTGTGACTTGGACGGTCGATGCTACCATTTTTGTGACTTGGACGGTCGATACTTGATTTGGTTCACTCCGCTTTCTGCGGTGTCAGGGTTGAAGTTGCTCCGCTTTCTGCGGTGTCAGGATTGACTTGCTCCGCTTTCTGCGATGTCGGGGTTTGATTTGACTTGCTCTGCTTCTTACGGTGTCGAAATTTGACTTGTTTCCGAGCTGGAACTTGATTCCGTAAGGGGGGGTCATAGGTTGTCTTGCTTCCAAGGTGGAACTTGATTCCGTCGAAGAGGTCAATGGTTGACTTGCTTCCAAGGTGGGGCTTGATTCCGCCGAGGAGGTCATCGGTTGACTTGCTTCCAAGGTGGGGCTTGGTTCCGCCGAGGTGGTCATTGGTTGAATTGGTTGATCTGATTGGTTTTGGAGTGCTTGTCCATTCCACGGGCCCTTTTAAGCTTGGAACTACTGCCGGTAGGACTTTAATTTGATTTATTTGATTTTTGTCTTGTTTAGAGGGACTTTTGAATTTGAAGGGAACATGGAATTTGGATTTTGTTTGGCATCAGCATTGCTACACTGGAATAGTGCCAGGAGCAATTCATCATTTGACCTGAGAAAACTTGGGATTAGGGTTTTAGGTCGGCATCAGCACCGCTACACTGGAATAGCGCCAGGAGCGACTCATCATTTGCCCCGAGAGGATTTAGGGATTTTGGTTTTGGTTTGGCATCAGTATCACTACACTGGAATATGGTATCATGTGCAAATCATCATTTGCCATGCCCATTGTTGATCGATGGCTTAGGAGACAGGTTTAAGCCCTTGTCACTTAAGACTTTTCAATTTTAGGAGTCGTAAGGGTCTCATAAAAGCATTTTCTCTCTACGAGTTGAGAGGATTTTGTGGGTGTATTTTCTCCTAAAGAGTCATGAGGACCCCCAAGTGTGTTTCTCCTTTGTGAGTCGTAAGGATCTCATGCGGGGCTATTCTCCTCATAAGGACGAGAGGATTTTATGAGTATGGGATTTCGAATTTAGGATTTGGATTTTGGTTTGGCATCAGCATCTCTACACTGGGATGTGGTACCAGGGACGAATCATCATTTTCCATAAGAGGATTTCATTCGTTCCCAGTTAACGACATATGGGTCATCTGTTCCAAGTTTAACGACTTAGAGGTCATATGTTCCCGGTTTAACGACTTAGAGGTCTCTTGGATTTGAAAGCTTGGAATTTGGGGGTTGGAGCCGGCATCAGCGTTGCTGACACTGGAGCACAGGTGTCAGGAGTAATTCATCATTTTCCTTGGAAAAATTTAGGATTTTGGTTTTGGGTCGGCATCAACACCGCTAACACTGAAGCATAATGCCAAGAGAGACTCATCATTTGCCGTTGCCCTTTGGGGAGCGATGGCTTAAGAGACAGGTTTAGGCCCCTGTCACCTAAGGCTTTTCAATTTTATGAGCCGTAAGGGTTTCATAAAAGTTTTTTCTCCTTACGAGTCGAGAGGATCTCGTAAGTGTAAATTCTCTTTAGGAATCGTGGGGATTCCTAAGTGTGTTTCCCTTTGTGAGTCGTAAGGATCTCACGCAGGGATATTCTCCTCACATGGTCGAGAGGAATTTGCGAGTATATTTTCATCTTCTTTTAACGAGTTTGCACCCTTTTGGGTTTTCACAAACTCGCCGGCAGTCTTTCTGTTTTTACTCACGGCGCCCTTTCGGGTTTTCATTCATTCCTGTTTTGCTTATGGACTTATGTTTTTTTTACATTGGCGGAGCTTCATCGCCAGTAGGACTTCCGATGTAGTATCGCCAGTAGGACTTAGGGGAGATAGGGGTCGTTTATGCTTGTGGATTGTATACGGTTTTACAAGATGTATGATCCAAACCGTAGGGCCGGTGTGCTCAATTTGTCTGCGACTTAGAGCATTCACGCATAGTATTTCTTAAGATATCGGCCATTGATTGGTGGCATAGGTTTTTCTCCCTCAGCATTTATCTGCTGTCAGGATTCTCCATCAAACACTTTCTCGATGACGTATGGCCCTTCCCAGTTTGGCTCGAATTTTTCCTCGGCGTGTCGATTGAGGATGATCGGTCTTTTGAGGACCAACACCAATTCGCCTTTCTTAAAAGCGCGGAACCGAGTTATCTTATCATAGGCTCGTGACATTTGGGCTCAGTACAGCTCCAGATTTTGTTGTACTACGAGTCTTTTTCCTTCGAGAGCCTCAAGTTCTTCGAGTCGAAGAAGAACGTTTTCCTCCTCCGTCAAACCATGCTAGACATCCATCCTTAGGCTTGGAATTTCGACTTCGAGGGGGAGGATTATCTCCACTCCAAAGAGTAATGAGTATGGAGTAGACTAAGTTGGAGTGCGGTGCATCGTACGATATGCCCACAAGCCTCGTGGAGCTTGAAATTCCAGTCTCTCTTGTTGGCTGAAGCATTTTTCCTCAGGAGCTTGTATAGAGTTTTATTGAAGGTCTCGGCTAGCCTATTGGCTCTTGGATTATTGATGGAGGAATATCTCGAGTCTATCTTGTGCTGAGTAGCGAACCTTGAGACTCTTAAGCTCTTGAAAGAAGGCTCATTGTCAAAAACGATTCTTCTAGGTATATCGAAGCGACATAGAATATTATGCCGGAAGAATGTCAGAATATATTCTATCTTGACTTCTTTTAGCGGGACAGCTTCAGGCCATCTGAAGTAGTCAGTTGCAGCCAATATGAACCGATGGCCTTTCGATGACAGAGGATCAATCGGGCTAACTATGTCAGTGCCCCAAACTTCGAAGGGTCATGGAGACACCGTAGGATGCAACGGATTGGGATGCATCTGAATGAAGTCACCGTGAATTTGGCAGAGATGAAATTTCTTCGCATACTCCGCGCAATCCCTTATTATAGTAGGCCAGTAATACTCGAACCGTTTGATTTGAAGCCGTATTTTGGTGCCAGATTGGTGAGCTCCGCAGACGCCCGAGTGAACTTCTTTCATGACTTTCAAGGCTTCAGCCGATGTTAGACAGCTGAGCCAGAGTTGGTCATATGATCTGCTGTATAGAGTATTATTTATAAACACGTATCTGAGGGCTCTCTTCTGCAACTGAACCCTCGCATTTTTTTCTTTAGGAAGCTTGTCGTATCGAAGGAAATATATGAAGGGCTCTCTCCAATCGGGCTCGTCTTGAATGATCAGAACTTCGATTGCAGGATTGCGCTTTTGTTCCGCGCTTTCCTCTTCTCATAAAGAGACTAGAGGTAGAATTTGCCGGTTTCTGACTGTGATCAGAATTTCATCCATGTCGGGATCAGCCAGCTCTTTGGCTAAGCGAATGAGTACATCGGATTTTCCGTTCAATGCCCTAGGGACTTTCATTGGTTCAATGTGAGTGAACTGTTTTATGAGTTCCACTACCCGGCTTCTGTACCGAGCTAACTCGGGTTTTTATACCTTGCAGTCGGCGCTTACATAGTTAATGACAAGCTGGGAATCACCGTAGACCCGTAGTCAAAGGATTTCCATTTCTATGGCGAGCTCCAGACCAGTTATCAGAGCTTCGTATTCAGCTTCGTTGTTTATGCGAGGCTCGGTAAGAGCGAAAGAACATCGTAGGGTTCCCATCAATGGAATGATGAACACCAATCCTATCCCTTCTTTTATCTCCGGGACTCTTGATTTTCTGGAGGTCCTTATTGATGAGGCTCCATCGAAGTAGAGCTCCCAACATGGCTCGTTATCCTCGAGGTGCAACACTTGTTCGTCGGGTAACTCGCAATTGAGCGGTGACCCTTCAGGTATGAGATGAGCGATGAGAAAGTCAGTGAGAGCTTGTCCTTTTACTGATTTCTGTGGAGTATAGACTATGTCGAACTCAAGCAGCAAGATAGCCCATCTTGCCATTCTGCCGGATAGCCTTGCTTTGGTCATTAAGTGTTTAAGCGGGTCGACCTTGGAGATTAGCATAACCCAATGAGCGAGCAGATAATGCCTCGGCGTCTTAACAGCGAATATCAGGGCTAGGCACTACTTTTCGATGGGGTAATAGTTATGTTCCACCTCGATTAACGTTCAACTGAGATAGTAAAGGGCATTTTCTTTTCCCTTCTCATTGTTCTGGACAAGTAGCGCACTGAGTGACTCATCTAGTGCGGCACTATAGAGGATCGGTGGTTTATTTAGAATGGAGGTAACGAGTACTGGAGAGTGCAACAAGTACTATTTGATGTTTTCGAATACATCTTGACATTCGGCATCCCAGACAAAAGGAGCTCCTTTCTTCATGAACTTTGAGAAGAGCATGCATCTTCCCGATAGGTTCGACATGAACCTTCGTATGTAAGAGAACTTGCCTTGGAAGAATCTCAGCTGCATCAGAGTCTTTGGAGGAGGCATCTCCACGATTGCCTTTATTTTCGATGGGTCGATCTCGATCCCTCGGTGCTGGACTATGAAGCTTAAGAATTTCCCTGGTGATATGCTAAAAGCGCACTTTAGAGGATTCATCTTCCGATTGTACTCTCTCGGTCTGGTGAAGACAGTTCGAAGATCTTGGATGTGATTGGCTTTGGCTCTAGTCTTGATGACCAAGTCATCAACATAGCATTCGACGACTTTGTAGATTAAGTCATCAAAGATCTTTGTCATCGCCCTTTGATATGTGGCACCCGCATTCTTCAGTCCAAACAACATCACCTTGTAGCAGTATATCCCGATCGTGGTTTGAAATGTTGTATGGTTCTCATCCTCGGGTGGCATTTTTATCTGATTGTATCCAGACGAACCATCCATGAAGGTGAAGAGCTCATAATTTGAGGTGTCTTCGACCATCATTTCCATGACCAGAAGCGGAAAATCGTCTTTAGAGCATGCCTTATTAAGGTCTCTGAAATCAATGTAGACTCGGATCTGCCCATTTTTCATTTTTACTGGGACAATGCATGTGATCCAGTCCGCGTATTTCTCTTCTCTGATGAAACCAGCATCGATGAGTTACTTGGTTTCCTCGATGACCTTTTCTTCCAACTCCCTTCTCATTCTTCGAGGAGCTTGTTTGACTGGCTTGGCATCAAGAGAAATAGCCAGCTTATGCACGGCCAATTCAGGAGAGAGGCCGAGAATTTCTTTGTACGTCCAGACGAAGCAGTCGACGAACTCGCGCAGTGGGGCAATTATTTTCTCCTTCATTTACTCTGACAAGAATGTGATGATGTAGGTCGGCCTTGGATTATCGGGCGTTCCCAAATCGATCTCGGTTAGCTCGTCGAAGGTTGCTTGCCCGCCATCTTCGAGCTCTCAAGGGGCTTCTTCTGGCTCGGCTAGCTCGTCGTCATCACTTGACTTTTCGCTGGCTTCACCAACATGGATCATGTAGTATGATTTGGCATCGAGTTGCATAAAACCTATGCCCCGTTTATCTGGGACTCGTCCATCGATGAGCAGTCGGACCTGAGGCGGATGCCAAGCCCCCTCGTAAAACTTCGCTTCGGAGTCCGTAAGTATAACCGAAACCTACACTTTTTAAAATATTCTCACATCTCGGGCGTGTAATGTCTGTGGTTTAGGACGGCTCTTATGCCTCTCTCATAGAGAAGGCATGTCATTAACAAATCGTCCGGGTGTACGACGGGGTTTAACCTATAAAACAGGATGCCCTTCTATCCACCGTTTCTTCCAGGAACATAGAAAGTTTTCACTTGGTCCACGGTTGAGACCGACAATGCATCTAGCTTCTTGCACATCTGCTCTAGCACCCTTGTGATGGTCAGGGACCCTTTTGTAACCTCAAAGGTTTCTCTTAGCTTCGCTTTTTGCATGAGGACCCAATCTACATAGCTGTTGCAAGGCGGGTCATCTTCCTCCGACTTTTCAGTGTCGTTGTCTAAACGAATGCAAATTTTACTATCGGATAGGCCTTCAATATCAGACTCGTCCATATCTCTACCAAGATGAGGGCAGTTTTTATGGAAGGACGAACTTCCAACGTCGGACTCATCGGTGTCACTGCCAAAACGCGGACGCACTTTGGGGTTTTTACTTTTGAAAGTGACAGCCGGCTCAGATTTTCTTTTGAGTTTCGGAGTCGTTCTTCTTTTAGTCAGTTGTGGCTCAGCATTTTGTGGATTTACAAAGTACCGAGAGTCTTTATATCGGACTTTATGTACATCGAACGGCTGTATGTCTCCGTCAATACATCTTTCTTCACCATTTTTGGTATACTTCATGCACTGATAGAGTGTTGATGAAACGATGCCATAATCATGACGCCATGGTCGTCCCAAGAGAATTTTATATGACGTGTCGGTATCGATCACATATATCTTGGTTTCGGTTTGTAGGTCCCTGAACCTGATCAGCAGAGCTATGGATCCCAGAACTTGTTGGCAATTTTGATTGAAACCTTGAATGACAATTGAAGGGATCCTAGGCACTCTCAAGAGGTCTCACAAGGCATCAACACTGCCAATTTCAAAAAATCTAGGTGCCGAGAAACCCTAAAACGGATCGTTGGCTAGAAAACTAGGCGAAAAGTAAACCAGTAAACTATTTTACTAAAGGAACGGAAATACAACCTTTGTAGATCCGGTGCTCCACCTCCACGGCTCCGCAATGAAGTCCTCTCCGCTGTCCAAATCGAACCATGACTCTCACGGTGGTTTCATCGGAGAAAAGACCGGACTAGGTCGTCGACAACGTGCCGAAGATGATCTACGTCGAAGCATCACTAGATCAAGCTCCACCTTCACCAAGCTATGAAAACTTGTGAAGGAAACACACTCTACTACTTGGCAAGAGGTAGAGGATGAAGAAATAGGAAGTGGGTAGACTTTAGAATTGGATTTCTCACTCATTCTCATCACTTGCCATTAATGGAGCAAGCTTTCTTCATGTGAAGCAAATGAAGAAGAAGAAGAAGAAAGTTATGATAAGTTAATTGAAAAGAATAATAAAAAATGATTCTTATCATAAAATTAACCATGGTCAAGTGTAGAGACTAAACTAGGGTTAGTGGGAATGGTTAGGGTTAAGGATGAGATGAGAATGGTTGACTTGATCAAAGCTTCATGAACCTTCAACTAAACAACAAATAAAGCCACCATTCTTTTCTCTTTTCCATTTATTTTCCAAAATATATAAACAAATTAATAAATGAATAAATAAGTAATGGAAAATAAAACCCTAACCACTCTCACAACCATGGTTTAATCTTCACACAAATCGAAGTTAACATGTATCATCAAACATGACACAATCAAGTGCACAAAAGTATATTACATATACAACTTGTGCAATGCAAGTGAGAAAATCCATTTAAAGTGAACCGATAATAGTTAATGCAAAGTAATATATCAAATATATAATTATGCATTAAATCATTAAATCAACACTTGATTCAATGATCCGGTCATGTCGCACATAACCGACTAGTATCAAATGTATCGGCTTATCGAATCAAACCTTGATTTGATAACTAGGTTATATCGCATACAACCATTCGATACATTCAGCGCGAGAATAGAATACGGTATCACATACTCGTATTATTCTCGGTCCCGCACATATCTCATATGCGCTCCTATTTCGTTTCGCTTGAGCCAGGAAACCTCTGTGTAGGACTCTAAAGACTCGTTAATACGCCGGCAGCAGATGATGATCATATCAAACACCCACAAGCCGCAAGCGGTCTGCTAAATGTAACGGCCACCCGGGTATTGAGCGATCAGAAGATCGACGAGCAAGCCCGCTCACACTCCAGTGAATCCAACCAGTAACACTACCGTACAGTCCGGTCTGATCGTCTGATATGTCGCATATCTCGCCTAGGGGTGGTAAACGTCAGACCCCAATAGCTCGATAAGTCGTGTCGATATGAGGTCTATAACAATTCGAGAAACTACTGGTAACACTTACCAGTAAATCTCAGCAACCCTGGCCAGGGATTTCCTATAATAGCCAATCGAACACAGCGCAACATCAACTCCCTATACCGGGAGAGACGAATCCCCTCCTATCGCTCATTGCCTCCATGTGACTCAGGACTGTACCCAAAAACCACCGTTTTGCACGCCCTCTTGGACGTGGTAAGATGGAAATCAAAGCACAGTGGGAACCACACGAGACTCTATGACGATCTCGGGTCAACAGACTACTCTGTACCAGTGTCACCAGAGAACTGCCATCTGACGTAAGGTATAATACCATCTGGGAGTTCTCGGCGAGTCCGTCCAGTGTACCCAGTCT